>CM056731.1:11770744-14170744 GCA_029844215.1 Przewalskia tangutica | reverse complement strand
CGATGTAATAACGGCCTCGCTCCTTACATAGGCTTTGTTGATACGGATAGCAGTGGTACCTCCATTGCACTTGTCTAGTGCGGACGCCGTAAATTCATACCAATCCCTAGTACCGACGCTAAACAAACCGCTTCATCCTGCCGTAAAACTTACAATCCTATAATCATTGCTAAAACAAATGTCGTCATATTCGATCACGATAAAAGTGTTCCATGGCCCACATCCGTAAGATGAGATTGCATCCTCAAGAAATTGGTTTCTTCGCTTGCATTTTCCTAGAGCTCAAATATCTCACTAGAATCACGGGAACCAAAGTAAGTTGCGCCATTAATGCCTTCAAAACCATCCGGTCACGTAACATATGCAAGATCGATCCGTCCGTGTTCGGGGAAACACTAGAGTGCCTACAGAGCAACGGTGAACGCGTATGTCGCCTAGCTTTCCATTGTCCTGCATCGCAAGAAAACTCCTTTCGAATGATCGATAGCTATCTTGGCGACCATATCTCTCGCATGATAATCTAGGGAAACCTAATTGTTCTCAAGCAACGGAGTTCCTTTGTGTTTTTTAGGCCCATGTAATGCAAGAATCTCTTTCCGGATTGATTATAAGGGATGATTTGCCCTCTGTCTTGGTAAGCTAGGCTCGTGAAGTAGTTGATCTCCTCCAACGTGGGGGTGAGTTCGAAGTCTCGAATCAACACCGCTTTATCCGATCCTGAATCGGATTAAGGCCCTAACTATGTGTTGATCCGAGCGATGTCAAACAAAGCCGTGAGACAACCTAATTTGCTTCGATAATCATTTTATCGCTGCCGAAATTCTCCCACCAAACCTTTAGCTTTTTAACACCGCTACCATTCCGACTCCGGATTGTTGGAATATCGTCATCCTATACATAAATGTATAAAATGTAAAATTTCCCAATGTTAGCATGTCATGTTGGGCTGATTCGCCCATTAATATCACGTAGACATAATATGTTGTTGGTCGCTGGGTCGTGAGAAACCCTTCGACAATCGGGCCTCCTAATTGGTGTCGATACCGCGACCACCCACCTAAGGTAAATGCATGTATGACCTAGTATGAAGGGTGGTATAGCTCTATCCTAAGTTGCTAAGATTTGGCTTTTCTAGACGCAGGTTCCCGAGCGACAACTCGAGCGAGAAGGCTACGCGCCACCTGGTTAGACCGCACTCCACGATATTACCAACTCTCCTAAATTTGGATTTTGAAGAAAGAATTTTGTCGATGCACCCAGCACTCGCATGTAGTGTGTGATTGTGTGAATTTTCCAGAGTGGAAGAAATATGAGCGAATGCCGCTTTAAGGAAAACAAGAAAGAGTAGCAATCAAAAATAAATAAAACAAAATACAACACACAAAAATTAAATGCCAAAGTAATTGCCAAATAATTATCCTAGATCTGTTGTGGTTAAGAACCTAAATTCCCCAGCAGAGTCGCCATTTCTGTCGCGCCCTTTTCCGGCCGCGGCTTTATTTTCTAAACTCCTGCTTAAATAAAATGTTAGAGAATAAAAATAAAAAATGCTAAATGCTAAAATGTTAAAAGGGTAAAGAGTATTAAGATATTAAGATGCTAAAGGTAGTGCTAGAATGCTAAAGGATTAATTTTAAAGTAAAGGGTGCTAAAAGTGCTAAAGGGTCGCTAGAATGCTAAGGGTTCGCGGAGTCGCCACCTAATTAGTTTGGGTGAATTAGGACACCTAAATGTTAACTAGTTTAAAGTAACATTAACTCCATTTAATGGTCTGTTAAACCTTAATGAGACTCTGGGTAAGGGTTCTTTACTAATCTAGAGGGAAGGGGCTAGGCACCCTCTAAGATCCGCTAACTCGCGGTTGTCCTGCCAAACCTAGGATAATTATTGTATGCTAAAAAAAAGTATCTAATAGAAAAAGTATTTTTGGCAAAAGATTAATAAAATTACTACTCTAAAACACATGTAAAGTTTAAAGCATGCCCTATGTTATCTATGAAAAAAAATAGGTGATGCAAAGTGAATTTATTGACTAAATGTATATATTTGCCTACTTTAATTAGTATCCTATATGCTTAAAGGGGTTCCTTAATATACATAAACATAAGATTGCTATATAGATTTTGTAGCAAATGGGTTAAGAGTTTTTGAAAGATAATATCCTAGCTACATAATTAATTATGCAAGTTAAGATTATTAGGTGGTTTAATGTAGCGCAAATTATCTAAAGTATTTAATTCGAGAGGAAAACAAATTGTTAATCAACTACTTTCTAACCTATTGACTTAAGGTTTGGCATTCTAATAGTTCTACTAATGACGTAATGTTAGTCAATTAATTACAATAAATAAACAAGTGGTAGGAAATAAAAGAAGATGACTCAAGGAAAGCGGTGTCTTTTCACGGCGACTTGGAATTTCCGCGCAAACATAGATGCACATAGATGCTGGCTTTCATGTTTACTACGAGGAGTCTCAGCCATGAGACTCTTGATTGCTCCGATGCGTATCATGCAAAAATAAGAGAAGATAAAAATTAGTATCAACTCAATGAATACCGATGTGGATAATTAAAACACCATGCACACACATATCCATAATTTAATTTTAGTCATATTGTTCTAAAAAGGTGACAATTTCAGGCGAAAAATACACTATCGGCCCACGCAGTGGGCTGTGAAAATGCAGGCAGTGGGCAAATCAAACAAAAGATTCAGCATGCACAAATGACAAAGCTCAAATGGCTGGTCCAAAAGCACATTTCAGATTTAAAGGAAGACAGATCAGCCTACTATAGTACATGATAAATGGGAAGCTTATAAGAGCATTTTGACATTTAACGTAGACTGGCCAAAATCAGTCCAACAATATCATTTTGATTATTAGAAATCCTCTAAGGGACAATTATAAGCATATCAGAAGGTGAACAAAGATTAAGTTACAACAGTCCATACGCAGTTAAACAACTCTTAAATTAACATGTACTATCATTTTGACTCACAGAGAGACCACACATAGTTGAAACAAGGTTAAAACATCCTAGTTTGGGTACCTCAAAACTTTGAACAAGTTCCAACTTCTATTTGGATAATATATTAAATCATTATATAGCTAGGGGAATCACATATCGCGCATTTAACTACTTAAACCATTCTGGACGACTAAGAAAAATCACAGAAACTTCAAACTAACAACATGAATTTTAGACTAACTAACACAAACTACTCGTGATGAGGACAAGCTAAATTTTAACAGATTAACAACTTGCATAACAAAGTTAAACCATGTATAAGATATTACCAACTATTGTAGATGATTTCAAAGATTTAGATAGGCAAAGACAGGTAGATGAATATGGATTAACCTGAGAGCATTTAAGTGAACAAAGCAGGTCGACAGTGACTTAAATATACACAATGGTCAATAAAACAGTGATGAAATGCATTCAAACATATGGAGCTATTTGCGAATTACATGACCTTAGAAGTCTTCCCCTACTCAAGTTCTTTGCCCCAAGCAAGTACAATAGGTAACTTACATACCGATACCCATGCTGAGACATCTTAACAGTTAGTCAAATATTTTAGACATTATCAAATGCAGACACAGTCATATAACAGCCAACAAACATGTCTTCAGCTAAGGGAAAACTGCACATTAACCTAAGCTTCCCGACTAAAAGGCTTCAATAATTAATGCCCTGGACTCTGCACAATCAAAATGCAAACATGCCACGAATGCCAATATTAACCTAAACATTAACAATTGCAATCCCGAAGGTTAAGAACAGTCGACATTAGCTTAAACAGGTCTAGTAATCAACTCTATAAACATAAACAGTCGTTCAGAACACACATCACACATTATTAATGTTAAACGAAATCCAAGACTATGAGGCTAAAATATTACCTTCTCCGGGCAGCGAACAAGCGGCAGCAAATCAAGTCGACCCACGGTTTCGGCCATGCGATGCCGAGATAGAGGGCAAGGTTGATTTGATGATTTCTTTATGAAATCCGGAAGAAGGTTTCAAACCTCGCTTTCTTGTGAAACTAAAGTGGTCTTGTGTTACCCTAGTGTTTACTATTGTTTTCCGATTTCGAGTCTCTCCGCGACGCCTATCGCATTTAGTGGTTCTGTATTTATAGCTACGATTTGGGTCTAAGTTTGGTAAGTAATAAAGGCTGATTTTGTGCGATTTGTACGAATCTTGGCGAGATTGAGGATGAAGATTTGTTACCATCTAGGGACTGATTTTAGTGCGATTTTATGAGAAAATTTGTACTGATTTGGTGTTGTTCCGCGCAATTTGGGTTATGGTTTATGGTAAGTTCCTATTGGGACTGTTTTGGAGAAGATTCTAGTTCTAATTTCGGTTTTCTTTGATTCGACTCTTACTAGAGATGATAAGTTGATTTTGGTATACGATTCTTACCAAAGAGAACGATTTGTTGTACTTGTTCTTATTATGGTAGGTTTGTATTATGATTTGGTGTAAGATTGAATATGGTGATTTGGACTATTTGTGGAAGATTTCGTTATGTAAAGTTTTTGTTATGGGAAGATTTTGTGTTACGATTTGGGAAGGCTATGGGACTATTTTGGGAAATGACAACGCTGTCATGCCCAATTTCCACGAGATTCATGGGTGGTGACGTTGGAAGCTCTCTTTGTTTTGTGGTCGCTAGTTCATTTTGTTCTTAAGCGTTGCATCGGAGAAGGTGAATTAGAATTTAGAAGTGGGTACTAGACCGGGTCTCGAAACGGGCTAGAGACTGGGCTACGATTTGGGCTGCTATTTGGGTAGTGTTTCATTTTAAAGGGCTGGGTGTGGGCTGCGGGTCTTGGACGAATTAAAGGGGTGTTGGGCTAATATTCTAGGTATTAATTAGTTTTAGGCTAGTTAATTAATTAGCTAGTTAACTCTAGGTAGGTGTATTATTAATTAATAAATTGTGCTCAAATTATTTAAGTGCTTTATTAAAATTATTACAAGAATAAAATGGGTGTGCTATTTAATTAGTGCTTGAGTTTAAAATATCATAAAGAATAGAGACGGACGTGCTATTAATGCTTAATACTTTAGAATGCGGCGCTATTATTTAAAAACTTATTATTATGCAATATTGCGAAGTTAAATTAGATTATTTAAATGCTAAATGCAAGTATGATTTTTTTTTTAAGAATTTTTTTTTTTTTAAAACTTTTTATAAATGCGACGCTATTAAAATGCATGTATTAGATTAAGATTGATTTTAAATTATAAATGACTATGACATTCTCTTGCGTATTAATAAATGCGGTTATGCTACTTGACACGATGTTATCGCTAGATTATTTATTTTATGCATTTATTAATTATTTAAGGATTACGACAAAGCTTAAAGTTAGTAAGTGCGGGCGCGGGACTCTAAATGCTTAAAACTCTACGTAAGACGCGATGCCATTATTAAATTATTTATTTATGCCTGTATTTAATGTTTTATTGTTGTATTTTATTATAAAAAAAAATCCTAAAAAATTATTTTACAAAATTAGTGTAATTTTATAGTTAATGGTTGGACGGGAGGGTCAAAATTGGGTGTCAACATATAGATCCTGAAATATTTCCTGAAATACCATATGATCTTGACACAAATGATTATCCTGAAATTGAAGAAGATTTTAATTTAGATGACACTCTAGTTGATGATACACCTACTAATGAATATGATGATACACCCACTAGTGAAATGCCTCCTATCCCCCCTACTATGAGACGAGGTCCGGCAAAACGACCATTAAAATCAGTTGTATGGAAATATTTTGACAGGGACGTAGCTAATCAAGTAGCTGTATGTAAAACTTGTAAAAATGTTTATTCTTTTAAAACTGGACAAGGTCATGGTGGGACGGGGGGTTTAGGAAGACACCTATTGCAAAAACACAAAGCCTTGCATGCTCAATACATGATTGAAAAAGAAGGTGAGAAGACGCCCTCTCAATCGGGACAAGGTTCACATACTACTGTCCCGGAGAAAGCATGGTCAAATTAACCCCATGACGTGGAGTCAGAGCCTAAATACGATAAACATAAAGATAGGGAAGACTAGCAAAATTAGTTGTTGTGGAGGTTTGCCTTTTTCATTTCTGAATCTCCCGGTTTTATTCATTATATTAGAGATATGTATAATCCTCGCTTATAAAGGTTTTCCTAGATCAACGTTAAAAGAGATGTATTTAAATTTGCACATGAATATCAAATGATTTACGTTATGCATTATATCATTTAAATTGCAAAGTCGCTTTAACTGGATATAGTCGTAGTACTAACGAATTATGATTATTTAACCAGAACTGTCATTGGATAGATTATAAATGGTCTATGCAAAAACGTATTTTAGCATATAGATATATAGATAGTAGGCACATGGTGAGTTTATTTCAAAATATTTATTCATCAGTGATTATTACTAATAACCGATAAAGTTATGAGTATTACATTAGATAATGATCTTCTAACAATTACGCTATTAGTATTTTAAGAGATGTTTTAACTCCGCTTTTTCCAAAACATTTTCATATCAAATGTGTGTCATATTTATAACTTAGTTGTAAAGGATGGTCTTTCACTTTTTCAAGATATTCTTGAAAAATACAATTTGCTATACACTTTATTTTTAAAAATAATAGAATTCAACAGAGAAAAGAATATAAAAACTTGCCACGATTGTGGACTATCTTACGAAAAATTCAGAAGAAGTACCAACTAGGTGGAATTCTTTATATGACCAACTAGTTGTTGCTTATGACTATAGAAAACCTATTACTTTATTTTTTAACGCCCATAATCAAAATCCAAATGATATGATTGTGGATACTGATTGGGAGAAAATTAGAGAACTTATTGTATTTTTAGAAAATTTTCAACGAGCAACAAAAGAATTTTCTACTTTATATTATCCTACTATTTCAACTATGTTGTTTTATATAGCTATAATATTTTTACTTCTTAAAGAATATATGGAAAAACCTGCTTATACTGCAGCTATTAAAAAAATATTTATGAAATTAAAGAAATATTTTATTCCTATTCCCCCTATTTATATTATTGGTGCTGTATTAAACCCGACTATTAAAGTAGACGGTTGTAAAAGTCTTATTCAAAATATTTATACCTGTATGGACGTACTACCACCTCCAACTCCCAAAAATTTAAATGTTGAGCCACCTATTGAACTAACGCTAGAAGAAGTGTTGAATAACGTAAGATGAATGCAAAAAGTATATCGGCATTACCAAAGAAGAAAGTGCTAGTAACCAACCGACTTTTGTACCATCTTCTTCTTCAACACAACCTAAAAAGACAAGCGGTTTACGTGGCTAGGCCTAGTATTAATTCTATTGAAAGCCTCGAAATAAAATGTGCGGTAGCAGCTAACCAAATTAGTGAGTTCGATGTTTTTGTTTTGCAGGTAATTTACCTTACCAAGCGCTTATCAATGAAGAAGGAAAGGAAGACTTGCTGAAATATCGAGCGAATGAGAAGACATTTCCGACACTTTCAATGATGGCCCGAGATATTTTGAACATTGCGCCATCAATCGCTCGAATCGCTTTTACGCAGCATTTCAAATAGAGAGCACAGACACTCATTAGCGGGAGACTTGGAGATGGCAGATTATTCAGAGATTGATACGAGCAGAGCGAAGGAGGCGCACAACCAGATTAACGAAGAAGATGACGACAACTACAACGACATTTTATCTGAAGGCATGAGTAGCGACGTGGAACAATTTGATCAAGATATACCAATTCCAACCGAAGAACCACAAGAAATTATAAAGAAATTAGAAAAAATATTTTCAAATTGGTAATTTATTTCATTGCAATTTTTAAATTTTTCTATGTCTTTCACTCTTTTGCAATTTTTTTCAACAACAGTACACTACATGTACATGACTACAATGTAGTTTTGAATCTTGTATATTTGATATTTCAATGAAATTAATAATATAAGAGGCACAAAAACAGCCTTGAGATGTTTTTTTTACACTATTCTTGTCTTTGTTTAATTATTTAGTTTATAACTTTATACTTTATAGTTTATACTTTATACTTTATAAATATATTATATATATGAGTATAATACTATAATACTATAATTATAAATTATAATACTATAAGTCTATAATATTATAGTATATGTATATGACATTATGAATTTATGACTATATGACAAGTATATGTTAATGTTACTTTGTTAGTACTTAGTGTCGCGCCCTTTTTCGACCGCGACATTTTCTAAACTCCTGCTAAAAATAAAGGTTAGAAAATAAAATATAAAATGCTAAATGTTAAAAAAGTTTAAGAGGCTTAAAGGTTTTAAAAATGCTAAAAGGATGCTAAAATTGCAAAGGATGCTAAAGTTTAAAAGGGTGTTAAAATGCTAAAGGGTTGCTAGAATGCTAAGGGTTCGCGGAGTCGCCACCTAATTAATTTGGGTGAATTAGGACACCTAAATGCTTAACTAGTTTAAAGTAAAACATTAACTCCATTTTATGGTCTGCTAAACTTAGTGAGATTCTGGTGGGTTCTTTATTAATCTAGAGGGAGGGGTTAGGCACCTCTAAGATCCGCTAACTTGCGGTTGTCCTGCCAAACCTAGGGTAATTATTATGCTATTGAAAATGCATGTTTGAAAGATATTTTAATAGAAAAGTATTTTTTGGCAAAAGATTAATAAGATTAGTGCTATAAAATGCGTGTAAAGTTTAAAGCATGCCTTAAATAATATATAGTGCAAAATAGATTATTTGACTAAATGTACACATTTGCCTTGATTAGTATAACACATGCTTAAGGGGGTTTTCTTAATATATAAAAAATAAGATTTCTATATGGGTGCTATAGCAAGTGGGTTAGAAATCTTGAAAATAATATCATAGCTACATATGATTAATTATGCAAGTTAAGATTATTAGGTGGTTTAATAATAAATGCTAAACAATGTATGGCATGCCTAAAGTAATTAACTTAAGGGAAGCAAAATTAAATTAATTTCTATTTATTGATTCAAGGTTTGACTATTCTAAGTATTCTATTAATTACAAAATTAAATAATTAGGCAACAAATTTCAAACAAATAATATAGAGGGTGGATATGATCGCGGCTCAAGACGCGTGGCGACATCGCCTTATCCTATTTTGTCTTAGGAATTTCTCGCGGAATGCATGTAGACGCTGGTCTTCGCGTTTGCCACGATGAGTCTCAGTGAGACTCTTTGTCGCTCCGGTGCATTTCATGTAAAAAAGGAAAATAAGGATTAGTATATACTCAAATTTATCAATTAATAAGTAAGCATTTTGGCGAAATGCAACACACAAATTTATGTCAAAGCTGTATACCCACGAATACAGTGATGATAAGCATACAGTAACTGATGAGAAAACCAGTAGAGTGGGTAGTGCAGAGGCAAGAAGACAAAATGAAGAATTGATGCACATAGGTATAAGCATTTAGGCGTAATTTAAGCAACGCGAAAGGATATGAAACATTCCAGATTTTTCTTTTCTTTTTTCTTTTCGAATAAACGAGAAGGGCCCCCTAACACAATCAAGCAGTTTTCATGCTGACTGAGCCTTAAAAGTGTACACAGGATCAATGCAAGTCATAACGATATATCAATATACTTTCTAGTACACCAAATAAACAGATAAGCAAGATCAAGTTAATTGAGCAACTACACATTAGATCGATCCTTTGAACGATGTAGAGCGGTTCACCTTCGTTTCGCTTAGTATTATGTGAAGTTCCCGGATGATGTATGTACACATAACTTAGGCTAACATATAAGTTTGAATCTCATAAATAGACCACTAAATCGGTGTTTCATGACATCTAATTTGCAAGACATGCTGAGACTAGAATGGGAAATAAAAGTTGCATGGAGATATCTTCACACGACACAGGCATAACCAAGTGTTAGAAAGAAACTAATTTTAGACTAGTTCAGAAATACCATTCCGTAATTCAAAGAAAAACAGAGCATATGATGACTTTAGGAAATTTTTATGGAAGCATTTTTGCCCTTAGAGAGTGGTAATTACTTAGTTAATTCAGCAGTAACATTAACACATGTGACTAGCCTGACAAACATACCGAACATAGTGATGACAAAAATCAAACAAGAATGGCCCTTCGCATGCATGTAATATAAGTTGGGCATGTGATCATATTCCTGCAGCCCCGACGCTTTAGCAGCTTGACCTCTAATGAACATTACTATATTAAAGTCATTTCGGCAGGATTGACCAGTTCTGTGGGAGCTCTATAGTACAAGTTTGGCCATAAGTGTACTGGTAGGAAAGCCAATAAAATTCAGAACTTTAACTGGAAATAGAGATATCCATATACAACACTACACTACACACTACACATTACATACTCTGAGATAGTGCAACGAACATACGATATTGAAGGTAATGCGACTTACATCGCTTTAGACATACCGAGTTGGTATTAATAATTCCAATCCGAATCGATAAGTGAAAATATGTGTATTAATACTAATAAGCATGATTGATACTTATATAACACGTATAACACGATTTAGATAACTACCAGATTTCCACAAACAAATTTCATATCGATGAATACAATAATCTAATCTAAGACACATTCAATTACACAAACATACATTAATACAAAAGACCGAGAAGAATTTTAGTTTACCTTCTCCTGACGACCGGCGGCGTATCAAGTCGTCATCCGCTCGGATTTTGGTTTCATACGCGAGTAAAGTGTAAAGCTTGTTTTTGAGAATGCCATCGATTTGAGACCGATTTCGCGACTAAGAAGAAAAGGTTTCAATCGGTAGTTCTTGCCGCTTTCATCGAGCTCAGACGATCGACGCCATGGTACCTCGAAGGTAAAAGGAAGGGTGTTCGACCATGTTTCGCCTCATCGTGCTCGATTGAACTCTGCTCTTCTATAAAAAAAAAACGATTGCCCACCCCCTGTTCTCCCCTCCTGTCCTCTTTCGATCAATGCTCCTGCATGTGCTTATATAGCCATGCTTTGGATTCCCTATTAGGTAAAGTTTAAGACCATTTAAATGTTGAGTTAATTTTGACGAAATTCGTATTAATCCCGCACTAATGGGACGATTTTGAGTAATCGATTTAGACGCGATTTGGTGTGATTTGGTACTATTCTTAAGGCGTCGATTTGATGATACTATGGTAAGGAATCGTTGGCTGAAAAGAGGAAGATTTGTTCGATTGCGGATTCTCAGCGAGAATCACGGCGAGGAGCGGCGATTGAAGGAGTTCTGTGGTTTTCTGTGGTCATTGAAAGGGGAAGACGATGAGAACGGCGGGTCATGGGTCGCGATAAGGCGTGGGTGGCGGATAAAAATAAGTGGCGCGCGGCTGTCGCGGGAAATAAGGAAATGGGCTGACGGTATTAATTGGGGCTGGGGGTAATTGGGCCGCGGGTTAGTGGTATTAGGTAGAGTTTTAAGTTAGTGTTATAATTATTAGTTTTAGGCTCTTAATTAGTGACAAAGTAATTAATTAATTGTGATTAAATTATCTAATTGTTATAAAATAAACGCGGTATGTTATTTAATTAATGTTTAATGCTCTAGAACGCGCGCTATTAAAATCTTATTATTGCATTATTATGGGTTAAATTAAGAATGCATTGAGTTTATATTAAATTACTTAAATGCCGAATGCAAGTACGATATTTAAGAATTGTTTAAAGCCTTATAAATGCGACGCTATTAAATAAAAAATTGATTTTAAAATTACAAATGATTATGAAATTCTCTTGACATTACTAAACGCGCTATGCTACTGACACGACGTCGTTGCTAAATTATTTATTTTATGTATTTATTAATTATTAAGAAATCATGACAGGCTTAAAGTTAATAAACGCGGGCGCGGACTCTAAATGCTTAAGACTTTACGTAAGACGCGACGCCATTAATTATTTATGCGTATTTAATGTTTTATTCATTTGCATTTTATTATAAAAATCCTAAAAATTATTTTACAAAATTAGTGTAATTTTATAGTTAATGATCGACTGAGGGTCAAAATTGGGTGTCAACAGATGTCCCTCTTTGTATGGAGATGATGGAAGCATCTTCGACAAAGACGCTGACTCATAGCCAATTTTGTCTCGATCTTCGCACTGCGTAAATGCCGGGTGTAGACAAGGCCGACGCAAAATCAAATCGCCCCAAAGGTCGAGTTACGACGACATCGGGTTACCATGGTCTAAACACCGCGCGCTAACGCGACTTAAGCCGTCGAGGTCGAGTTATGACGACACCGAGTTATGTGCAAAAAGTAAAAGAAAATAATCGTCAACTCCGTGTACCGCCATGGCTTATGGCTGGTTCATGGTGACGCTGAGCGAGTGACCGACGCTGAGGCCGCTTCGCTAATCGTTGGGAATGTTGGCCCCTCAACAGATTGCCTGTCATTGTAAGAGAAAATCCACGCCAGGTGCTCTCGCTCGCACGCTAAGACTTAAACAAACGCTAGCATAATCGCGGTAAGGCAAAATGATGATGCAAATTTTAAAGTAATGCAACCGTGAGTAGAAAAGGTTATCCCGCAAAAATACGATGCTCGTGTTGATGCGACGCAAATGTTGTGATTTCGCACTTACACGGACGTGTTGCGATTGTGAACGCGGATACGCTGTCTGCCGCAATTGCCTCGTGAGACTAAAGCTCAAGAAAGAGTTAGTGCATAATCGCTAAGGCAAAATGACGACGCATCATTTTAAAAACAATGCGATCGCGAGTAGAAAAGGTTATCCCGCAAAATGCGACGCGGTTTGATGCGACGCGCAAACGCCGTGGTTTTTTCGACCTTGCATGCACGTGTCGCGATTGTGAACGCGATACGTCGCTGCCGCAAATGTACCAGAGACTAAAGCTCAAGAAAGAGTTAGTGCATAACCGCTAAGACGTAATAAAGCACGAATGAGGAAATGCAATTTCGAGAACAGAGAAAATCGCCCCCGCGCAGACGTGATACGCCACGATGGGCGCTGCTGGACTTGCCGCGGCCGATAACGCCGCTGTTCGGACGCACGCCGCCGGGCGCTGCCAGACGCACGCCACGGTGTCGCTGTTCGACACGCCCGCCGGGCGCTGCGCAGACGCACGCCGGCGACGCTGCCGCTCGGACGTGTTGCCGCCGGGCGCCGCTGCTGCAGACGCACGCCGACGGTGTCGCCGCCGACACGACGCCAATACGCCGCTGCTTCGGACGATTGGCCGGGCGCCGCCGCAGACGCACGCCGGCGACGCCGCCGCCGGACGGCCGCCGGGCGCCGCTGCAGACGCACGCCACGGTGTCGCCGCCGACACGACGCCAATACGCCGCCGCTCGGACGTATTGGCCGGGCGCCGCTGCGCAGACGCACGCCGACGACGCCGCGTTCGGACGTGCCGCCGCCGGGCGCCGCTGCGCAGACGCACGCCGATGGCGCCGCCGGACATACGCCGATAACGCCGCCGCTCGGACGCTGCCGCCGGGCGCCGCTGCGCAGACGCACGCCGGCGATGTCGCCGCTGACATACGCCGATAACGCCGCCGCTCGGACGTGCCGCCGCCGGGCGCCGCCGCTGCACGCACGCCGGCGTCGCCGCCGACATACGCCGATAACGCCGCCGTTCGACGCTGTTGCCGGGCGCCGCTGCGCACGCACGCCGGCGATGTCGCCGCTCGACATAACGCCGACGACGCCGCTCGGACGCCGCCGCCGGGCGCTGCGCAGACGCACGCCGGATGTCGCCGCTTTGACATACGCCGATAACGCCGCCGCTCGGACGTGCCGCCGGGCGCCGCTGCAGACGCACGCCGGCGATGTCGCCGTCGACATAACGCCGACGACGCGCCGCTCGACGGTTGCCGGGCGCCGCTGCAGACGCAAATGCCGGCGATGTCGCCGTTCGACATACGCCGACGACGCCGCGCTCGGACGCGTTGCCGCCGTCCCGTAGATACGCCCCGCAAGCTCGAGAAAACATTAGTGTATACCGCTTAAATGAAATGATAAACACATACGGTAAGGCAATTTTACGGGTAGAGATGTCCTCGCTACGCCATTTAATATCGAGATGTCGCCTTGTACGGACATGCTAAACGCCGCAATCGATTTAATTGCCACGACGCTCGCTGTGCGATGCGCTGGTTGCAAGTTTGACTTTATGCCCGAGCCGACGCGCTTAGGTTTTGTCATGAACTTTGAACTTTGACCGATTGTTGATGCTTCCTTTCGCCGCTGCCGCTTTTGCCGCGACTTTGATTGTCATCCTCTCGCTTTGTTGCTTTTGTCGCTTCGCTAATACGAAGAAACTTTGTCGTATTTTCCGCCGCTATTGACTTTCTCGCTTCATTAATATGAAAACTCGCGCCAAAGAAAATTTGTGAGTTTTGTGGGTCGATTCGCATTTGACTTCGCCGCCTTGTCCTTGATATCGCGCGTTCGGTCCGCTGATTTGCACTCGCCTGTTTCCTACATTGTCCCGCTTGAGAAGGTGTCACGTTGCTTTTCTTTTCGAGACTCGCTGCCTATGAACTAAGACAGTTCCACTGCTCCGCCGATGCCCTCAATCGGCCATGTCACCGACCGTGCTTTGATCTTGTGAAATATTGATGCTCGCCATTGCTAAGTCAAATACAAATCGACTTTGGGGAGATGATAAATCTTTCTAAAAATGCAACAAACGGTGTTAGCATAAAGCACATAATTTGCGGGTATGTAGCGGATATATCAGATATAGCACATTCAAACGCTTCCTAACACGCAGGGAACTTTTATGCCGAGGTAAGCCTAAACGTCACTCATGCGAGATTATGACGATTTGTCCAAGTCGTCCAACTATAATGCCTTTGTTGAAATGGCGACCAAACGACGGCAAGACTTTTCCCAATTTCGCATGTCATGATTGGGCTTGGATTTGTCCGTCATTGTCACGCCACACATAATACGCTGGTCGTCGTTGGTCGAGAAACCCGTCGACAAGTTCGTGTCTTCCTAATCAGGCGTCGATGCCGCGACCGACCCACCTAAGGTAAATGCACGCATGCCCTAAAATAAGTGTGGTATAGCTCTATCTTAAGTTTCTAGGATTTGGCTTTTCCGACGCAGCGTTCCCGAGCGACAACTCGAGTGAAGGCGCTACGCTACTGATCGACGAACCGATCTAACTCGCGCAGCGCCAACTCTCCTAAAATTTGGATATTTTTTGAAAGAAATTTGCGGTGCGCGAGCACACCAAATACGCGAGTGTGATTTGTGTGAATTTTCCGAATGGAAGAAATATGAGCGAATGCCGCTAGTGGAAAGCAAGAGTTAAGTAGCAAAAATAAACAAAATACAATACACAAAAATTAAATGCAAAATAATTGCCAAATAATAACCCTAGGTCTGTTATGGTTAAGAACCTAAAATCCTCAGTGGAGTCGCCATTTCTGTCGCGCCCTTTTTCGACCGCGACATTTTCTAAACTCCTGCTAAAAATAAAGGTTAGAAAATAAAATATAAAATGCTAAATGTTAAAAAAGTTTAAGAGGCTTAAAGGTTTTAAAAATGCTAAAAGGATGCTAAAATTGCAAAGGATGCTAAAGTTTAAAAGGGTGCTAAAATGCTAAAGGGTTGCTAGAATGCTAAGGGTTCGCGGAGTCGCCACCTAATTAATTTGGGTGAATTAGGACACCTAAATGCTTAACTAGTTTAAAGTAAAACATTAACTCCATTTTATGGTCTGCTAAACTTAGTGAGATTAGGCAAGTGGTTCTTTATTAATCTAGAGGGAAGGGGTTAGGCACCCTCTAAGATCCGCTAACTTGCGGTTGTCCTGCCAAACCTAGGGTAATTATTATGCTATTGAAAATGCATGTTTGAAAGATATTTTAATAGAAAAGTATTTTTTGGCAAAAGATTAATAAGATTAGTGCTATAAAATGCGTGTAAAGTTTAAAGCATGCCTTAAATAATATATAGTGCAAAATAGATTATTTGACTAAATGTACACATTTGCCTGCCTTGATTAGTATAACACATGCTTAAGGGGGTTTTCTTAATATATAAAAAATAAGATTTCTATATGGGTGCTATAGCAAGTGGGTTAGAAATCTTGAAAATAATATCATAGCTACATATGATTAATTATGCAAGTTAAGATTATTAGGTGGTTTAATAATAAATGCTAAACAATGTATGGCGTGCCTAAAGTAATTAACTTAAGGGAAGCAAAATTAAATTAATTTCTATTTATTGATTCAAGGTTTGACTATTCTAAGTATTCTATTAATTACAAAATTAAATAATTAGGCAACAAATTTCAAACAAATAATATAGAGGTGGATATGATCGCGCTTCAAGACGCGTATGACATCGTCTTATCCTATTTTGTCTTAGGAATTTACGGCGGAATGCATGTAGACGCTGGTCTTCGCGTTTGCCACGATGAGTCTCGCGTGAGACTCTTTGTCGCTCCGGTGCATTTCATGTAAAAAAGGAAAATAAGGATTAGTATATACTCAAATTTATCAATTAATAAGTAAGCATTTTGGCGAAATGCAACACACAAATTTATGTCAAAGCTGTATACCCACGAATACAGTGATGATAAGCATACAGTAACTGATGAGAAAACCAGTAGAGTGGATAGTGCAGAGGCAAGAAGACAAAATGAAGAATTGATGGACATAGGTATAAGCATTTAGGCGAATTTAAGCAACGCGAAAGGATATGAAACATTCCGATTTTTCTTTTCTTTTTCTTTTCGAATAAACGAGAAGGGCCCCTAACACAATCAAGCGCTTTTCATCGACCGAGCCTTAAAAATGTGCAGTGATCAATGCAAGTCATAACGATATATCAATATACTTTCTAGTACACCAAATAAACAGATAAGCAAGATCAAGTTAATTGAGCAACTACACATTAGATCGGATCCTTTGAACGATGTAGAGCGGTCACTTGTGTTTCGCTTAGTATTATGTGAAGTTCTGATGATGTATGTACACATAACTTAGGCTAACATATAAGTTTGAATCTCATAAATAGACCACTAAATCGTTGTTTCATGACATCTAATTTGCAAGACATGCTGAGACTAGAATGGGAAATAAAAATTGCATGGAGATATCTTCACATGACTGGGCATAACCAAGTGTTAGAAAGAAACTAATTTTAGACTAGTTCAGAAATACCATTCTGTAATTCAAAGAAAAACAGAGCATATGATGACTTTAGGAAATTTTTATGGAAGCATTTTTGCCCTTAGAGAGGCAAGGTAATTACTTAGTTAATTCAGCAGTAACATTAACACATAGGACTAGTCTGACAAACATACGAACATAGTGATGACAAAAATCAAACAAGAATGGCCCTTCGCACGCATGAATATAAGTTGGGCATGTGATCATATTCCTGCGATCCCGACGCTTTAGCAGCTTTGGACCCTCTAATGAACATTACTATATTAAAGTCATTTCGCAGATTGACCAGCTCATGGAGCTCTATAGTACAAGTTTGGCCATGTTGTACCGGGTAGGAAAGCCAATAAAATTCAGAACTTTAACTGGAAATAGAGATATCCATATACAACACTACACTACACACTACACATTACATACTCTGAGATAGTGCAACGAATGACATGATATTGAACAGTTGTGCGACTTACTGTTTTAGACATAGCCGAGTTGGTATTAATAATTCCAATCCGAATCAGATAAGTGAAAATATGTATTAATACTAATAAGCATGATTGATACTTATATAACACGTATAATACGATTTAGATAACTACCAGATTTCCACAAACAAATTTCATATCGATGAATACAATAATCTAAGCTAAGACACATTCAATTACACAAACATACATTAATACAAAAGACCGAGAAGAATTTTAGTTTACCTTCTCCTGACAATGACCCGGCAACAGATCAAGTCGTCGGTCCGCTTCGGATTTTGGTTTTCATGATACGAGTAAAGTGTAAAGCTTGTTATTGAGAATGCTTACTGATTTGAGACTGATTTCCGCGACTAAGAAGAAAAGGTTTCGAATCGGTAGTTCTTGCTGTTTTCATCGAGCTCTAGACGATCGACGCGCATGGGTACCTCGGCGTAAAAAGGGGTGTTCGACCTATGTTTCGCTTCATCAGGCTCGACCGATTGAACTCGCTTCTTCAGAAAAAAGCGATTGCCCACCCCGCTCTCTCCCTCCCGTCTCTTCGATCAATGCTCCCGCACGTGCTTATATAGCCATGCTTGATTCCATATTAGGTAAAGTTTAAGACCATTTAAATGTTGAGTTAATTTTGGACGAAATCTTGGTATTAATCCCGTAATTGGGACGATTTTGAGTAATCGATGACGCGATTTGGTGTGATTTCTGTACTATTCTTAAGGCCGATTGACGATACTACGGTAAGGAATCGCTGGTGAAAGAGGAAGATTTGGACGATTTCTGATTCTCAAAGAGAATCACGGCAGCGAGGCGCGCGATCACGAGTTCTAGGTTTTCTTCAGTATCGTTGAAAGGGGGAAGACGATGGAATGAGGGTCACAGGCTTATGGGTCGCGATAGGCGTGGTGGGCTGGATAAAAATAAGGCGCTGGCATGGGGTCGCGGGAAATAAGGAAATGGGCGACTGCAGATTAATCGGGGTCGGTATCGGGTTAGTGGTATTAGGTAGAGTTTTAAGTTAGTGTTATAATTATTAGTTTTAGGCTCTTAATTAGTGACAAAGTAATTAATTAATTGTGATTAAATTATCTAATTGTTATAAAATAAATGCGGGTATGTTATTTAATTAATGTTTAATGCTCTAGAATGCGGCGCTATTAAAATCTTATTATTGCATTATTGCGAAGTTAAATTAAGAATGCATTGAGTTTATATTAAATTACTTAAATGCCGAATGCAAGTACGATATTTAAGAATTGTTTAAAGCCTTATAAATGCGACGCTATTAAATAAAAAATTGATTTTAAAATTACAAATGATTATGAAATTCTCAGACGTATTACTAAATGCGCTATGCTACTTGACACGACGTCGTTGCTAAATTATTTATTTTATGTATTTATTAATTATTAAGAAATCATGACAGGGCTTAAAGTTAATAAATGCGGGCGCGGGACTCTAAATGCTTAAGACTTTACGTAAGACGCGACGCCATTAATTATTTATGCCTGTATTTAATGTTTTATTCGCTGCATTTTATTATAAAAATCCTAAAAATTATTTTACAAAATTAGTGTAATTTTATAGTTAATGACTGGACGGGAGGGTCAAAATTGGGTGTCAACACTTAGTAATTTAGTATTTTTGATTTAGTGAAAAAATTAAAAAAAAAAAAAAACACAAAACCCGCCAACCCGTCCCGTCCCGACCCGACCGCCCCGACTTATACCCAACGGGGATCGACCGGACGGACACAGATGGTCCCGCCTAACCCGACTTCTCCAGTGCCCCACTCGACTCGCCCATTTTCCCGCCCCGACCCGCCCCGCCTCCGCCAAACCCGACCGGCTGGCCCGGCCGCCAATCGCCACTTCTAGTATAAATGTATAATCAATCTCATCCTTCTGATTATACCCTTTTGCCACTAACCTGGCCTTAAACCTCTCAATTTTACCTGAAGTTGTGTATTTCACTTTATACACCCACCTACATCCTATTGCCTTCTTCCCTTTTGGCAACTCCACCAATTCTCATGTCTTGTTGTCATGCACTGCTTGAATTTCAGCCTTCATTGTCTCTATTCACCTTTTATCAGGCCTCTCTATAACTTAGTGGCTCAACTTCCTTAGAAACTTGTCCCACAAAGTTTAGATATGGAAGTGACAATTCTGTATAATCCACAGTATTAGAGATATAATGCAAGCATTTAGAGGATCCCTGATCAGTGACATAGTCCTTATGCCAAATAGGTGGTTTGGATTTCCTTATAGATTTTAACTACATGATCTCCAGGAATTTCTGCTTCAGATTCCTCAGGCCTAAGGACAGACTCTACAACTGATTCTGTTCTGTATTGTTCAGAATCATTCTCCATATCAGGACCAGCATTTGATTCCTGTATTATTGGTATTTCTTCCATACCTCTCTGATTTGAAGATATTAGCATATCCTCAAAGCATAAATGTTCTTGTGATGTCTTAAATTCAGTGTTATCTGCTTCCTCATTTTTAAAAGGGAATACTGACTCCATAAACATCACATCTCTACTCATGAAAATTATCATATTCTCCATATCATACAATTTATAACCCTTCTGTGAAGTCCCATATCCCAACAACACAACTCTCACTGCTCTGGGCCCAAGCTTATCCATCTTAGGCAACCTGGTTACAAAACACAAACATCATATCACCCTCAAATGTGTGAGTGAAGATGTCTTCTTATACAACACTTCAAATGGAGACTTATTCTTCAAAGTAGTGGATGGTATTCTGTTGATAATGTAGGCTGCATTCTCAATACAAAATCCCCAAAATCTGTCTGGCAGATTAGCATGGATTTTTATAGCTCTGGCTGTTTCAAGCAAATGTTTATGTTTCCTTTATACTACACCATTTTATTGGAGTGTATATGGACAAGAACTTTCATGCACTACACCATAAGCTTGAAATAGCTGCTTACAACTGGAATTGAAGAACTCTGAGCCATTGTATGATCTCACAATTTTTATGACCATGCCAAACTGGTTCTTCACTTCTATAAAGAAATTCTTTAATACAGTTATAACATCTGATTTTAGTCTTAATAAGAACACCTAAGTCCATCTTGAACAATCATCCACAATGGTAAAAAAACATTTCATTCCATTGTAAGTATCATGCCAGAGCCTTGATCACCCCTCATTTATTCCTTTCTGAATCAATACTCAGGATGTACAGTCCACCTTCTTCATTACCAATCGCTCTCACCTTCCCAGATAAGAGATCCTGAAACACACAACATGTGGGGAAAAATGTAACACTGCAGTGCAACTCTTTGGTTACTTTCGAAACAGACATGAGATTGAACTTGAATGTAGATATGCACAAGACATTCTTAAGCACATAACCTCCTCCTAGATGACAATCTCCAACATGTGTAATATTTGTTGAATTCCCTGTGGGCATCTGAACCTTCCCTGCATTCTCTGTTAAGTGCTTAGCCTTCAATAACTTTTCATTGTTCACCATGTGGTTTGTAGCACCCGTGTCTACAATCCATTTAATAAATCTATCTGATTTTGTGACTGATATCTCTGCCATATTGGAAATAATATCAGAAATATTCCCTGTTGTATCATCACCATCCAGTATCCTCAACAACCTTTGTTGCTGTTTGAGAGTAAGATTTCAAAGAAGGCAATGTGATCTCCGATAATTCCTTCTCTCCCATCGCCTTCATCAGATTTAACCCTCTCCCATTACTGCATTTACTTTCTTTGACTTCCCTTTAAAATCCTCAGGATATCCATTTAATTGGTAGCAATCATCCTAAATATGCACAGTCTTGTGACAATAGTCACACTTCATTAGCTTAAAACAATTCACTTCCAAATGTCCTTTGACATGGCAAAAATCACACACTGCATTGGAATTGTATGGCTTCATTTCTTTCTGAAAATTATTCTTATTCTTTGATGTGAACATAGTTACGGGTTCCATTGAGTCCTGCATCAATCTCTGACTCTCATCTTGGTAATCATAGCATAAATTTAATTTAAGCTAGGTACTTGTTGCATCATAAGTACTTTGACTCTTAGCTTGACTAAAGCTATCACTCAATCCCATTAAGAACTGTAACATTCTTTGATATTATAGATGATCCACAAATTCTCTCGACTTGTCGCAGCATGATGTCAGTGGTATTATTGAGTCATATTCATCCTATAAATCCTTCAATCTTGAGTAATACATCGAGACTGACAGAGTGCCTTGTCGTAGTGAAACTACCTCCTTGTGTAAATGGAAGGCCCTCGAACTATTAATCTTGTCGAACCTTTCTTTCAAGTCCTTCCAAATGACATATGAATCTGCATTATATAGCATTCATGTGAGTAAATTCTTACTCACATTGCCCATTAACCACGATACTACTATGACGTTGCATCTCTCCCACAAACCAGATAAGGATCCCTGATATGACTCCTTCTTCACACTTCCATCTATGAAACCTATTTTGTTCTTTCCTAACAAAGCAAATTTCATAGATCTACTCCATAAGGTATAGTTATTCATACATGTTAGAATTACCCCAATAGACAGCGATCCTGGTGCATCCGAAGGAAAAAGGTACAGTGAATGGTTGTGATCGATCACCGTAGATGTTGTCGACTCCTCAATTGTCCCTTGCTTCAATCTATTCAAATGTAATCAAAAGAGAGAGAGAAAAAAACTTCGATCTCCTCAAATCAATCAACTATTTCAATAAAAAATTAATCCTCGAACATTCTCGATCTCAATTGATAAGAATGAGAGTTTCGATCTCCACATAAGTCATTGCATGTGATTAATTGTCACTCTTCCAGCCTCCACAAAGCTCGATCTACAATTATATGTAATTATTGCTTCACGATCGAAAACTTTTCAATTTTCCGAATTGAAAATCGTAATCAATTAGCAATTTTTCCGCTTTCTTGGATCCTAGAATTGTAATGTGTAATCTGTAGGCTCTGATACCATGATGAAACACACGAATTGAACGAGATCTGCTACATCACCATTGAGTCGGTGATGGAGCAGTTATGGTTTTGCAATGAAGAGACGAAGTCGGTGAGGAAGAAAAAAAATGGGAGGAAATGAAATTGTTATTGATCATCTTCCGAAAGTTTTTTTATATACAAAAGTAAGAATTGTAAAATGACTAAAATACCCTAATCATTAATCTAACTAACTAAACACCTTCTTTCAACAAATATCTTCTTTCACTAATAGCTACTTCACTATTAATTACAATGAATGTTAATCAATGTGTGTCAATTATCTCAACAATACGTTGATGAAATACACTCTTATGATCTGGTTTTTTTCCGAATTACGCGCATAACGAGAGCTTAATGCATCAATTTTTTTTTAATTTTATTTTATGTTATATCTTCATGTTTTCGTTTCATTCTCTTTTTTTTTTTTAAATTTAATTTACGCTTACAACTTATACAACAAATTTATTTTAGATTAAATTAAAATACATAAAGACACACACACACCCAGTTGGGTTCATCTTTCTCAACTTAGCTTGAAAAATTGGAAGTCGTTCTGTAATTCCAGGTTCCAACACACAACTCCATCATTACACCGATGTAATCACAAGTGCAATCAGTTATCTACAGGACGTTGAGCACAATTTATTCAATATTTTTTTTTGTCTGGAAAAGGTTAATGGCGAGCAGAAATAGAACGATTTTGTTTAGAAAGTATAGAGATGCGTTGCGTAGTGTTCGGATCCCGGCGGGCTCTTCGACGTATACGTCATCGGGTCATGGTAGTGGGCCGGTGATCGAATTGGCAACGACGTCTTTGCTTTATCCCAATCGATCTTATGCTCCTCTTAGTACGGAAGATCCCGGAACCTCCAGGTTTGTATATAAGTCCTTGTATTTTCAATTATTTGAATTTGTTCCCAAATATTTAGTTATAAGTTTGGGAACATATTATGCTAGCTCAGAATCTGGAAGTAACTTTAATGGATGGCACTGTGAATTTATTTGTTCAATTCCTTTTGTTGAAATTACTTGGTACAAGTTGCTAAATTTATTGTTACGAATTGTGTATATTCAATGGTTTAATCATGTTTCAAGTAATTGTTCTTATAAGAGTTTATTGAATTGATGAGTGTAATGATGCAATTTAATATGTTCAATTGAAGTTTGCTTAATCGGCTATTCGTGAAAGGAGGATATTGGTGGATTTTATGCAGGTGAAGTTTTGATAATCTGCAGATTGTGCTGCAATTTGCAACGGGAAAAATTTGACCGTCTTGATTTAGGAAGTTTAATTATTTATATTTTATTTCCCTAGCAAAACATAGCAGAGTTTCTAATTTGACAAATAAAATGTTTTTTAGAATGGCACGGATTCGAGCAGTGGAAGCAACCACTAATGTTTGCATTAGGTTAGGTTGTCTACATCACACCCAATAGGTGCGGCCCTTCCCTAGATGCTTTGTGCACCGGGCTGCCCTTTTTTTTCTTGAATGGTAACATTTCATATGAAATAGATTTCTGATTATCACATAAAAGAGTTGTGTGGTTGCTCTATATTTAGTTCATATCATGTGTGTTGTGGGGTTCATCCGATTGGTTAATTCTAAGAAAACTTCTCCGTTGACATAGAAATGGAACCTGGCTCTGGTATGTCATTATTGAGGAAGTTGTGGGCATCACCTACAATTTTCCTGTGCAGCCCGCATATTATAGTTCAAATGTGAATCTACTAGAGTGAAGTCCAGTTTGTTGATCTTCCTCTGGTACTTTGGTGGTTGAATCCTTAAATTGGTGTTGTCCCATTGCCGTGCATTTAAAAGTTTATCTGCGACTAAAAATAGTGCAGGCTTTCCGGAAAAAAGGATAAACATATAGAAATTCTGGAGCTTATTATACCTGGAACAAGAGGGATACCTAGTCAAAATTTAAAACATAACCGTTGAGAACCATGTCAGCTGTCATATTATAAACTCTGAAAAGAAACTCTTTTTTTAAATCTCTTGTGAATAGTTTTCAATTGGGCAGCCTTCTTAGATCTTAATATCTTGCTTTCTTGACATACTTCCTAGATTTTTTTATCAAGTATATATTTCCTAGATTATATGGATGTCTTTAATGGTTTCCCCTGCTCCGTATTACATGTTGTTCCCCTGATGCAGTAATGGTCCAGTTACAGTAGGTCTACCGCCAGCTTGGGTGGACGTGTCAGAAGAAATCACGGCTAATGTGCAACGGGTCCAAACAAAGATGGCTGAACTAGCCAAAGCTCATGCTAAGGCTTTAATGCCATCATTTGGAGATGGTAAGGAAGATCAGCGTCGTATTGAGACTCTTACCCATGAAATAACTGATCTTCTCAAAAGATCGGAAAAGAAATTACAAAGACTTTCTGCAGCTGGGCCTTCTGAGGATTCAAATGTTAGGAAAAATGTACAGGTGTGCCTTCACGACCCTTAAACCCTTGTTTTCTTCTAATTTCGATTTTAACTTTTAGGCTGAATGCATTGGTTCTACTAGTTTCCTTTGTGGATTTTTTTTCAAAAATAACAAATTCTTCTTTTGGCTGTGCTGCAAGACTACTGTATCCTGTTGCATCTCTCCATTAACACTTTGTTAGGTGATGGATTTTTTTGTTAACCACTTCCAAAGTTTCACAATTGGAGAATGGGGTCTTAGACATTCAGAGGGGCTAGCTCCCCCCCTCAATCTTCTTGCAGAACTATGTGCCCTCTTCCCATGGAAAAAGAATCATAACCCAGTACGACAAAATAGCCCCTAACCTGTCTCTGATGAGGGAGACAAAATAATGTCATTTTACGACAAATCTGGGAATAACTTTACATTGCTCAGTTGCGAGCTATAGAACATTTTCTTTAAATCATTTGAAGTGAAACAAGTGATGCCCTGTACGTTAACACACAAGAGCACAACCAAGCTTTATGATTAATACTTTTTTATATCTCCCAAGACAACTCCTTGTTACGAGTCTCAACTTTATAGCAAAATGTTATTCCCTCTGCATCAATAAAAAAATCTAACTTTGTTCATGTCTAAATATGTGTATATAGCGGGTACCCCTGTATGGTATTAACAATGTTATACCTTCAAACATAAAGCTTACCCTGCTGTATGATGCAAAAAAAAACAAAAAAAGCCTACCCTGCTGTCACTCCACCTAAAAGACTATTTCATTCGCTTTATTTTTCGCTCCATCCCACCAAAAATAGGGGGATTCTTT
Source organism: Przewalskia tangutica (assembly GCA_029844215.1). Classification (NCBI taxonomy): domain Eukaryota; kingdom Viridiplantae; phylum Streptophyta; class Magnoliopsida; order Solanales; family Solanaceae; genus Przewalskia; species Przewalskia tangutica. Next base: position 14,144,773 of record CM056731.1, on the reverse strand, counting down.
ACATCCAGTTATATGCTTATCAACTGGTTCCTTTATAACATATCGGTAAGTACAAATTGGTAGCTATTACTTGTATGACATTCTTTTCATTCTCGACCTGGAATTCACAGGTAGTCTTCAAGACTTCTAACTTTCACACCCTCTGTCCGAGTAAAACTAATGTTCCTTTTTTTTGGTCAGTCCCAAAGAGTTCTACCTCTTCCCTTAGATGGAAAATTTCTCTTCCTCGGACAACTAAAACAGACGACTATATACTTATCAAGAAAAAAACAGACGACTATATTTAATGTAGCAGCATGGACAATGAGGTTTCATATAGCCCATGCCAACTTGCTTGGGATTGAGGCGTAATTGTTGTTGTAGTCATAATAAAGGAAAACGGTTGACGATCAATGTAAAAATAATCATAAAATCATGAATCATTTTTTCATCAAATAAATAATGCATCATTTGAACACCCTAATAGAGCAGAATAGTCATATTGCTGATCCCACCTAGTTTGAGATTCAGACATTGTCAATAGTATCGATTAAACCGATTCAAACTAATATGAACTTTCATTGTTTTGTGTCATTTAGACTTGCTGTGACATCTTTTCAACAACTTCCTCACTTTTTATCTTTTAGTTATTATATTAAATGCCTTTCTACCAAACTCCGTATAATTATGCATTCCAGTATGTTACTCTTAAACTGCGGTCAAAATAGGTCTATTTGATTTGGGCAGAGGGAGTAGCATGGAAACTTCACAAAGAAATGAGGTGTTCTATTTTTAAGAAATTGATAAAGGCATGGCTAATTAGGTGTTTTCCGATGCTCTATTCAATTAAATTAGAAACGAATGTTTTTTAACTACAATTTCAGTTTGATTCTGCAATAAATCTGATTGCAACAATTGCATTCTGCATTTGTGCTTACAACGTGATATTCCTATGACAGCGCTCTCTTGCTACAGATCTTCAAAGCCTGTCAATGGAGCTTCGCAAAAAACAGTCTACTTATTTGAGGCGGCTCCAACAGCAGAAAGAGGTGTGTACAAATAGTTTTTAGCCTGAGCCGCAATCTGTTAGCAGGAGGTATTAACAGGAGTCAGTTTTATTTGATGTTGAGAGTGCACGGATCAAAATCCTATATTATGACATCCGATATGCGCAACTGCGCTGTCTAGAGTATATTATCATCATGCTGCCTATGTTTCAATGATCATTTTCTTTTTTGGATTCCTGAAATATATCCTTGCAGGCTTTCCTCAAATGTCGCTTTTTCATGTAGGGTCCAGATGGAGTTGACTTGGAAATGAACATAAATGGGAGCCATTCTAGAAGGGATGATGATGATGATTTGGATGACTTGGTATGCATTTTCTATTATATATAAATCTAATTTCTTACTTCTTCTTGGGATCCTACTAATGAAATCAGGGAAGATGTGTATCTAATGGTCTGATGACTTCGTTTTGGTAATATCAATGCTATTGATCAGCAAAAGTAAAACAGCATTACCAATAAAATGCACCAAGTCATGTTAACTGTTACAAAAAAAATGCACTACGTCGTTAGATATGAATGAGAATTAGACAACCATTTATATTATTCTTGAATAGAACAGACATGAGTTGATTAATTCTGATACTAGCTGAAGGTACTTATTCAGGTGATCATGTAAGGTGTAAAGAAAGAACACTAAATTTGTTTTAACATCAGTTACTTTTGGCAATACATCGTAGTCTTTTATGATATTTGTTTGATTGGATTCTCTCATTTTGGAATCCTCGTTACTTTTTATGGCTGTGGTTGGAGGGTGATTGGTCTTACGTCCTTAAAAGTCGTTCCTGCCTTTGAACTTTGAAGAATGGTTTTAGGAGATACCTTGAAGAGTTTTTCTCACGAGAAAATTTTGACTGCACCAAATGTCTGTCCAGGGATTTAGTGAGCATCAGATGGCCAAGCTAAAGAAAAGTGAGGCATTCACAGTCGAAAGAGAGAGAGAAATACAGCAGGTGATATTTCGTTGCTGCTTGTGGTTTTCTAAAATGTGCATATCATTGTTTTCTATCTTAGCCTTCATTTGCTTATATGTTAGGTGGTTGAATCAGTGAACGACCTTGCCCAAATTATGAAAGATCTGTCAGTTCTGGTGATAGACCAGGTTTGAACTTACACCACCTTTTTAATATTCACCAAGTTGTGCTTCAACACGGGTTATTGATGTACTGAACTTATGTCTAAATACAGGGTACTATCGTGGATAGGATAGACCACAATATTCAAAATGTTGCATCAACAGTTGAGGACGGCCTTAAACAACTGCAGAAGGTCTCATCTTGCTTTCTCCATTGCCGTTCTTCTAATTCACAGAAAGTCCCATCTTTGCAGTCTGATCCATCATTTTATTTAATGTTTTCTTGATCAAGGCAGCCATTTCATTTAATGTTATGTTGGGCTTGATTGAATTGTAGGCTGAACGAAGCCAGAAACGAGGTGGAATGGTCATGTGTGCGACAATTCTAGTTATCATGTGCTTTATAATGCTGGTCCTCTTAATTTTGAAGGAGATTATATTCTGATTCCTGAAAGTATTATCTACAAACTTTGAAAATAGTATTGTTTTCACAATACACTGTGAAGCATGCCAATGCATATGTGAGAAGTTTCCCCCACCTACCCCACCCTGCACCAGTTTTTTTTTTTTTTTTGTGTGTGGGGGTCTGCACCAGATTCACTGGCTTTTCGTTTATGGGCCTTGGTCGTTTCTCTTGTGTTTTTTGCTTTTGAAAACAGTCCTGCACAAAAAGGAAAAGACAGATGCTATTTACCCCACAGACGAAGAGACGAGAAGTCAAGAATTTTGATAGGGAAAGTGGTATTAGTTAGTTCTTAAGACTAGAATAGTATAACTGTAATGTGGGAAAAATATCGTGTATGCCTCCTAGAAATTGCAAAATTAGTTACCTTGAAGGAATATGTGGTTTTGTGAGTTGTCTGCTCGAAATAAAACTGGTTCTGGTTGTGGGGTGAAACATAATTGGCGAGTGAGCTAACTGGGAATATTGCAAATAAGAAAGACAGTGTAATGTTATCATTTTTAAAGTAAAACTTAGAATAGTAGGATGCATGGACTAATTTTCCTTATGGTTAGATCTATTATTTACCCTTTAAAGCAATTTCTTAGAACTTTCAATGGCGTATGTCGGAGCGATAATTGGAGGATTTGATAGTCTTTTCAGAAGAAACAACCAAGAACCAAGTCAAGGAAGTAAATCTGAAGAGTCAAGGGATCAGGCGCTTTAAGATGAGTTGACTAGATGAAAAATCGTATCGGAAGAATAAAAAAAAAGAAAAACGAACTTGGTCTCGGTCCAGAGAAAATTTATGCTAGATCTTCAGACGTAACAATGTGAATCGGCATTAGTCTACCCAAATGGCAAGGAGGACGAGTTGTGGAAGCATTTATATGTTTGAGGTCCTAAAATTATAAGGACTTTTAAGTGAATACAACTATACAAGTAATATAAATACAACTATAGCCCTCTCAGTTTATTATCTTGCTCACAAAATGCCAGTAACCCTACTCTAAGACCAGGGATAGCTGGCCCAGAGCACCAATGACAGGGATCCAATGCATTGCGTCTGTCCGATAGATTATAGTATGAGTAGTTATCTAATTCGTCATTCGATTCAAATAAAGGCCATTTTTTTGGTATATTCAGAATTTGACTAAAGATTCTTAAAATATCTCATATTTGCCAGGAAAAGAAACTCCATTTTCTTGAACGCATATCAAATATTCGTCGTAGTTGTGACTTTTTTTGCCAGTCTTTGCTCGTGAAAAATGATAAGGATTCACTTTTTGATTCTCAGTTCATAAGTGTCAAGTTCATTTTCTAAGCATGCTGATGTATCGTAGTCTAGTGGTTCAAATATTATCGGCAGGAGTTCGACTCTCAACGAGAGCATCCCTTTTTTATGAGTGATCAGTTCTCTTCCTTCTTTTTCTCCCTTGTTTTCTGATGAATAGAATTATAGATATCATGATTTCCTGTGAAGATATCTCTTCATAATAATAAAAGTTGCTCCAACAATTTGGTTATTTCGCTTTACAAGCATCAGCAACATCGGCTTTGGACTACCATTGAATCAACAAAAAGAGTGAAGAGAGTAAAAACTGAGGTGATTTTAGTGCATTTCAGCATCCACTTGAGTTCCATAAGTATAAACAATCCCAAGTTCAGATTAAAGAAGGTTGCATAAGTTGAAACACAGCGTAAAAGTAGTCTTCATATGATGAATCCTCTGAATACTGAAGAGTAAAATTGATATATAAGATACATATTGCCTATCCGAATTACTAGTTAGGATTGAAGCTTTAAGTCAAAAGACAAGGAAAACTATTTGACAGCTGCAAATTTAACAGGATTTTTCAAAGAGAAGTTAAAATACAGGAGTGGCAAAGGTCAATGCCAAGGCTCATATAAACAACACTTGATTATGACCAGCCATTTAATGGAAGAATTAGCTAATTCTGTCACTTGTTTACAGCAATAACTTCCCTAAAAAGAATGTTACAACTGACTATTTTAACAACCTGAGTTATGGTTTCTATGTTTAGCCAGGATTCTTCTTCTTCTTTGAGCTGCCTACTTCTGATGGCCAAAAGGAATGCCCTTCAATAAGAGACGGGATTGTCAACTTCAGGTCAAACGTCAGCCGTTGAAAAACTGCTGATAACATGTGCACATCCACCATGGCTCTATGAGCAGTACCAACTAATGGGATCCCATAGTGTTGACCAAGGGCTTGCAATGAGACTTTTGTAGGAACCTTTAAGCCTAATTGGAAAGTAAGAAAGTAAAAATATCAAGATAAGCACTTTCAAAGCAATAGGAATTTTTAAAACGAAGACACAAATTTAGACAAGTAGAAAGACCTCCAGACTTCATGACTTCACGTGCCAAAGGAAGAGTATCAACGAACAACCAATTTGAGGGAATATCAAAAGAGCATCTACTGAATTCCTTGATTAGGAAAGGAACATCAAAACCTCGAGCATTATGTGCAACCAACACCACATATCCACCAGGTTTCTGGCGGCTTCCTACAAACCGCAACAAGATGGGAATGAGGTCCCCCATCCTGAAAAATGCAAAGCAGAGTATGAGAGCGAGATAACTCCGACCTCAAGATTAAGATATCATATAAAATTATGCTTTTCTTATATCAGAAAATATCACAATCTTCTTTGTTTAACCAATGTGATGGGAAAGACGGATATTTCATATGCGCATTATAAGAATAAGAAACTTATTCCAAACACAAGGGTATTCTCTACTCCATGATATAGACAGGCAATTCATTATGCGTGTGAATAGTTGTGTCCTGTTATGCCACTTGACTTTCTTGGTTGTGAAATTAGACATCCTATTAATTACTCAGTGGTGGCCCTAAAGCAAAATAATTCCCACTGAATTAGCTTTTCATGGTTGAAATAGCACAATCAGTTATTGTCTAGTTTTGACTATATGATTTACCGAGGATTGTTTATCAGAGCAACAGACACAATATGATGTATAACAAGGCAGGGAAGAAAAGATATCACAGCACAACTTCAAACAATATGTACAAGGTGCCTATTCAGATAGAGGAAAATTGAGATATTATCTAGTGTGCTACACTACTTTTTTTCAGTCAGCAATTTAAATCCATTTATTCTCACGATACTAAGTTCGGTACATTTATAAGTTTGTCTATGATAATGCTTATTGGCACATACATCCATGGCTAAAAGCGGGACAAATATGAAAGCACACAATCTCATCTAGAGAGCAATTCATCAAGGTATGCATAATCTGTCTTTTTGTTTTTGATAGGTTAGGTGTGCATAATCTGTCTTAATAGTTCTCTTCTCAAATAAAGGTCTTGTCTTTAGCATTGGAAATTTAATAAATTGATGAGCAAAAAACATGCATTATGGCATTAAAGCCCACCCATTAAGTCAATGCAAAACACATTAGCACAGGGAACTCCAATAATTACATGTATGAACAGATGTTGATAAGAAGTATGTTTCCAAGAGAAAAACCCATGAAAGCATCTTAACTTTATTTACTTATAGTTATACATACCACATTCAGATATCTGACACATGATTAAGTAGGACTCAGTACAGGTCCTAACATGAGATTGACAAATATAATCTTTCAATGCAGAACTCTCTGGTTATTTAGACAAACTAAGTTGTAAGTCTCATATAGGATTATGTGAAGTCAAGATACAGCGAGAGAGAGGAAGTGTGTGAAAGAACCTAGCGATATTTATCATAAATTACCTGGGGACATCAGGTCTGTTGACCATGCCAGTAGTAATTCCATGGATATGTGCATTCGGGACACTACGTCCAGGATTGACTAATGTCTGGAATGTGCTGTTTTCACCCCCATGAAGATCTCGCAATGCAATCTCGATAATTCTTTCGTATTCTCTGCTAAACCCAGTGGTCTCAATATCAAAAATGATAAAAGTCATGAGTTTGGCCAAATCTTTGTTTTCAGCAATTGATTGTCGAATATCAACATATTGTGTACTTTCAATTTCAGTTATTTCTGAACTATATATGTCTACTCTAGATTTTGTTGTTTCATCTAATATTTCGTGTCTGACAGTTGGTTTTCTGCTAAAAGTAGCCTTGTTTTTCCCTTCAGATTTTGTAGTTAGCGTCCGTTTACTCTCAGTACTATTATATCTACCTTCCAGCCCACGTTTACCGGAGGCAAGAACTTTGGAGCTAATGCTTCCCCTACCAATCCTACTTATATGGTGGAAACTTTGCCACCATGAATTAGGTAATGTATGAACTCTACATCGAGGAAACTGTGATAGCGAGAAGCACATTGCAGCTCTTCTCATCTAAATCCAGTAATCACTCTAAAGGAGAGCTCAAATTGATGATGTAAATAAGATATATTTAACCTGCAGAACAAAAGCAACCAATTATTTAGAAAGAGGAGATCCAAAGATGTTTGCAAAAGTACAGAAATTTACAGTTCAGCCTGTAAATCTCATAAATTTCCCAATTATAAGGCCGTGAGAAGCAATTAAATGAAAAGGTCTTCTCTAAATCAAGAAATTCCTGGAGAAAATAATATTAAGCCTAGGGATTCCAACAGCAAGCATGAGACTGTACTACAGTATACACATCTAGGCTTTAGCATCGATTTGGCATCTTGACGCTAATATACAGTATCATGTTAACCACGGTAAATGCCCTGATTCACTGTTCTAGCTCTATTAACTGTGCAAACCTTTGAAAAGTGTTGTATTCTATCTGCACAAAATTGAACACATGGTTTACAAGCACTGTGTGAAGAAATGAGATGAATTTGAGTTGAACTGTTTTCCAAGTTTTTTTTTTAAAACAAAAAATATACCTTTTGATGCCAACAATGATAGAGGGTTTCAGATCATAACCGAATTTCATTCTCCAAGACTGGAAAACTAGTATATCACTTATCGCTGGAAACTCCTTTAAACTTATCTTCTTCAGACATTTTTTATATGTTTATGGACAATATCTTCTTCAGACTTTTTTTATATGTTTATGAACAATATCTTCTTCAGACTATTAAAAAGCAAAACTTGAGTTAGACCCTAATTGTATAATTCAACAAAGCAAGTTGTTAGCCTGTTATAGACATAATGAACAACAAAATTACCATTTCGGAATGTGTTTAATCTTTAATGCACTATAGCCTACACGAAAGATAACACATTGCAAGTTAAACTATCCAAATCAAGTAATGCTTAGTTAATCCAATAGGGAAAGAAAAAAGAAAGTATTTAACTAACTCTCCAAAAATCATTACCTAAATTGGGTCAATCCAAAGCATTCAAATTTCAAAACAGACACCTTCCACCACAAAAAATGGTTAAAAAGTTGTTAGCTTTAGTGAATTTGATGTCAACCCAAAGCATTCAAATCTCAGAATAGACACATTTTAGCACAAACAATTACTTTTAGCTTTATTGAATTTCTAAGCAATTCATCTATCAAAACATTCAATGAGCAACATCACATTCTAACCCCCTATTTGGATGGTGGTTTCACGTGGTTCATTATTGTATTGTTTTCTGTGAAACCATGTTTGTTTCCCTTGTTCATAAAATAAAATTATGTTGTATGGTATTGTAATACCGTTGTAATTACGTGGTTAAATAACCATGAAAAACTCAGTTTCTATAACCACGTGTTTGGTGTTCTTTGCGTGGTTATGTATTTTACTTTCCCATTATACCCCCCACCCACCCACCTCTGTCACACCCAAACCCACCCACCCCCAACAACCCATCCCTTCATCACACCCAAACCCACCAACCTCCACCCTCTACCACCCATCCCCACACTACCACTCCTCGCCACCACCCCCACCCACCACCTAATTCTTTTTTAAAGTTCTCATTTTATCCTTTACCTTAATTTTATTAATATCTATAAAATTTAATTTTTAATTAAGGGTTAAGGATATTTAGTAAAATGCAATAAAACATAGTCAAACCAAACAATAAAAATATCATTAAACCACAACAAACGATCCAGTCTATCCAAACCTTGTATTCATTAATACAGTGCAATACAATACACTAACATACTATATCATATCATACTGTACATTAATTAACCACGGGAAACAACCATCCAAACAGAGGGTAAATATGCTAACAAAAATAAAATTCATCTACAAACAGAAGACCCCATGTGAAACAAATGAGGAAAAAATTAGTCATTTCACACTAAAATGGCAATTCAAAAAGAGACCCATTTTCCAAAAACTTGAGACAAAATTGAAAAACGAAAAAAACAACAACAACATGGTATTAGTAAATAAGAAAGACATGCCTGGTAATGATTCCAAGAACAAAAACAGAAGCATTTACTTACAAGCTTATATTTGTGACTGATATAAGATGAGAAATGAGGATTAGAGAGAGACAAGAGAATTGGGAGGAAAAATGGATGAAGGGTGGAAGTCGTGAAGAAACTGTATAGAATAATAACGTGTCGTTGGAGTGAAGTTAAAATGAAGAAAGGGGGCATGAAATGCGGATCATGAAGCTCCGATCCATACTTTTATTTTCGTTTTATGATGTTTTTTTTAAGGATAGGGTCTCTCAATGTTGAAATTGTGTTTTAATGTAAGACTTTTGAATCTAGTAGTTATAAATTAAAAATATGTATAATATATATTTTAATTTTGTGGTGTCATGTTAAAAGTTGAAATTAAAGAGTTATTAAAAAAAATTAGAAAGTAAAACAAATATTTTGAAACGGAGGAAGTATATTTTATGTTAGAATATTAAATATTACTTTGAGAAGTATTCTAAGTTAAATAAAGATTTCATTTATTAATTTTTAGTTTTGTGATTTTTTTTTCAAGTTAAATTTATATTCAAAAGCAATAGTCAAACATTCATTTTCAACTCAACTGCTAATTGAGTTTTTCAACTTCAACCAAATATAGTCCACTTGTCATCTTGAAGAGTTGTGAGTATAAATCACCTCAAACTAATATTTCATATATTTTATTTAAAATTTAGTATTTGTAAATACTCATGGCCAAATTATGCGTTGACAGTATAAATAATTGTTTCAAAAGATAATTGGATATAGAGAACAACACCTCAATTTTGAATTGAATATATAAATTATTAAATCATAATAAAAGCTTTTATTATTAACATAAAATGTTATCAAAATATAAAAAGTGTCGCATAACTTTAACAAGGACAATAAGTAGTTGTCACGCCATCAGTAAGCAAGTTTAATTGCAATCCATCACAGTTAAGAAAAGTTAATTTTACATTAATTATTATACTTATGTCAAGATATAACAAAACATCTTGATTTCTTGGGTAAAGCGAATCCTCGCCCATGGGGCACCCTCCGAAGCAGACGATTGGTGGAGGAGGTAAATCACAGATTTCGCCCACTAGGTGGGAGGCAATGGTCTGAGTGCAAGAGTCATCCTCACAAAGGAGAAATGAACTCCCACATGCACGCTGTGGCTCGAACTCGCTTTCGGGAAGCAATCGCCACCTGAACTAATCGAGCTACACCCATGCGGGTTAAACATCTTGATTCCTAAATAAAAATTATGACAAGATATTAGAGAAAAATTTGATTCCTCGTGACATGGTGTAGACAATACATTAAATTGCTACAATTACATAAGATTATGGTTAACTAAAGAGACATAAAACGAAATTTTATTAAAATTTATGTCTCCTAATAAAAAAAAAAAAAAAAAAAAAAAAAAAATCCGAATATTCTTCCATTAATTGTATATCTCTTATTTTAGATAAAATTATAATCATTTTATAATTAGGTTAATTAGTTGTCTAGTTTATAGCAAGGTAAATGCCTTTGTAATATTATATATATATATATCATCAATAAAATCAAAGAACATATTCATTTATGATATCAGTAGTCTAACCCGAAATCTCTTACCCTAGCCGCCCCTTTCCCACGACGGAATCCTAGTTTTTCCGACCATTCTTCCTCTCTTAAATTTCATCTTCCACCGCTGACAAAATCAAATTATATCTTGCACTTACAGTCAATAATGTCAAAAACTTCATTCCTATCACCTTTGAGATGGAAAATGGTCAATACTCCTCGTGGGCGGGCTTTTTAAGATCCATTTTCATGTTTACGAAGTTATTGACTACATCATCCCTCCTACATCGAAGTCCACAAACCTTTCATCGACTTCGACTTCTGATAATGCACTTTTGTCTCGTTTGGACTACCGTCTGAAGCTAATTCTTAAGGAAACCCAGAAAATCAAGTGTAGCACCACTCAGGCCAGCATTGCAGATACCGCTCTCACCACCACCATTGGGCCCTCCGCTGACGGTCGGGCCTTCAACTCCGACAGCTAGCACCGCCGACCCAAGGACCCGCAGCAGTCTGGATCAACCCGCAACAACCGCCGAGGGTTGTCTACCCGTCATGGATTGTGCGGGCCCCACAGTCATATGCCTCTCCTCCTTGCATGTATCCAACATCCTCATGGACTCCACTTCCGACCCGACAGGCCTAACCTGGCATACTTGGCGCATGTCCAGAACATGCCTACACAACATAGGCCCCCACACTCAACTTATGTTCTTACTGACATTGAAGCAGCTAACACAATGTCACTCAACACTCCAAATGAAAATTGGTAAATAGACACAGGCGCCACATCTCACATTACGACATCACAAGGTACTCTCTCGTCTTATTTCAATTTGAGTAATTTAAATCGGAATATTATTGTTGGTAGTGGACAAGATATTTCTATTCGCGGTTTTGAGCATTCATCCTTATCCCCACCACTTCCACTACAATGTCTCCTGAAGATCAACATGTAGAAAAACATTCTTCACATCTAGCTGGTGAATGGACCATGATTTTGAAAGAGCCAAGCTGAGCACAGTGCGAATGGTAGCTGGATTGACCACCGGGCTAAATGTCTCACCACAATCCACACCAACCTGCCGAGTCTTACCATCACCTACAAGTCTAGCCTTATGCCTTGCAAATGAACCATCATAATTTTCCTTATGAACAAAAATCCACATAGGCTGAATAATATTAACACCAGATGGATGGGGTACCAACTCCCACGTCTTATTATCAATAAGAGCATTATATTCTTTGGTCATGATAATTTTTCAATTAGTGTCATTTAAGGCAGACACAAAATTACGGGGTAAAGGGGATTTCAGAACATTAGAATTCAAATTGAAATGTCTTTTTGGTTTAAAAATACTCAGTTGACTGCGAGTGACTGGACCAAGACTCTAGACTGGATTGGGTGAATTTTCGGGAATTTCTGGAATTACCGTCGAAGGCGTTTTTTCGGGCAAATCTGAAAAATAACGTAGAACATAGGGGGAGTATCCCCATCCAAAAAATCATAAGAACTAGACACGGATTTTTCTACTTTAGAAAAGGGAAATTGGAATGCATCAAAGAGAACATGACGACTAATAATGATTCGTTTAGAGGACAAATCAAAATATTTATAACCACGGTGATTTGACGGAAAACCCAAAAACACACAAGGAGTAGAACGTGCCTGAAGTTTGTTGATTGTAATGGATGAAAACAATGGATAACATAAGTATCTGAAGATCCTAAGATGAGAATATGACGGAGACTTATTATATAAGACTTTGAGAGGGGATGAATATGTCAAACCTTTAGAAGAAATAATATTGAGTAGATCGGTAGCCATTTGTAGTGCATGATGCCAAAATAATGGAGGAACAGAAGAATGAACCAATAAAGTGCGGACAATATTATTAATGGTACGAATTTTTCCATAAGCTTTCCCATTTTGTGAAGATGTATGAGGACAAGAAAAATGAAAATTTATCTCATTTTGAGCACAAAACTCCCTAAATTCCCCATTGTCATACTCTTTGCCATTATCACATTGAATGTTTTTTATTTTTAGTTCAAATTGTGTTCTTATGAAAGCTCTAAATTTTATGAAAATGGAAAAAAATTGAGATTTTTTCGCAATTGGAAACGTCCATAAATATTTAGAATAGTCATCTAAGAATACAATTTAATAACGATGACCCATAGAATCGGAGATGTCCACAAATCACTATGAATAAATTCGACGCTACAAATGACAACTTAATAATTTTTCTCAAAGCACAGGATTGAAAAAGTGGAGTACTACGCGTACCCTTACAAGAAATAAACTTATGTCTATCTAAAGAAGATAAAATAGACGACCCTGGATGACCTAGACGAGCATGCCACAAGGAAGGAGCAAGAGCTGCAAAAGTGGATGACATAGCTTGACGCGAGATGCTGAGACTTGGAGTGATTGGATAAAGATCACCCCTACTGTTACATCTCATGAGATGACTTCCCGTTTTGAAATCCTTCACAGAAAATCCAAACGGATCAAAATTAATAAAAACTCAATTAGCAGTGGTGAATTTACGGACATACACCAAATTTTAATCAATTTTGGGGCATGTAGGGTATGTTTCAGGACAAGGGATAGATGAGGAGGGGACAAAGTTTTATGACTATAACCCTTAATTGGAATATAATTGCCATTACCAACAATTATACCACTATTAGTGCTCAAATTGGAATAAGACGAGAGAGTAACTTGATCGGATCTCATGTGGGCAGTGGTGCCGGTGTCCATGTACCAATTTGGGTCCGGCTGAGTCAAGCCAAGCGTATGCATCGCTGATTCAATGTCGGTCTGGGTGGGCCACACTGCATGGTGGACCTGATGGGGAGACCAGTATCTTTGGATCGCTTGCCGCCATAAGTTGGGTGAACTCGAGTGCAGGCGGGAAGAAGTGGGCCGCAGTAGGTGTGGAACCGCGACGCTGTTGTGAAGCTCCAAATTTGTTACAATAACAATAAACATTATGGTGTCTATGTGATTATGTTATTATTGTGTCTATGTGATTATATTACGACTTTATTCACATTCGAGGACGAATGTTGCTTAACGAGGAGAGAATGTAAAATCCGGAAAATAATAATAATAATATATAGTTGTGGTTGGGTTAATAAAAAAAATATATATATAAGAAAACAAAGAATAAATTGCATGAGATATAGTTAGTATTAAAGTTGGATAAATAGATAGATGAAATGAAAATAAGAAAATAAAATAATAATAAAAAAAAAAAAAAAACATGCAGAATGCACGTAAGCCCCCTTCCCTTTACCCCTCCCCCCCTTTTCATTTCCCTTCAATCTCTTGGCTTTCTCCCTCCCATAAGTTATGTAATCATCCCCACTTATACATTGTATTTACACACAAACAAAGTACATGACATAAAGATTAGAAAATCAGAAAAAAAACAAGTGAAAAGAAAAGGAAAAAAATACCAAGGAAGCAAGAAGAACAAGAAGCAAAATACTAGAGAGTAAGGATAATTTTAGCAACCACACAACAATAATCTTCACACTTACAAGGTGAGTTTTCTCACTCAGAAATTCTTGGTAACATCCTTTATTTTTAGTTCAATACATGTTAGAATAAGAATTGAGTGTTGAAAAGAAATATTGAACTTTTGATTGTTTAGACGACTAGTTGCGTCATGAACTTTATGAACTGTTCTCACTGAGTTATAATTGTTAGAATTTGATGAAATTCGTAAGAGTGGTACACCTCTCTAATATGATCATATAGAACCAAAAATGAGGGAAAATGGACATACGGTTTGAAAGTAATCATAGTTCAAAGTTCCTGCCTTAGATTTGGTCGAAATTCGGAAAGGCATAATTACGGACTGTTTTTATTGAGTTTTACTTATTAGAATTATATGAAAATTTACATGGTTGTAAATCTCTATGTTACGGACAGATATAGATAAAGAGTTATTAAAACGAACTTACGAGTTGAGAGTTATTGTAGTTTTAAGTTGCTGCCTCGGATTCATCGGAATCCAGAAGGGTAGGACGTGGAAACGTAAAACTGTACTAATATGTGGGGAATATGAAAATTGTTGCTAAATAAAAGTTCTATATCTCTCTGTTTTGGACATTTTGAGACCTTACGGGGGTCTATCCGACTTACGGATTGAGAGTTATCGTTGTTTAAAGTTTCTGCCTCGGATCTATCGAGATTCAGGAAGGGCAGCGAATAAAAGGGTAAAACTGTACCAAATGGTACAGAATATGAAAGGATGGTTCACATGGAGACGTGTAGCTCTCTGTTCTCGTTGTTTTGAGATTTTATGGGGCTTGAACGGGTTTACAGATTAGAAGTTATGACTATTCTAAGATTGGGTGTCGTTTAATAAAAAATTTGCCGAAATAAATTTCATGTGGCTGTTTTGAGGATAAATTTGTGTTAGTTACCCAAAGTAGTTTTAAATGAAATTTGGTACAGTGAAAGATCCCCGTCTTACCTTAGTTTTCGCTTGAGAAACACCTTAGTTGGAGTTGTGGTTAAAAGTTATAATCGTTACAAGTATGAATGACAGAATGTTAGAAAAGAGAATAGTATTTATTCGATCTTCTGAAAAATATGAAAAGTGAATACGTGTTCACATAAATATATAAATATATAATGGATCGGGTTGCATGCCGCAACAAAACGTAAAGTGAATATGCGTTCACAAATACGTAAACATAATGGATCGGGTTGCACGCCGCAACAAAACGTAAAGTGAATACGCGTTCACAAATACGTAAATATAATGGATCGGGTTGCACGCCGCAACAAAACGTAAAGTATTCACGTGTTCACAAATACGTAAATATAATGGATCGGGTTGCACGCCGCAACAAAACGTAAAGTGAATACGCGTTCACAAATACGTAAATATAATGGGTCGGGTTGTACGCCGCAACAAAACGTAAAGTGAATACGCGTTCACGAATACGTAAACATAATGGATCGGGTTGCACGCCGCAACAAAACGTAAAGTGAATACGTGTTCACAAATACGTAAATATAATGGATCGGGTTGCGCGCAACAAATATGAAAGATGAATACATGTTCACCTATATAAATATGAAAAGTGAATACGCGTTCACAAATATATAAATGTAATAAACATGTGGAAATGCAGGGGAATGTCTTAACGTATAATACGAGATAAAATGAAGTGTTAGTTAAACCGAGAATTTCCCATGATGAGTTGTTGCATATTTAAAAAAAATGTTGTAACCTGATATGTTTTTGCAATATGCTTATTACGTTATAATGTGATTGCGCTTGGAATATTGTGGTGTTACTTTGAATTGCAGGGTAAGGTTCTCACTCAGCCCCAGATGGTAGGGCTGACTCTTTATTTAACATGTTTCAGGAAAGCGTGATAGAGGAAAGACTCCACGCCAAGGCTAGCGATCGTCCCGCAGCCTCTTATCATACCAAGTCCATTGTTTCGGGCTTGGTACTCGTCATGTTCAGAATGTCAGTTCCAATGTCTCGGGAAATGCCCGTGTGGAATGGTCTCCCTTACAACTTAGAATAATATTTGTCAGTATGTCTATGTAGAAACAATATTTGCACGAGCATGAGCTCGCGTTATATTTTCAATAAAGTCATAAACAAATTTATTTATTGTTATTTTTATTAATAGCTCCGTATTTGAATATAAGTTTAAATTTCTAAATAAAGAGAATTAAATGGTGCTCCTGGTGGAAAATAATTGTCCAGGTGCCATCACGCCCTAAGTAAAGACTTAGGAAAAGTCGGGGCGTGACAAGTTGGTATCAAAGCTAAACCAGGTTAGGAGATTCTAGGATGTTTCTTCGAGTTGGGTGTTTGAACGGTTACTTATTGCGACGGTGTGTGCGCCACCTTAGTAATAAGTAAACGGAATAACATCCTAAAGTTTCACTTCTTTCATTCTCTTCTCGTGCCTATCTTGAGTCTTTTCAAAGACTTGGTTCTCGTACTACCTCCTTCAAGGGATTGTGGAAGGGAGTGTACAACGATAAAATAACCAGATGTGACTGCACCACCGACCGAAAAGGTAGGAGAGGTACCAGATAGACTATGGGGCAAATTTTGTGAGAAGAAGGGAACATATCTATACAGGGAAGGACTACAAGTCTAACTTGATAGTATTTCTCGATGAGGTAAAAACCTCTGTTTACACGAGGATGTGTGGAGACGCGTGATGTCAATTTGGTGTCGCTTGCGGTTAGTGGACGACACACGGGTGTGGTGGAGAAATTTTAGAAGAAATCATTTTCCGATGTCACCACTGATGACGTGGGGGGAGTTCAGAGCCGCATTCAGTGAAAAGTACATGCCTAACTCCCGAAAAGATGCGCTCAGACGTGAGTTTGAACTGTTGAAACAAGGAGACCGCAATGTGATAGAATACAATACCTAATTCATCCGATTGTCAGCATACAACGCACATATTATTCCTACAGAAAGGGAGAAGGTCAAAAGAGTTGTTAAGGGTTCAAACCCAAACTTGGAAGAGAAGGTAGTGACATTAGCCCATTATCGGGCATACCTTCAGATCGTCGGTATGACAATGAGGGTAGAAGGTTTCGCTAAAGCAAAAAGAGAATATTCGCAGAAGAGATTTCGGACGTCAGGATCATTTAACCAGAGTCAAAATCAGAAGCAGGAGTTTAGTAAGGGATCTTCAGGACCGAACCAATCTGTGGGCCAGTCTTATTTCAAGCCTAAGGGGCACAGTTGGTCTAATTACCAAGGTATCAAGGACAAGACCACCAACCCTAACACAGGAGGTGACAAACCGATTTGTAAGATTTGTCAAAGGAAACACACTGGAGAATGTCGGCTCTTAATGAAGTCATGTTATAACTGTGGAGAATCAGACCACTATGTCGGGGATTGCAAAAAGAGGACTCAAATACAATCTATTCAGGGGAGGTCAGAAGCAACCAATCGCCTCTGGGAAATCAGGGAAACCAACCCCGCCAGAGTCAGGGAGGTCAACAACCCAACAATTCTAATCGCTCTACGCTTTGCCCAGAGGAATGAGGCAGAATCATCTAATGCGGTGGTCACAGGTATTTTGCTAGTCTCGAGTATTCCTGTATTTGTATTATACGATCCCGGCTCTACATTTTCATATGTGTCAATGGGCTTTGCTAAGAATTTACATGTAGAACCTTCTTATTTAAGTGAACCTGTTGAGGTTATGACACCAGTAGGGGCCTCAATTTGGGCCTCTCGGGAGGTAAATAATTTCCCATTAGAAGTGAATGGCAGGGGAACAATGGTGAACCTAGTACTACTTGATATGGTAGACTTCGACGTCATTTTGGGTATGGATTGGTTGTCGGCATGTTATGTCATGTTAGATTGTCGACGAAAGATAGTGAGATTAACTTTTTCCGGAGAACCAGAAGTTGTTATAAGGGGTAGGGTTGGAATATCCTCAGGTCAGTTTATTTCCTACCTTGGGGCTCAAAAGTTATTGAGAAGTCACAGAGTGGAGTATGCATATCTGGCTAATATAGTGGATACCCAAAAAGAATCCCCAGCAGTGAATGATGTTCCTATTGTTCGAAATTTTCCGGAGGTTTTTCCTGAAGATCTTCCAGGCCTTCCTCCGGGTAGAGAAGTGGAGTTTGCTATAGAGTTAATTTTGGGTACAAGACCCATTTCTATTCCTCCATATCGAATGGCCCCAACTGAATTGAGGGAGTTAAAAGAACAATTGAAGGATCTTCTGGATAAAGGCTTTATAAGGCATAGTGTTTCCCAGGGTGCACGATCTGTTTGTGAAAAAGAAAGGCGGATCGCTCGAATGTGCATCGATTATCGGCTCAATAAGGTCACGATCAAGAACCGATACCCATTACCAAGAATCAATGATCTTTTTGACCAACTTCAGGGAGCTAGCTATTTTTCCAAGATTGATCTCCGTTCGGGATATCATCAGCTGAAAATAAATCCAGATGATATATCCAAAACAACCTTTAGAACCCGATACAGCCATTATGAGTTTTTGGTCACGTCTTTTGGGTTAACCAATTCCCCAACGACTTTTATGGATTTAATGAACATAATTGTTATACCCCGTAGTTCCGGAGTATGTACGTGATGACGTACGTACGTTTGTACAAACCCTAATTAGGTTAAGAATGAAATTGTAAGCTTTCGACGAAAAAGATTCCGAACCTTGTGAAGGAAATTCTACGTTTTTAATATTTTTAACCGACACAGTTTTTCCGAGAGACGAAATATTTTGGACCATTAGGAGGGCGACATGTGTCACCCTTAGTTGGCTTAGGTTGGACGAAAATGTGGCCTAGTGGGCAAGTCAAATTGGTCAAGTCTTGCAAGTTGATTTGTGTGAGTGGGAGTAGGTAGAAGTGGACGTTTTTTTTGGAGAGTTAGTGGAGTCCACATGGCTCATTGTTGTGGTGGGCATGTGTTCCAATATTGTGGTGGACATATGTCCAAATGTTGTGGGAGACACTTGGTTGGAAGACCTCATCTTTCACTTGTATCATAATCTCCACCTTCCATTTGTTTTGATCTTAGCCCTTGTGTGTTATATAAATACCCCCCCCCCCCCCCTTGAGTGAAGACTTCTTCATCCACTCCTCATTCTCTAAGTCTCAAAACTCCCTCTCCTTGTAGTGTTTCTCGTCAAGCCCTCTCTCCCCCCTAGTGGCCCGATTGAGAACCCTCTCACACCTGCTGTAGAAGTTTCCTTACAGTAGTTACTATTCCAAAATACCCTAGCCCCAAATCCCTTTTAGTAGTTGAGTAGAAGTTGTTTAGAAACTTCTAAGGGTCTTGGAGCTATCGGAGCGTGCAATTAGGAGCTAAACCTTGCTCAGGATCGACATTTAACTTGGATAATTTTGGGCTTGTCGAGGTAAACACTTTTGTCCTTCTATTGTAATTGAAGATTACATATAAGAATAGTTAAGATTTGAGTATAAGATATAGAAGGATATTAAAGAAGAATAATTGAACTATACTTACATATGACTGTACTTACAGTAGACTTGTGTAGTATGACGGGTAGGGAAGTACTGCCCGATTTTTCCGTAGAATAGAGAACCCTCTACTTAGAATATTCTTCAGTGTAGTATAGACGTTGATAGACGTATATGGCCTTTATAGGTTGAATGTTCTGCGAGTAGCATGTTCTACTTGAAAGGTGGACAAGGCTAGCCGGGTTATAGCGGTGGAGCATTTTGCTATTAGTCGATAATCGTCGCGAGGTATGTGATTCTTCCTATCCTCTTGAGCATGATATTTTTAAAAGAATATATATAGTACGGTGAGCGACGTGTGTTAGCGAACGTGGTTTCTTTGCGATGTCTTCGACTTGAGTCTAATAATAAAGAATCTTGAAGTATTTCAAAAGAATTAAGAACCGTTTTTGAAAGAAGAGTAATACTTGGTTTTAAAAGCTTAAGAGTTATACTAGCCTTATGGGAAGTTAGGTATAACGACTTAAGAGAGATAAAAGGAACGGTTTACTTAATTGTTTATAAACGCCTTGTATTGATTTCGGAAATGAGAATAAGTATCGAACAAACCACTGCAGCGCTAATAAAGGGAAATGTATCGACTAATTAAGTATTATTAAAATCAGTAGAAACCTCTATCTGCATAGAAGCTAAGATGAGACAAAATGATATTACATTTCCTAGATCATGACTGCTTTAACAAGATTGTTATAAACAAGAATAACCTACTCACACATAAGGCATATGTTTCTCAAATTGTTTTAAAAGGAGAATTATATTATTAAGTGATTAAAACTATGAACTACGAAACCTTTCGAAAATGAGAAACTTGAGCATTTGAAATTAGGCAAACTTGAACGTTCGGAAAATAATGTTGTTACTTAGGGAGGTGTTTTGGTTTACTTAAAAAGATAGTCACTCTATTTTTATACTACGGGTATTGTGTGACTTTTGTGAAAGAAACGGATCTTTTAAAGAGTTAATGTATGAAGTACTTTGGGGATAAAAACCCGAACTTGTTAACATAAAGTAGAAAGTACCTTGTGTGAATAACTTGATTGTGTTGGTTTGTGATAGCCTTGTAATACTTTCTTGTTGATTTGATAAGTAAACATGTTAGGATGCTACGTGTGTTAGTATCTTGTGATGTTGTGTAAGGGGTTATTCTTGTTGTGCTTACGTTGTTGAGCGTTAAGCACTGTTATCTTGTTATTATATCACATACCCTCGACTTGTTATACAGGGCTTGCCACCCTTGACGCGGTCTATACGGCTACGCGATGCTGTGTGACTATGCGAGCAGCGGTATGCTCGAGATTGATCATTCGGGTGTATTATCCGTCGCGAGTGCCTTATGCGGTCTGTGTGACTATGCGGTCTATGTGACTATGCGGTGCGGGAGTCGAGGAGTACCGCGGGCTAGCTACCGTCGCGAGAATACCTCATGCGGGCTATGTGTGGCTTTATGTGAGCGGCGGTATGCTCCAGATTAGACGCGCATTGATCACGAGGCGAGTGGCGGCCGATCATGTAGTGCGGTCTAGAAAGACCTCGTGATCTGATTTATGGCATTGTTGGTACCGTGGGTCTTAGTAGTCGGTTATGCGCCCGCACTTACCGTCACGGTTTTATTATGACACAGTGGGACTCGGTGTTCATGTGTATTCCTTGGTGCTTGTTATATCATGGATGGCGGTGAGGAAGGAATTCCACGGGCATGATTGATATTGTGGGCATGAGACCCATGGTTATATTTGAGTGATGACTTTAGGCGGAAGTCACGACTTGACATATCGCTTACATATTGTGTATCGTAAATTGTTTATCATATATGTCTTTTGTTTTATATAGACTATTATGATTTCATTCTGATATTTTGATTTCACATACTTGGTACTGTTGTGCGACCTCCTTGGGGCTGCGTTCATGTCGCAGGTAGAGGTACACCAGTCGTCGATCCTCACTCATAGGATCACAGTTCAGCGTTTTGGGAAGCTCCGTTTCTCCGGAGGCTTATCTTTGGTATAGTCCCTGATGTTGTAGGTATTAATGTTCATTCAGGGTATGGCGGGGCCCTGTCGCCATAGTTGTTTTACTTCCAGAAGTGTAGTCGTTGTAAAATTGGGATGTAATTATTCACTTTGGGTTTATATATATATCGAAAGGCAACTTTTCCTCGATAAGCGTGTCTCTTTTACATTGTTTCATGTTGTGTTTTTATATTCCGCTGATTACTCTGATGTATGTCTACTTGGGTGCCCGGGTAAGGCACCAGTCACGGGCCCGGGTTCGGGTCGTGACAAGAATCTTCAAACCATTCCTAGATTTGTTCGTGAATGTGTTCATAGATGATATCCTAATCTACAGTAAGAGTGTTGAAGAACATGAAGAGCATCTGAGGGTAGTGCTTCAAGTCTTGAAACAGGAGAAACTATATGCTAAATTTTCAAAGTGTGAATTTTGTTTGGAAAAGGTAGCCTTTTTGGGTCATGTTGTGTCAAGGATGGAATTATGGTAGACCAGAAGATAGAAGCGGTGAGAATCGCCAGCGACCACTCAACAGAGGTTAGAAGTTTCTTGGGTTTGGTGAGTATTATAGAAAGATTCGTAAAGGTTTTTCTAGTCTTGCTTGCTCCTTGACTGGTGACTCAAAAGCGGTTAAGTACCGATGGTCGAAGCATGTGAAGCAAGTTTTGAAACTAAAGGAATTGTTGACTCATCGCAGTCCTAACCTTACCATCGGGACAAGAAGGGTTCACAATCTATTTCGATGCCTCTAGAGTTGGGTTAGGATGTGTCTTGATGCAGTTTGGAAAGGTTATTATCACGACGACCACAGGGCTCGATGGTGCCCTACACAGGCACCCCTTTCGGTATACATCAGAGAATAGCAGGGGAACATACACAACTTATAAAATGCTTAAACATTAAAATCAACAGGCTAGCCGATAAGGCCACCTTCCGTAAAATATACATAATAAAACAGTACATTTTTTTTTCTTTACAACCCAATCCACAAATGTGACTACTGCACCTCTAAGAATAACAACTCTGGCGGACGGGGGCCCCGCCATACCTGAATGTACAACTACCGACAATACCGGGGATAAGCCTCCGAATAAAGGAGCTTACCAGCGGTGAACAATGATCTAGAGCGAGGATCAACAACGTACTCTACTGCGGCGTGAACGCATCCCAGAAGGAGGTCAAGACAAAATATGTACCAAGTATGCAAAGCGAAATCAGTAATTTAAATCATAATAGTCAAAAATACGGTGAAGACATATATGATAACCAAATTAACGATGCACCGTGCTTCTTGAAGTGGAAGTAATGAAAGTCAGATTTTTACCTTAAACAGCCGGTCTCAACATATGAACCATAGTCATACAAGGGCTATGAACACCAGCCCTCAAATGTCCAAGCGCGCCCGTGGGATTCCCCATCACTGCCGACCGCTAGGTGTAAAATATAACTCTGTGACGCGCCCGTGGCATCGCCCTCACCGTCGGCGTACACAAATCTAACCATGTGACGCGTGGTATCTACCTGTTGTCGGCGTACCCATACAACACGTATATACCTATATCCTCGCGTGGAATCCGTCACTGCCAAGCGACCATAAAAGTAAATACAACCGTGTGGCGCCCGTGGTATCCTACCTCACTGTCGGCGTACACACATACAATACATACATATATATATATCATGCCCGTGGAATCCCTCATCTCGGGTACATGACTTCATGAGGTGTCCCTCGCATCGTGGGTAGCAAATCCACGGAACCAGGTGGTATAACGATCTTGGGGGTTTACCCCTCATTTATACTCTTACCCTGAAGAAGGTGGTATAACGATCTTGGGGGTATACCGCATTTATACTCTTACCCTCAAACTACATGCCTCTAATCCTCATCGTAGCATGTCTCGGTGCATACCCGTGGAATCCCACATCACCGGCGGTATGTTCGGTAAACTCATACTAAGACCATGGAAACATACCCGTGGAATCCCATCATCGCTTGTCAGACATCCAAGTAAACTCATACTATGACGGGGAGCATACCCGTGGAATCCCACATCACTGCCGGTACGTCCCGGTAGACTCATAAGGAGGCAATGGAGGCATACCCGTGGAATCCTCCATCACTGACGGTACGTCCAAGCAAGCTCCTAACTTCTTTAGACTTTCATTAACATACAAAATGGATCTCATTTTACGACCTTAGGCACTTTCCATATCACTTAACAAGTCCTGGGAAAATCCAACCCAAAGTACTATGTATTTCTATTCTTTCCAAGATCCCTTTTCCACATAAGACCCCAAGATACTAACACCCGTAGTATCAAGGCTTACCTACATTTCAAACAAGTCACTATACTATTAGAAATATGCTTGATTTCTAACTCAGTGACCTCATTTTAAACTTTAAGCAATTGATGCCTTTAAATCGAATTGCCTTTCTTAGTATCCATTCTTTTATCTAGGCTTACCTTATTCGAAAAACCATTTCTTTAAGCTTCCATAAAGTTATTATAACCAACTTCCCATAAAGCCGTTATACTAACTTTATGCTTTAGAACCAAGACATCCTTATCCTCCCATAAAGCCACATAACTAACTTCCCATAACGCCGTTATAACTCTTTATGTCTTAGACCATTTTGCTCTCTCTAACCAAGAGGCTTGAATTTCAATTCAAGTTACACTACCTTCAAAATACTTCAAAAATCTTAACTTAGAAAACAAGTTTCTTAACTTAGGAATCAGGTCTCTTATCTTTAAAATAGTTCAAGAATCAATACTCCCAAATCCAAAGATTCTATACTTGATCATGTCAAGAAATCCTTGTCTACCTTATTAGGATAAACCATTCTTATAACTCTTCCTTAAGGACACGTGAGTTAATTCTCTAACTCAACCAACTAGACATCCTTAAACGAGTCAAATATGTCAAATGACTTCACTTCATTTAAAATCACGTACGTCTACCGTACCATACAGTTATAACTACTCATGCTCAAGAGATAGGAAGAGTTCTACATACCTCTTTTGCTTAATCCACTTGCCAAGTCCAATATGCCGTCCGTAGATGTCAACCTATAATGACCATAATACGTCTATTAGCTTCTAGCTTCAACGTAATATATTCTAATGAAAAGTCCCTTGTTCTACGGGAAATTTGGACAGCACTTCCTTTGCTTCTACTTACTATGCCACCTTTTTCAAGGCCGAAATTCAATAACCAACGCCACATTTAAGGCTCAAATCATAATCACTAAAATATAACAGCCTCAGGCTCACATCTATACTACTAAAACTTGAAATCTTCATTTACACAAGAAGGAGAAGATTTTACCTCAAGAAGCCCTCTTTCCGAAATCTTCTTCACTTTAAAATTACCCACACGAACCCTCTACAAGCTTGCCAACACTTCTCCTTCTTGAAGCCTTTCCAAAAATCTCAGGGGTTCATCATTTGAGAGAGAGAAGAGGGATTTTTCTTTAGGAAACCCGCAAATGGCCAAGTCTTGAAGACTTGGCCCTAAAATAAGACCCTCTTGGTCAAAAGATGGGAGGGACACTTGTCACCTCCCATAGGCCTTTATCAAAATATCCCTGTTTTCGCCGCCTGCGTCAAAAATCCGCGCGCGGCCCGCGGCCGGCGGCGCTCCACTTCGAGAATTTCGCATTCGGCGCGCGGTCCTGCATTCGAGCGCGCGGCGCTGCAACCTCGGAGGACTTTCCGGAAATATCGGCGCGGCTGCGACGCTGTCCTCTGCGTCGACCACGTAACTTCTAACGCCCGTAACTTCCTACCCCGATGTCCAAACGACGAGCGGTTTGTTGCGTTGGAAACTAGACTCAACAACCTTCATACTAGTCTTTTAAAACTCCTCAAAACTCCTAAGGAACTAGGAGATATACCGCTCCAAAGTTGACTGAAAGTCTGCCTGTAACATTTTTCCACCCCAACCCAACCTTCCAAATTCAAATCTTATTTCCTTTCGTACGTTCTTAACTTAACCTCTTGAATTTACGGGGTGTAACATTCTTCCCCCCTTAGAAACATTCGTCCCCGAATGTTCTTTTGGAGTCAATCTAGTAATTAGCGACACAGTTTCCTTTTACAACCCCTTCATACCATTTTTTTTCCATAATACATTACTTTTCTCACGGTTATCTAAAATTGTAACCTTTGGCACAACGATACTGAAGATCCTACCAGTCTCACATCCATCGCTTAACAACATGGGTACCCACAACCCCATAATACGCAAAACTATCCTTTTATGCGGGGGAGAGAGCTTATCTCTCCTTCATAATCTTGATCATCGAGTGCCACCGGGCAATTATTATATATCCGCTCAGCTACCACCCATCACTCACGGGTTTAGTCACCTTGAAAGGTTCTCAAGGATTCAGGCTCCATTTCTTTCACACTTGATTGCTCACTTCCTTACCGGTCGTACTCTTTTCCGTACTTCCAAATTTATTCTAGCTTACGTACATAACTTCCATAATAAAGATGGCCTCCAATCTTGGAGTTACTAAGTTAAACAATATAAGGCCATTTCCGGCCCTCACAATCCTGGTTCCGGTGGAATGCATCCACGAACCCGTAAAACGATTAACTAGACTCGGGCTTGTACCCTCGTGACCCTGTCACGTAGCGGGACTACTATCAACTGATCCCACCCCATAAGCGGGTACACTAACTTCTCATAATACCACAATCGTATCGTCTAGAACACAACAACCATTACTTACTCCACACGGATCTCATCCGTACAATCCTCTTAAGCATACCACGTAGCTTAATTTATAAACATAGTCTCCCATTAAGTCCCTTAATTAACCCCTGAAGGGTTCATTTCATTCTCACATAACTCATCATCACCTAATTATCTCAAATTAGCACGTAAAACCTTGATGAGAGTTCTTTAACTGTTCATACCTTCCCGGTATTCATTTAGTCCTTACCAAATCCTGGTAATCTAAAATCATCCTAGGCAACACATATGTGACCCCCATACATAAATCTGTATAGTTGTATGTCCCAATACCAACTATACTACAAACATTACCAACCTGGATACGCAATCCACATAATCCTTCCTGGGTCACTGCTACCTTTCTCGTAGCTGCAAACAACATAACTTGTTAGGGAGAGACGACCCTAACCACACAGCTCTATCGCACGATCTTAGAGTGAGAAGAATGGAAACCAATCCTAAATGTCCTGCAGCCTCCTGATTATAGATGTGGTGCACAACACATCAATAATCAAGACTCTACTAGACACGGTCTGTAGACACTTTCCGAGGACTAATCGCTCGATACCACTTTTGTCACGACCGACCACGGGCGCGCGGTGCCCTACACAGGCACCCTTTCGTGATACATCGAGAGAATAGCAATGAACATACACAACTTATAAAATGCTTAAACATTAAAATCAACAAAGCTGGCGATAAGGCCACCTTCCGTAAAATATACATAATAAAACAAGACATTTTTTTTTCTTTACAACCCAATCCACAAATGTGACTGGACCTCTAAGAATAACAACTCAAGTGACGGGGCCCGCCATACCCCGAATGTACAACTACCGACAATACCGAGGATAAGCCTCCAGAATAAAGGAGCTTACCGGCGGTGAACAATGATCCTAAGAGCGAGGATCAACAACTCAGACTCCACTGCGGCGTGACGCATCCCGAAGGAGGTCGACAAAATATGTACCAAGTATGCAAAAGCGAAAATCGTAATTTAAATCATAATAGTCAAAAATACAGTGAAGACATATATGATAACCAAATTAACGATGCAGTGCCTTCTTGAAGTGGAAGTAATGAAAGTCGATTTTTACCTTAAACAGTGGTCTCAACATATGAACCATAGTCATACGGGGCTATGAACACCACTCAAATGTCCAAGCGCGGTGGGATTCCCATCACCGCTCGCCAGGTGTAAAATATAACTCGTGTGTGGCGCGTGGCATCGCCTCACCGTCGGCGTACACAAATCTAACCATGTGACGCGCGTGGTATCCTACCTCACCGTCTGACACCCATACAACACGTATATACCTATATCCTCCGCGTGGAATCCCCGTCACCGCTGACCATAAAAGTAAATACAACCATGTGACGCGCCGTGGTATCCTACCTCACCGTTGTCGTACACATACAATACATACGTATATATATATCATGCGTGGAATCCTCATCCGGTGCATGACTTCATGAGGTGTCCCTCGCATCGTGGGTAGCAAATCCACGGAACCAGGTGGTATAACGATCTTGGGGGTTTACCCCTCATTTATACTCTTACCCTGAAGAAGGTGGTATAACGATCTTGGGGGTATACCCCTCATTTATACTCTTACCCCTCAAACTACATGCCTCGGAATCCTCATCGTAGCGTGTCTCGGTGCATACCCGTGGAATCCCACATCACCGACGGTATGTTCCGTAAACTCATACTAAGACCATGGAAACATACGTGGAATCCCACATCACCGTCGTGCATCCAAGTAAACTCATACTATGACCGGGGAGCATACGTGGAATCCCACATCACCGCGATGCGTCGGTAGACTCATATGAGGCAATGGAGGCATACCCGTGGAATCCTCCATCACTGACGGTACGTCCAAGCAAGCTCCTAACTTCTTTAGACTTTCATTAACATACAAAATGGATATCATTTTACGACCTTAGGCACTTTCCATATCACTTAACAAGTCCTGGGAAAATCCAACCCAAAGTACTATGTATTTCTATTCTTTCCAAGATCCCTTTTCCACATAAGACCCCAAGATACTAACACCCGTAGTATCAAGGCTTACCTACATTTCAAACAAGTCACTATACTATTAGAAATATGCTTGACTTCTAACTCAGTGACCTCATTTTAAACTTTAAGCAATTGATGCCTTTAAATCGAATTGCCTTTCTTAGTATCCATTCTTTTATCTAGGCTTACCTTATTCGAGAAAAACCATTTCTTTAAGCTTCCATAAAGTTATTATAACCAACTTCCCATAAAGCCGTTATACTAACTTTATGCTTTAGAACCAAGACATCCTTATCCTCCCATAAAGCCGTCATAACTAACTTCCCATAAAGCCGTTATAACTCTTTATGTCTTAGACCATTTTGCTCTCTCTAACCAAGAGGCTTGAATTTCAATTCAAGTTACACTACCTTCAAAATACTTCAAAAATCTTAACTTAGAAAACAAGTTTCTTAACTTAGGAATCAGGTCTCTTATCTTTAAAATAGTTCAAGAATCAATACTCCCCAAATCCAGTATTCTATACTTGATCATGTCAAGAAATCCTTGTCTACCTTATTAGGATAAACCATTCTTATAACTCTTCCTTAAGGACACGTGAGTTAATTCTCTAACTCAACCAACTAGACATCCTTAAAACGAGTCAAATATGTCAAATGACTTCACTTCATTTAAAATCACGTACGTCTCAGTACCATACATTATAACTACTCATGCTCAAGAGATAGGAAGAGTTCTACATACCTCTTTGCTTAATCCACTTGCCAAGTCCAATATGCCGTCCGTAGATGTCAACCTATAATGACCATAATACGTCTATTAGCTTCTAGCTTCAACGTAATATATTCTAATGAAAAGTCCCTTGTTCTACGGGAAATTTGGACAGCACTTCCTTTGCTTCTACTTACTATGCCACCTTTTTCAAGGCCGAAATTCAATAACCAACGCCACATTTAAGGCTCAAATCATAATCACTAAAATATAATGACCTCGGGCTCACATCTATACTACTAAAACTTGAAATCTTCATTTACACAAGAAGGAGAAGATTTTACCTCAAGAAGCCCTCTTTCCGAAATCTTCTTCACTTTAAAATTACCCACACGAACCCTCTACAAGCTTGCCAACACTTCTCCTTCTTGAAGCCTTTCCAAAAATCTCACCGGGTTCATCAATTTGAGAGAGAAGAGGATTTTCTTTAGGGAAACCACTTGCAAATGGCCAAGTCTTGAAGACTTGGCCCTAAAATAAGACCTCCTTTGGTCAAAAGATGGGAGGACACTTGTCACCCTCCCATAGGCCTTTATCAAAATATCCTGTTTTTCGCCCACTACGCGTCAAAAATCGCGTTGGCGCGCGGCCGCGCCGTGGCGCTTCCACTTCTGAGAATTTCCTGCATTCCGGCGCCGCGGCCCTGCATTCCGGTGACGCGGCGCTGCAACCTCAGAGGACTTTCTGAAATATCGGCGCCGCGGCGCTGCGCGCTGTCTGCGTCGGCCCGTAACTTCTAACGCCCGTAACCTACCCCGATGTCCAAACGACGAGCGGTTTGTTGCGTTGGAAACTAGACTCAACAACCTTCATACTAGTCTTTTAAAACTCCTCAAAACTCCTAAGGAACTAGGAGATATACCGCTCCAAAGTTGACTGAAAGTCTGCCTGTAACATTTTTCCACCCCAACCCAACCTTCCAAATTCAAATCTTATTTCCTTCAGATGCGTTCTTAACTTAACCTCTTGAATTTACTTGGTGTAACATTCTTCCCCCCTTAGAAACATTCGTCCCCGAATGTTCTTTTGGAGTCAATCTAGTAATTAGCGACACAGTTTCCTTTTACAACCCCTTCATACCATTTTTTTTTTCATAATACATTACTTTTCTCACGGTTATCTAAAACTGTAACCTTTGGCACAACGATACTGAAGATCCTACCAGTCTCACATCCATCGCTTAACAACATGGGTACCCACAACCCCATAATACGCAAAACTATCCTTTTATGCGGGGGAGAGAGCTTATCTCTCCTTCATAATCTTGATCATCGAGTGCCACCGGGCAATTATTATATATCCGCTCAGCTACCACCCATCACTCACGGGTTTAGTCACCTTGAAAGGTTCTCAAGGATTCAGGCTCCATTTCTTTCACACTTGATTGCTCACTTCCTTACCGGTCGTACTCTTTTCCGTACTTCCAAATTTATTCTAGCTTACGTACATAACTTCCATAATAAAGATGGCCTCCAATCTTGGAGTTACTAAGTTAAACAATATAAGGCCATTTCCGACCTCACAATCCTGGTTCCGGTGGAATGATCCACGAACGTAAAACGATTAACTAGACTCGGGCTTGTACTGCGTGACTGTCACGTGGCGGGACTACTATCAACTGATCCCACCCCATGGCGGGTACACTAACTTCTCATAATACCACAATCGTATAAATGCAGAACACAACAACCATTACTTACTCCACACGGATCTCATCCGTATAATCCTCTTAAGCATACCACGTAGCTTAATTTATAAACATAGTCTCCCATTAAGTCCCTTAATTAACCCCTGAAGGGTTCATTTCATTCTCACATAACTCATCATCACCTAATTATCTCAAATTAGCACGTAAAACCTTGATGAGAGTTCTTTAACTGTTCATACCTTCCTGTATTCATTTAGTCCTTACCAATCTCGGTAATCTAAAATCATCCTAGGCAACACATATGTGACCCCCATACATAAATCTGTATAGTTGTATGTCCCAATACCAACTATACTACAAACATTACCAACCTGGATACGCAATCCACATAATCCTTCCTGGGTCACTGCTACCTTTCTCGTAGCTGCAAACAACATAACTTGTTAGGGAGAGACGACCCTAACCACTGCCTCATCGCACGATCTTAGAGTGAGAAGAATGAAACTAATCCTAAATGTCCTGCGACCTCACGATTATAGATGTGGTGCACACATCAATAATCAAGACTCTACTAGACACGATGCGTAGACACTTTCCGAGGACTAATCGCTCGATACCACTTTTGTCACGACCCGACCCCGGGCCCGCGACTGGTGCCCTACCTGGGCACCCCTTTCGGTATACATCAGAGAATAGCAGCGGAACATACACAACTTATAAAATGCTTAAACATTAAAATCAACAGGCTAGCCGATAAGGCCACCTTCCGTAAAATATACATAATAAAACAATACATTTTTTTTTTCTTTACAACCCAATCCACAAATGTGACTACAGACCTCTAAGAATAATAACTCAAGCGACAGGGCCGCCCATACCTGAATGTACAACTACCGACAATACTGTGGATAAGCCTCCGAATAAAGGAGCTTCAACGGTGAACAATGATCCTAAGAGCGGATCAACAACTCGTACTACTGCGGCGTGAACGCATCCCGAAGGAGGTCGATGCAAAATATGTACAGTATGCAAAGCGAAATCGTAATTTAAATCATAATAGTCAAAAATACGGTGAAGACATATATGATAACCAAATTAACAAGATGCCGTGCCTTCTTGAAGTGGAAGTAATGAAAGTCGATTTTTACCTTAAACAATGGTCTCAACATATGAACTATAGTCATACGGGGCTATGAACACCACCCTCAAATGTCCAAGCGCGCGGTGGGATTCCCATCGCCACCGCTAGGTGTAAAATATAACTCGTGACGCGCAGTGGCATCCTTCTCACCGTCGGCGTACACAAATCTAACCATGTGACGCGCGTGGTATCTACCTCGCTTGTCGTGCACCCATACAACACGTATATACCTATATCCTGCGCGTGGAATCCCGTCACTGCCGACCATAAAAGTAAATACAACCATGTGACGCGCCTGGTATCCTACCACCGTCGGCGTACACATACAATACATACATATATATATATCATGCGTGGAATCCTCATCTCGGTACATGACTTCACGAGGTGTCCTCGCATCGTGGGTAGCAAATCCACGGAACCGGTGGTATAACGATCTTGGGGTTTACCCTCATTTATACTCTTACCACGAAGAAGGTGGTATAACGATCTTGGGGTATACCGCCATTTATACTCTTACCCTCAAACTACATGCCTAATCCTCATCGTAGTAAGCGTGTCTCAGGTGCATACCCGTGGAATCCCACATCACCGACGGTATGTTCGGTAAACTCATACTAAGACCATGGAAACATACCCGTGGAATCCCACATCACCGCTTCGATACATCCAAGTAAACTCATACTATGACCAGGGAGCATACGTGGAATCCCACATCACCGCGGTGCGTCGGTAGACTCATATGAGGCAATGGAGGCATACGTGGAATCCTCCATCACCGACAGACGCCCAAGCAAGCTCCTAACTTCTTTAGACTTTCATTAACATACAAATGGATATCATTTTACGACCTTAGGCACTTTCCATATCACTTAACAAGTCACGGGAAAATCCAACCCAAAGTACTATGTATTTCTATTCTTTCCAAGATCCCTTTTCCACATAAGACCCCAAGATACTAACACCGTAGTATCAAGGCTTACCTACATTTCAAACAAGTCACTATACTATTAGAAATATGCTTGGCTTCTAACTCAAGTGACCTCATTTTAAACTTTAAGCAATTGATGCCTTTAAATCGAATTGCCTTTCTTAGTATCCATTCTTTTATCTAGCTTACCTTATTCGAGAAAAACCATTTCTTTAAGCTTCCATAAAGTTATTATAACCAACTTTCCATAAAGCCGTTATACTAACTTTATGCTTTAGAACCAAGACATCCTTATCCTCCCATAAAGCCGTCATAACTAACTTCCCATAAAGCCGTTATAACTCTTTTATGTCTTAGACCATTTTGCTCTCTCTAACCAAGAGGCTTGAATTTCAATTCAAGTTACACTACCTTCAAAATACTTCAAAAATCTTAACTTAGAAAACAAGTTTCTTAACTTAGGAATCAGGTCTCTTATCTTTAAAATAGTTCAAGAATCAATACTCCCCAAATCCAGTATTCTATACTTGATCATGTCAAGAAATCCTTGTCTACCTTATTAGGATAAACCATTCTTATAACTCTTCCTTAAGGACACGTGAGTTAATTCTCTAACTCAACCAACTAGACATCCTTAAACGAGTCAAATATGTCAAATGACTTCACTTCATTTAAAATCACGCACGCCTACCGTACTACGATTATAACTACTCATGCTCAAGAGATAGGAAGAGTTCTACATACCTCTTTGCTTAATCCACTTGCCAAGTCCAATATGCCGTCCGTAGATGTCAACCTATAATGACCATAATACGCCTATTAGCTTCTAGCTTCAACGTAATATATTCTAATGAAAAGTCCCTTGTTCTCGGAAATTTGGACAGACTTCCTTTGCTTCTACTTACTATGCCACCTTTTCAAGGCCGAAATTCAACAACCAACGCCACATTTAAGGCTCAAATCATAATCACTAAAATATAATGACCTCGTGCTCACATCTATACTACTAAAACTTGAAATCTTCATTTACACAAGAAGGAGAAGATTTTACCTCAAGAGCCCTCTTTCCGAAATCTTCTTCACTTTAAAATTACCCACACGAACCCTCTACAAGCTTGCCAACACTTCTCCTTCAAGCCTTTCCAAAATCTCACCGGGTTCATCAATTTGAGAGAGAGAAGAGGATTTTTCTTTAGGAAACCCTTGCAAATGGCCAAGTCTTGAAGACTTGGCCCTAAAATAAGACCCTCCTTTGGTCAAAGATGGGAGGACACTTGTCACCCTCCCATAGGCCTTTTATCAAAATATCCCTGTTTTCGCCCTTACGCGTCAAAAATCCGCGCTGGCGCAGCGCGCCCGCGGCCATGGCGCTCCACTCAGAATTTCTGCATTCCGCGCGCGCCTGCATTCCGACGCCGCGGCGCTGCAACCTCAGAGGACTTTCGGAAATATCGGCGCCGCGGCGCTGCGACGCCTGTCCTCTGCGTCAGCCCACAGAACTTCTAACGCCCGTAACTTCCTACCCCGATGTCCAAACGACGAGCGGTTTGTTGCGTTGGAAACTAGACTCAACAACCTTCATACTAGTCTTTTAAAACTCCTCAAAACTCCTAAGGAACTAGGAGATATACCGCTCCAAAGTTGACTGAAAGTCTGCCTGTAACATTTTTCCACCCCAACCCAACCTTCCAAATTCAAATCTTATTTCCTTTCGTACGTTCTTAACTTAACCTCTTGAATTTACGGGGTGTAACATTCTTCCCCCCTTAGAAACATTCGTCCCCGAATGTTCTTTTGGAGTCAATCTAGTAATTAGCGACACAGTTTCCTTTTACAACCCCTTCATACCATTTTTTTTTTCATAATACATTACTTTTCTCACGGTTATCTAAAACTGTAACCTTTGGCACAACGATACTGAAGATCCTACCAGTCTCACATCCATCGCTTAACAACATGGGTACCCACAACCCCATAATACGCAAAACTATCCTTTTATGCGGGGGAGAGAGCTTATCTCTCCTTCATAATCTTGATCATCGAGTGCCACCGGGCAATTATTATATATCCGCTCAGCTACCACCCATCACTCACGGGTTTAGTCACGCGAAAGGTTCTCAAGGATTCGTGCTCCATTTCTTTCACACTTGATTGCTCACTTCCCACGTACTCTTTTCGCATTACTTCCAAATTTATTCTAGCTTACGTACATAACTTCCATAATAAAGATGGCCTCCAATCTTGGAGTTACTAAGTTAAACAATATAAGGCCATTTCCGGCCCTCACAATCCTGGTTCCGGTGGAATGCATCCACGAACCCGTAAAACGATTAACTAGACTCGGGCTTGTACCGCGTGACTCGCGTGGCGGGACTACTATCAATCGATCCCACCCCATGTCGGGTAAACTAACTTCTCATAATACCACAATCGTATCGTCTAGAACACAACAACCATTACTTACTCCACACGGATCTCATCCGTACAATCCTCTTAAGCATACCACGTAGCTTAATTTATAAACATAGTCTCCCATTAAGTCCCTTAATTAACCCCTGAAGGGTTCATTTCATTCTCACATAACTCATCATCACCTAATTATCTCAAATTAGCACGTAAAACCTTGATGAGAGTTCTTTAACTGTTCATACCTTCCCGGTATTCATTTAGTCCTTACCAAATCCTGGTAATCTAAAATCATCCTAGGCAACACATATGTGACCCCCATACATAAATCTGTATAGTTGTATGTCCCAATACCAACTATACTACAAACATTACCAACCTGGATACGCAATCCACATAATCCTTCCCGGTCATCGCTACCTTTCTCGTAGCAAACAACATAACTTGTTAGGAGAGACGACCACAACCACACAAATTTCATCGCGATCTTAGAGTGAGAAGAATGGAAACTAATCCTAAATGTCCTGCAGCCTCACGATTATAGATGTGGTGCACAACACATCAATAATCAAGACTCTACTGACACGCCCTGTAGACACTTTCCGAGGACTAAGCGCTCGATACCACTTTTGTCACGACCGACCACGGGCGCGATCGTGCCTACACGGGCACCCTTTCTGATACATCGAGAATAGCGGAACATACACAACTTATAAAATGCTTAAACATTAAAATCAACAGCTAGCCGATAAGGCCACCTTCCGTAAAATATACATAATAAAGCGATTTTTTTTCCTTTACAACCCAATCCACAAATGTGACTACGGACCTCTAAGAATAACAACTCTGGCGGGGCGGGGCCGCCATACCCACGAATGTACAACTACCGACAATACTGTGGATAAGCCTCGGAATAAAGGAGCTTCACCGGCGGTGAACAATGATCCAAGAGCGAGGATCAACAACTCAGACTCACTGCGGCGTGAACGCATCCCCGAAGGAGGTCAAGACAAAATATGTACCAAGTATGCAAATCGAAATCAGTAATTTAAATCATAATAGTCAAAAATACGGTGAAGACATATATGATAACCAAATTAACGATAACGTGCCTTCATGAAGTGGAAGTAATGAAAGTCAGATTTTTACCTTAAACAGCCGGTCTCAACATATGAACCATAGTCATACCAGGGCTATGAACACCAGCCCTCAAATGTCCAAGCGCGCCCGTGGGATTCCCCATCACTGCCGACCGCTAGGTGTAAAATATAACTCTGTGACGCGCCCGTGGCATCCTTCCTCACTGTCGTACACAAATCTAACCATGTGACGCTCGTGGTATCTACCTCACCGTCGACACCCATACAACACGTATATACCTATATCCTGCGCCTGGAATCCCGTCACCGCGATGACCATAAAAGTAAATACAACCGTGTGACGCGTGGTATCCTACCTCCGTCGGCGTACACACATACAATACATACATATATATATCATGCCCGTGGAATCCTCATCGGTGCATGACTTCATGAGGGGTCCCTCGCATCGTGGGTAGCAAATCCACGGAACCAGGTGGTATAACGATCTTGGGGGTTTACCCCTCATTTATACTCTTACCCTGAAGAAGGTGGTATAACGATCTTGGGGGTATACCCCTCATTTATACTCTTACCCTCAAACTACATGCCTCTAATCCTCATCGTAGCGTGTCTCGGTGCATACGTGGAATCCCATCACTGACGGTATGTTCTGGTAAACTCATACTAAGACCATGGAAACATACCCGTGGAATCCCACATCACTGTCGGTACATCCAAGTAAACTCATACTATGACCAGGGGAGCATACCCGTGGAATCCCACATCACTGTCGGTACGTCCCGGTAGACTCATAAGGAGGCAATGGAGGCATACCCGTGGAATCCTCCATCACTGACGGTACGTCCAAGTAAGCTCCTAACTTCTTTAGACTTTCATTAACATACAAAATGGATATCATTTCGACCTTAGGCACTTTCCATATCACTTAACAAGTCCCGGAAAATCCAACCCAAAGTACTATGTATTTCTATTCTTTCCAAGATCCCTTTTCCACATAAGACCCCAAGATACTAACACCCGTAGTATCAAGGCTTACCTACATTTCAAACAAGTCACTATACTATTAGAAATATGCTTCGGCTTCTAACTCAAGTGACCCTCATTTTAAACTTTAAGCAATTGATGCCTTTAAATCGAATTGCCTTTCTTAGTATCCATTCTTTTATCTAGGCTTACCTTATTCGAGAAAAACCATTTCTTTAAGCTTCCATAAAGTTATTATAACCAACTTCCCATAAAGCCGTTATACTAACTTTATGCTTTAGAACCAAGACATCCTTATCCTCCCATAAAGCCGTCATAACTAACTTCCCATAAAGCCGTTATAACTCTTTATGTCTTAGACCATTTTGCTCTCTCTAACCAAGAGGCTTGAATTTCAATTCAAGTTACACTACCTTCAAAATACTTCAAAAATCTTAACTTAGAAAACAAGTTTCTTAACTTAGGAATCAGGTCTCTTATCTTTAAAATAGTTCAAGAATCAATACTCCCCAAATCCAGTATTCTATACTTGATCATGTCAAGAAATCCTTGTCTACCTTATTAGGATAAACCATTCTTATAACTCTTCCTTAAGGACACGTGAGTTAATTCTCTAACTCAACCAACTAGACATCCTTAAAACGAGTCAAATATGTCAAATGACTTCACTTCATTTAAAATCACGTACGTCTACCGTACCATACAGTTATAACTACTCATGCTCAAGAGATAGGAAGAGTTCTACATACCTCTTTTGCTTAATCCACTTGCCAAGTCCAATATGCCGTCCGTAGATGTCAACCTATAATGACCATAATACGTCTATTAGCTTCTAGCTTCAACGTAATATATTCTAATGAAAAGTCCCTTGTTCTACGGGAAATTTGGACAGCACTTCCTTTGCTTCTACTTACTATGCCACCTTTTTCAAGGCCGAAATTCAACAACCAACGCCACATTTAAGGCTCAAATCATAATCACTAAAATATAATGACCTCGTGCTCACATCTATACTACTAAAACTTGAAATCTTCATTTACACAAGAAGGAAGATTTTACCTCAAGAAGCCCTCTTTCCAAATCTTCTTCACTTTAAAATTACCCACACGAACCTCTACAAGCTTGCAACACTTCTCCTTCAAGCCTTTCCAAAAATCTCACCGGGGTTCATCAATTTGAGAGAGAGACGAGGGATTTTTCTTTAGGGAAACCCTTGCAAATGGCCAAGTCTTGAAGACTTGGCCCTAAAATA
The DNA here is from genome assembly GCA_029844215.1 of Przewalskia tangutica. NCBI lineage: Eukaryota > Viridiplantae > Streptophyta > Magnoliopsida > Solanales > Solanaceae > Przewalskia > Przewalskia tangutica. Next base: position 14,106,273 of record CM056731.1, on the reverse strand, counting down.
AGACCCTCCTTTGGTCAAAAGATGGGAGGGACACTTGTCACCTCCCATAGGCCTTTTATCAAAATATCCTGTTTTTCGCCCTTCTGCGTCAAAAATCCGCGCTTGGCGCGCGCCCGCCGCGGCGCATGGCGCTCCACTTCGAGAATTTCCTGCATTCCGGCGCCGCGACCCTGCATTCCGGCGCCGCGGCGCTGCAACCTCAGAGGACTTTCGGAAATATCGGCGCGGCGCTGCGCGCTTTGTCTGCGTCACCACGTAACTTCTAACGCCCGTAACTTCCTACCCCGATGTCCAAACGACGAGCGGTTTGTTGCGTTGGAAACTAGACTCAACAACCTTCATACTAGTCTTTTAAAACTCCTCAAAACTCCTAAGGAACTAGGAGATATACCGCTCCAAAGTTGGTGAAAAGTCTGCCTGTAACATTTTTCCACCCCAACCCAACCTTCCAAATTCAAATCTTATTTCCTTTCGTACGTTCTTAACTTAACCTCTTGAATTTACGGGGTGTAACATTCTTCCCCCCTTAGAAACATTCGTCCCCGAATGTTCTTTTGGAGTCAATCTAGTAATTAGCGACACAGTTTCCTTTTACAACCCCTTCATACCATTTTTTTTTTCATAATACATTACTTTTCTCACGGTTATCTAAAACTGTAACCTTTGGCACAACGATACTGAAGATCCTACCAGTCTCACATCCATCGCTTAACAACATGGGTACCCACAACCCCATAATACGCAAAACTATCCTTTTATGCGGGGGAGAGAGCTTATCTCTCCTTCATAATCTTGATCATCGAGTGCCACCGGGCAATTATTATATATCCGCTCAGCTACCACCCATCACTCACGGGTTTAGTCACCTTGAAAGGTTCTCAAGGATTCAGGCTCCATTTCTTTCACACTTGATTGCTCACTTCACTTCGGCCGTACTCTTTTCCGTACTTCCAAATTTATTCTAGCTTACGTACATAACTTCCATAATAAAGATGGCCTCCAATCTTGGAGTTACTAAGTTAAACAATATAAGGCCATTTCCGGCCCTCACAATCCTGGTTCCGGTGGAATGCATCCACGAACCCGTAAAACGATTAACTAGACTCGGGCTTGTACCCTCGTGACCCTGTCACGTAGCGGGACTACTATCAACTGATCCCACCCCATAAGCGGGTACACTAACTTCTCATAATACCACAATAGTATCGTCTAGAACACAACAACCATTACTTACTCCACACGGATCTCATCCGTACAATCCTCTTAAGCATACCACGTAGCTTAATTTATAAACATAGTCTCCCATTAAGTCCCTTAATTAACCCCTGAAGGGTTCATTTCATTCTCACATAACTCATCATCACCTAATTATCTCAAATTAGCACGTAAAACCTTGATGAGAGTTCTTTAACTGTTCATACCTTCCCGGTATTCATTTAGTCCTTACCAAATCCTGGTAATCTAAAATCATCCTAGGCAACACATATGTGACCCCCATACATAAATCTGTATAGTTGTATGTCCCAATACCAACTATACTACAAACATTACCAACCTGGATACGCAATCCACATAATCCTTCCTGGGTCACTGCTACCTTTCTCGTAGCTGCAAACAACATAACTTGTTAGGGAGAGACGACCCTAACCACGGCAAATCTATCGCACGATCTTAGAGTGAGAAGAATGGAAACCAATCCTAAATGTCCTGCAGCCTCCTGATTATAGATGTGGTGCACAACACATCAATAATCAAGACTCTACTAGACACGGTCTGTAGACACTTTCCGAGGACTAACTGCTCTGATACCACTTTTGTCACGACCACGGGCCACGGGCCCGGTGCCCTACAGGGCACCCTTTCGTATACATCGAGAGAATAGCGGAACATACACAACTTATAAAATGCTTAAACATTAAAATCAACAGTGCTGGCGATAAGGCCACCTTCCGTAAAATATACATAATAAAACAAGACATTTTTTTTTCTTTACAACCCAATCCACAAATGTGACTACGCACTCTAAGAATAACAACTCAAGTGACGGGGCCGCCATACCACGAATGTACAACTACCGACAATACCAGGATAAGCCTCCGAATAAAGGAGCTTCTCAGCGGTGAACAATGATCCTAAGAGCGAGGATCAACAACGTACTACTGCGGCGTGAACGCATCCCGAAGGAGGTCGATACAAAATATGTACCAAGTATGCAAAGCGAAATCGTAATTTAAATCATAATAGTCAAAAATACGGTGAAGACATATATGATAACCAAATTAACGATTGTGCCTTCTTGAAGTGGAAGTAATGAAAGTCGATTTTTACCTTAAGCAGTACGGTCTCAACATATGAACCATAGTCATACGGGGCTATGAACACGACCCTCAAATGTCCAAGCGCGCGTGGGATTCCCATCGCCGGCGCTAGGTGTAAAATATAACTCGTGACGCGCGTGGCATCCTTCCTCACCGCTGTCGTACACACAAATCTAACCATGTGACGCGCGTGGTATCTACCTCGTTGTCAGACACCCATACAACACGTATATACCTATATCCTCGCGTGGAATCCCAGTCGCTGAAATGACCATAAAAGTAAATACAACCGTGACGCGCGTGGTATCCTACCTCACTGTCGTACACATACAATACATATATATATATCATGCCCGTGGAATCCCTGCTCGGTACATGACTTCATGAGGTGTCCCTCGCATCGTGGGTAGCAAATCCACGGAACCAGGTGGTATAACGATCTTGGGGGTTTACCCCTCATTTATACTCTTACCCTGAAGAAGGTGGTATAACGATCTTGGGGGTATACCCCTCATTTATACTCTTACCCCTCAAACTACATGCCTCGGAATCCTCATCGTAAAGTGGCGTGTCTCGGTGCATACCCGTGGAATCCCACATCACTGACGGTATGTTCCGGTAAACTCATACTAAGACCATGGAAACATACCCGTGGAATCCCACATCACTGTCGGTACATCCAAGTAAACTCATACTATGACCAGGGGAGCATACCCGTGGAATCCCACATCACCGCAGTGCGTCGGTAGACTCATAAGGAGGCAATGAGGCATACCCGTGGAATCCTCCATCACCGACCAGACGCGTCAAGCAAGCTACTATCTTCTTTAGACTTTCATTAACATACTAAATGGATCTCATTTTTCGTGGTTAGGCAGTTTGAATATCACTTAACAATTCCTGGGAAAATCCAACCCAAAGTACTATGTATTTCTATTCTTTCCAAGATCCCTTTTCCACATAAGACCCCAAGATACTAACACCGTAGTATCAAGGCTTACCTACATTTCAAACAAGTCACTATACTATTAGAAATATGCTTGACTTCTAACTCAAGTGACCTCATTTTAAACTTTAAGCAATTGATGCCTTTAAATCGAATTGCCTTTCTTAGTATCCATTCTTTTATCTAGGCTTACCTTATTCGAGAAAAACCATTTCTTTAAGCTTCCATAAAGTTATTATAACTAACTTCCCATAAAGCCGTTATACTAACTTTATGCTTTAGAACCAAGACATCCTTATCCTCCCATAAAGCCGTCATAACTAACGTCCCATAAAGCCGTGATAACTCTTTATGTCTTAGACCCTTTTGCTCTCTCTAACCAAGAGGCTTGAATTTCAATTCAAGTTACACTACCTTCAAAATACTTCAAAATCTTAACTTAGAAAACAAGTTTCTTAACTTAGGAATCGTGTCTCTTATCTTTAAAATAGTTCAAGAATCAATACTCCCAAATCCAAGATTCTATACTTGATCATGTCAAGAAATCCTTGTCTACCTTATTAGGATAAACCATTCTTATAACTCTTCCTTAAGGACACGTGAGTTAATTCTCTAACTCAACCAACTAGACATCCTTAAACGAGTCAAATATGTCAAATGACTTCACTTCATTTAAAATCACGCACGTCCTACCATCATACGATTATAACTACTCATGCTCAAGAGATAGGAAGAGTTCTACATACCTCTTTTGCTTAATCCACTTGCCAAGTCCAATATGCTGTCCGTAGATGTCAACCTATAATGACCATAATACGTCTATTAGCTTCTAGCTTCAACGTAATATATTCTAATGAAAAGTCCCTTGTTCTACGGGAAATTTGGGACAAAGACTTCCTTTGCTTCTACTTACTATGCCACCTTTTCAAGGCCGAAATTCAATAACCAACGCCACATTTAAGGCTCAAATCATAACCACTAAAATATAACAGCCTCAGGCTCACATCTATACTACTAAAACTTGAAATCTTCATTTACACAAGAAGGAGAAGATTTTACCTCAAAACCCTCTTTCCGAAATCTTCTTCACTTTAAAATTACCCACACGAACCTCTACAAGCTTGCCAACACTTCTCCTTCGAAGCCTTTCCAAAAATCTCACCGGGTTCATCAATTTGAGAGAGAGAAGAGGATTTTCTTTAGGAAACCACGCAAATGGCCAAGTCTTGAAGACTTGGCCTAAATAAGACCCTCCTTTGGTCAAAAGATGGGAGGACACTTGTCACCCTCCCATAGGCCTTTATCAAAATATCCTGTTTTTCGCCGCTACCGCGTCAAAAATCCGCGCGCCGCGGCCAGCCGCCGGCGTATGGCGCTCCACTTCGAGAATTTCCTGCATTCGCGCGACCTGCGTCCGGCGCGGCGCTGCAACCTCAGAGGACTTTCGGACAAATCGGCGCGCGCTGCGCGGCCGCGCGCCTTTGACGGCCTCTGCGTCGACCACAGAACTTCTAACGCCCGTAACTTCCTACCCCGATGTCCAAACGACGAGCGGTTTGTTGCGTTGGAAACTAGACTCAACAACCTTCATACTAGTCTTTTAAAACTCCTCAAAACTCCTAAGGAACTAGGAGATATACCGCTCCAAAGTTGACTGAAAGTCTGCCTGTAACATTTTTCCACCCCCACCCAACCTTCCAAATTCAAATCTTATTTCCTTTCGTACGTTCTTAACTTAACCTCTTGAATTTACGGGGTGTAACAATTACGTATGCATCTAGACAGTTGAAGATACATGAGAAGAATTACCAACTCATAACTCGAAATTAGCTGTGGTGGTGTTTACCTTACGAATATGGAGACATTATTTGTATGGTGTGCATGTGGACATATTTACAGATCATAAGAGTTTGCAGTACATAACCACGCAAAAGGATTTGAATCTCCGACAAAGAAGATGGTTAGAGTTGCTTAAGGATTATGACCTTAGTATTCTTTACCATCCTGGGAAAGACAACGTGGTGGCTGACACACTCAGTAGGAGATCAATGGGCAGCTTGACCCATTTGGCAATATAAAAGAGGGGTATTGTTCGGGAGGTACAAAGATTGGGAAATCTCGGGGTTAGCTTAACGGAGATCAGTGAAGGTAGGGTGGTGGTACATGATACCTCGCAGTCTACCTTAGCTTCAGAAATAAAAGAAAGTCAGTTTGAGGATACGGAGTTTGTTGGATTTCGGGAGAGGCTCCAACAGGTAAAACCTTCACAGTTTACGTTGGGAGATAATGACGGAACCCTTCGGTATAAGGGTAGGTTATGTGTTCCTAAGGTAAAGGATCTAAGGAGGAAGATCTTAGATGAGGGTCACAACATAAGATATTTCATTCATCCAGGGTCAACAAAAATGTATCAGGACCTCAAGGTAAATTACTGGTGGGACGGGATGAAGAAGGACGGTGCGGAGTTTGTCGGGAGGTGTCTTATATGTCAGCAGGTGAAAGCTGAACATCAAAAACCTGGCGGATTACTTCAGTACATTGGGGTCCCCATGTGGAAATGGGAGGCGATTCATATGGATTTTGTAACTGGTCTACCGAAAACTCGAGAAGGATATGATTCTATTTGGGTGATTGTTGATCGACTTACAAAGTCAGCCCATTTCTTACCGGTCAAGACTACGTATCGCGTGCCACAGTACGCACAAATTTATTTGAAGGATATTGTGCGGTTACACGGGATTCCCTTACAAATTATTTCAGATAGGGGTTTCCAATTCATCTCACACTTTTGGCAAAGTTTCCAGCAGGATCTCGGGACAAAAGTTAAGTTAAGCACGACTTTCCACCCGCAAACAGATGGGCAAGCTGAGCGAACAATTCAAACATTTGAGGAATGTTGCGATCTTGTGTGTTAGATTTTCAGGGAAGCTGGTTGGACCATCTATGTCTAATTGAATTCGCCTACAACAATAGTTTTCACTCTAGCATACAAATGACCCCGTTTGAGGCATTATATGGACGAAAATGTAGGTCTCCACTTGGATGGTTCGAGGTGGGTGAGACACAACTGTTCGGACCTGAAGTCATTCATGAAACAAATGATAAGGTACAGATGATTCGGGAGCGGATCAAAACAGCTCATAGCCGTCATAAGTCATATGCGGATCATCGGAAAAGAGATCTTGAATTCCAAGAGGGGAAGAAAGTATTTTTAAAAGTGTCCCCAATGAAGGGAGTGATGCGTTTTGGTAGGAAAGGGAAATTGAGCCCAAGGTTTATTGGGTCATATGAGATCTTGCGAAGAGTGGGGAATGTGGCTTACGAATTAACACTTCCACAAGAGTGAAGCGAAGGCATTCGGTATTTCATGTGTCAATGTTACGAAAATATTTGCACGATCCAAGTCACGTCATCCTTCCCCAGGAGATAGTTCTTAATAAAGAGCTTCAATATGAAGAGGCTCCGGTAGAAATACTTGATAGAAAGGTTCAACGCCTTAGAAATAAAGATATTGCTTCCGTGAAAGTCCCATGGAGGAATTACTCCACAGAGGAAGCCATCTGGGAAGCTGAAGATACGATGAAAGTTGTAACACCCCATTTTAACCGGAGTCGAAACGGGATTACTGCTACATATGGTTGATTCCTAAATGTATTTTAAGGAGTCGCCACCTAATTATTATAGTGAATTAGGACACTTAGTTTATTGCAATAAAAATACTGCAATTGACTTCCATTTAATAGTCTGCGAAATTAGTGAGATTCTGGATCAGGGTTCTTTATTATCCTAAAGGGAAGGGGTTAGACATCCTTTAAGATCCGCTAACTTGCGGTTGTTCGTTCAAACCTAGGTTAATTATTTATTGCTCTTTTTATTCTACCTATTCTAAGCATTTTACATAATTTACAATTAAAATAAAATACAATGCAAAATAATAAAACATGAAATTAAATACGACATAAAATAAACTCCGGGGCATTCTTTTTGAAATGCATCTCCGGATACCTGCATAAACACTTAGTGAAAGTATTAGTACTAGAATACATAAATTTTAAAATAATAGCAAAAATTAATCAAACAAAACAAATGAATCCGTCTTTTATGCAAGTGAGGCCTTGGAAATCGACAGGATTCCTTCATCGGCCAATATTGCTAAAAATAATAAAGTAAATAAAACATTCGGATCCGCGCCAAAACAATAATAGTTTTAAACACGGAGGGCTCAGATATGTAAAAATATAAAGTAGGACAGCCTAAACAAGTGCGGCTGCGAGAATTCGCCTTGCCAAGCGCATGTTGGTTATCCGATGTAAGTGGAAGAAATCATCCTTGCCCAGAAAGCTTCATTTATTTTATTTTCCGTCTTTGCAACTGTGGAGGCCTCAAAAATCGACGGATAACTTTTTCATCGGCCAATGTAGTATCAAATTCAAAATCAGTAAAAGTGTAGTAACTTGTTCAAAAATCAGTAACCAAAAGTGCAGTATCTTATCCAAAATCAGTAAAACCAGCCTAAAATCAGTAGCAAAATAGCCACAAAATCAATCCAACACCATAGCCAAAATCAGTCCAATAACCGAAACGATGGTAAACAAAGACAACAAAGCGTGAATCGGTCGACAAAACCCATAGACAATGGCAACATCACCCAACAAAATGGCCCAAAGAATCGTCTAACCAGCGGTAAAAGCGATGGAGTAGCCAACAAAACTTCATGGAAAATTCGAGAACATAGCCGATAACAACAACGCGAAACCAACACGATGCGCCCAAAAAAGAAACTCCGGCGAGATATCAACAAAATCGTAAAATCAACCCGCTTAAACGAACAAGCGAAAGCGATGAATGGCCGGAGTTCGAGAACTCGGCAAGATTCAAAAATAAGGAAATCACCCACATAAAAATATGCCAATAGATCGGAAGAGATACAAACAGTGATTTCAACAACACAAAAGCGTGAGCGTGGCGGCGGCGTCGCTTCCACGACGAGTCGCGGAGCAACGCCGCGATGGTTTCGGACGCGAGGCGGTGGTGTTGGTCGACGGGAGGCAGGTGTGAGGCGAGGGGTGTTCGAGGTTAAGGAGGGTGATGGGGTCGGCCAGTCTGATGGGTTTGGTTCGCCGAGCTTGAGCTCCGTGATGGTCTGGCGATGGGGTGAGGTGAGGGGGTGTTCGACGGGAGTGGGGAAAAGGTGGTTGAGGGCTGCTGTCGGCTAGGGTATAGTGTAAGAAGAGGATATGAGATGGGGTTTGTTTTAACAGTAAAAAAAAGTGTGGAGGGTGATTGTTATGTGTTGAGGAAGATGAAGTGTTATAGAGAGGGTGCGGCTGCGCTGAGGTATAATAGGGTAAGGGGGCTGATTTTGTGTTGGGGGGGAAAGTGGGTATAATGTTTTATTTATAGGGTAGGTTTTTTTTTAGGGTTTGGGTTTAGTTTTGGGGGGGAAAATGAAAAGTGGGTTTTGATTTTAGGGGGGAAAATGAAAGAGGGTGTTTGGATGGAATTAAAAACAAAAATGGTGTTGGGTTGGACTAATTCAAATTGTGCCTTGGACTGGACTGGTTTGACAAAAATGCAAGGCTGGTTAATTATTTAAAACAAAATTATTTAAAAAAAATGCAAGATTATTAAAATGCAAATGCTGACGCAATAATACTAAAATGCAATATTTAAAACATGTTTAATGCATGATTAAAAGTAAAAAATGGGATGTCAATTAATTATTTAAAAAGATGCAAATATTATTAAAATAAAACGACTGTGTAACAATAATAAAACATAATATTAACAACGACAATATGCTTAATTTAAAAATAAAAGATGCAATGCCATTTTTGTGAAGAAACAAACGTAGAATATTATGTAAAATATGCAAAATAACGATTAAAATGAGGTGTGCTAAAATACTTAAAATTGCACGAAAATATACAAAAACGGGTCAAAATTATTTGTCAGCGACATGTCCCTCTTTGTACGGAGATGATGGAAGAGTCTTCGGACAAAGATGTTGACTTGTAGCCAATTTTGTCCTGTTTTATAAACTAGAACTCAAAAATAGGGATGATGCAGATCCAAAAATGTCCCAGTGTCAAATCATGATGACACTGGGTCGTTGTGACGCAAAAAAAAAAAAAAAAAAGCAAAGCTGACACTGATTTAAAAAATGTCCCAGTGTTGAAGTATGATTGACACTGGGTTGCAGGTGATGTGGTGTTGAAAAAGACAAGGTTATTGTGGATGAAATGACGTCGTTTTCGGACGCAATGCAAATGTTCGTCGTTGCATGGACGAAACATGAATGAAGCCGTTGCATAGGCTTAAAATAAAATGGACGTCGTTTTTGGACGCAATGCAGATGTTCGTCGTTGCATGGACGAAACATGAATGAAGCCGTTGCATAGGCTTAAAAATAAAAAGGCGTCGTTGCATGGACGCGATGCAGATGCTCGTCGTTGCATGGACGAAACATGAATGAAGCCGTTGCATAGGCTTAAAATGAAAAGGCGTCGTTGCATGGACGCGATGCAGATGCTCGTCGTTGCATGGACGAAACATGAATGAAGCCGTTGCATAGGCTTAAAATGAAAAGGCGTCGTTGCATGGACGCGATGCAGATGCTCGTCGTTGCATGGACGAAACATAAATGAAGTCGTTGCATAGGCTTAAAATGAAAAGGCGTCGTTGCATGGACGCGTCACGGTCTTTCGTCGTTGCATGGACGAAACATGAACGGCCGTTGCATGGGCTTTAATGAAAAGCGTCGTTGCATGGACGCGATGCAGATGCTCGTCGTTGCATGGACGAAACATAAATGAAGCCGTTGCATAGGCTTAAAATGTCAAGGCGGCGTTGCAGGGACGCGATGACGATGCTCGTCGTTGAATGGACGAAACATGAATGGCGTTGCATAAGCTTAAAATAAAATGGCGTCGTTGCATGGACGATCAGATGTTCGTCGTTGCATGGGCGAAACATGAATAAAGCGTTGCATAGGCTTAAAATAAAATGGCGTCGTTGCATGGACGCTTGCACGGTCTTCGTCGTTGCATGGACGAAACATGAATGGCGTTGCATAGGCTTAAAATGAAAAGCGTCGTTGCATGGACGCGATCACGGTCTTTCGTCGTTGCATGGGCGAAACATAAATGAAGCCGTTGCATAGGCTTAAAATGAAAAGCGTCGTTGCATGGACGCGTCACGGATCTCGTCGTTGCATGGACGAAACATGAATAAGCCGTTGCATGTGCTTTTAAAATGAAAAGCGCCGTTGCATGGACGCGATCACGGATGCTCGTCGTTGCATGGACGAAACATGAATGAAGCCGTTGCATAGGCTTAAAATGAAAAGGCGTCGTTGCATGGACGCGATGCAGATGCTCGTCGTTGCATGGACGAAACATAAATGAAGTCGTTGCATAGGCTTAAAATGAAAAGGCGTCGTTGCATGGACGCGATGCAGATGCTCGTCGTTGCATGGACGAAACATGAATGAAGCCGTTGCATGGGCTTTTAATGAAAAGGCGTCGTTGCATGGACGCGATGCAGATGCTCGTCGTTGCATGGACGAAACATAAATGAAGCCGTTGCATAGGCTTAAAATGAAAAGCGTCGTTGCATGGACGCGATCACGATGCTCGTCGTTGCATGGACGAAACATGAATAGCGTTGCGTAAGCTTAAAATAAAATGGCGTCGTTGCATGGGCGCACGCAGATGTTCGTCGTTGCATGGACGAAACATGAATGGCCGTTGCATAGGCTTAAAATAAAATGGCGTCGTTGCATGGGCCTTGCAGATCTTCGTCGTTGCATGGACGAAACATGAATGAAGCCGTTGCATAGGCTTAAAATGAAAAGACGTCGTTGCATGGACGCGATGCAGATGCTCGTCGTTGCATGGACGAAACATAAATGAAGCCGTTGCATAGGCTTAAAATGAAAAGGCGTCGTTGCATGGACGCGATGCAGTCTTCGTCGTTGCATGGACGAAACATGAATGAAGCCGTTGCATAGGCTTAAAATAAAAAGCGTCGTTGCATGGGCGCAATCACGGTCTTCGTCGTTGCATGGACGAAACATGAATAAAGCTGTTGCATAGGCTTAAAATAAAATGGCGTCGTTGCATGGACGCAATGCAGATGCTCGTCGTTGCATAGACGAAACATGAATGAAAGTTGCATAGGCTAAAAAAATGAAAAGGCGTTGGTTTAGGCGTGCACGCTTTGTGACCTGCGCTGGTTGAGATAAGCGTCATTGCATAGGCGTTGTGCATTTGTGACCCGTGGGTTTATTTGTGTTGTTTTTGCTGATATGAAGATCCTGCACTCAAAGAAAACTTGTGAGTTTTTAGGAAATGAGTGGTTGATTAGCGTCGGCTCTGTAGCTTTGGCTCTTGACGCTTGCATTCTTGGTTTGCACTGAAGACCTAGTTGGCTGCTTTCTGTCTATTGCCATTTTCTTGCACTGAATTCCTTAAAATGTCCCAGTTTCTGGTAATGAAGATGTTGAACTGGGTAAGGTTTCATCTTGACGCTATCAAGGCGATCAGGTAAGCATTTTTTTTTTTTTTTTATAATGAATGAAAAGCTAATGCGAGAATATGGACAATGTACAATTGAGTAGATGAGAATGCAACCCCCCGAAAATATGTAGGTAGTAATGGATGCAAAATATATGAGGATGCTAAATTCTCCAATGGACAAAATCGAGTCATGTGCAGAAACAAGGAAGAAATATTTCGACGCGGTGTGGCCGATGTGGCTGTCTACGTATCCCGCCGAGGGAGTCAGGTCAAGACGTAGTTCATGCTGCAAAAAATAAGAATTTTTATGATTTTAAAATGACGTGGGACCGAAGCCGATGTGGCCGCCTACGTATCCCGCTGAGGGAATCAGGTCAAGACGTAGTTCGTGCTGCAAAAATAAGAATTTTTATGATTTTAAAATGATGTGGGACCGAAGCCGATGTGGCCGCCTACGTATCCCGCTGAGGGAATCAGGTCAAGACGTAGTTCGTGCTGCAAAAATAATTTTTATGTAATATGCATTTTGTTGTTTTTTTTGAAAAAATGGAAGACGACATTACGTTCTGACTCCAGTTGATACCAACAATTAGTATTGTGCATAAGAATGTTCTTTTATTGCTTTCAGTATAAACGAGATTGACTCCGGTGTAATTCACACAGCTTCAGATAGTACCTCAGACATACCTGAGTGTCGACACACCTGCTTGCATCCAAGGTTTCGAACTACACGTAATCTCACGTTTCAAATGCCTCACTAAAAGAAAGTCCCATTTCACACATATATTTCAGTATTTGAATTTTGGGACGTTGAAAGAATTGCGCTCACACTCAAAAAGATGTTCAATGCATGCAATTGTGATACCATAGGCTTGGCCGTCATGTAAGTATCCACTAATGTGAGAACCCTCAGTATAAGATCATGTAGGGCTTGTCACGGGCTTGTAATGTAGGCTTGGGGAAAGGAATGGATATCATTTGGGTAAAAGTGACTAATCATTCCTCGAGAGTTGGACTACGTCCATGCTTGATATTTGTGTGTTTTAATGCTGACTTGCTTTCTTTTTGTCCCAGTTTTTCTGTATTGACTTCTTTTGAATCTTTCATTTGGAGCCCCCTTTTTTTTCTTTCCTTTTTTTTTTTCGGGGTTATGTATTCCTTTTTTTTTTATTTTTTATCGGGGCTTTTGATTTCCTCTTTATGTGAAGTCGTCTCTGCTTTCATTATTTGAGACTTTGACAATTTTTTGTCTTTGCAAACTTCAGCTAGAATTTTGTCAGCCACTTGCACATTTCTAAAGCACTCGAGGAGGTCGGGCCAAGAGAGGGATAGTGCGTACGCACTCAGAAAGGTTATAGGTGTAATATGCGGTTGTCGAAAAATAGGTTTTAGGCTCAAAGGGTTGTACTATGGATAATGTTATTTGGTAGGCTGAAAAGGCTCAAACGGGTCAAAGAAAGCCTACGATCATTTCCCACACCGAGTGTTACTCAGGATTTCGCCTCAACAAACATTCAGGCCAAGTTCTAGATCACAATGCAATGCAATTGAACTTATTCAAATAACTCACCACGGTGCATATGAAACGATGAGGTCGGTTTCATTCTTATCTTGGAAACATGCAAGACATGGTCATCTGCAGGTATGAATAAGAGGTACCAAAAGAATCTATGGTTTACCACAAAGTCAACCCATACTGATTATCACTTGTTTTTTTTTTTTTTTGTTTATGCACATTTGTAACTATGTTGGTATTAACAAAGTCAAACAATAATACTTACAAAATGTTTTTGTATTTTTTGAATAACATTTTTTTTTTGTATTTTTTGAAGAAAATATAAATTTTTTTTTTTTTTTTTAATAAAGGGTACCGAATAGAATTCGCCACGTATCCCGCCGAGGGAATCAGGTGCGCGTAGTTCATTCAAATATGTTATAAAACGTATGCTTGGAAAAATTTATCAAAAGGATAGCAATATAAAACTGTGCAAAATAAATGATTGTCCACTGTGAACGAATGCAAAGTAAAATGAATGCCCGAAAACATGATAAATGGGATGCATGGGTGAGAAAAATATGTTTATTTGTTTTTTATTTTTTTTATTTTATTTTTTATGGTGTCGAACCCAAAATGAGTTGCCTACGTATCACACCGTGTGGTGAGAATCAGACACGCGTAGTTCGGAATAATTATACTGTAAAATGCATGATATGAAAGAACTATGTAATTAACGCTAAACAAGTCAATTGAATTTGCAAATAAAGATACAAAATATAGAAAAACTGAGAGCGATGTCTAGTTGGTATAAACTGACTTCTATTAGTCAACATAATTCTCGCTCCTTGTGATGACTTTTATTTTGTTTTCTTTTTCGAACGCCCTCGACTATTTGCGAGGACTGTTTTCCTGCAAAAATATGAGAAATAAGTGAGTATGAAAATGACAAAATAACAAAATGAAGGGTGTGACCATATAGTCGAGACTCACGATTGGTTCGACCGATGGTGGTGATGCTTCACAAAGTCCAAGTCGCGCTATTCGAGTGATTTACGCGATGAAATCGATTGCAATGTGAAAGCAAAAAATGCAAAAATACAAATGCTCGAGCCCGGAATCACAAAAGAGCAATTATTGAATTAAACAATATGTACAGAATTGCTAGCGACAAACAATAATAAACAAAAACATGCAAATCAAGCGCGTGCCCTAATATGCTTGGGACCTCCCTTATGCCAGAGGTGAGCCTAAACGCCAAATATGCGGGATTATGATAAATAGGTCCAAGCCGTTAAACTGCAATATTTTGTTGGAAATGGCGACCAAATGACGGTGCACTTTTTCCAATTTTGGCGTGTCATGACCAGGCTTGGATCCGTCTATCATCATCACGCTACACATAGTATGCTAATGGGTCGTTGGGTTGTGAAACCCGTCGACAAGTTTGGTGGATTTCTAATTGTGGCGTTAATACCAAGGATTAACCCACCTAAGGTTTATGCCTGCATGACTTAATAAAAAGTGGTATAGCTCTATCTTAAGTTTTCTAAGATTTGGCTTACTAGACACAATGGTTCCCGAGCGGACTACTCGAGTGAGAAGGCTACGCGGCCACCGGTTGGACCGGATTCTCCGCGTCTATTACCAACTCTCCTAAATTTGGGTTTTGAAGAAAGAATTTTGCTGATGCACCAAGCGCACCTCGCGTGTAGTGTGTGATAATGTTAATTTTCAGAATGGAGTAAATATGAGCGGAATGACAATTTAAGGAAAGCAATAAAAGAATGTAGCAATTAAAGTAGTTAATTACAAAATAAAAGCAAACAATATAAAATATTTACAACAAATATAAAAGCAAAATAAAGTGCAATATTTAATTAACCTGAGTATGTTATGATCAAGAACCTGATATCCCCAGCGGAGTCGCCATGCTGTAACACCCCATTTTAACCGGAGTCGAAACGGGATTACTGCTACATATGGTTGATTCCTAAAATGTATTTTAAGGAGTCGCCACCTAATTATTATAGTGAATTAGGACACTTAGTTTATTGCAATAAAAATACTGCAATTGACTTCCATTTAATAGTCTGCGAAATTAGTGAGATTCTGGATCAGGGTTCTTTATTATCCTAAAGGGAAGGGGTTAGGCATCCTTTAAGATCCGCTAACTTGCGGTTGTTCGTTCAAACCTAGGTTAATTATTTATTGCTCTTTTTATTCTACCTATTCTAAGCATTTTACATAATTTACAATTAAAATAAAATACAATGCAAAATAATAAAACATGAAATTAAATACGACATAAAATAAACTCAGGGCATTCTTTTTGAAATGCATCTCGGATACATGCATAAACACTTAGTGAAAGTATTAGTACTAGAATACATAAATTTTAAAATAATAGCAAAAATTAATCAAACAAAACAAATGAATCCGTCTTTTGTACAGGGGAGGCCTTAGAAATCAGACGGGGATTCCTTCATCGACCAATATTGCTAAAAATAATAAAGTAAATAAAACCTTCGGATCCGCGCCAAAACAATAATAGTTTTAAACACGGAGGGCTCAGATATGTAAAAATATAAAGTAGGGACCTAAACAAGTGCGGTGCGAGAATTAGCCAAGCGCATGTTGGTTATCCGATGTAAGTGGAAGAAATCATCCTTGCCGTAAAGCTTCATTTATTTTATTTTCCGTCTTTGCAATCATGAGGCCTCAAAAATCGACGGATAACTTTTTCATCGGCCAATGTAGTATCAAATTCAAAATCAGTAAAAGTGTAGTAACTTGTTCAAAAATCAGTAACCAAAAGTGCAGTATCTTATCCAAAATCAGTAAAACCAGCCTAAAACCAGTAGCAAAATAGCCACAAAATCAATCCAACACCATAGCCAAAATCAGTCCAATAACCGAAACGATGGTAGCAAGCAACAACAAAGCGTGAATCGGTCGACAAAACCCATAGACAATGGCAACATCGACAAAATGGCCCAAAGAATCGGTCTAACCAACGGTAAAAGCGATGGAGTAGCCAACAAAACTTCGTGGAAAATTCGAGAACATAGCGGATAACAACAACGCGAAACCAACACAGTCGCCCAAAAAAAGAAACTCCGGCGAGATATCAACGAAATCAGAAAATCAACCCACCAGTTAAACCAACAAGCGTAAGCGATGACACTGGAGTTCGAGAACTCGGCAAGATTCAAAAATAAGAAATCAGTCCACAATAAAAATATGCCAATAGATCCGAAGAGATACAAACAGTGATTTCAACAACACAAAAGGCAGCGGGCAGCGAGCAGCGGCGTCGCTTCCACGACGAGGTCGCCGGAGCAACGCCGCCAGTGGTTTCAAAGACGAGGCGGTGGTGTTGGTCGACGGAGGCGGGTGTGAGGCGAGGGTGTTCGAGGGTTAAGGAGAGGTGATGAAGTCGACGTCGATGGGTTTTGGTTCGCGGAGCTTGAGCTCGGCGATGGGTCTGGCGATGGGGTGAGGTGAGGGTGTTCGGCGGGAGTGGGAAAAGGTGGTTGAGAAATTTCGGCTAGGGTATAGTGTAAGAAGAGGATATGAGATGGGGTTTGTTTTATGATAAAAAAAGTGTGGAGGGTGATTGTTATGTGTTGAGGAAGATGAAGTGTTATAGAGAGGGTGCGGCTGCGCTGAGGTATAATAGGGTAAGGGGGCTGATTTTGTGTTGGGGGGGAAAGTGGGTATAATGTTTTATTTATAGGGTAGGTTTTTTTTTTTAGGGTTTGGGTTTAGTTTTGGGGGGGGGGGGGGAAATGAAAAGTGGGTTTTGATTTTAGGGGGGAAAATGAAAGAGGGTGTTTGGATGGAATTAAAAACAAAAATGGTGTTGGGTTGGACTAATTCAAATTGTGCCTTGGACTGGACTGGTTTGACAAAAATGCAAGGCTGGTTAATTATTTAAAACAAAATTATTTAAAAAAAATGCAAGATTATTAAAATGCAAATGCTGACGCAATAATACTAAAATGCAATATTTAAAACATGTTTAATGCATGATTAAAAGTAAAAAATGGGATGTCAATTAATTATTTAAAAAGATGCAAATATTATTAAAATAAAACGACTGTGTAACAATAATAAAACATAATATTAACAACGACAATATGCTTAATTTAAAAATAAAAGATGCAATGCCATTTTTGTGAAGAAACAAACGTAGAATATTATGTAAAATATGCAAAATAACGATTAAAATGAGGTGTGCTAAAATACTTAAAATTGCACGAAAATATACAAAAACGGGTCAAAATTGACTGTCAACAAAAGTCAAATATCCATTCCTATTTGACTAAGGTAATAAAAAAAAATGTGTTACATAGTACTTCATGTGTGTGCCATTTGCGTGTCTATATGCATGTGTTACAACCTTATTCTCATTCGAGGACGAATGCTCCTTAAGGAAGGGAGAATGTGAAGCTCCAAATTTGTTACAATAACAATAAACATTATGGTGTCTATGTGATTATGTTATTATTGTGTCTATGTGATTATATTACGACCTTATTCACATTCGAGGACGAATGTTGCTTAAGGAGGAGAGAATGTAAAATCCGGAAAAAAAATAAAATAATATATAGTTGTGGTTGGGTTAATAAAATATATATATATATATATATATATATATATATATATAAGAAAACAAAGAATAAATTGCATGAGATAGAGTTAATATTAAAGTTGGATAAATAGATAGATGAAATGAAAATAAGAAAATAAAATAATAATAAAAAAAAAAAAAAAACATGCAGAATGCACGTAAGCCCCCTTCCCTTTACCCCTCCCCCCTTTTCATTTCCCTTCAATCTCTTGGCTTTCTCCTTCCCATAAGTTATGTAATCATCCCCACTTATACATTGTATTTACACACAAACAAAGTACATGACATAAAGGTTAGAAAATCAGAAAAAAACAAGTGAAAAGAAAAGGAAAAAAATACCAAGAGAGCAAGAAGAACAAGAAGCAAAATACTAGAGAGTAAGGATAATTTTAGCAACCACACAACAATAATCTTCACACTTACAAGGTGAGTTTTCTCACTCAGAAATTCTTGGTAACATACTTTATTTTTAGTTCAATACATGTTAGAATAAGAATTGAGTGTTGAAAAGAAATATTGAACTTTTGATTGTTTAGACGACTAGTTGCGTCATGAACTTTACGAACTGTTCTCACTGAGTTATAATTGTTAGAATTTGATGAAATTCGGAAGAGTGGTACACCTCTCTAATATGATCATATAGAACCAAAAATGAGGTAAAATGGACATACAGTTTGAAAGTTATCATAGTTCAAAGTTCCTGCCTTAGATTTGGTCGAAATTCGGAAAGGCATAATTACAGACTGTTTTTATTGAGTTTTACTTATTAGAATTATATGAAAATTTACATGGTTGTAAATCTCTCTGTTACGGACAGATATAGATAAAGAGTTTTTAAAACGAACTTACGAGTTGAGAGTTATTGTAGTTTTAAGTTGCTGCCTCAGATTCATCGGAATCCAGAAGGGCAGGACGTGGAAACGTAAAACTGTACTAATATGTGGGGAATATTGTCACGCCCCGACTTTTCCTAAGTCTTTACTTAGGGCGTGATGGCACCTGGACAATTATTTTCCACCAGGAGCACCATTTAATTCTCTTTATTTAAAATTTTGAACTTATATTCAAATACGGAGCGATTAATAAAAATAACAATAAAGAAATATGTTTATGACTTTATATGAAAAAATATAACGCGAGCCCATGCTCGTGCAAATATTGTTTCTACATAGACATACTGACAAAGATTATTCTAAGTTGGAAGGGAGATCATTCCACACGGGCATATCCCGAGACATTGAACCGACATTACGAACTGGCGAGTACCAAGCCCAAACAATGGACTTGGTATGAAAAGAGGTCATGGACGATCGCTAGCCTTGACGTGGAGCCTTTCCTCTATCACCCTTTCTGAAACATGTTAAATAAAGAGTCACCTACCATCCGAAATTTGGTGAGAACCTTACCGCAATTCAAAGTAACACCACAATATTCCAAGTGCAATCACATTATAACGTAATAAGCATATTGCAAAAACATATCAGGTTACAACATCTTTAAATATGCAACAACTCCTCATAGGAAATTCTTGGTTTAACTAACACTTCATTTTATCTCGTATTATACGTTAAGACATTCCCCTGCATTTCCACATGTTTATTACATCTATATATTTGTGAACGCGTATTCACTTTTCATATTTATATATAGGTGAACATGTGTTCATCTTTCATATTTGTTGCGGCGTGCAACCCGATCCATTATATTTACGTATTTGTGAACACGTATTCACTTTACGTTTTGTTGCGGCGTGCAACCCGATCCATTATGTTTACGTATTTGTGAATGTGTATTCACTTTACGTTTTGTTGCGGCGTGCAACCCGATCCATTATATTTACGTATTTGTGAACATATATTCACTTTACGTTTTGTTGCGGCGTGCAACCCGATCCATTATGTTTACGTATTTGTGAACGCGTATTCACTTTACGTTTTGTTGCGGCGTGCAACCCGATCCATTATATATTTATATATTTATGTGAACACGTATTCACTTTTCATATTTTTCAGAAGATCAAATAAATACTATTCTCTTTTCTAACATTCTGTCATTCATACTTGTAACGATTATAACTTTTTAACCATAACTCCAACTAAGGTGTTTCTCAAGCGGAAACTAAGGTAAGACGGGGATATTTCACTGTACCAAATTTCATTTAAAACTACTTTGGGTAACTAACACAAATTTATCCTCAAAACAGCCACATGAAATTTGTTTCGGCAGAATTTTTATTAAACAGCACCCAATCTTATAATAGTCATAACTCCTAATCTGTAAACCCGTTCAATCCCCATAAATTCTCAAAACGACGAGAACAGAGAGCTACACGTCTCCATGTGAACCATTCTTTCATATTATGTACCATTTGGTACAGTTTTACACTTTTGTTCGCTGCCCTTCCTGGATATCGATAGATCCGAGGCAGAAACTTTAAACAGCGATAACTCTCAATCCGTAAGTCAGATATACCCCCGTAAGGTCTCAAAATGTCCACAACAAAGAGATCTAGAACTTTCATTTAGCAACAATTTTCATATTCCCCACAGATTAGTACAGTTTTACGTTTCAACGTCCTGCCCTTCTGGATTCCGACGAATCCGAGGCAGCAACTTCAAACTACAATAACTCTCAACTCGTAAGTACGTTTTAATAAATCTTTATATACATCTGTCCGTAACAGAGAGATTTACAACCATGTAAATTTTCATATAATTATAATAAGTAAAACTCAATAAAAACAGTCCGTAATTATGCCTTTCCGAATTTCGACCAAATCTAAGGCAGGAACTTTGAACTATGATAACTTTCAAACCGTATGTCCATTTTACCTCATTTTTTGTTCTATATGATCATATTAGAGAGGTGTACAATTCTTCCAAATTTCATCAAATTCTAACAATTATAACTCAGTGAGAACAGTTCGTAAAGTTCATGACGCAACTAGTTATCTAAACCATCAAAAGTTCAATATTTCTTTTCAACACTCAATTCTTATTCCAACATGTATTGAACTAAAAATAAAGGATGTTACTAAGAATTTCGAGTGAGAAAACTCACCTTGTAAGTGTGAAAAGATTGTGGTTCGGTTCTACAAGTGGTCGCTTGCTCCAGTGTTCACTAATTTTATTGTTCTCCTTCCTCCTTGATATTTTCTTGATTTTTTCCCTTCTTGTTCACTTGTTTTTACGATTTTCTAACCTTTATGTTATGTCCTTTGTTTGTGTGTAAATACAATGTATAAATGAAGGAGTTTTCTATAACCTATGGGAGGTGAAAAACCAAAAGATTGAAGGGAAATGAAAAGGGGGGAAGGGGTGAAGGGTGAAGCAAAGACGTGCAGCAATGCTGCATGTTTGTTTTTTTTTTTTGTTTTTTTTTATTTTTTTTTTTTTTTATTTTCATTTTATCTATCTATTTATCAAACTTTATCAATAACTATATCCCATGCAATTTATTCATTGTTTTCTTATATATATATATATATATATATATATATTTATATATATATATATATATATATTTATTTATTAACTCAACCACAACTATATATTATTTTTATTTTTTCCGGATTTTACATTCTCTCCTCCTTAAGCAACATTCGTCCTCGAATGTGAATAAGGTCGTAACATAATCACATAGACACAATAATGTTTATTGTTATTGTAACAAATTTGGGACTTCACATTCTCCCTTCCTTAAGAAGCATTCGTCCTCGAATGAGAGTAAGGTTGTAACACATGCATAAAGACACGAAAATGGCACACATATGAAATACTATGTAATGCATTTTTTTTATTACCTTAGTCAAATAGGAACGGATATTTGACTTTCATCGCCTCCTCCGCTTCCCAGGTGGCTTCCTCGGTGGAGTGGTTCCTCCATAGGACCTTCACGGAAGCAATATCTTTATTCCTAAGGCGCTTAACCTTCCTATCAAGTATTTCCACCGGAACTTCTTCATATTGAAGCTCCTCATTAAGAATTATCTCCTGGGGAAGGATGACGTGACTTGGGTCGTGCAAGTATTTTCGTAACATTGACACATGAAATCTGGATGCCGCTTCCAGCTCTTGTGGAAGTGCTAATTCGTAAGCCACATTCCCCACTATTCGCAAGATCTCATATGGCCCAATAAACCTTGGGCTCAATTTCCCTTTCTTACCAAAGCGCATCACTCCCTTCATTGGGGACACTTTTAAAAATACTTTCTCCCCCTCTTGAAATTCAAGATCTCTTTTCCGATGATCCGCATAGGACTTATGACGACTATGAGCTGTTTTGATCATGTTATACCCCGTAGTTCTGACCCTACGTACGAGAGCGTACGAAAGTGTGTAAGACTTAAAATTTTTAAGGATAGGTTGACAATTGTTCCGGACGGGTTTTAGTCAACTTTGAGGCGGGTTATGACCCGGAATATTGAGAGTTCCTAAGTGTTTCAAAGGCCTAGGGCGTAGTTCGTTGAGTCTAGATTCCAACGCAACCAACCGTTCGTCGATAGGACGTCGGAGTAGGAAATTATGAGAATTGCAAGTTCGGTCGTGATCGGACGGAACGTATTTCGGACTAAGCGGCAGGCGCGGCTCGGATCAGGCGCGCGCCTAAAGTTCTGAGGTCGCTGAAGTTTCAGCGCCCGGCCGGATATGGCGCGGCGATTCGGAAGGAAGAGTGAGTAGCGGAGTTTGCCATGGGCCAGTGGCAGCGGCCGAAGGCGAAATTTTAGGCGGAAAAACTTAGAAAAGTCTGATTTCTCTTTTAAAGAGACCATGGGAGGGTGACAAGTGTCCCCCCCCATCTGATTTTCTGTTGCATGCAATATATTGACCAAGACTTGGTCATTCTTCCCATCTTTCATCTTCACACTCTCTCTCCCTCTCTCAAAAATCTGCTCTCCCTTCTCTCTAAAAAACCCAAGAAAAATCTGAAAGTTAAGAGCAAGAAAAGGAAGCTTGTAGCTAGCTTGTTGGCATTGTTGTGGTGGTGTTCTTGGCAAGGAAGCTAGCAATAGTTGGAATAAGTTTTGGCTAAAACTTTAAGGTAACATTTCTTCCTTTAGAATTAGTTCTAAGTGTTGCATGTTTAGAAGAAAGAACTTGGGGTAGTAAATAATGCTTCTAGAATCTTTGCATGTTAGAAATGTGGTTTGGGTATGAAAGAAATGGCTAAGAAGTGATTATGAGCATGTTGTAGCCTAAAAACTACCTTAGAGGTGATAAGTGAATTATTGTAACTAGTGGGGCAGAATTTTACACACCCAAGTATGGATGTGTAATCCCCTTTAAAATGTTGGATTGTTGAGCCTTAATTGTGGTGTTTGGATGATAAATTCGGCCTTGAGAAAAGGTGGCAAAGTGAGTAGAAACAAGGGAAATCTTTGATTTTCCATAGAATTTAGTGACTTAGAACTTGGATTGTTCTACTTTGAGATTAGAGGTTAACAAGCGTATCATGATTATTTTAGGTTGAATATTACTTGCGGTAGTTTGGACTTGGCAAGAGGATTGACCAAAGAGGTATGTGGAGCCTTCCTATCTCTTGAGCATGAATAGATGTAACTATGTAGTACGGTGACGTCTGAGATTTGGTATTCTTACTTGTTTTACGTATATAAAGACTTGTTTCGTTTAAGAATGTATAAGACCCTTGGTTAGGGGAAAAGTATAATTTTACTAAAGTATAAGGTTAATAAGACAACTTTATGGGAAGTTGGTTTATTAACTTGATAAAAGGTTAATGAGAAGAGATTTACTCTAAGTAAGATAAGTAAGGACAAATGACATGAGTTATGAAAGGCAAATTGGTTTAAAGGCACCAATTGCCAAAAGGTTTTATGTATAAGAAAGGGTCACTTTTAAAAGAGTTGAAGTATGTAGTGCTTGGGTTAAATTCCCGGTTTTCTTTTATTTAAAGATATGATTAAGTGCCTTAAGCAAACTAAAATGAGAGGGTATATGAATAAGACTAATAAGAAGTTATAAGTTTTCCTAACTTATTTATTATTATGATATGATGACAGTTTGTGATAGGGTAAGAGTATGTCTGAGGGGCAAGCCCCAAGATCGTCATACCACCTCGCCCGATGTAAGAGTATGTCCGAGGGCGGCCCAAGATCGTCATACCATCGCTTCATGTAGAGTATATCGAGGCGGATCCAAGATCGTTATACCATCCGCTCCGGTGTAAGAGTATATCCGAGGTCTGACCCAGATCGTTATACCATCTGTTTCAGGGTAAGAGTATATCTGAGGGGAAAGTCCCCAAGATCGTTATACCACCGGTTCCGTGGATTTGCTACCCATGATGCGAGGAATACCTCATGCGAGTCCTTATGGGCTTATGCGGGTGAAATAGTCCCATGCCGGCAGGTACAGCCGATGCGAGGAGTACCTCATGCGGGTCCACAGGACCCATGCGGGTGAAATAGTCCCAGGAGTAGGATGGTTTCTTTTTGATACTACGGGCGAGGTACCCTGTTTTGATCATGAGCCTCTATTTTATGCGATTATATATATGTATATACATACTTGTCACTCTCATTGTTAGTAAGGCACAGTAAAAAGGTATTTTGACTATCTTCCATGACTACAGTTTACTTTTAAACTATGTTATCATCATTCTGATATTTTCGACTTTACATACTTGGTACATATGTGTCTTGACCCCCTTCCCGGCTGCGTTCATGCCGCAGTAAGGTAAGAAGATTGTGGATCCTCGTTCTTAGGATCATTGTTCCGTTGTCGAAGCTCCATCCTTGGAAGCTTATTTTGTTGGTACGGTTTTCCACGATGTTATAGACATTGTGTATATTGGGGTATGGCGGGCCCCGTCCATACGATTGTTATCTCAGAAGTGCGTGGTCACGTACTTGTTTTGGGCTACTGAGAACCGGTTGTATTATAAATACTTTGTTTAAGTATGTTTTATGGAAAGCGACACTTATCGGTGGCGGTGATGTTACCTTTTATACGTATCATTATGTATGTTCATTTGCTATTCTCGACTTATACGGCGATGGTACCCGGTAGGTACTAGTCGCGGCCGGTGGTCGTGACAAAAGTGGTATCGAGCGATTAGTCCTCGGAAAGTGTCCTGAGCCGTGTCTAGTAGAGTCTTGATTATCGGTGTGTGTGCACCACATCTATAATCGGGAGGCTGCGAGATATTTAGGATTGGTTTCCATTCTTTCACTCTAAGATCGTGCAATAGAGTGAGTTATAGGTTGAATCTCCCGATGTTTTCCTTTTGTATCGATTATGCCTCGCGCAAGGCAACCGCGCCCGGCGAAGGCAAAGCGGTGAGAGTCGCTAGTGGGACGCGGAGAATCACGAGGCACAGGCCCAATCCTTACGAGAGATGATGTTTAGGCGGCGAGTTCCACGTCGTCGCCAATTTCACCGAGTTCGAGCGGCGGGCGCGGCCATCGAGATCGCGATGACGAGCCTCGGCTCATGATCGAGAACGAGTACGAAGATTACGGAACAGTTCGATTCTTGACCAAGATAGTGGCGAGCGGCGGCCGACGAGCGGCGGCTAACCCAGAGCCGATTCTGATTCGGATTTCTTGGGTTGTCACCCACCCGAGTTCTATGGTTCGAGATTTGATGAGATCGCGAGGAATTTGTCAAGCGATTCTGACGGACCATGCGAGTTCTTAGGGCATCGCGAGATCTGTTATACTAAACTAACTACGGTTCTGCGATATTGCGTTGGCTGGTTTGAGTCGTGGGTATTGTCGAGGCGAGATGCTCTTCCGGTGATTGGGAGGAGTTCACGAGGCGTTCCTAGACCATTTCTTGCCCCCGGAGGTGAGGAGAGCCCGTGTAGATAGGTGCTTGACCTTGAGACCGGACGGGAGGACTATCGAGTCTGACACGAGTTTGACTCCTTGGCGGATATCGCACACCATTGTAGCGATATGGCGAGGTTCATAGATACGTGATGGGGCTAGACCGTCACAAGACTCTGCATGCTTGGGGGTGGCTCTTCACCGAGGATGGATATTTCGGGATGCGAGCATACGCGAGGATTGAGGATAGAGAGGCAGGATCGGCTAGATATGGGTCACCCAAGAGGCCGGGCAGCGGTCTCGGGCGGTTCTCGGCGGCGGCCTCGGCAGCGAACTAGGTCCACCTTCCGGCCAGCTGAGTGCTCCTTCACGATTTTACGGCGGGAGGTCCGATCAGCGAGGTTATTCGGGAGCGGTCGGGGCTCGGGGCGTCGAGTTTCGAGGCGAGAACCGGCTAATCGAGACCACCTACCTCGGTGCGTTCGATGCGGTAGGTCTCATCCGGCGAGTGCCGTATGGGTTCGAATCATGTTACTCTTGTGGCGCAGGCCATCGAAGAGGATTGTCGTCGCAGCGGCGAACGCGTCACGGTTCGGTGGCGAAGTGCATTCTTTGGATCTTCATCTTATGGTTAGACGCCGAGGCGAGGATGCTTATGGGCGGCCAGCGCGGCAGAGGTCGTGGTAGGGGTTCGATTCGCGGTCCTCGAACGCATCTATGCTATGTCGATCAGCGAGGACCGAGGCGTCGCGGATGTCGTCACGAGTACATTATTGGTTTCTTCTTTGTGATGTATATGCTTTGATAGATCCAGGTTCTACCTTGTCCTACATATCTCCTCATATTGCCAGTAGAATAGGGATAGAGCCCGAGTCCATAAGACCTTTTGAGGTGGCTACGCCAGTAGGTGATTCAGTGGTAGCTGAGCGAGTGTATAAGGCTTGTCCTGTGACTATAGATAGCCGTCAGACTCTAGCCGACTTGATAGAGTTGGATATGACAGACTTTGATGTGATTATGGGTATGGATTGGCTAGCATCTTGCTATGCCAACGTGGACTGTAGGGAGAGATTAGTTCGGTTCGGTTCCGTGGCCGGTTATCGAGTGGAAGGGGAATACTGCATCGCCGAGGGGTAAGTTTATTTCTTACCTCAAGGCTAGGAAGATGGTGCGGAAGGGGTATATCTACCATATGGTTCGGGTATTCGACACTGAGGCGGAGGTACCGGACCTTCAGTTAGTTCCGGTCGTTAGAGAGTTTCCAGATGTATTCCCAGATGAGCTTCCGGGTATCCCTCCCGAAAGGGAGATTGAGTTTTGCATTGATTTGGCGCCAGATACTCGACCGATATCTATTCCGCCATATAGGATGGCACCTGCAGAGTTGAAGGAATTGAAGGACCAGCTGAAAGACTTATTGGAGAAAGGCTTTATTAGGCCAAGTGTTTCTCCCAGGGAGCACGGTGTTATTTGTAAAAAGAAGGATGGGGCCAGCTGCGTATGTGTATTGATTCTGAGCGGTGAACAAGGTAACTATCAAGAATAGATATCCTCCCGGGATTGTGATTTGTTTGACGATTGCGGGGTGCAAAGTGTTTTCAAGATAGACTGCGATGCAGTTTATCATCAGTGCGAGTTAGAGATAGATATCCCAAAGATGCATTCGGGACCCGGTATGGGCACTATGAGTTGAGTGATGTCTTTCGGTTTGACAGCCTTGGCCAGTATTCATGGATTTGATGAATAGGGTGTTGAGCCATTCTTGGATATGTTTGTTATAGTGTTTATTGATGATATCTTGGTGTATTCGCGCCGCAGCGCGAGCATCTGATCATTTGAGGACGGTATTAGAGTCCTCCAGGCCGGCGATTGTATGCCAAGTTCTCGAAATCGCGAGTTACAGCTAGCGGTGGCTTTCTTAGGGCATGTTATCGGGCGATGGTATTCGGGTTGTCTGACTAAGATTGAGCGATCAAGACTTGGCTAGACCCAGCTACCAAGCAGTGCGCGACTTTGGGCTGGCGAGTTATTATCGGAGGTTTGTGGAGAAGTTTGCTTCTATTTCAGCACCTTTGACTAAGCTGACTCAGAAGGCAGCTATGTTCCGGTGGACGGATACTTGTGAGGAAAGTTTTCAGTTGCTAAAGGAGAAGTTGACAACCGCCCCAGTTCTTACTCTTCCAGAGGGCTTAGATGGATATGTGGTTTATTGTGACGCGTCAGGTGTCGGGCTTGGGTGCGTGCTGATGCAGCACGGCAAGGTTATAGCTTATGCATCCCGACAGCTTAGGAAACATGAGAAGAACTATCCCACACATGACTTGGAGCTGGCAGCAGTGATTCATGCCTTAAAGATCTGGAGACATTATTTATATGGAGTTCATGTGGACATTTACACAGACCACAAGAGTCTCCAGTATATCTTCAGCCAGAGGGAGCTGAACTTGCGACAGAGACGGTGGTTGGAACTACTTAAGGATTACGATGTTGATATTCTATACCACCCAGGGAAGGCCAATGTGGTTGCGGATGCCCTTAGTCGCAGATCTATGGGTAGTGCATGCGATGTCGGCCAGAGAAGAGGATATGGTCGAGAGTTACATCACCGGTGGCGAGCCTTGGGGTTCGTTTGGTTGATTCGATAGTGATGGAGTTCGGATTCGAGAGGTTGCAGTCTTCTATCGTTGAGGAGGTGAAGAGCGGCGGTTTGAGGATCCGATTCTGGTTGATCGAGATACTCTCCGGAAGGAAGAGTCTATTTGAGGTAGCGCGATGGGGTGCTAAGATTCGAGGGCGGTTGTGTGTTCCGATGTGACAGACTTCGTCAGATTTTGGGAGGCACACGGTGCTCGTTATTCTATTCATCCGGGTCGACTAAGATGTACCATGACCTCGGATCGTGTATTGGTGGGATGGCACAAGAGGGCGTTGCGGAGTTCGTGGCACGATGCGAATTGTCGTGAGTTAAGATTGAGCACGAAGCCCGGTGGTCATTGCGAGCCATTGATATTCCAACTTGGAAGTGGGAGGTGATAAATATGGATTTTATTACAGACTACCCACCTCGGAGGAAGCATGATTCCATTTGGGTGATTGTCGGCGAGTTGTGAAATCACCCATTTTCTTCCGTAACGAGCAGCGTTCTCGGTGAGACTACGCCAGATTATATATTAGAGGTTGTGAGGCGCACGGGGTCGGTGTCGATTATATCGAATAGAGAGCCGGTTCGGCTAACTTACGGAGGTCTTTTCGAAGGGTTAGGGACACGGTGAGTCTCGATGCGGCGTTTCATCCTCGGACAGACGGACGGGCGAAGCGCCTATCCGCACACTTGAGGATATGCTGCGGGCTTGTGTTATTGACTTCAGGGGTAGCTGGGAGGATCACTTGCCTCTCGTGGAGTTTGCATATAATAATAGCTACCATTCCAGTATTCAGATGGCGCCTTATGAGGCCTTATACGGGAGGAAGTGCAGGTCACCGATAATTTGGTTCGAGTGGGAGAAGTTCGATTAGTCGGGCGGACTTAGTTCAGGCGATGGATAAGGTGAAGCTTATCCAGAGCGGTTGTTGGCAGCTCAGAGTCGGCAGAAGTCGTATGACGATCATCGGCGTCGACACTTGGAATTCGAGATAGATGATTGGGTTTTCCTAAAGGTATCGCCCATGAAGGGCGTGATGAGATTTGGAAAGAAAGGGAAGCTTAGCCCAAGGTACATTGGGCCGTATCAGATTGTCCGTAGGGTAGGCAAGGTTGCTGGAGTTAGATCTTCCGTCCGATTTGGAGGCGGTGCACCCAGTTTTTCATGTGTCTATGTTGCGGAAATGTATTGGAGATCCAGCTAGAGTGCACCCGATTCATGGTGTCCAAGTGACAGAGGAGTTATCGTATGAGGAGAGTCCCATAGCGATACTCGATCGACAGGTTAGGCGGCCGGACGAAGAGCGTGGCTTCCGTCAGGTCCTATGGCGGAGCAACAGGAGGAAATGACGTGGGAAGCGAGAGGATGACATGATGAAGAAGTATCCTCACTTATTCCCTATACCTCCGGGTAACCTACTTTCACCTTGTTAGTTGTGATTTAGCATTTACGCTTGGTATGTTGTGGCTCGTGGAGCTTACTTGCAAAAGAATAGTTAAGAGGGTCTTTGTCGATGTTGTGATTTGAGTAAGCCTAGAAGGAACATTCGGACGAATGTTTCTAAGAGGGGAGAATGTTATACCAGTAGTTCGACCTACGTGCGAGCGTACGAAAGTGTGTAAGACTTAAAATTTTTAAGGATAGGTTGACAATTGTTCCGGACGGGTTTTAGTCAACTTTGAGGCGGGTTATGACCCGGAATATTGAGAGTTCCTAAGTGTTTCAAAGGCCTAGGGCGTAGTTCGTTGAGTCTAGATTCCAACGCAACCAACCGCTAAATCGATAGGACGTCGGAGTAGGAAATTATGAGAATTGCAAGTTCAGTGCGCAGTCGGACGGAAACGTATTTCGGACTAAGGCGACAGGGCCGCGGCTCCGGATGCAGGGCCGCGGCGCCTAAAGTTCTGGAGGGTCGCTGAAGTTTCAGCGCCGCGGCGCCGGGATAGCAGGCGGCGCGGAAGTTCGGAAGGAGTAGCGGAGTTTCAGCGTATGGCCGTGTGGGCGGCGCGGCCGAGGCGAATTTGGGCGGAAAAACTTAGAAAAGTCTGATTTCTCTTTTAAAAAGGCCATGGGAGGGTGACAAGTGTCCCCCCCCATCTGATTTCTGTTGCATGCAATATATTGACCAAGACTTGGTCATTCTTCCCATCTTTCATCTTCACACTCTCTCTCCCTCTCTCAAAAATCTGCTCTCCCTTCTCTCTAAAAAACCCAAGAAAAATCTGAAAGTTAAGAGCAAGAAAAGGAAGCTTGTAGCTAGCTTGTTGGCATTGTTGTGGTGGTGTTCTTGGCAAGGAAGCTAGCAATAGTTGGAATAAGTTTTGGCTAAAACTTTAAGGTAACATTTCTTCCTTTAGAATTAGTTCTAAGTGTTGCATGTTTAGAAGAAAGAACTTGGGGTAGTAAATAATGCTTCTAGAATCTTTGCATGTTAGAAATGTGGTTTGGGTATGAAAGAAATGGCTAAGAAGTGATTATGAGCATGTTGTAGCCTAAAAACTACCTTAGAGGTGATAAGTGAATTATTGTAACTAGTGGGGCAGAATTTTACACACCCAAGTATGGATGTGTAATCCCCTTTAAAATGTTGGATTGTTGAGCCTTAATTGTGGTGTTTGGATGATAAATTCGGCCTTGAGAAAAGGTGGCAAAGTGAGTAGAAACAAGGGAAATCTTGAATTTTCCATAGAATTTAGTGACTTAGAACTTGGATTGTTCTACTTTGAGATTAGAGGTTAACAAGCGTATCATGATTATTTTAGGTTGAATATTACTTGCGGTAGTTTGGACTTGGCAAGAGGATTGACCAAAGAGGTATGTGGAGCCTTCCTATCTCTTGAGCATGAATAGATGTAACTATGTAGTACGGTAGACGTACAAGATTTGGTATTCTTACTTGTTTTACGTATATAAAGACTTGTTTCGTTTTAAGAATGTATAAGACCCTTGGTTAGGGGAAAAGTATAATTTTACTAAAGTATAAGGTTAATAAGACAACTTTATGGGAAGTTGGTTTATTAACTTGATAAAAGGTTAATGAGAAGAGATTTACTCTAAGTAAGATAAGTAAGGACAAATGACATGAGTTATGAAAGGCAAATTGGTTTAAAGGCACCAATTGCCAAAAGGTTTTATGTATAAGAAAGGGTCACTTTTAAAAGAGTTGAAGTATGTAGTGCTTGGGTTAAATTCCCGGTTTTCTTTTATTTAAAGATATGATTAAGTGCCTTAAGCAAACTAAAATGAGAGGGTATATGAATAAGACTAATAAGAAGTTATAAGTTTTCCTAACTTATTTATTATTATGATATGATGACAGTTTGTGATAGGGTAAGAGTATGTCTGAGGGGCAAGCCCCAAGATCGTCATACCACCTCCTTCAGTGTAAGAGTATGTCTGAGGGGCCAGCCCCAAGATCGTCATACCATCTGCTTCAGTGTAAGAGTATATCGAGGCGGATCCAAGATCGTTATACCATCGCTCGGTGTAAGAGTATATCGAGTGCGGCCCAAGATCGTTATACCATCTGCTTCAGGGTAAGAGTATATCTGAGGGGTAAGTCCCCAAGATCGTTATACCACCTGGTTCCGTGGATTTGCTACCCATGATGCGATGGAATACCTCATGCGAGTCCTTATGGGCTTATGCGGGTGAAATAGTCCTATGCCGAGTACGGCCGATGCGAGAGTACCTCATGCGGGTCCGGACGACATGCGGGTGAAATAGTCCCGAGTAGGATGGTTTCTTTTTGATACTACAGGCGAGGTACCTGTTTTGATCATGAGCCTCTATTTTATGCGATTATATATGTATATACATACTTGTCACTCTCATTGTTAGTAAGGCACGATAAAAGGTATTTTGACTATCTTCCATGACTACGATTTACTTTTAAACTATGTTATCATCATTCTGATATTTTCGACTTTACATACTTGGTACATATGTGTCGACCCTTCGCCTGCGTTCGTCTCATGCCGCAGGTGGTAAGATTGTGGATCCTCGTTCTTAGGATCATTGTTCCGTTGTCGAAGCTCCATCCTTCGGAAGCTTATTTTGTTAGTGCGGTTTTTCCACGATGTTATAGACATTGTGTATATTCGGGGTATGGCGAGCCCGATCCCGCCACGATTGTTATCTCTGAAGTGCGTGGTCACGCACTTGTTTTGGGCTACAAGAACGGTTGTATTATAAATACTTTGTTTAAGTATGTTTTATGGAAGCGGCACTTATCGGTGGCGGTGATGTTACCTTTTATACGTATCTGTTATGTATGTTCATTGCTATTCTCGACTTATACGGATGGTACCCGGTAAGTACTAGTCGCGACCCGGTCGGTCGTGCGAGATCCGCTCCGAATCATCATGTACCTTATCATTTGTTTCTTGAATGACTTGGTCCGAAACGATTGCGTCACCCACCTCGAACCATCAGTGGAGACCTACATTTCGTCCATATAATGCTTCAACGGGGCCATTTGTATGCTAGAGTGAAAACTATTGTTGTGGCGAACTCAATTAGACATAGATGGTCGACCGAACTTCACGAAAATCTAACACACAAGATCGCACATGTCGCCGAAGTGTTTGAATTGTTCGCTCGACTTGCCCATCGTTTTGCGGGTGGAAAGCGTGCTCAACTTAACTTTTGTCGAGACCTGCTGGAAACTTTGCCAAAAGTGTGAGGTGAGCTGGGAACCCTATCTGAAATAATTTGTAAGGGAATCCGTGTAACCGCACAATCTCCTCAAATAAATCTGTGTCTTGTGGTGCGCGATCGTAGTCTTGACCGGTAAGAAATGGGCTGACTTTGTAAGCGATCAACAATCACCCAAATAGAATCATACCGCTTCTCGAGTTTTGAGACCCGATTCTGAAATCCATATGAATCGCCTCCCACTTCCACATGGGGACTCCAATGTCCTGAAGTAATCCGCCAGGTTTTTGATGTTCAGCTTTCACCTGCTGACATATAAGACACCTCCCGACAAACTCCGCACGCCGCAACAAAACGTAAAGTGAATACGTGTTCACAAATACATAAATATAATGGATCGGGTTGCACGCCGCAACAAAACGTAAAGTGAATACGCGTTCACAAATACGTAAATATAATGGGTCGGGTTGCACGCCGCAACAAAACGTAAAGTGAATACGCGTTCACGAATACGTAAACATAATGGATCGGGTTGCACGCCGCAACAAAACGTAAAGTGAATACGTGTTCACAAATACGTAAATATAAT
This sequence comes from Przewalskia tangutica, assembly GCA_029844215.1. Classification (NCBI taxonomy): domain Eukaryota; kingdom Viridiplantae; phylum Streptophyta; class Magnoliopsida; order Solanales; family Solanaceae; genus Przewalskia; species Przewalskia tangutica. The sequence continues at coordinate 14,072,683 of CM056731.1, read as the reverse complement.
AGATCGGGTTGCACGCCGCAACAAATATGAAAGATGAATACATGTTCACCTATATATAAATATGAAAAGTGAATACGCGTTCACAAATATATAAATGTAATAAACATGTGGAAATGCAGGGGAATGTCTTAACGTATATACGAGATAAAATGAAGTGTTAGTTAAGCGAGAATTTCATGAGGAGTTGTTGCATATTTAAAAAAATGTTGTAACTTTGATATGTTTTTGCAATATGCTTATTACGTTATAATGTGATTGCGCTTGGAATATTGTGGTGTTACTTTGAATTGCGGGTAAGGTTCTCACTCGGATGGTAGGTGACTCTTTATTTAACATGTTTGAAAGCGTGATAGAGGAAAGACTCCACGCGAGGCTAGCGGCCATGACCTCTTATCATACCAAGTCCATTGTTTGGGCTTGGTACTCGCCATGTTGAATGTCGGTTCAATGTCTCGAAATGCGTGTGGAATGGTCTCCTTCTGACTTAGAATAATATTTGTCGGTATGTCATGTAGAAACAATATTTGCACGAGCCTGGGCTCGCGTTATATTTTCAATAAAGTCATAAACAAATTTCTTTATTGTTATTTTTATTAATAGCTCCGTATTTGAATATAAGTTTAAATTTCTAAATAAAGAGAATTAAATGGTGCTCCTGGTGGAAAATAATTGTCCAGGTGTCATCACGCCCTAAGTAAAGACTTAGGAAAAGTCAGGCGTGGCATACCGTGATTGTACCCCACCGCCATCGTCAGGGGTCCTGTGGGCTCCAAGCTGCTATTCTTCTTGCGGTTGCCTCCGTTATTCTTTGCCACGATTCTTGCCATTATTCTTTCGATTCTGGCCCTTCTTACCACCCTCGTTGTTGTGATTTTGAGTCATGTTGGCTGGATTGGAAGGAGTAAAATTGGAAGCAGTCATCATGACGACAGGGGTGGCCCCAATCGCCACTTTCTTAGCCAATCTGGCTTCCTCTAAAGTAAGCATAAAACGGGCTTGATAAAACCCTGGCATGGGGTTACTTTGACGAATCACCGAAGCAACACCGCTATAGGCCTCTGACAGGGCTGCAACCATCTGAAGAACTAACGACTTTGAGAAACCGGAGAACCCACGTTGCTGAATTGGTCAGCCAAGTCCTTGAGGCGTTTACAATAAGAAAAAACGTTGGGAAAACTCGCCATAGCCACCTGGGAGAATTCCTGCTCAAGGATAACAATTCGAGAATGACTGTTATCTTGGAATATGTCGCGCAATTGATCCACGCCGCCATAGCTGTGGAATTTGGTTTCATAATCGTATGTAAAAGGTCCAAAGAGATAGTGACATAAATCCACTGAAGAACCTTGACATCAAGCATGACCCATAATTCTGGATCTGCCTCTTTAGTGGGCACAATCGCCGTAGAAGTAGATGTCGTATCACTCCCCTTTGGAGGAGTTGGAGGAATGATATGGTGGAGGACTTTATGTGCCAAAGAATGAATCTTAAATAATTCCGCCCACGTCCCATATTGAACGTTTTCTAGGTCAAGAACGATAGAAAGAACACTCTTGGTATTAGAAACTGTGAGGGCAGGGTGACAAATGTTCTTATCAGTCATAGGGAACAGAACAACAAGATTCAGAAAAGGGAATTTGTGAGAAAGATTTTTGGAAGAGAAGATACTCGGATTTTGTGAAAAAGGAAGAACAAAAAAAATCTAGAATATAGAGCAAAATTTTGAGAAAAGAAGAAGAAATTTTAAGGAGCGGAAGCAGGGTAAAGAGAACCTAGACTCTTGATACCATAAAAGAAATAATCCCTTGATTATTCTTATTAATGAAAGACATATATATACAAGTTATAAGAAAGATCTTCTTCCTATTCTACCTAGGAATCCCTATTCTATAAGAATACTAACTTTACAATTATGATAATATTACACTACTAATTAAGATACAAACCTAAATCTAATATTCACTAAATATACAAAGGAAACAAAGGGTCCAATTGTCACGAAAAATGCAGTAAGTTTTTGTTTTGTTTTGTGGCCCTTAAGATAAGTAGAGAAAACAATTTTTGAATAATTCCTTTTTAACGTAAGCATTCAGTTTTAAAAACCAATCAAAACACACGCCATTCCAGAGGGGGATAGAGATTAGAGAGTGGAGGGTAACCATTCAATAATCAACACTAAGACGTTCCTGTTACGCCAAGGACAATTGTTAGATAAAAGCAGAAGCAATCACATATATAACAAAATGATGAGCCCTCTGCCTCACTTCTAGGAATATTTTTCTTATTGACACTAGCTACTTATCTCATAGAGATTTGGTTCTAAGAATATGCTACACAGGTTCCATTCCTTTGGGTGCATTTTTTTTAATCCGTCGTCTAGTATCCGTATTGAAGTTCGACTATATTTAAATTTGTGCTAGGTAGGACTCATTTATGAAGAAAGCGCTTCCTACAAAAGATTTTTCCGTATTCATGGTCTTAACTCGAGACATTTGATTAAGGGAGAAACAATCTCATCCACTTTACCACTTCCATGGATGCATTTCTTTAATAAACCTACAAGAATAAATAAATTCGGACATGTTTCGTTTTCACAAACTTTATGCTATAAAATTTAAATTTTAGAATACTGGAGTTTATCTAATTCCAAAGAAAAAGACAACTCATAATAATTCATATAACTGATTTCAATTAATTTGAAATTGAAAATATAATTGTTATTGTAGAGGAGAACAAAACTTAGGTTTAAAATCGTTGGGATCAATATATTAAGGCGTAAGACGGATCTAACAAAGAAAAATTTGAACAATAATAAATTAGACAACAAATAAAAATATATTAATAGAGAGATAATACTTTAATATGATTTGCTCAATCGACCTATACGATCGAAAGAATAATTTCCACCTAGACAAAATTCTTTTAATTACTTACATTGGATCTATAGAATTACCTTTCCCCTCTCCAATTATATATTATTCTCCCGAACAAAACAAGAATATTTATTTCTTTTATTCATTTAAAACTAAGTGTAGTCCAAACTATCGACATGTCGATAAGTTTTATTGTCTGCTAATTAAATCTATTGCTTCCTCCTGTTTATTAAGGGAAGTTTACCCATATTGAATGGTATAGAAAAAACTAATATGTGCTTTATTTTCTTGAATGAATAATTTCAATTTTTGTATATAAGTACATACAAATATGCATTTTTTGTTAGATTAATCATACAATATTTAGTAGCAAATACAATTTAATTTGAAGTATGCGCTTGAGAAGTTGAAAAGGTCCAAATATACCTTGAATAATGAAAAGGTCCAATATGCCCCTATGTGGCTTCAACTGTTAGTGCGAGAGGTATATTTAAACTTTTTTATTTGTTCAGGGCTATATTTAAGGGGAAAAAAACCTAGGGGTATTTGTGAGCCCATAAGTAAAAGAATGGCAATATAAGACAAATCACAAACCTTTAGGATACTTTTGACTATTTCTAATTCATTTTGTACCGTAAGTACCGCCGTAATTTTCCAAACAAAAGTATGACAGAACAGTAACACACATGGGAAAAATAATAGGGCGTCTCTTCCTATATGCTGTGCCCGTGAGTGACTTGGTTAAAGGTTTGTTGTTGCTTTGAGATATCAGATATGAGAGAAATTGTAACAATTCAAGTGGGGAATTATGCCAACTTTATTGGGTCTCACTTCTGGAACTTCCAGGTAAACCCCTTTTACTGCTAGTTCAAGAAGCAGCTTACTTCTGTTTAACTGTTATGGTTTGTTAAATATGAAGGTTTATTGAATGCCCATTTGCTTGTTTTAAACTGATGCTAAGTTCAAGATAGTTGTATCTTGCAATTTTTTTTTAACTTTCAGCATGTGTGTCCTCCCTGCTTGTTATGAAACTGTCATGTAGCAGTTCATTTAATTTTCTGATAAATTTGGCAAATTGTGTTGAATTCTTCTTGTTTGTGAAATGGAATAGGGTATCCTAGTAAAGGGGTTTTGAGGGGTTTAGAATGTTACTCGACCAAGGTAGTATTTCCTCTAAAGGTTATGTTTTTGCAATTTTAAGATGAGTTATTTCGTACAAAATTTATTGTTTTGCCTTACCATGATCAATCCAATCACTTTTAGGAGCTTTACAGTTTTAGGAGGAGTAATTACCATCCACAATCTAATAGACGGTAAAAGAAAGAAAAGAACGAAATGAAACAAAAATTTCAAGGAATTGTATGATAGTTTTGACTTTTGAGCCGAGGGTCTATTGAAACAGCATCTCTGCCCCACAAAGGTAGAGTTAAGGTCTACGTACATCCTACCCTCCCCAGATCCCACTTTTTGGGATTACATTGAGTATGTTGTTGTTGTTGTATGATGTTTTTTTTTTCTTCATGTGATTATCTTATGTGCTATTATATTCCCAATTTGATGAGTTAATCGTTAAGTCAGAAAGCTAGTTTCAGTAGTTTGTGAAGCACCACATTTAATTGTTTAACAAAGGATAAATATTTAGATTTATACCTCCATTCACTGATTTGAGTTAACGTGGGTGCTCTCTTATCTTTCAGGTTGCTCACTCTCTTTTCTTGTATAAGTTCCCACTGGGAATAGTTGAATATGTCTCTAATACTTGGTTGTAATTCAGGGTAATAGGCTGCAAGTTGGTCAAATACTACTGATTTTACTGACTAATATTTTTTACTCAATATTAAACTTTGAAGGATGAATTACTTGGATTGGCTGAAAGCCCTGAAACTGATCAAGTATTCAAAGATCATAGTCTTGATATGGATGTGTTGTATCGTACTGGGGAAACTCAACAAGTGAGCTATCTGATCATAAGCTCTATAGTGGATTTTGTCTTTGCTATATAGCTATCACATACTTAGATTTATTCTGTCACACTTTTGGCATGTAGGGCCTCCTTACATACACCCCTCGAATGGTCTCAGTAAACTTTCAAGGTATATTATCAAATTGTTATGTTGAGTTGCCACAAAGATTTGGGGTTTATTTTATACTATTGTCTTGGAATTATTGTATTCTACGTGGTACTGCATATTGTTCTAGTTGACAATCAGAATATGTTGGGCCTCAAGCTAGTTTCAGTATACAGATTTCTTAGGAAGTTGCACCTCCATATCTTCTATACTAGAATATTTAGCAGTTAGCTTGTATGCATATTTTATAGGAAATGACTTGATTATTAAAACATATTATATAGGACATGAAGGTCTAACAGGAGCTTAGTCGTAGGTATATCATATACATAGTAAAGATCACAATAGTTAAGGAGCTGTTTGTGACGTTGAGGTTCCAAGTTTCTCTTTAATTAGAATTGTCCTTTCATAAAAGATCAGGCATGGATGGAATTTAAAGAGGAGGCAAGCTCTATTTGTCTAGTATTTCTTCATTGAAATCCTTATTGTTTAATAGATCCCCACTCAGTTAGTTGATCTGACGGATGGTCTTCTGCACATCTGTAACATGATAGGGTCCCTTGGATCTGTGAGTTCACGTGGATCGTTGTACAATCAAATCCCAACCAAAAGCTTGGATGTTATGACATGGTGAGACTCTAAATCATTTTGCCATTCAATCCGTTACTTTGTGTTTAATAATATGCCACAAAGTAAGTAAGGAGTGACATGTTCTCCTGCTTACCCAACCCTCCCTGTCTAAAACATAGAAAAAAAAAAGAAAAAGAAAGGAGAAGAAAATAGTTCAATAGAAAAATAAATGCAACACAAACAAGGGGTCTAGACTTGCAGCTGTTTTGTTACATTTCTTTCCTTAATAAGTGTGCCTTTTGATTCACACATTCTTACTGCTAGCTGATATTGCTTTGAAAATGATTGTTACCACAATTAATGTTTAATTTCATGTAACTGTTTCAGCATCCCTGAGTCTTATATCCATAAATTGAAGGCTTTATATGATAAATGGGCATTCTGCTTTTGATTACTACCTTCAAATATATCACTCCGGGTGCTTAAAAGTATAATTCATGGAATTGGCTTATGCCTTCAGTGATCTTTATCATTACAGTAGTTTAATTTGGTAATTTTTTTTGTTTGAATTATTTTTAAGATACTGATCATGTTAGGCAAACCTTTAAGTCTAATATGTATTTATCAGTCCAGTTTGGTGATAAATCATAGCATTTCACTAAACAATCTGCTGCTGATTCTGAAGGCTAAAATGCCCTTTTCTACAAGCAACCACATTCTCTATCAAGTAATTTCCAACTATCTACACATATGATAATTTTCTCTTTTTTGTATATCGGGGCTTCCCCATATTGATAAATTTATTACTCTGTCTACATAAAAAAAAGAGAATATCTCTTTGCAAGAAATATACTTATAGACTCTTTACATCCTTCTCATTTTTCTGGAACAATGTTTAATCTGCAACTCGTGATTGCCTCTTTTGTTGTCCTTAGTATCACCCGGGCTATGTTGAACAACAAGAATACAATGTTCTAAATCTATGCGGCAATCCTGTAATGAAGCAGGATGGTCCGTGTCTTCTCCCATGTTCCTTACACACAAAGCACCAAACATTCATTGACCTTTCTGAAACTCGTTTGCTGATAATAATGCATCCCACACTGCACAACAAGTGAAAATTGATTGTGATTAGTTGTACTGAACAATTCACTGGGATATTTGGTGACCATTACTTCCATCCCAGTTTGTTTCTCTTTCAGTTTCAACAGACAAGTTGAGCCGTACAGAATGTTTTTGATTAATTATTGAGGCTTTGCAATTAGCAGTTAATTTCTGGAATGCTGCCTTTTCTTGAAAGACAAATTGATAAGCGCCGGCTTGCTCAGAGAATTAGTCGGATTGTTTATTTAATTGTCTAAGATCGAGCTAGAGGTGAGAGTGGAGTGGAAATTACTTGAAAGCTACTTTTGTTGTTGAAGTGGTTGTGAGTCAAAGATTTGAGAGGAGCTAAACAGATTGGTTTAGAATGTCTATATGTAGGCCTGTTTCATAGAGAATAGGTTGAAATTTAGAAATCTGGGAAGATAGCCTGAAAAATTCAATGAGTCACATGCTTTTATTTTTAAGTAGACAACTCTTTCATGACATGACAAAGTAATAAATTGGCAGCCAAGTAAGTGTAATTTGGGGTGAGATTACAGATATTACTTGGGATGATTACAGTTGAAGCATCACTATATTAGAATGTCTCCTAGATAACGACGGAAGACACATGACTACAACATAAGAAGGATATTTTAATAAGATCCTAGATCAACAACAAGAATGACGATGCCTCAACCGTTGGTCATTCCTCTTCTTAGATAATGATGGAATACCCTCATGGCTTCAATATAAGAAGGATATTTCAATAAGTTCCTAGATCAACAAGAACAACACGTCTCCTCCTCCGCATCCAGAAGTTGCAAAATCAGTATAAAAAAGGCCCCTTTACTTATTAAAAAAAGACCCTTTTATCAAAAACCAATAAGATCCAACAGGACATCCACATCATTTTCATATCCTACATTACTTGTGATGTTGGAGGAATATTCCGGGGTGGGGTGGGTGGGTTGGGGGCAGGGGAGTGAAGGTTTGCCTTACTAATATCATATACATAAGTTTGAGTGGAGCTATATGAATGAAGGTCTCCAAACATATGTGCAGGAAGGGAAAAGTCACAACTCATACATCTGAACCTTTAAGAAGGAATCTCTTCTTGCAAAGCTTAAGCGAGGAAAAGCAGCAGAGCCTGGGCAAAGCTAATGATTTAGACAATGTGAACAACAATTCTCAGGCAGAAATTCAAGATAAGGATATCGTTGAATGTTTGGAAAGTGATGTTCAACATTGGACAGATTTTTCAAAGGTGCATTATCATCCACAGAGTTTGTATGAATTAAGTGGCTTATGGGCAGATATTCAGGATTTCGATAATTATGGACTGGGGAAGGAGGCATTTTGTGGGCATCAACATGGTGAAGAAATAGATGACAGACTTCGTTTCTTCATTGAAGAATGTGATCATATTCAGGTACTCACGATTGAAATCTCTAGACTTCTATTTCGTCTGCTTGGCTTATTGCTGTTCATAAATCCTCAGGTTTGTACGCATATCAACCTCCTAAAATTTGTTCCATCTAATGATTCTGATTCTTCCCAGTAAGATAATATTACTATTTCTATACACGTTTGACAACATTGCTTTGTCTTGTAAGTTTCTTCTTAATGCTGAATGAACTTTGTCCTCACTAAGTATATCAATACAGTTACCTTTAGTCCTGTTCTCTTTCACAGTAGTTTTATTTTTTGATATCTGTTAGGTATCAACAGGCTCAAAACTCCGGGGAGTATGGTCCGCCCCTATACCCTCCTCCCAACTTAAAAACCAGATTTTCTGTATGGGGTTTGAAACCGTGATGTGCGACAAACCCACATTTCATGCGTTGCGTCCTTACTGTTGAACCAAAGCCCAGGGGGCAGCTTCACAATACTGCCATAACATCTTATCTGTAAGTCAGATTGGTTTACTGACTTAATAACCTCATAAGTTCATCTGGTCTTCAAAAGTTTCGTTATAGCAGTTTGAGTATCAACTCTTTCAGCCTGATACCGGCAATGCCACTTTATATTCTCCCTCTTGCTTTCTGAGATCTCGAATCTTGTGCTCTTTTTGGATCAACTGGTTTTATCTTCCTTTACTGCCTAACATGTATCTCTGTATAAATGCCTAAACAAAAATGATTTCACCTGCACCTGTGTTCTTTTCCTGCCGGCAAGAGTTAATGTTTTATCATATCTCTTTGACAGGGAATCCAATGCATTGTGGACGATTCTGGAGGATTTTCTGGTGTATCTGCCATGTTCCTGGAAAGCATTGCAGATGAGTACCCAAACGTCCCAGTTTTACTATATAATGCACGTAATCCTAGCTTGCAAATGGACTCCAAAGGCCGCAAGCAAGCTATCTCCCGTAATCTTCACGATGCAGTCTCATTTTCAAGGCTGTCAGAGCTATGTAAATTGATTATCCCTGTTGGTTTGCCCTCTTTGAGTGGAAGTAAGAACTGCTATTCTCATAATGTATTTTTTCAGTAGAACTATGCAATTTTCCTAAATATGGTTCTCTCAAGCATACTAGATTCTTTATTCTTTGTTGAACTAAATTGAGTTGTAAGTTTGTACTGCATATTAGTACATCCAAAGGAGATTATTTATCAGTCACGACTCATGGCCACAACAAACAGATACAAAATGGGTCTATGTATGTATGAGTAGCTAACCTGTGAGTTTGTAGATGTCCACCCTAATTTTTGAGAATATATCTAATTACAAACAGAGGTAAGGGGCATTCTGAAGATATCATGGCTCGTGCCTCACACTTTTTCATTTGCTGTATGCAGACTTGTGGTTTTCCTCACTCAAAAGGCAAGAAGTTGTATGAATTTTGTCTGCATCATTCAGCAATTTTCAGTATCAAACAGAATCAGCAAATTTGAATTCCAGTTAACTATGTGAATCCTGTCTACTTTAAAGGAACTGAGGAATTCAACATGTTGAGCGAAAGCATGGGTGTTAAACTTGTATATTTAACAGCAAAATGTTAGCTAGTCATGGTTTTTCTTTTACCAGTTCATTCACTGGATATTTAAAGTCTACCTTTGTCTTTTCTAGTATTTGGTGCACGTTGTTAACTTCTGTAACTGAATCTTTTTTATGACCTCTTACTCTGTATGCTTCTCATATTTCAATCTCTTATCTGAATATGAGTTCTCGTGGCTGATACTTGCATATATGTAATGTAACTATCTAGGTAGAGCTTCCCAGTTTCTCTGCATTAAAGACGAAAAGCCTTACCACTCCAGTGCAGTGTATGCGTCTGCAATGCACTCATTTAGTCTCCCTTTTAGGATGAAACAATCAGGGCCATCTGCAGAATCAATCTGTACGTCTGGTGCTCTGGATATGTACGGGATAGTACAAACGCTAGCAGGCCAAACCAGGCAGAACATGGTAACTATTTTGGATGTTGCCATGCCAGCACCTTCTTTAAGTGGTATGCTTTATTTTTCTGGCATTTCATTTTTCTGAAGTCTCTTTGCAATTACTTCCACTCCTGATGTCGGAAACTCTTTTCCCCCAGTAGACCGGGCTCAGCAGTCCTTTCTCGGAAACTTGCAGCCCTTGACTCCGGATGTAGCAGCAGATGTTGAAGATTTTCATGCAGTTGAAACTATGAACATTCACGGAGCAGTTACATCTGGTACTTGATGTGATCTTTAGAATATTTCGTATATTTTTAACATTTGCTTTTCGATCTTCTGATCCTATTTTTATCTTGGTACATAGTTTGATGGTTTGCGTACTGGCTTCCTCATCTCCTTTTGTGTAATATATGTCATATTACTTTATTTCTAAGCTGCTTTTACCTTTGAGAAGCTCAAGCTATAACATAATATGTAAATTTCATGAAGTTAACCTGGTTTGAACAGCTAAGATACATTGCTGGAAAAATTAATGATTAGAATGCAACTTTCAAATCCCTGGCCATGCTATAAAAATTGAGCTTTTCATTTGTAAGTCTAGAGACAATGGAAAGAACACAACAAAGAAAAGTTGGGGAATGAGATGCTCCAGTGTGTGATGAGGACTAAACCTCAAAGGTAAAACCAACCTAAATAGTGGGTTTGTTTGGTAGAAAACACTTCAACATGTTTTACCCTAAACAGAATAGAGTAGTTCCTAAAAGGAGCTTGTAACTTTAACACGCGAGAGTGAGATGAATGAATGCCGACCTGTTAAATCATGTTTGATTATTCAGTGTTTAGTGGCCCCTTTCTGTTGTTACCTTCTTGTTTATAGCTTTCCCAGAGATACTTGATCTGTTTAACTGTAGTTCGCCATGTAATTTTCAGGAAGCCGAAGGGCCTCAATTAATGAAGTGAAGGATGCAGTTGAGGCTGCTTATGATACTTCAGTCACAAGGCCCAAATTCTCACATCTATCAGCTTCTACTTGTCCTCTTCCTATACCCTTGCCTTTCCCTTTGATCTTTGGTAATATGGTTGGCCAACGCGGTGAGCTATTGGAGACCCCGATTTCAGGTTCCTCATCTAGGGGATCCCTTGAAGTCCATTCCATTCCTATGGCGACAAGATTACGTTCAAGCACTGCTGTTTTGCCCTTTTTGGAAAGTAAACTTGAAAATCTTCATAGGTTTGGTATCGAGCGAGGAGCCCTTGGGGCACCATTGCTCCAAAGTTGGGGTTTTGGAAAAGATGAAGTGGAAGATTTGGGAGAGGTACTGTCTAAGATGGTAATGACACTGAAGCCCTATCCTCAATATTCCTCTGATTCGGATTGAGTTCTCAAGGAGCATATTTTATTTTTGAGTGCTAATGCGATGGTTCTTCCTTGTATAAGCAGTTGTACACTATTTTTTAATCAGTCATCTTGATCTTTTTTCCATTGTTTTTCTCTCTTTTTTTGGTGGCGTTAACTTGCTTTAGCAGATGAGTTGGAGGTGAAGAGGATCACCTTATTTTTTTTTTCCTTCTGGAAATTAATGCGGCTATTTCTACCTTATCTCATAGCAAGAGAAATCCTAGTCTTTTTTGTACCTAATACCATTCCTTTTAGACCCTTTGTGGTCATATTGACCCAATAATAGTAAGAAGTTGAAGCTCTAATTGACTTGAACAACAGACTTTCTGGAGATCATTCTGTGAGACTAACTGACTAATCTGTCTATCGCATTTGTAAAAAGAAAAAAAAATCAAAATCGATATTTGAGCAGAACGCCTATAAGCATTTCATTGTATCACAGAAACACTAAAGACGGATCCAGAATTTTTTAACACAAATTTATCAGAAAATCACCCTAGTGGTTGGAAGGCAGCTGCAAGATAAACCAGCTTGCTCTAGATCCCACTTTCTATTGTTATTCTGTCAATGTTTTTTCAAATTATATATAAATGGACATCAAAGAGATCACACAACGTTGTTAAATCCAATTTGCATCACCACCTTACAGAATTGTTTCACAACTTCGGTCCAATCTACAAGCTGTAGCTAGGAAGCAAACTGTATTTGTGCTGAATTCACAGAACTTACCCAAAGAGGTAGTTGGCAATCAACATGTATTTTTCGAATACCATGATCCTCCTTTGCTGGATTCATCATATATCCGGATTCAAATGAAGGACTAGACATTGCATTTTCAACAAATGGCTTCTATCTAGCGCGATTTGCACAAACTGTTTGTGAGGAAAATGCTAAGTAACAGAAATATTGAGGCTTGTTCAGTCACAGAAAGCTGTAGTTCAGAAAAGGCAGTCAAATACATACTCCCTCCGTCCCAATTTAAGTGTCTCTTTCCTCTTTTGTTTGTCCCAAAAAGAGTTTCTCTTTCTATAGAATTGATTTTGTCAGAATTGCTTTTGATAGAATTGAGTCAAATAGCAATGATTCGAAGCACTTTTTTTTACACTATTTCGGATTTATGTTTGGATGCAACAATGTAAAAATATGTTTGGATAATTTTGATCAAAATTGCTTTTGAATGTAGAATTACCAAAATAGACATTTAATCAATACATATAAATAAAAATTACTAATAAATGGAAGTATGTAAAATAAAAATTACAAATAGATAATAGAATTTAAAGTGCAATATAGTACTTAAATATTAGTAGAATATTATTACAGTACTAATTTAAAATGCAAATAGTATTTAAATATTATTACATTACTAATTTTGCATGTACTCTATAATTTGATTGCGGACTAAGTCTCGAACGTGATTCATCTCTGATGAAGAAGCTACATTAAAAATCTGTAATTGATCCAAGTTAGATGATGTATGATAATCATCATGGTCACCATGATTGTGCTTTCATCTTCATAAAGATCAAAATCAATATCCATTTCTGCATTCCTACTGAAGCCTAGGCGCCGCGGCCCTTCGGGAAGGAGCCGCGACGCCTAAGTTCCAATAATTTTTCACGCCACAGGCGCCGCGGCTCTTCAGACAATTCTTCAAAAATAAATAAAAAATTTCAATACTTCAACTTGGGTATATTTATTTCTTGTTTGTTCAAAATATAATATATTATAGCAATAATATTCGGAGTGTTTGAAAGAAGACAATAGAAAAAGAAGAAGGATAATCCTCGTATAATCGGACAACGTTAGGATGTTTGAGGAGTTTAAAGTTACAATCTGCAATTATACATGAACAAATGTCAACTTTAGTAGTATATTTGATTTTTTTTAGTAATTATTTCTAGATATTTAAAGAGGGTAATGAAAGTTGTATATTTGAATTTTTTTTAGTAATTATTTCTTGATATTTAAAGAGGGCAATGAAGGTGGATAAAGTTGATGATGAAAATTAAAGAGAGTAATAAAGGAAAGGGTAAAATTCAAATTGAAATAATGGCTTGTAGCTTCTGCCAGAATCAATTCTGGAGAGCAGAATTGATTCTGGAAAGTCAATCCAAACATGTCAATTTTGCCATTATCACGAAAGTAGGTACCCAGAAGCGATTCTGGGTACCGAAAAACCAATCAAAACATAGCTTAATAGTAAGTTTTGACAAGTTTGAGACCACAAGATTTAAAGAACTCACAAATATTTAGTTAAAGACCACAAGATTAAAAAAGTTTTTTTTTATTTCTTAAAATTCATGCCTAATCAAATTATCACACTTAAATTGGGACGGAGGAAGTATGTGTTAAGATTGACATTGTTGAATTTGCTTTTCTAACTGATTTTCTGCAGATCCTTTTAGAACGCGCTATAGAAGCAGGGGATATCATCTCATTGTGGACTTGATGGGAGTGAAGGCCACATTGCTGGTAATTCATCTTTTGCCTCATCATCCATTTAAATAACAATGATTAGCATTTCAATTCTCTTCTCCTTAATTTAGCACCCTGACAATTCCATCATATTGTATCTTAGAGAAATTCAGCGTTGCGATCTGCAGTTATTAGAAGAAGAAATTTCTTCTGGTTTGTATCTTTGGGCTAACCCAACAAGCACACCTAGAAGCAGATATTCCTATATACTACTAGGGTATATCATTCAAACTTTTGAGTGTAAAAATTTAAACAATTGAAAAAACAGATAATGAAATGGCACAGAAGATAAAGGATTAAGCTCAAATAAAAAGAAGTAACATAAAGTAAATAGGATACTGAACAAATGTTATTAAAAGAAGTAATAGCCAACATCAGCTTAACAGTCTACAGAAGACGCGGCCATTGATGCCACTGATATGAAAATAATTTGAAGTGTTTAGTTGTCCATCCATATTCTCCAAAATCATGCACAAGTTCTGCAATATCCGTTTCCATGTCATAAGAAATAACCTTACCTTTTACATCCAAATAAAACATGTGAGGAATAGCAGGATGAATGTCCATGTTCTGCACCTCAATACGTAGAGAGTAAGTCCAAAAGGAACTGTAGTCGCGACATTCGTTTCATACTTCCTAACCCACAGTGCATTTCGACTACGAATATTGCTCTTGAGTTGCCACACAGTTATAGCTGTCTTAACGTACAATGCAAAATAAAAATCCCCACCCGAAAAACCGAGAAAATAATTGCCTGTTGCCATCATCTCTTCCGGAAATGCCAAAGCCCAGAAACGCTTGTTGATACTATATTAAACAGTGATCTGTGGTCCTTGATCAAGCCAACAGAATACTCTGTCGATTACACCAGCTGATGGTGATTTCATATAGTGAGCAAAATACAGTCTAAGAGGTACATCGAGAATTAGATTACTCACAGTCCACACATTTGTCTCGGAAGAGAAACTTTCAATTGTTACTTTGGACTGTAAATTCCAATAACGAATTACAGTAAAGGAGATAACATCCTTATCAGGGTCATCTACATTACAAATAAATCCAACAGTTGGATCATTCATGCTAATTTGAGTTTTAGGGAGAGCCAAATGCTGCCTCGTCGCAGGATTATAAACATAATAAACCCTCTGCTTATTGCAAAGGAGAAAACCATTAGATGATGCAACAATGTACGCAGTCCTGCCTAGAAGATTGACTGATTCATCCAAACTGCCATCAATAGCTAGTGATGATTCTTCCGACGAGAAGAAGAACTGAATTTCGAACGTTCACAGGTATCCCGAGCTTGATAAAAGAAACCAATTAGATATGGTTGAGGTCTCCATCGTCGAGAACGACAACGAGATGAATCAGAAATGTACTTTAGCCAACACTTGGATACACATTTAAACTTTGCCAGAGATTTTGAAGGCAAACGATGCAAAATGTTGATTATGATATCTTGAGAAATCTCCACTACACGTTGTTTATCAGACAATTTGCGCCGACGTTTCATACTAACCCTATTACTTGCAACTACTGTTACATGGATCTATAATCGAAAACCTCATTTTCAATAGTAGAGAGATGAGATTTTTGTTGTTGATAAATGATAAGCAAAACCAAATTTCGGTCGGAATTGAAGCCGCACAATGCTCTTATTTCGACAGTTACTTACGTAGGTGTATAGGAGTTGTTATGAAAGGGGATAGTACTATTTATTTTGAGCATTAAGTGGATCCAGCCAAATCTTCATATGTTTAACCTTACAGAACGCACAACACCCCCTTTTCCTTTCTCCTAGTACAAGTATGATTCTTTTCTATAATTGGTCATGCATTTTTCTTCCTTACCTTTTTAATCTATTTAGTCAAAGGTTGTCCAACTGTTCATGCACGTCTTCGTGCATGGGTTATTCAAAATTGGAAATTTCGTGATTGAGCATTACTGGATTCAGAATTTATTAATTTTATATATTTAGTGGACCTTTTAAAGGAAAGACTTTTTTATATATACAAAATAAGGAGGGTTTCAGGATTTTTGTAAAATGGATCCGGGTTGTTGAGGATCGGATCGGTATGTAAATCGGAGGGTTTCATGAAAGACTTTTTTTTATACACTCTACTCTTTTCAGACCAGTAATTTTAATAGACATGTTGTTGTAATTATTACAATTAAGTTCTCTTCTCCCCTGGTAATTCCATCATATTGCTTTTCAGAATAATTCAGTTATAAGATTTACAGGTCGTATTAGAATAGACAACTTATTCTGGATTATATGTTACTAGGCCTATATGTACTATCTGTGGGTTCAATGGGTAGTAACAAGGAAATGAGAATGCAACAACAATAACAAATATGTTAGAATCTAGAAATGAACCAAGTTAATTGGCTTGCTGAGTCGATTGGATGAACAATCTATCCTTAAGATAATATTGCCCCGTATATTCCTTTCAACGGTGTAATGACAACTTATCTCCCAAGATAAAACAACAATCAAACTAATGAGCAAAAGAGACTCAAGAGTTCACTTTGGAAAGAAAGATCTTAGACTGTTTGAAGATTGCAAGAGAAGAAAAATGTATTCTGAAAATGTGTGTAAGGTGTGTTTTGCAAATGAGCCCAAGACTCCATTTTATAGTGTGGAGAAAATGACCTTCCACATAGCCTAGTAATGATCAATAAAGACCATGTAATAGCCTTGAATGTGGAGTTACAATTCAGCCATTGCCAAATAATGGAGAATTAATGCTCCAAAGTCAACCCAAAAATCAGTTTTCGTTCTTCTCCAACGGTCTGAAACGTCTGCAGCGCCGCGGCGCCGAGACTTAGAGAGTTTTGGGCGTCGCCGGCGCCGCGGCCCTGCAGGGAGAGCGCCGCGGCATTTTTCAGACTCGTTTCATCTTTTACATATTGTACACGTCTTCCTTTCGTTTACCAACGTGAAACCATTGTCATTTAACCAATAACCATCTATTATCTTACGTCTCAAACAATTCGTATACGTATCAATATCTCTTCCATTTAAGGAAATTACGATCCTTGACACTTTATATGCACGTGTGTGGAAACCATGTTTCCGACATGCGAAACCCCAATTATTCGAGTCATAATTAATAAGATTAACTTTATTTCACGTTTAGTAAATTTCCAACACTATCTTTGATGAAGTTGTAAAGGAGACAACATTAGCTCGATAGTGATCTGTGCCGTCTGCAGTCAAGTTCCAATTTGTTTAATCCAAACTGTACATAATCTGTTGGAATTTAAGCTTCAAAGAACGTTTTCATTTGCGCTCATGAACATTCAAATCTGTAATGCTTCTGCACGTCAAATGCAAGAAATTTCTGAAGCATTTGAGAGAGTGAAACCAAATTAATAAATTCCACAATGCTGCTACAAACAAACAAGAAACTCACTAGCAAATGAATCCAGCAGCCATGATCGAAAAGTTGGCCAGAGCTCGACCTTAGGTGAAAATAAGAGAAGCAAATTAAGAAATGGCCTAATAAATTAGATTATTTTTATGAGACTGCCGAGCAGGCTTCCAACAAGAGAGAGCGTAAATTACGCGTCCTTTCCATCCTTGAAGCATCCAGTGTCCATCTTCATCAACCGAGAAGTCCTTGTGGTACTCCGACTTCACTTTATTGCTAACTATCTTCACAATCTCCAGGTCAAGTGGCACCTGTTTAAATCCAGCTCGCACGCATCTAAGTTGCCACTGCTTGTACGTTTCAGGTCTCTCGACCCTCTCCGTTCCTTCACAAGCGATCACGTTCATAGCATCTCTTGCAAAAACCTCTTCCTCAAAAAGCTTTCTGTCCTCGTCTTCACGGGGCAGTGTAGCCTCAAACATATCAAATAGTGAAGAGAAGTGAAAAAGCGCCTCCCTGAACCGTGTGAAGAAAAACGGAGTGTTGAAAGTCCCGTTCACCACTCCGTGGATGAACATATCGGGACGGATTTTCCTGATCAAATTTAGGACAGCATCCCTTGGACTGTTTGGTACAACTGTCTCGTCAGGTATGTTTCCTAGTCTAAACAAACTGTTAACCACCAGCACCTCGTCCCTGCGAATCTCAAGCTCTTCAAGCGTGATGCTTTCCCACTTCTTCGCTATGGCTTTAAATACGAAAGGGACATTAAATCTTTTGCAGTACTTCTCCAGGCGACGCCCTGTGTCCTCAACCCTCTCTGCTGGTTTGAAACCAGGCTGGGGAAGTTCTATTCCAGTAATGCGAAGCTCTGGAGGTCCCCCGGGCCTCATGGATAGACCTTGTATTAGACAAGGCCATTGAAAACCATATAAAATCCCAAAATCAATTATATGTATCTTTGGTCCTCCAGCAATGAGCTTTCGGATATACTTGTTTGCGAAAATGTTTGACATCAACTTGAATGGGCATGCTGTGATAAATGCCTTGTAAGCTTTCAAAATGTGAGCAGCTGATATCCTGCTGGATGTGAATGCCGTATACAAGGCTGTCCCCGTGCCAGACAGGCGTGCTTCAAGGGCTTTGGCAAGATAATGAGCCAGCCTCTCCGTCCCATCGCCATGGGGTGAAGCGTGTTCTCTTATCTGCACCAGTTTCTCATTAGCTGTTCTGCTATCATAGCTTGCCATGGCCTGTGCACATTGAGTCAATAGACCCCTCAAATCCACCATATCCTTCTTGATAATGCTGCCATGCTTCCTACCACCTCTCGGCCTTCCAACTTTGGTTGCTTTTTTGGATTCATTAGGCGAGCAGGAAAGGAGACTAGTAGTGTTATGTTGTTCCAAATATGGATTATTTGGACAAACCAACAAGACCTTGTCATACATTTCCAATGGTTCAGATTCATCATGAGCAAATGTGGCCAGCTGTTTGTTACTCCTCTGCTGGTCTGCACCACCATAATCGTCACAGTCTCGATGGTGATTTTTCTTTTCCCTTGAAGCAGTGGGTGAATTGTCGCTGCTGTCACTTTGGAAGAGACTAGCAGCTTCTTGTTCAAATTGGTCATTGCCAAATGAATGGTTGTTGCCAAAGGATGTGAACAAAGAGTCAGGATTAAAGACACCAGACAAATTCTCCACGGAAACAGGGGATTCGAAATTAAGATCCCATTGAGGAGACTCAATAGAATCAGATGAAGTGTTGCTGAGAATACTAGAGGAATCCCGTGGATTGATGATGACAGATTGGGGGGAATTGTTGTTTTCGGATCCATGGAGAACACCAGAGAAGTATTTCTCAGCAGCTTGGAGAGCCATACAATCACGGAGCATACAGGGCTTATTCTCCAAATCATCCTCTTCCATAAGCATCTGACTTATGTATTTATACATTGCATCATAATGTTCCCCTTCTCCTTCTCCTTCTCCTTCCCCTTCCCCTTCCCCTTCCCCTTCCCCTTCCCCTTCCTGTTGAGGAGAAGAATTTCCATCTCCAACAACATGATTTGAAAGGACATAAGGGTAATCTTCATCAAAGCTAGAACCTTTGAATATTGTACCATTTTGTACAACATCTTTTCTTGGATCCACTGGAATATTAGTCGAAGGGTGCCTAAAAATAAAAGCATCTTGAGAAGGAAAAAACTGTTCTTGGAATAGGGCTTCCATGGAAACGTAATGCTCTCAAGTATTTGAGCTACTGAATTTTGAGATGTTTGATTGAAGAAAGAATCAAAGCAATCCCAGAAATTTTAACCAAATAGGAATATTCGAACGCTAGTGCAAGGAACTGAGATAGGTACCAGGTATACAGAATTTTCTTTTTGTGATGCTGATGAAGAGGTAGTAGTAGAAGAAGAAATATTGAGCTTGGAAACAAAGAAATGGTGTCTCTTTAATATATAGTATTATACCAATTCTATAATAACATGGCTTCGTTTCTAATCTGAATATTCAATCAAGAAATAGCAACTTCCAGGAAGCAGATGTTGATGATGATAAACCCAACCACTCGTGACCGGCTAATGTAAATAGCTTGCAAGTTATCGGTTAACTCTAAGTCTCTATGATTAGGGAGTATCTTTTTAAAACAATTTGGTTTGTTGTATCTTTTATATACTCACCTTTCAAAATTTACGTGGCAGTATAATTATTTTTTAAAGTATATGAGAGCTTTTTATATTTAAAAATAATAAAAATAATTGTATTAAAAATTTCATTTTATTTTTAATGAAAAGTTTTTATCGTCTCATAAACATTATAAAAGGCTTAACGTCACAATTTTAATTTTTTTATAGCTACACAAATATTTTAGCCTGTTTGTGACAATAAATTTCAAAAATCTTATAATCAAACAAATATTATGACATATTTAAGATTATAAATATCAAAAGTTTTCCTTTTTTAAACTAAGTGCTCAATCAAATATGTCACATGAATTGAAATAACTATTCCTTCAGTCAAATTTTAGCTGCCATAGTTAATAAGTTACACTAGTTATTAGATACTTTTTTAGAATTGAACATTATTAAAAAGAATTATTTTTTAAATATAAGGATATAGTTATAAATATAACTTTTGTTTTGAATTCTTATAATAACAATTATTTTGTGCTAAAGTAACTACTTATTTATTTGAAAAAGAGGGAATATATAAAATATTTTAATTTGTGTCTATTCAATTTATTACACACATTAAAACAAAGCAAATATTAAATTGTATACTTTTTAAAGATTGGTGGGGCCCTCTCCCTGGGGGGTAACTGACTAGGGAAGGGAACACTTTGACATTATCCGATTTCTTGTTGACACTTTTGACTAACAATAGTATAATGCTAACTACTTAGGACTACAACAAATTAGTGTCGTAACTGTTGGTATAATAATCTGTATATGGTCAAAATAATGTTTAAACACAATCTGTTTAAACATTTAGTAAAAAATAGATTACACAGTACAGAAATTACTTAACAGTAAATTAATCAAGAAAAACAGTAGACGAAACATAATCTGTTTTGAAAAAAAAATTCAGAATATAATCGAGCCCACTTAGTTCAAAGTGTGTCCTTAAGGAAATTATTCTCCTCACAGTACTCGAGGTTAATGGAATATCGCCTCTCAGGATAGAACGATTATCTTACCAGAATAGTAGTACTTCAGTCGGTAGCGAATGACCACTCAACGACAGTATATCACACAAAATGAATAAGAATGAATTTTCGAATTGTAGAGAAATTCGTATTAGAATGAGTGAATAAATTCTTGGAATAAATCAAGAATTTATAGGTTTTGGAGGTACCATTTCTGAATGTTTGCAACCATTCAGAATAGTCACCAAAATTTGGAGGAAAATTCGAAAAGAAAAAGGACTTAAACCGGACGGGTCGGTCGCGGGTCTTGGGTTGATCCGTTTGAATTTATTTTAATTAAATAATTAATTAAAGAAAAGTTTGTCCAAAAAGATTATCAATCAATCGTTTGACAAATTCAAATCCAAATCCGAGCGAGCGACGACGACGGCGCGAAGGGTCCTTGCCCTCTCAACTCTTTTAGCAGGAGGTGTAATGTAATATATACACCTCTCTTTCTTTCTCTTTTTTCGATGTGGGACAAAAAAACTTTTTACTCCCTTTAATTTTCATCTAATCATTTCTCATTCACCAATATCAAAACTACCTAGGACTGACTGAGCGAGCGACAGGTTACATTTTATCAAAGAAATTGGTTGAACATAATCGGTATACACATCTTACTTATGCCTTTTTGAGATAAAGAAATTGTGTTAGAAAGACCATCAAATTAAAATAATAAGATATAAAATAAATAATGCAACGGAGCTTGTCTTTGAACATAAAGAGTAAAAACAAGAAAATGAAGGGAGCAGGTGTTAACTGGGGAACCGGGAGCTGCCGGTGAAAGTCCAAACCGTAAGCCCCAAGTTCCTGGCGGCATTGACTGGTCTCTGAACGATGCGGGCCCCATACGTCCCGAGCTTGATATATCATGAAAGATGTCCCAATATTATTATATTGTCGTGTTATCGTCATTTTGTTACGAATTAGCGTCAGGCCTTGCGGAAGCATCCCATTATTGTGGTGGTGCGTTAAAATATTACATTTACCCTTAACTTCAAATATCAGGTTTAAATGTTTCATCTGAATGAGGTCACATTTAATGGTGAACAGTTTATCCTAAGTAAAAAAATTAGTATAGATTTGAATTAATCGAATCTCAAAGCAGACGAGTGAAATTGATAGGGTGAAGGCAATATTGCTGATAATTCATCTTTTGCTGCATATTTCATTTTAATAGCAATGATAAGAATTTAAGTTCTCTTCACCTTAATCGGGCATCCTCGTAATTCCATCATGTTGTCTCAAAAAGAACTCAGTTTCAATATTTATGGGCATTGAAAGAGAAGTTATTCTGGAATATATGTTTCTAGGCCTATACATCTATTAAAATAAGTGCAGCAGAAAAAATCGATTTTAAGTAGTCCAGGCGAAAAAAACAATTAGTGCAGCTCTCAAATATTTCTCTTTTTAGTTGTGAAACTGGAGTTAGACTGCTTGAAAAGAAATTATCGTCTTGCGAGTAGAATCAACATGATCAAATACCTTACTCTTAACTTCAACTGTGTTTCTGTAACATGCATTGTTAATAGTGGGACTGATACTACAAAAACGATGATCTAATTGAGCTTCTGAATAATTCAGAGGCATTGACAAAGATGCAACATTAACTGAAAAATGTAATAGGGATGAATAACAATGTTGAAAAATCCCAAATGTCAAAACTGCTCTCTTTTCCTGCCTGGTATTTGTTTTGACTTCATTGGTCCACTCAGGGGCGGCGCTACCCTTTCCCAAGGGGTGTCAAGCGACACCCATTTGCGAAAAATTACATTATATAGATAGGTAAAATTTTGGTTGTATACAGTGTTGACACCCCTTAACTAAATGTTCAGTACAGTAGTTAAGGGGTTGCAAACCTTCCCTATGATTTGAGTTCGATCCTAACTCACAATATAATTATAATTTTTTGACACCCCTTAATGAAAATTCTGGCTCCGCTTCTTGCCTCCACTCATAAAAAAGCACGTCACCGTTTGTCATCCTAATAATCTATGGGTTTTGAATAAGCCACACCTCGGATGGTTGTTAATCGCAACGAACCTCCTTTTAAGCAGTTACCATTCGAAAATCTGATTGCTTCTGTATAATACATGCTTTATTTTTTTCTCACTAGACTATCATTGATAGGAATAGGAGTAATTACATGTCATAGTAAGGGGATATTAACTATACTAGTTGTATGCTTGTAACCTTGACTTACTATGTATTACAAAATTATTATGCTTACGTGACTATGAGTTAGCCTCTCCAAGATCCTATACATTCTTCTCCTCCTCTCTTCTTCATCTTGATTAACTATGTGAAACTAGTGCCCTAGTCACCATTGTAAAGGCAATCATTGCTTCTAGTTCTCATCACAACTGAAATTAGTCTTTAGCAGACAAACAATAGAAGGAAATACTGTGGTAAATGTGCAAGACAGTTCAATGTAAGAAGAAGAGGCATGCCAATATCAACAAAACTTCTATCGTCTATTTTTCACTTGAGGGAAAAAGGAGAGTAGAATCAAGGATCAAATCACGGATTTAGCTGAAATAAAAAGAAGACCATAAAAGCTATCTATGTCTAACAGTCTAAGTCAAAGTAAATATAATACTCAACAAATGTTCTTGGAGTAAAGTATTAGCCAACGCTGCTTGGTCTGCAGAAGACCTGGAAATTGATCCCACTCGTAAGGAAAAAATGTGCAGTATCGTGTTTTCCTGAAGGGTTCTCCAAAATCATACACAAATTCTGCAATATCCTTTATCAAGTTGTAAGAAAAAACCTTACTTCTTACAACCAAATAAAAGAAGTGCGGAACAGCAGGATGAATAACCATGTTCTGCACCTCAATAAGACGAGCTTGCAAGTTCAAAATTGACCTCTTGACATTGTAGAAGCGCAGTGGGGACATTTGCAACATACTTCCTAGCCAATACGGCGTTATCTCGACTTCGGATGTTGCTATTGAGGTACCACACAGTGACAGCAATGCCTGCCCCAAATCCATCGTTCAGTTCCAAGTACAATGCCCCGCCTGATATTCCAAGAAAACATCGGTATCCGTCCACATTCTTTTGAGGCAATGCCAAAGCCGAGAGTCGCTTGTCTACACTATCATAAACAGTGATTTGTGGTCGTGGGTCAAGCCAACAGAATACTCCATCGATGACACCAGCTGATGATGTCTTTCTATCCCAAGAAGTGTATAGTCCATGTGGTACCTTTAATAGTCAGATTACTAGCCGTCCACATATTAGTCTCAGAAGAGAAACTTTCAATTGTTAGACTTGTGAATTTAAAAAACCCAACAGAAGGCAATGCACGACGAACTATAGTGAAGGAGATGACATCTTTATCAGTGTCATAGATACCTTACAAAAAAATCCAACGGGTTGGTTCTTGATGCAGATTTTAGTTTTAGTTAGAGCCAAATGATGCCTCGTGGCAGGATTATAAATGTGATAAACCCTCTGCTTATTGACCCTCTGGCTATTGCAAAGAAGAAAACCATTGGATGATGTGACAATATACACTCTCCTGTCTAAAAAATTGACTGACTCATCCAAACTTGTACTAGATTGATTTGAGAAAAAGAAACGAATTTGCGAACGTAAACAGTTCTCCCGAGCTTGATAAAAGAAACCAATTAGATGTTTTTGAGGAATGTACTTCAGCCAACACTTACATACACATTTAAACCTTGCCAGATATTTTGAAGGCAAACGATGTAATATGTCTATTATGATATCCTCAGGCACCTCCACTACACCTTCGTCACAGTATTTTGCATAAACGTTTTCTGTCTCGGGTTCGAGTCTTTGGGTACATAGTCGACTTTGATAGGATTGGGACTTTACGGCACGAATCCGAATTTAGTCAAGCTCCAACACGGATAGTTGACATCGGGTCAAAAACTAAATAAAATAATACTTGCAGTCATATTCAAATTTCAGGACTAATCTCTAGTCTAGACTAGAAGCATATATGACTCAAACTTTTCAGCCTAAATTTTTTCAACATTCAAGAGATTTTTTACTGACAAAATAGTACATATTTCTTTCGGAATCGGAGCCGCAGAATACCCTAATGAGAATATGAGATGTTATATAGAAAAAGAGAGTATAAATGGATGGTAAGTTGAGTTGGTTGATAACTTCTACAATTAGTTACTCCTTTTATAACTTCTTTCTCCCATCTACTTTTCTAGCCTGTTTAATTATGACTTTCAAAGTTTAGGAGACCTTTCTCTGCTGCGTCAATAAGGTCTTACTAATTATTTTTTGTGTCATTGATGAAGTAACTAAATTTAACGTGTTATCACTAAACTTTAACCGTTATATTAATAAAGTCATAAATTATTGTTATATCATTAAAATTAGATCGTCGATTGTTCCTTAAAAACTAACCTAACTGAACCTTACTTGAACCGATGTTTATAAAACATTCCCCATATATTTTGTAATATTTAGTGTTGTATAATTATGGTAGATTTAGGATATTGATTGTGGTGAGACGTTCAGTCCGGTTGTTAAACCGTCTACCATTCGCACAATTCTGAGTATTGCTATGTGTAAGCATTGACCGATTCATCAGTTTGATGTGAAGAATGCGTTTCTACATGGAGATTTGAAAGAAATTGTTTACATGTACTAGCCGCCTGGTTTTGTTCATCTTGCCGCCCCTCGATATGTATGTCATCTCTGTAAGTCACTGTATGGTTTAAAATAGGCCCCCGAGCGTGGTATGATCGATTTGCACAGTACATTATGCGGATTGGGTTTATATGCAACAAATGTGATAATTCTCTGTTTATTTTTTATAGAGGTAGAAGCATTGCTTTTTTATTGTTATATGTGGATGACATTGTGCTTACTGTCTCGTCTGATTTGTTGAAAAATGAGATCATTGCATTGCTTAAAATCGAATTTGCTATGACTGACTTGGAGAAGTTCAGTTATTTTTTGGGGATATCAATGACTAGATCTGCAGATACTATGTTATTGTGTCAGCGCAAGTATGCAGAAAAGATAGTATACATGGTTTAAATGACGAATTGCAAGATCATGTCCTCTCCGGTTGATTATAAATCAAAATATATGTTGTTGATGGTGATTCAGTGTCCGATCTCACTCTTTATAGGAGTCTTGCAGGTGCACTTCAGTATCTTACTTTCACCATGCTGATATTGCTTATGTTGTTCAGCAGTTGTGCTTATTCATGCATGCCCCACAGGGAGCCTCATTTTATTGCTCTTAAACGTATCATTCGATATGTTAAGGGCACACTTGATTATGGATTGCATCTATACCCCTCAACACTGACCCGATTGTTATCATATACATATACTGATTGGGCAGGTTGTCCGGACACGTGACGCTCCACCTCCGGCTACTGTGTGATCCTATGGGATAATCACATTTTTTTGTCTGCCAAGAGGCAAGCCACCTTATCCCATTCGAGTGCAGAAACAGAGTATAGAGGAATTGCAAATGTTGTTGCTGAGATCTGTTGACTCCGAAACCTTCTTTTGGAGTTCCAATGTCCCTTGCGTAAGGCGTATTTGGTTTACTGTGATAACATATCCACCATATATTTATCTCATAATCCGGTTCAACATCAGTAAACCAAGCACATTGAGATGAATATACATTTTGTTCATGAGAAGGTTGCTCCCGGTTATGTTAAGGTGTTGCATGTGTCTATTCGTATCAGTTTGGGAATATCTTCACGAAAAGTCTTCCTAGACAGCTATTTCTCGACTTCAGATCAAGTATTATCGTCCGGCCTCCTTAACTAGCTTTGAACTACTTCTGACAAATCAATTTCTCTTAGCACTTGATTTTGTTTTTTAATTTCTTCTTGTCAACTTGTATTCTTAACCATTGGAATGCTATCTACTTCAAAGTTTTAGGTTAATGTACCAGACATTAAGACTTTTTCTTAAGCAATAAAGTCAAATTAAAACGAGGGCTACACGAGGAAGGAGTTGTGTTAATTATCTAACCCCTCCACTAAAATTGGTTTTAAGAATTGGTTAAGAGAAAACTCGCCCTTGTGAGAAGAAAAAAGAAGGCGTGGGATGGCGATATCAACCTAATTATCTGTGTTGGTCACATAGATGATTGAACGCTTCAATCCGAAACACAACAATTTGACATCCGTGTGGAACAAATCCGTGCAACTTGCAATAATAAAATATCAATAGAAAGAAGGAAACTATAAAGTTCAACCACGTCCTTCAATGGGCTGCCCATTGAAGAAAACATGGAAACTTTTGAGGATCTTCATCAACTTTACTGACAACCAAAGTAACACTTAACACTAGTAGATCTTAATGTATGATCCAATTTTAGGAAGCAGAAAGTGCAAAGCTAATAAAGCCATATCCAATCATCAGCAACATCATACATACATACATCGCTTTCTTCCTATCTTTTGCCAATACCAAAATCAAGCCCTTTCTTTAGAAGGCTCTGATTATTTATTCATATTATAAGGTAGGTATCTTGATCAAAATATTTAAAAAGATACAGCTTTGCACTTTGTTGTCCACTAACTTACTACAAATGATTGTTTTTTTTAAACAATCACCTGTGAGAAGAAAAAGGATGACAGGAACAAATAATCTTTCGTAAAACCAAATGTACATTAAGCAATAGTTTTAGCACTGATTTAAATTGATGTGTTAGAATAAACACAGCGCAATTTTGAACAGCATTCAAAAGACTACTCAGTGAGTAGAGAAATTCTTTGACATCAGATTGCCTCTTTGATTGAATGTTGCCTAGACCGGCCCTAGATATCAAAACCAGAATGTAATATAAAAAAAAACCTAAAACATTACTCTATTAGTATTGATGTAACTTAATTAGTACAAGGACTGGATGAAAATTTAGACATAAATACTAGTAGTAGTAAAACCACTATGAAAATCACTTTTCTCTCGTGCAAGTTGCAACTAATGAATTAGTACAAGACAGAACGACAAAGGATGAATCACTCATATCAAATGCTATGAATGACCCAGTAGATAGGTGTCAAGGACCGGTTGAGTTGAATTTGGATTGAGTTAATAAATGAGCGGGTTATTGACCCGTTCAAATGTTCTAAAAAGCGAGTCAAAATCCAACTCGCCCAATCCTTAGTAAGCTTTAATTGCCTTATTTTTTTATTTATATTTTTTTTGTATGTAATAAAAAAAATATAGCTATATATAAAATATCAAATAAATAAAAAATCTATTTGAACATCTCTCATCAATCAATTTAGGCTAAATATCAACCCAAATTTTGATGAGTTTGAAATGACTTTGACGGAAATGATTGAACTAATAAATGAACGAGTTAATAACCCACCTAAACTTAAATGAGTTGGACGGGTTATGATTTCAGGTTAGGTTTGCCGCCTCTACATCCGACTGTTAATAATATCTGCAGTGTCTTGAACATCAAAGAGTAACCTGAAATTATTAATTTCCACCAGCCTGTGATTTTCCTAGCCTACCCCCACTCTAAAGAGAAAAAAGAGAGTACCACTCATACAATTAGCCCATTGAAGAAAAACATCGAATTAGCAACATTTAAGGATATTCACCAACTTTACAAGAAAACCACTTTAACATTTGCAGAATATCAATGAAGTAATCAAAATTTTAGGCAATAAATAGACAACAAAGTGCAAAACCAAAAATGCATATCCAATGATCAGAGCCATCATATATACACTTTCACTTTCAATCCATCCATCTCCTAAGCTACCAAAATCAAGCCATTTATTAAGGCTTTTTTTGTCTTCAGTTAGCACAGTTGGAATATTTCTTAATAACCCTAACAAGGGTCTTTCCTTCTACTTTAATAGTAAGCAAAAAAGGGGGTTAGGGTTTAGTACTGACTATTAGTGCTGATGGATGGCATTAAGAAAAAACAGAGCCACAAGAGAGAGCCATCAAAACAAAAGCAGCTCTTTCAACTTCACCAATTTTCCTATGACTTCTTGGCTTCTTCATTGAAGATCTTTGTCTTTGTAATATGACCACTTCTTTCCCTAACATCATCAATTTCACCCTCAACACTTTGCTTAGCTTCCCATTTCCAATTTTATCCTTTTTGTTGTAAGGTACCTCGTCAATGCTACAGTTAGAAGCGAGTTTCTCTTTCTTCTTCTCTGCCCCTTTGGTCGACCCAATTGGGGTTCTCTTTTTCTTCCTGTATTTGATCCCACAAGCATTGCAAAGCGACTACAATAAAGTAATTGACAATACGAATTAGCAGCTGATTTGGATCAAAACCCAGATTAGAATGGGTGTGTAATCAACTTACCTTAGGCCCAGAAGGACCAGATCTCCATAAGGGTGTCTTAGTAGTTTTGCAATCAGAGCAACATTTTGCACTCCCATTTGTCTCATTACCCGAAGAATCATCCTATAACAGAGAAGAAGAATAAAAATCAGGTAAACACGACAGTAATACCTAAAAATTGATTATGAATAGGGTTTTAATTTACCTTTTGGGTCGGATCCATGAACTTAGCTTTGTCAAAAACAGAACCAAAATGGAAATTGGGAGAAATTTGTAGTGGATTTTCGTGCTAAAACGAAAAGCATACAAAGTGATTGAACCAACAGAAAACGTAGTTATTAAAGAAAATGTGAAAAACAGCAAAAAAGATTTGATAATGCGGAGGATCAGAGTTGAGGACTGGTGAGTGAGGTGGCTAATGTAATGTAATGATGGACTGTGCTAGAAATATAAAGGACAGACTGGAATAGAAAGTGGACTCAACCCTAATTTTTTTCGGTGTGAATTGACAAGAATGGCCTCGAATTTTGGTTTTGACGGCACAGAGGATTGCTAAATTAATGTTAACTAAGTACCACGTGTCCACCTGCATGCACCAAAGTGTTCCTTAATTATTTTTTTTTAATTTTGAATTATTAGATAGGGGTAAGGACAAATTGAAAAGGGATTATAATGTGGTTTTTCAACCCTTATTAGCAAAGTAAAAGTTTTATTAGTTAATCAACTGAGTAACTGAGTTACTAGATAGATATTCTAATAATTTTTTTCTTGTTAACTCTAGTATTTCATTTATTATGTGTCTTATTGAATTTAAAATATATGAGTATAATATAATCTTCCATTTTAATTTATGTTGTTCAATTTGATAAACGACTGTCAAATTAAATAATAGTTAATAATTTAAATATTTAAAAAGTATTAAAAAAATCATGAGTAAAGAAAATATTTATCTCTTCAATCACGACCAGGGATAAGATCTCTATCTCCGGGACCATGGAAGTAGATTCTCCACTAAATGGGAATGTCCTACTCCTGCCTGAGCTTTGCAATCTATGCCTATGGAAAGAAAAGTCACGAAAAGTGGGTGAATGGAATCCAATACATAAATCAGTCGGTCGGGTCTATCGGTCCCATTCCGCTACTCACCCAACCCCGACCCCCTTAAAAAATGAGATGGAAAATGACGGTGTCGGGGATCGAACTCGGGACGGGACTAGGGCTCGTTCCGCCCGTCCCGATCCCCTATCCCGCCACACGACCAGCCCCGTCCCTCTCCCCTTCGCAGAAATAGATGTTGCACAACGATCCAATTTTAGTTTTAGTTGTTGGCAACAACTATAACGATCATTTTAGGGGTAACAAGGGTAAGTGTGCATCTTCTAGTAATCATAATTACGATGATTTACTCATATATATGAAGCTGGTTTTTTAAATGTTAATATTAATATACCATTAGATCATGAGGTATGTTCTACAACTTTAATTCCTGATACAGACATTCAAAAGCGCCCGATTTCGCTGTCGTAACCCTTAGCTTTGTCTCCTTCCATTGCTATCTTATACAATTCCCTATTCGTCCACTTCTCCACCTTATCATTGCTTTCTATCAATTTCACATACACCATTTTTTCGCTTTCACTTTCTCTTGAACTTTACCATTCCACCACCAGTCCCCTCGATGCCCATCATGGCTACCCCACTAGACCCCTGACACTTCTCTAGCAACCTCCCAAATGCAACTGGTCGTCATGTCCCGCATATCAATTCCATCTCCACTACTCCCCCCAATCCCCCTTGGCCATCAACCTCTCCCCCATCTCCTTTGCACTAACCATGGTTAAACCACCTCATTTGATTCTTAATCTGTCATTCATAACCCTCCTCTTCTTCTCTATCTTGATTTCAAAATCCATGACCAAAAGCTTATGTCGGGTTTTAAAATATTTTATTGGAATAACCTTGCAGTCTTTATAAAAACTGTTATCAATCTTTCTAAGAAACAAAAAACCTATATAAATTTTAGATACCAAACTACGAAAAGTCATCAAATGCTCCTCCTTCATCACGAATCTCGTAAAAACAGGACTTACATCAAGATCAAATATGCGTGGAATAATGGGTCCTAACCTAGCACGTCCCACTGCATCACTACTATAAAAGTTGGGGATATTTAATCTTCTTATATAGGGTAATCGTGTAAAATATATTCAAGATGGATAATTAGGGATCCTTTATTTTTTACTCAATATAATTAGTGATCCTATTTCGCCATTGATGAGAAATCTTCTAAAAATTACGACTCCCTTAGTCACATTTATTTTCTAAAGTGTTTATTTCAATTCAATATGAAGTTCAAGAAATAAAAAATTCTGATATCGAATTGATAATGACCAAATTCAATACGTTGAGTTACACTGACTCAATAGATTAAATCTATTTCTATGATTATATCACTTACTCAATACGTTAAATTTAATTTAAACGGCATGAATGAGTTAAATCATACTTAATCTATTAAGTGACTCAATCAATTTGGTGCTTCCAATTCTAATCCATTTGATATATATCAACAAGTTAAAGAGAGATGAATACGGCATTGATCACGTGAAGTTCAAAATGAATGAAAGATATAGTAATTGGAAATAGAAACAAAAAGGTAGCAAACTTGCTAATGTTAGAGCTTTGTAGTACTCAAATCAACATAACAAAATC
Source organism: Przewalskia tangutica (assembly GCA_029844215.1). Taxonomy (NCBI): domain Eukaryota; kingdom Viridiplantae; phylum Streptophyta; class Magnoliopsida; order Solanales; family Solanaceae; genus Przewalskia; species Przewalskia tangutica. The sequence continues at coordinate 14,040,761 of CM056731.1, read as the reverse complement.
AAAAGAAAAAGTAATGATTCATCGGGAATAGGCTGAAGGAGAAAGACCTTAGAAGATAATGGAAAAAATGAAAGAGAATAGGGAGGATGGATCGAAGAAGATGAGGGAAAAAAGAAATTAAAATAAATAAAGTAAAGAAAAGCATTGCTATTGAAATAAATGCTGGAAAAAAAATATATTTTTGCTTATCTCACGCTCCATTGGAGAGTCTAAGTGCTCGTTTGGTTGGGCTTATGGAAAACTCATAAGTGCTTATTTTTTATGAAAAGTTTTAGAGGTGTATGGTTGAAAAAGGTAGTAGAGCTTATGAGTGTAATAAACACTTATTTCATAAACCTAAAATTTGAGCTTATGGGAGTAGAGCTTCTTTTGGTCTACAATTTTTTTGTTTTTTTATACAAAAACACTTTTTTTATTGGCAACCAAACACCTAACAACTTTTTAATAAAAACTCTACTTGAAAAAACTCTACTTCTATAAGTTCTTTTTAATAAGTTGTACCAAACGGGCCCTAAGTATACTTTCCATGCCAAGTAGGTTTATAAGTAGGAATGGCAACAGATTGGATCTGGACCAGATCCTACTAGATCAAGATCCGTTTTTCATATCCGGATCCGAATCCATTAGGCCCATAAAAATCATATCCAAATTCGGATTCATCGGGTCCACGGATCGGATCTGGATCCACATATAAAAAAATTGCCTTGAATAATATTTTCATATGTTGAAATTTTTTTGACAAAATGAAATCCAATCTGATTGAAAAAAATATTTGAGTTCATTTAATCAACCTACACAAACATGACACCAGTCTTCCAAAATACTAAACGAAGTTTGATTTTAGTCAAAAGCAATTTGCTATTCAATTTTATGAAAATTTGAAATAATAAAAGACTAATGATAGATTTTACTTGATAGATTTAAATGTTCTTTTTTCCTTGGGGTTTCACTGAATGTTATGGGTCTGCGGAGGATAGAAATTTTTGAGTTTCTTTCTCCCACCAGATTATAAATTTTATGTGTTTTTAACTTGAGATTTCTTATTGAAAGATGGTCCAGTGGATAATTTGTATATTAGATATTAGGGTTCAAAATATTTTATTGGAAATTTAGCATTGGGACCAGCGTGTTAGGATCTTATTAGCTAATGTGCTTATAGAATTAGTAGTAAACTACTTTGAAAAGGGGTAGGGAGAAATAGAGATGCAAGAAGTTAAATCCGTCAAGCTTTCGCTTTTGGGAAATATCATTAATAACTAGGGTATTGATATATTTAATAAAAAAACGGATCCACGGATCGGATCTTGACCGGATACGAATTTCAAATATAAGATCCAGATCCAGATCCAGATTCATATCCGTCAGAAACGGACCCGAATCCGATCTGAATCCATCGGATCTAAATTTTGAAAATCCATATCCTATAAAACGGATATGAATACACCGAATCTGGACTGGATCCAGAATCCATTGCCATCTCTACTTATAAGGGATAATAAAAATTTAGTTTGAACAAGAATAAGGGATATTAGGACCTTTCCAAAGTTAAAGTGTCTTTTAAAAAATAACATTCAAGTTCAAGAGAATAATGATTGTATTTTCTCTATTTTATTGGTGTAACATGTGATTTCCTATTCCTTACGCTTACATTTTTTAAATTTTGTTGATAACTACATATTCCCAATTATTTTTATAAACTATTATTCACATAAAAAAGAAACAAGGATTGTACACTCCAAATTAAGACAGTGAATGTTATGAACTCTACTCAAGAGTTGGGCCTGGAGGAGCATGAAGATCAACTTGGGCCTGCATATAGACTAAGATGCTGTAAAAGGGCTAGACAGCCCAGTAAAAGACTAGCAGACACATGACTCTATGTTCACAGGTAAAATTTAAATCACTTTTCCTTGCTTGCATTGGAGAGCTAGTGTCGGATATTGTTCCCTTTGACACTTGGATGACATGTCTTTGCTATTTATGGTGTTTCATTTTCCGTTTGATCCCACTTCAGCAGGTGGACTTGTGTTCGACAATGTAGCACTTATGTTTGATAATAGTCTTCAATTGACTCTTTCATGTATTGCACCAATATCAACAGATGAATTTGGAGAAAACCATGGTGCCTATTGCAGTCCAGGTGTGAGTATCCTTACCCCTGTGGTTGAAAGTTTCCAACGAATTGACATCAGGTCTCCCTGGGGTGGTGTTGAGAAATGTGCAACAATCTTGGTTGCAGAAACTGAATCTACAGTGGAAGATGAGAACTCCACACTGGTGGACGAGGTGTTTGACATTAGTTCCCTTACTTTTTTTCAACCTTGGAATTAACAAAGAAATACAAGAGCACTTTTCACAGGTATTTTAGGACTTCACTATACTTTCGATGCTCGTAAATATTGTTGGGATGATACTGGTCAACGACTACTAACTAGACTCGGTGCTAAGTTTGCAAAGACTCTTGTACTTGCTGGTATAAAGTCTGTGATTCTGCCCGATGGAGGAAAAGTGGACTTGTGGGATTTGTCTAGTTATTTCATTTTCTTGGAGAGTGATGCAGGTACGAACAACGTACTTTCTTCATGCCGATTATTTAACATCTCTTATCTAAATACCCCAGAGCCTTTATCCTATGCACTAAGAATTTTGTCTAACTAACTATGCCAAATCTAGGGAACTTTGTTGCGACTATTGAATAACACTATCTGAAGAATGCCATCATGTCAATGGTTAAGAATATGAATAAGGATGATGAAGATTTTGTTCGTTTATTGCCTGTCAATGGTTGTGCAGTTTTAGGGAAGCTATTGGAGCCACAAACCTGTTAACGAGGTTCATTAACTATGACACGGAATAAATCTTGGCGAGTTCATTACGAGGTTGCAGGTCTACTTTGTGAACTATGTGCAGTAGTTGGACCAGATATAACCGAGACGGCCAGGGTTCGTACATTTGTTCTGCTACTCCGTGATTATGAGGCTGAAGTCCGCACAACTGCAGCTGATGAGATCACCGTGTTTTCCCGGATATTGAGCGCTCCTTGTGCCGATGAACTATAATCAGATTCATTCCAACATGTTCTATACAACTGTTGAGCATCTTCTCCAAATATTCCTCTCTCTTCTGACGATTGAGTCTTCTCAAGTTCGTTTGACTCTTATTAGTAATCTTGAACACGTGAACCAGATGATTAGAATTGATCTGCTACCTCAATCCCTGTTGCTAGTTATTGTTGAAATTACAGATGATAGACACTGGATGGTTCAGCTTGCAATAATAGAGTTCATCTCTCTATTAGCGAGTCAGTTGGGTGTTGCCTTTTGCAATGACTTACTTGGTGCTCTTCTCTATACTATATCAGTTCAGTACCTAGTTAGATTAACACACTTTACACCGAAGGATTTCATTCTCATGTTCTGGCTTTTCGCGCACTATCCAAGTATATTTAAGTATCCATTTGTACATTTCTTTATTAATGAGCCTGGAGGAGAGAAAGGGCAACTATGGTGCACTCAAAAATTGGATGTGAGGCTTTGGAAGGCTACTGCTCAACAGTGGCTCTTAGTGCTCGGAGGGATCGACCGGTGTAGCAACAATCTACTTCCTCCAGATATGTTGCTCTTGCTTGACTTGGTATTCCTTGGAAAGTCGAAGGTTCCTCCAGATATCATGTTCAACAGCTTAATTGTACATTTGGATGACTTCACACATGCTATTGTTTATTTGACTGATGATGCTATGCTCCTCAATGAGGTTGTACTTCTTGGATTGCTAAATGAAACATGGTCTATCTCAGGTATAACAGGTTCATTTATAACTTGTGCTTTGCTGGGGTGTTCTTCGAGCGATATTTTATAATTGACCAGGTTAATCTCGGTACATCACTAGCTATGTTTAGTCAAGTTGCTCATGATGCTACAAATGTGAACAAGGGGCCTCTTAGGATACTCAAAACTGTTTTGAAATCGCTAAGACACTGGATAGATAAAGAATTATTTCATTACCATTGCAATTTGGGCGGAGGTAGTGTTAGAGTTATGGAGATTATTCATTCCTTCTCGTTCGCGATGATGAAAATACTAGAAGAAGATATGCCAAGATATACGTCTGCTGCTTTTGAGAAATGGGAAGAATGGAGGAATGTGTTCGCTGGGATGTTGGAAGAAATGACCATTACTGGTTCAAATTTTGATATAGCCAAAATGATTCAGGCACTCATCATGTTAGCATGGGCATTTAGCAAAAGTCCAATAGAAGTACAACCAAGGAATTATATTACTGAAGGTTCAGTAGTGTATTATGTTCATAAGGTGGCAGTGTTACATTCCGTAATTTTACACGCTAAGTTGCGTCATGAGTTAGTTGACGTAAGCTCAAAACGAGATCATCTTTGAGATTATAAATGTGTTAAGGTGAACGTAACTCGAAGGGGTTAAGATACCTCTACAAGGTTAAGGAAGGTTTTAAAGCAAGTGTTAAGTAAGTCTCGTAAGAATTCGGGGCTAAACGAATCGAAGAAATTAAGTTCGTCAAAACTCGGGAAAAAGGTAGGCGGAATTCTGGACAAGATTTTGGCCCAACTTTATGGGGGTATATCCCCTAATGTATAAGGTGTTATGGGGTGCATAAACAATGTAAATTCAAGTTCAGCGAGTCTACTTTCCAACGCAATAAACCGTTTGTCAATCGGAGATCTGTACAAAAAGTTATGTGTGTTTTAAGAAAAAGCAGCTCCCTTGGGACCCACTTAGGCGGTGAAATCTTCTAACCCTTTGTTTAAGCGGTGCAAGGCTTGTTTTAACCCATTTTTTCGACCAGACCACTCTTATAACATCTCCCAAATTTTTTCTAAGTGTCCTCCCATAGTTCAAGAGAAAATCCAAAGCTAACTATTCAAATCCAACATCAAAAGTCTTGTGAGACTAGAGGAGAGTGTTTCTATTGTGTTATTGTCATGTTGAGGGTTCTTGTGAGTTGAGAAAGGATTTTGCTGGAGATTATTCTTGCTGGATACGGTAAGATACTCCTTCTCTTAGTTGTTCTTGAGCTTATCTAAGTTTTATCTAAAATATATGGATGAGAAAGTTGCAAGATAACACTTGAAAATCGTATTTAAGAGGCTGTGTTGTATGGACTGTTTTGAGGTGGTTGTGAGCTATGTTTTGGGCTGGAAATTTATGGAGTAGCTTGAGTATGATGTTGTTAACATTGTTCTTGTGTTGTTGTTGTTGTGTTACTTTATTTGAAAGAAAAGAGAAGGTGGAGACTTGTTGTTGCCTAGTTAAAAACGAGCTGGCAGCTTGTTGTTATTGGAATTGTTGGCTTCCTTGTAGTTGTTTTCTTTATGTCTAATGAGGGCTTGGGAAATGTAACGAGAACGGGGGAGATGCTGCCCGTTTTGATGTAAAATAAGCTTATCGTTCGTTTTATGATAGTTGTATCTTTCGTAGCTTAACGATAGCGCCATTATCGTTGCTGTAGATTAAGGTGCGACGAATTGAGTTCAACGAGGTTATTGGACAGATTATTATAGGTATGTAAAGATTATTCATTCTTTCTTTTGGCATGACCTTAATTCCAAAATAACTTTCAGAAAGAAGCGTTTTAAAGAAGAGTTTTTAGCAAAAAACATTGTATTCTATTCAAATCCTTTTCTTTGGAGTTGTATTGTGATTGTCCTTTGTCGGGAGTACATTCCAGTTCATACTTATTCGTTAATAGTGAGAAAGAAAAGAGTACATTCATATGGTTACAATTATTTAGCATATCTGCATTATCGAGCCGCACACGGCCGGGTAGACACTTACCGAGCCTACATGGATGGGTAGTCACTTACCGAGTCCACGTGATCGGGTAGTCACACACTTACCGAGCCCTATATGTGGCCGGATAGCTATCTATGTATTGCATTACATTGGTGTGTGAGTTGAGACAAGAAAAGGTAAGTACATACTCAGATTATCATTGACTCTCAGTGCTTCTAGTTAATACATATTTCAGTTGCTTTTAGTTATTCAATTGTCTTACATGCTCGGTACATTATTTCGTACTGATTCTCTTTGTCGGGGGCACTGTATTTCCTGTAGGTTCTGACGGTCAGAGAGATAGACCCCCGCAGTAGGCGTGCCCGAGCATCAGCTTGTTGGTAATCTCCATTTCATTCGGAGTTGCCAGGTTCAAAATTTTTGTTGTAGAGACAGTATGGATAGGCCGGGGCCCTGTCCCGATCACAGTACAATTGTTATCCTTAAAGGCTTGTGGACATGTTTTATTATTGTACAATTGTCAGTTTGGAGGCCTTGTTGACCCATTTATGTATATATGTTTTGGAGTTGTTTTCATTGCAGTTGAGATGGTCATTGTTTACATTTTATCACGAGTATAGCCTTGTCGGCCTACGTTGGTATTGTTTGAGTTTCAGCTTGGCCTTATGGGCCTAAGTATGGATTACATCCAGAGCTCCGAGTTACAGTTGGTATGCTCGATCAAGTAAGGCACCGGGTGCCGGCCCTCCAGAGCTGGGGTGTGACAGGCAGCTTGTGCCTTGAGACTTCCTTGGCATGAATTGAATTCTGGTGTGATGTTACACCATGCACAATGAAGCTGAGACAATCCGCGAGTGCAAATTCCATGACTCGAACAACCTTGAGGACAAGGTTTTTATTGAGGGCGGGAATATTGTTATGAATTCTACTCAGGAGTTGGGCCTGGAGGAGCATGAAGATCAACTTGGGCCTGCATATAGAGACTAAGATGCTGGGCTAGACAGCCCAGTAAAAGACTAGCAGATTATGATGTACTGGAGCCTGGCTGACTACACATGACTTTTGAGTTATAAAAGGGAAGCAACAACAAGATAGCAGGGCATGGAAGAACTTGTATCTTTATTTTGTTAGCTTAAGTTTTAGCAGTCTGGAACCTCCCTTTTCTGTTTTATCTTTTAATTTTGTATCTCTCCCTTGTTATTCAATATGGATCCATTAAAGTGAACATGAAATAACTCAACTTCTAGTTCAATCTCTGACACGTGCTATGTCACGCTTGTACATGTAGTCCAATTTTATTTTTGTACTCACCACTATTTTATCTTCGTGAAAAAAGAATTCGTATTGTGAACAAATATATACTTGAAAGAATAGTAGAGACTAGAATTTGCAGTTGCAATTCTTGAATGAATGGTGAGGACTGGAACTTCGTTACGTCATTTTTTATATGTCGTTAGTTGTTGGCCTTGTGGCCACGACATATGATAATTTTGGAGGCACTTCATATCCCTACAAATACGAGAACCTCGAGGACTTAATAGTCAATTAGGCATTTTCTAGGTGGGGCCATACAGAGAAGACGAACCATGAAATATGAATATGTAAAAAAATGAATCTTGGAATATAACTCAATCACAAAATCGAGCTTATGGTGAAGATTGTCTAAGTCCTTATAAAGAGATCATTTATCTCGTTAACCATTAATGTAAGACTTTTTTCATTCTTCAACACTACACCTCACACTCAAAATTAGACATCTAGAACGTGAACAATTTGATTTGCGGCCCAACATCAGGATCATCTCATTAACCACTTATGTGGACTTTTTTCATTCTTCAACAAATACTACTACTTTGAATACTTTTATTTGTCTGGTTCAACTCAAAAACTAGTTCAAGAGGTGTTTCTATTAAAGATATAGACTGAATATATATATTAGATATATACATAATTGCATTTTACATTATCTAGTTTTACACTAATAGACAATTGGTTACATTTTGGTTATGTTTGTAATAACTGCCTAGTGGTGACATATCAGTAGTATAAATACTTGTAATAGTGGACTAGATTCATTAATCAAAAAAGTCTTCACAAAACTCTTTCTCTTCTTTCCTTTTCTTCTCTGTCGATTGCACTGTTCCACTGGAGCAATAGCTAATGGAGCAAGGAGGATCTCTTGCATGCAGTTGTAATTGAGCTTGGAATCTGGCTCATAACATGGTATCAAAGCATCGCAAGCTGAATCGAGGAGCTCACTGATAATTGGAGCTGAGGATTTTGACTTGTAGAGGTTTCGATCTATTTTCACTGCAATTTTCATCTGGTTCGTTTGATTAATTGATCGATCTACAACACATTCATAGTTTCGTATTGAAATTTAGATTCGTTATACATATATAAATTGAAATTATATGGAAAATACAACAACATTACATTCAACGACATTAGAAGAGAGTTCGAACTCAATGTCGGAATCAATCAATCATAATCATCCACTATTTCTGAATGCTTCAGATACAGTTGGTGCGATACAAGTTGAAATTCAACTAGTAGGTATGGAAAACTACACATTGTGGAATAGAGCTATGCAATTGACTCTATTAACGAAAAATAAAATTGAATTCATCGATAGATCTATAAAGCGGGACACGTATGGGCCTAACCACACAAGGCAATGGGATAGATGTAACGCCTTGGTTATGTCATGGATAATGAAAAATGTGGATAAGAATCTGTTAAGTGGTATTTTGTATAGATCGACTGCATATGCTGTTTGGAGAGACTTGGAGGAGAGATTTGATAAGATCAATCTCTCTAGAATTTATCACCTGAAGAAGGAACTGTCGATGCTTCAGGAGTGTCACCAGTATCTCATTATTATTCCAGAATGAAAGATATGTGGGACAAGATAGATTCGATTATACCTCCACCTACATGTGAATGTACAAATCCAAAGGAGTATATTGCACATTTAGGGAATCAGAGGCCCGGTGGGTTCTTCCTTTATCTGTCTTTTTCATCCAGTGCCCGCACTGCGTCAGAAAGTCTTCGTCTTCGATCTCTCTTCGCAACGCATTTGTTGGGCAACAAGCAGCGGATGAGCGCGAAAGTCGTTGCGCTTGCTGGAGTTCTTAATGGGATTGAATGATGGATACAACCAAGCAAGGAGTCATATCTTATTGATGTCACCAACACCTAGTGTAAATCAGGCCTACACAATGATAGCACAGGATGAGAGCCAAAAGTATATTTCAGGGTGAAACTCTGGTAGTGATACAGTGGCATTAGCTAGCAAGGCATCATTCAACAAGAGTAAGAAATACAATGAATATGCATTTTGTGATCACTGCAATATGAAGGGACATAACAGAGAGAGTTGTTATAAACTAATGTACTGTGACTACGGTAAGAACAATGGACACATCAGGGATACATGCTACAGACTCATAGGAAATACATCAGATTTCAAAGGGAAGAAAAAGACCAATGCAGTCATGGCTTCATATCCAGTTGGTGCATCATCTCAGAAATCTGTGCAGGGATATGGAACATCTCAACAACACTATGGAGGATACACTGATGGAGGTAGCAATCAAGGACATTATGGAGGAGGCAACTCTCAATTGTCTCCACATCAGCAAGAGCAGCTTCAGTACATAATGAGGACTTGTACACCAGACAAGATAGGAAGAATAATTTCTATGATGGATCAGGAAAGAGGATTAGGTGCAGATAAAGCTGTAGCAGCCAGAGTGCATATGGCAGGTAAATGCATTGGTAAGAATAATAACCCTTGGATAGTGGATTCAGGAGCCACTAATCATATGGTCAAAGATAAAAATATGATTGAAAAATTTGATCTATCAAAAAATACAGGACATGTTAATCCAGGACATGTTCAATTGCCAAATGGAGGCACTGCTTCTATCTCCCACATTGGAGACTGCAAGTTATCAGGAGGTGACTTCATTAAACATGTGATTTGTGTGCCAAGCTTTCAATTTAACCTATTTTTTGTATCCAAGTTATGTAAGGAATTGAATTGTAGTGCAAGATATTTCCCTGACTTCTTTGTACTACAGGATCTCTTCACTGGGAAGGTGAAGGAAATTGGTAGAGAGGTGGATGGTCTTTACATTTTGGATTCTACAGAGAGGCAGGAGAGGTGGATGAGAGCACAAGCAAATATGTCAACAACCAGTGCAGAGGAACTAAAAGTTGATATGTGGCACATGAGATTGGGGCATGTACCAGTGAGTGTGCTTAGTAAAATAAGTGTTTTTAAAAATAAACCTAGCTTTACAATTCAACAATGTGATGTGTATCCTATGGCAAGACAAACCAGGTTGCCTTTCCCCACTAGCAATAGTAGAACTGAGTTTCCATTTGAACTGCTGCATATTGATGTTTGGGGACCATATAGGGTCCCTACCTACACAGGAATGAGATACTTCTTAACAGTAGTAGATGATTGTACTAGATGGACATGGGTATTTCTTCTACATATAAAATCTGATGTTGCTACTATGCTTAAGGAACTATGTCTGATGATTAAAACATAGTTTAATGCATCTGTAAAATGTATGAGATCTGACAATGGTTCTGAGTTTGTCAATAGCTCCTGCAAGGATTTGTTTACACAGATGGGAATTATACACCAGTGTTCTTGTCCTTACAGTCCTCAACAAAATGAGGTAGTGGAGAGAAGGCATAGACACATCCTTGAGATTGCAAGGGCCATTAAATTTCAAAGTAAACTTCCAGCTAGATATTGGGGAGACTGTGTAGAAGTTGTTGTATATATTATCAACAGGATGCCTTCATAGTGATAGGAGACATTTCACCATATGAGAAGCTTTATAAAAGGGCTCCAGTCTTATCTCACCTGAGAGTTGTTTGTTGCTTTTGCTATGCAAAAAATTTGGTGAAAGCAGACAAATTTAACGCTAGAGCCATAAAGGCAGTGATGCTTGGGTACTCAGCCAGGCAGAAAGGATACAAATTGTTAAATTTAACCACTAATGTTACTTTTGTTAGCATGGATGTGACTTTCTATGAGGATATATTTCCATTTCATCAAGAAAAAAGACATGATCCAGACAGCAGATACAATTCAGGTGTCCTCCACGAATGTCCAGTTAGTGCTGATGAAGGTCCAGTTGGTGGTAATGGAGGATCAGATGGAAATACTCCCCTTCATGCTCCCCAGCAGATACAACAAGTTCCAGTAGAAGATAGAATAACAGAAGTGGCTGAGCAGAATGATACTGTCATGGAGGATCATCAACATGAGAACCAGGAGAACATTCTTGAAAATACATCTATTTCATTGAGGAGATCAGACAGAAGCAGGAAGCAACCTGCTTGTGTGAAGGATTTCATACAATCAGGTGGTGCAGACAGCAGACAAAATCAGAGTTGCTTGTATCATATGTCAGACAACCTATATTATACTGGATTGACAAAAAGCTATCAATGCTTCATTGCTAAGATTAAAGTTGAACATGAACCAACATCATATTCTGAGGCAGTGAAGGACAATAGTTGGATAGAGGCTATGAAGATTGAGATACATGCCTTGGAAGATAATCAGACCTGGGAAATAACTGACCTATCCAAACAAAAGAAGGCAATTGGATGTAAGTGAGTTTATAAGATTAAATATAAGGCAAACGGTGAGGTAGAAAGGTTCAAAGCAAGATTAGTGGCCAAGGATTACAATCAAAAGGAAGGAGTGGACTACCAAAACACTTTCTCACCAATTGCCAAGATGGTGAATGTCAGGGTAGTCATCTCAGTGGCTGCATCTAAAGGTTGGTCGATATATCAAATGGATGTATACAACACTTTTCTACAAGGTGATCTTAATGAAGAGGTGTATATGAGTATGTCACAAGGTTTTGATCACAAGAAAGGAAAGGTGTGCAAACTTGTGAAGTCACTATATGGGTTGAAGCAAGCCTCTAGGCAGTGGAACATAAAGCTTACCACTGCTTTGAAGGCCTCAGGTTTTGTTCAAAGCAATCTGGATCACTCTTTACTCACAAAGAGAGTTGGACATAAAATTGTGATGGTTTTAATCTATGTAGATGATCTTCTTATTACTGGGAATGATGAGGAACTTCTTCAGGATACGAAGTTGGCTCTTCAACAGAGTTTTAAAATCAAAGACTTAGGCACTTTGCGATATTGTTTGAGTTTTGAGTTTGCTCGAAATAGCAGTGGGATAGTAATGCATCAGCGAAAATATGTTGTATAGTTGATATGTGATCGTGGGTTGTCAGCCGGGAAGGCAGTGAGGACCCCAATGGAGCTCAATGTCAAGCTGACATCCATTGTGTATGATGAGAATGTTAAGGGAGCAACAACAATGATCCAGCACTGGAAGATCCAGCTAGTTATCGGAGATTGATAGGGAGGTTGTTGTACCTAACCAACACCAGACCTGATATCTCATTTGTTGTTCAGTGTTTAAGCCAGTTTATGAAAAATCCGAGCCTCTCATCGGGTGGTAAGATATGTTAAAAATGCACCAGGGCTAGGGCTCTTCATGCCTGCATGAGACACTACCAGTCTTAATGCATACTGTGATGCTGACTGGGCTTCGTGCCTCAACACCAGAAGATCCATTACTGGTTATATGATGTTCTTTGGATATGCACTCATATTATGGAAGTTGAAAAGGCAATGCACTGTCTCGAGAAGCTCAGCTGAAGCGGAGTATCGAAGTATGGCCTCTGCAGTCGCAGAGGTAGTTTGGTTATCTGGTTTGTTTTCTGAACTACATGTTGATGTTCGACTTCCTGTACCAGTTCACAGTGATAGTAAGTCTGCTATACAAATAGCAACCAACTCAATCTTTCATGAAAGGATGAAGCACATCGATATCAATTGTCACTTTGTCCGAGAGAAGTTACAGCAAGGGTTGATTTCCACTATTTACCTTCCTACTGAGGAACAACCTGCGAATGTTCTCACAAAGGGATTAGGCCAAGCACAACATGATCACCTATTATCCAAGCTAGGACTCAAAGACTTGTTTGAAGTTTCTAGCTTGAGGGGGCGTATTAAAGATATACACTGAATATATATATATATATATATATATATATATCTAATAGACAATTGATTACATTTTGGTTATGTTTGTAATAACTGGTGGTGAAATATCAGTAGTATAAATATTTGTAATAGTGGACTAGATTCATTAATCAGAAAAGCCTTCACAAAACTCTTTCTCTTCTTTCCTTTTCTTCTCTTCCACTGAAGCAATAGCTAATGGAGCAAGGAGGATCTCTTGCATGCAGTTGTAATTGAGCTTGGAATCTGGCTCATAACAGTTTCATGCCATATAAAGAGATCTCCCGCTCGCAAGATCCCAGTGTGGGATTCTGACCGTTGTTTTAAGGTTTAACACAAGTCATTACTAAAAGATATCTGATAACATCAATCCTAAAAGTATTTGATTGAATCATCATTATTTCTTCCTTAAACGAGTAATTAATGACCATAAGACTTCTTGAAATAGTAAAAGTTAAATTGAAGAAAAAAACTTACTGTAATTCTTTTGGAGTGTAAAAAAATCTTCATTCAAGTGGGAAATAAAGAGATCGGGAGGGAATAATGTTTTTTTCTTTTTTAACTATGGAAAAATACATGACTTACCATTTCATGACCTAGTTAATGTGACTATTTATTAATGTGGAATAAAGTTTATCCCATTATTTATGACTCGAACAATTGGGATCCGCACATCGAAAACGTAAATTTCACACACGTGCACACGTTGTACCAAGGATCGTAAATTTCCTTAGTGAAAGAGATATTGATAAATGACATTCATTCCACCAGTTTTCCCTTAAAGGCCGCAGCGCTAATTCGGTCCCGAGTCACTGGAGTCGCGGCGCTACCCAAACAGAAAGTCTGAAACTAATTTTTGTGACGTTTGACCTGCCCTCAATGACATTCATTCCAGCAGTTTTCAACCATTATTTGATTGATAAATTGGTGTCATTACATGGGCAACATTGTCATTACATGGGTGATTCAATGTCATTACTTGGCACTTGAAGGGACAAATTCTTACACTATAAATTGAAGCATTTGACTCGATTGTTAAAAACTACTTGAAAGACTTGCAACACTTCATTCTCAGAAAATCTTCTTCCTCTCTAGCATATTTCAATACTCAAAGTTATTCAAGAGAAACACTTGAGTTTCCTTTGCTCTTGGGTAGGGCTGCACAAAAAATGGACCGGATAAAAAAAACGGACCGAATTTTTCGATCCGGTCTTCGATCCTACGTTTCTGAAAATTCGATCATCGGTCCGTTCCGGGGTTTTTTTCGGTTTTTAGTGTATATTGGACCGAACTTGGACCGGACCGGACCGAATTTTTCGGCCAGGTCTTCGGTCCTGCCTTTCTGGATTTTCGATCCTCGGTCCGATTCGGTCCGGTCCGAGGGTTTTGTGCAGCCCTAATCTTGAGAGACTATTGTCCATCAACGTAAAAGGATATATACGAAACAATCTTGTCTTAAAGACAGAGTGTCATTACTCGACTCAGCACAGTTGTAACAATTCAAATTTAGTGTCTCTTGATTTCAAATATCAAAATTCAAGGAGTTTTCTGCAATTGGTACAAAGATTCAAGACTGATTCAAAAACTCAAAAGTTTGTTGTTGCCTCAATTCTTATTCACAAGAAGCTTGCGCCAATTATAACTTTAATTGTTTGTTTATCCTTTCGAACACTTGTAATAGTTAATTACTATTCATGTACTGCTTTATATCCAACAACTTTTTCAGTGAATATGTAATAAATTTGATTAGCCAAGTCGGATGTTATTCACTATTCAAGTGTCAGCTGACACTTGAGTTAAAAAGAGCTAAACAGTACGATGACGTTAATTGCAAGGCAAAATAAGTAACTCATCATAATCATAGGCGCTTAAGAAAATTACAAATACCAAAATTTAAAGATTAATATTCATAACACGGGAAGATATTTTGGAAGAGCCACAAAAAGATAACTTTATTACGCAACTCAGGCCCCATATTTCACTTCGGCAACCAACCGGGGTTGGAGCCGGCCTCCCCGCCACCTAGCTAGCGCGCTCCTCACCTCAACGCTACACTTCGTCAGCTACGCAAGAGGTTTTTCACTATCATTTCCAGTTGCCCCATCTCTGGGGTCTGGTTGTCATTTGGGATGCCCTTTTCATCCCTTCCCCCGGATACGGCTGCAGAGCAAGGAAAGGTAGATGCCAGTTTGCTTAAGACTTGGAGTTCGAAGTGAAATGGATCACTATAGGGTTAAGAGTGACTTGCTTACACTGCTGAATAACCTTCACTTTAGCGAGTTGTAGGACAAACTACATTCAAGAGGAGAAAGGAAACTGCCCAGTGCCGGAAGGTCAAGGAAGTTGGTGACCTGATGACAGGGGAGCCGGCGACCGAAGCCTCGGTGAACGGCGGCCGACTAAGGCTATTTGGCTTTGGATCCTTCCAAATGTTAGTTCATATCCGAAACCTTAGTGCTTTCCCTCCGTGCCCAAAGTCTGGATTGATACTTTTCTTGAGGAAATCTGGCTCTGAAATGATCTAGGTAAAAGCTATTGGCTACTACCTGGTAGGCAACTCACTATGAATAGTCTCTATCACCGATAGGCCAATCCAATTAGACGAAGGGATGAGTAGCTAAGAAGCCATGAAACAAGTAGCTACTCCTACTGCAATTGGGGGCTTCTTTTATTTGTTGCCGACTACTTTTTCAAACAACTTCCTTAGAAATCAAAGGTGTGTAAAAAAGTTCTACCTAATCTACCCCCAAATAAACAAGTTAATTCCTCCGCGATTCATCTAATCCAGCCCACCAAAATCAACATCAAAGGGTTGTTACATATTAATTCAAAGCTATATTTTGCTAAAACTAACAGTGATAAGAGGTGCCATTGCGTTTGGGAGCAGCCCTTGTGCTGCACCCTGTATCACGTGCCCTCTTCTTCGCCGTGGGATTTTCCTCATCCATCATCTTTGCTAAATCTCCACCAAACATTTCCACAAACGTCCTCTGTAGATCCTCTAGACTCTCCTCCTTCCCCATTTAATTAAGAAAAGAACACATAATAAATACAATAATTCAAAAAGAATCATCATACAAAAGCAAAAAGAATAACTCATTAAAATCTCTTACCGCCGCCCCAACATTTTGATCCATTCTGTTCATTAAATCATGGAGGAAATCGCCCATCCCCTGCATACAATTCCAACTTAGACGGTAAATTTATAATTACCTTTAAGTAACACAACGAAAACGGCGGGACAACAAGGAAAAAAAGTAAACGACACCATTTTTGTTGTCACGATATTTGTTTTAAGCATAATAATAATAATAATAATAATAATACAGTAATAATTAATTTTGTGCTCCTTCCATCCCATTTCATGTCAAAGGGCTGAACTAAACATACAAATTAAAAAGAGATCAGACTTTTAAACATTGGCTAAAAGTATGCGAGTTACTAAAGTTATTTTACTATTAACAATTACAAACTAAATAATAACTTGCCGTAAGAGTTAGTGAGTTACACATGTCACTTGTTTTTTCTACCAAAAATAGTGATTTTAAAAATTATTTTCATAGTATAAAATAAAGGTCTAACGAGTTATATTAATTTTTTCTTAATAGTTTTCAATATTGAAACATGTCATTCTCTTGTAATTGGTTAAAGAAAACCATAAATTGAGGATATCACGATCACTTCACCAGGATGTTTCGCTGTTATGGAACTAGTAATAAAATTGAGGGAAAAGGGTCAAAAATATCCCTCTACTTTCATAAATTTCCTCCGTTACAAGTTGGGGTCAAATCTACCCCTCCCGTTATAAGTTGGAAAAAATATCCCTCCGGTTAGCAAAATTTCTAAAAACACTCCTCATTTCACAAAAACTCCCAAATCAACCCAAATAACCCGATTTCAATTGAAATTACTCATCCCTTCTTTTAACCTGACTCACGACTCACTAAATGAAATTGACCCATACCAAATTAAAACCCAACAGTAATGGCTTTCATTCACCAAAAAATCAGAACACATGAACAGAAAGGGAGAAAGACTTCGTTGTTGTTGTTCGTCGGCGTCGAGCTCGCCGGTGGGGACGGGTTGTTGTTGCTAGTTGCTCTGGCAGTGGTTAGAAAAAATGAAAAAGCTAGGGTTGTTATTGTTGACGTTATGGGTTGGTGGAGACTGGTTAGCCGGAGAAGGAGGGATGTTTGGGTGGAAGGGTGATGATGTTGCAGAGCTCGTAGAGAGAAGGGAGAGGGAGTGAAGTGGGGGTGGTGGAGGTGGCGAGGGAAGCAAGTGAGTAAAAAAGGAGTGGTTGTGCGATGGTGAATGGGCGGTTGGTTGGGTGTGGTGGTGACTGCGATGGGGTTTTGATGGTTTTTCTAGTCGGAAAAGTGGAGGGACGGCGACAGATATGAGAGAAGGAGGAGGGCGACAGTTCATTGATGGTAGGGTGGAGGAGGGCGGCCGTTCATTAGAGGAGAGTTTAAGTAGGTATGGGTCAATTTCGTTTAGTGCGTCGCGAGTCGGTTTAAAAGACGGGATGGATAATTTTAATTGAAATTGGGCTATTTGGGAGTTTCTGTTAAATGAGGGAGTATTTTAGAAACTTTGCTAACGATAGGAGTATTTTTTACCCCAACTTGTAATGAAAGGGGTAAATTTGGCCCAACTTGTAACGGAACGAGTCAATTTATGAAAGTAGAGGGATATTTTTTACCCTTTTCCCTAAAATTGAAGTGGCAAAAAACACGAGAACAAAATATCTGGGGAATATATGATTTCTCTGTGAAAAAGGTACAAAATTACGTACTTTGTCTTCCTCAAGCAGATCAAGGAAACCAGCGTCGTACATTGACCTCTTGTCTTGATCGGAGAGAACTGCCAACACGAATAACGGAAGAACTAACGACCGTCAATTCCCTTCAAAAGACGGACATTTTTCAACAAGCAAAATAAACACACACACGCCGTCGAGGGATTCTGTGAAAACACATCGTAAAAACGAAGAACTGTAACCTGAGTAGGCCTCTTGGATTTTCTGAAACCGGCGTTTCGCTTCTCCAGCCACCGACGGATTCTTCGCCCACCTATCTGGGTGCCATTTCTTCACACATCACAAAAACCGCACACATGTTATAATACCCAGACATGCACTTATACAGAGTACTACTCCCTCTGTTCTAGTAATTTATTCGGACAATTTTCGTTTATCGAGATTTAAAGTGTGTGAACCTTGACCAATAATATAAAATGTATTCTTTTATTATGTTGACAGGAGAATTTTTTTGAATATTTGAATTTTAATTTTAAACATTGAGTTGATCTAATTTAATTTAGCTTCAAAGATTGACCAAATACGCGAAATTGAAAAAATTGGGAGAGGGGGTAAAAAAAGAAGGCGTACCATAGCTAGCTTCCGATAAGCCGAGCGAATGTCGGAGCAGGAGGCATCCTTGCGAATCCCGAGAACTGAATAGTAACAAGATCCGGCGGATCCTCCTCGATCCATAGCCGTTTCTATAATCCAGAGCCAAAATCACAAAATTGATGCGAAAACAGAAGATGTACCTTAATTGATAGGTACAGAGACTAACTTATTAAATAAATTAAACCATAGATAAATGCAAGTGGAGCAAAACTTGAGAATTTAAAGAGGGGAAGATATTGAAGAGGAGAAAGGTGGAAGCAGAAACGCAATGTGTAACGTGGAGAAGATGATTTTGTAACATTTATGTTAAATATGAAAATATATGGCAACAAAAAAGATTCTGATGCCAAGAGGAACGTTCTAGAGATTTCAGATTTTCCAAACGAACAAGATATTTTTTGGGCGAGTTTTGGAATTAGGCTTGAGGATTTCTAGTATTTACGAGGAGTGCCACTAGATCCAATAAAGTCGTTTCGGGTTGTCTTTAAATAGACCGGGAAAGGTTATTGAACCCATTTAACAATATTCAATAACATGAACAGTAAATTTAATTACAGAAAAAAGGGTCAAATTTGCTCTTCAACTGAAATACATTTGTCCTCCGTTAAATTTTGAAATTAAATATACCTTTACCGTTTGCAAGCTTGTTAAATTTGTCCTTATTTGAACAGAAAATTGATGTGGACTCTATGTTGGATCCACGTAGACGCTACATATTGATATAAAGTTTTCAGCTTTTGTGTTTACATATGGGCTTGGACAAAGCAATGGCGACGATGCAAGCGTCGCCGGCCAGTCATCGGCGACGTCTTCCGCCGTCAGGGTGCTATCGGCGAAATCTATGTCTTCACATATCCCTTTCTTCATTTTTTAGGGGAAGGATGGGGTTCCTTCTATCTTTAGCAAATACATAAATGTTTCTTCTTTTGTTATATTTATTACTCCATACATCCTAATTTATGTGGCACCATTTAATTTGATACGGAATAAAAAAAAAAGACTTTTGAAATGTATAGTCCAAAATAAATTTTATATAAATGTGTGGCTATAAATTATCTTATAAAATTAAATTGTTTCAAAATATATAAATGTGACATTTTTCTCGGAACAGACCAAAAAAAAATTGTACCACATAAATTGAGATATAGGGAGTATTATGCTTATTTATGTTAAACCCATAGTTAAAATAAATCGGTTATTTTACTAGGCATATGGCTCCCTAACTCAAAAGGTTTGTGTCCATCACTAATCCTAGATAAGCACGTTAATGCACTGACATATGACAGAAAAAATGTACACTGAGCAAGATGATACAGATAACAACTGACATAGCATCTCATTATTATAACCTAATATTACTTCCTGTACAAGCACCATTTATTACATCTGATGCAGAAAACACAAGAAAACTAGTATTAATAGTACTTTTTACTTTTTTAGTGAAGAGGTAGCACTAAACTTCTCCAAGGACGATGGCATTTGGGGTAGCATAACATTTGATATCTTGCTATTGTTTCTGCAAGCAAATTTATCCTACATGCACCTTCATCCTGACAAAAACCTTAATATATGTACAATTTACTCACTTATATATGATTGATGCTATATGCAATGGACATATCTCAAAATACCGAAGAGTTCAAAGAATAGGCTAAGACATGGAGGTGAAGTTTGCTCAACAAACTTCAAATACCACATGTAAAAGCCTTTCCATCTTCAAATTAAATAGCCACGTTTCGCTTAACCAATGTTTTCCATTTCAGGACAGCACGGATTGTGCACCATATGGCTCTAGGATTTCCACGCCTTGTGACGTGAAAGCCAAAATTAGGAGACACCGGCTGAACACTTGAACTCGCTAACAATCCACTCCCTTGCCACACGGGTGTCTCAAACTGATAATTGTTGTTGAGAGGAAGATAATTGATCATCCCTAGTGACTCTATTGAATCATTGGAACCCCAATCATAATCACCAGGGTAGATACTGGAGGAGGGATCACTGACCAAGAAACTGCTTGCTAAGGTCGAATTAAACGCTTGCATTCCATGAAACCTTTCTGGCATGGACACTGCAGTTGGACTATCTTGTTGCGCGGTGTACGCCAGTGGCAGTGAAATTGTAGTATGATCAGAGTTGCTCTGTAACTCCACTTGACCTGCAGAGCGCAGTTTCTTAGTCATATTATCATTTCTCAGGCAAAAAGAGGAGGAACAAACTTTGGTCAAAAGAGCCCTTCCAAGAGAAGTACCTCAAGGACAAGTAAGCAAATTCAGGTCTTTTAAGTCTATACTATTAGATGGTTTCGACATTGAAGTAAGTTCAATATTAAATCCAAATAAGTGGAAAATTTGATGGTTCATACCTTGTTCAACTGGGTACTTCATAGTCTGCTGGCTTGAACTAGGAGTATGAGAAAGGCCAATTTGCAGATTGGATGCAAGGACTGCTTGGCCAATCAAAGAATGATCCTCAAGGAGAACTAGACAATCCAATTTTTTGTAAACACGACGCTTAAGGTCTTCCACCATCCGCTGGCAGTTATAAGAACACAATCAGCTTCTCAACTCTTACAGTAAAGAGCCAAATAAATATATATGTGGGATACAGACCTTCTGAAATACATCTAGTTTGTCCAAGGACTGGAACGTTTGTCCATCAAGAATTGCTCCTACAAGCTCATAGATGCAGTTGAACATAAGTACAATACTTTCTCCGGTGTTGTATATGTACCACTCGCTGTTGTCTAATGCACAAGTTTTCACATGTTCAGTTATTTTCTCCCATATGTTGATCCCACAAGCCAGCATCTATAATTTAGATGACACAACACAAACAAACTTTATTTAAATAAAAGGTTGATATTTAGACCAAAGACGATATTCTAAATGTTATTAAGGATGACCTTACCTTACGTAAAAGAGATGGATCCGTGACATACAGCCGTAGGAAGTCTTTCACACATGATATTCCTTTCTGACTCAACCGTTTGTGTGATGCACCATCTTTTGCAATCTTTTCCAACCGCCATATTTCATCATCCAAAGTGGGAGGGTAATGCTTCTTATAAGCTAACCCGAAAGAATAAGAAAATAAAACAATGTCAGTACGTAATTTTACATCAAAATAATAGGCACAAAGACTGGAAAGCAGTACTACAAGCAGCATCTCAACAAAATGGATATACTAATGCGCTTGAGGCAATAGCAAGCCTAAATTAAATTTCTATTCAACAGTCCTCTTTTCCCACTTTGCAGGGTGTTATTAACAGGTTAATGGGGATAAGGGCAGGTAAAAGGAACTTACCCTCCCCACGTTGATCTCTCACAGTAAAGGGCTTGCTAACTCCTTCTCTGACCCTAAATTCACCAGAATGGTTAATCAATTTCAGTCCCAACCTGAAGGTCCTGCTCTTTATCCAGCTTGAATTGTCAGTAAAGCTGATATCACCCAGATGTCCTACACCGTTCCTTAGTTGAATAGTTAAATCACCAGTCAATAATGGACGTTTTCCTTCTCTCTCACAAACAACATTTTTTCTGAACTCTTCCTCAGTCCAGTCTTCTTGATCGTCGGGATTAAATTCCCCATTGAGCACAACCACACGAACTTTTACAGTAGATATGAGTCCAGATGTTATTCTCTGGTTGGAACTAGCATCATGCAAGAAAACTTTAATGGGCCTATTGTCAACAGATTCTACTCTACTACCCGTGAAAAGGGCAGAAGGAAGTATAACGTCAAAATGCAGCTGAATAACCCTCAATTGAGAAGTCTCTGTATCATTAAGTGAGGATCTGCAACAACCAAAAGAAATCCCTTTGTAAATCATCTTATACCAATATCAACCAACACATTCATGCTGATACTTAAAGAATGGTAAGTTAATAGTTAAGAAAATAGCATAATTCCTCCATGTGCTGCGTCATATATAAACATGAGCATGAGAGACAAGAGTCACAGGGACCATCAACAGCGATTTGGTTAAAGCAAGAACTGACCTCTGGGTTGATTGAAGTGTTCTCTCAACTTCTTCACGCACCTATCATAGTTAAGAAAACCAAGGATGATAAATACGGAAACTTTAACATAAGACAAATCAAAGTAAAAATAAAATAAAATAAAATAAAACAAAATACTGCTTCTCTCTGTTGACAATAACTAATTTTAGCTTCTATATAGCAATAATTTCAAGATTACTCCAATTGGGAATTGATCAGAAATATTTCAAGTTTTTGCCCTGTGAATGGCAATTTTAATGGCACTCGTATACCTGCAGAACTATGCATGGCCTGGTATTGTCTAATAGTAATTGAACAAGCACTGAATAATATATCACTGATAACACTATTCGATAACAACCCTCCAATCAAGATCAGTCAGATAAAAGGAAAGATCAGCAAGTTGGACAAATAAACGATGAAGACTGGAATCTTCTGAGATGCATACTACAGATATTCAATGGCGTGTAAAAAGGATTAAGAAAAGGTAAAGAACACCTCGGGTAGCAAGAAAACTGAGAAAACATTGTTACTTATCAAAATGTAGGCAAAACTTACAGAAACGTAAATGCTACTTGATGAACAAATGTGAAGATATCTTGTCAAGGAAGTCCAGGCTTTAACCTGATATTCACTAACCAAATAAAATTTTCCGTCAAATGTGAAGAAATGTTGTCAAGGAAGTCCATGTTTTAAACCTGATTTCACTAACCAAAGAAAAATTTCCAATAAAAAAAGGGGCTCAACAACAACAACAACATACCGGTGTAATAACACAAGTGGGGTCTGAGGAGGGTAGAGTGTCCACAAACCTTACTCCTACCTTGTAAATATAGAGAAGCTATTTCTGATAGATCCTCAACTTATGTAAAGCATTTCAAAACAGTATGAAAAGGGGAATACAGAACTCAACAACAAAAATACAGTGCGAAATGGAAAGTAGTACATAACACTCATAAGAAAGAACGATAACAACAACGAAATAATGCGATAATTGAATCACAAGGAAAAAAGGCTCAAAAGGTTTCAAATTTTAACAAATTCCCTTTGCACAGTCTTGAAGACTAAATTGTATTTCTCCTGCAAATAGAAAGATAATACTGTATTTTTCTTGCTTAGCGCGTAGAATCTTACCCATCTTCGGATTGAGGGCTCCAGCCTAAGTGCAAGTTCTTGTAGAGAAGAGGAACTCCTTAGCCCTGTAAAAAGCCTGTGAAAAATGCCAATCAGAACAATGGATTTCAAATTCACAAAAAAAAAAAAAAAAAAACTAAAAGGGGGAAAATTTAAGCAACATACGAAGTACTAGGATGTTGGCGCTTAGATTCTCGAGCTGGAAACTCAGAGTCAGAGCCGTCATCACTAGCCTGATTGATATTCCTCTTCTGTACCATCAAAGTTCAATTTAGTAGTGATACCAATAATTAATTACTAATGAAATAGTCCTGCACAATATGATAGCAGGTGTAACGTTCAACTGTCAACCACCAAAGTCTTTTATATAGAAATTAGTAACCCCATTTAGCAGGAAACAGAGTAGGAAGCTTCAGTAGTATCCAATTAATTTATAATGTAATCAAAAGTCAAACACAAGTGGTGCAGTTCTTTTATACATTTAACACAAACACACTGTGGGTGCTATGTGATGTGTGTGTGTGTGTGTGGTTCTTCAAGATTTTATTATTCAAACTGGAAGACTTAAACAAGTCAATGTCGTCTTCTGCATAACACGACGGCAATGATGAATAAAATATTGTTGCTTTTTCTGATTAATCAAGGCTACAACTTGGAATACAGGTTAAATCAATGGGGTGTTCAAGATTTGAAGAAGAGAAATCCAAGAAAATAACCGGAATTATTATTATATTAAGGAAGAAGCAACGATAAACTACCGACCGCGTAAACTAAGAAAAGTACAAGGAAAGTGCAGATAGCAGAAAATGAGGAACCAAAATCCAATCAGTCCAAACTATGTGGAAGTGCAGCAAGACAAGTAATTAATGCAACGCGTATCTGCTAATTGTTCTTCTGATAAAACAAGGGTATGTTTTACCTAGTAATTTGGTCCAGGATGCAAAACACATCAAAATTTATGTGAATATGGTGTTTACATCTTACATATTATAATATGTGATTGATTTTAATTTGGGTTTAACCTTTTAGGAAAATTACTTATTCCAGGTATTTTTACTAACTCACTCCCAATCAAATATCATAAAAATAATTTTTTGATTATAACTTTATTTATTTAAATAAGGATAAAATTAAAACAAATCAATGTCTTCTTGATTTTGTAAAACAAATTAAAAATAATATTTATTATGTAATGAAGGGAGTAACTTACACGTGATTAAGGAATAATATAATTAAGTGAAAATATGAAAAGATTTAATCATAATTAAGTGATATAAGTATACATGAATGTATGTATAAACACATGTCATATATTTATTAATTTAGCGTGAACACGTGTGAATAAACTTTTAGCA
Organism: Przewalskia tangutica; assembly: GCA_029844215.1. Taxonomy (NCBI): domain Eukaryota; kingdom Viridiplantae; phylum Streptophyta; class Magnoliopsida; order Solanales; family Solanaceae; genus Przewalskia; species Przewalskia tangutica. Next base: position 14,016,007 of record CM056731.1, on the reverse strand, counting down.
AGGCACACTTGTAATACCCTTTCTCGGGATTTCTCGACAAAGGGTATATTCGGTATGGAGGAAAATATTTTTTGGATTTTTTTTTTCATGTTGGGTAGTTCAAATGTTTTTTAAAAAATTTAGTCTAGAAAAACAAATTTCTCAAAAATGAGGAAAATGACTTTCTTTATAAAATTAGAAAAAATAAATTATCGTAAGTGACATTCTAAATTCATTGTCTCCTCCCAGTCCCCACCCACCGAACCCCCGGCTTTGACCATCCCACCCCTGCTACCCCAAACCCCACTCTCCATACCATCCACATGTATAAAGTTTGCTAGATTATACACAAATGTCTTTAGAATAATTTTTTTTTTCCTATCAAATACTAAAAAATAAATAAATAATCCACTTATTTTCCAAAAAAACATTTTCTAACGTTTTCCATCGTACCAAACACACCCAAAGTCTCAATCACAGATTTTAATCGCCCATCCTCTTACTAGTTACGAACTTGGAAGGACTAATCTCAACTGTTATCTATTTGTGGTCAGAAACAATGTGTTTTTGGTAATAACGAGAAAAGGATAAGATACTGAGAAGGGAAAGGGGGCATATTTACCCTCAAATTTAAGGAAAAGAGATATATTTGTCCTCCGTTAAAGTTTGAGGACAAATATGCCCTTTCTGTTATTAAATTTGTATAATTTGTCCAAATTTAACTGAGCTGCCCAGGTGGACGCCACGTGGGAGACACATCAACAGGTGGGACCCACATCACCTCCCTCACTACTTCTACCCTTCTCTTCATCCGTCCAGTCACCGGCAATCGGAGCAGCCAACCACCCTATTTCCACCATAGAACACTATTGGAGACGAAACTTATACCATTAGCTTCGTCTCGTCGAGCCCGTCATTGTCATACCAATCACCACCGTCGAATCATCCTTAATCGAGACCAATTTCATATCGAAATTCGGATTCACTGCTCATCGTCTTCTCCATTGAAGCAGTCGAGCAACGGGAGTGGTCGTAGGTTGAAGAGGATGATGAGACGAACACAATGGTACTAGTCTCAGCCGTCGTGGATTACCGAAACGATCGAAAAATCGAAACCCAAATCGAAAAATTCAATTTGATCGACCGGCGTCTTCGGGATGATTTGTAGGTGGAGGGTGGGTGCACAATGTCTGGGAGGTGATGGCGAGTCTAATGTACCACTGTCGACCGTCGATTGTTGCTCCGGTGGCCGAAAAATCGACGGCGGCGATTAGGGTTTTTTACAATCGAATTGGACGAACTTGTTGTAGAGTATAATTCGAATCACGGGGAGGGTATATAAATGACGGGAAGGAAACGGCGAATCTTTTGGTACCACCGCCGCTCCTTAACGTCGTCGGAATTCGCCGAAATTTTCAAAAAACCACACGGAGAAGACGATGAACAGTGAACCGGAATTTCGATCTGAAATTGGTCTCGATTAAGGATGAATTGAAGGTGGTGGTTGGTATGGCAATGACGGGCTCGACGAGACGAAGCTAATGGTATAAGTTTCGTCTTCAATGGTGTTCTGTGGTGGAAATAGGGTGGTTGGCTGCTCCGGTCGCCGGTGACTTGACGGATGAACGGAGGGATACAGTGAGGGAGGGTCACACCTGCTGATGTGTCTCCCACGTGGCGTCCACCTAGATAGCTCAGTTAAATTTGGGCAAATTGTACAAGTTTAATAACGGAAATGACATATTTGTTCCCAAACTTTGACGGAGAACAAATATGCCCCTTTTTATTAAGTTTGAGGGCAAATATGCCCATTTCCCCTGCTGAGAAATAAGTAAGGTCGCGATGGTCGCCGACTGACTCGCCCTGGCCCCGACCGACCAAACCCGACCCACACGACACCGGTATAAAAATAAAAAAATGCGGGGCGGGCTCGAACCGGACAGTATGGTCGCAGTTCGACCCGTCAGCCCCGATCCCGCCCGACCCCGCCCCGACCCCGCCCGACCCCGCCCCAAATCCCGCCCACTGACTGCAGACAAATAGGTTGTCCAACGCCATTTTACATTTTCGTAGTTGACAACGCCATTTTAGGCCTCCCCTCCCCAACCCCTACCCCCTTTATATTTATTTTTAACCCCTATAAATACCTCATTCCTCTTCTTATTATTTTCACAAATCTTTCTACCCTCTAATCTCTAATTCTTTATAGTTTATACTTTATAGTTTATACTTTATACTTTATAAATATATTATATATATGAGTATAATACTATAATTATAAATTATAATACTATAAGTCTATAATATTATAGTATATGTATATTACATTAATGTTACTTTGTTAGTACTTAGTAATTTATTATTTTTAATTTAGTGAAAAAAAAAAAAAAAAAAAAAAAAAACCCGCCAACCCGTCCCGTCCCGACCAGGCCTCCGACTGGCCCCGACTTCTACCCAGCGGACCGGGATCGGACGACATGGTATGGTCCCGCCCGACCCGACCCCTCCAGCCCGCCTCCGACCCCGCCCTTTTCTCCGCCCGACCCCGCCCGACCCCGCCAAACCCGACCAGGTGGGCCGTCCCGCCACCGCCACCCTAGAAATAAGCCAGAAAAAAAAGGTTTGGATCACTTTTTCATCATTGAATTATGAAGTAAAAGTGGAGGATTTATGTACTTCCTCGTTAACTTTTGTAACCCCTTCAAACTTCAAAGTTACTTTCTAGGCTAAAAAAAAAGACACCCTTTATTTTTAATTTAAAAAGTATTTATTTATTAAATTAAAAATAATTATTTTTTTCTTTTTTAGATTTATTCGCATTAAGTGTTAAGTGATCAAATCCAAATATTTATTTAATTAGAGGTAGTTCATTAAATTACCTATTTTGCTTAGAAAATAGTATTCTTTTAAAGTGTGTGTAAATGACTAATTGAACACTCTTTTTAAACTATTAAAAAAAACAATTTTGAGTTCGAAACTTCATAAGCAGTCAGAGACCATTATTCCACAAAAATAATTAGGGACCGTGATTAAAAATTGCCCGAGTTAAAAAAAAGGCAATGAAGCAAATGTGTGGCGGAACTAAAATTTTTACTAAGATGGTTCAAAATATAAAGAAGTGAATGTTGGAAATTAATTTATTTAACGTGAATATAGTTAATCCTATTATTTATGATTCGAATATGTGGGGTCCAGCACATCAGAAACTTTATTTCCACACACGTGCACTCGTAGTGTCAAGGATCACAAACTTCCTTAGTGAAAGAGATATTGGTACATATACGATATGTTCGGGACATGAAATGATAGATGGTTATTGGTCAAATGACGTTGATTTCACGTTAGTAAATGAAGGAAGAATTGCACAAAGTGTGAATATCGAAACTAGTCGGAAACGGATAGCGACGCCGGCCGAATCGCCGGCCACGGAAAGATCTCTCTCGCACATGGCGGTGACGCCGAAACTCTCAAGTTCCGCCACAACTGCAGGATCGCGCGCTGCGACAGTTTCAGAACGTTGGAAGCGAATTTAAGGTGATTTTTTAGCTGACTTTGGAGTATTAACTCTCCATTATGTTGCTCATGAATTCAGCCATTATTTGGTTGAATTGTAACTCCACAATCAAGTCTAATTCATGGAAATTCAAGGTCATTACTTGGTATGTGAAGGTCATCTTCCAACACTATAAAATGATGTCTTTGGCTCATTTGCAAAACACTTGACACTAAACAATTCTGAAAATATTCCTCTCTGGCAATTCTTCATACACTCATAGATTATTCTTTTATAGTAAACTCTTGAGTTATCCTTTGCTCAAGTGTTTGTGGTTGTTTAATCTTGGGAGACGAATTGCCAATAGTCGTTAAGGGATTAATATGAGACAATATTGTCTTAAGGACAGATTGAATACCAACCGACTCAACCAACCTTGCGTTATTTTCCATTTCAGATTGTAATTTGTTGTTGTTGTTATTTCCCGATTTCCTTGTAATTCGCAATTTTACTCACAATCTTAAGACAATATTCGTTGTTAACAACAACATGACTAGAGAAAATCAAATCAACACTGTTCAAGGCAACTCAAATGCCTTCACTGCTCAAGGCTCAACGAGTGTCAACCCCACTGCTGCTCAAGGCGTTCCAAACGTCTTTACTACTGCTAATGGGAACATGATCGGTGTATTTTATATACACTTTTTGAGTCTTTTTTTAGTTAGTATTTTACTCATTTTGTTTATGTTTAGTATAGTATTAGGGTCGTTTTCCTTTCTTTTGTGTCACAGCGGTCAGAAATGGAGAAATGGCGAAAAGAAGAGAAAATGAGCTTAAGTGAGATGGAATTGCACACAAAAAGGGCCAAGAAATGAAGTCTAAGAAGTTCCGGGAATTATAGAGAAAATCAGACGAAGTCCGGACGAGAAAAGACGATTTAAACGAAAATTCGCCGAAAAATGTCACCAGCGCATGGCCGAAAGCAAAGAGCCGCGCGCCAAAGTGCTCAAAGTCCAGAGTTGCTGAATTTAGCCATGGCCTGATCACATGGCGCCGACGCGGAAATTGTGAAGTGCTGGGCCGAATTTGACATGTTTCAGAATCCTAAAGGGATAACTTTTCCTTCTTAAAGGGATAACTTTTCCTACCTAAAGGGAAACCTTTTCCTACCTAGAAACCCTTACCTAAAAGGATTCTAATAACTTTTCCTACCTACACAAATCCTTAACCCTTCACCTAAAGGATTCTTTGGCTATAAATACTCTACATCATTAGAAGAATTATTCATTCTCCATTCTATCATTCACCATTCTACATCCATCCTTCCACCAATCCACCTTGTAAATATTCCACAACACAACCCTTGGATGCTTGGCTTGGAGACTCATTCTTAGTAATTTTCTTTTCTTTCTTTACTTTATTTCAGTTTTTATGATGAACTTTGAATTAGTTCTTGTCATATTTATGGCTAGGAACTAATTCTCTTATAGGGCTTTCCATGTTGAATTGCTAGAAACTTATGCTATAATTTAATGACGCTTATGGTTGTTTTTCTTATTGAGAGATCTATCCAATAATTGAAATGAATTCTTGGTAATTAATTGACAACTAATTATCACTATATGATTTCTAATCGATTCGAAAAGGGGATTGTGAATATCTTGTAAGTTGGGTAGATGTGCTTGAATTGGGGATGAAAATACCTCAATTAGTTTTGTAAGCGTTGATGAGAGGCTTAACAACCCTAATTTTGCATTGCGCGTGACGGTCAACTAGGTTTTGTTCTTAATCCTCCTAGAGTTACCCTTATCGTGAAAGTTAGGTAAGGAACGATCTGGGGTTGAGTGTTTATATAACCCTAACGAGTATAAAACGATTTCAGAAACTCGCTTTCTCCAAAAGAAGAACACCATAAGTTAGTGTATTAGTAAGTAGCATAAGCGGATAGTAAGGATACATAGAAGCCCTATTCTCATCACATCTGAATTAAATCTTTATATTTAATTAGCTTTCATAACTCTTAGTTACAAACCAAACAATCAATCATTAATTCACCAAATAGATACTAGAAAATAGATAACTGATACTTGGACCCTAATCCTAGAGGACGATATTCGGTCTTATCTAAGACTATACTACTTGATACGATAACGTGCACTTGCGTTTAAAAGTGTGTGCATATATCGCGCCATCAAGTTTTTGGCGCCGTTGCCGGGGATTAGGCAATAGTTCAATATCAAATTATCTATTTTTAATTTCTAATTTGGTTTTAAATTTTTTATTTTTAGTTTTAGTTTTTACGAAAATTCGAGGTGCCGTGATCTTTTGTTGGCTTTGATTCGTTCAGGAACACTTTAGATATGGATTTTTACTGTCCATATGATAGAGAGCCAACCATAGAGGAACAGAGGGAGGAATTACGAGAAACTATACTCAGTCTCACGAGGTTCCAAGCTCAGTTCATGGACGAAATAAGGTCGGGCATAAAGAAGTTGGAAACGCAAATAGCAGAACTCGCAATCATATTCAACAACGAACAACAAATTGAGGAGCCCGAACCAAATCCAACTATTGAGGAATCCGGCAAGACAGTTGGTGTAGAGAAGGAGAAGAGTGCAGAGATCCAATTATTCACCTTCTTGGATTTCTTGGAAAATCTTTTTCTTGTACCTATTGCAGAAGAAACACCACCAGCTGTCAAAGTTGACTCCCAAACAAGAAGTCAATACCATCAAGGGCACCCCCTAGAGTTGAAAGATGTAGGGAATCTCACTGATCCCTACATTAGAGAACCTAAAAGACAAGCATGTCTTGTATACTTGGGGGATAAGCGTATATTTGAGGCCCTTGTTTGAAGCAATTGTTGTAGTTGAAGTGAGACTGCACAATAACTCTGCGGATTGCAAGCGATTCGCGAAGGATCCAATGGGCACTCGAAAGGTTAATTGCGTCCGCTAAAAGGCGTTAAAGACGTAGCATTGGGAGGCAACCATATGTTTTTAATTATGTTATTTTAATTGTTGTCTTTATTTTATTTTATTTTGTCTTTAACAGTCTCACGGTCTTGGGTTCTTGTTGTGTGTTGTTGGATGACAGGTGGACTGAAAGCTGAAACCGAGGAAAAAGGAGCAACAAACGCTGAAAAAAAGGAAAAGCAGTCGTCAGCGCGCCAGAACTGGCCGCGCCAGAACTCGAGGGCCACAAGATTAGCAGTACGGCGCTGAATCTCGTGTCGCGGAACTTGAGAGCCATATTTCCGCAAATTCCGAATTTTTCATCCTAGACCTCGTTATGGCCACGTGTTGTGTCGAAGTTGTCATTTTTCTTTTATTTTCTTTGAGTCTTGCACACATTGGGGACAATGTGTGATTTAAGTTTGGGGGTGTTTTATTTGTGTCTTGTTATGTTTCAATTAAGTCTTTTTTTTTTATTGTTTTGTGTTTATTTTTGAGTCACAAATTATTATTTTTCTTTTTTTTTTCTTTCTTTTTTCATAATTGTCTGTCAAAGATCATGTATGCTGTAGTTGCTAGAAACACCTAGTGAAGTAAGGTGGAATAATGTAACGGAATAGAAGCAACTATCTAAACACCTAGGTTAGATATGCCAAAAACTCACAAAATCTGTCTATTTGGAGTTTCTTGCTTGAATTATGCATGCTAAATGATGAAAACCTATGTGTTATGATTGCTTGCTATTTGAGGCGAAATAAGTAGGATATGCATGTTAGGGAGATGACTCAGGCATTTCTTTGATAGCAAATTCTTACCATTCTTTTCTATCCCGGACTTTAAAAGTATCCCTAGTCAGCCCCATTGAGCCTAAAAATTGAAACTTCTTCTTTGACACCCTATATTCCCACAAATTGTGCCATAAGTAAAAATATGAAGTAGTGGAATAAATTGTGTTAAAAAAGAGACAAAAAAAAAAGTGAATGAGTTTGTTGCACCCCAATAAAAAAGTAATAAGAAATAGGCAAAAGCCTAAGTTTGGGGGTGCTTGTCATTATTATATACTTCACTCTCCCAAAACAAAAGAGGGGAAAGATAGAATCGAAATGAAGAAAAGAACAAAAAGAAAAGTGGAAATCTTGAAAAGCTAAAGAGCTTATGGTACACAAAATGAGCCTAAATGCCTATTTTTACCAACCCCTACCTAAGCCTACATTACAACCCTTAAAGTCCTCAAGATCTCTTCTATGCATACCTGTGATTAGTGGAGAATAACAAGTAAGCATGCCATAGGATTTTTGAATTTATATGCATGATTTAGTATATCGACGTCCCATTAAAGCATGATGAATATGAGTTTGCGAAATATCTAGCTTAATATCTTTGAAATGTCATGCTATATGTTCTGCATATTATTTTGCTAACCTTCATGTTTTTCTAGTTAACACTAAATGCAAGAAAAGTAATCAATGGCAATGAGTCTTTTATTTTCGTTCTTTGAGTCTTTTATTTCTTTCTTTCTATCTTTGCTCGAGGCAGCAAAGGTTAAGTTGGGGTATTTGATCGGTGTATTTTAAATACACTTTTGAGTCTTTTTAGTTAGTATTTTACTCATTTTGTTTATGTTTAGTATAGTATTAGGTCGTTTTCCTTTCTTTTGTGTCACAAATGGTCGAGAAATGGAGAAATGGCGAAAGAGAAAATGAGCTTAAGTGAGATGAAATTGCACACAAAAGGGCCAAGAAATGAAGTCTAAGAAGTTCCGGGAATTATAGAGAAAATCAGACGAAGTCCGGACGAGAAAAGACGACGAAACGAAAATTCGCCAGAAAAATGTCACCGGCGCCGCGGCGCCCAAAGTGCTCAAAGTCCCGAGAGTTGCTGAATTTCAGCGCGCCAGTCATGCACACGACGCGGAAATTGTGAAGTGCTGGGCCGAATTTGACATGTTTCAGAATCCTAAAGGGATAACTTTTCCTTCTTAAAGGGATAACTTTTCCTACCTAAAGGGAAACCTTTTCCTACCTAGAAACCCTTACCTAAAAGGATTCTAATAACTTTTCCTACCTACACAAATCCTTAACCCTTCACCTAAAGGATTCTTTGGCTATAAATACTCTACATCATTAGAAGAATTATTCATTCTCCATTCTACCATTCACCATTCTACATCCATCCTTCCACCAATCCACCTTGTAAATATTCTACAACACAACCCTTGGATGCTTGGCTCGAGACTCGTTCTTAGTAATTTTCTTTTCTTTTCTTTACTTTATTTCGCTTTTTATGATGAACTTTGAATTAGTTCTTGTCATATTTATGGCTAGAACTAATTCTCTTATAGGCTTTCTATGTTGAATTGCTTGAATCTTATGCTATAATTTAACGACGCTTATGGTTGTTTTTCTTATTGAGAGATCTATCCAATAATTGAGTGAATTCTTGGTAATTAATTGACAACTAATTATCACTATATGATTTCTAATCGATTACGAAAGGGGATTGTGAATATGTCTTGTAAGTTGGGTAGACAGGCTTGAATTGGGGATGAAAATACCTCAATTAGTTTTGTAGCGTTGATGAGAGGCTTAACAACCCTAATTTTGCGCATTGTGCGTGGCGGTCAACTAGGTTTTTGTTCTTAATCCTCCTATAGAGTTACCTTTATCAGCGAAAGTTAGGTAAGAACGATACTGGGGTTGAGTGTTTATATAACCCTAACGGGAGTATAAAACGATTTCGTAAACCTGCTTTCTCCAAAAGAAGAACACCATAAGTTAGTGTATTAGTAAGTAGCATAAGCGGATAGTAAGGATACATAGAAGCCCTATTCTCATCACATCTGAATTAAATCTTTATATTTAATTAGCTTTCATAACTCTTAGTTACAAACCAAACAATCAATCATTAATTCACCAAATAGATACTAGAAAATAGATAACTGATACTTGGACCCTAATCCTAGAGGACGATATTCGGTCTTATCTAAGACTATACTACTTGATACGATAACGTGCACTTGCGTTTAAAAGTGTGTGCATATATCGCGCCATCAGAACACCACTGTTCCACCACCCTCTGGTTTTCACCATGAACGCCCCGAGAAGTTCATGGGAACAAATTTCAAGAGATGGCAGAAAAAGATGTTCTTTCTGACGATTATGGGAGTATCTCGCTTCCTAACCGAAGATCCTCCAAAAGTTGGAGATGAAGTGGACCCTCAGCCTGAAACATTGGCGGGAGGGGGCCAAGAGATCCATATCACTAATGGCATGAAGTTGACTCTAGATGCCTGGAGCCATAGTGATTTCCTTTGCCGAAACTATATCCTGAATTGCTTGTCTGATTCTCTTTACACGGTATACTGTACCGTTGGCACTGCCAAAGAGTTGTGGGATAAGCTTCAGATGAAATACAATACCCAAGATGCTGGTTCTAAAAAGTTCATCATTGGGAAGTTTCTAAAATTTCAAATGGTGGACAACAAGACTGTGGCATCCCAAGTCCAGGAATTTCAAATGATTGTACATCACTTGGATTTGGAAGGTTTGAAGCCAAACGAGCAATTCTTGGTTGGCTCGTTAATTGAGAAGTTACCTCCATCGTGGAATGAGTTTATGAGTTATCTAATACTCAAAATGAAAGAAATGACTCTAGATGAGCTTATTGTCAAACTCCAGATTCAGGAGGATAATAAGAAGGTCATGCCAAAGAGGAAGTAACCCGCTGAGGCTAAGACGAACGTGGCGGAAGTAAGAGGGGGCCCAAGCAAAAAGCGTAAGTTCCAAAAGGATGCAAAGGGCCTAACAACTGAAAAGTTTAAAGGGACTTGCTTTTATTGTGGCAAATCTGGCCACATGGCTAAGGAGTGCTGCAAACTCAAGCATGCTAATAAAGTGAAGGCCAAAGGAAATGCCAAGGCTAACGTCGCCGAAGATACTCTTCTTGGCGATATGATTGAGGGTTTTTCGACGGTGGTTCTTGAAGCAAACCTCGTTGAGAATCCTATGCAATGGTGGATGAACACATGTGTCACCCGCCACATATGTTCCAACAAAGACTCCATTTCCACATATACACCAGTCACGGACAAGAAGTTGTTCATGGGTAACAACGTTTCTTCAGAGGTGCTGGGGGTAGGGAAGGTGGTCCTGAAGATGACGTCCGGGAAGGAGTTGACTCTGAAGGAAGTGATGCATGTTTCAGAAATTCGAAGAAATTTAATTTCTGGATCACTATTGGTGAACGCTGGTTTTAGGCTAGTGTTTGAATCTAATAAGTTTGTAATCACTAAAAATGAAATGTTTGTACGAAGAGGCTTCGTCTGTGAAAGCCTCTTTAAGGTTAATGTTTCTGTAATGGCTACTCCTATCATCAATAAAATTGAGTCTTCTACTTACTTTCTTGAATCTTCTAATTTGTGGCATCATAAATTAGGACATGTAAACTATCAATTCACTCAAAGGTTGGTAAAGATGAAGTTGTTGCCTTCTATCGACGTAAACCTTCAACGTAAGTGTGAAGTGTGCGTAGAGGCAAAACTTTCAAAGAATCCTTTTAGATCCGTCGAAAGGGAAACCGCTCCTCTATAACTCATACACACTGATATATGTGACTTGAAGTTTGCACAAACTAGAGGGGGAACAAGTACTTTGTGACCTTCATAGATAATAGAACAAGGTATTGTTACATTTACTTGCTCAAAAGTAAAGATGAAGCCTTTGGAGAATTCAAACGTTACAAAGCAGAAGTTGAAAACCAACAAAGCGGGCGGATTAAATCAATCCGTAGAGATAGAGGGGGAGAATATGTTGCACCGTTTGAAGAATTTTGTGCTCAATCGGGCATTGTTCACCAAACAACGACTCTTTACTCACCTCAATCTAATGGAGTTGCTAAACGTAAAAATCGTATATTAAAGGAAATGATGAATGTGTTACTCATCAATTCAGTCCTTCCCCAAATAATGTGGGGAGAATCTGTTCTTACCGCTTGCAATATTCTTAACATAGTTCCTCACAAAGGTAAGGACAAGACTCCATACGAGCTTTGGAAAGAAAAGAAACTCAGCTACAAATACTTTAAGGTTTGGGGTTGTCTGGCAAAGGTTAAAGTACCTACACCAAAGCAGGCCAAAATTGGACTTATGACTGTTGATTGTATATTCATCGGATATGCAAGCAACAGTAGTGCCTATCATTTCATAGTGTATAAATCAGATGTACCCGATGTTCATGAGGACACAATCATGGAATCAAGGAACGCTAGATTCTTTGAAGACTCGTTTCCTATGAAGGAAAGAGACATAACCTCTCTCAAAAGAAGTTATGATCAGATATCACAAGATTCAGGTGTCACTGACTACCCGAATATGAACGATTCAGATCCAGCGAACTCCGAAGTGGCTGATTATCCGGAATTCAGTATTCCAGATTCTCAGGACTTGGAGGGTCCAGAGATGGAACCAAGATGAAGCAAAAGGGTCAGGCACGATAAGTCCTCCGGTCCAGAATTTGTAGCTTATATGGTTCATGACGAACCACAGACACTCGTTGAAGCATTGTTAACGCCAGAAGCACCGCTTTGAAAAGAAGCTATTGAAAGTGAGATAGAATCCATCTTGCATAACCATACTTGGGAGTTGGTTGATATTCCTCTGAAAAACAAGTCGTTGAGATGTAAATGGATACTCAAACGGAAATTAAAAGCTGATGGATCTATAGACAAATACAAGGCCAGGTTAGTAGTTAAAAGATATCGACAAAAGGAGGGTCTTGACTATTTTGACATCTATTCTCCGGTGTCTAGGATGATATCCATACGTATGTTCTTAGCTATCGCCGCCTTGCGGGATCTAGAAATACACCAAATGGATGTCAAGACATTCTTCCTAAATGGTGATTTGGAAGAAGAAATTTATATGGACCAACCCGAGGGCTATGTGGTTCCTGGACAAGAGATGAAAGTTTGTCGGCTTGTCAAATCGTTGTACGGGCTTAAACAGGCCCCAAAACAATGGCACAAAAAATTTGATAATACTCTATTATCAAAGGAATTCGCCATTAATGAGTGTGACAAATGTGTCTACACAAAAGGAGATGCCGACTCATTTGTAATGATCTGCCTTTACGTTGACGACATGTTGATCACAAGTAGCAATCCTAGAGTAATTCTAGAGACTAAGAACATGTTGAAACAATGCTTTGACATGAAGGATATGGGTATCGCATATGTCATCTTAGGGATCAAGATCTCTAAGACATCTGACGGACTGGTCTTATCTCAATCTCATTACATCGAGGATGTGGTGAAGAAATTTGAGGTTTTCGACAGTTCACCAATATCGAGACCACTGGATGTAAATCAAAATATCGAAAAACATTTTGGTGCACCCATACGTCAGAAGCGATATGCGAAGGTTATTGACAGTTTAATGTACATTACAAACTGCACTCGACCTGATATCACTTATGCAGTCAATAAGTTGGATAGGTTCACCTGCAATCCGAGTGAGGATCACTGGAAAGCGTTAACTCGGGTACTAAGATACCTGAAACACACACAAACTTACGGGTTACATTACTCGAGGTATCCAGTTGTACTAGAGGGGTACAGTGATGCAAACTGAATATTTGATATCGAGAACACCAAGTTCACCAGTGGGTATATATTTACAATTGGTGGTGGGGTTGTGTCTTGAAAATCCTCTAAGCAATTGCATTGCCTGATCCACGATGGAGTCTGAGTTTATCGCATTAGACAAAGCAGGAGAAGAAGCTGAGTGGCTTCATGACTTCTTAGAGGATATCTCATGTTGGGATAAACTCGTACCTTCTGTAATGATCCACTGCGACAGTGATCGGTGTATTTTATATACACCTTTTGAGTCATTTTTAGTTAGTATTTTACTCATTTCATTTATGTTTAGTATAGTATTAGGGTCATTTTCCTTTCTTTTGTGTCACAGCGGTCAGAAATGGAGAAAATGAGATGAAATGAGCATAAATGAGATGGAATTACACACACAAGGGCTAAGAAATGAAGTCTAATAAGTTCCGGGAATTATAGAGGAGATCAGACGAAGACCGGACGAACAAAGGACGAAGAAACGAAAAATCCGGAAGAATGCCGTCACCGGCGCCGACCACTGAAGTCGTCCGAAGCTCTCTGATTTTCAGGCGCCGGATTGCAGGGTCGCGGCGCCAACGCGAGATTTCTGAGTTTTTGGGCCGAATTTGACACATTTTCTGAGTCCAAAAGGGATAACTTTTCCTACCTACATATTCCTCAACCCTTTTCCATAACTTTTCCTAAACCCTTTACCTAAAAGGATTCCATAACTTTTCCTACCTACATAATCCCTAACCCTTTACCTAAATGATTCTTGGGTTATAAATAGTCTCTACATCATTAGAAGAATTCATTCTCATTTCATACCATCCTACAATCCATCGCCCATCCCGTTCTCCATCCACCATTCCATTACATTCCATCTTGTAAATATTCCACAACACAATCCTTGGATGCTCGAAGGCTTGGAGACTTGTTCTTGAGTATTTTTCTTTTCTTTCTTTTTGCTTTGATTATTTCAGTTCATGTTAAAGATTATATTAGTTCTTAGCATGACTATGGCTAGGAGCTAATTACTTTGTTAGGGATTTCCTTGTGATTCACTTGAAACTCTATTCATGAATTAATATATTAGTTTGGTTTCTTCTTCACCTATTTAAGATTTATTCAATAGTTGTTTTGATTGCTTGATAATTAATTGATCACTAATTATCATAATCTATATGATTTCTAATCGAAAGCCGAAAGGGGAGATTGTGAATATGCTATAGTTGAATAAACATAGGTTAAATCGTGGACGAAAGTACCCCGATACTTGTGTAGCTTAATAGGTTATTGCTCTTAATCCTCCTTTGTAGTCAATCTTGTCACCGAAAGGTAGAAGGGTTCTCTATTGGGGTTGAGTGTTTATATTACCTTAACAGGAGTATAAAACGGTCTAGTTAACCTGCTATCTTAACGTAGAAGAAGAAGTCAGTCTAATTGTATTAAGGATTGAATAGAGTGGATAGTTGATGATCTTGGAAGCCCTAATTCTCCATCATAACTGATGTAACACCCCATTTTAACCGTGGTAGAAAACGGGAGTATTACGTATGGTTGATTCCTAGATGTATTTAAAGGAGTAGTCACCTAATTAATTAAGTGAATTAGGACACTTGATTTATTGCAAAAAATACTGCAATTAATCTCCATTTAATGGTCTGCGAAATTAATGAGATTCTGGATCAGGGTTCTTTATTATCCTAAAGGGAAGGGGTTAGGCATCCTCTAAGATCCGCTAACTTGCGGTTATCCATTCAAACCTAGGTTAATTATATGTTGACTTTTATTCTACCTATTCTAAGCATTTTTACATAATTTACAATTAAAATAAAATGCAATACAAAAATAGTAAAACTAAAATTTAAATGAGACATAAGATAAAACTCCGGGACATCTTTAGCCCTTTTTAGGCCTTCTGCACAAGATGATCTCCGGGTACCTGCATAAACACTTAGTAAAAGTGTTAGTAATAAAATAAACAATAGCAATAATTAATAAATAAAGTCAAAAAATAAATCCGCCTTTTGTACAGGGGAGGCCTTGGAAATCAGACGGAGATTCCTTCATCGGCCAATATTGTTAAAAGCAATAAAATAAATAAAACCTTCAAATACGCGCCAAACTGTAATAGTTTTAAACACGGAGGGCTCAGATATATATAAAAATAAAGTGGGACATCCTAAACAGTGTCATTGCAAAATTCGCCACAACGCACGTTGGTTATCCTGTGTAAGTAGAAGAAATCATCAACGCCCAGAAAGCTTCATTTATTTTATTTTCCGTCTTTGCAACTGTGGTGGCCTCAAAAATCGACGGATAACTTTTTCATCGGCCAATGTAGTATCAAGTTCAAAATCAGTAAAATACCAAATTAGTATCTTGTTCAAAATTAATAAAATACCAAGTGCATTATCTTGTTCAAAATAAGTAAAATACCAAGTGTAGCATTTGTTCTTTAAAACTCAGTTTAATTAAAATAAAGGGGGCGAAACTGTCCAGAATTAGTCCCGAAAATCAGAACATCCTAACAGTGGTAAAACCCACAAAAATCAGTCCAGAAAGTAGCCTAACACCCACAAACAGTCTACCATAGCAAAAAAAAAAAAAAACCAGCGGAAATTAGTCCAACGCAAAAAATCAGAAAATAGCAAAGCGGTAGCCAACAACATCACCGGAAAATAGTAGGAGCAGGACATTTCGCCGGAATTTTCAAAACGTCGCCGGAGTTCCTAAAACTCCGGCCAAAATACTAAAATGGCGCAAAATCAGCCCAACAAAACAGAAGCAAACCGACGAACATCGCAATATCATCGAACCAGTTCGCCGGAGCTTTTAACTCCGGCCAAATTACTAAAATAAATAAAAATCAGTCCCAACAACACAGTATGCAACAAATCCTGCAATAAAAACAAAGCCAAGGTAAATTTGTCAACAGATGGTCGCCGGAAATTTTAAGAACATTGCTGGAAATTTCAGAACGTCGCCGGAGTTTGAAAAACTCCGGCAGATACTCCAAAAATCAGAAAGTCAAGCCATTAGCCAAATGAACAACAGATACCAACAGAACGTCGAAAACCAACGTCGCCGGAGTTTCAGACTCCGGCTATTTTGAGTAGCACAAAAGGAAAATGGCGGCGTCACTACCACGGCTAACGCCGGAGCAACGCCGTAAGTGGTGTTTGACGCAGCGATGATGAGGTTCGCGGCTGAAGGTGTTCGCCGGAACAGTGGGTTCGCCGGCTGGGTTGGGCGACGACAGGAATGGGTGGTTCGACGAGTGGAGAGGGAGAGAGCAGGGGTGCGCGTGGGAGGGGTTCCGCCGGATGGGGTCAACAGCGACGGGAGGGGTGAGAGAGAGAGGGTGAGGGAGAGAGAGTGAGGGGGGTCAGATATGAAAATGAGGGGCTGCTGGGCTGCTCTTTTAATAAATGAGAGAGATAGGGTAAGAGAATAGGGGGATGGGCTTGGTGTGCTGCAAAAGGTAAGAAAAAAGTATGGGTAGTGTGTTGAAAAATGATAAAGATATGATGGGACTAGGTTTGGTGTTTGGGAAAAATTAAAAAATAGTGTTGGATTGGACTGATTCAAATTGCGTCTTGGACTGGACTGGTTTGACAAAATGCAAGGCGAGTTAATTATTTTAAAAGAAAATTATTTAAAGAGATGCAAAATTATTAAAATGCAAATGCCGACGCAATAATACTAAAATGCAATATTTAAGAAATGTTTAATGTCTGATTAAAACGGGATGTCAATTAATTATTTAAAGAGACGCAAATATTATTAAAATAAACGACGGTGTAATAATAATAGAAATATAATATTAACAAATGCATAATGCTTAAATTAAAATAAAAAATGCAATGCCATTTTGTGAAAAAATAAACATAAGATATTATGTAAAACATGCAAAAATGATGATTAAAATGCGGTGTCCTAAAACACATAAAATTACAACAGATATACCAAAACGGGTCAAAATTGACTGTCAACAACTGATTTAAATCAAAGTATTTTCATAATTAGTTTATTTCCTGCATTCTTAGTTTAGAATTCCAACTCAATTAACGTTAACCAAATAGAAACTAAAGGATAGATAATCGGTACTTGAAAACCAGTCTCTAAGACGATATTCGGTCTTACCTAGAATATATTACTTGTCACGATACGTGCACTTGCGTTTAGTGTGTGCATAAATCGCGCATCAAGTTTTTGGCGCCGTTGTCGGGGATTGGCGTACTTTCAATATCGATTTATCTATTCTTATTTCTAATTTGGTTGCTCCAAAAACACGTTTCTAACTTGTTCTGCGAGAATCTTTTTATCACCTTTTGTTATTTTCTTATTTTGCATGTTAAATTCGAAAAAAAATCGATTTTTTTTTAAAAAATCAGGACACATGGACTACTACTTCTATCAGGGGCAGCAAATTCACCAACAACAGCCTAACCCACAGGTTCTAGAGGAAGATCTAGATGAGTTGCAGGCAGGCATACTCAGGCTCACCAAGTGCCAGACTCAGTTTATGGCTGAGACAAGGGAGTCCCTCAAAAATTTGGAGACCCAAATAGGACAACTAATGGATAGGATGAGCAATACACTTCAAGAAAGTCTGCCTAGCGACACCGTTGTGGGAGGTGGTAAGCAAATTGATGAGCCTGAACCACATCTATCTAGTCAGGAATTTGGAGAGATAATTGGTGTATAGAAGGAAAAGGTTACTGAGATCCAATCATTCATCTTTTTGGATTCCTTGGAAAATCTGTTTCTTGTACCTATTGCAGAAGAAACACCATCAGCTGTCAATGTTGATCCCCAAATAGAAAGTCCAAACCTTCAAGGGCACCCCCTAGAGTTGAGATATGTTGGGAATCTCACTGATCCCTACATTATAGAGAGCTTAGAAAACAAGCGTGCTCAGGTACTTGAGGGATAATCCTATTTCAAGCCCTTAGTTGAAAAGATTGTTGTAGGAAAAGTAAGACTGCAACAATAACTGCGGATTGCAAGCGCGTGAAGGATCAAATGGGCACTCGTAAAGGTTAACTGCGTCCGGCTAAAAGACGTTAAAGACATCGCTTGTTGGGAGGCAACCCAATGTTTTTAATTATGTTAGTTTAATTTCTGTCTTTAGTTTGTTTTATTTTGTCTTGAACAGTCTCACGGTCTTAGGTTCTTGTTTTGTGTTGTGGGATGACAGGTGGACTAGGAGCAGACCCCGAACAGAAAAAAGAGCAAAAACGCTGAAAAAATGAAAAGTCATCGTTAGCGTACGCTGAATCAGCGTCGTGTGGCGGAACTTGAGAGCCACAAGATTGGAGCGGCGGGCCGAATCTCAGCGTCGTGTGGCGGAACTCAGAGCCACAAGATCTTGAGCCGCGGCCGAATCTCAGGGTCACGGCGCCGGAACTTCAGCGAGTCATATTCCTTGCAAAATCCAGAATTTTTCCTCCTGGACCTCCGTTATGACCGCTGTGTTGAGTCAGTAAGTTGTCCCTATTCTTTTTTTTTTTTAGTCTTGCACACATTGGGGACAATGTGTGATTTAAGTTTGGGGGGAGTTCTTAGTTTATTCTATGTGTTTTTTGAGTCTTTTTGCTGTTTATTTCTATGTTTTATGAGTCTAATTTTTTTTAGTCTAATTTTTTTTTTTAATTTTTTTTTTATTATTTATTTTTATGATCAAGCATGCTGTAGTTACTTGAAACGCCTAGTGAAGTAAAGTGGAATAATGTAATGAAATTAGAAGCAACCATCTGAACACTTAGGATAGATATGCCAAAAATTCATGAAATCGAACTATTTGGGGTATCTTGCTTGATTTATGCACTGTTAGTGATTAAACCTATGTGTTTGCTTGCTTGCTATTTGAGGCAAAATAGTTAGGATATGCATGCTAGGGAGATGATTCAGACATTTCTTTGTTAGCCCTTTCTTACCATTATTTGCCTATCCCTGACATTACAATTGAATCCCTAGTTAGCCCATTTGAGCCAAAAATAATATCTTTTCTTTGACACCCTATAATTCCATATTTGTGCCATAAGTGAAAAAAATTGAGATATTGGAATACAAAGTGTTGAAAAAGAGAAAAATGGAGTGAATAATTTTTGATGCACCCCAATGAAAAAGAAATAATAAATAGGCAAAAGCCTAAGTTTGGGGGTGCCGGCTATTCATAATACACTTCATTCTCTCAAAACAAAAGAGGGGAAAGATAGGTATGAAGTGAAAAAGAAAATGGAAGAATTTAAAGCAAAAGAGCTTATGGTACGTAAATTGAGCCTAAATGCCTATTTTTACCTACCCATGCCTAAGCCTACATTACAACCCTGAAAAGCCCTGAAAATCTCTAATATGTGTATCCATGATTAATGGAGAATAGCAAGTAAACATGTCATAGGATTTTGAAATTGACATGCATAGTTAGGTATTGTTACTTCCATTGAGCATGATTAAATTGAATTTGCGAAATATCTGACCTGAGTGTTTAGAATGCTAAAAATTCATGCTATATGTTCCTACATATTATCCTACTAACCTTCATGTTTTTCTAAGTGACAATTGCAAAGAAATGATCGTGTCTTTGAGTCATTTTATTTTCTTTCGTGTCTTTGTTTATATTTTTATCTTTGCTCGAGCAGCAAAGGTTAAGTTTGGGGGTGTTTGATCGGTGTATTTTATATACACCTTTTGAGTCATTTTTAGTTAGTATTTTACTCATTTCATTTATGTTTAGTATAGTATTAGGGTCGTTTTCCTTTCTTTTGTGTCACAGCGGTCAGAAATAGAGAAATGGAGAAAAGGAGATGAAATGAGCATAAATGAGATGGAATTACACACAAAAGGGCTAAGAAATGAAGTCTAATAAGTTCCGGGAATTATAGAGGAGATCAGACGAAGACCGGACGAACAAAGGACGAAGAAACGAAAAATCCGGAATCGCCGCCACCGCGCCGACCATCAAGTCGTCCAAGCTCTCGATTTTCAGCGCCGGACAGGTGGTCGCGGCGCCAACGCGAGATTTCTGAGTTTTTGGGCCGAATTTGACACATTTTCTGAGTCCAAAAGGGATAACTTTTCCTACCTACATATTCCTCAACCCTTTTCCATAACTTTTCCTAAACCCTTTACCTAAAAGGATTCCATAACTTTTCCTACCTACATAATCCGTAACCCTTTACCTAAAGGATTCTTGGGTTATAAATAGTCTCTACATCATTAGAAGAATTCATTCTCATTTCATACCATCCTACAATCCATCGCCCATCCCATTCTCCATCCACCATTCCATTACATTCCATCTTGTAAATATTCCACAACACAATCCTTGGATGCTCGAAGGCTTGGAGACTTGTTCTTGAGTATTTTTCTTTTCTTTCTTTTTGCTTTGATTATTTCAGTTCATGTTAAAGATTATATTAGTTCTTAGCATGACTATGGCTAGGAGCTAATTACTTTGTTAGGGATTTCCTTGTGATTCACTTGAAACTCTATTCATGAATTAATATATTAGTTTGGTTTCTTCTTCACCTATTTAAGATTTATTCAATAGTTGTTTTGATTGCTTGATAATTAATTGATCACTAATTATCATAATCTATATGATTTCTAATCGAAAGCCGAAAGGGGAGATTGTGAATATGCTATAGTTGAATAAACATAGGTCAAATCGTGGACGAAAGTACCCCGATACTTGTGTAGCTTAATAGGTTATTGCTCTTAATCCTCCTTTGTAGTCAATCTTGTCACCGAAAGGTAGAAGAGTTCTCCATTGGGGTTGAGTGTTTATATTACCTTAACAGGAGTATAAAACGGTCTAGTTAACCTGCTATCTTAACATAGAAGAAGAAGTCAGTCTAATTGTATTAAGGATTGAATAGAGTGGATAGTTGATGATCTTGGAAGCCCTAATTCTCCATCATAACTGATTTAAATCAAAGTATTTTCATAATTAGTTTATTTCCTGCATTCTTAGTTTAGAATTCCAACTCAATTAACGTTAACCAAATAGAAACTAAAGAATAGATAATCGGTACTTGAAAACCAGTCTCTGAGGACGATATTCGGTCTTACCTAGACTATATTACTTGTCACGATACGTGCACTTGCGTTTAGTGTGTGCATAAATCGCGCATCAGACAATCAGTCGGCTCTAGGAAGGGCACGTAGTTCTATGTACAACGATAAATCTCGTCACAGTAGACGAAGACATAAGACCGTTTGGCAGCTGGTCACCACGGGTATTATTTCTATTGATTACATAAAATCAAAAGAAAACATAGCAGATCCCTTGACGAATGGAATACCCAGAGATCAGATGTCCTGCATGTCTAGGGGAATGGGCTTAAAACCCAATCACTAAGAACTGATACCGCGGACACCCAACCTAACAGACTGGAGATCCCAGGAATTATGTTCAATGGGAAAACCAAGCCGTAAAAGTTCGGTGGAGCGCTTCGATGGAAGCAAGAGCATTTCGGATAATGTTTTGACATAGAAACATGAATCCAAGGTCGTTCCCATGATAGACATCAAGTGCTACCTGCAAAGGGGTAAGAGGTTAAGTTTCCAAAACCTTTGATAAATCCTCAGTCGTTGAGGTTAGGTTTGGGGAAACTTTTAATGGTTCCTAATACTTGTAAAAGTTGGGTATCGCATAATACCTTGTAGGAGATCACCTATTTAAGTGCGAGGACTGGCCGGCCTCAACTGAAGCACTTAAGAATCCAAGACGTGTCCATGGCCACAACAGACAAAACCTTAAAGAAGAATAGAGTAAGGAAAGGTGTTGTGTTGGTACCATTGTCTTGACTTATACTAAACACTGACAGTTCAAGACATCGCTTTCACCGCGCAGTAAATAAGTCTGATAGTCTTCTATTATGGAAGGTTCAAAACTACGACTACCTATCCAGATGCAACATTGATCCGCCGAAGGATTGCTAGAAAAACACCATGAGTGTACACCAAAATCTCTTTCGAGAGGGGATTGTTGGAAATTAATTTATTTAACGTGAATATAGTTAATCCTATTATTTATGATTCGAGCATGTGGGGCCCAACACGTCGGAAACCTTGTTTTCACGCACGTGCACATGTAGTGCCAAAGATCACAAATTTCCTTAGTGAAAGAGATATTAGTACATATACGATATGTTCAGGACATGAAATGATAGACGGTTATTGGCCAAATGACGTTGATTTCACGTTAGTAAATGAAGAAAGAATTGCACAAAGTGTGAATATCGAAACTAATCGAAGACGGGCAGCGACGCCTGCTGAACTGCCTCGGCGCCGCGGCGCCATCTCCTCAGCGTTGCGGCGCCGCGGATCCACCTGTAGGGTCGCGGCGTCGGTGACGCCCAGAATTCTCTGAAGTTTCGGCGCCACTGCGCCAACCTGCAGGGCCGCGGCGCTGCGACAGTTTCAGAACGTTGAAAGCGAATTTAAGGTGATTTTTGGGCTGACTTTGGAGTATTAACTCTCCATTATGTTGCTCATGAATTCAGTCATTATTTGGCTGAATTGTAACTCTACAATCAAGTCTACTTCATGGCAATTCAAGGCCATTACTTGGAATGTGGAAGGTCATCTTCCAACACTATAAAATGATGTCTTTGGCTCATTTGCAAAACACACTTGACACTAAACAATTCTGAAAATCTTCCTCTCTGGCAATTCTTCATACACTCATAGATTCTTCTTTTATAGTAAACTCTTGAGTTATCCTTTGCTCAAGTGTTTGTGGTTGTTTTATCTTGGGAGACGAATTGTCAATAGCCGTTAAGGGATTAATACGGGATAATATTGTCTTAAGGACAGATTGAATATCAATCGACTCAACCAACCTTGTGTTATTTTCCATTTGAGATTGTAATTTGTTGTTGTTGTTATTTTCCGATTTCCTTGTAATTCACAATTTTACTCACAGTGAACACATAAATAAATTAATGAAATTTAATATCTACTATATATACATAAAAAATAATTTTAACTTTAGGTATATAATATAATTTTTCACGAAAGTGGATGTACCCCTGCTCCAAATTGGCTCCACCTAGCATATCCACACCAAATCACCATTGAACATGCATGTATTTTAATAAGAAGTTATATTCTAAAAAATCTTATAATTACATGGCTCACATCAAAAGCAATGAAATGAACATGAATTTGACCATGCACTTTCAAATCTAGTGTATCATCTGTTGGTATAATAATCTGTATTTGGCTAAATAATGATTCAAAACAATATGTTAATCACTTAGTGAAACATATAACATAAATGAAACAATAAACGAAAACAGAATCTGTTTTGGAAAAATAATTTCAGAATGTAATCGAGCCCACTTAGTTCAAAGTGTGTCCTTAAGGAAATTATTCCTCACAAGA
This sequence comes from Przewalskia tangutica, assembly GCA_029844215.1. NCBI lineage: Eukaryota > Viridiplantae > Streptophyta > Magnoliopsida > Solanales > Solanaceae > Przewalskia > Przewalskia tangutica. The sequence goes on along the minus strand of CM056731.1, from coordinate 13,992,574 downwards.
CTCGAGGTTAATCGAATATCGCCTCCCGATGTAACGATTATCTTACCGAATAGTAGTACTCCAAATTTGGTAGCAACGAACCACTCAACTACAAAGATATCACAGAATGAAATTTTCGAGTTGAAGAGCAACTTCAGAATTTCAGAATTGATTAGAATATGAATTGGTTCATAAATTCTTGAAATAATCAAGAATTTATAGGGTTAGAGGTACTGATTCTGAATGGTTGCAACCATTCAGAATAGTCACCTCATTTTGGAGGGAAATTCGAAAAAGAGAGGGAGAGTCGGACGGGTCGGATCGGGTCGCGGGTCGATCCGTTTGGATTTGTTTTTAATTAAATAATTATAGAAACGTTTGTCCAAAAAGATTATCAATCAATCGATCCGAAGTCGAAGCCGAAGCCGAGCCGAGCGAGCAACGACGACGGCGCGAGGGGTCCTTGCCCTCTCAACCCTTTTAGCAGCTCGAGAAGGTGTAATGTAATATATACACCTCTCTTTCCTTCCCTTTTTTCGATGTGGGACAAAAGAGCTTTTTACCCTCTTTAATTTTTATCCCATCATTTCCTATTCACCAATATCAAAACCCAACATCATCAACCACCAAGATCACCTCTTTTAATAATAAACACATTAGAAACCCATGATCGACTTTAAATAAATCATGTATAAGATGCAAGTATTTCTAGACAACACCATATTTTCTTAAATTGGAATTGAAAAAATCAGATAAAACCAACGCGTTTGGTAGTGAGATAACCAACCAGCGTGAAAGAGACTAACAAATTTGAACTCCAACAAAAAAGTGTTTGATTTAATTTTAAAGTATAATAGTAGTATCAAGATTTCCAATCCAATCGAGGGGATTAAAAAATATAAAAAGTACTTAGCAGTACTCACTTAACTACAACCAATGACAATACCAAAGATTTAGATGCTTTCTTTTCTTGTTATAGTGATTACTGATTAGTATGTGACACAACCCAAAAGATTCGATTTTTTCAAATGAAAAGTCAAGTGTATCAGCATCATTGTCGTTACCATTATACCTACAGGGCTACAGGCTACACCCAAAGGCCAGTGAAAGGTACATTGTCATTGTTTAATTGAAACTGGTAAAACACAATGGAAAGAGACATGCCCTATTATTTTTGGATTGTGTATTTGGTGAGAAAACTTTTTCATCAAGATCACTTTCTTTTCTTGGAAATTCAAGGTTTTGGATATTCTTGGAAGTTGTCCTTCTCTCTTGTATTGACTTCTTGTCTGTGTGGAAATGTTAAGATTGTTAGCTAATATTTGTCTCATTTCTGTCTCTCCTCTTATAATATAATTACTTAGAAATTTAGACCCATTTGGCCATAAATATTATTCACTACAAACTCATTGACAAATGTTTCTATTATATTGTTGAAAAGTTATTAATATTGAATTAAGTTTAACCTATTATTTATGACTCGAAAAATTGAGGTCTCGCACGTCGGAAACATCGTTTCCATACACGTGCACTCGTAGTGCCGAATATCGTAAATTTCATTAGTAAAAGATATATTGGTATCGTAAATTTCCACCATCAGGGTCGCGCCGCAGCGGCACCTCAATCGCCGAGCCGCGACGCTGCGGCGTGAACTCACCGAGTCGCGGCCGCGACGCTAATTCTCGCGGCTGACGGGCAAGAACTCACCGAGTCGCGACGTTACTCGCAGTACGCAGCTCCGACGCAGCCAGATGTGTGTGTAAGTCCAAAAGTTTGGTTAATTATGGGGATGTTTTAAGTATTCAAATGTCATTTTCCCCTCCATAAATCAGTCATTATTTGGTTGCATTACTTCCTGAATTAAGTGGTCATTACATTGACACTTGAAGAGACCCTATTACACTACTATATATTGAGGCATTTGGCTCAATTGGAGAGACGCTTGAAACACTACACTCATATTTTTTGAACTTCTTCCTCTCTAAGCATACTTTCAAACACTCATGCCACTCATTAACGTGAAAGGATATATACGCGATAATCTTGTCTTAAGGTTCAAGGAGCGTTCGACAATTGAGACGAAGATTCAAGACCTCAAAAGATTGGTGTTGCCATAATTCTTGTTGGCTACAAGTTTATTGCTATTGTAATTCTATAGTTTATCCTTTCGAATCACTTGTAATAATTATTTATTATTCTCGTACGTCCATTGTTACCCGACATATATATATATATATATATGAGTCTAGGAAGCAGGATATCGTCAACATGTCTGCTTCCTTTTAGGGGTAATTTAGTCTTTTCAGTGCTATGTGTTTTTATCACGTTCTTGTTGTTTGTACCATTCGTTGTAGGAGTTATACTATTCTCAATTGACAAAAAGGCTGATTACTTTTCCATCAGTATTAAAATGATTTTTGCTCCGAGGACTTTCCTGTAATTCAAGGTAAATCCGTTGTTGGTCACTGTAGCTGGTTTGGTTTTTTGCTATTGTCCATGATCTTGGGGCCCACGTAATAATCTCGACCTAAACTCTATCCCTACGGAGAATACTCTGCTTTTTGTTTTGTATATAAAATAAAATTAACTTAACTCCCTTTGCTTAAATTAATTTTTCAATAGTTTTAGACTGTTTCAATTTTTTTCTTAAATGAAAACATTTTCTCTATGCTTATCAGTTTTAGACAATTAATTTGACTGTAATAGTAGGTTAGAAGATCTTGTAAATTTAGTTTGTTAAATTCAAGTTAAGCATAAAGCTTGTACAGATATTCTTCCCTTTTTTGCCCAATTTTCCCACTTGAAATTAAACTAAAAAAATTATCTTTAGTATTTTAAAAATAAACATAAATATAATGTGTAATTCTAAAATTAATTAAGATTAGGCTGATAAGAGATGTGTTTTGAATTCACATTAGTATATACCGTCAAAATTAAAATTTCACACAATCTAATGGGTTTTAGTACGTTTTGGTTTCACAGTCTAGCCAGCCGATTATAGCATATTGCTTAGCTTGTTTTTTTGAAGTTATTGTTCCTTGTTTTGCATAGACATGCATAAATTCTAGGGAAAACCACACACTTAGACCTATTTATTTACCCATATGCATTTTAATTACCTATTCGGCCAAAAGATATTACCGACATACCCACACCTTCTTCTCTTTCTTTATATATTTTTTATTTATTTATTCTTTTCCAATTCCAATCACGTAGTATTTTATAGAATTCTGTTAAATATTAATTTGATGGACAAAAGGAAGTAACTGCCAAATTTGCTTTTTGACATTATTTCTTTCTTTTAACCATATTGATTGCAATAGCTAAATTTGTTTTTGTTTTCTATAATTTCTATTTTATTTGAATGAAATATTATCCATTTTTTGGCAACTATTTTCTCTTCTTCATTCTTAATTTAATGAAAAATTGGTGTATATTTTGTGTAGTTTTCGCATATCCAATGAAGTCCCACAATGTGAGGTCTGAAAAAGGTAGAGTGTACACATACCTTATATCTACCTTAGTAAGTAGAGAGACTGTTTTTGAAATATCCTCGGCTCAAGACAAAGTATAGACACAAGCAAATCAAGAGATTCTAAAGTCACTAGCTTATTTATTAAATCTTAATTAATAAAAAACAATTATAAAAATTATTTTTCTTTTGCAAATGAAAATAAAAACTTATATAAAATTTATGACTAATTTTTTTGTATTTTTTTTTTCATGAAACAGTCCTCCATGATACCATATGCATATATTTATATATCATGATTGTATCATGCAAGACTGCTGACACATGAAAGGACTCAAGAAATATACTGAGACGGTATCATGGAAGATTGGGACCAGATTGCATTCAAGGACTTCGACAATCCTTCATGATATCATCTAAGTATATGATATACCATGTAGGTATCATAGAGGATTGGGTAGTATTTTGAAGGAAAGAAACTTCATACCGAAGATAATTAGACTATAACAAGAAGTAATTAAGAAAAATTCTAAAGTCACTAGCTTATTTATTAAATTTTAATTAATAAAAAATAATTATAAAATTTATTTTTCTTTTGCAAATGAAAATAAAAACTTATATAAAATTTATGACTAATTTTTTTGTATTTTTTTTTCATGAAACAGTCCTCCATGATACCATATGCATATATTTATATATCATGATTGTATCATGCAAGACTGCTGACACATGAAAGGACTCAAGAAATATACCGGCATCGTGATTACAAGACGTGACCGCAGATTCAAGGACTTCGACAATCCTTCATGATATCATCTAAGTATATGATATACCATGTAGGTATCATAGAGGATTGTGTAGTATTTTGAAGGAAAGAAACTTCATACCGAAGATAATTAGACTATAACAAGAAGTAATTAAGAAAAATTCTAAAGTCACTAGCTTATTTATTAAATTTTAATTAATAAAAAATAATTATAAAATTTATTTTTCTTTTGCAAATGAAAATAAAAACTTATATAAAATTTATGACTAATTTTTTTGTATTTTTTTTTCATGAAACAGTCCTCCATGATACCATATGCATATATTTATATATCATGATTGTATCATGCAAGACTGCTGACACATGAAAGGACTCAAGAAATATACTGAGACGGTATCATGGAAGATTGGGGACCGTTGCATTCAAGGACTTCGACAATCCTTCATGATATCATCTAAGTATATGATATACCATGTAGGTATCATAGAGGATTGGGTAGTATTTTGAAGGAAAGAAACTTCATACCGAAGATAATTAGACTATAACAAGAAGTAATTAAGAAAAATTCTAAAGTCACTAGCTTATTTATTAAATTTTAATTTATAAAAAATAATTATAAAATTTATTTTTCTTTTGCAAATGAAAATAAAAACTTATATAAAATTTATGACTAATTTTTTTGTATTTTTTTCATGAAGCAGTCCTCCATGATACCATATGCATATATTTATATACCATGATGGTATTACATCTCTTCTAATAACTGAAACAATTCTTCATGATACCATCATGTTATATGGTATATATCATGATGGTATCATGCAAGACTGCTGATACATGTGAAGGACTCACGAAATCCTCCATGATACCATCTCAGTATATTTTTATACCATGGTGGTATCATGGAAGATTGGGGACCGTTGCGTTCAAGGACTTCGACAATCCTTCATAATATCATCTAAGTATATGATATACCATATAGGTATTGTCGCACCCGTTTTTTACCTCGGGATCTGAACGATATCCGCAACGTTGCTCTTTTGGCGCGGTTCCCCGGATGAACAAAAATGCTTCTATTGAGGAGTCGTCACCTAATTAGTTAAGTGAATTAGGACACTTGAACTATTGCAATAAAAATATTACAATTGATCTTCATTTAATGATCTGCGAAATTAGTGAGATTCTAGATTAGGTTTTTTTATTATCCTAAAGGGAAGGGATTACGTATTGTTAGGCATATTTTATATACACCTTTTGAGTTATTTTTAGTTAGTCTTTGGCCCATTTTTGTACAAATATGTGTCATGTTAGGATAAATTTTCTTTCTTTTGAGTCACAGTGGTTTAAAATGGCACATTGGCGAAAAGAAGCAAAAAGATGGCAAAAACAGAGGTTCCAGAGCACAAAGAGACGAAAGTCGGCACCGGGCAAAGCATGTGGCGGCGCCGTGGCGCTGATCCATCAGAGCAGCGAGGCCACGACGCCACATCGTGAACAATCGCAGAGTTTCGCCACGGCCACGGCCTCGGCCGTGGTGCCGACGTGGGTTTTCAGCCAAATCCGAATGGGAATGGGCCAAGACCAAGAGGGAAAAGTTGAGAACGCTTTTGGAGGATATAAAAAGGTCTTAGGCCAGTTTTTTGAAGGGGTCCACAATTCCTAAATCTACACAACACATAGTTCTTGAAAGCTTCAAGATCGGAGGCTTGTTCTTGAGTAATTCTTTTTCTTACTTTATTTATTTTCCAGGTTATGTTGGATAATTTTTTAGTTCTTAGCATGTCTATGGCTAGGAGCTAAACTGTAATTAGGGCTTTTCATTCGAATCACTTGAACCTCGTTTTATGATTTAATGCATGGTTTTGATTTCTTCTTTATATAGTTGAGATTTATTCAATACGTGCTTTGATTGCTTGGTAATTAATTGATCACTAATTATAATCACATATATGATTTCTAACCGAGATCCGAAAGGGGAGATTGTGAATATGCTATAGTTGAATAAACATAAGTTAAAATAGTGGACGAAAGTACTCCGATACTTGTGTAGTTTAATAGGTTATTGTTCTTAATTCTCCTTTGTGGTAAATCTTATCATCGAAAGATATAAGAGTTCTGCATCGGGGTTGAGTGTTTATATATCCTAACTGGAATATAAAACGGCTTAGTTAACATGCTATCTCAATATAGAAGAAGAACATTTATCATTGCATTAACGATTAAAGCGAACAGATAGTTGAGGAGATTGGAAGTCATATTTCCACCATATCTGATTTAAGTAAAGTAATTTATTTAACTTTTATAATTATTTAGTAGTCATAGATACAAACAACCATCAAAATATCGATCACCAAATGGATACCATAGGATAGAAATTGGTAATTGAACACTAATCCCTGAGGACGATATTCGGTCTTACCCAGACTATATTACTTGTCACGATACGTGCACTTGCGTTAAGCGTGTGGATAAATCGCTAACAATTTTTTGGCGCCGTTGCCGAGGATTGACGTAGTTCAATATCAATCTATCTATTCTTAATTTCTAATTTGGTTTTTCTTTTCTTTATTTGTGGAACTGTGCGCCGTGATTTGTTTGTTGGTTTTGATTCATCTCAGGGATCCAGCAAACATGGACTACCACGGGTTACAGAACTATCAACAGCAATGTAACCCTCATGTCCCACAGGAAGAGCAGAATGGGTTGCGAGCGGCCATACTCAGGCTAACTAAGCACCAAACTCAGTTTATGGATGAGACAAGAGTGTCCCTAAATAATTAGGAGACACGAATAGGACAACTCGCGGGCTTGCTAAGCAACAGAATACAAGGGAATCACCCTGAAAAAATTGGGGCGAATCCAAAAGAGCAATGTCAGGCGGTTGACCTAAGAAATGACGAACCAGTGGAAGCAAGCTCTCCACCGCCGTATCCAGAGAAGGATGGTCCAGAATGCTCGAAGGATTTGCAGCGTCGTGACGCCACTGAGCAGCGCCATGGCGCCGAAAGTCCAGAGACTTTGCAGGAGTTTGGGCGCCACGGCGCCGAATCTCAGGGTCGTGGCGCCGCAAGATCGAAAGCGCGATGGTTCCGGAGACCTTCATCCGAACAAGGAGGATCGGCGATTGTGGACGCACCCCAGGTGAAGATACCGTATCCTCAGAGGCTAAAGACAAGTTCCCTTAATAAACAGTTCTCTAAATTCTTAGAAGTTCTGAAACAACTGCAACTCAACATCCCGTTTGCTGAGGCTCTAGAGCAGATGTCGAGTTACGTAAAGTTCATGAAGGAGATTCTCAGTAAAAAGAGGAGAATAGATGACCATGAAATAGTATTGTTGACTGAAGAATGCAGCGCCATCCTACAGAGGAAGTTACCTCAGAAGTTGAAAGATCCGGGAAACTTCACCATCCCTTGCACTATAGGAAAGTTTGAATGTCAGAAGGCGTTGTGTGATCTGGGGCATGTATAAATTTGATGCCCTATCTGGTGTTTTGCAAACTTGGAATGGGAGAAGCAAGACCTACAAACATCACTTTACAGCTAGTTGATCACTCCATCGTCCATCCCAGAGGAGTCACCGAGGATGTGTTGGTTAAAGTGGACAAGTTCATCTTTGCAAGTGGGACATCCTAAACAAGTCTTAGTTGCGAACTAGTGACTTATTAGTCAATCTAATCGCCCCGCCAGCGCCTGTTGGCATCCGGTGTAAGTAAAAGAAATCATCAATGCCCAGAAAATTTCATTTTATTTTATTTTCCGTCTTTGCAACTGTGGAGGCCTCAAAAATCGATGGATAACTTTTTCATTGGCCAAAAGTGTAGTATCATGTTCAAATCAGTATACCAGCAATGTAGCAATCTGTTCAACCAGTCTAATAAAATAAATCAAGGGGCAAGATTGTCCCAAAATCAGTACGGGCCACAGAACAGTAGCAATGCAATATCAACACAATCAAACAAAGGGGTCCATGAACTGTGGAAACGACAGAAGCGGTGGATAACAGTGATAAATCCAAATGATAAAATAACTAAAAGAGCAAGGCGGTCAAACTGTCCGGAACAGTAAACTGGTCCGAAAAAAATCGTCGGGAAATTCAAAGTGTGAAAAAATTAGTCCGACAACTGAAAACAATAAAACAATAACAACAATACAGCAACCCAATGGCCCACAAAACAGTAAGATAAACCCATCAACAACCAACAGATACCAAAGATATAGCGGGATGAATGTCGCTGGAGTTTAACTCTGGCTAGATGAAACAGAAATTAAAACATCAGTCCCAACAACCCAGACACCAAAACAGAGTAAAATACGAGTTACCATAGTTCTTTTCGGCATAACGACATGCGAATGAACAAAGGGGAAAGGGGCGTCGTCGCTTCGACGGTGTAACAGCGGAGCGACGCCAACGCTTACAAAGATCTCGACGGAACTAGTACAAAACAACATATACAAAAGAAATGGAAATCAGTCCATCAGAGATGAACAAAACCAAGGCGACGAGGTGTGAACAGAGTGGAAGAGGAGCTCCTGCCGGTCATCAACTTCGGCGAGGAAGGGGCATAGGGGTGAGGGTGTCGGTCGACGGTGTTGGGGTCTGGGAGTTCGACGGGAAAGGGGTTCGCCGATGTGGGTTAGACGACGGGTCGATGACGGGTGAGTGAGGAAGATGGTGGTGTGAAACAATGGGGTGATTCAAAAAATAAAAAGATATAGAGAGATATGTATTATGCGGCTGATTGGTTGAAGTTTTAAAATGAAGAGAGAGGGTGTTGTTTTTATAGAGGATATTTAGGTTAGGGTTTGGGTTGGGGAGAGGCGATAAAGGTGTGTGTATTATTTTTTGGGGAAAATAATAAGGGTATTAATTGGGATAAAAAAAAATTAAAATGGTGTTATATTTGACTGATCCGAATTGTGCCTTGGACTGGACTGGTTTGACAAAATACAAAGCGGGTTAATTATTTAAAAGAAAAATTATTTAAAGATGCACAATTGTTAAAATGAAAATGTCGATGCAATAATAATAAAATATAATATTTAACAAATATTTAATGCCTAATTAAGTAAAAACGGGATGCCAATTAATTATTTAAAGAGATGCAAAAATTCTTAAAATAAAAATGTTGGCGCAATTGTTACACCTCGTTTTTTTAAGACGATAATTAAGAACGTCATTAAGAATAAAAGTTCGATTTTTTGGAAATTAAGTATATTCGTTCATGCTAATACGGAATAATTTTGGTAATAACGAATGTGACGCCGGAAAATTCTTTAAGGATAGTTGTTTATATATATATATCCCGTTATGAATTAACAATGTATGTAAGTTACGACAATGAGAATACGAGACCTTATGAAATTCCCGGGAATTAAAGGAAGCGGGAGTAAGATTAGAAGAGGTGGAACATAAGTTTAATTATTACTTGAGGGTTAACTAAGAAGACTAACAAGAAGTTTTGGACCAAAATGTAATAAGGAAAAGTTGAAATTTCAGATTTTTATTAATCAACACTTCATCTTCTATTTCATTTCAAAATCCATTTTAACTCAATCTCTTCTCCTGTTCAAACCAAAGAAAGAAAGAAAACCCACCCCATTCCTCATAACCAAACTAAAAAAATGTATCAACTCCATTACACAATTTATTCTTCTACAATCAATAGCAATTTTTTTTTAAAAAGGACAAAAACAGTGGCCAAATCGGGCCACTGCCAACAACCCTTAGTCTCGGTTTTGGCTAGGTTTTTGAACAAATTTATGAATGAAAATCGTGTAGGAATGATGGAGTAACATCATATATTGTTGCATGTTGATTTGGAATAAAAAATGGGTGAAGTTGGGCAAGAAAAGAGCCAAAAATAGTGGGGAAATCGCTGGGTGCTGGCCACAGGTCAAGGTAAGATTTTTCGGATAAGTTTTTGAGAAGAAAAACACGTAAGGATGTTGGTCTAACATTGTAGAATGTTTGCATGTTGGTTTGAAGTTGAAACGACGACCATTTAGCGAAGAAAAGCCGACGAAACCGCGGGTATCGCGGGCTGGACAGTGAATGAAATTAGATTATTGAGATAAAAAAGAAAAAAATAAATGAAATTAAAAAAGGGACAAAAAATAAAAAAATAAAAAAGAAAGAAGCTAAAATTAAATATGAAATTAGATTATGATGAAAAAGAAAATAAAAATAGTACTATGATTTGGGGAAAAAGTAAATGAACTAAAAAGGAGTGAAGAGAGAAGAAAGTGAAGAAATCTACTCACAATTGCTCCGGCGGCCGGAAAGAAGTGTGTAGCAACGGCGTCGTTCTATCTTATGCGATAGATATAAGGTAAATGATAGTGGAGAAGATGTTTCTGCCAAATTAAAATCCCAAAAGCTCAATTACTTGATATTCTTTCAACTGCTTATAATTTTGTCGAAAGAAGAAGGAAATTTGTTTGAATTGATTGCACTGTGTCTGGAAATGTGAATTGAACTGCAGTGGCTCGTAAATTTCTTTAATTGTTTTGTAGCACCAGATTTTAGTGATTTAGAATTCGTTTTATAGTAGGGAATTTAATCTTGCGCGTAATGCGAATTGATGTCGACAATAATGCTAAATGTTCGTGAAACTGCTAAAAATAATGGTAATTTCTGTGAATATTTCCTAAGAATATCATACTAGTCGTAGTATTGCTCTTGTCCTTGTGCTGAGGGTCTACCGGACACAACGTTTCTACTTTCCAAGGTAGGGGATGTGTACACTCTACCCTCCTCAGATCCCACTTTGTGGGATTTCACTGGGTATGTTGTTGTTGTTCCTAATGTATTGAACCAATGAATTGCAGATTCAGGGACTTAGTAGATTTTGGGTCGATTTTGTAGGAATCATTGGTGGAACATGGATTAAGATGGCTATATTTGAAGTTAGACTTTTTCTGGTTTGACTGTTTGAGCATGTAGGACTTTGATTCATGGTCTTATGTATCATGAACTGAGATTTACATTGTCAAGGAATTTGCGTGAATCAGCTGTCACTTGCCTTCTTTCTGTTTTATTGTTGAAATGATAGGCAAGTCCATTTTCTCTTGGTTTTGTTGTCGTTTTACCATCAGTATGTCCTCTCATTTTGTTTTAGTCGTTTACAATGGGCTATCTAGTATGTATTTAGTTATCCAAATATCAAAATAGGAAAAATAAAGCTTTTCTAGTAACCGATGATTAAGGAAATGGAAAAACCTTGAGCTGGGATGTAGTGAGGAGCACAAGGAACACCTTCTAGGATGCAAAATGCTTCACTATGAATGGGAAGAGATGAGGTACTTCGTTAGTAATATAGATACTTCCTTATATGCTTTCTTTGTATTAGATTGATTTATATTCCTTCAAATGACACGTAAAAGTTACCTATTAAATTATCCTGTCATCTTATTTTGATCGTCTTTAGTGAGGGTATTTCTATACCTTAGTAGAGGGGCAAAGTGCCAAAAGTTTACTGAACACAGTGCACTTTGACAGGGAGGGCGTCCCTCCATGGATATAATGCTCTTGATGACATATGATGATGCGGACGGTACAAGATACTTGCTCAACTCTGTAGTTCTGATGTCTCATATTTCTACATCAAATGTCTTAGATGTCATGGTTGCTATCTGCTTCTTTTACATCTTTTTACCTAACATTATGTCCTCCCTTGAGGTTGAGATTCTAAATTTGTAATGATTTTACACTTCATTTTACTTAAAGCAGGTCAGTTTCTTGTGCTGAGTGGGACCCGAAAAACCCGAGATTTTCACTTAGAAGGCCCTAGTCTGAGACCAACATGCAAGCAGCTTCTCATTGTTATCCTCTTCTTCACTTTTCTGCAAGGTCTCTCTCTTTGCCTCTTGGGATTGTGTATATATATTACAGTGTATGTGTACTTGTGTATCTAGTGTATAACATGCAACTTGATGCATTTACATTCAACTTTCCATTTACCATGCATGGTCTCTGATGTGGATTTCTATAAAATACTGAGTCACTTAGATTGTCTCACATTAGTTTTGTATGGATTGCAGAGGCAGGTATAGTACGGTGAGTAATCACACAAGAGTAAAGGTTTTGACCTTGAATTGGCCTCCCCACAAATTTGACTTTAATCAAGGAGCTAAGATACAGAAGGTTCTAAAATATTCCAAATCGAAAAGGTTCTATGTGATTCTTAACTCTAAAGATGGTTATCCAAGTCTCTCTGTTCCTGAAGAGGACACAACTGCATCTAAAAAGGACACATCTACAGTGGGAGAATGGGAAAGTGGAGGACAAATGTTCTTGAGCAAGTGGTCACCTCCCAGATACTTATGGAGGGGATTATCAGTTTTTATCTTAGCAGGGCAGGTTATTATTAGGATTATAAAGGGTAAAATCCACTGGAAGAATACTCTTCAACAGTTGGAAAGAGTTGGACCCAAGTCAGTTGGTGTCTGTCTGTTAACTGCAGCTTTTGTTGGCATGGCCTTCACTATCCAATTTGTTAGAGAATTCACTAGATTAGGATTAAATAGATCTGTTGGTGGGGTGTTGGCCCTTGCCTTTTCAAGAGAGCTAAGTCCAGTTGTCACAGCAGTTGTAGTTGCTGGGCGTATTGGTAGTGCATTTGCCGCGGAACTAGGCACCATGCAGGTATCTGAGCAGACAGACACGTTGAGAGTTCTCGGTGCAAATCCTGTTGATTATTTGGTGACACCAAGAGTGATTGCTTCTTGCATTGCCATACCATTTTTGACCCTAATGTGCTTTACAGTTGGAATGGCGTCCAGCGCCCTTTTAGCTGATGGTGTTTATGGAATTAGCATAAACATAATCTTGGATTCCGCTCAGAGAGCTCTTAGGTCATGGGACCTTATCAGTGCTATGATTAAATCACAGGTGTTTGGTGCTATTATATCCATCATAAGCTGTGCTTGGGGGGTCACCACACTGGGAGGTGCCAAAGGGGTTGGAGAGTCGACTACTTCCGCTGTAGTTTTATCTCTTGTTGGCATATTCATAGCTGACTTTGCTCTTTCTTGTTGTTTCTTCCAGGGTGCTGGCGATTCCTTAAGGAACTGTGTGTGACATTTATGGCGTTTTTCATTTATTGAAGTTTCAATATATTAAAGTTATAGCCATGTGATTTTATTGTTTCGAGTTTGGTACCCTTGTAGGTATTTTTGTATTTCCCATTGTGCTTCCTTTAATTCTCATTTGTGATCAGGGTTAATATGTGCAAGGATTCGACAATTGTGAGTTGCTGCATTAAGTTTTAATCTTGCCCTGTATAGGGAAATCAATTTTGCACACTCGGCCACCCTATCTTTGTCATTCGTAAAGTTGGTGTCCAAAACAACTTACTGTGTTATATGATGATTGATGAGGTTGAAGGTTTTTGTAAATGTGCTATAACCAAATCTTTATATATACAAAAAGTAATGATACAAATAATTAAAGAAAGAGGAATATATGCTACTAAACTTGAATTTACGCTAGTTTTCATTTGTTCAAAGCTTTAAAAATTAAGTAGAATGAATTTGTAGCCAAATGATATTTGAGAGAAGTTGATTTAAGAGGGGAAAAGTATTACCTTGTCACTCCAGCATATTTTTAAAAAGGGGGAAAAGGGGAGGGAATCTTTTTTCCAACAAAAAGAAGTTGGCTAGAGTATATCTTTGGGCTTTGGCAATATACTCTTCCAGGCTGTGATCAAATTTAACAAATAGACTTCTATTTTGTACGGATTTGAATTTGGTACTCCTATTTGTTTGTCTCTTAACTTGTTTCTCTCATATGATAAAATCATCGTTTGGATATGTGATTTCATCTCATGAAATGAAATCACAAATCATCCAAAAAAGATATGATTAAAAATTCTAAATCATGATTTCACTTTTCTTAAATATAAAAGTTGACCAATAAATTTATATTTTATAAAAAAAAATCATAAATTTGTAGATATATTTATCAATCATGCTTACCAATCATTTATATTGAATATTAAAAGATCTATAAGTTGGTAGTATATTTACAACAAATTTACTCTTACCAACCATGTGTGAGGATTATATTAAAGAGTAGTTACACTTCAATTCATGTTCAATCTTTCATTTTATTGAATAAAAGTTTGATTAATTGATGTGTATTTTTTAGAAAGACATTCTAGTAACGTATTTATTTTGTTATGAACTATGACTTGCTCATTTGGTAATTTTATAAAAATTGTGAAGGTTTTAATGATTTTCAAAAGTTGTGTTATTTTATATTTATAAGAAAAAATATAACTTGAGAAATCCAAATTATATGTCCAAACAAAACTTCAATTCAAATCATCATAATTTTAGATCATATTCAAACGGCTATATATGTTTTCTAATCTAAGATTAGAATTTCCAAATTTTAGTTAAAGTAGGTCTTGTACATAGTATAAATGCGAGTACAGCTTCATATTTTCATTAATATTTTTTCACACATATTTTCTTCAATTCACTTTTGGTTTTTCTTTATCTCAGTCATTAGGAAAAGTAAAAAAAAAAAAAGCAACCGCAACATCTGATATAGCGGAAAAGAATCGATATACCTTGAGTCGTCGCCGGAATAAATGTCGGCCAATATCCCAATTCCTCCCAACACAACCTCAATTCCCACCAGGAATCTCACCAGTGATAATCTATTCGCCGCCGTAGACATCGGCACAAACTCCTTCAAGCTCCTCATAGTTCGCGCCGACCCTTCCACCGGTCGTTTCCTCACAGTCGATCGGTTCAAGGAAAGAGTCCTCCTCGGCCTTGACACTACTACCACTACAACTACCTCTTCCACTATCTCCACCGCCTCCATACTACGCGCCACCAAAGCACTTAAAAAGTTCCAGAACCTTCTCCAGTCCCATCGCGTTCCTTCCTCCCATTCTCGCTTAGTAGCAACTTCTGCTGTTCGAGAAGCTTCCAATAGATCACAATTCCTTGACACGATTGATGAAACCCTAGGCCTGAAAGTTGACGTACTCTCCGGTCTCGAAGAGGCCCGCCTTATATACCAAGGTATACTTCAATTTCATCCTGTTCATGACCGTACAGTTCTTACAATTGATATAGGAGGTGGCTCTACTGAGTTCGTAATTGGAAAAGAAGGGAAAACGTTGTTCTCGATTTCACTAGCATTAGGACATGTTACTTTAACTCAGAGATTTCCTGAAATTACAGAAATGAGGGAGCATATTAAGGATATAATCCGTGCGTCGGGTTTAAATGAGAAGGTAAAGAATTATGATATTGATAAAGTGATTGGTTCATCAGGGACGATTAGGAATATCGAGAAGGCGATTTTCCGTGGCTATGCAAGTAATATGGAGGGAAATGTGGGGGTATTTGAGGAAAGTAGGAGGGATTGGAGTTTTACAACGGAGGAATTGAAGGGTTTAGTGGAGAAGTTGAGTGAGGACGAGAGAAGAGTTGGAGGGAAGGTTCGAAGGCAGGGCTTTTTCAAGAAGAGGTCCGAATTTATTGTGGCGGGGGCAGTTTTATTGGAGGAAATATTTGAAGTGCTTAAGATTGAGGAGCTGGAGGTTTCTGGGTATGCATTAGGAGAGGGTGTGATTGCAGAGAAGTTAGGAGAGGTTTTTGATAATTATGATCCGAGGGCGAACGCGAGGTGGAGGTCTGTAGTGAGGCTCGCGACAAGGTTTAATAACAAGCAGCACATGAAATCTGCTGCATTATGCTTTAGTGTTGCAAAGGTATTTGATAATTCGAAATGGGAAACAATAAGAAGTTCACCATCTCTGGTTCCATATTTTTAGGGTGGAAATACTGTTTTTGAGATGATTTTGTTAATGTTCTTGATATAGGAGATGTTTGATGGTTTGGGAAAAAGGTATGAATCGGGCAATGGTTCTGATGGATTCGTTGTATCCTTGGAGGATAAAGATGTTGAGTATCTTGAGGCAGCTTGTTTGCTTCACAAAATCGGTCTTTATGTTGGTAAAAAGGGCTATCATAAGCAATCTTACCATATAATAATGGTATGCGTTTATTTCTCAACTCAGAAGATCATTTCTGTCTCTTTGCATGTTGAGGAGTTTATCTAACAATTGTGCATGTAATGCTCGGACGTAAAGCATAAAAAGAGTTGATTGGTGTATTTACGTGTAAGAGCTTCAGCTAAGTAGATTGCATAGTTAAACGATGTCATGGCCTGTTTATTTATAATTCTCAAACTGATTTTGATTTAGAATAGATAATTGGATAATTAAATAAATAAGTTTAACTAAGATGTTAGTTATTTTGCAGAAAGGCAATTTTAAACAGTAATGAAACTTAATTCTGATTATAGAACTGAATAATTAGACACACTGATTAAATCAGGGGAACTAATCCAAACTAAATAGGCCATAGTTTCTCATGTTAATGATAGAGAAGCTGCGATTTTCAAACTTAAAGAGATATAGAGCGGTATAGAGATGGCATACGGCGTGGGGAGGGGTGGGTTAGGCCTTACCGCACAAATGTTTTAACCTGCTCAGCAACCGCTATTATGCGTTTTCAATCCGGTTGCCCCGCTTCAGTTTTCTTCTATGCTTTCCCCCTTTTTTCCACTCTGTTATTTTACATATCCAAAACAAGGACGGCTAGTACATGGCTTATGCAACATACTAGATAAGCTTGACCTTTCTCTTTGTACCTTGGATTAGTAGTCAAATGTTTCTTTTGCAGATATCAGCATTCTGAATTATCCTTGTTAGAGTTTTAGCCTGGAATGGTGATTCTTTATTCATTTGGATAGCCAATGGAACACTAATAAAGTAAATCAACTAGTATGTAGCCAAAATGACCTCCTGTTGGGGAAACAAAATTTGAGTATGATTTGCTATTATTGTAAGTTGCAAAATACTGGCAGAAATATAATTTCCTTAATCACAGATAAAAAGAAAAGTTTTCTAACAATATGAAAACAGAACAGTAACTAAACTATGAAGCATCAAGAAAGCCGAAGCATAAATGAAGCAATAGAAAGCAAAATCGAAGTGTAAATAAAACATTTACGAAGCAGTAGCATTAATTTTCGCAACCCGCAACCAGCCCCACTTTTTTTCCTCCTTTTTTCCCCCAAAAAATGTTTAATCTGCACAGCATAATAACTCCCCTGCCCTGCACCCGCCCCACCCTGCCCCGTTGCCATCTTTAGAGGGATTGATATTGTTTGATGATTATATATCTGGATTCAGTTGACTCAGTTCTCTTATCTACCTTGAGAAATATTATTGAGAGCATGTAATTTTTTTATGACAAGCTTAACTCACTCTGTAGAATGGCGACCATCTGCATGGTTATAATGAAGAAGAGGTTAAGGTATGTGTCTCCTAATTTTCTCAGAGCAACATTCAGATTGTGAAAACTGATGGCATCTTCTCAGCTTCCAGTTAATAGCTCTACTTGTGCGGCACCATAGAAAGAAACTTCCTGAATGTGACCATGCGGTGCCTGAGGAATTAACAGAAGAGGTATCATATTGTGTTTTGACAAAGAGCTATCATTATTTTTTTTACTATAGAAACTGATACTCACGAACTCCATTATGGGTGTGTATCTGGTATGCATACGTGCAATTTTTAGCAAGTTTTGTGTACTTAGGAGGATCTGCACTAAGTACTAACAACCCTGAATGGATACTTTCAATTTTAGCAATTTCCTAGCTGTATTTTGTAGATTTTTACGAAGTACCGACACACATGTTATTAAATTGACATGGATAAAACAAATGTAGATACCGTGTCAGCATAGATCAAGACTCTTTATGTTTGTTTAACTATTATCTTTCTACCTTAGATGAGAGGGAAATTCAGAATTCTTTGTGCAATTCTACGTGTATCTGCGGCAGTAGAGAAACTTCAGCTGGTCAACCTAGACAATGTGGAACTCTCACATACATGTGAAGGATATAAATTGGTATGTAACCTTTACATGCATCTTTATGTTTCTTCCTTATGTCTTGGAGGAACCCATGTGATTCTGTTCAGCTGTTGATCTCTTGTGGTATAACTTCTTAATGATATTGAAGGAGGAGAAAATGCTTCTGACATTTTATCATGCGTTATATCTTCTGTTGTATCTGCTGTTTTCTTCCCAGTGGCAAATAGTTCCATTGTCATCTGAAGATACCTAATATGCTTGGTTTAGTGATTCACATTTGCTGCTTTTATTGTTATGATAGATCTTGCCAGTTTTTTATTGTGAGATGACAATCGCAATTCTCATCAATTACTTGAGGTGGAATTTTCTTTCTGAAGGCTAATTCTGGTTTTGTTATCAAGTGATGAAGAACTGTTCTTGAGGACATAGTTGGTTCAGACAATTAGATCATTTGACAGATTTTCTCTACGATATCTTGGTAAACTATAAAATAAAGTAAAGGAGAAGAGAGCATCATCATCAATATCCTGATACGAAGATAGGCACATAATAAATTCTATCTACCTAGATGTGTCTAATCAATTGGGCTCGGAAACTACTATTGACTCCCTCCATTTGTCTAGGATGAATAATTAGGACCCATAGGCGCTCTCAAGCAGCTTTGATTTCAGCTAATTCAAAACTAACCTCTCAATCCATTACGTGGGCGATGCACCCCTAGGAGAGACCAAGAGAAATTAGATGCATTATGGACAAGTGGGCCTGAAAAGATCAATTGCATCTCATCGCAGTCTTGCCATGATCATGCTCTTTCATCCCATAAGATAATAAGTTTCCCCTGTTCTCCTTTCTGCCTGGAGATCTGTGTATTCTACCCATTTTTTGCCCATATTTGATGAATGAGTATTTGTGAAGACTCTATTTTGGTTTCCTGCAGACATCTAATGTCTGCTCTCCAACTACGGAATTTATCAATCTTCTCTTACCTTTGTCATTTAGGCCCCTGACATAACAACAACAACTACATACCCAGTGAAATCCCACAATTTGGGGTCTGGGGAGGGTATAGTGTACGCAGACCTTACTCTACCTTAGTAGGTAGAGCGACTGTTTCCGAGAGACCCTCGGCTCAGGACAAAGCACAAGCCTAAGCAAAGTAAGACAATACAAAGTAAGATATGATTTAGGCCCCTGACATACTAACTTAAAATTCTTATCTCCATTTGTCCATGATCTGGTTAATCATGCCTTTCCCTCTGCTTCCTCTTCCTTGTAAATAATACCAAAACCCTTCTCACCATTTTTCAATCAAAATTCCAATTTCCATTCAATCATCTTTCATGTCGCCAAACACTAAGCTTAAGTTACTGGATGATTTGTTGGAACTAAAATTCTGCACATGAAATGAACAAGTCACGGGGGATCAGAAAAGTGATCAGAGCAAGATGCCCATCAGAGATCTCTGTTGTTGATGGTCATACTTAATGTTGATAGATAGGTTCTCTTCCTGTTCATTGTTTTGGCATTAAATACTTTACTGGGGTCCAACATTGCTTAGTCCCCTCTTCCCAAGTTCAGTTAGGGCGGCACCATTTCATTTAGACGGCTAAGTAAGGGTTATGTTCACCTCACTAGAAGATTTTATCCATGTAACTGAAAGGGGGTAAAAAGTACTAGTATTACACAGTTCCCACCCATCCCCCACTCCCCAAGTTCGGTTTAGCCTAGGACATTCTATTTGGATGATTTTGTGAGAATTAGCTCACCTGATTAGAGAGAGCTTTTTTCTCATGTGCTGTAACCTTTATGTATTCATGTAAATCAATTTGAGCTGGGAAATATTAGATAATCGAATTGTCTGTAGAAGTAAATTCATACTCTTTCTTCCTACCATTCTCTTGGGAGGAAACATGCATCAATCTTGTAGCTCATTAGCTAATGAATATATAAGTAACTTTCTTGCACGTACAAGTTTAAACTTTTGCATTGTCATGGCATTTTACACCACAAAAACTGTAGGTACTTGAAGCAGGAATTTTGGCCTCTCCTGTTAGTGTGCTTCCATCAGCGAAAGACTTTGAGGCAGAGCTTGGTAAAGAGTTGGAGCACTTCAG
Source organism: Przewalskia tangutica (assembly GCA_029844215.1). Classification (NCBI taxonomy): domain Eukaryota; kingdom Viridiplantae; phylum Streptophyta; class Magnoliopsida; order Solanales; family Solanaceae; genus Przewalskia; species Przewalskia tangutica. Next base: position 13,972,336 of record CM056731.1, on the reverse strand, counting down.
AATGGTAATGGTTTTGCAGTGATGTTACGCCAGCATACTTTTTCTGCAGGCTATGCCAGTGTTCTTTGATGGAATCATGCCATATATTCATTATTCTTTTATTTTCATTTTTCGATAGTTATCATGCCTTATATTCATTATATCACATGTTATACATTTTGTTAGGTGTTCCAGGAAAGATTGTCAATTGCTGTCACTTCAAGCACTTCATCATAATCTGGAAGAGATGCTAGGAATAGTGAGATGCCTTTTTCTGGTTTTGCTAATAAGATGATGGTAAAATCTTGTATTTTGTAAAAGCCATGCTACAATGCATGTTACACGCACACACATACACACATAACAGTTGGCAGCATCTTCTTGTCTCACAAGAAGCTTATTCCAGTTGATCCTTATAGTATTCTAGTAAATAGTTGCTCGATAAAGAGAGAGAAACCTGTTCTCTAGCAAGACCGTTATAACTTAATGTATTTATCTTTGCGGTTGAAATATAATATATTTATCTTTTACTTTTGCAATTACATTACTTAAATGTAATCTTCTTATGTAAAACTAGGAATCTATGATCTGTTATTTCAGTAAGCTTGATTTGAACTTAAAACAGCGACATCAACTTTGCTGATGCATTTTGTCTCTAAAACTCAAGGGCTGATGTCTTAAGTTTGTTTTACTGGATTACCAAAAGAATTTGAGTTTTTCTATTACCAGCCTTATATTTTCAGTCTAAATGGTTGAAAACAGAGCGTAGGCTGTACTGCATTGCTGGTGAGATTGAAGTTCTGAGGATAGCTATCTCAGTATATGAATTACAGCCTTGACTGGCTAATATTATTGTCTGAATTGACTTGAGAGGGTGAAATTTGGATAAAGGGCAGTGAAGCTAGTCAAAAGTAACAGGAAAAATAAAGATAAAGATAGGAAAGCCAAATGGGTCTAAGCATCTAGAAATAGCAAATCCTAATAGGAACATCATTTATTGAGTTATTGAAATCAAATTGCCATGATGCTTTTGGAATCCTCCTGGTCATTATGTTACTGCAATGATTCTTTTTAAGAACGTACATGTTGAATGGCTTCATCTTACTAAACAGAAGAATTCAACTATTTCATAGAATCATCTACATTTTAAAAAATTATTGTTTGAGATTGACTTCATAAAATAAAATTAAAAAACGTAATTATGTGTAATGATACTAACTTAATCCATATACTACTTGTTTGAAAATCTCATATTTTCATACAAGTAGACCAATATTGAAAACTCCATGTTGAATAATGTTAACATTTTTCTTGTGAAAAAGACAATCAACCTTATTAGCATTTCCTTTGAGACAAAAGCATCTTAGTCTATTTTAGTTTTTTTGTCTGAATTATTCTAGCTCAATTCAATGTCATGGAATATGCGACTACAATTAGTTAAAAAGTCACATCAATAGTCCTATTATAGATAGTGTAATACATGAATATACCCACAATATGCTTTGTGAAATAATGAAGGGCTTGAAAGTAATGGAAAGAAAAATGCAGCCTTTCTAATTGTGGTAAGAGCAAGATGTAGTGTGGTATCCTTAGCGATGGCAATAAGACGGGTTAGGGCGGAACAAACTTTGACCTATTAAGATTTTGACCCGTCATGCCCTGTCCCATTTAACTTTGTCCAAAAAAATACACTACCCTGCCCTACCCCGCGAAGCTCTGTCCTGCCTCATTTATGTTAATTTTTTTTTTCCACTTTTCAACATGATATTCACTACAATTTTCAGGGAAAACGGTCTACATGTAGAGTTATGAAGTAAAATCTTTGCATTACATGTAGAGTTATAAATGACCTATTTTACATATTAAAATCTTTTCTTTTTATTTCTAAACATGATTCCACCTTTTAGTAATATTTTGTCAATGGTTGCTTAGTCATAAGGTTATTTTAATGAGTTATTGGTATGTTGGAGACCACCACAACTAGAATTGAGGATGCTTTTTGGATAATTGTACAATCAGAAAAGTTAATTTGACAAATACAACAAATTGATTATATTCTATGCTAGGGTATCCAAAGGTAATTAAATTGTATGTAGGTAAATTTATACATTTTTAGGAAGTGGGTTGATGCTCCAGTCATCTAACTTTGCAAACTTTCAACTGCATTTTGATTTTGACGTATCCAATTCATAATTATCTGGGAAAACACACCCGAAAAAACCCACAACAAATCAACCTTACTAATCAAAATTTCAAAATGCATGTACATAATTTGAGATTCTTGGAGCAAAAAAAACTAATTTTCCCACTGTACAAAAAATATAATTTGTTTTGCCCTATTACCTGTCATGTCATATTACAATTTCTGAAAATGTGTTTTGATCCGCCCTGTCCTGCCCCGCCCCGTTTAAGTACACTCCTGCTCTGCCCCGTTAAGCCCCCAACCTGCCCTGCCCTGCTTTTGTCGTGCCCCATTGCCACCCCTAAGTATCCTCCATTCCTCCTCTTTCCATGCATGAATAATGAGTATGGTGATCAAACAATTTTGTCTGTACCCTCCAAAGTGATCACTCCTCTATTTGTACCTTTGGGATGAAAAGACTACGAGAAGGACGTCTTGGTTTAATACTAATTTTACAACCATTTGATTTGGTATAATTTTTACCAGGGCTAAACGCTTTTGCTAACCTTTAGTAAAAAGGATAATCATCTCAGTCTTGAAGAAAATTTAGAATTGGATTTTTCGGAATATTAGTCAAATTATCTAAGAAAGAGTTATTAAGTCTGAATTATATAACCTATAAATAAGGATAATTTTTAAGAAATTACACTTAAAATTATATTTCATGTGACTTTCTTTCTTGAGACATGCCAACATTCATTATAAAATAACTCTCTTAGATAATAAGACAGGTTAGCATGCTTTTTGTTGCTGGTTTCTACCCTATCCTCGGGCTTTATGTACTTGGAAACTTATCAACAATCATCAATAAGATCTTTACATCTTTCTATTTACTATATATTTCTATCTCATTTCATTGTTTACTCTAAGACTTAATTGCTAGTGTTACTCCTTAAAATATTCATTTTATTTTCCTTTTTAATTCTAATTTTCCACATAGACCACATCGGTGCATTTAACAATAACAAAGATTTAAAAATTTCCTTACTTTCTCTAACGGTTTTAACATTTTAAAATGGAAAATATATTTTTCCTCCACAAAAAGGTATGGTAATGTTCAACAGTTCAAGGATTATTGTAATCTAATTTTAGTATGAATTAAAATAATGGTGTTATAGATAATATTAGTGGATTAAATTTTCCTAACAATGGTTGATGGTCGATAAATGGAATCTAAAGCTTCAATAATCCAAGCTTGATATGAGATAGTATCATATTCATTGCGCCTTTGCCTAGGGTTTTTCTTTTAATTTATGCCATTCAATTGCATTGAAAAAAAAGTTACAAAATCTCAAATTATAGCCTTGTTTTATTTTATTTGTCTCCGGAAAATACGCTCATTGTTCTTATTCCGTGGATGTGGCCATAGAGAGAAAGAGACAAAACTCTGTTTGTTTCGTTCTTTTACAGCAGAGTAGTCTATGAAACAGTGCAAGTTTTGTATTTATTTTAATTTTGTTTGCAGTGGAGATTGCTATTGAAGCGTTGCTGTTGCTTTGGTGAGCGTGTAGGTTCTTTTTGTGCTTATTGGTTAAACGAGAATTTTGAACCGGTGAGTCATGATTAGTTTCATCAATGTGATTTGCTTTTCATCTTTCTTAGTATTTTTTTAAATGAATGTTGACATTTTTAATTTTTTTTTTGTTCGATTTGTTAGTAGTTCGCTGAAGTGAGTTTACCTGAACAAAATGTTGTTAACTCATAGTTTAAGTCGTGCTTTTTTTTTTATCCTGGTTTGGATCCTAAAACTGTTAAAGGAAGATAAAAGTCAGAAGAAAAGAAAACTAAATTTATTGGAATCATGGTTTCCGTGGTTGGATGATTTGGGAGAAAAAGTAGGGAAAGCGCTTCCTTGAACCAGTTCTAGAAAATGAGCTTACCTAGTTAGATTAGATTGATTTTTGGAAAAAAAAGAAAGGAAAGTGCTTCATTGAACCACTTCTACAAAATGAGCTTATCTAGATAAATTAGATTGAGATCAATGTTTACTCGTCTGCATGGTTACCTTCTCCAGTTTCACAAGGCCTTTTGTTGTTCTTTATGGATCCTATCAATTGGGCGAGGTAAAGGAAGCAAAGGAGGAGTAAAAAAGGAAGAGGAAAAAAATAGAAACAAGAAGGCAAATACAACTCTCTAGATATTAGGTACCAATCGGGAATTTAAGGGAAAGAAAGTTTAGGTACAACCTTGCAAGCTAGGAACACCAATTGGATGATGTATGGTGAAGAGCGGAGAAAAGATGAAGTTGTAACTCTCTTAATCTTCGTTATAATTGGCTAAAGTGTGGGTAATAAGAGAACTAGCGAAGAAGAGTGAACAAAACTAAATGGTGAAAATGTCTAAGTTTTGAGCACCAACGTGGCGAGGTGAAAGAATACTTAACATTTAGATTCTTATTGGAGAAGTAGTCATATATAAGGGAAATGCTATTGGACGCTTTCACTTGTGTTAGGTAATCTTAGGTATTATTGCATATCAGAGACTAGCTGCTATAATAAGATCTTCGAATTTCTATTTGTCTTTTAGGAAAGGTAAGAATAGTTTTTCTTCATTGGATGCATTGGGTAGGAGGTAAACATGAATCTATTAAAACTTTTTTTCCCTTTTCCTCTTTAACTTAACCGAAAGAATCTTGTAATCGAGCAAAGGGAGCATTCTAGATATTAGATGCTGAAACATTGATTGCTCAGGGTCATTTTGAATGAAAAAAGGTAGTTAGTTACTTATAAAAAAATGAAAAAGGTAGTTACTTGTTCTGCAAAACTTACACACGTGATATTTGGCAAATTCGCCTAGTATTTGACATTAGGTTTTAGCGAACTCTTCCATGTCAACATGAAAAGAAAAGGTCATTGTATTGTCACACTATGTACTTTCAACAACATTGCCTTAAAGAAACAAAGCAAGGGGAATCTAGAATTGTTGTTCTCTAAGATTCCTCCTAACCATTTTTTGAGTTATCCCAATGTATATATCTTCTTATATACACCGAAATATGAAATTAATTTGCCACTAGACATGAAAGGCTTGACAGAATGTGATATCTTCTTAGTGTGGTCTATTACAGCATGGTATACTGTTTTGAACAATGAAAATACTCGTTCATGTTTTTTCTCACACAGCAGTCAGTCCAATCTAATTTTTTTTTGAAACTGTAACTATTGTATACGCGCGCACACACACACACACAATTTGATCTACCTCTAATGTCTAATTTTTTCATGCAATAAATGTTAAACATCCATTAAGCTTTGTAAAGATGCACAAGGTTCACTATTCATGGGTTTTGGCATGAAGGGATGATGAAGTGTCTTCTTTGGTCTATTCCATGCGCTTACTTGCCTTGCAAAATGGATCCTCACCATGATGCTTCTAGAAAGCATAGCAAGGTTGGTACGTTTCTAGTTGTACATAAGTTGAAGCATAAAATGCATTGAAACCACTTATATTTTTCTTTCTACCAAGCACTTTCTGGTCAAACTTTTTTTTTAAACTTACCTACCCCTCAGACTAAATTGTCTAAGAGGCCCTTGGATAATAGACCCGAGGTACTTGAAGCTTCCTTTTTTTGGAATGACCTAAGTACCAAGCCTCACCTCCACACTGTCTCAAGGTCGCTCCCGTTACTGAACTTGCACTCCAAATATTTTGTCTTGGTCCTACTCAGTCTGAACCCTTTAGACTCCAGAGTCTGTTTTCAAACTTCCAGCTTAACGTTCACTCCGCTGCGAGTCTCATCAATCAGTACTATGTCATCTGCGAGTAACATACACCATAGCACATCACCTTGGATTTGTCGCGTCAGTCCATCCATCACCATGACAAATAAGAATGGGCTAAGAGTTGATGCCTGGTGTAGCCCCATCATCACTGTGAAGTGCTCCGAGTCTCCTCCTACTGTCCGTACCCTGATCTTGGCTCCATCATACATATCCTTGATCGCCCTAGTGTACGCCACATGTACACCTCTAACCTCCAAACATCTCCATAGAACCTCCCAAGGGACTTTGTCGTATGCCTTCTCGAGGTCGATCCTTCTGAGCCAGGATCAAACTCTTCTTTTGACTATGATTGGGCCCTGCAGTGGTAGAACCTGGTGAACCGGGCGTACTACTTTCCAACCTTCTCTTCACTTTTCTTCTCTTAATCAATTTCGAGTTGGATGAACGCTTCCTAAGGGTGGATTTTAGTGAGCGGGGGAGGGGGGAATTTGTTAGGATAACGGGTTCCCGGGAGTACAGGGAGGTTGAACCAGTAAGTCTCTCCTCCTCTCCCTATACTGCTCCACCAACTTTCTAATAAGATGAATGACTTCTGTGGTCGAACGCTCCGGCATGAATCCAAACTGGTTCTCGTAAATAGACACGCCTCTTTTCAGATCTAGAGAAGGTGACTAAGATTTGAAAGGTGCGGTAGTTCTGTCGACGCAAAATATTCATTCTAGCTTATCTTCATGTCTTTTAATTTCACGAAAGAGATGGAGCCTGAAATACATCCACTAGTAGCTGAGACATGTGCAACAAAAATGAGTGTAACATGTCCTCTATGAAGATGTTGAGCATCCAATTTTAAAAACCTTTTGTACATTCATATGCAGTATCCACTATTTCTGAGTTCTTTTGAGCTATATCCAGTACAACTCTCTTTGGCGTTCAGTATGCTGCCTTTTATGTTTCTAGGACTTGGTTTTATGTTTTTTCCTTCTTTTAATTATTTCTGGATGTTGGCTTGTGGTTTATTTCAGAAGTAGTCAGCTCCAAGCAAATTATCTTTTCGTCTAACTCCTATTTTCTTCTTATTTCTATAGAGCTTGAGGCAAGTTTTCCAAAAGACCGATACTTGCAGCTTGATGAATTGTCTATAAAGGAAGTAGTCTGGGTAGATGAAGTGAATCGCTTGCTTGATGCTACATGTCACATTGAAGAATGTAAAGTTGTGGGTGTTGACTGTGAGTGGAAGCCTAATTACGAAAAGCGAAGCTCATCTAACAAGGTGATTTTTGGATAAAAGCTACACTTTTTAAGTAGTAGTCCTTACCACCTCAATATCTTGCTCTTTTGTTCTTAAAGGGATGGTGGTAAAAAATGTGTTTCCCTGTTTCTCACGATCTGAAGAGGGATCTAATTTATGACTGATGAAATGTATTGGACTACACCATAATCAGCTTAACCTATCCTCACAAAGTGAAAATAGTTATGTTGATATATCCTTGACGACTAAAATACAGACAACAAATTAGTTACTCTTCCCTAAAACATAAAGGACTTTCTTTTTCAGTCATCGTCCTCTCCCTCTGCTATTATTTTTTGTTGTTGAAATGGTAAGGTTTTAATCATAACAGCATTAAGAATGTGCTGGAATTATGTACACTGTGCCAAAAGTGTGAAGACAAAAGTATAGCCTTATCTAAATCTGTAGGGATTCTAGGAGCTCTAAAATAGATTCAGCTTCATTTACAAGTGCAATTCTACACCAAAGTACAACAACAACAACATACCCAGTGTAATCCCACAAGTGGGTCTGGGGACTACCTCGGGAGGTAGAGAAGCTGTTTTCGATAGACCTCTGTTCAATTCTACACCAAAGTACGACCAAAATTGCTGTTGGCCTTTATCCTCTGGATGTGATTGTCTATATCTTTATTCTCCTTAAAGCTACCCCGATCCAGCTTCTCAAAAAACCAGCAGTGTTTGGCATGGACCATTTGACTCCAAAAAGTTCCAAAATATGTTGTTGGACAGTGAAGAATAAGATTCTTGTTGCTTTCTATGTCTATTCCACATAAGTAGCACCTACTGCATAGCAAAATACCTCTTTTCTGTAGGTTGTCATGGGTTAAGACAGATTCTTTGGCAACCAGCCATGTGAAAGATGAAACTTTATAAGGAGCTTTGATCTCCAGATCTGCTTCCATGGCCAAGGCTACGGCCTAATCTGCTGCCCATCTCTGGTGATAGCCCAGTAGTATGAGTTAACAGTGTAGATGCCTCCCTTTTCCTCCATTATAAAGTGAGCCTAGAACCCCAATGGTCTATTTGTAATAAGTTTACCTTTCATGGATTCGCCTAACTGACAAAGAAAGTATGCATGTGCGTATATCCCATTTTCTTCTCTTTTCTTTTTGTTCGAATCTATTATTTACTCATAAAGCTCTGTGGTCATAATTACTTATAGGACATGGATAGGTTCTAGTACTACTACTTGTTGCTTCATTTGCGTTGTTCATCTTGCTATTTTGCTGTCATTAATTCCGTTTCAATCCTGCTTTGATTACACTTCTTTTGAGCCAAGGGTCTACCGGAAATAGCTTCTCCACCCCACAAGGTAGGGTACATAATTAGGGGATTCATCCATCTTTTTTTTTTCTTTCTAGATAGAAGGTTTGAAATTCCATTGAAATGAGTTTAACAAAACCTTGCTAATAAGGAAGTATTTGGGAATGTTAACCTTTTGTATCTCTCGTGATGAACAAAGGAGTTTGTCTAGTAAGTAGCCTTTCAATGCTTTTCTGTGCAATGTATCTCATTTTTGCAATATGTTGGGTGAGACAATTTTGGGCGCCTTTGTGAGATGAATAAAAGATATGATGTTTCCGACCTATGTCTTTTGTATAGTCTGGTTTGTTGCCTTTTTGTGTAGTTACCTTTTATCCCTTAATTTAGAAATGAATAAACTTTATAATCTTTGAATTGATTGTCCTTATTGTTGGGCATGATGGAGAATACATTTAAAATGAACTGACTTGTGGGGAGTAAAGCAAATACACATTTAATAGTATAACAGCTTTTCTATTTCCCCGTGGAACAGGTTTCCATCATGCAGATTGCTTCTGACAACAAAGTTTATATACTTGATCTCATAAAGTTATATGAGGTGCTCCGGATGTATTGGATGACTGCTTAACCCGCATATTGCATTCCCCAAGAGTACTGAAGCTTGGTAAGAGAGAACATTGTCTTGTTGGGAGATAACATTCTTTTAATGATTTAATCTACAGGCATTTTCCTGCTTTTAAGTTCATTACACCTTTTCTGCTCCAAGAAAGAAACTAGTTGATTTTCATGGCTGCTTTTCAATCTTTACACTACTTATATCAAACAGTAGGCGCCCATTAAGGGGGAACACTTATATAACGAGATATTTGAATTAAACACATTCCTGCTTTTCTTTGGTATACCAGTATATTTTCAATCTGTATACTCTGTTTGCAGACGAATTTCTGCAGTCATAATTGGGTAGTTTTCAGGTTACAACTTCCAGTGTGACGTGAAGCTGCTTGCACAATCTTATGGACAGTTGCAATGTTTCAAGCACTATGACACGCTACTCGATATCCAGAATGTGTTCAAAGAACCAAGAGGTGGTCTCTCTGGCTGGCAAAGGTAATTATTACATGTATTCTGCATTCTTGTTTGTTGCCACATGTATAATGTATTCATATCTATATGCAGGGTATAAATTCTTGTTGGTTTTGTAGTGAAAAGAGATGCAATATTTATTATAAAAACGACGAATAAGTCTAGTTCTTACTTTTATTTGGTTTCTTTCTGGATACAGAAAATATTGGGTGCTGGATTGAACAAAACAAGAAGGAATAGCAACTGGGAGCAACGGCCTTTAACTCAGTTTCAGGTATATGTAATAAATGTTATACAGTCATATGTAGTATGTGGATTGCTGTATTTTTCTAAAGGAAGAAGATTAAGAAGCTAGCGGCTTTGTCCTTGTGAAAAATAAGGTCTGATCCTTGTTTGGTTCTGTAGCAATTGATAGTAATACCTCTTATTTGTACCGTTCTGCAGCTAGAATATGCTGCTCTTGATGCTACTGTTCTTATTCACATATTTCGTCATGTTTGTGGCTACACACAACCTCCAGGTGACCGGGCTGGGCATTCCAAAATTGAGTGGAAGTCTCACATTGTACGAATAAGAGTATCTCTCGCCTTTTCTTTGTTTTTCCTCTTAAGACGTCTATTTTCATCAGGCTCAGTATTCTCTCGCTGTGTATTACTATCAATAAAATTTTGTATGCTCACTTTAACTTGTGCTGGGTATTTTTGCAGGTTTCCCACATTGATAATTCAAAGATTTCCAAAAGAGAAGCTAAAAGGCGAAAGGCCAAAACTGATAAAGCTCCACAGAGCATAGAGACTAAGGAGCTTACTGAACAAACTTAAAACTTAAAGCTAGGAAATAAATTTATGATGCACCTAAGTTTTACTCCTGTAAGTATTTTTCTTCTGAGAAACACATTTACAGCTTAAAGCCTTAAACTGTTGCGGGTTTTTGTGTATATATAGAAGGCATTGCATTGGTGGAAAGTACTACTTGGCAAAATTTCAGTTACTAATTTCGAGTAATTGCTAGCTTCTGTGTAGGGATGGCAATAGGATAGAGCGGGGGTAGGGTACGGCAAAACCTTAATGGGGCACGGCAGACAAAGTGTATTTTTTGAAAATTTTAAATGGAGCAGGTTGTCTATGTTTAGTTCTTTTTCATCAATGTATTAATTAGTTAGTTTATTTGATCTCCGGTATAGAGGAAACTTATTCTAGCTTATTTAGCTTTTTCTTGTCCATCCTTGTAAACTCTGTTATTTATTTTTCAAATTGGACCATAGGATACTATTATTTCTATAGCTGTTCAGTAGTTAATTACCATCTAAATTTGAAGTTAATAATTTCAAGAGAAGGAAAACCTTTATTCACTATCGATCCTTTATACTAGCTTTAATTTAATGTTGAGCTTGATATATGTAGTTCTCATCTTGATGTTTTCTAGGAATTAGTGAGAAACTTTGATATTTCTATTTTAAAATAAATTGTAGCGAGTGGCGTAAATTAGACCATTTTGCTATATTAATAGTAGTCAAGCTACTTCTGAAATTGTATACTTAAGAAATTATACTTCGGGAGTCGAGCAAAAGATTGTGTTGTAAGAAAGACTATCTTTTCAGTAATCAGACCTTGGCCTATATAAGCTTCTAAAATCAAGTAAATTCAAAGACACTCAAATTCAAAATCCTATCGTCACTGGTTAAATTAGTTTTGCCAGTTCTTTAGAATTCTAATTTTAGGCCAAAATATAATTGAAAAGCTATCTAATTTAAATTGTTTAAGGAGGCACGAATATGGAATTAATGAAAAGGTTTTGAAGATGAAATGGAACACTACAAAGTGTGAGAAATCAATACAATAACTAAAAAAACTTAATGGGGGAGTGCTTTGCTGGATGGGGCAAATTTTAGGGAAAATGTCAGGCGCACGGATCAAAATCTTAGCAGGTTAAGGCCTGTCTTACCATCTACATCTTCGCGATTCTTTAAATATAAATATAATGATAGATATTTACTCGAGGAGGTGAAAGTAGATTAATTTAATGAATGCCTTGTGTTAATCCGATATGCTACAGCCTACAGCTAAGGGTAAGGTTAGATCCAGTTGATTACAACGTTTCCTTTAGAGCCATTTTTCAAGTTCGCGTCTTCCAAATTCCAGAGTTTGTTGGTATATGCACGTAAAAAGGTTGTAATTTTCTTGGTAAATTTGATAAATAGTAACTTTTGAGCCTTTGTAATTGGAGAAATAACCAATGTCTTGAGTACGCGTATTGCTTGTGTTATAGCTCAAGCAATTAAACAGAAGAAAGAATAATAATGAATGTAAATGACACAAACGATTTAACGTGGTTCACTAACAATGTGTTAGCTACGTCCACGGGCAGAAGAGAGAATTTTTTTATTGCTCTTGAGGAATACAATTTTTGGGATTTCTCTGAATTGTATTTCAGATTGCTTATTAGGTTATGACCTATGAGGTTTATATAGAGTACCACTTACACAGACTAAGGAAAGGTTTTTGCCTTCAAACCTCAACTCAAAAGAGCTCCTTCTTGCTAACAGTCTTCGCTTTGAAAGCGGGAGAAGTGCTGCCCCTATAGGGCTTAAAAGAGCATCGACGGAAAACATTCCTCGCAAAACCAGTAAATCGACTACAGCAGCGGAAAAAAGAAAAGGTTTTCCAAACAGAAAAGGAAAATGTTTTCCAAACTGAAAAGGAAAATGATTCTTAAACATGATATAAATCTAATATGCCCGGATTCAAGACATATTTCAATAAATCTCCACCTTGACTTGAATCCTCTCACAAATAACAGATGTACCAGATGCACCATTATAGTGCCATATGTACTAGACTCCTACCGATTTTGCCCAAGGGGCAATCATCAACTCCTAACATTGAGCAAGTCCAAACAGTGTTGGAACTTGTTGTGTAACCGACTTTGTGAACATATCAGCTGAGTTATCAGCAGTACCCACTTTGTTCACCTTGATTCTCTTCTCACTTCTCAGAAATGATACCTCACATCAATGTGCTTAGTCCTCTCATGATGGACTTGATCCTTGGCTAAACAGATTGCCCGAGATCGCGATACACTATGGCTTTGATCACGATGTAGACCGGATCGATCAATCCTTTCAACTAGATTCCTTTTTGGTCGCTACGTTAAAGCCATGTACTCGTCAGAGTCGACAAAGTCATCAGAGGTCGCAAAGTAGCTTCCAACCGATAACCGAACCACGAGTGAAAACATAACCAATCATAAATCTTCATCACAACGTCTCGGCATAGTCGAGTCCAAAACCTGTCACCAAACACTCTGTATCACCTCCATAAATGAGACCAACATCAGACGTACCTTTGAGGTACCGAAAAATCATCTTCACAGCTTGCCAATGCTCTTTTCCAGACTCACTCATAAACCTGCTAACAACACTAACAGACTGTGCAAGATCAGGTCTAGTGCAGATCATTACATACATCAAGCTTCCTACTGCACTAGCATAGGGAACTCGAGACATGTACTCCTTCTCCTCAGCTGATTTAGGTGCAAAGGCAACAAACAGATGTGCATTTATAGCACTGGAAGTATCTATAGGCTTTGTTGTAGACATGCCAAACCTTGACAAAATCTTCTAAATATAGCCCTTCTGTGAGAAGAAAAAATTTCATCTGCTTAGATCCCTATAGATCTTGTCGCGCCCGTTTTCGACCGCGACTTTCTAAAAGCGAACCCTGCTTAATAAGTATAGTTAGAAAATAAATAACAAAAAATGCTAATTGTTTAAAGGAATGTTGAAATGTTAAAATGTTTAAAAAGGGTTGCTAGGAAGTCGCCACCTAATTAGTTTGGGTGAATTAGGACACCTAAATGTTAACTAGTTTAAAACAAACATTAACTCCATTTAATGGTCTGCTAAACTTAATGAGATTCTGGGTAAGGGTTCTTTATTATCCTAAAGGGAAGGGGTTAGGCACCCTAAAGGATCCGCTAACTTGCGGTTGTCCGTTCAAACCTAGGGTTGATTATTATGCCATAAAAGATTTAAAATATAAAGATGATGAAAGTGCTTCATGAAAGGATGCATTTTTAATAGAGATATACATGCAAAGTTTGAAAGTATGCATATAAAATGTATAAATTTGAAAATGTCCATTTTATAGATGTATGCAAAGTTGATTCAAAGATATGTATTTCTCTTGTAAAATCAATATATATATATATATATATGGCGTAGTACGAAAAGATGCAATTTATAATAGCAAGGATATTCCAAATAAATTATTCGTATGATGTTAATAAAAGAGCTTAGGAGAAAACCGACTTCTTTTGTTATCAACTTGATAAGAATAATGTGTTAGTTCCATGCAAATAAAATTATCAAGCGAAAGATTAAACATGCATGATAAGCCTAAGATAAGCAACTAAAAGTGCATTTCTGATTTCTTGAAACTTCCCGCTCAATTTATTTATTTAGAGGCTAATTGTTCTATGTCTCTTATTAATTACAAAGTTAGCTAATTAAATTGCAGTAAACAAATAAAGGGCATAAGATGAGGCAATGAGATTAAAGAAGTAAAGGAATTGAAAATGAGATTAAAGGAGTAAAGGAATTGAAGTGGATGACTCCGTCCTATTTTGTTTTTCTAGGAATTGCCGAGGAGGGAACGCGATGGATGTAGATGCATGCCTTTATTGATGAAAGTCGTGATGAGTCTCGCCATGAGACTCTTCATTTTTTGCTCCGATGCATTTCATGTAAAAGAAGAAAAGATAAGGATTAGTATACACCCAAATTATATTAACAATGCCAGTGAATGTTCGTGCGAATTAAACACATATGTAATTTGATTATAGCAATACAGGATAGGTGGCAGGCAACAAGCAAAGGACATCCCAAGATAGTTCAATTAAAGATTAGGCTTCAAGTTCAAACAACAAACAGAAAATATAATGCAGGCCCTAAGCACGTAATTTTCAGCCTTCTCGTTATAAACAGGGGACAATAAACTGGCCCAGACTACACTATTTTTTAGATCTCTCATTACAGGCAAAGGACAAGAAAACAGCTGGACCATGAATATGGGCAGTATATGGACCAAACATGCGTCATGTACACGAGACATATGCACGAATACTTAATTCTTTCATACGGCGAATACATATTGGCTTGTATATATCTCATATGCTTTGATATACATCGTCTTAAATCACAGAGAAACCAACAAAGGAAGCAGACGATGGATCATTTAGACGTATACAAACCCACAGTTAACACTTTAGCATACGGAGATAGATATATATGAGATATTCAGAATATATACATGTGATATATGCAGAAGTATACACTGACTCAACCTCAGTATACAATCAGTAGCCATTGAAATATTCAAGACATACACGTATACACCTCGTCGTGATCTGTGAACGATACCCATCCGTCAAACTTATTACATTTTATCATTAATCAACATATTGCACTAAACATAAATCTAATTAACAATTCAAAGTAAGAATACTCATAGATTAACTATAGCAAATCATTCAACATCAGATTTATGCATTAATGAAGGTATCAACCTGAATGAACCAAGCCAACACACGTTCAACATCAAACACACAAAGTTTTTAATCCCAGATTCATATGTTTACGAGGATTGAGCGACATTCAACACATATTAAACATGCTTGAATACGAGACTATGATTCTAAAAGCGAAACTAGAACTTAAACTAAATGTTGTTTGTCACATAATTAATTCATAAGAAACACACAACCGAAATTAGCGAGTAGGCGAGAGGAATGGATTTACCTTCCAGGCAAATGAACCGGCGCAGCGTATCAAGTCGTCGGTTCACTCGGGGTTGTATTACTATGCGAATTAAAGGCAGGTTTTTGTGCGATTTCTGGACTAGTATTAAAAAGGCTTCGAAACTCTGTTCTTGCTCTTGGGCTGCTAATTTTTAAATGCTGAATACCTAACTCTGAGGTTGAAGGCTGCTAAATGCATGCATGTCGATCGGCTTTTGCTAATTGAAAAGGAAAGGAGGTCTGGATTGCCGGCCACCCTTGCTCTCCTCCTCTCGATGTTCTGCCGTCTGTCCCTAACTGCCTATTGCATGTGCTTTATATAGCCTAACTTTAGGTTCTAAGTTGGTAAGTAATCAAGGCTGATTTCGGGCGAGATTTGGGCTGATTCGTGCTTGATTCGTGCGGCTTGAACAGGAAAGGTAAACGATTTGAAGGGTTTTGTTTACTTATGGTAAGAACAGGGTATATTTCGATTATGGTAACTTAATATTCTGGAGTGATTTTGGATGGCTATTCTGGACGATTTGGTTGCGTAACTCGCCGGATTCTCAGGCGAGAATCCCGGCTGGGGCGATGGAGTGCGTAGAGGGAGGTGGCGGCTTAGGACATTTTTTTAGGTTTAGGTTTTGTGGGTTCGTTTATTTTTAGGGCTAAGGGACGAGGAGAAGGGAAGGTAAAATGAAAGAAGGGTTGTGGGCGACGTGGGCTAAAGGAAGGACTGGGCTTGCGGGTGTTGGGCCGGGGCGACGGGTAATGTGGGCTGATAAGGGTAGTGTTATAATTTAGGTATTTGATTTTAGGTGCTTAATTAGTTAATTAGTGGTAAAGTAAATTAATAAATTGTGATTAAATTATTTAGGTGCTTTATTAATCTAATTATTATAATAATAAATGCGGGCGTGCTATTTAATTAGTGCTTAATATTTTTAGAATACGGCGCTATTTTAAAAACTTATTTATTGTGCATTATTATTTAAAATAAGTTATGAAATTGCTTTGCGTATTAATAAATGCGACTATGCTACTTGACACGACGTCATTGCTAATTTATTATTAATTAAGAACCATGACAGGGCTTAAAATTAATAAATGCGGGCGCGAGACTCTAAGTGCGTAATTTTCTACGTAAGACGCGGTGTCATTATTAAATTGTTTATTTATGCCTGTATTAATGTTTTATCGCTGCATTTTATTATAAAAAATCATACAAATTATTTTACAAAATTAGTGTAATTTTATAGCTAATGACTGCAAGAGAGGGTTAAAATTGGGTGTCAACAGATCTCCATTCCCAGAATTTTCTGAGCTGCACCCAAATCCTTCATATCAAACTCAGCACTGAGAAGATCCTTCAACTTCTGGATATCAGACTTGTCCTTCGCAGCTATCAACATATCATCTATATACAGGATCAAGTAAATCAAAGAACTGTTTGCTGACCTGTTGTAGTAAACACATCAATCATATGGACTTCTGTTGTAGCCAATCTCTATCATATAGCTATCGAACCTTTTGTACCATTGCCTCGGAGACTGCTTTAGCCCATACAAGGACTTCTTCAACTTGCAAACATAGTCCTCCTTACCAGGAACATGGAACTCATCTGACTGAGTCATGTATATTTCCTCCTTCAACTCTCCATGTAGGAAAGTTGTCTTCACATCTAGTTGTTCAAGTTCCAGATTCTGATGTGCAACTATTACTAGTAGCACCCTGATGAAAGTGTGTCTGACCACTGGCGAGAAAATCTCATTGTAGTCTACCCCCTTTCTTTGGGTGAACCCCTAGCTACCACTCGAGCTTTATACTTGATACCCTCAACAGGCGTTCCTCTTTCCTTCTTCTTGTAGATCCACTTGCAAGTGACAACTTTTCTGTCTCACGGTCGCTTGGCTAATTCCCAAGTCTGATACTTTTGGAGTGACTCAATCTCCTCTCCCATAGCAGCAAGCCATTGGAAAGATTCAGTACATGTAACTGCTTCTTTGTAAGTGGATGACTCATGTGAGTCAGGATCCACTTCTTCAGCAACCTGCAATGCATAAACTATCATGTCTTCAAAACCATACCTTCTGGGAGGTATTCCATAATTTGTTCTCTTTGATCGATCAAGAGCCAAATTGTGCTGATTTGTTGCTAGTAATGAAGATCCTGATGATTCTGCTTTTGACTATGACTGTTGAACTTCATATGATGGTTCACCCTCATCTGGAGTGACTTGCTGCTCCACCTGTTTTCCAACATTGCCACCAACAATAGACTTCACAGTAGGGTTGAACATATAATTTTCATCAAAAACTACATTCCTGCTCAGTATAACCCTCTTCTCAGACAGAGACCATATTCTGTAACATTTAACACCATCCCCATAACCCACAAACACTCCCCTTTTAGCTCGTGGTTCTAATTTACCCTCATTCACATGATAATAAACATTGCAACCAAAAGCTCTCAAGCCAGAGTAATCAGCAGGCTTACCAGACCACATCTCAAAAGGAGTTTTGAGATGTATACCTGTGTGAGGTCCACGATTTATCAGATAACAAGTTGTACTAACCGCCTCTGCCCAAAATGTCCTAGTTAGTCCAGCATTAGAGAGCATGCATCTAGCTCTCTCCAGAAGTGTCTGATTCATGCGTTCTGCTACACCGTTTTGCTGTGGCGTCTCCCTGTCTGTATGATGCCTAGCAATCCCTTCTTTTCTGCAAAACTCATCGAACTCAGAACAACAAAATTTCAGACCATTATCAGTTCGCAGTCTTTTGATCTTCTTCATTGTTTGATTTTCCATTAATGCCTTCCACTGCTTGAAGTTCTTGAAAGCTTCACTTTTATGCTTCATAAAGAACACCCAAGTCATCCTTGAGAAATTATCAATAATTGTCATAAAATATCTGTGACCTCCTAGAGACTCCATCCGGGAAGGACCCCAACAATCAAAATGGATGTAATCAAGTGTGCCTTTTGTTCTGTGTATTTGCTTTGGGAAACTTGATGCGATGTAATTTCCCGAATACACAGTGTTCACAAAACTTAAGGTCCTCGACCTTGTGACCACAAAAAAGATCTCATTTTGACAGAATTTGCATCTCTCTCTCGCTCATATGACCATGCCTCATATGCCATAACTTGGTTAAGTTTTCTTTATCAACCTCTGAGGATGCAACAACAACAGAACCTGATAACGTAGAACCTTGAAGGAAATACAAGGTATCACGTTTTATGTCCTTCAGAACCACATTCGAATCCTTGAAGACATATAGAACTCCACCTCCACCTCGAAATCTGAACCCCTTGCTATCTAACATGCTCAATGATATCAGATTCTTTGTCATGGATGGAACATGCATGACGTCATTCAATGTGCATAATTTACCATCATGTGTCGAATTTTAATAGAGCCTATCCCAACCGTTTTGCAAACAGAACTGTCAGCCATAGAAACACTGCCACCATCCACTTGATCATAGGTTGTGAACCACTCCCTGCGTTGACATATATGGTAAGATGTTGCTGAATCAAGAATCCACACATCATTGTGATGCGTGTACTCATTAGCAACTAGAGCAATATCATCTTCAGAGTTGATATACGCTACTGGCGATCTTGTCGATTATTCGATGCCTTCTTCTTCGGGGATCGATTTTGGTGTCCCTTCTCCTTACAGTAATTACATAAATCATTTTGTTTTGGACCTTTAACGGTTTCTTGAACTTCTTCTCCCCCAGATTTCTATGTCCATGACTTCCACTGTCTGCAACCTGATTATCTGCACCTGTACCAGCCGCCTTATGGCGCAGCTCCCTAGTATGGAGAGATGATCTCACCTCCTCTAGAGACACAGTATCTTTTCCAACAATGAACGACTGTACGAATTTTTCGTACGATAATGGTAAAGATACTAACAGAATCAATGCAACATCCTCATCCTCAACTTTCACATCAATATTACGCAACTCTAACAAGATTGTGTTTAGTTGATCTAAGTGATCTCGAAGAGGCATACCTTTCTGCATTCGTAGACTGAACAGAGGTTGCTTCAGAAGCAACTTGTTGGTTAAGGACTTCGTCATATAAAGACTCTCGAGCTTGATCCATAGACCTTGCGTGGTTTCCTCCTCCGCGACCTCAGTGATAATATCATCAGCAAGGCTCAACATAATTGTTGAATGAGTCTTCTCTTCCAGAACGGTCATCTCAGCGTTAATGGGTTCTGCCGGCTTCCTAGCAAACGGCGCCCAAAGTCCTTGTTGTTTTAACAAGACTCGCATCTTGATCTGCCACAGACTAAAACTGTTTCTCCCAGTAAATTTATCGATTTTCACATTCATTTCAGACATCTTTCAAACAAAGAAATTCGACTCTGATACCAATTTGTTATAGCGGAAGCAATTAAACAGAAGAAAGGATAATAATGAATGTAAAGGACACAAACGATTTAACGTAGTTCATTAACAATGTTTAGCTACATTCACAGGCAAAAGAGAGAAACGTTTTACTGATCTTGAGGAATACAATTTTTGGAATTTTTCTGGATTGTATTTCAGATTGCTTATTAGGTTATGACCTGTGAGGTTTATATAGAGTACCCCTTACACAGACTAAGGAAAAGTTTTTTCAAACAGAAAAAGAAAAGATTTTCTAAACAGAAAAGGAAAAATATTTTTAAACATGGTATAAACCTAATATGCCCGAATTCAAGACATATTTGATCAGCTTGGTTGAAAACTATTTCGAACCTTTTTTTTTTTGCACGAGTTTTGGCTATATAGGCCTCCTCCCAGTGGCGTACTGCGTACGTGGAATTTTGTACAGAGTATCAACATATTATCGCAGTCCGTCTTAGATATTGTATATAAAAAATTGAAATATGTCTATAAGAACATAAATTCCCATTTAATGCACGTCAAAAAGGTTAATTATCATTGTTTTTATGCAAATGGTATCCTAAGAGCGTAATAAAACTTGCCACCAACCTTGAATTTCCCTTGAAAACTGATGATTAAGAATTTAGTGTTATTTTCTGTCTATCGATGGTCAATTTGACCCATTTTTACCACTGAATCAGACTAATTTTACTTTTAATACCTTTTTACCCTTTTAGTCAGCCCAACCAATGTATTCTCAGCCTCCCCTTGAGTCCTATATATATATATTTGCAGTCCAACATTTCTAAAGCCTTAATCTTCTCTCCTCCCTTCCTCTCTGTCTCTCTACCACAAAACCGTCACAAACTACTCAGAGACAGAGAGAAAGAAGAAATAAATGGAAGATTTCACTTTAGCTCATAGGAGATATGCGAACAGCGGGCAAAGAATAGGAATCATCGATGACAAAGCCTACGCGGTTAGCAACGTCTATGTTATTCGAGCACATCATAATAATTTTCCAACGGATATGATGCCATCTCACAAAAAGTACCAAATCGTCAAGTCGAGTTATAATCAACCAGAGAGTCGACCATGGTACTCAAAACCAGAGATTAATAGGAAGAAGAGAGTGGCTAAATATAAGATTTATTCCATGGAAGGAAAAGTTAAGAGATCTTTCAAGAATGGCTACCGTTGGTTCAAACATACTTGTTCTAGAATTATTCATGGATTCTAATTTAATTCATTATAGGCATGTAATGTGCTTGTTCGTTTTTGTTTGTGTAAACTGATATTCATGCATGGTGTTATGATATTTACGTCGTTGTTGAATTTATTTTATTCTTCTTCTTCTTTTTATCTTTTTGCTAATTTTCCTCCAAAACATTATTCCCTTTTGTGTAAAATAAGGATTCATTATGTGATTGTAGTTTATTTCCTTCTTTCACACTTAATTATTCCTTTGTCGTTTTATTTTTATTAAATATATAGGGATTACAAAACTCACGTCTATTATGTGTAGAGATTTTCAACGGTACTGTAGGTTTTGATGGTGCGACATTTTCGTGTATGTAGAAGAACCAAAATTGAGAAATTTCCTATTTTGTGTTTTATACGGAATACTTTTTTGTCTTTTGATGAATGAGCACTTACAAGTTACAACTATAATCTTTTTTCACTTTCTAGCGTTTTGTTTACTGAATTTTAAAATTAGTCCAAATGAGGAGATCTGTTTCAATCGAGGTTGATCATCCGATAATGCAAGTAACAAAGCTAGCCATTAGTACGTAAATGGATTTTAGTTTTAAGGAGGTTAGAAGTAGAAAAAGTAGTTGATATTTGGTATACATAATATCTCTCGCAACTAGAATTTCAAGGGTCACTTTATCCATCAAGTATTATTTAGATTGACATCATCAATTGATGATTCATTTGCCTCTTGGAAATAAAACGTTAAATTTAAAAGCTCAATTTAAAAGTTATTACGAAATATACAAGTCCTAAAAATGATTATTTTCCGGAATAGAAGTGATGAATGGTTTCTATACGTGATTCATCATTTTGTTTAATTGTTGATGTATCATGTAAATTCAGTAAGTCATATTTATCCTTCCTAGTGTTTCAAAACTATCATACTTTATCGGGGGAAAATACTCACACATATATACTAGTTTTTCGGCATGTGCATTACATGTGTATGCCGAGTTATGTAATACTTATATGATTTAATAAAATAATATCAGTATGTATTCAGTTCAAATTAATCAACACTTAATTAGGTACTACAAATCTAGAACTTATTAATGACAGATATATGAAGTTAACTGGTAGTTAGATGAAGTCATTACCAAGGTCTCTTTGCATTATTGGTAGATCCTCACCTTTGAGAGTAGATGACTGTGAGATTTAGTTTAGGAACGGTTGGTATAACAGACTGAAGTGCTTAAGGAATATAGATTAAGTTAATATTTCAATGTTTGTTGTTGTAATTGAAATCTTTCAATTCTCTATGTGGAATTATCAGTAGCTAGAGGTATCTGAAAAGTCATCTCTATCATATTAAATTTATTTATAACGTATAACATGGGTACAACACTACAACTCAACGTCAATAAATGCTTTATAATTATCAACAAAAGAAAAAACAAATAGAAAAATCTACAAAACTTTAATGTATTTTGTCCAACCACTAATTCTGAAACAAATAAATAAGTAAAGATATTTAAGTTTGAAAGATAAAATTCATCGCACTCTAAATATACTACTGAAATTCACCTGGAATATTTCAAAATTCGCACATTTTTTAACTATAATTAAACACTAAATAATTTATAAGTATTAAATAAAACTTAAATAGCTATCATTTACTAAAATAATTTCGAAGATAAGTAATCTTGAACTTTTAACTTTGCTTGTCTTATTAACAAAATCTTAAGTTTAATAAATTTTGATTTTCTCCAAGGGAGAAGGGTGAGTCAAAAGTTTAAAACCTAAAAGTGGCTACCAGCGACATTTCCCCTGAGTGGACCATAGTAAGATGCTCCAAGCCCAACACACAACAGTGGCTCGGCTACTACAGAGCTGAACGCAGTCGTTTTTGATAAAAGCACTTGTATAAAACTTGGCAATACATTTTTCGTACTACAAAAAAGGTTTTAAAATTGGCTCTGAAAAAAGCAAATGAAGGCGCGGGAAAACCAACGACGGCCACCGCTGCGACGGCCGCGAAAAGCGGAGATTGGAGACGCCGAAGAAATGCATGACGAAGATCTCGAGTTAGAGAAAGTTAGGCTAATAAGCTTAGCTCTTGAATTCGGATTTGATGAAGACTGCGCTAAAACGTGCTTGAATCGCCTCGTTGAGCTCTACGGTAAACCCTCCATTTTCCCATTAACTAGTACTCCGCAATTATACCGCTTCATGTATTAGCATTATGTATGTAACAACAACAACTTAACCAGTGTAAATGTGTAATCGCACAGGTGGTGTCTGGAGAGGATAGACTTAGATTGTAACCTTATACCTACCTCGTGGAGGTAGAGAGCCAATTAGCATTATATATATGTTTAAAAGAAACAAAACACAAGTTATTTTAAGACATAAACTCTACCTAATTGAGTTCGGCAAAACATAGCTGGTCACTAGTCCGAATGCAGGAGGAGGGTTGTAGTAACTTGATGACTACTGAAAAAATAATCTAATTATGAAAAGGTTCGTTCAGGTGCTTCCATTAGGTTGGAATTAGGCGTATTTGACTGATGTACTTTTATATTGTAAAAACTAGATTACATGGTTTTAATATAGGAGTAGTTGGTTGAGCTATTACATTACTCATTTTTCACTTGTGAAGGTGATGATGGGCGAGATTTCATCTCCGTGGAGCACTGCGGAGATGATTTTCTTGCGGCTCTGGCAGAATCAATGCAGGACACTGAGGATTGGGATGATTTGCAAGCCATTGAATCAGAGGCTTGTGGAGCTCTAGCTGATATGTTGGGTAAGGATGTTCGCGACAACTGTAATGAGGATTCTAGCACCTATGTCCATGTTATTGAGGATTCACCCCAACAGAAAAGGCGTGCAAAAGCAGTGATGTTGGATTCTTCAAGTGACAGTGAAGAGATGGATATTAGCTATGCAAGCAAAGAGGATGTCCCATCTACCTCTAAGATACGTTTCGATAGAATCCACCAGGGCATGACTCCACAATCAGGGTACCGTACCTCAACATCGATGGTAGTACTTATTTAGACTTATGATATTTTCTGTCAACTGTTTTGTTTTTCATTTCTTAAAGTATCAACATTTCTACTGATATCATCTTCTTTCTCTTTGGCTGCAAATCATGTGTTCCGTTCTACCTGACTTCAATTGTTCCATTTTTCCTTTTGGTTTTAGTTTCTTTTGTCTTTTTTTTTCTTTTCTGAATGAAGTGCATGCTTGATATATGATGCAGCATTGCATTAGAACAGTAGTACGTTGAATCATCCAGTAAATTATTTCAAATAGCTGAGACCCAAATGAATGGCTATATAATCTACTGTTAGGTGTCATGTGATCACCCTTTACCTTGTTCAAGATGAACCTTGCTTCTTTCAATTTATTAAGTACTGACTGAAATCCTCTTACCCTGTGTTGTGCCCTTGTCGAAAGGATTATACGAGCGTGGTTACTGAAGGTTCATTTTCATCAGTCTCCGCTGAAATGGACTGCTCCTTGGCGTCAAATCATGGGGATAGAACCCTTAGTTACGAAGAGTTGCAAAGGTTGGATGATATTGAACTGGCAAATGTGGTAGTATTTGGAAACAGGTCCTTTCGGCCTTTACAACATCAGGCTTGTCAAGCATGTCTTCAAAAGCATGATTGCTTCGTTCTTATGCCAACTGGAGGTGGTAAAAGTCTTTGCTACCAGGTAGGTTTCTTTACTATACAGCTGGTCCTTTCCCTAAGTATTGTCTAGAGTGATGCATGATCACAAGAACTTTTTGATTCATATTGAGCCAGCAGTTAATTAAATCTGGTCTGGTATGTTGGATCCCAAGTTCCAATGCATATAAAGTTGCACGCAGGTATCCTTTCTTTACGCCAAAAATACATGACATGCAGTCTTTCACACTATTCATTTTTTTATTGGTTCATTGATATACAGAAAAAGTGCTGTAGAATACTATTCATATTCCTCTTGCTTCTATGGAACAATCTCCTATATTTTCATTTCACGACCAACCAAAAAACCATATGTTCGTGGAAGGATTTCTATCATTCTATGCTTCTTATATATGGGTACCCTTTTTATAAAAAAAGAATATGTATTAGCCTTTTCTGTCATCAATAAACTTTTAATCATCAACACTAGAAAATTCAATTAACACAAAAGTAAACAGAGAAAGCTTTAATCTTATTACATTCTTTAGATTACATCTATGCATTTAATAATGGGCTTCAAATGCTAAAAATTCTCCAACTTTGTCAGTCTTTTAATTCAAGACTGGCCTAGGAAATTATGGCCGTCCATAAAATCATATTAATTTGTCAAGACTCTGACTAATGTTTTGCACTAATTCTATTTCCCTTTCCTCCTATGCAGCTTCCAGCGATTGTACAACCTGGTGTTATGATTGTTGTATCTCCTCTACTTTCTCTAATTCAAGATCAGATAGTCACGCTTAACCTCAAGTTTGGGATACCAGCAACCTTTTTAAATTCCCAACAAACTCCCTCACAAGCTGCAGCTGTACTACAAGAATTAAGGCAAGGTTTTACTTGTGTATCTTCATAACCACCCGTTTGCTCCTCTAAATTGTGGGACTTTTACTGATTGCCTTTAAGGAGAATATATTTTTGAGAATGACTAGTAATATGTTTTGTGGTCCTAGCATGACTCATAGTCCATAATATGCATGGTCGTGCAAGACCCTAGCACACATTTGTTTGCAGGAAAACTTACCACTTTCCAATATGGCTCATTTAGTTTCCTGCAGTAAGACCGTCTCTCATGACATAATTTCAGATCAAATGTCAAGTCATGACTGTTCTATTCTTTATTAATTTTACTATGAGAAGTCTTTACAAGTATTCAAAAGGCTTGTCAACTGAAATAAAATTTACCTGATCTGACTTATTGGCTTCTTTAGAACATATTTTTCTTTTATAGAAGTTGTAGCAGTTACTGTGATCCTGTCCCAAAAATGCTATAGTTTGCTGCTAACATCATATTCTGAATTTGCATCTTCATTTATTACTTGTAGGAAAGATACACCGTCATGCAAGCTCCTCTACGTAACTCCTGAGAGGATAGCTGGAAATTTATCATTTCAAGAAACCTTAAAATGTATGCATGGAAAGGTGAGTTTTTTGTAAGCGTATAAAGTATAAACCATGTGTTTATTTAAATCCAGAATATTGCTAGATGATGTTAGTAAATAGAAATTTTACTGTTTCAGGGACAACTGGCTGGATTTGTTATTGATGAGGCTCACTGCGTGAGGTATGCCCTTATTCTAAAATCATCTTAACTGTTAAAAGATTGCTAAGCTGGAGGAAAAGAAGTCAAAGAACAATCCTGTAGATTGATGTATCAGATGACCAAAAAGGGACAAGGAAATCCATCAAACTAGATCCTATTTTTTGTTGGTGGCTTATATCAACCTTATGTATTTTGTATACGTAGTTTTGGGCTTTGTTAAATGTTTGGTAAGAAGAATCAAGAAAATGACTGGAACTTATATGGCCCCAATTTCAAATGATTTGAGGAAATAGAGAAACAATAGGCATGTTCTCAATGGTTAGCTGATTTAAGGTGTATTTGACCTGTTCTTTTACCTTTTTCTCAGCCAATGGGGACATGATTTTCGACCCGATTATAGAGTATTAGGATGTCTTAAGCAAAATTTTCCAGATGTTCCAGTGATGGCATTAACTGCCACAGCAACCCACGCAGTCCGTGAAGTAAGACAACTACTGAAATTTGTTCTTTTGTTAGGTCTGCCGTCTGTTTAGTTTCTTATTTTCATAGTTTCTGCACTCTGCAGGATATCTTGAAAGCTTTAAGAATTCCTCGTGCCCTTGTCCTTGAGACCAGCTTTGATAGATCCAATTTAAAGTATGAAGTAACTGGAAAGATCAAAGAGCCACTCAAGCAGCTTGGGAATCTATTATTGGATCGGTTCAAGAATCTATCTGGAATTGTATACTGCCTATCCAAAAGTGAGTGTGTGGATGTCTCAAATTTTTTGAATGAGAAATGTAAAATCAAGACAGCATACTATCATGCTGGTTTAGCATCTCGTCAGAGGGTTGCAGTTCAGAAGAGGTGGCGATCTGGGGAGGTTGATGTTGTTTGTGCGACTATTGCTTTTGGAATGGGAATTGACAAACCTGATGTTGTGAGTTTTTGTAGACTATGCTGTTTCTCTGCTTCTTCCCATGATATGAGCTCTTCGATGACTGATCATGTTGCAAATATGACTCTTAATTAATGCCATTGATAAGTGATCTTGCTACAAATATAAAAAGCCTATGAGTGTAAGGCATAGAGGTGCAATGAAAGGTTTTAAAATGAGTAATTAGTACCCTTTTTTCGGATATGGTTATCCATTTTAGCTCTAATCAGAATTCTCTAAAGGTTCTTGATGTGATAGTGGGAGCGGGAGTTCTTTTCATTAAGAAGATCATGGTATGCACTTTTTGGCATTTCAGGAAATAAGGTAGTGGTCTGATAGTTTTCTACATTTTCAGCGGTTCGTTGTTCACAATACAATGTCCAAATCAATTGAAAGTTATTATCAGGAAGCTGGAAGGGCAGGAAGGGACATCCTTCCTGCTACATGTGTTATATTATACCAAAAGAAGGATTTCAGTCGAGTTGTATGCATGCTAAGAAGCGGGCAGGGGTATAAAAGAGACAGCTTGAAGAGGGCCATGGAACAAGCTCGAAAAATGCAGGAATACTGTGAACTTAAGGTGCGTTAATTGATATCTATAGAGCTTCTGTATCTTGCATTGTCCTCATCATTCTAGCTAACTGTTGTGTTACTGGACAGTCTCTTGAATAATCTCTATGTTACATATTTAATCATCACATTATCCACAAATTTGCAGACTGAATGTCGTAGAAAATTGTTACTTGAACACTTCGGAGAGTCCTTTGACCGAAACTCCTGCAAGAATGGTTCTAATCCATGTGACAACTGTCTCAAGTCTTCCTCGTGAAGGTTCTACATTTTATCCCAAGAGAAGGCCCAGAATACAGATCTCAAGCTTCTATTGCTCAACCACCAAAAAAATCCGTCCTAAACATGTACGCCTGAATAGAGATAGTGACTTTAAAAGTTTTGAGCAGTTACGGTATACATGGTTCGTTTTGATAAAGTTAACAGGTCTTATTACTGAGTAGTGACTAGGGTAACTATTATTATTATCATCTCATATAACAAGGTACTCATCTTCTAGAGGCAAAATATGCATCTTGGAGTAGTTAGTGCAAGTCCTTCACTTCTGGCTCAAGGAGCTGAAAGATCTTTCTTTATTGTCCTCTTAATTTTGGCCGACACCTAAGTCAAATGCTCAGCTCGAGAAAGCATAAACGAAGAGAATGTGGTTGTATAGCAATTTTGACAGCTGATATTGTACATGTTAACTTACCTCAGCATTAATGGGAGATACTGGTTATCTTAATGAAACTGTTGTTCTTAGTGGTATCGGTAGTCTCTCAGACAATTGTTGGGTTTAATTGTCACTTCTCTTCCCCCCTTTATCTCTCTACATAGCAGGAAAAAAGGTTATTAGTAATAAATATGTGTGTGTGTTTGGACTGTCCTCGTGTTCGGCCTTGATGTCTGATTCATTATTTGGTTAAAATTGTAAGTGACGACCCTTTTTATCATTAGACTCTTAGCACAGTGGCATGTTATCAAATCACATTCACGTAAACTTTGTTCCTTGTTAATTTCTGGTTGTGGCTCTAGCTCCAGTTTTCTTTGTAAATCGGACATGTCTTGGATCAATGCAAGAGTGTATTTTCTTGTCAGAAGAGCTTGTTTTCATTTCGTCATTTCATAAAGGGGCAGAGTATGTTTCGATACAACTATATGATGCACCCTACTAGTTACGTTACCATACATTATTGCGAGATGTGGGGCGTGCATCCTGCTATATGTGACATTGGTTTGTCTTAATTAATCTCAACTCTGGAATACAATCATTTCACAACAAAAATAAGTCTCTAATTTGCCTGTGATTTAGGTGTTTTGTGATGATTACGGTCCTAATGAGCGGTAATCCAGATATAATGGACCTTGATTGCTTCTCCCATTGTTAAGAATCATCGTGGTAACCAAATTATTCGGATCCAGTGCAACACTAAACCATGTTGATTTACCATCGTTAAGTAACAAAATCAGGGTAAGAATGTAAATAACTTAGCCATGATTTAGAAATAAGGGAAAAGGTGCAAATATACCTCTCAACTTTGAGACATAGAGCAAATATATTTCTCGTTAAAAAATAGTGCATATATACTCCTGTCGGTATACAAATTGTGCAAATATACCCTTTTTACTGACGGAATTTTTTAAAGAAAATTATTTAGCTTATTTTTTTAATTAAAAAGATCACGTGGCTTAAAAAAAAATCAATCCATTTTTTAAAGCCACGTGATAAATTTTTTTCCTTCTGGGTGGAGTCTGATTCGTTTAAAAAAATGGGTAGACTTATTCTTTTAAAGCCACAGAGATATTTTTTTAAACGAACCAGACCCGACCCACCAGAAAAAAACTATCACGTGACTTTACAAAAATAAGTCTACTATAAAAATAGATGAACTTATTTTTTAAAGCCTCATGGTATTTTTTTAATTAAGAAATAAGCTAAATGACTTTTTAAATCTATCAACAAAAAAAGGTTTCATACGGGCTGGTATTTAATTTTCGCCCTCAATTCGCTGGTCTTTAATTTTTGTATCTACTTCTCATTTAATAAAAATTGTGGGCCAAAATAGCCGTTATTCGCGGGTCTACTAAATCAAAGACTCTGGGTTCGAATTCCTGTTGAGGCATAAAAAGAAAAAAAACGCAAGACAAAATTTTCATAGAAATTATGTCTATTCAGCCGAAGTTATATAGAGACTATACCCTTGAGACATAATTTTTATGTAACTAACCTGACAAGGCATAAGCTTAATTTTCAACGAAAATTGTGAATTGCCCAAGTGCTTTTAATGGTCCTCTTGCACGCTAGCCTTTAAAGCATTTATTCCAAAAGAAAATAAAAAAAGAGACAATTTAAAATATATAGAAAAACATAAAGCTTTGCTTAATAGACCTCAACTTAGATTTCACTAATATACCGATTAGGGCGGAGCCCTTCGATGGAAAAAATTATAATGTATATATAAGGTTAATTTTTTTATGCATATATAGTAGATGTCTCCTTGACTTCTTCGTGTGTGCTACTTTTTTAAAATTTGAACCGATTGATGTTGCTTTTGAGTTTTGATGGAACTAAATGGTGGCAGGAGTGGAATTTATATATACTGATAAAGTACAAATTCGAAATCCGCCTCTTACCGTTGCGTTATAGTTGTGAAATCTCAAGCTAATTACAATCGACTTGGCTGTGTGGGTCCATACTATTTCAATAATTCACACTTGTGGATTATATAACACATTTTAAAGTTTAAAAATAGAGACCAAGTCAAGGGATTGAAGTTTTTTTTTTTTGGGGGAAAGATAAGATAGAATTATGATTGGAATCGGATTTAAGATCTTAACACGTAGCCAATGGCATTTAGATTTCTAGAATATTTTGACCTAATTCACGTGCACAATTTCATATATATAGTCGTAAAAGGAGGCTCGTCATGTTAATGAAGGACATTTATACCTAAAATCCAAGTCATGCTTATCTTGTGATTTGCCAATTTCTTGCCTTTTCCCCTCACAACGTTTTGCATGGAATGAGAATTTCCTAAGTTATTATAATCAACATTTTATAGGAGGAACAAGAGGCTTATTAATGATTAATAAAAATATATCTAAGCTCGAGAATTCAATTTTTATAGCTTGACTATCTAGCTTTTGAAATTTGATTAATTCAGATTCACAATCGATAAATCTATTGAAAGGAGTAAGATGTTCCCTACTAAGAAATTCTTAATGTTCGTACTTTTATTTTTCACATCGTAAGAAAATGTGCATTAAGAAGAGTGTGAAATTAAGCTGAAAAAAGAATGATGTAATTTTCTCCTGAGAGGAGTTAATTACACAGTTGTATTTCCACATGGCTATGATATGATGGTCCCCCTAAACCTCATTTGCTGGTTTTGAATGTGACAAACTCATGTTGGGCACTTTGAAATTTTTGCACTGCAATATTAAATACACCTTTAATTTTGGGACCTATCAATGAGGCATCCTGTCACATGAAATTTTAATAATTGTGAGAAAAGAATTCCATCAATTACTAAATTTTGCGTTACTTTGGTAAGTACTCCCCTACATAAAAGTATTCTTTTTAAGGTTTTTGCAAATAACTTAAGAAAGGTATTAGTCTTAATTAAGAATATTTTTCTCAACTACTACTTAGCTCTCCTCGAAGGTGTCACTTAATTAAGACTTCACTAATCGAAACATTAAGGGTAAATTTGAAGAAAATAGAGATAGTGATAAGTTGTGTCATCTTTTGTTTTGATGATTTGCCAAAACTGTCGAGGAACCATATAGGGACCTGGTCTACGAGTCGTCACAGTTATAAAATTGTACTATTCACTGGCAGAAGTACAACAACACTGCTGCAGTTCGCTATGATCAAACCAAGGGATGAATTGTCCATATCTCCTCACACATGCTCCCCAATATATATATACAACATGTTACAAGGTTTAATGCAATACTTGAAAACCTAAAATCACTTTGAAAGTGCAGCCTCCACAAGTCTCCAAGTGCTCTCAAGAACAAAGTTGTTTGCAAACTGAATGATCAGATCCCGACGCTGAAGATGTCTAAGTCTTTTAGTTTGTTTTGAGTCTTTGTCATTTTGTTCTTTATTGTAATCCTACACTACTTTTAAGAAATGTCATATTAGGATAAATTTCAACATTTGTTGGTTTGTGCTCTTGGCTAGAGTTAGTCAAGGTATGTAGCTTTGCAATAGAGTTATTGTAAAGGGCTTACAATAGAGATATTGTAAGGGGTGAAAGATTAATAGTTTAATTTCTAGGTTTCAATAGGTTGTAATATGAAGTTGCTTAGTTAGTGAAGTTGGAAATCCTACTTGGTAGGTCATGATTTTTAATCCTTGAGCAAGGAGTTTTCTATGTAAATATCGTATGTTATTTACTTTCTATTTTGCTTACTGACGGTGTGCCCTTGTTGTGTGATAATACAAGTGCACTTAACATAGTGAAAAATCCAGTGTAACACAAAAAAGATCAAGAACATTGATGTCAAGCACCATTTTCTAAGGGATAATATTGAAAAGAGTTTGATTTGCATGAAGTTCTGCAAGATAGAGGACTAAGTTGTTGATATTTTCACCAAGGCACTAAGCAGGGAGCACTTTGAAAAAAAATGCTTGGACTTGAGCTTGATCAAACTCAACTAGTTGGTCCCTCGTAAGTTTCTTCAATGATTGACTATGTTAAGAGAAAATGTATCTAACTCGCTCTTATATTGTTACAGGTATACATGCATTGCAGTTTCAGGACAACATAAGCCTATGTGATATTGCATAGTTTAGAGTTTTTGCCCGTAAATTATCAAGAAAATTGTCAAGGGATCTGGTCCCTCTGACTCAGGTTAGTAGTCCCTTCAGTACTTGTATGATTTTGAATTGGTTAAAGTACCAAGTCATTAAACCTTTCTCTTCTTTTAATTCAATATATTTTTTCAAATGGTACACCTCTTCTGAACTAACCCGACCGTCTCTCTCGTACCCGATCCAACCGTTACCTTTTTCTTCTTAATTTTTTTTTTATCTCTCTCATCACTCAAACTCTAAACTCTAACTTATTTCTCTTTCAATCATGTATTTGTTCTCTCAACATTCTATATTCCTTATTCAAACCAAAATTCACCATGTCTAATCAAGAATCAGCCACTCCAAACATGGCTGAGACAAACCCCATTCCATTACCCTCCAAAGCTCCAACACCATCTAAATCGATACCTCCCATTTCACCTCTAAAATTCCCAATCACCATCAACTAAAACCCCACTATCACGTCCCCAATATCCCCCATTTCTAGTCCTTCTTGAACTCGTAAGAGTCAAACCCCAAAGAAATTTGTGTTGTCTTCCTTGATTTTCAGCCCGATTGAAATGCTCGACTCAATCGATAGTGGGCAAACCATGTCTGTGTCGAAGTTCTTTCGAAATATAGAGGAACTAGAGAAAAATGACGAGGATACAGAGGTTACTAGTCAACCAGTTGAGGAAACAATGTCACAAGATCATGTTTCATACCAAATACGTTTTTCATACCTGGATCCGGATACGTTTTTCATCGGATCCAAAAAAATCAGATCCAAATTCGGATCCATCGGATCCACCAGATCCACGGATCGGATCTGGATCCACATGTAATATTTTTTGCCTTAAAATAATATTCTCACCTATTGAATTTTTTTTGACATAATAAAACATATTTTCATTGAAACAAATGCTTGAATTCATTGAATCAATTGTATACATAAATTGGTAAAAGGCCAAGAACATTTTTTGCAACTTTTAAGTGCAAACGACAATTAGAATGAGCAGGTCAATCAAGTTAATAGACCACCCTAAATATGCAGATGCAGATTTAAGAGTCTAATGCAGATTTAATTAATAGTTTTCTTACACCAAAATTTTAATTTTCTGTTCCTAAATGCTATCATATTCATGTAACATCCTCCTACTCCTTAATGGCCCGATGACTCTCATTGGTATCACATATTACATATTTTTTTCTCTTTGTATTCATCTCTTAACAATTACTACATTGTTCTAATCGTTATACTTATTATCTAGAGTTTTCCTCTTCAAGATACCATCTATGACTCTTCTAAACTAATCGAATTAAGAAGAAAACATGTTGGTTGGTATCGTCTAGTGAATGCCTCAGCACCTTGGTGCCTCGGTGAAGCACACCTATCCTAGAAGAGAATTCAGCCCCTGCTGTGTCCCAATACAAGGCTTAAGCGCAACTCAAGCATGCCTTTAACAAAACTGACTTGTGAATTTTTTTAAGAAAATACATATAAAATTACATTTTAGGTTGTGGATATATTTAATAAAAAATGGATCTACGGGTCGGATCTGTACCGGATACAGATCTCAAATACAAGATTCAGATCCAGATCCGATCCATCAGAAATGAATCCGGGTCCGATCCGAATCCATCGAGTCCAAATTTTGAAAATCCATATCCTATAAAATAGATCTGGATCCACCGGGTCCAGGATCCACTGCCATCGCTACTTGCATGTGAGTGAGGATGCAGTTTTGCAAAGGAATGGGACAAAGGTGTCAACAACGACAATATTGAAGACACTACGACACAATCAATTAATTATGTTCCATCTAATAGTGGTAAAAGAGTAGATGAGTTGTCTATAAAGTTTGATGGGTCTATATCTGAAATGGATAAGGTAGGTCAAATATTTTGGATAGTGAGATTGAGATTATGGTTGATTTTGCTGATACCTTGCTAGTTGTGAAAAATATTGAGGGAGTTTTGGGTTATTTGGGGTCTGTGTTTGTGCAGTCAGCAGGGGAAATGAATGAGGAATCTGGTCCCTCAGCCAAGGAGAGTCTGAGTCTTCAGCACTCGAAATAACTCTTGTCTAGGATGAGACATTAGATTTCTCTAAGGTAAATTTAGATTTAGCTATCAATCCCGAACCAGTGTCTACTATTATTGTGTCTTTAGGAGTTTTGTCACCTGAGAAAGGATCTGGTTCTACTGTATCTACTATTATTGAGTCTGATGAAATATCGCTATACTTTAAGCGTAGAAGGGCCACTATTATTGAAAAGCCAAAGGAGAAGGTTGTGCCCAAAGTGAGAAAAAGTATTCCCTAAACGGCTCTCAGAATCAGACAGAGTAAAAAGACTACAAAGACTGCTTTGGATTATTATGCCTTTAAGGCAAGCAAATAGAAGGGCACTAAAAGGACAAGGAACTAACCAGGAAAAAGTAGACTTGTTGATGAGGATGTTTTGGTTAATGTAGATGTTGTGGTTGATGATGATATTTTGGAAGAAGAAGTGGAAAACTCTCTACTTGAAAGAAAGAATTCAAGGAAAAAGAAATAGGAGAAAAGGAAAAATGTGGAACAGATTGTCACTGATGATGAGAGTGACAAGTCTGACAGAAAAACATAAAACTCGAGCTCCTCTTCCAAAGGAAATGAAAGGTAGTACCAATGATGGATCTGATTCCTCCAAGAGACAAAAGATTATGCTCATTGAAAATGAAAAGAATGAGACTTTGCGGAGTCAAAGGATTTTGTTGGGAAGAGTGTTTGATTTTGACATTACTGACAGGTTTGGCATAAAAGAACTACTTGAGATAGTTGAGTTCCATAAATGGACTCATCTCTTTCTCACTTGTACCCAGTGTATATGAAGCAGAGTTGGCCGAGTTCTATGCAAATCTTTGATTACTGATGACTGTACTCTTGTTTTGTCAGTAAATGGGACATATTTTGAGTTAGATGAGTTGAAGCTTGGAGAAATTTTATAAGTTCCCACTGATACGATCAAAATAGTATCTGGAGAGGCGTCTGATGCTTTTAAGAATGTGATTGTGAAAAGGGAGGGATCTGCTACTAGAGCAAGACTCTTCAAGAATGAGCTTAAACTTGAGTATCAACTCTTGTTTGCACTCGTCAACAAGGTGTTTGTTTCTAAGGACTGAAGGACGTTCTATTGCATCTATAGCAGACCTAGTCCTTCTTGAGGTTCCGTAAACTTTTAAACCTACCAGTCTGCTTGCTCTCATGATTGAGCACATCATCAAAGTGGTAAGTGCAATAGATGGTAGACATGGTCTTTCATATGGCTTCCTCTTGACAAAGGTACGTGTGCATTTCAAAGTCAAAATTGAAAAGGCTACTATGGACACTAAAAAACATATATTCACCAATGCGACTTTGGAATAATGTGAATGTGTGCCAAAGAAAGAAAGTGTTGGCATCAACTCTACCATTTCGACTCTGATCGAGGCTTAAGAGATGTCAACTACTGAGATTCAATGGCTTAAGGCTGAGAATGCTCTTCTCAGAGTCCAACTGGCTGAAAAGGCACAGGAACTTGGCTCTCGTGGTGATTTGGAGGCTGCAAATACTAAGAATGAGAAGTTGCGAGCTGAAATGAGAAGTTAAGACAAAATGTTGATGAGCTTCGTGATCAGATGCTCCAAGACCAACACACTAGCAATGAGCGAATGTATCGACTCCTCAAGACTCTAGCACCTGCTTCGTAGTTTCCCTTCTAACTTACTAAGCCCATGTTCTTAAAACCCGATCCTTCTTCCTCTTTAAGTAATGTTATTTTTATCCCTATTTTTATTTTCCCTAATGATATCGGTACGATGACAGTTTATTTTTATGTTTTGTACTGTTTTGGCTACTATATTTTTTAATGCTAACATATTTTTGGGTAATTACTCTGTATTGTGCATTGTTTCTAGCTTGTCTGTTCATATTTCTGCTCATGTTGTGTTGCCCAAGTGGCTCCGAGTTAATGTTGTTGAACTTCTTTTTGCTTGTGCCACTCTGATTAGTTTTTTCAATGATGCCAAAAGAGAAAAAATAAAGGAAAATTGAATATGCTTGCTATGATTGATGGGGAAGTTAAAAGATAAAATGTTGTTGCCATGATTAACATGTTGTGTTTGAAAGATGAGTCTGATCCACAGGGGGAACACGTGAGGAACTTGGTTCTCAGGGGGAATATCAATTCATTGTTTGTCATCATCAAAAAAGGGGAAATTGATAAGTTATGTCATCTTGTGTTTTGATGATTTGACAAATTATCGATGCACCAAATAGGGACCTGGTCTACAAGTAGTTCCTTCTGTTATCGTACAATCAACAGTTACAGCTGTAAAGTTATATTATTCACTAGCAGAAGTATAACATCACTGCTGCAGTACAAAGATGGTCAAACCAAGGGATGAATTATCCCTATCTCCTCACACATGCTTCCAAATATATATATATACAACATGTTACAAGATTTAATGCAACACATGAAAACTTAAATTCACCATGAAAGTGCAGCCGCCACAAGTCTCCAAGTGCTCTAAAGAATAATTTTTTTTTGGCAACTGAAGGACCAGATCCCGACACTAAAGATGTCTAAGTCCTTTAGTTTGTTTTGAGTCTTTATCATTTTGTTCTTTATTATAATCTTACACTACTTTTAAGAAGTGTCATAGTATGACATATTTCAACCTTTGTTGGTTTGTGCTCTTGGTTAGAGTTAGTCGAGGTTTGTAGCTTTGCAATATAGTTATTGTAAAGGGCTTACAATATATGTATTGGAAGGGGTGAAGAATTAATAATTTAATTCTTAGGTTGCAATAAGTTGTAATGTGAAGTTGCTCAGTTAGTGGGGTTAGAAATCCTACTTGGTAGGTCGTGACTTTTAATTCCTTGAGCAACGAGTTTTTCACATAAATATCATGTGTTGTTTACTTTCAGTTTTTGTTAAGGGAACAAATAGAAAACCTAATTCTCTATACTGTTTGGTGGACTCTTAGTTTCTATGAGATATGAACGCACAACGTGGTCAAGTTTGTCCTTATATTAGTTGAAATTGAGCTCGTTTTTGCCCTCCACCCTTAACATAGAAGTAAAATGATGATAATTTTAAATCATTAGTTAAAGTTGAGAAATATGTAAGCTTGAACATTTTTCTTGAGAGTCCACCAATTTCACTTTAAAACTCTGTTACATGAATAGGATAAGGCCGAGATGATTTATTAACAACAAGGATATGACTGGATCAAAAGCATAACGTGAAGGGATTAAACAAAAAACGGATAGTGCATGATATATTAGGACCTTGCCACAAAAAGTAATAACAATTTCTTGTTTTTTTTCTAAAGCATCAAACATTTAGACAAATTCACATGTTAAAACGATTAATAAGTGAAGCAATAAGTTGGATTTCATACAAAGTTGATCTAAAGGAATATTTGAATATATTACTCCACAAGTTAGTACTACAAGTCAAGCATTAGGTCCAAGGCAATTTGGTTAGGAAAGTCAAATTGAAGCAAAGCAAATTTGTTGGAATTATTAAAGTTCTATTCTTTAGATATTGTATGCTCTCAAAAACATAAAAGGATACTCCCAATGTTCATCTTTTGTTCCACTTTGTTGCCTCTAAGAAAAAGGAAAAGCAAGTAAGAACTAAAATAATCACACTAGGAAAATTAAGTAAAGAGGAAGAGAATTAAACTTTTAATTCCACTAATCATACTATTTATTTTCACATTTAAGGGCCTAAGTGTTACTAATATTTTTTAAACTAATTTTTATCATTAATATGAGACTTAAGTGCTTAAAAATAAATTATGAGAATGGCTAATATATCCCCAATCTTGATAGATCCAATTTTAACTAAGCATTAGGAGCATTCTTAAGAATATTTCAAAATGTGTTTGCATAACAACAACATTAATATACTCGACCCTAAAGATGTCTTATCTAAAAACTGAGATGATATTATTTATTTATTTATTCATGTTGAGTACTCCATATAATATGTTTCTCATGTGCGAGTGTAATTTATTTTAACCAATATGTAAAAGTACTTATTATCGATAAGTTAAAATCATGAAACTTGAAGTACAGTATTGCGGTAAAGATATTCAGCTTCAATCTTGATAAATGACTATTTTTTAAAATAAATTTCAGATTGTATCTTTGCACTCTTTATTTACTTCTCATTCCAATAATAAGCTTATCATGCTTTATTCCAACTGAAATTCGGGGGAAGGGGTAAAGGGATCGATTTATCTATTTTCAATGTATCCTTTGGGATTGTCCAAACAATAATTTTGAGATAAATGTGAAACCGTCTCACATTTTATTTTGTTTCTTATTTCCATATAATCACTCACGGATTATTACCACAACCGTGGTATTATTTATATACCATACTCTAGTACTTAATTTCAGACATATCACATATTTTCCATTTTTATCCAAACAAATAATTCTATTATTATTAAGGGGTTCCTTCGTCAAAAAAAAAAAAAAAAAGTACAGACTACCCTTGATCATCTTGAATATGTGACCCCATCAATCACATAATGAATACCTTTATTTGTGACAATTATTATGACATAAAAAAGAGCCAAAATAATTCAATTGGAGGAGTCCATTTGTAATTAAATATTATGTAACGGTGATGACGTTGATCACTTGATACGCCACTCACCGTTTCCCCTATTTAATTTCAAATCCACTCCCTTCTCTCTCTCTCACACAGTTGCACTTTCCATTTTCCTCTCATGTTGTTACTGTTACCCAGTAAACCTAGGCTTGTTGTTTTGCTTAGATCTTACTTTTGATGATTTGAAGATTCACTGGTGAGTTTGTTTCCTCATTGACATAATTACCCTTGTTCTGTAATTTTGTTTGTGTGTTCAAGATTCGGGTGGTCTTGTTTGCTTAAACAAAATGCTTTTACATATTTGGTTTTATATGGTTGCGTTGATGTAGTAATTGAATTATGGGATCTTCGTGAGTTTGTTTCCTCTTAGGGGTTGTTTGGTTTGATGGGATAAGGATTTTCTGATCCTGGTATAAATGATAAATTATATCCTAATTTATGTGTTAATTTTTACGGGATATAATGTCGAATAGTAATACATGGATAAGAGTATCTAAAGATAAAAATGCCATTAAAGTAGGCAATTCCTCAATTACAATCACTTATTTATTATTAGAATTAATTGCATAAAAATCTCTCACATTATTATTATCTTTTGATAAATGAGAAATCTACAGAGGGCTAGTGGCGAACAGTTCGAACCCGTGAACATGCGTCTAACCCAGACTTTATGTGTTGCACTATTACCACTAGATTAAGGGCCCGTTTGGTACAACTTATTAAAAAGAGCTTATAGGAGTAGAACTTTTTTAAGTAGAGTTTTTATCAAAAAGTTGTTAAATGTTTGGTTGCCAATAAAAAAATGTTTTTGTATAAAAAACAAAAAAGTTGTAGGCCAAAAGAAGCTCTACTCCCCCTAAGTTGTAGGCCAAAAGAAGCTCTACTCCTCCTGAGCCCAAACTTACGGTACCCATAAGCTCTACTACATTTTTCAACCAAACACCTCTAAAACTTTTCATAAGTGCTTATTTTAAAAATAAGCACATATGAGCTTCCCATAAGCCCAACCAAACGGGCACTAAAGCCCTGGGCAACAGTTCTGGCAGTATTTTTTTCACTGCGTAAACAAACATTTGTTATAATCCATGTGTAACTAAACCGTAAACCAAGCGATATCTTATATCATATAACTACAACAATAATCAACATTTAGATATGGATGTCAACTTTTTAGTACTCAAAAATGCAAGAATACTATAACTATACCCTTTTTTTCCACCTTGTACAATTTCCA
The DNA here is from genome assembly GCA_029844215.1 of Przewalskia tangutica. NCBI lineage: Eukaryota > Viridiplantae > Streptophyta > Magnoliopsida > Solanales > Solanaceae > Przewalskia > Przewalskia tangutica. The sequence goes on along the minus strand of CM056731.1, from coordinate 13,932,027 downwards.
CCTTCTTTTATGCTCATCCAGACATCACAGAAAATTTTCTATGGAAAACATTCTTCTCCATTCTAATCACACTCTTAAATGGAAGTTGTGCAAAACTGGTTGCGAAGTTTTTATTTCCTCTTATTACTTTTTTTGATAACCTCTCTGATTACTTGTTTACTTCATTCTTTGTAAAACATCTGGGACTTGATGCCTTAAAAATTTCCATTCTTGACAACAGATGTGTTTTGTCTGCTCTTGTTTGTTGATATCTACATGGGAGTATTTGGTTATTAAATGAGGCAATGGAGGTTGAAAAGCGAAGTTCAAAAGGAGGCTTTCTTCAGCTATTTGATTGGAATATCAAATCTAGGAAGAAGCTTTTCTCTAACAAGTCTGAACTACCTGGTAACTCCTTTTCTCCTTGCCTGTTGCCAGTTGAAGGGCCACTTTTCTTGTGACTGATGCTTATTGATGAATATTTTTGCTATGCCCATGTTCCTGTTATTGTGGCTGTAGAAAACTCTAAGCAAGGAAAAGAAAATGCCAATGGATCAGCAAATTTAAGACTTCAGCAGGTAACTTTTTTTTTAACCTTTGCTCTGCTATTTCCTCGCAAATAATCCAAGACATTATCTTTATGATTGTGGATCATATCTTTTGGTCTGTCATTCTGATAATCTGCTTACGTGATTGAAGGCTCATGAATATGATCCTGGTTCCAACTCCATACAGAACTATGATTTCTATAGTGCTTCATCAGTAACCGAGGATGGAAGTTATGGTCGAAAAGCACCTTCGGTTGTTGCACGTCTTATGGGATTGGATTCTTTGCCAACTTCAAAAGAGTCTGATCCCTATTTTAACTCGTCCTTTGATTGTCACTCGTTTAGAGATTCTCCATATCTAAGATTTGTAGCTGATTTCCAGAATGAACATCATATGATAGTCAATGGTAACATGCGAAATAAATTGGATGGATTTAAGAGAAACCCTGTTGAAATGAGGCTGCAGAAGGTGCAGAGCCGGCCCATCGAAAGGTTTCAAAGTGAGGTATTGCCTCCGAAATCAGCTAAACCTGTTTCAGTTACTCAACACAGATTGTTATCTCCTATCAAGAGTCCTGGGTTCATCCCTCCTAAGAATGCAGCTTACATAATAGAGGCAGCTGCCAAAATATATGAGCAGAGTCCTCGACCCGCGACCAGAGAGAAGGTGCAATTTTCTGGGTCTACCTCTGTCCCTTTGAGAATACGGGACTTGAGAGATAGAATGGAGGCTGCTCAGAGACAGTCCAGAGTTTATGAAGCATCACACATGCCAAAAGAACAAAATTCTGGTAAAAATGTCAGAAGACAACCCGGCGAAAGAGGTCAGGTTCAATCAGATAATACCCGTCAATTCAGGGCTTCTGAGGTACCAAGAAGAGAGGTCACCCAAAATAAGGGGAAGGAGAAGTCGGTTTCGCTAGCAGTTCAGGCAAAGACCAATGTTCAGAAAAGAGAGGGCAAGGCATCTACTGCTAGTAAGAACCCATTGAGCCAGAAAGAACAGAATGAGTCTAAATCTGCCAGGAAGCGGCTTGCAAAAGTTGGGGAAAGGAGAAATTCACTCGGACGGCCCTCTGATGTGCTCAAGGAGAACAACCAGAAGCAGAACTCTGCATCTAATAAATACGGGGAGAGTTCGAAAACATCAGCTTCCTACCACAAAGAGAAAAAAGTATCATCGACTGGTAACATGTCTAGACCAAGCAAGACTGTAAGTAAAATTGTTGTAAATACCACAACTGCCACCGGAACTGCAAGTATTGTAGGAAATGATGTTGGAAAGGACCTTTTATCATCTAGGGACTCCAGACTGAGGTCCTTTAATGGAAACAAACAGAATGGAGAGATTGGCTCTGATGGATGTGGTGCTGATAATGTGATGAAGAGTACCGATGAGAGGTCTATAAAACGTAATTTAACTATTGAAGGATGCTCCAATTGGGATACAGCTGACAGGAAAAAAGGGAGTGATGTCGTGTCATTTACTTTCACCTCACCCATCAAAAAATCAACTCCTGGCCCCACTTTGTCAAGGCATATTTTGGAAAAGAATAATGCCTTGTCTCTCTTCCCAGGTTCTTATGATGATCAGTCTGATTCAAGAACATCAACGATTTCTTCTTTAGGTTCGGATGCCGTTGGTGGTGATGATTTAGGTATGCTCTTAGAGCAAAAGCTTAAAGAATTAACTTCTAAAGTTGGACCATCTTGTGAAGATCTCATCAAAACAGGGACTCCCTCTATTTCTGCCAATGCTTTTGAAGATAGTTTGTCCATTGTAACACATAGGAAGAGGCTTCAAGTTGATATGCTTCATGAAAAAGCAGATGACTATGGTCACTCTTCTGTTGATGACCTCCGGCTTACTGCAACTCAGATGTGGCAGGTATTTCTGAAATTCCCTTAGCTTAAAAATGCCATTTTTATGACTAAAGCACCAATCCACCCCAAACAAAATCCCGGAGAAAATGGAATATAAATAATGATCATATGCATATGAAACCTTTTGACATGTGGTCGGAGCTGTTAATTTGTTTTGACCCTCAACAGAGCTTTTGCATTGAAAGTACTGCTATAGCATACCACATTTTTGTCAGTGTATGACCGTGGTGCATATATTTGTTCCTGGGTGAAAAGAGATAGAAGATTTCAAAGTCCTGTATCAGTTAGGAGACTTATGAATTGTGGGTGAGATGAGGTGCTTAGGTAGAGGTACATCAACGGAATAAATGTGTGTATAGCTAACAGGTAGCCAAATGTAAAAACGTGTCGCCGCCACTTTGCATGAATAACGACTAGGGTCAGGAACTCTTCAAAGTTGAACTGTCCAGCTTCCTTACCCAATGGAGAGCCAAGTTATATAACTTTTGTGTTTTATTTCTTTTCACAATAGAATTTAATGAGGGTTGTTCTGAAATGATTGTCGAAGTCATCATGTTTTACCTTTGATTACGCAATCCAATAGATGGCAAAAAGTAGGCATAGTCATATCAAAAGCTTTATGAGCTACTCCCTCCGTTCAAAATGTTTATTTTTCCTTTTTATTCTCTTTAAAAAAGTATGCCTCTTTCCTTTCCTGACAACTATTTCGTTCCACTTTACACATGGCATGTTTAAGACCACAAGATTAAAGGTTATTTTTGTACATTCAACACATCTTTAATTTAAGACCACAAGATCCAAAAGTTTTCTCAACTTTCTTAAATTTTGTGTCAAGTCAAAACCAGACAATCTTTTTGAAACGAAGGGAGTATAAGCCAATGAGGTCTAGGGTCTCGCGACGTTTTTCCTTTTCTTTTGTTTAGTTCAAACTAGAGGTGGGCGTTCGGTTCTTCGTTTTTTCAATAGTGTGTACCGAACACCGAACCGAATTAGTTCAGTTCGGTTCTTTTCAAGTTCGGTTCGGGTTTTTAAATTCGGTTCTTATTTGGATGGAGCAACTTAAGTCCAAAATTACAAATAAAATTTAATAGCAATTGTGTTATGAAATTACAGAAGTCCACACACAAATAGCTAATCAAGATTAACATAATTTAATTTCTCCCCTACATTCCCAGTTCCCATATTGCATCCATCAACTTATAAGCAAAATACCTTTACAGTCTCACCATATGCAGCCCTTGAAATTGAAAATTAAGAGCCAACATATTAAACTTGTTAAGTTGTTATCACATCTTGACATCTAGAAAAAAGATTAAATAAGAGTTCTCATGAGAACAACTAATACACTAGCAGCAACGAGTAGCAACCACTGAAATAGAACTGGGAAAGAGTGAACAGTGATAACCAAATAGGAAAGAAGCAGCTATAACCATCTCAAATAGGAAGAGAACTAAAGTTAAAGGGAATTTGGGGATGGGCTTGGGTTGCAGTGGATCTATAAAGGGAATTTAAGAATGAATTGGATTGGGCCGAGAGTGTAGCTGAGTGCCTATTTTTGTACTTTATGTTGTAAAATTTCGGTTCTTCGGTGTACCGAAAAACCGGTACAGTAAAACCGAAAACCGAAATTTTTAGAAAAAATAGAACCGAAACTGAAGAACTTAGTTAGTTCGGTTCGGTCCTTTTTTCAATTTTTCGGTACTTATGCCCACCCCTGGTTCAAACCATTGAATGCCAGATTAGAGAGACATAATTAGAATGTCCGTGATGGCTTAGAAATGAACCTCTAGGAAAATGTCTTTGGAATTTCCTCTAAACTGAAGAATTCAGCATCTCTCTCTCTCTCGGATATGACGACAATGGCATGCCCATTCATAGAAGCATTGATGTCAATATCCCACTTCTCTACTTGATTTTATTTTTCATCTTTGTTGTTTTCTTCAATAAGGATTTGGTTCCTACTAGTTTGAGATTGTGGCATAGGTGTGGTGGATGGGATGTGGAAAAAGATGCAGAAGCAAAGAAAAGTATCACTTGATAAGACTAGGGAAAAAACATATATAACCGGCCATCACTATAACTTACTTTTAGTAGCCCTCACTATGACTTACGACTAGCTATAAAATTTTCTAGCCATAAATTTAATTAACATGTTGTCAAACCCATGGAATCTTACTGAATACTTCCAGAACCAGCGGAAATAAATCCCATATCTCCACTATACACGCTAACCTTTGCCATGATCATGAACACCATAGAAAATTCACACACACAAAAAAAGAAGGGGAGCTTTACATGTTTGGCAGTTCGTTACTTTTTCACCACCTTACCCCAATTAATCACTCAGATTTTGCAGTTGTATTCTTTTAATTGTCCGGATCATAAATTATTTTCTTCAAATTAGCTGATAAAGTATTTCGAAATAACCATTTTATTTTTTGTTCTTCATGGTCGCTCAATTTATTACTCAGGGACTCGAAGTACAGCATCTCTTTTTGTGTATATTTTAGTGTAGTGTATAAATATTGTATAATAGTGTATACATGATGTTTATACATATCTTACACACTGTTATACAATATTTATACACATATTATACACTGTATAAGACTGTTATACAATATTTATACACTGTACAACACTGTTATACAGTATTGATATCATGTTCATCCACCATACATACACTGGCCAACCCCCTCACACCTCCATTTCAACACCATAATCACCAAAAGAAGAAGATGCAAGAAGCCACTATCATTGTACCACCAAAAACTTCTGAAATGGGTCTCAGATCTAAACGTCCCATTCTTAATGAGATGGGTTTGAAAAACACCATGAAATCCATCATTGCAACAGATTGATGAATTTATATGCATCATGTCGACTTATAGCGAGCAGAAACCCGCAAATTCTTTTCTCTGACAGAGCACAAAAACTTGGTTTCTTGGACCGTGTTGATAAATGGGTTTACAAAGAATGACCTTTTGTTTGAAGCTATTATGGCATTTGGACAGATGGTTTGTGGGTTAATGCCTAATGCAATCACAATTTCAAGTATTTTATCTGCTATTGGGAAATTAAGGTTAACCCGAATAGGAAAATCACTTCATTGTTATTGGGTTAAGCAGGAGTATCGATGTAATGTGTTTGTCCAAAGTGCATTAGTCCATATGTATTCGAATTGGGTGTCCGGTGCTGCCCGATTCGTGTTTGATAGTATCTCTAAAAGAAACTTGTCTCGTGGAAGGCAATGGGGTAGGCGGCTGGTTTAGCTTTAGAGTTTGAGAGGGGTCAGTTTAAATGCAGGAAGAGAGAATATGGCTAATAAAGTTAAAAAGGTGAGGAAGCTGGTTATAATGAGTTGTCAAAACAAAGTATGTTAATTTTGAGTTTAAATTTTAAATGGGCTGTTATATGGGTTAATTCTTCATAAGATTATCTCAGAACAGCTGTCATCTTTCAACCAGGTCAATCTATGGAATAAAAAATTAAACAAACTGATGAGTTGGCAATAAGTGTTAATTAAAAAGTTGTCAATTTGTTGTGGAGAAGTATTGTGCACCTAAATTTGACTACTCAATTGACACTCGAAATCAAAACATCTCTGTCCTGTTAGTTTGTAGTCTAGCCTTAATCACACTTCAGCGTATAAAAAAGTATTGCTGTCTTGTGTAAGTTATCACTTTTTCTTCTTAAACTATCTCTTAGAATCCATTGGGACTTAGCGAAGAGCAAGAGAGTGGAAGAAAATATCTGTATGTACATGATACCAACTAGTTGGAATTAAGGTTTAGTAATTGTTGGTACACTTGCATTAGGTCTTTAGTCTGACAAAGTGCCTTTCAGCTTGGTTATAAAGATTATATATCATGTAGGGGTAAGTGTTAGGTTTAAAAAAATTCTAGTTTTAGTATCCCTAATTTGTTCCATAATACAAATAAGAATTGGAATGAAATGGGCGAAGATGGAATAAGATCAATATTGAGAATTTATATGCAAACCCAACTAGTTTGGGATTGAGGCATTGTTGCAGTGATTGAATTCCTATTTCTGTATTATTACTGTACTACTTTTTCTTAAAAAGAAACAGTATGATTTACCAGGCTAATCTTATCTGCATCAATTTCAGGGTCCAAAAAAGGTAGAAAAGCCTAACAATGCCAGCAGCTTTACGTGTGAAAGAGAATTTAGTCTCCCGTGTTCTAGCCCGGCCTCAAGTTTGGAACCTTCTATCTCAGGAGGCAGTTGCAACTCCTTGGATAGCTACAGAAGTTTAGCTACTGATGGTAATAATACTCATCTTTAGTTTCCTCCTATTTAATATTGTTATGACTCATCCTTCGAAGGGTTAGATTGCATGCAAATGAAGTGGTAGTCATGTATATCATTGACTTGGCTGAAAGCATTTACTATTTTTGTTCCGTAAAACTTTTGGTGGTATTTACTTCTCATTCTTGTGTCCAAAAATATTTTACCTCAATATAGTATGCGCAGAGTGAAAATAGAGATCCCAAATTACCGATCAAAAGAAAAAATAGCCTGAATGATAATTTTGCTGAATTTACGAATGGTTTTTTCATATAAAAAGTACATGTGGACAGGATGGGCACTTTGTTTCAACTTTTAATAAGACTGGTAGATCTTTCTGTGCTTTGTTTTGATTTTCTGTGACAAAGGCATTTCGTATTATATTTAATCTAAAAAATTAGAAACTTTGCCACTTAAGTTAAATGCCCAAAGCTTGTTAGATGGATAAAAATGGAGAAGAGTAAAATAATTTGAGAACCTTAAGCTCACATTTATTAGAGCGATAATGTAGGATAAGATAATTTGATATTTTTTGCTCATCCCTCCTGTGATTGATAATAACGTGATTGGGAAAATGTTGCAAAAGTTCTCTTTTCTCAATTCCATAGATAAAAATTATCTTCCTGCTCTTCAGGTGGGATTACTTGTCCTATTTGTAATATGATTTTGGCTAAAGCATTTCAGTGGTAATGACTAATGAGCATTGCGTAATTAAATGGAAAAGAACCTGCGGCTCCTTTTGGTAATAAAAATAACAGATAAAAAGATGGGCTGTCTGAATACATGATTTGCACCACTAGCATCTATGTTTAACTATTTGCCTCTACTCTGTGTTGTGATGCTCATATTCCATCGCTGCATTAAATAAGTATGTTCTGCAGTTTTAGAGTCAAAAGATTAAAGCCAAGACAAATGAGGTAATGCTCCTTCATTTGAATACGAAGGTGGAATCTGAATACATTGAAATCATGAAAAATACAAAAGGTCTTAGATGTTGGAAGTTTGGATTTACTTTGGGTTACCTTGTATTTATGGGTTCAAACTCTCACTTTAACTTTTGTTTGGATATTCCTAAGCGTAAAGCCAAGACAAATGAGGTAATGCTCCTTCATTTGAATACGAAGGTGGAATCTGAATACATTGAAATCATGAAAAACACAAAAGGTCTTAGATGTTGGAAGTTTGGATTTACTTTGGGTTACCTTGTATTTATGGGTTCAAACTCTCACTTTAACTTTTGTTTGGATATTCCTAAGCGTAAAGGTACAAATTTCTTCTGCATCTCAAAAAGGCAGGTTTTGTTATGGAAAAAGTTTACTCAAGAATTGGCATTTTACTCAGCAATTTCCTAGAGTACTATGTTTTTTCATGTTCTTCTGGTTCTACCTTGTTCCCTCTTCTGTATGCCGACTTTCTGAAATCTGTTAGGTGTGCACTCTTTTGTCAGATTTCTACACCTATATTGAGTACTTCATTGTAAGAGTGGAGTTCTCCATATCAAAATGACTCAATTTTGTAAATGTATTTTTGATCAGTGATATTGTAAATATACATTAGTCACGATTCTCTAATTTGGTTACATAGCATTCTCTTCGGCAAATTAATTATAGGAAGAAAGTAGTTTGTCTTGTAGAAATGTTGAGGAAGAGAAGACATTTCATAAGGTTTATCTGAAAATCATAAGAGTGCAAGAGGATGCACTTTGAACTCAAAACATATTTCTGTTATTCATTAAAATTTGGTGATACTCTTTCTCGCAAGATCAGTACAGTAAATGCTTATGGACTTTAAAGATGTTCTCAAGTCATTACTACATTGAAGCAAGAACTGATTGTTCTCCATTACCAGTATATTTCCATCTCCCCTGAAAAAAAATCAATTACATCTTGACTGATGAAACTTTATGATTCAGGGAGCAAGTATCATCTGTCTGATGGATCTCAGGAAATGATGAATTGGAAAACCTGCATGAGGACCCATTTAGTGGAAGGTGATGCAGAGTTACTGGACTCAGCCTCTTCAGTTTCTCTTGCTGAAGCAGGTGGAAAGGATTCAACTATTACATCGACTTCCACAAATTTTGATGAATTACCTTACTGGGAGTTTAGATATATTAGAGATATAATTAGAAGTTTGGACTTGGTGCTGGAAGATTTTATTCTGGGTGAGGCTCAGAGTATTATTTCTCTTGACCTCTTTGACCAGTTGGAGAATCAGAAGACTCGAACGAATAAAAATGTAGAAGAGCAGTTGAAGATTAGGAGAAGAGTGTTATTTGATTCAGTGGTTGAATGTCTGGAATTCAGATGTAAACAGAGTTCGGGTGGAAGCTTTGAAGCTTGGGCAAAGTGGACAATATTGATCCAAAGGAAGGAGTGGTTGGCAGAAGAAGTGTACAGAGAGATTGCTGGCTGGACAAGCATGGAAGAGTTGATGGTGGATGAGGTTGTTGACAAGGACATGAGCACACAACGCGGGAAGTGGACAGATTTTAGCTTTGAAGCCTTCGAAGAGGGTGTTGACATTGAGAAGGGAATCCTTTCATCTTTGATGGATGAACTGATCCATGACCTAATGTGAACGAGTCCTCTTCTGGTAGCTTTAATTAATCAATGTGAAGTTCTATACTTTAGCTTTGCTACTTTACAGCTTCCTTGTGCATTGTTCTTTTTTTCCCCTCATGAAAGGTGGAAATCTTAATTTAAGCAAGAGATCAGTGGCTCAAGTGATTTTTCATATTTATGTTCTTAGCAAGGTTCCATGATAGGATGATGCATTATCCTTTGTACGTCGATGCGTGATGAGAATCATTTCCTGTCTAAGTTCTCCCTGATTTTGAGTGTGATATTGATAGGTGATGCCAGAATTAGTAGTGCATGTTGTGGGCTTGATCTCAAACTCAGCTCTTATGGCCTCTCATTTCCTCTATAAAAGCACTATTTTATTGGACAAAAATACAAAAAAGGACATATTTCTAGATCAATGGATGATTTAAACTGAAACCTCTGGGTTTACTTTCAAAGTTTGCAAAGTGTAATTACCACAACAAAAGAATTTCACTACAAGTCTTTCAAGTGTTTATTGCAAATCTTCTTAACCATAAAAGACTATGATTTATAATACTGTTTATTTTACCTCCAATATATGCACATTTAATCTCAAAACAAAAAATTAAGACATGTAGATCGAGTTCACAATGGTAGATTGGTAAATATATTGACTTGTACTCTAAAATCCTATTTAATGTGACAATGCCAATGGGCTTATAAGAGTCGTGACACGAAGGAAAGCCAGAAAGGTGGTCCTACTGGGAACAGCCGTCCACTTTGCTCGCCGGCGAATGTCTGACAAAGTAACGTGCACCCTCTCCCACTCCCCCATCCCTCATAAATCTTGGGAGCAAAAGGCGAAATCCCTCGCCCACAGGGCCCCACCCCTCCGATCCGACAGAGATTGATGGAGGAGGTAAATCACAGATCTTCGGCATTAGGTGGGGCGCGATGTCTGGTCTTGCGAAAGTCATCCCATCCCCCATAAATCTAATCTGCTATTTCGCTGAATCTTCTGAAAAGAAGCAGACGATGACTTCTGTCAGAATTGCCAATCTCTATTTACATTATACATTTCCTTCATCTTCTTTTATTAATAGGTATGCTTTTTTTCTTATAAATAAATTACTTTTTTTGGTAAACATTGTTCCAGTGTACCCTAACTGACTATATCTAAAAAAAACATTAGTTATTATAAGTCATGTTTTTTGTCAAATAATTTTAGAGCGAGAAGTTACTTGGGATCTTTAGCCACAAAACAAGTCTACCCAGGCACTAGGGCACGTTTGATACGATGTATTACGTTAGACTATACTTAACAAAAAAATAATATAGCATTTGGTGAGCGTTTTCAGTCGGACTGGACTGTACTATTTTTAAAAATAGTACACTCCAACTGTCATTTTTGAGACTCATCTAGCTCCTACACTGTACTAAAAATAAAAAATACAAAAAAATACAGTCCATTATATATTAATACTCTAATACCGTCAATTATATATTAATACAGTTCAATCCATTACAATACATTATAGTGTAATATAAAAATATACAGTTTAGTGCGACGTACCAAACGAGTCTAGCTGGTTAAAAACATTTCACTCGTCTAGTTGTAGTAATAATTTCTAATCGTCCCAGGTGTATTCCGTCTAAACGGGTGGAATTTATATAAATAAAAAGATTCCCAAAAATTATTTGGACAAAGTATTTCCTATTTGAATGTCATGAAATTCTATCTTGTACTGATCATCAAGTACTGATCATCAAATATAAGATTAATCTTGATTTGATAGTGACTAATTAGGGATGACTCATCTCATTTTTCTCTTGTCCACCAAGTAGATGAAGTATATGTATACCTGTCTAACGGGCCGAATTGGTCCGGACCGGTAGTTCCTTACCGGGTTTAACCGGTTTCGGACCGGTAACCGGTCCGGTTCACCGGACTACCGGGCCAACCGGTCCGGTTCATTATCGGATTTCAGTCGTGCGTCAGGATTCGAGCAGAACTATCGATCGGTTTTTATTTTTATTTTTAATTTCTAGTATTTATTTTCTATAATGTAAACTAAATTCAATTTAAATATGTAATATAATAATATAATAATATAATATATAATTTAATTTTATATATTAAAATTAAAACTTTAAAGTTAACTTTCTATTTTATAGTTTATAGTTTATAACTTTATACTTTATCTTTATTTTATAGTTTACTTTATAGTACTGTTATAGTTATACTTTATAGTTTATAACTTTATATTGTAATTATACTTTTATTAATTTATTAGATTAGTAGATATAAGTTAACAAATAAGTAATAACAGATTAACAACTAAATAGATAGTAAAATTAAAAGTAATGATAAGATGTAAACTTTTGAACTTTCATAATGTTAATAAGAGTACATAATGAAGTAATAATAATTTTATTTACATATTATGCATCCTTCTTGCAAGTTCTTCGTAATATATAAGTTGATTGAATTGGTTATGCTCCATAGCCTCTAAATCTGGAGTATTAATTTGATCCGCCTCCGCTCGCCTTTCAAAATATTGCCTATTTCTTCATCTTCCGAGAATTAACGTCTCACATCCTTGATTTCTTCTCTCGATCGATTGATCCATGCGGACTAACACTTCTAATGTGCTTCCACCCAACGATGAGTGGCGTGTGTCTCTATTTGATCTCGCTTGGCTAAATGCACTTTGAGCCACCGTTGAGATCGACACATTAAGAACATCTCGTCATCGCAAGTGCCGGAATTGCCTTTTGTTATCCTGCCACCATTGTAAAGGGTCAAAACTTTTCTTCGGCTCCGCTGGCTTTTGCAAATACAATTGCATCTCATCGCAAGATCGACTTGTGCTTGCTTGTGTTGTAAAAATGCTCCATATGTCTAAAGATTCTTCTTCATCGTCATCAGCATTGAATCCTGAAGGTGTAGACACAGAAGCAGAACTAGAAGGAATATTAGTTGCAGAGTTGTTATCATGTAATGTAGCATAATATTCATATAATGTAGTTAAATTAGTATCAAGCGTACTTATGCAATCAAATGAAGATGGAGTTTATGTTTCACCAACTTCCATATAAGTATATAAACTAAATATTAAATTATGATAATCTACTTTTTTAATAAAAGGATTTAAGACTGCACAAATACAATAAATATCAGAAATAGGAAAAAAATATTTTTAAAACTTTTCAAACATAAGTGTAACTGCATCTTTATATTTCACATTTGATTTTAAACCATAAAGTAAATATGAAATTTCAGCTATATGAGCTAAAGCATTACAAACTGTTGGGTAATAAGATCCTGAAAATTCAACGATGGCGATGTAAAATTTACGTAAATTTTTTAAAAGTTCACCAATTGATTTCCAATGTTCGTCGGTTAACATATACATCACGTTCTTACAATGCGCATTTTCAACATGTGTTATGGGGTCTTTATACTTATAACATTCTTTTAAAAATAAATAAGTATAATTTCACCGTGTAATAATCTCTTCTGACATGAATTTAGGTCTCAAATTAAATTGTTTACATTTTTCTTTAAATTCTATAATTCTATTTTTCCTATTATTACCTTGAATAACTCCAACAGCTCTTTTGACAAGTTTTATTTCAGGTGAAAATAAATCAAGATCACTTTTAACAATGAAATTATAAATATGACAAGCACAACGAACATGAAATATATTAGGAAGTGGTGGTTATACTTCCGCTTTTAAAAGATCTACAGCAGCTGTATTATTAGATGCATTATCGAATGATACACAAAGTCTTTTATTATAAAGATTATATTTTTGGGCATAAGAACAAATAGTTTCGCTTATATATTTTCCAGTATGACTTTGATCCTCGTCATACGCAAAAGCAATAATACGTTTTTCCATTCTAAAATTTTCATCAATTCAATGACAAGTAATTGTTAAATAATCATAACCGTTTAATACATGTCCAATGTCTGAAGTAAAACTAACTAGGCATGGAAGGTTAGCAAACAAATATTGCAAAAAAATAACATAATCATTATGAAGTCTAAAAATATCGGCTCTAGTAGTACTACGAGGAACACTTTTAAAAAAAAGATTATATACTCTTTGAATATATGTAATTAAATATGAAGAAGAAGCAAAAGAAAAAGGTAAACAACCTCCGACAATCATTTTTGCTAATTCAATGCGATCCTTTTTTGGATCGTACTTAGCCACCACCCCAGTTAATGGATTAAGTTGTTGTTGACCGGGTTCTAAATCAGAGACAGCATTCCATTATGTCGTATGATCGTGTTTTATATGTCTACCTATAGTGCCCGTCCCCCCGTCACCACCCCCTGTCTTATGTTTATAAGTTCTCCCACAAATATTACATCTAACTCTATCACTATCCACAACTTTATCATAAAAGAGTCACACTTTACTCCTTTTTTTTCTTGCTACTGGTTCTGGTAAAGGAGGTCTACGACTACGACTACCACTAGCAGTACCAACATTGACAGAAGGAACACTAGTAGGTGTAGAAGGTTCTTGTTCTTCAAGTTCAACAATATTATCTAATTGAACGTTATCATATTCATTATCTTCTATTCCAAAATCTTCTTGCATTTTATCATAATCTATATTTTGATTAGATGATGAAGAACCTATAGATTTTTACCCCTTGAACTAGATTTACGGCGCAGTCCCGACGTAATTCCCCTTAGTAAAGACATTATAAAATATTTGAATAATCAACAAATAAATATGACAATTTAATAAAATAATTAGAGAATGAAACGAGTGTACCAAACTTCGGGATTCAGAATTCGATTGAAACTCGAAGCTCGAAGTCTTGAGTCTTGCTACTTTGAATTTGAAAAACTAATAATAATAATAACTTGAAAATTGATAATAAAGATGATTAAGAGAGTATGAGAAATTGAGAATAAGAGAATTGAGAGAAATGTTGTGTGATAAAAATGAAAAAAATGTAGAGAATTTATAGATTTTTTAAAGGGTAAAAATGTAATTAAAAAAAAAAGGAAAAATGCAGCCAAACGGTCGAAATCACCGTTGGCACACCCCCCACCCCTCCCAACGGTAACAATACCGTTTGGGCACTGTGCAATTTTATTTTTATTTTTTTGTGTTCTGTCAGTCGGGACGGTTAGGATTTTAAGTTCTGGGTCTGTCGGTTTCGTTACCGGGTCTAACCGGTCCGGACCTTATCGGGTTTTTTTCTAACCCGTGCGGGTTGGGGTTTGGGGTCAATCCAACACCCAACCCGGTAAGCCCTTACCGGTCCGGGTCGGTCCGGATTTTCTACCGGGTCAACCGGTCCTGTTCCGGGTCAACCCGGACCGGTAGACATGTTTAAGTATATGTGGACATAACATACTGTTTAACTACCCTCACCGCCCACGTCTTATCGTATAAAATAAGAAGAATATGTAAAATCTTTAGAGGGAAGAATATTAAGTAAATTTGTAGTCATTTGCACTGCATGATGTCAAAACAATACATGTCTACCGGTCTGGGTTAATCGGTAACCGGACCGGTCGACCCATTAAGGGACCCGGTCCGGTCTGGATCGATAAGACTTAACGGGTTGGGGGTTGGTTTGGACTCAACCCCAACCCGCACGGGTTATGGGAAAAAAAATAAAGGATACGTAGACGTTAACGATCCGAAAGATGAGAAATCGGCAATATTTTGGAAAGGGAGAGCACAAGTTACGACGGAAGCGGGACAGTCGGGACTGGAATGAATACTCCAAATTTAACGACTATGAATCCACAACAATTCAATGAACCTATAAATTACGAAGAACTTGTTAGAATGATGCATAATATATAAATAAAATTATTATTAGTTCATTATGTACTCTTTTTAACATTATGAATAATGAAAATTCGAAGTTTACAACTTTACATCTTATCATTAGTTTTTATTTTATTATTTCTTTAATTTTTAACTTATGTCTTCTAATCTAATAAATTAATAAAAGTATAACTACAATATAAAGTAACAACAACAACAACATACCCAATAAAATTTCATCACGTGGGGTCTGGAATTATAAAATACAAAGTTAACTTTAAAATATAAAATATAAAGTTGTATTATATTACATATTTAATTTATATTTTCGGAATTCAAAAAAAAAAACAAAGGGATGTTGGCGGGCCCAACGATAATATTATTGTGGGGGGGGGGGGGGGGTGGCAACGGTCATTTGACCTTTTTTGCCCCTTTTTTTTGTTTATTAATTTTTTATTAATTACATTTTTATCCTTTAAAAATCTATAAATACTATATATTCTTCTCATTTTATCACACAATTATTTCTACAATTCTTAGAATTCTCTCTATTATCAATTCTCAAGTTGTTATTATTATTATTATTATTATTAATTTTCAAAGTAGCAAGAAACAAGACTTCGAGCTTTGAGTTTCAATTGAATTCTGAATCCCGAAGTTTGGTACACTCATTTCATTCTCTAATGTACATTAGTTCCTTATTAAATTATTATTATTTCTTTATTTTAATTAGCGCACTTAATTTCATTATCTTTAACTATTTATTAGCATAAATTATAATGAAAGGATTAAGAGGTATGTTGGTATATATGGTTCTAGTATGGGTGACAAGGGCAATGATCCTTCTTCTAGTCATCCTATTCCTCCTATACAGGATGATTTTATTGATACTCAAAATTTTCCTGAAGTACCGGTAGATTTAGACGATGAGCTATTTTCTGAAAATCAACAAGAGTTTAATTTAGATCATCTAGATGACACACCAACTAATCTAGATGACACACCAACTAATCTAGATGACACGCCAACTAATGCACCTCAACTGAAACGCCTCCTATTCCCCCTAGTATGAGACGAGGCCCACCAGAACGAAAATTAACATTATCTGTATGGACTTTTTTTTTATAGAGACGTACAAAATGAAGCTGCTAGATGCACAATTTGTAAAAATATTTATAAATTCAAAATAGGAAGAGGTCATGGCGGGACAGGAGGTTTAACTACGCATTTGAATACCAAACACAAAGCTAGGTGGGAAGAATATAAGGCTCAAGTGAAGGGTGAGTCAACAATGACCTCTGAGTCGGGACAAGCTTCACATATTGTCCCGCACCAGGTACAGGGTCAAATTGACCCTATGACGGAGGCAACTGTAGGCCCTAAATACGATAAAATGAAAGATATGGAAGAATTATCAAAATTAGTTGCAGTGAAAGGTTTGCCTTTTCATTTCCTGATTCGCATAGTTTTATTCATTATATAAGATCAATGTACAATCCTGCTTATAACGGTTTTCCTAGATCAACTGTTAGGAGAGATGTTTTTAAATTTCCACACGAATATCAACAATATTTACGTTATTATTTATACCATTACCCTGGAAAAGTATCTATCACATCTGATATAGGTCGTAGTACTAACGGTCATGATTATTTAAATGTAACATGTCATTGGATAGACTATAAATGGTCTATGCAAAAACGTATTTTAGCATATAGATATATTGATGATAGGCACACTGGTATTTTTATTCAAGAAAATATTTTTTCTGTTTGTGTTTATTGTGGCATAGGTGATAAAGTCATGACTATTACATTAGATAACGCTTCTTCTAATATTTCTGTTGTTAGAATATTAAAAACTGTCTTAACTCCATCTTTTCCAGATCATTTTCATATAAAATGTGCATGTCATATTTATAACTTAGTTGTAAATGATGGTATAAAACTTTTTGAAGACATTCTTGCAAAAAATCAATTTGCTATAAACTATATTTTTAAAAATAATAGAATACAACGACTAAAAGAATATAAAAAAACTTGTCACGATTGTGGTCTAGCATACAGAAAAGTTTCCGAAGAAGTATGCACTATGAAATTCTTTATACAACCAACTACGTGTTGCTTATGAGTATAAACAACCTATAACCCAATTTTTTAACGCCCGTAATCGAAATCCTAGTGATATGCATATAGATTCCAATTGGGATACAATTTTAGAACTTAATATATTTTTAGAGAAATTTTATCTAGCTACTAAAAAAAAATCCGGGATTTATTATCCTACTATTTCATCAATGTTATTTTATATAGCCCTAATATTTATATTACTTAGTGAATATATGGCAAAACCATCTTATTAGGAACCTATTTAAAAAATGAAAAAATATTGTATTCCTATTCCACCAATATTTTTTAATAGTGATGTATTAAATCTGTCTATTAAACAAGACGGTTGTAAAAATCTTGTCGAAATTATTTACGATTGCATAGCTACACTTCCACCTCCAACTCATAAAAATCCAAATGACCCACCACCTGTTGAAATAAGTAGAGAAGAAGTGTTGTCTAGCATTCAAAATGAATGTAAAAAAAATATACGCATTACCAACAAGAAAGTGCTAACAACCAACCGGCTTCCATGCCATCTTCTTCTTCAATACAACCCCAAAAACGACATGATGTTTCTGCGCCTAGTATTCAAAGCCTCAGACAGAGAATGAATAGTGGTACCGTTTCTAACCAAATTAGCGAGTTAGATGTTTTTGTTTTGCAGGGTGTTGTACCGTACGAAAAAATTGAAAATGAAGAGAGACGTGAAGACTTGCTAAAATACTGGAAGCAGAATGAGAAGAATTTTTCAACACTAGCAAAGATGGCCCGAGATGTGTTGAACATTCAAACGTCATCAACAACGTCCGAAAGTGCATTTTCTGCGGGAAGATTTCAAATAGGGGAGCACAGACATTCATTGGCAGAAGACTCATTAGAGATTGCAGTTCTATTCAGATACTGGATTCGTGCGGAGCGTAGGAGGTGCGGCCAACCGGAGATCGACGAAGAAGAAGACTACAACTACAACGAAATCTTATCCGACGGATGTGCAAGCAACGTCGTCCAATTTGATCAAGATATACCAATTCCAACCGAAGAACCACAAGACATTATAACGAAACTAGCAAATGTGTTTTTTAAAATATAATTATTTTAATTGTAATTTTACTATGCTATTTATTTGCAACTTTCAATATCACGAAGTTGCAATTTTGAAATTGTATTACAAAAAAAAATCATACTTCTAGTCGAATAATATAAGAGGTACAAAAACAGTCTTAGATGTTTTTATTAAACTATCTTGTTGTGTATATGTGTTATTTATTTATTTAATTTAAAGGCAAATAAGAAAATGACCCCACCTGACCCCACCCCGACCCCCTCCGAATCGGGACGGGGCGGAGGCATACCCCGCCAGCCCCGACCCCGCCAATCCCGTCATACTCCGAGCCCGACCTACCCCAGCCCCGCTAGATCCCGCTCCGCCCCGTTGGACAGCCCTAGTTGGGAGTAACTCAAATGCTTGAAACATGCATAAGGTTGGATGCTTTCTATCCGAACTGTCCTTTTCCCTATACACAAGGCGATTATGTCAACTATATACACAGGCGCTACCTCATGTGATTAATTTGGAAGTAATTTTGAGCCTACCTGATATCGGGACGAGTCTTGACTCTTGAGGCAAAGTTACAACTTTGTTACTATTTGTGACATTAACTTTTTTTTAATGCCTCAAGAGTCAAGACTCGTCCCGATATCAGGCATGCTCAAAATCACTTCCAAATTAATCACATAAGGTAGCGCCTATTGCTACCGCGGGCTTTACGCAATCGATCGGATTAGATAGATATCTCTTCAACATAGGTCATCGAAAGGATCTCGGAGTATATATAGTTGACATATTCGTCTTGTATATAGGGAAAAGAATAGTTAGGGCACGAAGCATCTCCCCTTGTTCATGTCACGCATTTGCGTTATTCCCAGCCTTTCATTTTTTTCTCTCAAATTTATTTTAAGTATCTAGTTAAATTTAGTAAATTATTTCTAGACCTAATTCTTTTGAATATTTATAAATAAAAAGAACTATCAAAATTCTTTATTTTCCTGCCGATGATGAAATGTCCACACCTGATTTAAACAACAAAAAAAGACATAAACTTGTTCTTTGCCACCAAAAAAATATATGGTGTGTTTATTATAAATAAATATGGAGAAGTGATACTATGGTGTCATATCTAATATGATAGACGAATACCTATTAAAGTGAAAGGTAAGTTCTATAAAATATACAATTGTAAAAGTGGCATATGATATGGTAGTAAATGTCAGGCCGCTAAAATTCAATACATCTAATATTGTGTTGTTGTGATGAGAATACTAACAATATGCATATAAGATCAGCTAAAATAAAAAATGACCAAATTCGCCTATATCTCATTGTTTTTTTTAATCTTTTAAAGTAGTTAATTACTTTCAGTAGAATCGGATAAACTTTTCTTGATAATTTTTTCATTTATTTTAATAGCTACTTGTAAATTAACCTTGTTATCATAAATTTTCTACATATATAAATGTTAGAGTCCCACATTAGTGGTGCATTTGATCTTCTTATATATATATAGTCTTGATAATCATCATATCATGAGCTAATTTTTTTAGATTAAGTTAAGCTAAAGATTCATTTTTTATCATGATATTTCTTAGTTTATCGACATACTCTCACATTATATCGTTCACACTCAACTTGGACTAAAAGCAATTCTTTAGCTTTTAGAATGCTATTTAAAACATAAATTTAAAGTAAAAATAAAATAAAATGAAAAAACTTTGCTCATGCAAGTTTCAGGATACTTTTGTCTATGAATTGGCAGATTAGCTAGGAGTATAAGAATATGAAAATCGAATCCATATTTACTATATAAGATATATAACGATGCTACTAAATTGTAAGTGTTTGCTAATTTTGAAACATATCAAGAAAACTATAAAGAGATTATTTACGGAATGATAAATTAAGAAATATATTATAAATAAAACTTATCAAAAACTGATTGGCTGTGGCAATCCTCTTCATCAAGCTAGGATGGGAAAGCTGAGAAGGGGCTCCGTATTCTGTAATGCGTTCAGATTAACTTATCAGAATTAACAATAGAATTAATGTTGACAGTTTATTAGAATACTGTTCATCAATGATTAATTATTAAAAGAGACTAACCTTATAGCCTCGTATTGGCTTCCCCTGAAGTCGGAATCCTATGGAGAAGGCCCTTTGTTCACCTCCTTCTCGAGTGTATGTGTATAATGTACCCTTCATTTAATCTCTCGTGTCTCTTTTTTTTTTCCCGCTTCTTGCTCAATTAATAAAGTATAACAACATATTCAGTATAATTTCATAATTATGGTTGTTAGTGGTTCGGATATACTCGAGAACCGGACCGAAACGGACCGGTAAACCCGGACCGAAATCGGACCGGTAAACCCGGACCGAAACCGGACCGAAACCTTAACGGTCCGGATACGAGTACCAAAAAAATATCCGGACCGATAAGGAGCCGGACCGGTAAAATACCCGGTAACCGGTCCCCCCCCATCCTCCGGCCCATTTCACCAAAGAGCCCCCAGATCCCGCCACTCTAATTAGTTGTAAATTGATCAAACTTTATATGGTCATAACTTTGCGCTCGGACGTCCGTTTTACCTAAAAAAAAAATTGATTTCGCGTATTTTTTCGATACGGGGGCGGCCAAATGTCTGCGATAGATATGCCCATAAGTCGTCATTCGTGTTCTCACAGTGTCAAACTAGAGCAAGCACGAGTTACCCCAAGAAGGGACATCCTCTTCGAGGTCGTGAAGTTACTCAACTTCTCATTATCCTTTGTGTGAAGCGATGAACTCCGATTCCATCATAAATCGGCCGATGCAATGTTTGCTTAGAGGATTTTCCTAAGACACACCGTGCACATTGGTGTTCTTTAGGTCTTATCTCCAGTTTGCATCATTTTTGTTCTCTCAGAACCACTGGACATCCAGAAAATATCATAAATCATAGATAAGCGAATAATTCAGATGTCGTCACATCCAATTAAATGCATTATGTTGATCATTTCCAGAATCACTAGTGAACTTTAGTTCAACTAGTCTTCTTTTATGAACCGACACCAAGTCAATTGCAGTGTGACCTGAGCATATCTCTCCTGGCATATGGGTGCACCATGATTCCAAATCAACTCTATGATTTAAATCCATTAGTGACTTCAACGAGATATGCAGCTCGCCGTATGAGTTTGGAATCAGATAAGTCTGTTAGATGTCTTAGGGATTCCAACTCCTAAGATGTCATCTGCAATACCCATATTCTTTCATGTTGAAACATGCATTTGAGGAGATATCATTCGATAGTAAAGTACAATCAAATATTTAGTGCCAATACTTTGAGCTTGTTTCAGCCCGCACAGAGATTTGACAAGCCGACAAACTTTATTCTCTTTTCTGGAACGTCAACCCCCCCCCCCCCGGTTTGTTCCGTATTACTTACTTCTTCCACTTTCAGAATTTCGGTTTTCCAACTGTTGGCTTTCTAACTTCAGAGTCAATGTTTCTGTAGTCAGATTCATTAATTCTGTTTTATCTGACACTTCCAGGACCAAAATGTAGACATTTTCGGGACCATAAGGAATTCAAGAAGAAGCCCAACAGTCCTCAAGCCCAACTCTCCGATTTGGAAGACTGTCTCAACATCCATGTCACGTAGGACTGCGGTGGCCCTAGATGTTAAGCTATTCACATAGGAACACATGTCATGTTAGTCGAGGCCTTATACCCATCAATAGATTCATCTAATGTATACTCAACTCGAGTATCCACTTTTACAACCCAAAGGTTCTTTTCCCAGAGGAAGATCAACCATAACATAAGTATGATTCTATCTGACAGAATCTATTTCTCTCTTTTTAGCTTCTTTCCAAAGCGATGAAGTTGGAGTTGACAATTCTTAGTTAATTGTCCATGGTACATTTCAAACATACAAGATAGAAGGCCTGGAATAAGTATTTGTCCCCTCCTTTGCTCCGATTTGGTTCAACATCTAGAATCCTGAGTTTAGTAGATCTGGAACATTAGGTTCCGGATAGTGAACAACTTCTGAGTCCTGTAGATTTGGAACGTCTCATTCCGTATAATCAAGCCTTCGCAGATTCTTGTTAACCTCGAACAATTACTTCTTTTCCTTTTTAAGGAAAGATCACTTCAAAGAAGTCAACATTCTTTGACACCAAGATGCGACGCACACTACTGTGATTTGCAGATCTAGTGGATATGCACTTTATAGTCTTAGATCCAATTTTGACCTACTTTGGCTTAGGCGTTTCAACCATTTGCCACACTATCCCATATCACAACATTTGTAGATGAGATCCTTTTCCATATTTCATGTGGAGGGTTATCCTTACGGATATGCGCTTGGCTAACACCGTTAGTTTGAGGTGAGTAAGGAGCAGTCGTTTGATCAACGATGCTTCGCATTATCCCCCTCTATCACTACGAATTTCTCAATCCGTAGAATTTCCAACTTCTGCTTCCGAAGCGCCGCGGCCCTGCCTGAGAGGCGCCGCTGTTTCTGACTGGAGGCGTCGCGACCCTTCACGGCTCCACGACATTTCTGACTCATTTCATCTTTGTTCTTTAACAAATGATGCAATACGTTGTATCATAATCAATTAAGATCACACCGTACTTGACTCTCCCCTCTATTTGTACAAACTTCAAGTCACCCAAGTAGGTGTTACTAAGTTATAGATGAGCGGTGCTTATTTCCATTGATGGAACGGAAAGGTGATTTTACCTCTTCGCCTACCTCATATTCATTTGAGGGTTTATGTCGACAGATGACAACAATCTCAATTTCTTTGACTTTTGAATGACTTTCTATTAAACGTGTCTTAATCTATGATGGCATAGATGCACAGATTACAAAATATATCATCCATTTGGCTACCATTTTACTGTACCACTTTTGGTTATTATTGACCTGTGGGACATGAGGCGAAAAACTCAAGCCATATTATCCAACAGCATCCTTGACACCAAGTTTAGGATATGTATCACCTTGTTTAAGAGTGATCTCATTCCTTAAGTCCTTTTTGAGGACAAACTCTTCAACTTCTTCTATTTTGAAGGTAGCGTTGCTTCATATGAACAACCTTTGACCGTGGTTAGGTCGTAACTGGATCATATGCGATCTAGACTCTCTGGCCCACTCCAGTTGCCTTGGCAGACTGAGTGTCCAATTTCTTTTCTGCCTATCTCTTGGCCTTCAGATCTATTGAGATCTGGTAACTCTGAACCACTCCAGTAGCCCATAGGCTTTGTATGACTGAGTGTCCAACATCTTCATGTCATGTGACGAATCTGGCCCACTCAAGTCGCATGTAGGCTTTGTATGACTGAGTGTCCAATACTATCATGTCAAAGGACGGATCTTCTGTCGGAAACGGTGACAGGGTTGTCTCTCATCCTCTAGTCCTTGTCTTTAGTGATCTAGTCCTCTTCCCTTGCTTAGGATTGTCCATAAATTTAATTTATTACAATCTAAGTCCATATTTTTAGGTCATTATTTATAACAGTCCAATATTTAAACGGGAATGTAAGTTAGATTAAACTCCTGAATTTAAAGTGTAAGGAATATAACTTTCTTGAAACATTTTCATCTTCATATCCTTACTTTACACATTTTATTCGGACGTGGTTTAATCTCCTTATTTACAAAGAAGAAAGTTTACCTAATTCATCTTCAGATTCCTTGTCTGGGACAGGTGTAGCCCTTCGGCTATGAGATAGACCATCATTTTCAACCTTCTCCTTTTGTCCCAGTTGATGCCCTCCACCTCTCATGGACTCTTGTTTCCACCACTCTCGGGAGCGGTGACAATAACTCTTCCTTGATCCTTAGCCTTGCCAACATGACTATCAACAGTATCTTCAAGTTCAGGATCACCAACAAAGATATCTCTTTTGACGGAAACAGATTTATAACTATCGTCAAAGAGAGATCCAAAACTACGACCAGATATGTTGACAGTGACAATGTTTGAACTGTTTATAAAACTGTCAACGAAACTGGTTTCAACAAGAAAGCCACAACCAGATTTGGGAGTAGATCTGGTGGCAAACATCTTTCTAGCACTATTACAGATATTGTCTTAAGATTGTGAGTCTAAACTCCTTAGATGTACGGAAAATAGTAATCTACTATTACAAGTGCTAGGAAAGGATAATCAATTATGTGTTACAATAGAATTGATGCCAACAAGAGTTGAGGCAACAATTATAGTTGGTGGTCTTGATCTTTGTTCTTGAATTCGTCTTAAATCTTTCGTCTTGGATCTTCGTTCTAGTTTCAGCAAGCTACTTGAATCATATTCACCTGAAATCAATAGACACTAAATCTGGGTTGCTGAGTCGGTGGATATTTCATATTTCTTTAAGACAATATTGCATGTATACATGTTTTGTACGGTTGAGTTACAACTTGTCTCCCAAGATAAAACAACAAACTATCACTTGTGCAAAGCAAACACCCGTGATTCTTTACGAAGAAAACAAACACGAAACGATTGCTTAAGATTGGAAGAAAAAAAAGCTTGTTCTTAACATTGGTTTTTCTCACTGTTTTTGTGTATCACATTTCTTGTATTGAGTAATGTATTCTCAAATCTGAAATAGGGTCTTGTTATATAGTTTAAGGATGAGGGAGGTGTTAATGACTATTAAGAGGGCTGTTTATAAGGCTCAATGAAGAGCCACAGCCCAGCTTAGCCCAGCCACTCAGACCGGGCGGGTGGTGGTGGAGCACGTGTGGGCCTAGTGTCGAACCCAAGCACACCTAGGTCCTCCCTCTTCAAACACATGGGTTAACCCTTGGGGTCCCAATCCCTTATTCATTTTAGAGACTTATATCATGAACAATTCTTCCTTTTTCCATCGATGTGGTAGATTTGTTTCACACCACTCTTCCATGTCTCAAATACCTTACTTCGTGGACCAATATATCTTCCATTTCACAATGGAATTTGACGATTCTTGGCCTTACGATCATCTACTCACTTAGTAGATTACACACGAGTAAAGAACCAGGTTCTCCAACACGTGGAACCATGATGTTTAAGTCATTGAAGATGGGCGGACCCAACCTCCATCAAAGGCAAATTTCTAACAGTTTCTGCATTTATGTTTTCTTTTTCAAAAGACTTCTTCAAAATGCAAACCAATAGCATTTGAATTAGAAATTAGAGTTTTATTTCTAAAAATAAATTCAAAATTAAATGTAAGTTTTTACTGAGATTGGCAAAAAATGGTGCCTACTCTAAAAACTACTACAAACGCAGAACATCTTAATCATGTTCTTAAAAACTACTATAATACTGCAAGAAATTAAGTATTTCCACTCTATTATCAGCAAACCAATTTCTAATCCTGGAAACTATACAAATGAGTGGTAATCACTTTGGATAATAGGATCTCAGTAGCTAGAATTTGCATACTAGAAATACTACGTTTATTTTTACTCGTCCCTAATGGATTTTGCACTCCTTAATAAATATAGTACATATGAAGTGCATATTTTATCATGATACACATATTAATTATGTATAGTTTTAATAAAGACATAGAAAATAATTTGAGATGAATAATTAATATTGTTGGTAAAACAGAAAAAATAAATTATTTTTCTCTTGATATGCTAATTTTGACAAGTAAAAAGTAAAAATTTATTTTTAAAATAGTAGATAAGTAAAAGTGAACATGGGAGGAGTAGTAGTATGTACTATTTTTGACAGTCCGATGCACTAAACTTCCGCTATGTGCGGAATCTGATAAAGAACCGGATCACGATGGTTTATTGTATGTAGCTTTATCTTGTATTTATGCAAAATGCCGTTTTCACGACTTGTAGTATGTACTGTTCCATTGTAAAATAATTTGGTTATTTGAATGACTCAAATTGTGATGATTTTCCTTTAAAAGAAAGTTTTAGACATTCCATGCTAGAAAAACGATGCTGGTACAATATATTGTCGTGCAAATAAATGATACAACCACCGCGCAGAGCAGAAGAGTACTAAGCTAATTAATCTAATTAAATGTCTTAATGACAGGTGTAAATTACTGATTTGGAACATTTGGTGAAAAGTATAAACAGCAGTAACATGTTGCATTCTTTTGTCGAGAAAGAACACATTATTCTCAAGGTTATGGGAACTAGCACTGGCTTTAAGCCTATTCTTTACAAACAAAAAGAAAATAAGAAGAAGAAGAGAGACACACATACAAAAATATCAATATCACTCTCAGTATATTACTAGTAACAAAATCAACCCCCATAGTCTAAATTAAATTTATTATTTTGACTTTCCGCAGCTATCAAAGAGGGTTAAAATAAAATTATGAATTCGTTAACGTTTAATGGACGTTTAGTACGTTGTATTAAGCTGGACTGTACTGGACAAAAAAATAATACAACGTTTGGCGGGCGTTTTCAACCGCACTGAATTGTACTATTTTTAGAAATAGTACAGTCCAACTGCCATTTTTGAGACCCATCTAGCAGATGGGTCTCTCATTGTACTAAAAAAATAAAAAAAATATAGTCCATTATATATTAATACTCTAATACCGTCCATTATATATTAATACTCTAATACTCCCATTATATATTAAGATCCAGTCAATACAAGATAATCCAAAGATAATGAAATTAAGATACGATGACGCATCAAACGAACGAGCTCTAAGTATCTGTGTATTACGTTCAGTTATTGCAAGATGGAATCAAAAGAAAAGTTGGTGGTGAAAAATTAATAACTGTGATTTCCTTTTGTGGTGAAGCATCAACATGCTTGAAATGTTTGTTTCCTAATAAAAGTTGTTAGCATGTCAACACGAATTCAGAAAAACAAATATTAATAAAATAGATTATTTGAAATGTATTAAATCTCAAACAACTCATACTTTGATCTATGTTCTAGCTAGTATTAATCTGTACAAAAAGAATCTGAATAAGAAACTTAACAATTAAAGCATTAAGTTTTTAGTCTCTAGTCTCAGGATGGTAATTAATTAATTACTCGTATTAATTAATACAGTATTTTTTTTTCCAAAAATCACTTTTATTAAAATATAATTTTAGCATAATAAAGTCAATTGGTTTCTTGTGTTCAAAGCAAGCAACACTTGATGAGAGATAATACTATCGCACACACTTTTAGAAACTCGTAGTTGCAATATCTCAAAGCATTAATGCATGAATCATGATGAATCTTGTGTAGTTCTTGTTGTTTTGAGTCAATGGATTTGGATTTGGGAATCATCACTACTTCACTAATATATTGTCAAGGGGACTAGAACTCCATTTGACCAATTATAATGTCTATATAAGAATCATTTTTCGCATGATGAAGTACTAACATTTTAGAGATCATGATGAATAGTATGCATGAAATTTTGCTATGAATTATTATGTGGTAAGACAAAAGCAAATGATGGCAAGAACTAAGAAATATACTAAGACTGGATCCGAAAAATGTTGAATTTGCTTTCCAAAAGTGTGGAAAAGGTCACTCCATTTCTTGTGCCATACTATTGCAATACTCTTGCCATGCCATGTCCCAACATAAGCAAAAGAACTAA
Source organism: Przewalskia tangutica (assembly GCA_029844215.1). Lineage (NCBI taxonomy): Eukaryota > Viridiplantae > Streptophyta > Magnoliopsida > Solanales > Solanaceae > Przewalskia > Przewalskia tangutica. The sequence goes on along the minus strand of CM056731.1, from coordinate 13,904,210 downwards.
ATTATAACTCCTCCTAAATAGATATTTTTCTTAATTGTATTAATCAATAATGTACAATATATATAGTAGTATAAGAATATTTAAACTAGAAAACTAATTAACATAATTACAATATGAAATATAATTCTACCTAAAACAAAAGACCTTATTATAATAGGAATAATAGATATACAATTAATGAAAGAATATTCGGGAATATTCTATTACACCCCCGCAGTCAAAGCGGGAGGTTCACGAACACTGAGACTGACTCGAAAATCATCAAATAGTATGTCCGGAAGTCCTTTGGTGAAGATGTCGACAATCTGATATCTGAAAGGAACATGAAGGACACAAACTTGACCACGAGTCGCTTTTTCGCGTACGAACTGAATGTCCATCTCAATGTGTTTAGTGCGCTGATGTTGGACGGGATTGCCGGAAGATATATTGCACTAAAATTATCGCAGTAGACCAGTGTTGCCTTTTGAATCGGGCAGTGAAGCTCAAGTAGACGATTACGGATCCAACAAGACTCAGAGACGATGTTGGCGACACATCTGTACTCTACTTTGGCACTGGCTTGAGATGGTGTATGTTGCCTTTTGGAAGACCATCTCCGAGGAAAATGCAGTAACCAGACAGGGAGCATCGGGTGTCAGGACATCCACCTCAGTCAGAATCAGAATAAGCAGTGAGACCAGTGAGCGAGGACATGTATAGATGTAATCTGAAGTGAAGTGTACCTTGTACATATCATAAAATACGTTTGAGGACATGCATGTGTGCTTCCATCAAATTGTGCACGTGTAAGCAGATTTATTGCACGGCATAGGATATGTCAAGTCTCGTGAATGTGAGGTATTGCAGGATCTCAATCAGGCTACGATAGTGATTCGAGTCTGAATATGGGGGCTGAAATCAACGTTGAGCTTGGAATTGGTGTCTACTAACGTGTGGGATGGTTTGCAATATGTCATGTCTGCGTGGTCAAAGATCTCTTCGGCGTACTTCTTCTGATACAGAAATAGGCCGCCAGAATGTCGAGTGACAGAGATGCCCAAAAAATAACTCAGGGAGCCAAGATCCTTCATAGTAAACTTAGATGAAATTAAAGATATAATGGACCAGCGGAGAGCATCAGATGATGTGGTGAGGATGAAGTCATCAACATATAATAATAGGTAAGACATATATGTACCCTTGTTGTAAATGAACATGAAATGACCGGATTTGCTGTGTGACAAATCGATAGATGAGACATAATCGACGAACCGCTGGTACCATGCTCGAGGAGCCTGTTTCAGTCCATAAAGCGATTTCTGTAACAAACACATATAATTTGGATGAATAAGATTCCTGAAACCCATAGGCTGATGCATTTATACCGTTTCATGAAGATCCCCATGTAAAAAAAATAGTCTTGACATCAAGCTGATGAATGTGTCAAGACCTGGATAGAGTAATGTTGAGGACAATCTAGATGGTTGCGGGCTTTACGATCGGGCTGAATCATCCGATTTTTTATGTCTAAAATTCACATAGAACAAATAATGTTAGCATAAGGTGGACGAGGTACTAGGTCCCACGTCTTATTATCAAAAATAACATTATATTCGCCAATCATTGCAGCTTTTCAATTTGGGTCGGATAAGACATCCTTCAGATTTCGAGGGATATGCGAAGGGACAATTGAAATGGATAGGTTAAACAATAATTTAAGTTTATGAATTTCATACATTGCATGGGTTTTCATGGTCTGAGAGCGTGTCTCGGGATGCGGGATATGAGTAGGTGTGTTGTGGGACTGTCGGGAAGAGGAGGAATGGCAGGAGTGGCGGGACCGGTTGGCCGATGCTCATTTTGCCAAGAGGTGGCTGCGAAATCACCCTGAGGCGGGCTATTTCAGGCCACTGTCGGCAGAACTGGATAGGCAGTGTATCTCAGACTGTCCGAGATGGGGCGGATGTCGGGGTTTGGGACGACGGACTATATAAATGATGAATTAGAAAAGGGTTAAGGCCACCATCTAGAAAGTCATAGTAATGTCGATGTGGCGAGTTTAGGAAGACAAAGGGGAATTGAGACTCATCAAATAGGACATGGCGCGAAATAATAATTTTATGGCTTAACATATCATAGCATTAGTAACCACGATGATTGGCGAGGTAACCCAGAAACACACATGGGGAAAATCGAGGTTGGAGTTTGTGAGTGGTCGGATGGAGAGAATAACATAAACATCCAAAGATACGCAAGTGTTGGTAGGAGGGGTTCCTATGAAACATAACTTGAGTGGGCGACCGTTGAGCTAGAGACTTATTTTGGATAATATTTAGGATATAAGTGGTCATGGAGAGTGCATAATGCCATAATTTATGGGGGAATTGAGGCGTTAGCAAGTAGGACATGAATTAGGTTGTTTATGGTTCGTATTTTTCGTTCGGCCTTACCATTTGGGGAGGAGGTGTGAGGGCATGAAAAATGAAAGGTAAGACCGTTATTGGAGCAAAACTTTTTGAATTGATTATTATTGAATTTCCTGCCATTGAAAATATTTAATGCTCATTTAAAATTGTGTTTTTACGAGATCACTAAATGAGAAAAAATGGGGTAGACATGAGATTTATTAGTAATTGAAAAGGTCCATATAAAATTAGAATAATCATCCAAAAACAACACATAATATCGATGGTCTGCCGTACTTAAAATATGAGATGTCCACAAATCACTATGTATGATATCGAAAGGTAGTAAAGTACAATTTGTAAATGTAGAAAATGGTAATTTAACATGTTTCCCATAAATGCAGGATTCACATATAGGAGTCCTAAAATACGGTTGCAATTAATAAAATTATTTTTCCTAAGGGAGCATAAAACAGAATCTTCTGAATGTCCTAATCTAGAGTTCCATAAGGAAGATGAAAGAGCATCAAATGTTAATGGAACTGAGGCTGTATTGTTGACGGCGTTTGAAATAAGGTAGAAATCGCTGGTGCTGTCACATCTCAGTATTCGTCTCCCTGTCGTAAAATCCTTCACAGAAAAACCAAAATGATCAAAGTCAAGAAAAACATTATTATTAGTTATGAAACATCTCACAGAGATTAGATTCTTAATGGGTTTAGGGGAATGTATGACATTTTTTAAGATTAGTGATTGATGTAGTAGGGATAAAGATGAATGACCAAAACCGCGAATGGAATGCCTAGTCCACTACAAATAATAATATTCTGATTTAAATTACTTAAATTGGAATAGGACGAAAGAGTACCTTTTGATGTCGTCATGTGAGATGTGGCACATGTGTCCATATACCAATTCTCGTTTGGGGCGTTGAGTGATATTTGTATTCATAGATGTCTTAATGTCAGTCGGTGCATAAGTTGAGTGCGGGATATGTGTTGTTTAGGCCTGTTGGGGACGTTGGTCGAGTATGTCATGGTGGGCCTGTCGGTTCTGAGGTAGAGTCCATGAGAATGTCAAACGGGCTATTAAGGAGATGCCCTTAATGGTAGGACCCACGTGACCACTGCGGGTAGGCAGGCCACGACGGGTAGGCAACTCACATCAGAGGTTGCTGTCACTACCGCAATAGTTGCTGGTTGTTTCTTACCGACGGGGACTACCCCTTCCCACCGCTGTTATTATCGAAATTTCATCTGTCGCGGCCGTTGCAGGACTGCCTGCTCCAGTGAATGTTGCGGGTGGATGCGGGCTACTGCGGGTCCCTGGGCCGACGATTCTGGTTTCTGAAGTTGGAGGCCCTCATCAGTGGAGGGTCTGATGGTGGTGGTGTGGGCAACGTCGACAATGCTGGCCTGAGTGGTGCTGCACTTGATTTTCTGGATTTCCTCAAGAATAAGCTTCGAATTGACCTCATAAAACAGAGGTAACGGCGTGCATTGCATGACCAATCACTGATTAGTGATTGGTGCACCGACGTTGAAGAGTTGGTCGGCAAGCATCTTGAGTTCTTGACAATATGCAAACACGTTTGGGAAATCGTCCTGATGAACTGATTTTCAAGGTATAACACTCATTGAGTTTTGTTGTTGTGGAAAATACTTTCCAAACGTTCCCACATTTGGCGGGAAGTGGCATATGTCTCAATGATGGTGTGCAACAGATCATTAGAGATTGTGTCGTATATCCACTAGAGGACGACTGCGTCCAAACGAGACCAGAGTGCATCATTAGAAGTCGAAGCCGATAGGAGGTTTATGGACTTCGATGTAGGAGGGATGATATAGTCGATAACTTCATAAACACGACAATGGATCTTAAAAAGCTCCGCCCACGAGGAGTATTGACATTTTCCCATCTCAAGGGTGATAGGAATGAAGTTTTTGATATTATTGACTGCAAGTACAAGATGTAATTTGATTTTGTCAGCCGTGGAAGATGAGATTTAGGAGGAGAAATGAAAGAGAATGGCTGAAACAAATATTAGGGTTCCGTGGGGATGGCGGTTGAGAGCTATGATCGGCGGCGATGGAGATATTTTAAGGCCATTGATACCATAAAAAAATATGTTTTTTCATTATATTCATCAATAATGTACAATATATATATAGTAGTATAAGAATATTTAAATTATGAAACTAATCAATCTAATTACAATAGAAAATATAATTCTCTTTAAAATAAGAGACCTAATTACAATAGAAATATAATTCTATCTAAAATAAGTGATATATAATTAATGAAAGAATATTCAAAAAATATTCTATTACCTCCTAAAAATACCCATAATATAATTGTCCTCCCTTTTGTCTGTTCCACTGCTTTTTACTTCTATTTGCATTTAGGATAACACTGTTGGCTTTTTCTTCAATTGTTTTTAAATTTTGATTTCAAAAAGTTGATTTAAGAAATTAAAATTTCAACTACACTCATTTGTTTACATGGTAATTGTAACTTATTAAAACACTCTTAATCGATTACTTTCTCTGTTCAACTTATGTGACATCGCTTGACTAAGCATAAAAATTTAAAAAGAAAGGAGAATCTTTGAAGTTTGTCGTCTAAAATGAACATTACATATTTGTGTGATTATAAATCAATTCATTGAAGATTAAAAGATAAATTTTGAAGTTAAATTATTTTAATTATAGAAAAATAACATTCTTTCCGTGATATGACTAAATAGAAAAGTATGTCACATGAATCGAGACACATCGTGCCCATGTTTGTATCAAGATCAAACTAAATTAGATAAGATTTTGAACTTGAGACAAGTTGATCATTAACTTGGCCACATTCTTATTCCTTTTTGGATTATCTTAGCCAAATATAGAGTTTGGACCAAATGGATAAACTCCTTTCCAGGTAGATTGCCCTCAAGAAAGAGAAAAATGAAATAAAAAGTCATAAATTCTATTGAGCAAACATTTGATGGATATAGATTATAATTTTAATATAAATAGGGATAAAAATGATTAAATATCCTTTCTAATGAATAATATTTCTTTAAAGACATGTAATATAAAAGAAGATAAATAATTTAAGACCGAGACAGTATCGTTAATCAAGCCAAATTGGTCTATTAAATACTCACTTTAAATATTCTTAGGGTGTGTTTGGATTAGCTTCTGGCAGAATTGATTCTAGCAAAATTGATTCTGGCAGAAGTGATTTATGTTTGGATGTAACAATGTAAAAGTGAATCTTATAATTGATTTATGTTTGGATAGTTTTGATCAAAATTGCTTTTGAATATAAAATTACTAAAATGAACATACATATAAATAAAAATATACATATAAATAGATGGAAGTATATAAATAAAAATTACAAATAGATAATAGAATTTAAAGTGCAACGTATTACTTAAATATTAGTAGAATATTATTACAATACTAATTTAAAGTGCAAATAGTATTTAAATATTATTACAATACTAATTTTGTATGTACTATATAATGTATTATTAAGGAATAATATTATAGTTAATATTTATTTTTAAAAGTACCTTGAAATTGATTTTCAGTTAAAATTGTAGAGCACATTTTGTCGCATTTTTCGGGACTAGCTTCATTGAAATTTTTTGGACTAGCTTCATTTATATTAATAATACATTATAGAAAAAGGAATAATATTATACTTAATAGTTATTTTAAAAAGTACCTTGCAATCGGTTTTCAGTTAAAATTGTAGAACACATTTTGCCGCATTTAAAATATTAATAATATTCGGAGTATTTGAAAGAAGATAATAGAAAAAGGAGAAGGATAATCCAAATGAGTTGCACTATTTTCATTCCTAAGTACGAGAAAGGTCCTAAAATTAACAATAGCATACTCAAAACAGAACATGAGTAGTATAATTGATTTTTTTAGTAATTATTCCTAGATATTTAAAGATGGTAATGAAAGTTGTATATTTGAATGTTTTTAGTAATTATTTCTAGATATTTAAAGAGGATAATGAAAGTTGTATATTTGAATGTTTTTTTAGTAATTATTTCATGATATTTAAAGAGGAAAATGAAAGTTGTATATTTGAATTTTTTTATTAATTATTTCTAGATATTTAAAGAGAGTAATGAAAGTGGATAAAGTTGTTGATGAAAATTAAATAGAGTAATAAATGAAAGGTAAAATTCAAATTGAAATTAATAGCAGAATTGATTTTGACCAGCCAAACATGTCAATTTTCTAATTTTCACAAAAGTATGTACCCAAAAACTAATCCAAACATGCACTTAATCTAGAAAGATACTAGGGTAAATAGTAGAACCAATTTCCCAAGTTCAATTTGGATGATTTGACTTTTGGAGATTTATTTAACTACTACTCCAATAGTCCTAGTCATAACTTGTCCGTATTGATTTTAGAAACCTAGTTTCCCTAGCTCAAGGGGTAATTGGGAATAGCATAAATAATTTGGTTATGACTTTGAGGTAGGGATTGCCAGTGGGATCGGGATGGGCGGGGTCGAAACGGGGTGGGACGGAGAGGAGGGGCGGGGTCGGGCTGGGGCGGGCCAAGCGGGACCGGTACTAGCGGAACGATATCGTGTCCCGTTTCGGTACCGATATCGGTGGACAGTGGGTCGGGACGGGTCGGGACGAGACAATTTTTTTAATTTTTTTTTACTAAATTAAAAATACTAACATATAGTCATATATATTTATAAACTAAATAATTGAACAAAGACAAGAAGAGTGTAAAACAATATATCTCAAGGCTGTTTTTATGCCTCTTATATTATTAATTATTTCATTGAAATATACAAGATTCAGAATTACAACATTGTAGTGTACTGTTATTGAAAAAAATTGCAAAAGACATAGAGAAATAAATTATCAATTTGAAAATATTTTTTCTAGTTTCTTTATAATTTCGTGTGGTTCTTCGGTTGGAATTGGTATTTATTGGTGAAATTGTTCTACGTCGCTACTCATGCCTTCAGATAAGATTTCGTTGTAGTTTTCGTCTTTTTCTTCGTTAATCTCTGGTTGACCGCACCTTCTTCGCTCCGTTCGTATCCAATCTCTGAATAGTACCGCCATCTCCAAGATGTCTCCGGCTAATGAGTGTCTGTGCTCTCCTATTTGAAATCTGATGGCAGAAAAAGCGCTTTCAGAAGCGATTGATGACGCTTGAGTGTTCAAAACATCTCGGGCCTTCATTGAAAGTGTCAGAAATTGAGGCATTTCACTAGTGGGTGTATCATCATCTAGAGTGACATCTAAATCAAAGTCTTCTTCATTTTGAGAAAATACATGATCGTCAAGATCATATGATATTTCAGAAAACTGTTCAGGATCAATAAAATCACCTTGTATAGGAGTAGGACTAGGAATACTAGAAGAAGTACCCTTGCCCTTATTACCCGCCCTACTAGAAGAAGCCAGAGTCTTACCTTTATCTATGCCCAAAACACTTTTTAATCTTTTCATTATTTATGATAATAAATAGTTAAAGACTTACAGATAATGAAGTTAAATGTGCTAAATGAAATGAAGACAAAACAATAATTTAATGAGAGAACGAATGTACCAAACGTCGACGTAGAGTCGACGTGTAATGGAGAGGTTGAAAATTGAATCTTTGCTCGATAGATAATCCTCAAGCTAGTTGTCAGCTTCACTCCCAATTCTCAAATTAATTAATAGATTGAATATGTAGTAGACAACGTTGTATAGAGATTGATTGATTGAGAGATAAGAAATTGTAGGAAAATTTGTGAGAAATAAGAAGAGAAAAATTATGTATTTATAGTTGAAAAATTAGGTTAAAGTGTAAATATAATAACTTAGGGGTTAAAAATAAATATAAAGGGGTTGGGGGGAGGCAAACCGCTAAAATGTAAAATGACCATTATTGCAACGATAATTTTTGCAATTGGCTGGGTTTGAGGCGGGACCGGGACGGGTCATCGCGGGATCGTGCCAGGCGGAACCATACCATGTCCAGTCCCGGTTCGAGGCCCGTTACTATTAATTTTTTTTAATTATTCGGGACCGGGCTGGTCCGGCCCACAGGCTAGACCTACTTTGAGGGTAATGGTTTATGGTGTGTGATAGGGATAAATACGGTAAATACACTAAAAAGTCTAGAACTACAAAGTGGGTAAATTGGCATGAAAGATTAAAAAAAATGATTAAAACAGCATTGGGAGAAGACTTAGGGGTTAAAATAGAATAGAATAAAGTTAAGACTTAGGGAATTGGGAAAAAAGTATAATGGACCACAAATATTAGCCTGCAAAAAAAATAAATTACAGAGGTCGGCACGTTCCCCCTGCGCCTAAAGCTTCAAGGTTTTTTGTTCCTCTGTTATGTAGCCTCACCGTACTTACCCTGCTTCCTACATTATCTCCCTATAGATCTTACCCATTTCGTGCATCCACGTTTTCTGTTAAAGGACTGTTTGCTTTATTCTGCATTAATGTTTTTTCATTTCCCTTTTATATATACAGTACTAAGTTGATAGAGAAAATCTAACTATATAATGTCTATATATGCTAATGAAATTTCTCTTATATTTGCATATTCTTTTTCAGAAGCACGAAGAGGCTACAACAAAATACCAAGAAAAACATATAAATTATACTATATTTTATAACAACAATAACATATCCAGTGAAATTTTATAATTATACTATATTTTATAACAAATTAAATTGTATTTAATTTTGTTATAATAGACATGGGCTTCCAGCCCATCCATGCTTCAGTCGTGTGTATAATTGTATCTGTTGAAACTGCCATTAACGAGCCCACACAGGTTTAGTAGCATAAGGAGATAACTGTAATACCACATGCAAGGTAGGAAGAGGAAGAAGTTGTTTAGGGTTTCAGTCCCTTTTCATTATTGTTCGAGAGAGAAGGTACAAGATAAGAAACAACAGAGAAAGGGAAAGTCAGAACTTCTTATTAGGTCATAGTACATGTGACCTTATATACTAGCCTAGAAAGTACAAAGCCTTAAGGCTGATAATAAGAAACGGACCTTCCGGTCACAGTATTGGCTCTTAATGGGCTCTGCATAAACAAATTTCAATTTATCATTTATTTTAACAGTGCTCTCGCCGGATGTTGAAAAATGTTCAACGATCCAAGCTTGGAACAGCATTTAACATCGACATTTGTTTAGCCCTTTTGTGAGCAGATCTGCTGGTTGTTCTGCAGTTGGAATATACTCTGTTTTAACTTCTCCCTTTTGGATTTTTTCCCTTATGAAGTGAAGATCAATCTCTATATGTTTGGTCCTTTCATGGAAGACTGGTTTCGCTTATCAAGATGGCCGACTTCTTGCCAAGATGAAGATAATCGGTTTACTAACAGTAAGGTCAATGTCTCTTAACAGCCCATCAATCCAAGTTATCTCAGCCACAGTACTGGCAATGCTCCTGTATTCAGATTCTGCAGAGCTCCTGGAGATAGTAGGCTGCTTCTTGGACTTCCAGGAAATGAGGGAATCTCCCAGTTTCACTAGATAACCTGTAATGGATTTTCTTGTATTTGGGCATGCTGCCCAGTCTGCATCACAGAAAGCAGTTAGTGTAGTCTGTTCACTGCTAGACATAAGCACCCCTTGTCCTGGCTGATTCTTTAGATACCTTATTATTCTAAAGACAGCATTTAGATGAGACTGTTTAGGTTGTTGTAGAAACTGACTGAGAGTTTGCACACTATATGCTATGTCTGGTCTTGTAATAGTAAGATATAGTAATTTACCAATCAGTCTTTGGTAGATCCTAACATTATCTAAGAGTTTATCGTGGTCAGATTCTTTCTCGACTATTCTCCGCTAATACCTAGTTCATCTAATTCTTTAGTAGTCATTTTGGTATTACAATCAAGAGGTGTTAACGGGCTTAGCAAAGAAGCCCCGATTCTCAAAATCGCCCAATGCATATTTCCTTTGATGCATTAGAATCCCTTTATTAGATCTAGTAAATTCAATTCCTAGGAAGTATCTTAGTTCTCCTAGGTCTTTCATTTTGAACACATCTTGAAGAGACTGCTTTGTCTCTGTTATTAGTTTCAAATTATTCCCTGTAATTAACATGTCATCTACATAGACTAGTATGATAATGATATTCTTACTTGTCTGTTTTATAAATAGTGAGTGGTCATAGTGAGACTGCCTGAAGTTCATTTGAATTAAGGCTGCAGTTAATTTTGAATTCCATTGTCTGGGTGCTTGTTTGAGCCCATACAAGGATTTATGTAGTCTACACACATGTTTCCCCCTTGACTAGTGAATCCTTGTGGGAGATCCATATAGATTTCATCATAGAGATCCCCTTGAAGAAAGGCATTATACACATCCATTTGATGGATATGCCATCCTTTAGAGGCTGCAGTGGCTAATATAGCTCTAACAGTGACCATTTTTATTACTGGAGAGAAGGTTTATTGATAATCCATGCCTTCTTGTTGATTGTAACCTTTAGCAACTAATCTGGCTTTTAATCTTTCTATCTCACCAGATTCTTTGTACTTGATTTTATAAATCCATTTACATCCTATAGGGTACTTTCCTGTAGGTAAAGGAACTATTTCCCAAGTTTGGTTATCATGTAAAGCTTTTATTTCAGTTTTCATGGCTTCCACCCATCTAGATCTTTAAGCCTCATTGTAGTTTTGTGGTTCTGTTATTCCAAAAAGAAGTTAGAAAAGCTCGATATCTCTACTTAAGTGTTCATAATGCATGTAGTTCTCAGATGGGATAGAGGACATTATTAACATCAAGTGACAAAGTCCTGCCGATAGGAGGTTATTCGATCCTACTAGATTTTCTCGATCTTGTTTGTATTTTCCGTTGTTGATTCTCGACAACTCGAGTTATTTTCAAGACACGTGGTTTTATTAGTAGTAGGCATATTAGTATTTGTGAGTCCTTTGTGAGATTCAATAAGTGTGTTCTGAGTAACAGGTTGTGGTATACAGTCTGGTTGAGTTATGTGAATATTCTCCTTTAGATTAGGGAAAATAGGTACAGTGGCTATATCCTTCTTAAAGGGATACTCTGTTTCCCTGAAGGTAACATCCCTAATAACTAAGAAAACTTTAGCATTCATATCATACAAAATGTAACCCTTTTGAGTCTCTGAAAAACCCATCAGAACACAGATTTTGACTCTAGATTGGAGCTTATCAGTGACAGTAAGGTCTTTGGCAAAGCACAGGCAGCCTATGGTTCTGATGTGACCTATGGAGGGCTTTTGGCTGTACATGCTTTCATAAGGTGTCTTTCCAGTAATGGAAGAGGGCATTCTATTTATTAAGTATACTGCAGCAAGCACACATAGGCCCCAAAATTTGATCGAATATTGTCAAGTCTTATAGCCCTAGTTACTTCTAACGTGCCTATGTTTTCTCGTCACTATACCATTTTGTTGGGGTATGTAGGCACAAGATCTTTGGTGGATTATTCCTAATGTTCGAAAGAGGTCACACAGATATCATTAACAAACTCGTGCTATTGTCATTCTAATTATCTTAACAGCTTTGTTTGAATTGTGTAGACACATAACTAAGGAATTGCTTAATGACCACACAAGTTTCGATTTTAGTTTCAAAGAGTAAACCCAAGTCATTCTGGAATAGTCATCCACTATAGTTAAAAAATATTTCTTGCCATTATGAGTTTCTATCTTGTAAGGACCCCAAACATCCATATGCACCATATCAAATATAGAGTTACTACAAGAATTGCTATTAGTAAAAGGTTGTCTATATTGCTTTGCACAGGGACACACATTACAGGTTTTTATTGTTTTGGTTATACTATCAACACTAGCAGTAATCAATTGACTTAGCACTTTACTAGAGGTGTGGCCAAACCTTCGTACACAAGTTGTTATTTCAAATTTTCCGTGCTTTAGTTTGTGCTGTGAGTGTTAGTGCTGAATTCGCTTGTTCTTGAATGGTTCCTGAATCTAGTATATAGTGGACATCCTGTAGTTTAGCAATCTCCTTCACCCTCCCATGTAGGTAGATCCCAAACAGGCAAAAATCAGGATAAAAAACAGCAACACATTTTACTTCCCTAGTGAGCTGTGATACAGTTAGTAAGTTGTGTTTAAAGTCAGGAAGATATAAAACATTGCTCAAGGTGGTTCTGGTAGACAGATTACTGGTACCAGTGTGAGTCACCTTGGCAGCTTCACCATTTGGTAGAAATACATTTTTAGTGCTAGTATTATGCTCACTTAGTTTGATTACATTATCTAGCATGTCTAAATCAGATACCATATGGTTTGTGGCACCAGTATCTATTATCCATTTCTTATTTGTATCAACAGCATGTAAGGCTTTGAGTTTAGTCATACCTGCAGTGTTTGCTAAAGAATTATCACCTTGAGAGTCAGGGTTCATAGTGCTAGTCTGTCCTCTGTTCTGATTTAGCAGCCTGAGTATCTGTTCATATTGGTCCTGTGAGAACACTGGTGCTCCTCCAATTCTCAAGTTATTTCCTGTCTTCCCAGGTACAGTCCCCTGAGTGTTGTTATCAACATTTTCAGTACAGACATTGTTCACAGTATGCTCCTTTCTTTTTGACCTGAAGCCTGGTGGATAACCCACTATTCTATAGCAAAACTCCTTTGTGTGCCCCCTCATTTTGCATACATCACAGAACAGATTTGTGTTTCTTTTGAATTTTTCTTTAGATGTAGTTCCTGTTTTGGAATACATGCCTGAACTGTTATTGTTGGGCCCAACCCCAAGCAGGCCTACAGATTTGATACATATACCCTTTTGATTTTCATCACTAACAATCATAGAGTAGGCTTTATTAACAGTGGGCAATGGTGTCATGAGTAAAATCTGAGACCTAGCCTGCATATAATTTTCATTTAGGCCCATGAGGAATTGATACAATTTCTGTTTTTGTAAGTAGTTTGTGAAGTCTTTGGATGTAGGGCATGCACAGTTAGGGGGTGGCACTAAGGCCTGATATTCTACCCATAGAGTTTTTAGTTTGGTGAAATATTCAGACACACTGTTATTGCCTTGTGTTAAAGTGGCAATTTCCCTATGCAAGTCATAGGTTCTTGATTCATCTATCTTATCAAATCTTTCCCTCAAGTCTTCCCATACTTCAAGGGCAGATTCTGCATAAAGAACTCCACTCAATAGACTACTGGAGACAGCATTCATCAGCCATGCTTGAACAATGGCATTAACTCTGTCCCACTGGTCCCATAAATCCATTTCATACATATCCTTGACACATCTTCCATTCACAAACCCTAATTTATTTCTACCAAGTAAGGCTATTCTCATGGATCTGCTCCATATAGTATAATTTTCAGATCCCAGGAGTTGAAAGGATATTAAGGATGCTCCACTCACATCAGAAGCTTGGAGAAACAAGGGATGGTTATGGTCAAGGACAGAAGTGACAGAGGATGTTGTGGGGAGTGCGTTGCCCTCAGGAAGGGTTTTGTGTGGGGAGGTGTCTCCTGAACTGGAGTCAGTGCCCATTTTAGTCAGTATGTGTCAAATCTTTACTATCACATATATTTCAGATCTGAAGTAGGGTTTCGAAAGAGACTAGAGTTTCGACCCACAAATAGTTTCAACGATTTTGACTCCTCAAATAGAACCCCAGGAACTAGGGTTTCAAACAAAAGTAGATCTGAAGTCAGTATCCCAAATCATCTTAGGTAAGACTCAAGATAAGATAGAGAGTTTTTGACATGCAAGAACTTAACCCAGAGACTAGGGTTTCGACCGAAACTAGGGTTTCGAAACAAAAAAAAATTGTCTCCTCAAATAGAACCCCAAGAACTAGGGTTTCAATCAATCGGTTAGTTTCAGATACAAAATAACAATGACAAAGAACTTCCTTACAGTGCTTTAACGAAGGGGTTCTTGTGACCCATTGATACTATGCATTCTCGTCTAATCTTTTTCACTTTTCTCCTCGCCCACATATTCCGTCTCGCTTACCACGGAGGCCTCCAGATCGACGGATAAATCCTTCTTTGGCCAGTGTAGACTTGTATTGTACACTTACCATGTTTGTACTATTACCATAATTATATAGTTAGTCTCCTTATAGAATAGGGATTTAGAAGTATAATAGAAAAATAATTTTTCCTATTGTAACTTGTATATATATGACTTTCATTAATAAGAATAATCAAAAGATTATTTCTTTCATGGTATCAAGAGTCTAAATTCTCTTTACCTTGCTTCCGCTTCTCCAAATTTTCTTCAAATTTCTCTGTTTCTTCTCCAAAAATCGAGCCCTTCACCCTTTCTTTTTATCCCAACAAATCTCTTCTCCGAATCTTGTTGTTTTATTCCCTATGGATGATAAGAACAATTTGCATCCTGTATAAGAACAATTTTCATCCTGCCCTCACAGTTTCTAACATCAAGAGCATCATCCCCATTGTTCTTGATCTTGAAAACGTCCAATGTGGGACATGGTGTCACGACCCAACCCCGGGGCCGCGACTGGTACCCTACCGGGGTACCCTGTCAGGTATATGTCAGAGAATAGCAGCGGAACATACATAACACATAACTGATAAAAAGGGTAACCATCACCGTCACCGATAAGTGCCGCTTCCATAAAACATACATAAACAAAGTATAGTAGTACAACCGGTTCTTATAGCCCAAAACATATATGTGACCACGGACTTAAAGATAACAATCGTGGCGGTGGCCGCCATACCCCTGAATGTACAAAATACCTATAGCATCAGGGAATGTATGTACCAATAAACAAGCTTCCGGAGGAATGTAGCTTCTGACACCGGAATAGTGATCCTAAGAACGAGGATCCACAACTGCTTACCGCCTACCGCGGCATGAGCGGCCAGACACAACGTCGATGCAGTATGTAAACCGGAAAATCGTAGTAATATCATATGTCAAAATAATTTGAGTCATAGGTAAAATCAATTTCTTTGCATTGTGCCTTACTAACAACAAGTGTAAATCTTATAGCATAAAAATAGGAGGCTCACGATCAAAACAGGGTACCTCGCCCGTAGTATCATTAAGCAATCCTACTCCCGAGACTATTTCACCCGCGTGGGTCCCGTGGACCCGCGAGGTCATCCGCCTCGTCGTGGGACTATTTCACCCGCACGGGACTATTTCACCCGCATGGATCCCGTGGACCCGCATGAGTACCATCGCCGTACTCGCGTGAGACTATTTCACGCGTGGATCACGTGGTCGGATCCGCGTGAGTCGCACGCGCTTTCGCGTCATGGGTAGCAAATCCATGACATAGATAATAACCCGGGGTTTACCCGTAATAATACAAATATATAACATAGCTCATCCTTTATCATACATAACATAAGCACTACCGCCTATCATATCATACATAAGCACTTCTACTATCATATCACAACATAAGCACTACCGCCTATCATATCATACATAAGCACTCACGCTTATCGTAACATAAGCAAGTTAAGAAATCCCCTAACTTCTTATTAACATTATTAATATATCCTCTCATTTTAGTATCCTAAGGCACTAACATGTCTTTTAATAGAAAATCCGGGAATTCAACCCAAGTACCATGTACTTCTAACTTTTTAAGAAAAACTCTTTTATACAAAGATTCCAAGATACTAATCACCATAGTATCAAGTTACAAGTTCTTTTCAAAACAAGTCACATTTCCTTTAAAACCTTAGGCAACCAATGCCTAAAACCAACCCACCTTCCATAGTTTCGAATCCTTTACCCGTACTTGTTTTAATTAGAGTAAATCATTCTTTGTGAACCTTTCAAAAACTAATATAACCAACTTCCCATAAAGTCATTATATTAGCGTTATTCCTTCGTCAAATACATTTTCCCTAAATCCAAGGGACTTATACTTTTGAAATGAAACAAGTATCATATACTTTAAAACAAGTGTAGATTATCAACTCTTGTACGTATACCGTACTACATAGATACAACTATTCATGCTCAAGAGATAGGAAAGCTCTACATACCTCTTTGGTCAATCCACTTGCTAAGTCCAACTACCGCAAGTAATATGTCAACCTATAATAACCATAGTGCGTTGATTAACCTCTAATTTCAATGTAGAAATTCCAAATTCAAGTTACCAATTCCTAAGGAAAATTGGGTAGCATTTCCTTTGTTTCTACTCACTTTGCCACCTTTTTCAAAGGCCGATTTTTAACACTCAAACGCCTCATTAAGGCCCAACATCCAAACCAACACAAAGGGGTTTACATACATAATCTTGGGTGTGTAAAATTCTGCCCCATAAGTTATAATAATACACTTAACAATTCTAAAGTAGTTTGTAGGCTACAACATGCTCATAATATCTCTTTAGCCAAATCCTCCATACCCAACCCACATTTCTTGCATGCAATGACTCTAATAGCATAATTTACTACCACAAGTATTTCCTTCTTAACATGCAACAATAAAAACTAATAATAGAGGAAGAATCATTACCTTAGAGCTTTAGCCAAATTTATCCAATAATTTGCTAGCCTCTATTCCAAGAACACCACCACAACAACCTTCACAAGCTAGCCCCAAATCCTTCTTGCCTTTTACTTTTTCAGATTTTTCCTAAGGCTAGAATACCTCTTGGAGTTTTAGAGAGAAAGATGAGCTTGAAATAATTTAAGAGAGAAGGAGGAGCTTTTTCTAAGAGAGAGATGAAAGATGACCAAGTCTTTAAGACTTGGTCAATAAAATGCATGCAAAAATCAGATGGGGACACTTGTCCCCACCTGTGCCCTTTTAAAAGAAAATCGACTTTTCCTAAGTTTTTCCGCTGATTTCCGCCTGGCGCGCGGCTTCGGCCGCGGCCGCAACTCCTGCGGACCCTCGGATCTTTCGGCGTCGCGGCCCTACTTCCCGGCGCCCCGGCGCTGAAACTCGCCGAGTTTTCCGGCTCATGCCACGACTTCCGCGGCCCTACAATCACGCGCGCGCCATGCCTCGCGCCGCGACGCGGCCACTGACGACCGCGGTCCCGGCCCGAACCACAGGGTATAACATTGGGCGGAGTTATTCAAGATTCATATTATGACACATAAAGTTCTTCACCACATCATCCATCCAACTCCTCCAAAGAAGGGTGATAATGCGTCTACGTCTACAACGATTGTGCCCGCTAAAGAAGCAGATCCAGAATTATGGGTCATGCTTGATGCCAAGGTTCTTCAGTGGATCTATGCAACTATCTCCTTGGATCTCTTATAGACGATTAGGGAACTCAACTACACAGTCATAGCGGTGTGGAACCGATTGCGTGACATCTTCCTAGATAACAGCCATCCTCGCATTGTTATCCTTGAGCATGAATTTTCTCGAGTGGCTATGGAGAATTTTTCAAACGTTCTTCATATTGCAAACGCCTAAAGGACTTGGCGGATCAACTTCGCAACGTGGGTGCTCCTGTCTCAAATAATCGTCTTGTTCTTCAGATGGTTGCAGGTCAGTCAAAGGACTATAATGGTGTTGTTTCGGTTATTCGTGAGAGTAACCCCCTGCCGGAATTTTATCAGGCCCGTTCTATGCTTACATTGGAAGAAACCAGATTAACTAAGAAAGTGGCAATTGGGGCTAGTCCTGTCGCCATGACAACTGAGTCCAATTTTTCTCTTTCACGGTTCCACCAATTCGAGCCAGAATCGCACGAACGGTAAAAAGGGCCAAAACCGAAAGACTAATGGCAGAAATCACGGCAGCAACCGTCACCAGCAGCAAAAGTTTTGGGGCTGGCCCCTGGACAGTGGCAGTGGATCCCAACACCGTACAACGCCGTGGCCCAGCAACACAGCGTCGCGACGCCTCTACACAACGGCGCGGCACCTCAGCCATGCGTATCGCCGCGCCGCTTCTATCCGTGTCGACCAAGTTCGGACCGACATGGGCGCCTCGCATACTGGGCCTCGCCCCTCAGGCCCATCACACAATGTGACCCACGTAGACCGCCATTGAAGCAGCAATGCACATTTGGGATGACTCAACCAGATCCGAATTGGTCTATGGACACCGGCGCCACTCTCACATGACATCCGATCAATGTACTCTCTCGTCTTATTCCAATTTGAGCACTAATCGAGGTATAATTATTGGTAATGGTAATTCAATTCCGATTAAGAGTTATGGTCATAAAACTGTGTCTGCTCCTCATCCACCACTTGTCTTGAAAAGTACCCTTCATGCTCCAAAATTGGTTAAACATTTGGTGTATGTCCGTAAATTCACCACTGATAATTGAGTTTCTATTGATTTTGATCCTTCTGGGTTTTCGGTAAAGGATTTCAAGACGGAGATTCCTCTCATGAGGTGTGACAGTAGGGGAGATCTTTATCCTATCACACCCAGTCTCAGTGTCTCAAGTCAAGCCTTGCCGTCCACCTTCGCCGCTCTTGCTCCTTCTTTGTGGCATGCTCGTCTAGGTCATCCGAGGTCATCTATTTTGTCTGTTTTAGATAAAAATAAGTTTATTTCTTGTAAGGGTACGCGTAGTACTTCGAATTGTCAATCTTGTTCTTTAGGGAAAATTATTAAGTTGCCATTTGTAGCTTCAAATTCTCATACTTCAAAGTCGTTTGTTATTATTCATAGCGATTTATGGGCATCTCATGTTCTCAGTTCTATGGGTCATCGTTATTATGTTCTATTCTTGGATGACTATTCTAAATTTTTGTGGACGTTTCCAATTGCGAAAAAATCTCATTATCTATTTTTATAAAATTTAGAGCCTTCATAAGAACTCAATTCGAACGGAAAATAAAGAACATTCAATGTGATAATGACAAAGAATATGACAATGGGAAATTTAGGGAGTTTTGTGCTCAAAATGGGATAAATTTTCATTTTCTTGTCCTCATACATCTTCACAAAATGGGAAAGATGAGCGAAAAATTCGTACCATTAACAATATTGTTCGCACTTTATTGGTGCATTCTTCCGTCCCTCCATTGTTTTGGCATCATGCGCTACAAATGACTACAAATCTACTTAATATTATTTACTCTAAAGTTTTGACATATTCATCCCCTCTCCAAGTGTTATATAATAAGACTCCGTCGTATTCTCATCTTAGGGTCTTCGGATGCTTATGTTATCCGATGTTTCCATCCACTACAATCAACAAACTTCAGGCACGTTCTACTATTTGTGTGTTTTTGGGTTATCCGTCAAATCACCGTGGTTATAAATGCTTTGATTTATCCTCTAAACGAATCATCATTAGTCGTCATGTTCTCTTTGATGAGTCTCAATTTCCATTTGCTAAAGTAGAAACATCCGTGCCTAGTTCTTATGACTTTTTGGATGATGATATCTCCCCCTATGTTCTACGTCACTTTTCAAAATTTTCAAAAAAATATGACGTCAACGCCTCTGCGCCACTCCCCAGCGCCGCGGCGCCTTCGACGGGAAATTCCAAAATTTCTCACACTTCCCAAAATTCACCCAATTCAGCCCAGAGTCTTGGTCCAGTCACTCGTAGTCAATGGGGTATTTTTAAATCAAAAAGACATTTTAATTTGAATTCTAATATTCTTAAATCTCTCTTACCCCGTAATCATGTGTATGTCTTAAATTACCCTAATTGGAAAATTGTCATGACCGAGGAATATAATGCTCTTATTGATAATAAGATGTGGGAGTTGGTACCCCGTCCATCTGGTGTTAATATTATTCGGTCTATGTGGATTTTTGTTCATAAGAAATTTTTTTATGGTTCATTTGCGAGGCATGAGGCTAGACTTGTAGGTGATGGTAAAACTCAGCAGATTGGTGTGGATTGTGGTGAGACATTTAGCCCAGTGGTCAAGCCGGCTACCATTCGCACTGTGCTCAGCTTGACTCTTTCAAAATCATGGCACATTCATCAGCTAGATGTGAAGAATGATTTCCTACATGGTGATCTTCAAGAGACAACGTATATGCATCATCCTTTGGGGTTTAGGGATACTAGATATCCTAATCATGTTTGTCTATTGAAAAAGTCATTGTATTGACTTAAGCAGTCTCCACGGGCTTGGTATAAGAGGTTTGATGACTTTGTTTCGACTATGGGTTTTTCTCACAGCAGGTCTGATAATTCATTATTCATATATCTTCGGGGTTCTTTCATGGCTTATATCCTATTATATGTTGATGATATTATCTTGACTGCTTCTTCTGATGCTTTGCGAAAGTCCATTATGACAATGTTCAGTTCTGAGTTTGCCATGAAGGACTTGGGTCCGTTGAGTTACTTTTTGGGGATTGTTGTCGCTCGTCATACAGGCGAATTGTTCTTGTAACAGAGGAAGTATGCATCAAAGATCATTGAGATGACTGAGATGTCATCCTGTAAGTCCACTTCTACTCCAGTTGATACTAAACCCAAGTCAGCGCCGCGGTGACTCTCCTACGAGATCCGACCCGTTATCGCAGCCTTGCGCGTGCTTTCAAGATTCGACGCTCACACGTCATGACATTACATATGCGGTCCAGGAGGTGTATTTCATGCATGATCCTAGAGTTGAACATATGAATGCGCTCAAACGCATTCTTAGGTACATTAAGGGAACGCTTGATTATGACTTGCATTTGTATCCATCGTCGATGTCTACTCTTGTATCTTACACAAATGCTGATTGGGGTGGTTGTCCTGACACCAGACGGTCTACGTCTGGTTATTGTATGTTTTTAGGTAATAACTTGGTCTCATGGTCTGCCAAGCATCAAACAACATTTTCACGTTCAAGTGCAGAGGTCGAGTATCGAGGGGTAGCCAATGTGGTTTTTGAGTCATGTTGGTTACGAAATCTACTTTTGAAACTCCATTGTCATATTGAGAAAGCTACCTTGGTGTATTGTGATAATATAAGTGTCGTCTTCCTTTCTGGTAATCCAGTTCAGCACCAACGTACTAAACACATAGAGATGGATATTCACTTTGTTCGAGAGAAGGTATCTAAAGGACAAGTACGCGTCTGTCATGTCCCTTTCAGATATCAGATTGCAGACATCTTTACAAAGATTCTTCCCTCGGTCCTTTTTGAAGATTTTAGAGACAGTCTCAGCGTACGAAGACCGCCCGCTATGACTGAGGGAAGGTGTTAGAATAGACATGGGCTTCCAGCCCATTCATGCTTCAGTCGTGTGTATAATTGTATCCCTATTAGTTTAGGACTTGTATTGTACACTTACCATGTTTGTAGTATTACCATAATTGTATAGTTAGTCTCCTTATAGAATAGGGATTTAGAAGTAGAATAGGATTTTTTTCCCCTAATGTAACTTGTATATATATGTCTTTCATTAATAAAAATAACCAGGAGATTATTTCTTTCAAATTTAAATATGTAATCTCTACACCATCTAAAAAAGAAACATTATTATATCAATATTCGGAAAGAAGTACAAAAATAAAAATATCAAAACGTCAACAAATTTTGTTCATGTTATTAACTCCCGGTTATTAGGAATCACTTCACACTATTTCATTGTCTATTAACATTCGTGAGAAAAGACCCTGATTAATTTTTAACTCTAAACTACTAAGCAAAAAGTTTGAGAGAGGTAAAAAAAGATTTAAATAAATTGTTGGGATAATTTTCAGTTCTTATTATTTTTTATTTTAATCTATTATGAGTAGTGCTGTTATCGGTCCGGACCGGTCCGGGTATTCCCTTACCGGAACCGAACCGATAAGCTTACCGGTCCGGACCGGGACCGGACCGATCAGGTTTCGGTCCTGGAACGAGATCCGGTCCCGGACCGAAAGTTCTCGGTCCGGACCGGTAAGAATTTTCCGGGTCGGGCCGTTTTTTTAAAAAAAATAATAATTTGAATTTCCAATACTGAAATTGATATTCTCGGACGCGGTGCCACACAATTTTTACGTTGAAATCAATTGTACATCGCGAGATATTTAGATTTGAAAAGGGGAAAACGTAACGATTTGGGGGAAAAGTGAAATTGAGGGGCAAGATGGACGTTTTTGGAGAAATCGGCGGAATCAAACAGCTGCAGCAGTTTGGCCGCCCCCGTATCGAAAAAATACGCGAAATCAATTTTTTTTTTAGGTAAAACGGACGTCCGAGCGCAAAGTTATGACCATATAAAGTTTGATCAATTTACAACTAATTAGAGTGGCGGGGGATCAGGGCATCTTGGTGGGGGCTGGCTGGAGGATGGGGCTGGCTGGAGGGGCGGGGCTGCTGGAGGGGGCGGGGACCGATTCTGGGTATTTCTGGGTTCACGGTCCGGCTCTGCTCGGTCCGGATATTTTTTTGGTACTCGTATCCGGACCGTTAAGGTTTTGATCCGGTTCTCGAGTATATCCGAACCACTAACAACCCTAATTATGAGATTATACTGAATATGTTGTTATACTTTATTAATTGAGCAAGAAGCGGGAAAAAAAAAAGAGACACGAGAGATTAAATGAAGGGTACATTATACACATACACTCGAGAAGGAAGTGAACAAAGGGCCTTCTCCATAGGATTCCGACTTCAGGGGAAGCCAATACGAGGCTATAAGGTTAGTCTCTTTTAATAATTAATCATTGATGAACAGTATTCTAATAAACTGTCAACATTAATTCTATTGTTAATTCTGATAAGTTAATCTGAACGCATTACAGAATACGGAGCCCCTTCTCAGCTTTCCCATCCTAGCTTGATGAAGAGGATTGCCACAGCCAATCAGTTTTTGATAAGTTTTATTTATAATATATTTCTTAATTTATCATTCCGTAAATTAGCTCATGATATGATGATTATCAAGACTATATATATATAAGAAGATCAAATGCACCACTAATGTGGTCTAACATTTATATACGTAGAAAATTTATGATAACAAGGTTAATTTACAAGTAGCTATTAAAATAAATGAAAAAATTATCAAGAAAAATTTATTCGATTCTACTGAAAGTAATTAACTACTTTAAAAGATTAAAAAAACAATGAGATATAGGCGAATTTGGTCATTTTTTATTTTAGCTGATCTTATATGCATATTGTTAGTATTCGCATCACAACAACACAATCTTAGATGTATTGAATTTTAGCGGCCTGACATTTACTACCATATCATATGCCACTTTTACAATTGTATATTTTATAGAACTTACTTTTCACTTTAATAGGTATTCGTCTATCATATTAGATATGACACCATAGTATCACTTCTCCATATTTATTTATAATAAACACACCATATATTTTTTTGGTGGCAAAGAACAAGTTTATGTCTTTTTTTGTTGTTTAAATCAGGTGTGGACATTTCATCATCGGCAGGAAAATAAAGAATTTTGATAGTTCTTTTTATTTATAAATATTCAAAAGAAGTAGGTCTAAAAATAATTTACTAAATTTAACTAGATACTTAAAATAAATTTGAGAGAAAAAAATGAAAGGCTGGGAATAACGCAAATGCGTGACATGAACAAGGGGAGATGCTTCGTGCCCTAACTACTCTTTTCCCTATACACAAGACGATTATGTCAACTATATATACAGGCGCTACCTTATGTGATTAATTTGGAAGTGATTTTGAGCATGCCTGATATCGGGACGAGTCTTGACTCTTGAGGCATTAAAAAAAAGTTAATGTCACAAATAGTAACAAAGTTGTAACTTTGCCTCAAGAGTCAAGACTCGTCCCGATATCAGGTAGGCTCAAAATTACTTCCAAATTAATCACATGAGGTAGCGTGTTGACATAATCGCCTTGTGTATAGGGAAAAGGACAGTTCGGATAGAAAGCATCCAACCTTATGCATGTTTCAAGCATTTGAGTTACTCCCAACTAGGGCTGTCCAACGGGGCGGAGTCGGGATCTAGCGGGGCTGGGGTAGGTCGGGCTCGGAGTATGGCGGGACTGGCGGGGTCGGGGCTGGCGGGGTATGCCTCCGCCCCGTCCCGATTCAGAGGGGGTCGGGGTGGGGTCAGGTGGGGTCATTTTCTTATTTGCCTTTAAATTAAATAAATAAATAACACACATACACAACAAGATAGTTTAATAAAAACATCCAATGTTGTTTTTGTGCCTCTTATATTATTCGACTAGAAGTATGATTTTTTTTTTGTAATACAATTTCAAAATTGCAACTTCGTGATATTGAAAGTTGCAAATAAATAACATAGTAAAATTACAATTAAAAGAATTATATTTTAAAAAACTCATTTTCTAGTTTCGTTATAATGTCTTGTGGTTCTTCGGTTGGAATTGGTATATCTTGATCAAATTGGACGACGTCGCTTGCACATCCGTCGGATAAGATTTCGTTGTAGTTGTAGTCTTCTTCTTCGTCGATCTCCGGTTGGCCGCACCACCTACGCTCCGCACGAATCCAGTATCTGAATAGAACTGCAATCTCTAATGAGTCTTCTGCCAATGAATGTCTGTGCTCCCCTATTTGAAATCTTCCCGCAGAAAATGCACTTTCGGACGCTGTTGATGACGTTTGAATGTTCAACACATCTCGGACCATCTTTGCTAGTGTTGGAAAATTCTTCTCATTCTGCTTCCAGTATTTTAGCAAGTCTTCACGTCTCTCTTCATTTTCAATTGTTTCGTACGGTACAACACCCTGCAAAACAAAAACATCTAACTCGCTAATTTGGTTAGAAACGGTACCACTATTCATTCTCTGTCTGAGGCTTTGAATACTAGGCGCATAAACATCATGTCGTTTTTGGGGTTGTATTGAAGAAGAAAATGGCATGGAAGCCGGTTGGTTGTTAGCACTTTCTTGTTGGTAATGCGTATATTTTTTTTTTACATTCATTTTGAATGCTAGACAACACTTCTTCTCTACTTATTTCAACAGGTGGTGGGTCATTTGGATTTTTATGAGTTGGAGGTGGAAGTGTAGCTATGCAATCGTAAATAATTTCGACAAGATTTTTACAACCGTCTAGTTTAATAGACAGATTTAATACATCACTATTAAAAAATATTGGGGGAATAGGAATACAATATTTTTTCATTTTTTAAATAGGTTCCTAATAAGATGGTTTTGCCATATATTCACTAAGTAATATAAATATTAGGGCTATATAAAATAACATTGATGAAATAGTAGGATAATAAATCCCGGAATTTTTTTTTGTAGCTAGATAAAATTTCTCTAAAAATATATTAAGTTCTAAAATTGTATCCCAATCGGAATCTATAAGCATATCACTAGGATTTCGATTACGGGCGTTAAAAAATTGGGTTATAGGTTGTTTATACTCATAAGCAACACGTAGTTGGTTGTATAAAGAATTTCATCTAGTGCATACTTCTTTGGAAACTTTTCTGTAAGCTAGACCACAATCGTGACAAGTTTTTTTATATTCTTTTAGTCGTTGTATTCTATTATTTTTAAAAATATAGTTTATAGCAAATATATTTTTTGCAAGAATGTCTTCAAAAAGTTTTATACCATCATTTACAACTAAGTTATAAATATGACATGCACATTTTATATGAAAATGATCTGGAAAAGATGGAGTTAAGACAATTTTTAATTTTCTAACAACAGAAATATTAGAAGAAGCGTTATCTAATGTAATAGTCATGACTTTATCACATATGCCACAATAAACACAAACAGAAAAAATATTCTCAGCTCAGATTCTCACCTCACCGGCGAGTAGGCGACGACTCGACGTCGTAGTCACTCCTCAGTCCTCAACGCAACCCGTCTCGCTCTCTCAATCTCGCCTCAACTGCGCCTCTCACTCGGTCTCTCAATCCATACTCCACTACTCCAGACTCCAGAGTCGAGTCACCTCTGTCGACTGTCGCCTCTCTCACTCTCAGTCTCTCAATCCAGACTCCACTCCACTACTCCAGACTCCATATTCGAGTCGTCTCTGTCGACTGTCGCCTCTCTCACTCTCAGTCTCTCAATCTCTCGACAAGGTATGTACAACTTACTACTAAGTAATAGTTCATTAGTTTGTATTCATTTGAAGTTGTGCAACAAACGTTTGTATTCATTTGTATTTCTAAATGATATTAAAAGTCTGTATTCACATGCAGATGATGCCTAGTACCTCTGAATCTGATATCCAATCCAAAAGGAAAATATACGATGAAACGACTAGTCCGTCGACTGTACCAAATTTTGAAGTCGGGGCTTGCCCTGACCCTGAGTTTGTAGTTTGTACTGCCTTCTCAAACACCAGTAAATACACTCGAAACACATACAAGTATTATGCCAACGGAGGCACGACAATATATTACTTGCAACAAACAAAGGGCTGAATATTAGAAGGAATACAAGTTGTATTTGACTAATAGCGAGGGCAAGCGTCGAGCTGAATGTAAGTATTGCCATAAAGCTTTTGCGTGTGATTCTGCTATTAATGGTAACAAAAATGTGAAAAATCATGCAACTCAATGCCTACTAAACCCAGAGAATGTGATTAAACAAAATCAAAGTAAATTGGTTTTGGAGGTTGTTGCGGATAAAAAAGGAGAAGGAAAGTTGAGAAATTGGGTTTAATTGTTAATGAACTTAGGGAAGCATTGTGCTATATGGTGATAGTTGACGAACTTTCTTTTCGTTGTGTTAAAAAACCTGGTTTTAAGCATTTCATATCTGTTGCTTGCCCTGAGTTTGTATTACCCTCCCGTATGAATGTGACGTGTGGTTGCTTTCAACTTTATTTGAAGGAAAAAGAAAAGTTGAAAGAATTTCTCAAATTGTCATGCCAACGAGTCTGTGTGACAACTGATTCATGAACATCTAATCAAAGAATCAACTATATGTGCCTTACCGCTCATTTTATAGATAATGATTGGAATTTGCAAAAACGAATTCTAATTTTTTGTCCAATTACAAGTCATAGGGGTGAATCAATTGCAAAAGCTATACAATCTTGTTTAGAGAGTTGGGATTTACATATGAAATTTTTTACCGTGACTGTTGATAATGCCTCTTCAAATGATGTTGCTTGTAGTCACTTGATGAGAATAGTTCAAAGCAATGGTAGTGCAATAAGTAATGGAAAATATTTGCATATGAGATGTGTCACTCATATTGTTAATCTTATTGTTTGAGACGGTTTGAAAATAAAAGATTCTCTTAAAGCAATTGAAAGAATTCGAGTTGCTGTGAAATTTGTGAGGAATTCTCCTGCTAGGCTTTATAAATTTAAAGAAATTACAACAGTCTTGAAAATAGAGAGCAAATCTTTGTTGTCACTTGATGTGCCCACTCGTTGGAACTCAACTTATCCTATGTTGATGACAGCTATAAAATTTGAGCGAGTTTTTGGTATGTTTGAACTTCACAAAGAACAAGATCTTAAAGAGCCTAGTAATGTAGGGCCTCCTAATGAGAGTGATTGGTTGTTGGCCAAGAGGTTTGTTATCTTTCTAGAAAAGTTTTATAATTTAACTAATAACGTTTCTGCTTCTTTGAGTGTCACGTGTAATAGTGCATTGTTTGATATCGGTACAACTCTTGGAACATTAAAAGAACTAGAAAGTACTTGTGATGTAGAATTGAGTGCAATGGCTGTTAAGATGAAAGAAAAGTTTGATAAGTATTGGGGTAGTTTAGAAAAGTTCAACATGTTGATTTATATGGCTGCCATTCTTGATCCTTCGATGAAAAAGGTTGGTTTGCAATTGACTCTACATGAGATGTATGGGGAAGTGAAGGGTGATAGTTTGCTTGAGAATGTTCAACAAGTCCTAAATGATTTGTTTGATGAATATAAGGCTATGTATTTTCCTACTGTTGTTTTGAGTGGGACAAGTGATGTATCTGAATCAAGTGCCATGAGATTAGATCTCAAGGCTAAAGTTAGGAAGCTCAAATCTTCGTTTGAAGCAAAGGGTAAATATAGTACGAGGTCGGAGCTTGATCGATATTTGAATGAAGAGGCGGATGGAGAAGATATTGAAATCTTAACTTGGTGGAAGCTCAATTCACTAAGATTTCCCGTTGTTTCACGCATGGCTCGTGATATATTGGCTACTCCGGTATCTGATTTATGAGGTGCGTTTAGTACAGGAGACTAACACTTGATCAATTCAGGAGTTCTTTGACACCTAAGGTAATACATTTTCTTTTGTATTTTTTGTAAAGCAAGTTTAATTTTTATTATATTAATTGGTAAGTTCTGTTTCTTAACTTTTATTTTATGTTAAAGATGGTGCAAGGACTCATTTGTGGTCAAGATTGGCTTCGTGCAACTTCGACGAAGAAATCCAAACTTATTAAGGTGGAAGAATCATTAGAAGAGTTGCAAGATTTGGAGAATGGTATGATATATTGATATGAATATAATGATATCTCATTGCAAGAATGAGAAGAGTTACAATTCTTATTACTAACTTTATTATTTTCTTTCATACAGATTTTCAAAAGTGTGGAATTGATGAATCTACCATCTGTGTTTGATGATTTGAGGTTTGTCTTTGTATATGTATAATGTATTTTCTTTAAGGATGTTGTCATTCTCTTTCATACTGTTGTTTTTAGTTTTGGCATTTTCAAGAATAAATTTTGTGGAAACTGGACAGGGCAGTGAGGAGTGAGGACACTGGATCGTCACTACCATCGTTAGATCTTTGAATGATGAGCATTGAAGCGGAAGCAACAACCAGCGGTGTTTGAACTTTGACGCAAGTTCGGCAGCTAGCAAGTGTGGTCTCCGATGCGTGGAATCGATAGCGAGTTAGCGGCAGCCATCACTCGCCAGAAGGGGAAAGGGAAATGGATGCAACTTGCGGAAGTGTGGTCTGTAGGTATTTGAACTTTGATGCAGTTGCAACAACCAGCAAGTGTGGTCTGCAGTGCGTGGAATCGATGAAGCGATCGGTACTTCGTGAAGGGAAAGGGAAATGGATGCAACTTGCGGCAAGTGTGATGCGTGGATCAAGGCATCAAGCGACAAGGCTGGCGCGAGCCAAGCACCGCCGATCAAGCTGCGTTCTGATTGATTTTTAGTTATAAAAGATTTCTTTGTGTAATAATAATAAATCATGTAAAAGTTTTATTGCAACTGTGTGATTTTGGATTTGGGGTGTGGACCTCGTGGAGTGTGGATCTTGGAGTGGACTGTGTCACTAACTCACTGTGGCGTGGACTGGAGTGTCATTTTATTGGCATTTGTAAATTATATAATTTCTATATGTATTTGATGCAAGCCTTCGATTCGGTCCATTAGGTCTAAATGACCGGATCGGACCGAAAAGACCGGACGTGCATCGAGAAATTCGGTCCGGTCTTGATCCGAAATTATGTGTTTCGGTCTTGATCGGTTTTAACCTTTTGTGCACCCCTAACTGTACTGGACAAAAAAATAATATAGCGTTTGGTGGGTGTTTTCAGCCGCACTGGACTGTACTATTTCTAGGCCTTCTCTGAACGGTACTAAAAAAAATACAGTCTATTATATATTAATACAGTCCAATCCAGTACAGTCCAGTCCAATGAAATTATTACGGTAGACGAAGAACAAGTTTCTGACTACAACTGCTAATGGCATTCTCGTTATATATCTCAACATTCAAGGTCAATCTCAAACGTAACTCACTTACCGAAAAAGCCCTCTATTTATCTCTATTTTTTATGCACACATCAGTAACCATTCCCAGCACAAATCTTTGACAGAAAATTATGAAACCCCTCGAAAATCACTCCTCCGCAACTACCACTTCCTCCACCGTGCCGGAACCCGAACCCGAAACCGGTACTGGGGTGGAGTCCGGCATGTTTTCCGACGATATTGATAGTTCGTGTTCCACTCCATATGTTAGCGCTCCATCAAGTCCAGGCCGTGTTCAACCACACAGTGGCTTCTATTACAGTGCTCCGGCGAGTCCTATGCACTTTGTTTTGTCAACTGTTAGTGTGAAGAATGCTGCTAGCACTTCAATTTCATCTCCGTCTGAAGATTTCGACTTCTCCGCTACCGACGGCGCCGCCGCGGATGGATCCATGAGCTCCGCCGATGAGTTATTCTTAAACGGCCAGATCCGGCCGATGAAGCTGTCGACTCACCTTAAACGTTCACAAGTCCTCGCGCCATTGCTTGATGTCGACGAAAATGAGGAAGAAGAGGAGAAAGGTTTTAGAGGAAGAGATTTGAAGCTGCGTAATAGATCATTGAGGAGAAGAACTAGATCCATGTCACCACTTCGAACGACGTCGTATGAGTGGCAGGAGGATTATGAAGAGGAGGAACTGGAAGTAGTAGTAGTGGTCAAGGAGAAGAAGGAAAACGAAGAGATAAAGCAAGATGATGAAGAAAATGAAACGACGCCGTGTCCTGCTGGATCTTCTTCGAGGTCTTCTTCAGTTGGGAGGAGCTCAAAACGGTGGGTATTCCTTAAGGAATTTCTATACAGAAGTAAAAGTGAAGGAAGAAACAACACTCACAAGTTTTGGAGTGGTATATCATTTTCACCTGTGAAAGATAAAAAAATTGAGAAAAATTCTGCAAATACATCTGAAACGAAGAAAGGGAAACAAAATGGGAACACAAAAGAAGGGAAGAAGAAGCCAGTGAATGGAAGTGGGATAGGGAAGAGAAGAGTACCTCCATCACCTCATGAGTTGCATTACACTACAAATCGAGCTCAATCAGAGGAAATGAGGAAAAAGACTTTTTTGCCCTACAGGCAAGGTTTACTTGGATGTTTAG
The DNA here is from genome assembly GCA_029844215.1 of Przewalskia tangutica. Lineage (NCBI taxonomy): Eukaryota > Viridiplantae > Streptophyta > Magnoliopsida > Solanales > Solanaceae > Przewalskia > Przewalskia tangutica. The sequence goes on along the minus strand of CM056731.1, from coordinate 13,873,137 downwards.
GGTTCAGTTCAAAGAGTTATGGAGCAATGAATGGATTTGCTAGAGCTTTGAATCCTGTTTCCTCAAGGTAAAAATATAATCTGTATATCTAATCATTATTATTACTATATCTGATATATTTATAAGTGATTGTATAGATTTTTATTTCCTTGTTGTGGTAATGTTTTTTTTATGTTATCTCTTTGTCGATGTACTAATTTGATGGCAAATCATGATGGGATTCTGTTTAGCCATTCATGGAAACTCTAGTTAGATCCTTGTCCATTTTTTTATTTGTAAAAAAGAGTTTGATGAGATCATTTGTTTCTCTTTTTTTTGTGGGCTCAAAGAAGACTTTAGAACTCGTATGAGATCGTTGGTTATGGGAAGTTGGAACACTAGAATACAAATTGCTTAGGTAAGCAGTGGGGAAAGGGTAAGTAGTAAATATTCTTTCATGAATCCTCATCCCTGTTATTCTAGTAGATTTGTCAGATTTCTTAGGATACAGGTTAGTTTTAATTAATTTTTAGATTTTTTGCATATATTTTCCTAATTATCTGTTTCTTCCCTACTGTGTGTCGATAATTTTTACCGTAAAAAAAGGTAGGAAGTGGGGGGGGGGGGGGGAGTTAATGGTGTATGAGACTAAAAGGGAAGTTTTAATGAACAGAATGTAATCATCCTACACTGTTTTATTTTACTTTCTGGGGTTAAGTGCATAACGTGATGTTATTGGAAGACTACATTTTACTTTTTTGGGTAACGTGTAACGTCTGGACCCTTGTTGGAATTACATGAAGTGATAGGACATTAGATATACCCATGAATTGCATTATTTACATGGTGAAATACAGTGCCTATATTCGATTTTCTTACAAACCTATGATTTGACGCACATTGTCATGGAACAGAGGCCCTTTGGCAGGTTTAGTAGAGAAGTCCCCTACACACCACACCAAACCCAGACCCACAATTGCAAAACTGTTGGCTTTTGTCAACAATATAATCAGAAGAAGCTTGAGCTCTTCTTGGCTGTATCTTCTGAGGGCCAGACTTGCTTAGCATATGCACTCTTCTGATTAAGATGGTTGATTTCGGAGTTACCCGATATTTGTCCATTAGGAAGTAGTACTACTTTTGTTTAAATTTACCTGAATATATTTTAGCAATAAAATGAAGACTTTTAAGTGGTGGTTGTATAACTGTTGAAAATTATAGTTTTAAACATGTCGTAACACTTGTGTGACTATAAAAGTTTCTTAATAAGAATAAAGTAAAAAGTTTAAATTAAATTGATTTCAAATTTTAGAGAAAAAAAGTAGGTTCACAATAATGGAAACATATGGAGTAGCAACTAGCAAGTATATAGTTGAACATAGTGGATACAACAAACGTATGGAGTAGCAGCAAGTATATAGTTGAACATAGTGGATACAACAAATTTCTAGTGATAGTCAAGTGGATTAATAAAGTGAGTTGAAAATTATGAAGTCTCTTTAAATTTTAGTGGTTTAGCGGATCTGAATAAAGAATAACTCGGTATATGTATTAGTGAGAAGCAGGTATTTTGTGAATTTAATTGAGATACACACAAATAAATATAATACCACGATAAAACAGTATCGAATGAAATTAGTCTAAATATGCATCAGCTGGATCAAATATCACTTTCATTTTTATAAAAAAGAACGACGTACTAAATACCACTCAAAGGTGAAAAAGAAAAAGATGGCTGTTAGGATGTGTGATGAATAATGGCCAAAGGTTGGGTTTGTTTTCCTTATTTGCATCGTCCATCTAAAGTGATGTTGAAAAGGTCTTTGGGGGAGTTGAAAGCTTTTTGTCTCATCTTCTTGGAATATTTTATTTTATATTATGGAAAAAGCAGATCTGGATGAAAATAATAATAATAAAAAGAATGGGAAGCTTTGTTAACTCATTCTTATGGGATCTCATTGTACCTAGATGTTGACGTAAAGTAGTGTTTCAGATTAAGCAACATACTAACATGGCCGTCTATATCTGTTGTCAAGTGTCAACACAGCATACAGTATTTCATTTTCGCATTTATTCTCCACATATTTCTTCCAACTACATTATATAACATTTTTCACAACCTTTTCTCTCCTGCCCGCTCAAGAGAGAAAAATATAAATGCTCCCCCGCAAGAACAAAAAAAAGTGATCTTCCACCGTCAAAATTTATAGTTTAGTGGTATCAACGAGTGTGTATCAAATAAGAGGTGCGGGTTCAATTGTCTTTCTTCTCCTTACTCGGTCCTCCTTTATTATTATAACAATAATAATAATTACTAATCATAAAATAAAAAATAAAAAAATAATGCTATCTTGCCAAGTGCGGAATTTGGGACAGGCTTAGTCCCCGTTTGGTTGAGCTTATTTTAAGCTCATAAGTGTTTTTTTTTAAAATAAGCACTTATTAAAATATTGAGAGGTGTTTGGTTGAACTTATTTAAAATAGGAGTAGAGCTTATTTTAAAATAAGTACTTATTCCAAAAGCCCAAAATTTGGGTTTTTTGGAGTAGAACTTCTTTTGGCTTTAATTTTTTTTTGTTTTTTTTGTACAAAAACGTTTTTTTTATTGATAATCAAACACCTAACAACTTTTTGATAAAAGTTCTACTTGAAAAAGCTCTAATCCTATAAGTTTTTTTTAATAAGATGTATCAAACAGAGCCTTTAGTGAACTCATTCGCTAAAGATATTATTGACCGATTTTCTCAATCTTCAATTTAACTTCAGGAATAGAAGAACTGATCTACTTGATAAAATTAGATCTAATTCTTTTTTTAACGATTTTGGATTGACATGAAGCTTTCTTGTTGTAATTTATACGTACCCACTCCGCTAGTAGCGTGTGTGTTGATTTATACTCAGTTGATCTACTGTTATTTTATTTTGCATGTTCTGAATAGGTGCACATCCTCATAGAGCGTTAGTGTAAAATTTGCTAATTCAACTATCTAATAGACTTGTTAATTCGACAACTCAGAGAAGATTCTAATAGACTTGTTAGTTCGGCAACTGAGAGAAGGTTCTTTTGGATTTGTTTGTTTCAATAGCAGTGATTTGTTCCTTTTACCTAGACCCAAATTTACATTTGAATCTGTTGTTAGGTATCAGTTCATAAACCCGTCGATGAGTCATTTGTAGTTCATAAACCCGTCGATGAGTCATTTGTAGTTCAAAAACAAAAACCAAGAGATAATATAAAATGAAGTATAGTAGGATATCTACTCAAAAGCTTATCCTTGAGTTATCTTATGTCAGTGAATAGAGATGATATATATATTGTTGGAGCATAGTACTTGTCATATTATATGTTACCTATGGTCCCTGGATGTAATACTAATCATGATTCAACATAGTACCCTTTGTATGAAGATAGTAAAGAATTGTTTTGGGGACCATTATAAAACCAACCACCATACTTGTCTCAAATTTTGGAAAATAAATGGATAGAGACATAGTCATAGCTGAAGTATATATGATCAATTAATAAAATCACCTGATATACTCTTTCTGTGTTTTAGTTAGATGTAAATGCAAGTCTTTTGATGATAAATATATTATTTTTTAACCAGTAAAAGGAGGGTATATAAATTTGAAAATGTTAAGAGTCTCACATCGGATATGAAATGGGAACATGAACTCCTTATATATACTTAAAAAATTCTCATCCTACAAGCTAGCTTTTGGGGTTGAGTTAGGCCCAAGATCCATTCTTTACATGGTATCAGAGTCCGACTCATCCAATTTTATGTTCATCGATGTTGGATCCTCATATTATATTATCCACGCTTCAGTTAACAAGGTCTGTGCGTGCGGAGGAGTGTTAAGAGTCCCACATTGGATATGGAATGGGAACACGGACTCTTTATATGGACTTGGACAATTCTCACCGTACAATCTAACTTTTGATCAATTCTTTACTTAAATAATCTTCACCCTATGAGCTCCTTATCTAGCTCCTTATCTGATACATTCATGTATCATATAAAAGTGCCAGTTTTACTTAGGTTTCTAACTGGTCTTTTGATTTGTTGGACTGAGTAAGTGACCAGAAATTAGCTGGAAAAAACTGGCAGAAAGGGCCTACTGATTTATTGTGTGATTGAATCCTCCTGTTTAAGTTTTGTTTTTTTTCTATATTTACAATGCTCACTATGGTCTTAAATATATATTTACCAACTCAATCAACAAAGAAACATAAATTTATTCATATTAAAAAAACGAAACAAGTTACTCCCGGGGCTTTGTTTTAGTGGTAAGGACTCATCATATGTAAGTTAAGCACACACGTCATGAGTTTTACTTCTCATACAAACTAATTAAGCCTGATATTTAAGTTGCGAAGGATGTGGCTTACTCATTCGGAATTTCGTGAATACATAAAAATAAAAGGAATAATGAAAGAGAAATTTCTACATATGGTGCTATACCAAACAGAAAGCTCTAGCAATTAGGCAGTTTGACTTGTTATGGGAACTCCAAATCCAATAATGTAAACTGGTAGACTTGTAGTTCTAAATTGAACAGTTTTATATTAGAGGCGAAAATAAAGTTGTGCATCATTTTGTTATTTAAAGCTTATGCTAGAAATAAATAAATAAATAAATAACCTATAAATACGTATAACAAGAAAATGTTTAGCATATGCACGGCATGATGTGTGATAGAAATAAACTGTTAATTGTTACATCATTTTCTTATCCTTGGGAAGATTAATAAAACGAAATGAAAATAGTGCAGAAACCATATATTGTTTGTCTGGTTGTAGCAGCATGTATGGTGGAGAGTGAGAACTCACATGAAAGTATGAAACAGTGAAGTACGAAAAGTGACCTGGGCCCAATTAGTGGAAACTGTCGACTAGTAATAATAGATCTGTTGGTGATCTGTTCCCTTTTTCCTTTAATTTTTTCTAACCGACCAAGCTAAAAGGTTAATTCAAGCAGAAAAGACTATCGTTGAGGATAAATTAGGTAAAAATGTGTATTAGTTAAAAGTGGAAATATTATGTAAAATAATACATGTCATATATTCATTTGGTTAATATAATATCGAGTGAATAATTGTTTTACATACGTCAAATTGTTGTGTTAAGCCGGTAACAGATGATTCTATTTTTAACAATGGCTCTTAACAGAATCGAAGCAAGACACATTTCTCTTACAGAACAAATCGAACACCTTATAAAATCTTATACTTCCTTATTCCGCTCCTTAGTGAACACACAAAAAGATCCAAGAAATCACATTGTTCTTTTTTATCTTGGTGGAGTTCCTGTCTCTAGCTCTACTTGGAACTATGGTGCGTTTAAATATTGGGTGTGTTCAGTTCTTAAGTGTGTGTCTAGTTTTTATTCTAATGTTTATAATATTTAAAGTTTAATTTAATGAAGTGAATCATGTGCTCTTTAACGTGTTATACCATAACTAGACTTTGACTTGATCCAATTATTCCGAATGCCCTGATGAAGTATATATATGAATTCGCAAATTACTTTTATCTGATATGGTTATTCAAGAAAACACTTCTCTTAAAATTATACGAAACTGTTGATTGAGAGTTTGTCGCTGGATAAAGTTTTGGAATCTCAGCTTAAAAGTTAAGACTTTTGGGCCTTATTTCACTTTAATTTTCAGATGTCCAAGTTCAGTGAGGTAAAGTGCAAACCGTGGCATAGAGTGAATAAGTTGGTTTAGGTTTAGGAGGGCGTGTTAACAACTTAACACGATAATGAACGAATTGACCGATGACAACCTACAAGGAAATAATAGATATTGAAATACTTGAACCAATAAAAGTAACAGTTTTTACTTGCCCACATTCAAAGATACAAGTATTTCTTGTATACTAAGTCTGAAAACTTTGAAACCCTTGCATCTTCTAACTAAACAGAGAATTCTGTTAAACTTTTAACTTAAGAGCACAACGATAAATTTTTCATTTTAAAGCATCAATGAAGCCACTTTGCTCACTTCGGATTATTATGTAGGCCATGGAGTCGAGGGGAAGGCGCAGGAGGAAGATCATAAGGGGTAGTAATAGTTGGGTTTGAGAAACAAAAGAGAAATGTGACCAATGGATAGTCAATTTCTTTTCACTTTTCAATTTTTGCTTTTGGTTTTGGAATGGACAAGTATAGTCGCTGAATTTAATTTATACCAAGGAATGTTTAGCCGCATGTGTAGTGAATTATTCCTGGCACTTCATTGTGATTCTCGTATTTAATTAGGGGAAAAAAGACATCATTGCTGCATATAGTATATGCTATATGAGAACCCTCCCCACACTAGAATCATAATGATGATCGAGTTTTCTGCACACCCGAATCACGGTAGCAAACCCTCTCTTTACTCAATGGATAGCGCTTATTCTCTTTCAATCAACAAAATGAGAAATGGGGGAGAAATAAAAAAAAGAGGTCTTTATTGAAGAGGCTTTGCACCTGAAATAGGACTAATGCAGATCCAGAAGAAGGGTCTGGACTTTCGAAAAAATGAAGATGCAAGGGGTAAAGAGACAGGAATAGGCTCTGGGACTTGAGGATTCCTAACCTATTGAACAAAACCCTTCGGATCCTTGCTCAATCTCATATCAGTCAGTCTACTTGCTACACTCCTTGGTCTACTCTCCTGATCTTTCATTCCTACTATGTCTAGCGCAACCTATTGAGCCTATGAAAGCTCGGAATTGCTTCATTTCATTCGACTTCGTTCAACCTTCCCCTTTGGAGGCTTCTCGAAAGTACTTTACTTCAGTCCCAATATTGAAAGACCCACGGGGTTTTCCCAAGCCAAAACCTAGTCCTAAGAAGTTGTTGGATCGAAGTAGTACATTATACATCTGCCCGCCAACAGAGGGGGTTCGATTCCCCTTATACGTGATGTGGCGAAAAAGACTGATTCAACGAGATATGTCTGCATGTCGAGAGTGCGCTCCCTCTCTCTCAGCTAAGGAAAGAGAGAGAATTCATGTACTTCGCGATTTCCTGCAGGTCTATCGTATCGTTACTTCTCTGATTGTGATTTCCCATGTGTCGTACTATACCGCTAAGGAAAACAAACAAGAACTAGCTTCAATAGTTCACTGAAAGCCTTTGATGTAATAAACCGCAAGCCTTTTTTTATAGACTATGTACCTTGGATAGAGGGAGATCAAGATGGAATTTAGCTGTTTTTCTACTACCTCTTCTTTCATAACCTCTTCGTAGACAGCTTCGCTTCCTCCTCGCTTCTTTCCTGGCGACTAGCTTCTCAAGTGGGCCAGCAAGAAAACGGATGCGCGTGAGCAGCCTTCTTTACGATTTTCGACCAAGCCATTATTGAAGAAACTCTTGTTTAGTCAGGACGTGAAAGCCACCCAACAGATTAACCTTACTTCGAGGACCGAGGCCAGGCTACTCCTTGAGGACCGAGGTCAGGCTACTCCTCTTCCCCTTTCTGAATCAACTTGTCCTTGCGCTTACCACTTCTTAAAACTTGCGAGCGAGTGTCGTCGCTCAAGATCTGACGACTCCTGCCCAAAGATGGCGGGTTACAAATATATTCATATTCTCTTTCGGAGCCTGAGCTGATCCGAATTCTGAAGTATATCATTCATATTTACCTATCTTGCTTCCAGAGGATCTTGACGAGTAAGGCGGTTGATTACTCCATTTTTAAAGTTAAAAGATAGTTGTAGATCAGATCAGCTAAACGATTCTTAGCCTCCTTCTCCGAGTTAGTATTCCCCAAGAAAGAGAAAGGGGGTTGATTCTTAGTCTGTAACGAAAGTGCCAGGGAATAGTGATTCTTCTCTGCAACCCGAGAAGATGAAGAGGGGAGTCATCAAAGGGATCAATAGTTTTCCTCGAGTCTTCCTGTCTGCGGTGGGGAACGCATTCCTCTTCCTCACATCGATGTTCTGGTGGACAACCCATTATCCCACATCACTTGTCTTTATCGTTCTAGCAGCTGCCAATGATTTATTGTCCTAAGCCGCCTTTTTTAGTACTCCTTGAGCTAATCCCTTATTGTTTTCGAGCATTAAGCTCATACGTTTATTTGCTAATATGATGGTCGGTCATAGTTCAGTAAAGATTTTAAGTGGGTTCGCTTGGACTATGTTATGTATGAATGATCTTGTATATTTCATAGGGGATCTTGATCCTTTATTTATAGTTCTTGTGAAGTCGGCAGGATGAACGGTATCCAGAAAACCAGGAGGTTGAGACATATAGACCTCCTCCTTGGTGCAGAAACAAGAAAAGGCGTTAGAAGACCCCACTCTGAACCATGTAAAGGTTATTACAACTACTATGCCTCAATCAGGGCAAGTTTGGATCGAGAATATGAATTCTCACTGGTCATGTCACACTCCAATTAAGCCCCTCTCGATCCAATAACAATAACAAACAAGACAATAATGCAGAGAGTGAAGTGACTAATTAGTGCTTTTAAAGCATCATAATGTGAGATGAAATCTAGTTTAATGCAGTATTAGTTAGAAGATTAACGTGCCGTGATAATAATGCTTTACTAATTATTTGTCAAAATCATAACTGACATAATGTCTAAAGTTGATATAGCTACTGGTCTAAACAAAATGCCTAAATAGATCTGTGGTGTCCAATACTTCTGAGTACAAAAAAGTGCAACATAAGATTAACCAGATAATACACTTCTCGACCTTAGGCAAAATTCAGGTGGTACCTAGCCAGGAGGTATCACAAGCTGCAACACTAGCAAGGACTTCATGCAAACGTCGCCAAGATGTTCTTCTTGAGGGTGAACTCATCAGCCTTAGATGGACTGATTGACTGTAGAGTTAAAACATACAAAAGAGAAATCAGCTTCTATTAACAGTTAAAAGAGGAACTTCAAAATTTCCTCCATCCAAGTGAGTACTGGAAATTTATCAAATAAAACATTTCTAAGATTTACATCAGTATATTACTAAAAATCTTTTATCAACTTATTACTGTTATTAAATTCCAATCGAAGAGAATAACTAGTAGAGTAATGTTGCCATTTATGCTCTCCATAATTCATCCCCATTCCTACCTCGCCAACATTTTACCTAGCACAGATGGATTATTGACAGTAGATGAGAGCAACACCCAACTAGTGCCATGTGATCAAAATTGTTTGGGACACAGGAAAACGGAGATAGAGCAGAGAGGGGATGTTTGAGAAGTTGATATTATGAGGTCACTTTTGAGAGGATAGAGCTAGCTGCTACACATATTTTGAGAGGAACATCCAGAAGAGGAAAGTTCAGTTATACCTTGGCAAGCATGCGTTCTAACCGCTGAATCTCATTGTTGGCATAATCAGCTCCTTTTTCCATTGAACTCTTAGCAGCCTTTAGGTAAATCTTGCCATATCTAGAAAGATTATTTAGAAAGGAACTCAGAGAAAGGCACAAACAAAAATGTTTTCCAAATGCAACGAGTCCCAGGTGCAGAACTCAGTTCTTCCTGTTTGCTACTCTAGTAACATAACAATATAACTAGAACCATGCTACTACACCTCCAAATATAAGATAAACCTATGACAAATATAAAAAAAAAAAAGGCAGCCCGGTGCACTAAGCTCCCGCTATGCGCGGGGTCCGGGGAAGGGCCGGACCACAAAGGTCTATTGTACGCAGCCTTACCTTGCATTTCTGCACCTATGACAAATATACATTTCATAATAATCCTACCTTGCAGCAGAACCCTTGAGCTTTCCAGCTTCCTCTTCTATCTTGCTAAATACAGCCCTTTTCTCCTCGTTTGTGGCACTCACAAACTCCTTCACCAATGTATCCAGGGATTCAATGATACCTGCCTATTTCCACAAGGTACAAAGGAAAGTCAAAAGGCAAGGACAAAATAATGTTGTAATTATCACTTTATTCAGCTGTTGCTAACCTTTGAAGTAAATTGTCCTTTTGAATCACGGCTAGTGCCACACTTCTCATTGATAAAGTTGACAAAGTCATCTAAGTCATGGCCACCATCATAGTCTTCACCAGCTTTGTTCCCCTTTGGGAAGAATTTCAGTGTGGGATAGCCACTTACACCATACCTGGTTGGCACAATTTTACATTACTCTGGTGCACATGTACATGCAAGAACGTGCGAGTGTACAAGAGAGATCGAGAAAGAACGGAAAGGAAGATTTTGTTTAGCTGGACAGAAGCACCAAAACAGTAACAGAAAAGGGTAAATTTGAAACAGAGAAACATATTTCCTGGTACTGAGCGAATGTAAAATTGGGGACAAACTACTTCCGCAGCTAAATACTTTCTAAACTCCAAAACGAGGAATTGACCAAACTAGCGTTTTTAAGGAAAAAAGAAAAATAGCACTGACTTTGAAAAAGGAAAAAGTGCAATGGTTTTGTCTCGTCACCTCTGTCTCTCTCTCTTTCTATTCTTTAGTTATCAGCTTTTGGAAGTAAACTAGACTACAAGATGTAACATGGCTTAAGAAATGTTTGATGTTTGCTATTGGGCGGCCATCTTTTCTTTCCCTGCCCAGATGCTGCTCATATGTCCTGATATATTTTGTCTATCTAAATACAACATCATACCCAGTATAATCCCACCAGGTGGGGTCTGGGGGTCTATCATCTAAACCACACCCAAGAATAAAGCCCTCCACTGCCGCATCTCCAATATACTCCATTTGGGATAAGTAGTTTTTTTTTAACTGGAAGTAGGTTAACTATGATTATATTCTAATATTAGACACAAATAATTGTTCTAATGAAAATATAACGAGGGACTAGCTAGTTGGAGTATTTTGAAGAATTCGCAGCGGATGGTAGATTGATGATGTTATTCTTTAAGTTCATACATACGGAGTTTGACATTTCAATAAGCTGGAGCAGGTAAAAAAATTAAGGAGTGCAAATAGCACTCCTGTGACATTAGTTAACAAGTAGGGCTTACTTCTCTGCAAGATCCTTGTGATTATCGGCGTCAAGATTTGCAATAACAACATCTTCCTCTTGTCCGAATGCTGCAGCTACCTTTTCATAAGTCTGCATTCATAAATAGATAGGAATTCAGATCTGTTCGCATACTAACTTAGCCCTAAGAAGTTTCAACATAAGACAATAATGCACTTACAGGAGCAAGGCTTTTGCAATGACCACACCTACACAAAGTAAAGCAAAAATCAGAGACGCAGATGGAGAGAAGATGATCCTTGGTATACTGATCGAAGAGCCAGCTACTGTGTATAGAATTCCTAGCACCTCTAGTCTATTAAAGATTTACTTATTCCCAAGCAGATAATCATAAAATTTTACCATGGTGCATAAAATTCAACCAATACATCCTTGGTCTCGTCCAGCACAATTTCATCAAAGTTATCTGAAGATAGCACCACAACGCTTGATGGGATTGAGGCAATCTTCACATTAGTCCCTAAAATATGATAAGAAAAGTGTCAGAATTGCATATTTGATATAATCCATTTGAAGGTCTGGAAACATTTGCCTTAAACATTTTTTCTCAAAATTAAAACATCACTTTGTCATCAAAATACCACATGTCTAGTATCGTTCCTCCTCCTCATCAAGTAAAATCGATTAAAAAGGAAGCAATCCTCTAAGATTGTAACATAAGCAGAAAAAAAATTCCCCGGAAGTTCATCATAGAAAAATTTGACATTTTAAGTCAATAGAGTACCATGCATGTTTCCCCTCTATAATAACTCAGAGCTCTATTGTGTGCGTATCCACCAATTAAACTTAAGTTACAAGCAGTAAGACACAGTTCTGAAGTATAACACGCAACTTCAAAAACTTGTATACATAATCCTCTAATTCATTCTACTGGTATAACCTCAAATTGCAAAGGCGAGATTAATACCTCCTTCACTGTTCACAAACGCGGCAAGGGCTTCAGCAGATCGTTCACCTTCGTATCTGCGATAAGGGAAATTGTAAGAAGTAGGAAAAAGATCACAAAGAACAAAGCAACCAGAATCATCAAAAGCTGATTAGGTAAGAATACAAGAATAAATGAACATACTTTTTTGGCTCCAGTGATCCTTTTGGAAACCATTGGATAGTGGGGTACCCTTGAACCCCATATTTGCTGCAAACACTCTTATGTTCATCACAATCAACCTACAGAGAATTGTTTCTAAGAACTATCAATCTTCCATCAAACTTACAAAAACAAAAATAAAATCAACTGAAAAGCAACTAGGTATTTGTCCAAACTAAACAAGAAAGGCAACAACGAAAACTGTATGTTATGATTTGGTCAAAATGCCATTTTCATCATGATTGGCTTTTCAGGGGAATGAAATTTCTGGCAAATAGGTTGAAGATAGAAGGAAACCAATAGTTACTGGGTATTCTCAGCTCAACGTCTAACCAATGGTATGTTGCAAACAATAAAATAAACTGATGGATGATTTACACAAGTGTAGCCTAGTTACAATAGCTACATTGAGCCATCAGATTATGTCATGCAGCATATTATTTTATCAGTATACCAACTTATATAATAAAAGAGAAGAAAAACTCCATTAAATTAGGTGAAACAAATTCTTCAGAATGTTGACTTACAAATCAAAATTCGCTTTGCTAATACAGTTAACTAGATAAATGAACAAAATGTTCCGTCCAATTAAACCTGAATAATAACATGCAAGTTTAAATTTGTCAAATAGAGTGTTTGCATCACCAAATAATCATTATCCAAAAGAACTTTCCTAAACTACATTAACCATGTGAAACCAATCAACATAACCTTTCTTTTTGGTGAAACAGGTATAGGACATTTTCTTTTTGCTTCACTACATTCCCATCAGATAAAAATCAAATAATCAACTGGGATCAGGCACAAATCACAACTATCTACTTGGTTAAGTCACTCAAAGTTCTCCGCAAACCAAAATGCAGGATCGGAAACATAGTAGGGATTCATCAATTTATTTAAGTAAAAGTATGATACATTTGAGGCACGAACACAAACAGAAGAAAAACTTTCACAGCATCAGCTGCAAAAAGAGCTCCATTACATATGATTCTAGAACAATGAAAAGCTGAGAGTGACATTTCATATTCAAATGAACTAACCTTTCCGATCAAAACAGATTTCGCCTTCTTGAAACTTGCAGCAAGCTTTTCATATTCGGGAGCAAGCTTTTTACAGTGCCCACACCTGCCCATGGCACATATATGAACCCAATTAGTCCAGTTCATATCCTAGAAATATTCGATCTTACAGCAGCCTTACATTTGTAGCACTCGCACATCTCTGTTATAAAAAATCAACCAACAACAACAACATACCCAGTGAAATCCCAAAGCTCCATTTACAATAGCAAGATTTGCACCCATATTACACTATAATCAGATCAATCTCATCTATACTCCTACAAAATTAGTTTAGGCTCAATATTTTGCAATAATAGTATCTGTAATTACAGTAGCAAATAACACATCGTTATATTCAATCATCAGTGACACGAACTTCTAAAATCAAATCATTTTGCAGCTATGTAAAACACGCATAAGATAAAAGGAATTAAAACAACTTTACGAAACTATCAAATTGATTATGAAACGAAGCAATAACTAAAACTTAGCTATTTCAAACTATCTTAGATCAAAAGAATCACAGATCTAATTACCGAAACACACAATCAACACCTCGTTAACAGATTAAGCATTCACAACACACTACATCTAAATCAAAAGAAGATAATATAGCTTCATAATTGGTAAAAAAAATCACAGAGCGTATACAAACCAAGGAGCGTAAAACTCAACGAGAGCGGCGCGATCTTGACCGATCTCCTTCTCGAAGTTTTCTTCGGTCAAAATGACGACGTCATCTGCCAAAGCTAAAGAGATGAAAAACAGAGCTAAAATTGCTAATGCACTACAGATCCGTAATCTCGCCATTTTTCTACTTGCTTCGAGGTTTTTTTTCCTCTTCTTCGTCTGTTTTTTCGAAAATAGGGGAAGAAACAATAGAGAGCTCCTTTAGTGTTTATATAAGGCTTTTGATACATGTTTTTCTATTTTCATACTATATACACTGTATAGTATGCCGTATATACACCCTCTACCGATTGTAGATAAGTTCTACAGTTTTCACTTTTCTGTATAATGTCTTTTGCCTTTTGCTTCGCTTAAAATGGATCATTGCTGTATTTCGTAGTCTACAAGCAAATTTTAGATATCACCTTCTCTTTTTTAACTGAAAGAATAATACTCCCAATTTATGTACAATAATTTTTAAAATATGTAAAATTTATTTAAATTCTCTAGAAATTTTATGTAATGTTTGATTGATGAAATGAGCGATATCACAAATTGGAATAAAGGAGTAATATTATGATGAAAAAGTGTCGTTTAGTTAAGGTCAATCTTATGTGTTAATTGATACTTTAAATTAATTTTAAGACCTTGTACAAATTTAATTTGTATACTATCAGTTTCTTTAAAATGTGATATTGAGTGGTAACATAGTCTAACGTTTAAATACTCATTTTTAAGTATTTTAATTTTATCAATTATGAAATCAGCTCACGAAACAAAGCGAAAAATATGATTTAGGAGTAGGTGAATTGACAAATGACAATTAAAATCTTAAAAGAAACAAGAAAACAAAGAGATTATATATTGAGTTTTGACGAATACAACAACAACATATCCAGTGAAATCACAATGTGAGTCTGGAGAGAAAAGAGTGTACGCAAAAATTATCTCTAGGTAAAACGATTATTTTCGAAAGACTCTTGCCGCGAGATAAAACAAAGAAATTATGTATTGAGTTTTGACGAACGACTATGCATTATCTATGACATGTTCTAACAAATAAGGCAATGGCACGTTAATAGTCACTTTAGCTCATAAATATTATTTTCTCTGTCTCAATTTATGTGACATCATTTTTTCTTACGTGTACTAAAAAAAATATTACATGAATTTTAAATTTTGATCACTTAATACTTAATAAGAGTATATATAAAAAAATGATTTAAATTTTTAACAATAATTTAACTTTATGAGATGATTTATAATGACCCATTTATATAAGACTTATTTTGGATCACACATTTCAAAAGTCTTCATTTTTTTCTTAAACTTCGTGTCAATTCAAATGTTGTCACATAAATTGAAACGAATGAAGTAACATTTTAAGAATTTAAGATTAAAAATTATATTATTATCAAGTTATCTTAAGAAAATAAATTATTTAAAAAAATAATCAATCTACTTTTATTAAAAAATAATAATTTAATAAATAATACTCTATATTTATTATTTTTAGCATTAAAATGTGCGAACGTTTCTTAGTTTTTGAAGTATGAAATTGTTTTGTTTTCTTCTTTGTTAAGGTTAAAATTAGACCTATGAATTATATGTATTGTGAGATGGTGGTAAGCGGAGTGTTAGTGATTGACGATGGTGGTTCACGCCTTTTCGGTGATACCACTTGTAAGTGATGGTTGGGTAAGGGTGAGTAATGGTTATAAAGCGTCGGGGGATGTAAGTGTCAATAATTTTTAAAAAATTAACTTAACTGATCAAACCAAATGTATCGAATTGATTATTAGATATTTGTTATAAAATTTTGATATTATATGTAAATCTATAACAGTAGTGAATTATTAGCTAGGTTTTAAATTTTATAAAATTAAATAAATATATATATAACCTTACTGAATAAATTTATATCTGTAAAATATAATTTATATATTAAGGTCTCAAATAATGAGCCATGAATTTTTTACCTTGGGTCTAGAATATGATATAAATTTTATTAAATAATTCGAGCGAACAGTCTCATTGACACTCCTAGATGTAATGGTTGGTGATTATAAAATCACCAAAGAGACATATTCATAATTTAAAATTTACGAACTCCTACCGTGTCCTTAACTTAATGCACAATTAATAATTTAGTTCATCATCAAATTATTTATAAATATCTAGTGAAATTCGCAATACAACTATTGTTTGATAAAAAAAATCACTAAATTCATGTTAATTTACTACTTATAAGCTATAGATCCAACCCTAGTTAGTAGTGATTTTATGATTGGTAAAAGTAGTTAGTTGGTAGCAAATATTCAGTAATGATGGATAATTATTGTACGAAATTAATCAAAAGTATGATTGTGCATAGATAAGGTCATTTAGTAGGTGAAGGTAGTTGGTGGTAACAGTTCAATTATTATTATGGTGTGACAGTTCGATTAGCTCTTGCGATGATATTGAAGGTTGATCGTCTACTGAAAATAGCCTCTTTATACCTCAATATAGGTGTAAGGTATGCGTAAACTCTATTGTCTCTACATTGTTTTGTTTGTTTGTTGTGATGCTACTCGAGGATGAATTCTTAGTTTAGAAGATGACAAAGTAATACTATTAAGTGCACAACTTATTCTACTTTGTGATATGAAAACAAGTTTAAAAAAGAAAATATAGAAAATTAGTGTGCTAATGATATTAACAATTTGTTTGGACAAACATAAAAAAATTCGTATTTTGAAAATATTTTATATTGTTTAAAAAACATGTTTTGAGAGTAATAATTTTTATTTGATTAATTAATTAAAAAATATTTTTTTATCAATATTAGAACTGGAATTTACATTGACTAAGGTTCCAAAATTATTTAAGAGAGAAAAAAATTACTTTCTTCAAATTAACTAATGTTACATCCTGATCTGAACTTGCGAGTAGGGATGTCAATGGGGCGGGGCGGGGGTGGGGGAAGAGTACCCCGTATCCGTATCCGCCACCTAAAATCCACCCCTATCCCCGTCCCACCACCCATCACGGATAGAAAATTCTTCACCTGCCCCGCCCCACTTACCCCCTGGCGGATACCCACTTACCCGGCGGATACCCACCTAAACAGACTCCAAAATGTCAGTTGCTGCCGCTAATAATCTATGTACTGCTGCTACAGTTACTTATCAATGTAGCAGAAGAGAAAAGTATGGCTCCTGCAGCAAATTAACTCAGCCCACAGGCAACAACAACATAGAACCATCAACTTTCATAAAAAAATAATATCAACAGGCTAATAATCTATGTACTGCTGCTGCAGTTACTTCTCAATGTAGCAGAAGAGAAAAGTATGGCTCCTGCAGTAAAATAACTCAACCCACAGGCAACAACAACATAAACCAACAACTTTCATAAAAAAAACATAGCAACAGGCTAATAATCTATGTACTGCTGCTGCAATTACTTCTCAATGTAGCAGAAGAGAAAAGTATGGCTCTGCAAAGAAATTAACTCAAATTTCACGTGCAACAACAACATAGAACCAGCAACTTTCATAAAAAAAAAAACATATCAACAGGCTAATAATCTATGTACTGCTGCTGCAGTTACTTCTCAATGGAGAAGAAGAAAAAAGTATGGCTCCTGCAGCAAAATAACTCAGCCCACAGGCAACAACAACATAAACCAACAACTTTCATAAAAAAAAAAAAAAAAATAGCACCAGACTAATAATCTATGTACTGCTGCTGCAGTTACTTCTCAATGTAGCATAAGAGAGTAGTATGGCTCCTGCAGCAAAATAACTCAGCCCACAGACAACAACAACATAGAACCAGCAGCTTTCATAAAAAAAAACATAACAACAACAACTTTCATAAAAAAAAAAAAAAATAGCAACAGCAGCTTAAGCTTTCATAAAAAAAAAACTTGGTTATCAAAACAACATAGCAACGGCAGTACTACTCTCTGTAATACATTCTTCTACAATTCTACCAAGCAACAACAGCACCCATAATTCATCATGCAGCTTGTCCCTCATCTTCGGTAATACATTCTTCCTGCTCCATTTCGTCAATAATTTGCCGATACTCAACTTTTTTAGCCTATCATCACCTAATAATTAAAACTAAGAGATAATACAAATTTAAAATAATGAATTATATAAAGAAACAAGTTGAATTGAATTTGAAATAAAACTTCTACAATTCTACTTACTTTTAATATTAGTCCAAATCCAATTTTGAGCACACATTAAAGTCTCGATGGTTGACGGAAGAAGGCGACTACGATGAGCAGTCAACACACGATCACCTGTGCTAAAAACCGATTCAGAAGCAACACTAGAAACGGGAATACTTAGGATATCCCTTGCTATCCTTTGAAGAATGGGGAATGTCGATCCATTGGTTTTCCACCAAACAAGGATATCAAAGTCATCGTCAAGAGGTACATTAGGAGTCTCAAAATACTTCTCCAACTCCGATTTTTCTTGAACTTGATTCTACTCCACCTCCAAATATTTAGCAAAGCCACTCATTCTTTCTTTTCCACTAACTTTACCATATGGTGGTAGCTTGGAATTAAAAATTGGTTCATTTCCTTTATCCTTTTCATATTCACTCGTCAATTCCTTCAACACATCTTTCACTTTCTCCACTTCCAAATCAACTTCATAGTCCTCGTAAAATTGCTTGTAGTAATAGCGAACAAGTGGTATCTTATATCGAGGATCTAATACGGTTGTCACGGCTAGAAGAGTATTCACATTACTCCAATACTTGTTATATTTTTCTAACATTTTTGTTGCCATATCTGTTATCAGAGGATCAGAGGATGTAATCCAGTTATTCAATGCACATTTAATTTCACATATGTTGGAAAAATAAACATTAGCAGTAGGATATTTAGTGGCGAAAAACTCATAAGTGGCATCATTAAATAACTCCAACTTCTCACAAATTCTTCCGGCTTTCTCCCAATCTTCTTTAAGCGGCACACACTTATAAATCTCCGACTCTCTACCACTTAAAACATCGAAAATGTTCTTGTACATTATTGCAACTTTAAGCATTTCATAAGTTGAATTCCAACGAATTTTGCAATCAAGTACAAGCTTCTTCGAGCAATTTTTAGCATGAGTCCTAGCCGTGCTTTCAAATTTTGTCATTCTTAAAACAGAAGTTGTCCAAAAAAACACACTACTTCTAACCCTTTAAACGCCCTCACCAATTGTGTTTAAACCATCTTGGACAATTAAATTTAAAATACGGGCACAACAACGCATGTGTTGAAATTTTCCACGCAAAATAAGTGATTCATTAGGAAGTTTACCACGCAAAATTTGTATTACGACATCATTTGTTGTGCAGTTATCCAAAGTGATGGAAGAGATAGAACAATCAAGATTCCAATCGTAAATATACCGACACAAAGCTTCAGCTAAGACTTCCTTTGTATGAGGTGTCTCAACATATAAAAATCTAGAATCTAGAATAAAAATGACATATAAGGCATGACATATCGGGCACAAAACAACATATTTCAGCACAAAACAACACAAAATAAAACATTATAGAAAAGAAAAAGAAATATTTCAAACAGAAAACATGCGCATTTGAAACATGTATATACCTCAGAATACGACTTTGTAGCTTCCATGTATTACTAATGAAGTGAGCAGTGACTGCCATGTAGCCTTTTCGTTGATTACTTGAAGTCCACATATCCGTTGTGAAAGCAATCTTACTTTGGGCCTTGTCCAATAACTGAATCATTAACTCTTTCTCAGTAGCATACATTTTCACAATATCATTCCTAGTCGTGTTACGACATGGTACTTTGAAATCCGGTTGCAATGTCTTACAAAATTTTCTAAATCAGTAATGTTCAACCATACTTAATGGGTATTCATGGAGAATAATCATTTCTGCCAAATCTCATCTCCCATCCGCTTGGTGAAACTCATATGCCGCCAATGATAGTGTTTCACCATTATTGACGGGATTAGATAGTGACCCAAACAATCTAGTTTGTCGAATATCTTGACATACTCTCTTGGCACAAGACTTGGTGTGATTTCTCAGAAGAGATGTGCCAGCTTTTGGACCTCCTACCAAAAGCTTAGCACAAAATTTACATTCGGCTTTCATTTGATCATTTACCTTCTTCGTTTTATAATTTTTCCAAACTTCGGATGTATGTCTACTAGTAAGAGGTATAATAGAAGGGTCTAGGTCTGATTCTGTTTCATTTGAACCCTCTAAGTCTAAGGGAATCAGATTTGCATTGGAAGAACCTTCAAAACCACGTTCCGTTCCAAAAGGTCTTGTCCCAGAATTAAAGTTCTCATCTCCCATGGCCGTAACACTGTAAAGAACAAAAAGAATGGCATAATAATGTCAAAACATATAAATCCAATACTGATTGCAACCAAATATTCAGAAAACCAATAAAGATTGCAACTTTACACATTATTTCCCTACATATATGCCTAACAATATTAAAAAGACATATCTTTGACTATAAAGTCCACATGCATTGAAGATTTTCACTATGTAGAACATTCTTTATCTAACCAAACCAACATATACACAATACCAAAAAAGGAAAACCACTTTTAAAGTATAAAAATAAAAATTACAGACTTTATACTTGAAGAAGATTAATGTTGATACTTTTAACAGTGTCGAGCTATAAGAGTTATTGAACATACATATTATTGGAAACATCAACTCTTGCTAGCAGATCAGTTGATCTAACCAAACCAACATATACATGCCAGTTTTTTGCTGTTTGAGGAAGGTGAACTGTCACAACCCATAAACAAAAAATCAATCAAAAATAGCAAAACTCAATCGAGCAGACTTACCTTCGATTAGATTGAAATTGCAACGAGTTTTAAGTAGTTTGAAATTGCAGCTGAGCAGACTCACCCAGTCACCCTACTTGCTAGTGCGGTCTGCGATTTGGAGTTTAACTTTTGCAGCCGAGCAGACTCACTCTGTCGTCAACTTTTGCCCTTTTGCTGAGTTACCGCGTTTTTGCCCTTTTGTTGCAGACGATGAGACGAGTATGAATGATGTAGGTTTTTTTACTTTGTGCGATGTCCCTTTTGCTGACTTAAGGTTTGGGTTTGGGCTCTCTCGGTCTGACTTTGTGAGATGTGTCCTATGCGATGTGCTCTTTTAAATATGGCCAAATAAATTAGTAAATAACCTAATTAAATTAATAGGCAAATTAAATTAATAGGCAGTGCGGATATTGACGGAGCGGGTACGGTGCAGGTCTTATATGAAATCCACTCCGCCCCACTAGCAGTAGTGGTTTTGATACCCATATTTTCCCCCATCACCCATCCCCATATCCGCCCCAATTGGAGCGGGTGAGAAGCGATACCCGCATTTACCCGCCCCACTGACCCTACTTGCGAGAACTAAAAGAGAATTAAAAGAACGGGGTGTTGCGAGAATCGAACTCACGACC
The DNA here is from genome assembly GCA_029844215.1 of Przewalskia tangutica. Taxonomy (NCBI): domain Eukaryota; kingdom Viridiplantae; phylum Streptophyta; class Magnoliopsida; order Solanales; family Solanaceae; genus Przewalskia; species Przewalskia tangutica. The sequence continues at coordinate 13,851,904 of CM056731.1, read as the reverse complement.
TCTCGCACCCGAAGCGAGAATCATACCACTACACCAAACACCCGTCGTTTTTTCGTCTGCTGAGCTAATCTATTTGAAAGGAACAAAAGCTCTCCTCTTTCTGCTGTTCCTTGTTGAAAATTGATTCATCTCCTGTGCTGCACACAAAATTGTACCTAGGGTTTGCATGGTCATCTTCCATTCCAAATCGACTATGGAAGTCTTGGTATAATTTGATATCCATTCATTGTGTTCAGGCCTTGGTAATTCTCTGTCGATTCCACAACTTTCTCTGAACTTGCGAACAGGTCCAATTTCCAAAGCAATGGATCAATCCAGCAATCCTGTAACCTCAGCTTCTCTTTACCCCTATTTCAGTTTTTGCTTTTATATGCCTTTTCTTTTACTGCTGTATTTTTATTGATGTAAGTGCTTGCTACCTTTGATGGCGAAATGCAGGTTGTTGGAGTTGATAATACTTCTCGAAAAAAGTTCGATAGAGAAGAGTATTTGCAGCGTGCTCGTGAACGCGAAGAGCAGGTAATTTAATTTCATAAATTTATCTTCAATTTCTTTCTTCATGTTTTAGTTATTTACTTGTTAATTGATGCAGGAGGCGGAGGGTCGGAAATCCAAGTGTAAGACAATCTTATAATTACTAGTTGTCATTTCAGAATTTCTTGTTATTGGGTTGTTTAACTTGAATGATCTTGTTTACTTGTCTTTTTAGTTTGGCTAGACACCTGTATGCAAATTTAGGATTTCTAGAACATAGGTGCACCACTAAAAAAAAATGTATTAAGGGGGAATTGATCCCTAGTTCTCTAGTAAACAATTCAACATTTAACCAAGTGCACCATTTAGTCTTCTTGTAGCATGGGTGGCAGCATATAATATTATACCAATTTTAGAAAATATATAAATAAAGTACCTAGTTTTACGGAGAGACCATGGGTTCTCGTGCCCCAAAATTTAGGCTATAAAATTCCCCCTGCTGTATGTTAGTGTACAGATGCAGGTCACATTCTGTACTGGAGGAATGAAATGTGCCAGAACGATGTAGGATGAATATAGAAGATTGATATAGTTGATACCCAACGAGTTTGGATGGAGGTGTAATTAGTGTATGGTATATGATTGGTATAGCCGACCCCAACCAATTTAGGATTTAGGTGGAGTTGGTGATGGATTGAATGTGTTTTGCTTAGTGTTGTATCCATAGAGCATGAAAGTTTGAAACCATGGAGCCTAAGTTTTACATCATTGACAATATAATCAATTTTGGTGCAGCAAGAGGACCTCCAGTGCAGAGGAAGCCCTTGAAACCAAGAGATTATCAAGTGGACCTCGAATCTCGTTTGGGAAAGACTCAGGTGTGCCACAATTTCTTTTCTTTTATCAAGTCGTCACTGTTCTCTGCTGTTACTGTGATGTTTTCAAATATCAGTGCAAATTGAAGGTTCTTTTTTCTTTTCTGAATTGTGTGAGAGGAATATCTTCGAGATTAATAGAAGTTTATGTGAGTTCTGAGCAGTTTTATTTGCATTGATGTGATTTTCTTTTCAAATTTTGAGTTTCTTTTTATCATCTAAATTTCATTTGAAGCTCCGTAGCCTCAGAATGTATGATGGACGAGTCTTTATTATTTGTAAACCATCAGCCAATCCTCAATTCATTCATGTTGTAGTGGACGACAAGCTGCAATGTCTAGTCCTCACTGTCTTTGGAGAAGGGGTTATTCATACAAGATCACTATTGTAAAAAAAGGGCATCCCGGTGCACTAAGCTCCCGCTATGCGCGGGGTCCGGGGAAGGGCCGGACCACAAGGGTTTGTTGTACGCAGCCTTACCGAGATCACTATTGTACTAAATAATAAATATATTCTTCTCCTCTTGTGTGTGTCTGTGGAAATATAATTGCCTTAGTCCTGGGTTGCCTTTATATTTTCTCTTTTGCTAGGTCAAGTTCCAATCCAATTAACAGAGGAAACAAGTGCATCATAACTCTGCACGGGATTATCTCCAAGAAGCCTAAACATTTAAAGGCTAAATATGTAGAAGATCTACCCCAAAACAATCTTCATGAAATCCATCCATATTCTCCAAGTTAAAAGAGCAAAAGAGGATATATTCATTTCATGCTTTCGAACTCCTCTCTGTTGCTTCTTTTTTTCTCCTGGTGTCTTGAATGTCATTGCTTGCAGTTATGCTATTTCTTGTAGTTCCTGAATTCAACTTGTAGAAATAATTCAGTGTCAGCACGTGCCACTCATGTATTTCAGGGTATCCATTGATTTCTCATTTGTGTGTTATCCATTTCTGGCAGGTGGTTACTCCAATTGCACCATTAAGTCAGCAGGTATTTTCCAATGTTGTTCTTATTTACATGTTAATACCTAATTGTGCTGATTTCTCATAATTTGAGCTGAGGGTCTATCGGAAACAACCTCTCTGCCCCACAAAGGTAGAGGTAAGGTTTGCGTACATACTACCCTCCCCAGACCCCACTTTGTGGGATTGTAATGGGTATGTTGTTGTTCCACTGATTTCTCATAAGTGAAATTTTATATTATCTTGTGAACGTTATCATTTATTGTCAATCAGATGGAGTCCGGACATATTGATCCCTAGAGTTTTTGCAATATAATGTTTTCATAGTTAAGAAACTTGTGTTCTTGATAACAAGAAAGCACTTGTGTTACTATTTGTTGTGCATGTCACGACTTAAAACACATTACTGTGGCTTGCTCAGTGGTCACTAATATTTATGTTTCTTTGTTATGGTACAATATTATCTTTTGTTACGTATTAAATTATATAATTTGTTGGCTTGCAGGCTGGATACTATTGCCCAGTATGTGAATGTGTCGTGAAGGATTCTGCGAACTACTTAGACCATATCAATGGGAAGAAGCGTATGTCATATCGCACAAATTACCTTCTCACTTGTTGCTGTACTTTGCCCTGTGGTCTTATTTTCTTGCTAAAAGCCGCTTCAATGGTTTTATACCTAATTGACGTGTTTTGTTTTTTTCAGATCAACGAGCTTTGGGTATGTCTATGCGGGTGGAAAGATCCTCTCTAGAGCAGGTTGGCTGAATATATTGTATTAGCAATGAAGTATAGTTTCTATTCTGTATTGACAAGTGACAACATCACTCTTGGAATATAATCCGATAAATTGAATTTAGTTGAACTTCAGATCACAAGATAAACTGGGGAAAGAAAAGAGAGAGAGAGGTTAGAATGACATGCCAAGTTCGCCAACCAGTAAAGTGGAGCGTAGACCATACACAATCTCAGTTTTTAAGAATAAAAGTAACATCTAAAAATAGACAAAATGTGAAAGAATATAAAAGTAATTTAAACTTGTATAGAACACAATTTTTTTCTTCCAGAAACTGATTTAACTACCTAGGTATTATAATACATGTGCACAATAGCAATAGTCTAATTACCATATTCTTAATTATGAAGTAACATATTCACAAATTGTTGAGAAAAAAGAGAATTTGAAAATAAAAAGACCTGGGCGTTAGGGTGATAATTCAAGGCAGAAGTGGGCATGGAGCGTGCAGTACGAATATCTCAAGGCATAATGCATGCATGGGACTGCCGCCCATCTATCTGAGGCATTAGCCCCATGAGACTTAAGCTCACATTGTTGCCTCAGGGCGTTCTACGGTTCTAGTGCTGCCTCATCCAAAGGCGAGTTTGGGGTGAGTCACTGAGTCTCAACTTTGTCTTTTAAAGTGTTGATTCCAACTCATTAGCAAACTGAAGGAAATGGCTGGACTAACATTAGGATATTGAGAAATAAAAAAAATAAAAAGGGATTGAAGTAGGATTTCTAGGTATATTCTTTCATCAAAAGTGACTGATGTCCAATCCATTTGTTAAGATACTGACTACTGAATACCAGATGCCCAGATTTTAGAAATTCATTTTTCTAGTGTAACTCTACCTCTCTTGCAGGGATACATGTTTTCAAGTTTGTAAATTTGTTTAGGGAAAGATAGGATGAGATGGCCCCTTCAAACAATATATTGTTCATGTTTATTGTGAGTCTGCAACTCTTTCTTTCTGTGACAAAGTAATAAATTTGAGAGTCTGCAATTTGTATTCTGGAGTTACTTTTGTCTTCGTGCATAACGTGGTTGTATAATGGTTTTGGATGCACAAATAATCTGGGCTTAATTCTTTCTTTCTATAGGTTTCTCCTTTCCCTCTGTCCCAAAATACCTGTAGATTGTCCGGCGTTTATTCTTAAAGAGTTTAACTTCTTTTTCATTAGGTGAAGTTGATCTACAGCATCATGTAACTATTTATAGCAAGCATGAATATGGTAACATGGAAATAGGGTAAATAACATGTTATAACTGGATAAGTTACATTAATAGTGTAAAAATTATTTACTCGGTAATAGCTACTCCATAAGTTAAACCCCTAAATAGAGCGAGCGTGTGGAAAGTATGAAGGATTTCACTAAAGTTGGAATTTGTTTGGAAGATGTCAATATCACTAAAGGACTTGAAAATGTTGATTGTGGTAAGTTAATTATATACGTGAGATATCCATTTCTTAGGTGAATCCAGCTAATTCCTGAAGTACTTATTCCAAAAGAAAAACCTACTAGTAATTTCAGAGAAGAGTTGCATATTGGGTGTGCTACAAGTGGGCACAATGAAAGATTCAGGCTATCAATGCTCAATGTTTATGACTCTAGATGATAAACATATTTGGCTGAATTTCATTTTCAACTCCAATTTTATTCCTTCAATAATTTTAAATTTCATGATTCTCAGGTCCAACAGCGTTTTGAATCGCTCAAGAAGCGTAAAGATCCAGGAAGCTTTACTGTACAAGGTAGATATCTTACTGGGAAAAAAAGAGAGGAATTGATAATCAGCCTCAGTCTTAGCGAGCAGTTAATGCTTATGACCATCTTTTATTTCATTTGTAGATTTTGATGAGCGAATGTTGAAACAGCAGCAGGAAGAGGAAGAAAGGAAACGTTTACGCCGAGAAAAGAAGAAAGAGAAGAAGGTTTGTAGTTCTGTGAAGCATACTTTTGGATATTAGACTTGGTAGACTATGGTACTGATACCATGAGGCAGATTGTGGTCATATACTTGTCTCTCTATCCCTTCTCCTCTCTCCCCTTCTGGCCGTGCTTTCTCTAACAAACTTCTGTTGATGGTTAATTTGGTGTTTTGTGTTGATATGCAGAAAGAGAAGGCCTCAGAGGAGGAACCTGAAATAGACCCTGATGTTGCAGCTATGATGGGATTTGGAGGTTTCGGTACTTCAAAAAAGTGATTGCCGTTGGTCATCAATCTCTCGCAAGAATAGCTTAGTGTGGAGTTATCTGCCAGAGGCTCGTACTTTATTTGAAATAGTCTCAAGTGAGATAGAAATTCCATTTTAGGCAGTAGCCAGGCAGTTGAGTCTTGTCAATTTCATGTTTTAAGCTAGCCTCCAGAATTTTCTCGATGAATGATTGTAACCATGGTTTGGGATATAAATGCCCTCTCCAACAGTTCATTGCTGATTGTAGTGTCCAGATATTTCTGCATAATTGCTATTCACATTGGAGATGTTTGACATGGTTAAAGAGTAAAAAATTTCTTTGTTTTGGGTATGAAAATTTCTCCACAAGAACATAAACTGTGAATATTATGTCAAAGTGTAAATTTATTGGGCAATGAAACATTCATTCCCTGTTGAGGTTCCATGCATTGCATGATACACTTGTATAAATCTTTTATGCTGGTTTCGATCTCCAGATAACAAAGCCTTTTGAAATGAGAAGTCCACAAATAATTTGTACTGTCAACCGAATGTGAAAATAGGAAAACATGCAGGCACGCAACATCAGTTTAACATCAATGAAGTGGTTAAAAATCATGGTTGATTAGCGTTCAATATCATAACGGAGATTAAAAAGGAAAAATGTTAAAAGTGATTTAGGGTGTGTTTGGTATGGAGGAAAACATATTTAAGAAAATGTTTTTCAATTTTCCTATGTTTGATTGACCAAAATTTTTGAAAACCATTTTCATGGCTTTAATTTGAGCTCTTCATATCCGGAATCTCCATAATGGGTATGACTGGTTAAGGTGACCAGCTTTGTGCGGCAACCGCAAGTTAAGGTACTCTGGATTTGTTATTTTAGAAAAATAAGTTCCTCAAAGATTGAAAAAAATTACTTAAGAAAAAACAAGTTACATGAGTCTCCTCCCCACCACCCAACATCCCCAACCCCGTCCGTTGACCATTCCACCCCAGCTACCCCGACCCCCACTCCCACCCCATTCAACTTGTTATATTACATATCTTTCTTACAAAACACTAGAAAATAAATAGGAAATCTAATTATTTTCCAAACATGTTCCTTCCTACCAAACAAACCCTTGCTTCATTAGCTTAGTATTGGTGGATAAAATTATTGAGAAAAATGCACAAGCAGTTCCCTGCAAAATGGATTGCATGATCTTTGTCAAAGAAATAGAGCACTTCCCGGCAAAGGTTCAATCCTACTGCACTATTCTCCCGTAGCTGTGTCTTTGGTTCTTCATATGAATAGAGGGAGCCGAGAGGTAGAGCGGAGGATACTCCGGCTTCTCCACGGCCAAAAATCTCGAATCCAACTGAGTCAAATCCATGCCCACATTCTTCGCAACCACCTTCATCACTCTAACCAGCTCATCTCCCACTTCATTTCCATATGCGGCTCCCTTAACCGAATGCTTTACGCATCCCTCATTTTTCAACACTTCCATAATCCCAACATTTTCCTCTTCAACTCCATCATCAAAGGTTACTCCTTATGCGGTCCTTATCAAAATTCTATCCTCTTCTTTTCCACTATGAAACGACGTGGCATTTGGCCTGATGACTTCACTTTCGCCCCTTTACTTAAGGCTTGTGTTAATCTTGAGGATTTGGTATTGGGTCAAAGAGTACATAAGCATGTGGTTGCACTTGGGTTTGAGAGATTTGGGTCGATAAGGATTGGGATTCTTGAGTTGTACTCTGGATGCGGGAGGATAAATGATGCGAAGAACGTGTTTGATGAAATGCCTCACAGAGATGTGATTCTTTGGAACTTGATGATTAAGGGTTATGTGGAGATTTACATGATGTACAAAATGAAAAGAAGAAGGAAAGGCCGGATGAAGGAGAAGAAGTCGTGTAGAAGAAGAAAGGGAGAGAGAAGAGAAGAGAGAGAGAGAGAGAGTTGAGAAAGAAGTTGTATTGAAGAATGAAGTCGGTTACAAATATCTCCCAATTACAGATATTTTATACACACTACAATACACAGGGTAATGACCATTTTGTCCTTTGGTCATTAACTTCCCTTAACTACTTCTAAAACAACTAATAACAGAATACAAAATATCTAATACATTTACATTGTATGCTATACTTCTACACCCCCTCAAGCTAGGATGTATGAATATGTTCTTCAATCCTAGCTTGAAAATAAGATGATTGTGTTGATGTCGACTCAAAGCTTTAGTCAATACGTCAACTGGTTGTTCCTTTGACGATATGAAATGTGTGTTGATCAGGCCATCTTGAACTTTTTTCCTAATGAAATGACAATCAATATCTACGTGTTTAGTTCTCTCATGGAAGACTGGATTTCCAGCAATCTGAATGGCAGACTTGCTATCTGTAAACACCCCTACTGGTTGAGATATATCAACTCCCAGTTCTTGAAATAAACCAACTAACCAGACCACTTCAGATACAGCAGAAGCCATAGCTCTGTACTCGACTTCTGCTGAACTCCTTGAAATTGTATCATGTTTCTTTGATTTCCATGAAACAGGTGAAGCCCCATACATTGCCAAATACCCAGTAACTGATCTTCTAGTATTAACACACCCTCCCCGATCTGCATCACAATATATCTTGAGTTGGGGAACACATTCAGATGAATTGGACATAAGTATGCCAAGTCCTGGTGTTTGCTTAACATACCTTACTAGCCTAAGACCTCCCTTCATATGTGAAGTCTTAGGTATCTGCATGAGCTGACTGAGTGAATGAACTGCAAATGTGATGTCTGGCCTGGTAGTAGTCAGATATAACAACCTCCCAATCAGCCTCCTGTATATCCCTGGATCCTTTAATAAAGTGTCTGAGACAAGTGGTGTTCCAGACAGTGTAGCTATGAGTTTATCCAACTCAACAGTGGTAAGCTTCTGATTAGGCTCCATGGGAAAAGAAGCAGGCTTTGCTCCTGCTAATCCCATATCAGATATGAGCTCCGGTGCATATTTTTTTGGTGCATCAAAATTCCTTGTGAGCTTCTTGCAAACTCAATTCCAAGGAAGTATTTCAACTCTTCTAAGTCTTTTATCTTGAAAGCTGCCTGTAATGACTCAATTGTAGACTGAATAAGTACTAAATCATTACCAGTTATCAGTAAACTAAGACCACCACAATCTTCTCCTCCTTTTGTTTAGTGAAAAGGGAATAGTCTCTATGACTCTGTGTAAAACCTGATGCTTCTAAGGCTGTAGTCAATTTGATGTTCCATTGTCTAGAGGCTTGCTTCAAACTTGTTTGTCTGCACTTAGCATCAAATCCTCCGAGCGATCGAATACTTCTCGCCGATCACTCGGCGAAAGCATCAGAAACATCCATTTGATGTATTACCCAATGCTTCATCACAGAATGGACACCACCGCTCGATCGTGACATTTTAACCACTGGGGAGAATGTCTCTTGGTAGTCAATCCCTTCCTTTTGATTATATCCTTTTGCCACAAGTCTTTCCTTGAACCTTCAACCTCTCCTGATGCCTTATACTTGATTTTCTATACTCATCTACAGCCAATTGCTTTCTTTCCTTCAGGCAGTTTGACAAGTTTTCAGGTACCATTATCCTCCAATGCTTTGATCTCAGACTCCATGACTGCAATCCATCCGGGGTCCTTAGTTGCTTCTCCATATCCTGATGGTTCTATGTCTAATGGCACTTTGGCAACAAACTCCTGATAGGTAGAATGAAGACATGTATATGTAATGTTATCAGAAATAGAATACAAACAATTGGTAGATCCTTTGTTTGTGATATAGTCCTTATGCCAGATAGGGGGCTTGCTACTTCTTCCTGATTTTCTGATCATGGATTCTGCAGTTGGGGTTATTTGTGTTGTAACCTCCAGTTCCTGAGCTGCACTTTCACTTCTGGTATGAATAACTGGTTCCTTAGCAATCTGCTCCAGTTCCTGAGTTTCATCTACACTTTCACTTATGTTATGAGTAACCAAGTCCTCATCAGCATGCATCTCTTGAGCCACAACATTAATAGGTCCTTCCCCTGCAAAATTTTTCTCCATTTACTGGAGTAACATTAGTAGAAGTGTTTATCAATTCCTCATAGCAAAACTGTTCATGGGCCTTTATATGGTCATTCTCTTCATGTTTGTCATTCTTAAAGGGAAATATGTTTTTCCTAAATAATACATCTCCAAGTCATAAAGTTTATACCCCTTTTGTGTAGGTGCATATTCCAGTAAGACACATTTAACAACTCTTGGGCTAAATTTATCATGTGTATGTAGTATAGTAGCAAAACATAAGCAGCCTATGGCTCTCAAGTGACTAAGCTGTGGTGTTTTGTCATATAATATGTGGTATGGAGATTTATTGTTTAGAATGGCTGATGAGATCCTGTTAATAACATACACATCAGCCTCCACACACCCACCCCATAATTTAGCCTTGCAGTTTGATAGCTCTAGCTGTCTCAAGGATATGTCTATGTTTTCTCTCAACTACACTATTTTGTTGTGGTGTATATGGACAAGAACTCTCATGCACAATAACAAGTGACTGAAATAACTCTCTACAGTTATGATTAAAGAATTCAGTCCCATTATCTGATCTTATTTTCTGAACTTCAGAGTTAAATTGTGTGTTTACGAAAGTTTTTCAAAACATTAGAGACATCAGATTTCAGTCTTATTAGAAAAATTCATGTCCATCTAGAAAAATCATCCACAATTGTCAAGAAGTACTTCATACCATTGTGTGTTTCAACTCTATATGGTCCCCAAACATCTAAATGTAATAGATGGAAGGTCTTTGTTGTTCTAGTAGTGCTAGCAGGAAATGAAGACACACCTTGTCTGTCTAGCCAAATGACAGATATCACAATTATTCAAAACTAAATCAGTGTTATTTTTTAAAGAAGTAATCTTCCTCAAGATTGACATAGGTACATGACACAGTCTCATATGCCGTGTCACTGCATCTATGTGTTGAGCAGCAGCCATACAGCTTCCCACATCCTTCCTCTGATTTTGATCCTCCAGACATAGAATATAAAGTCCATCTTTCTCACTACCAATCCCCCGCACATTCCCAGATGACAGGTCCTGAAACACACAACAAGATGGAAGGAAATTGACACTACAATTTAATTCCTTAGTTACTTTTGACACTGACATCAAATTGAACTTAAAGTCTGGTACACATAGGACATTTCTGAGAACATCACCTCTTCCCAGTTTGTAATCACCAACATGTGAGATTCTAGCTGAATCTCTTGTTAGCAACTGAACCTTTCCAGTTCCTTCTGTTATCAGATTGTTACATATGTGTTTAGGATCACTTATCATATGGTTAGTAGCACCTGAGTCAATGATCCATTGCAGTAAATCTTCAGTGGTGTGTATACCTGACATGTCTGCACTGAGGTTCCTGCTCATGTCCTTCTCCTCCAGCATACTAAGGATCTGTTGTCTTTGGTTGGGAGTAAAAAACTCATGTTGATGTGGCTGCATCATCTTAACTCCAGATTGTAATGCACATGAGTCGGGACAGCTTCATAACCACTTGTTACTGCATAAGCCTTCTTTTGTTGTCTTGAAATCATCCGGATAACCAATCAACTGGTAACAGTCTTCTTCTAAGTGTCCTGTCATCCCACAATGGTTACATTTCATCAGTTTAAAACAGTCTGTAATGTCCCATCATGTGACAGAAGTCACATGTAGCATTAGAATTGAAAGGTTTCCTTTGCTTGTAATGTCCTCCATGCCCTCCCTTGTTATTCCCATTCTTGGTTGTAAACATTGCAAATGATTCAGTATTATCATGTACTATTGTTCTGCTCCCACCTGCTAAAATTCTTTGACTCTCTTCTTGATTAACCAAAGCATAAGCCTGATTCAGATTGGGAACTTGCTGCATTATAAGTACTTGACTCCTTACATGATTGTAGCTCTCATTAAGGCTCATAAGAAACTGTAGTAACCTCTGATATTGCAAATGGTTAACAAATTCCCTTGACCTGGGACAGCATGTTGGTGTAGGTACGATAGAGTCATACTCATCCCAAAGGTCCTTCAACTTGGAGTAATATCCTGAGACTGATGATGCCCCTTGTCTCAGGGTGCTTTGTGAAGTTGAAAAGCTCTTGAGCTATTCACTTTGTCGAATCATTCTTTCAGTTCCTCCCATATGCTATGTGAATCGGCATTGTACAACATTCCTGTCAATAGACTTTTGCTAACATTTTCCCTTAACCACGATACCACAATAGCATTGCACCTGTCCCAAACTCTAGCCAAATCATCATTGTAATGTTCTCTTCTGACTGTTGTTGACACCCAATTTTGACCCTCCTGTCCAGCCATTAGCTATAAAATTAGACTAATTTCGTAAAATAATTTTTTATGATTTTTATAATAAAATGCAGCAATAAAACATAAATACAGGCATAAATAAACAATTTAATAATGGCATCGCGTCTTACGTAGAGTTTTAAGCACTTAGAGTCCCGCGCTCGCATTTATTAATTTTAAGTTCTATCAAACGATTCTTAATTAATAATAAACACATAAAATAAATAATTTAGCAAAGACGTCGTGTCAAGTAGCATGACCGCGTTTATTAATACGCAAGAGAATTTCATAATCATTTGTAATTTAAAATCAATTCTTTTATCTAATACATGCATTTTAATAGCGCCGCATTTATAAAAGTTTTAAAACAATTCTTAAAAATCATACTTGCATTTAGCATTTAAATAATCTAATCTAAACTCTATTCAATTTTAATCTAACTTCGCAATAATGCATAATAATAAGATTTTAAAAAAATAGCGCCGCAGTCTAAAGTATTAAGCATTGATTAAATGACACGCCCGCATTTATTATAACAATTAGATTGATAAAGCACCTAAGTAATTTAATCACATTTGTTAATTTAAGTTATCATTAATTAATTAATACATTTACTACTAATTAACTAATTAAATACCTAAAACTAATACCTAGAATTAATATCTAATACCCTAATTCGCAGCCCACTACCCAAACCCAAATAATCACTAACACCCTATTTTCCCTACATTACCCGCAGCCATTCTCTTTCCAACCCATGAGGCCCAGTTCCCAAATTTTTATTTCCCTTCACCACTCCTCTCAAATTTCTAAGCCCTTATCTTCCTCGTCGACAGCCCTTAGAAATAAGGAAAAAACATTAAGGAACCCTAGCAACCGCCGCACCTCACTCCCATCGCCATACCCGGATTTCTCGCCGGAGAATCCGGGGTTTCCCTTTATCCACGCACCCCAGTCGACTTTCCTTTCCCTTCTCCAACGATTTCCTTACCATAACCCGTTCGAATCACACGAAATCAGGAGTGATTTTCAATACGAATCAGCACATATCAAGCCTAGAATCAACCTTTATTGACTTACCATTATTAGAACTCAAAGGGAGGCTATATAAGCACATGCAAGTCGAGACGATAGTGGGGAGGCATCAAACAGAGTGAGCCTGGGCAATCACAGAGCAATTTAGGGCATCGAGAGAGGGCACGAGCAGGCGGCGCATACGAGCACCACTAGCATAGCACGAATAGTAGTTCAAATATCCTTATTTCAATTCCACCACAAATCAAGAACGAACCTCGCCTTTCATTCGCGTCAGAACCCAAAACCCGTCGAGTGTACCGACGACTTGATACGCCGCTCGGTCACGCCGGAGAAGGTAATCCTATTAACCTTTTAATTTCTTGCTTAAATTATGTCATATGGCCTGCTATGATGTAATTAGTTAGAATATTTAGTCGATAATATGTACTGTGTGTTGTGGCTTATTTCAACATAGTTGGCCTCGCTTATTGCATGATCTAGTTGTAAATGCTTTTCAAGATAACCGGTAGTAGCAGAATGGTTTTATTTGGGATTAATATGCGACGAACAATTTGAATAAGTCGTAGTGTGTTACTAAGATGACCATTAAACTTGTCCTAATGAGCCTGTGTGGTGATAAATATACTTTAGGATTAAGAATCTTTTCAAATAATGTATGTCTTGGATTTAAGAGTAATTTAAGTGCTTAGTTATAACGTAAATGATTATGAGCACAGTTTGAAACCTTTAATTTTTGTCTCAGAATCGGTTTTAAGATATGCTTAAGTTTAAAAATGTCTTTCTTTGATGATTTTCCAATCTCTAAACATATGAGCAATATCATGCTCGCTTTAGTTGAATCGGACTAAAATCGAACTTTGAAAGACTCGTCTTTAATTCATATATCGAATGAGCTGCTTTCCAAAGATCATATGCTCTTTGAGGACGACTTGAACTTAGTCTAGGTTCGTAAATTAAGGGAAAAAATACATGTTCATCTATGTCTTCTCGTGATGTTGTTTATTTAAATTTATATTAGGAATGTCATCTCGCTCCCGGATCATAATAGAGGTGACATGAATTTAGTATGCTCATTATGTGTTAATAAATTTGAGAGAATATCAGATGAATTTAGGATCCTGTTATATGAGCATCATAGGTTTGCCGACATTTTTAAGATGGCTAATTGTTTATATGCTCTGAATATTGTTTCTTGTTGTAATCATGTATTCATTTCCATATAAGAATGTATGTGGGGATAATTTAAGGTCGAACACAGTCATATGAGGTCCATATTCTGTATTTATGGCATAATCAAGTGGCCTATTTGCATTTCAGTAACTTATTAACAGTCTATCATAAAATATTGTGAGCTAGGAAGAGGCATACCTTGTTTTTTTTTGCCCATATTGGTTCGAAATTTGTCAACATGTTGTACTGCTTGCCCCTTATATGTAGAGTCCGCTTTACGAGGCCCATCTATTCCTTTCAAGAACTGGAAAATATAATCAATTTGGGCTTGTCCTTTTTGTATTCTCCTCTACAAAACTGGAAATTTCTGCTTTACGGTCGCTTCACGTTTATGTACATGGTCTGTATCATATATATTATATGTGTCAAGCAACATTATGGGTAAGGGTTAGAGTATCTACTAATCCTTATTTTTCTTTGTCTTACATGAAATGCACCGGAGCCAAATGAAGAGTTTCATCGCGAAACTCGCCGCTTCAATCAATCAAGATCTGATTCACCCGCATCTACGTGCATTCTCTATCCGCATCGGAAATTTCAAACCACCGTGAATGACTTCGCCATTTCTTCGAGTCCTTACTAATTCATATCCTCTCCATATTCATTTATTGTAATTAATTGTCTAACGCTATACTAATTAATTAGCATTTATAATAGTTAAACCTGGAATCAATAGTTAGAAATTAGTTTGACTTACTTACTTTAAGCTTGCCTCACCTTGTTTAATAGTTATAATAGATCACTCGACACCCTACACCTGCATAATAAGTAGGAATATTATTTGCCTAGATGTTCTTAAAATCGTAGTATAATTTTCTATTAATACAGAATAGAAAATAATGCTTTTATCACAACAATGTTATATTCTCATGCTAAGCAACACATACCCCTTAGGTGAAGGAATACTTGCATTATACCTATAGCTAATATAATACCCATGCATCCTAATTGCACAGTTTTCAAAACTGACCTTGACTTTTCTATATAAACCTTGCAAAAATATTTTAGAAAGTGTGTCTTATACTCTTCCGCTTAAACGTTTTTTTAAAATACACCTTTTTTTAGCATAATAATTACCCTAGGTTTGGCAGGACAACCGCAAGTTAGCGGATCTTAGAGGGTGCTTAACCCCTTCCCTCTAGATTAATAAAGAACTCTTACCCAGAATCTCATTAAGTTTAGCAGACCATAAAGAATGGAGTTAGTGTTGACTTTAACCTAGTTGACATTTAGGTGTCCTAATTCACCCAATTAATTGGCGACTCATGAACCCTTAGCATTTCTAACACCTTTTAATATTTAAGTACCCTAACACTACCTTTAGCATTTTTGCACTTTTAGCACCCTTTAGCTTTAAAATTAATCTTTTAGCACTTTTTTAAATTTGTTACATCATTTTAAGCTTTTAAGCATTTTTTAAACATTTTAGCACTTTATTTTATTTTTCTAACATTGCATTTTGAGCAGGGCTCGCGCTTTAGAAAATGTCTCGGTCGGAAAAGGGCGCGACAACTGTGCCTTCAATGAATCCCATCTTTTTCTTCCCTAATAGTGCTAACTTCATAGCCCTACTCCATAGAGTGTAATTATCCATTTCACTCAATACAATCCCAACCGATAAGGAACCAGGCGCATTCGACGGAAACAAATATAGAGGATGATTATGATCTATATTGTTTCTTAAATTTGTTGTATCTCCTATCACATTCGTTCCTCCCTCCTCGACAGTTTCTGATGTAGTCATATCCTATCTTTTACTGATTTCATATATAAAAAAAATTCGTGTTCCTTTACTTGTTTAAATCGACTGATGTGAATTTCGTTGTTAGCGCAAAACGGAAGGGAGAAGGAGGCTTTGACACTTTTTCATGAGATGAGGAATAGTGAGTTTGAGCCTGATGAAGCTACTATTGTTACTGTGTTACCCGTTTGTTCTCATTTAGAAGAACTTGATTTGGGAAGGTGGATTTTCTTATGTAAAGGCTAAAGGCCTATATCCCAATCTCGTATCCGTTGGCAATGCATTGGTCGATTTCTTTGGAAAATCGGGTGATTTGGAGATTGCTTTTACAATATTCAAGGACATGCCTAGGAAAAATGTAGTTTCTTGGAATGTGGTGATATCAAACTGTGCTTATAACGGGAAGGGTGAATTGGGAGTACAATTGTTTGATGAGATGTTAGATGAAGGTGTGAGACCTAATGGTTCAACTTTTGTTGGTGTTTTAGCATGTTGTGCCCATGCAGGTTTGGTCCAAAGAGGGGGAGATTTATTTGATTCAATGATTGGAAATCATGGTATAGAGCCAACAATTGAGTATTATGGATGCATGGTTGATCTTCTAGGTCGTGGTGGTTGTCTAAAAGAGGCTCATAAACTGGTGAGAACCATGACACTGGAACCAAATGTTGCTATATTGGGTGCATTGGTTAGTGCTTGTCGTACTCATGGTGAAATGGAGCTGGCCGAATGTGCACTTAAGGAACTTATTAAACTTGAGCCTTGGAATTCTGGTAACTATGTATTGTTATCCAATATTTATGCTGATAGAGGAAAATGGGAAGAAGTTGAAAAGGTGAGAGTGTTGATGAGAGGGGAAATAGCATTAAGAAAGCACCAGGACAGAGCACAATTGTTTGATTATTTGTTGACTTTATTCATCATGTGGCTAGTCCTTAGCTGCACCCAAGACTATTGGGTGTTTGTTCATTGATCAAGATATGGCCCCTTGCTTCTATGAACAGCTCTTTCTAATTGATTTTCTTTTCCTCAACGAAATCAATGAATGGCAATAATCCCCAAGGAGAAAGAAACATATTGAAGGGATTTTGACTTTCTTTGGACTTTGAATGCATGAAACTTGAAAGTGAATTGAACTTGAAGAACTCCACTTTGCAGTTTAGACAGTATGATGCAAGTCTTGAGTAAAAAGAGAGCTCTATATGGCCTTAGCTTTGAAACTGGAATTTGATTGGGCCATTTTTCCTGGCTTTTGTTCCCTTATGAGTTTAACTGTTTTGTCTCACTTTTTTTTTCTTGGGAAATTGAAAGCAAGAAGGGTTGAGTTGCTGATAGTATTTTGTGAGTTATAGCAGTAATTATAGTTGGGACATAGGGTAGAAGAGGAGAACGGAAATAAATGTGCTAGGTGTGCAAGTCACCAATTCTAGGTTCCATATCATGTTTCCTGTTGCTGTAATTCTGTTCAACTGATGTAATAACAAAAAGTAAAAATGATAGTAGGTATTGATGCCCGTACCTCTCGCATGCTAAGCGAGCGCTCTACCATCTGAGCTACATCCTCAGATGTTGTATATCTGTTTGTTTATATATTAATCTTTTGTTTTTTAACAAAATAAGAATATGAATTTACCCAATTCACATAGCAACACAAATCAAAGTCTTGGACATACTTGTGAGACCTACGTTTAAATCATTCTTGTAGCTGAATATTCTTAGGTACTTTGCAGATGCGGTATATACAACTTTCTAGCTTGTAATATCCAATTGAATCCCCCATTTTGGAAATCTTAGTAACTTAGTTGGTTGACTTGAACTTTCACTTGTCGGTGAGGATTTGATTCCACGCCTTATAATCCGCTCCCCTTACCCCCTTATAAGAACAATTTTTTTTTTTTTAAAAAAAAAAAAACTTGTAAACATTATCACAATGGACTAAAAAACTTTTCAGCTGGGTAAAGGCATTAACCGGAACGTTTACAGCCTGAAAAGTACAGAAGAACACAACGAATAACTTGTGATGAGAACAGGATATAGGTTTCATTATTCCCAAACCAGTTATAGACAAATAAACTTTGTTGAACTTTTGTATATATAGGCAGAAAGCTACCTGATGCTGATGGTAATATATATGGCAGTCTTGCCGTAACAAGTTAAAATCAACGGCTGGATTTTTCTGCTCATCTGGATCTGCAAGTGAGTAGGAGATGAATATCTTGACTACTATTGGTATTTGGTAGTGAACTACCAACCATTAGTTTACGTTTTCTCTTTGGATTATCCAATAATTGGGACGAATAAGAACACTTGAAGGAGTTAAAATGGAAAAGAGGAAATAACAACTATGAATGAAAATAAAAATGTAGATTAGACATATATGTAATAGAAAACTGTTTTTTTACTTTTCACTGAAAATCTGGGAAAAAACAGAAACTATATAGTCCATAGTGACAAACATACATCTTCAACTTATCCAGTACAAAAATAAGACTTGAAAACAGAATAACAAATGTCACTTCCTAGACCGATTACTTGATGTACTG
Source organism: Przewalskia tangutica (assembly GCA_029844215.1). Classification (NCBI taxonomy): domain Eukaryota; kingdom Viridiplantae; phylum Streptophyta; class Magnoliopsida; order Solanales; family Solanaceae; genus Przewalskia; species Przewalskia tangutica. Next base: position 13,833,725 of record CM056731.1, on the reverse strand, counting down.
AGATAGCCACCTGAAGCCTTCCCCATATCCCATTTTGCGAACTATGCTGCACATGAACACCTCAAGTGGACGGACATTGGAGTCTGCCAGGTTTACCTTCCCCTTGCCAGTGGTGACGCCTGTTAGCCCCAAATGGTAGCGCAATTCATCTTCTGAGGCAGCATAAGGGATGTCTATCTTGTTGCCCAATATAAGAAAAGGAACAGTGGCCAAGGACTCATCAGAGAGGAGAGCATCCAGCTCTTTCTTAGACTCGGCAAACCTCTCTTTGTCGTAGGAGTCCACCAAGTATACAACAGCATCCACCTTCAGAAAAATGGCATGTTACAATAAGCACAACACCAGAAAATATTCAAATAGCAACTTGGTATTTCATAGAGAAGATCCACGCAGGAGCAAAATTCCATTTCCTAATTCTAGATTTTGCAGGAAATTGCTTTAAGACTAGCAGAAATACAACGTAAGAGTCAAATGTTTCATACATTTCAGAAGTCGAAATACTTAGATCAGGTCTAGTAAATGTAGTTTTGGAAACAGAAGTATAAACGATGGTCATTGAATAAGGAATTGCATCATTAATTCCCTCTCTGCTGCTTACATTGAGTAGTAAGAATATCATACTAAAAAATGCCCACCGGACAAGCTTCAAGGTACACCATTGCAAGACAAATGAAATAGTATATACATATCTCAAATAAAAACTGTTCTTATATTAGATAGCAAACTGCAATTACATAGTTTCTCTTTCATCTTAATATTCACCAAATTAAGGCGATCTATAAAAAATTCAATGGAGTAAAATCGACATTAATATGACATCAGTAATGTCAATTCTAAGAATTTGTAAAAATAACAATGATAATGGAAATAATTAGTGCAAATATTATTAGAAGAAAATTAAGATTAGAGCTAACTTGCATAAAGATCTTAAGATAGTCATTTTAAGAAAGTGGCTGAGTAGAGAAGACAAAGCAGAAGAGAAAGCAATTGGAAAGATAGTAATTATTCACGTCTTTAACTTGTGATGTCCACACACCTCATTGCAGATGAAATGGATGTTGCCATTCAAAAGCTACTCCTTGGGTAGCTAAAAACTTAAAAAACAAAGGATCTATACCTATGTTTTCCATATAAAGATTCAAAAAGAATTTCCCAAATGAAGTTCTGCATCAACTAAAATAAATTTGTGTATGGAGAGGTACTATTGAAACACCCCCGAAAGAAAGGTGCTATCAACGAACTCCCAATATCAATATATGCCTCCCATGAATCAAATAAACAGAGAGAAGTTTATTTGGGATTATGAAGGCACTAAATTCTGCCTAGCAATAATCTAAATTTAAATATTGGCTAAAGTATTCTTTGAATTTCTTAATACATGTTGAGGGTATCTATGTTGATATCAGAACTTTTTGTAAAAGCATTTCAAAATCCCCGAAAATGAAAAATCAGGACTGAAGATTGATCGGCGAGAGTAGCACTATTTCCGTGGAAACAAAGAGCAGTTGATGATAGTGCCAAAAGGAAATTAGCAATAACAACCTGTAAGGCACTTGATAGAGTTCTTTTTTGAGAAGAGGCATTTGATAGAATTCTGTTTCCGGTAAATTATTCATCATTTGTTTAACACTGAGTTGTCAATTTTAACCCATGAAATCTTATTGCACATCACTACATAAATCTACAAAACAAACAATAATTGCATATTCCCGTAAGAAGGATAGCTTTGCAAGTACAGAACCAAAGACAGTTGGGATCCTTGTTTAGTCCGATCTTCTTCTAAAGGCGGAGTTTTAGAGTAATATTCGTAATCTATGGGGTGAGTATACGCAGTATGTTAGATTGAAACGGGGGATGGTACTAAAATCTTGTTCTGGTCTGATATATGGTTGGGAACTGAACGTTTAAAAGAAAAGTTTCCAGTTTTATATAGCTGTTCCACAAACAAAAATGGGAAGGCTGCTGATTTTTACACTAGTAGTGGTTGGCAGTTGATTCTCAGAAGAAACCTACAGGACTGGGAGATAAATGATTTTGTCCAATTAATGCAACTACAGAACAATGTCAGTTTGGAATATAGTAGAAGAGATTCATTGATCTATTAGGAAGAGTGTGGTGATGGGAAGTTCACAGTCAGAATATGTTACAGCCTACTAATGAAACAACAAGACTAGATGGAATAAGATGGCCATGGAAAGCAATTTGGAGAACCAAGGCACCTGTTAAAGTGGCTTGTTTTGGTTGGGTTGCAGCAAAGGAAGCCTGTCTTACTCAGGAGAATCTGCAGAGAATAGGAATTACTTTAAGCAAAAGGTGCTATACGTGTGAAGAAGAAATAGAAACAGTCAATCATCTCCTCATTCACTGCAAAGTGGCAAGACAATGCTGGGAGTTGTTCTTAAATAAGTATGGTATCAAATGGGTAATGCCTCCCAATATTAGGAGCTTGTTGAAGACTCGGCATTATAAAAAAATGGCAAAAAGTAAACAAGTAGTATGGAGAACAATTCCTCTTTGCATTTTATGGACAATTTGGTTGGAGAGGAATAAGGTATGCTTTGAAGGGAGAAGGCAACATATATCCAGGATAAAAAATAGTTGTCTTTTAAATTTGTATTTCTGGTGTAAAAGCAGTGTCATGGAAAATATGTAGCAATAATGAACTTTATACTAGAAGAGATAGGAGAGTTGTAGTTTTGTCGTGTTAGTGGTGTTAGTTGGACTTTTGTATCATGTACCATGTTGGTACTTTTTTTAATTCCTTAATAAAATATTACCTTATATAAAAAAATAAAAAAATAAAAAAGAAAGAGCACCACTATAATTAGGTATCAACCAATAAAAACCACCCAAAGAAACAATGAATACACCATTTGCAAGTCAAAACATCTAAATTAAGACAAGAAGAGAAACAAAAAGCCACATACCTTAGCATAATAATCTTTCCAAACACGGCGAGCAATCTGATGACCACCCAAGTCAAATGCTTTGAACTTGATCTTTCCAATACTAAGCTCCTCTGACGTTGGGTATTGTGTTGGCTGATGTTGAACCAATCTCTGCCACAATTCCATAACCCTCAATTTTCAGATTCAAAATTACAAATAACCAATAACCTTAAAACAAGTCTTTGAAAATTAATCAAAATTAATTCCATAACCATCAATTTTCAGATTCAAAATTACAAATTACCGTCCGATAATTACATATGTTCTCCATTTATTTACCGTTCACGAACATAGAGTGATTCTGATATATATAATCACATCTAGACATGTAAATTGAAATTAAAAAGGAAAGAAGGGTGAGAGACCTCATCTTTCAACATATGGAGCAAGGTTGTTTTGCCGGCATTATCGAGGCCCAAAAACAAGATCTTAGCCTCCTTCTGCCATAAGCCTAGGGTTGCCAGAATTCCATAGAACCAATCTACCAAGAACATCCTTGATCCGATCCGAAAGAGCCCAATCAAAGCCCTATGATTGATCTACGAAACAAAGAAAGGGGCAAGGAGAAGTGCTTTGATGTCTTCTCCTCCTCCTCGAAACGCTAACACCTGGCTGGCGTTGAGAGAGAAAAACTGATGGTAATGTTTGTTTTTGTCTTCATATATTAGGTTGGGTAGGTGCCCGTCAAACCAAATGGGCTTTTGTGGGTGTATTCTACTATATTTATACGTAATGCAAATTACAATAAAGTACCATGCAAAATGAGGAAATATATTTCCCCTCTTCCGTGCAAAAAGAGTAGATACCAAGTACAAGAATCAACATATCTAATTTTTGGCGTAAATTGGACAACCGATTTTTTTAAAAAAAATTAAGAATATTAATATATCTATAGCTATAGATAAGTTCTGCGTACACTCTAACTTCCTCCAGACTATACTTGTAGATTACACTGATAGTATATTATTGTTGTTGTTGTTGCACAAAATAGTACCAATAAAAGTTATTACTATTTATTTACAAGTTTTAAAATGTTTGATATAATCATAGGTAAAAAAATATATTTTATTTTCGACACATTAATATTTCGTCCAATGATTAAGTAGACAGAAAGTAAGTGTCACACCCCAGCCTCGGGGGGTGTGGCCGTCACCCGACACTCGAAGGCCTGAACAAACCAATTATAGTATTTGGAGCATGAAATATGAAACATGGGCCGACAAGGCCTCCATATAACCATATACAAGAAGAATGTATGACAACTTGCACGCATAATAGTCCCAACAAGATATATATATAGTCAAGACCGACAAGGCCATAAGAAAAGTACTACAACTGACAAAAGGGCTGACTAGGCCACGACAAAATATATACACACCGTACACTAGTCTGCAAGCATCTAGGAGTACTATAATACATTAACAGGTCGGGGCAGTACCCCACCATACCCAAAACACTAGGAATATGTACAACAGTACATATCGACTCCTGTAATGCGACTCCGGAGAAGTGGAGTGCGGCAACCAACAACTGAAACATGCAACCTAGTGGGGAGGAGCGTCGTCCTGCCTATCTGTACATGCGGGCATGAACACAGTGCCTCAGAAGGGAAAACAATACGAAAAATGTACTGAATATGTAGGGCATAATCAATTATAAGTAAAGCAATAACAAGTAAACCAGAGATACCACTTGAAACTCATAAGTGTCACACTAGGCCAATTTGCAAGTATGTATAACATATTCGATTGCCTATATAACGTCATAGGCCTCCGTGGGTAATATCTTGTATATAATAGATTGCATATGTAACGTCGTAGGATTCTATGGGCAATATTACTAGTATCATATATGTATAGCTGCGTACATACCGCCATAGGCTTCTGTGGGCAATGCAAATTCATAATACACACGTATAAGGGTCATACCAAGCCTACGGAAGACTCATCAACTAGTCGGGGTGATGTAAGGTTGTTTCACCCCCAACTATCATTATGTGAACTCATATACTATTTTATCTTGTGATTGTGATGATCATTAAGAAAGAATACTTCTCATCTTAGTTTCCCAATCACGGAGTGCTAAACTCTTGTTTTATCAATGGAAGGGACAATATCAAGGACGGAACATAAACTAACGAACGACAGGTACATTACATACATTAATATCAAGCTCGTATCGAACAAGAGATTTCATTTAGGCAATTCGTCGAACAACTTGCATATGTGAAGTTCTAGAGTTATATTATCATGAATTCTTACTAAACTTAACACCACCATCTTCCATAACTCTTTTTCTCAACTAAACAACCTCACCAATATGATTCAACGCCACTATTTATTCTTAATCTCAAACAACAATACCAAACAACAAGTTGACATAGTTTCATACAACAAGAGATGTTCTTCCAAGTTCATATCACCAAACTCCTATAATCCCCAAGTTACTTCCATCTAGTCAAGTTAAGAGAGTTAAAGGACACATAAAAATGGATGAAACCTTACCCTAAACAACCAAGAAGTTTGCCATAACCTTCAACTCAAACTAAATGGGCCTCACAAGTTTGTTAAGCTAGCTAGAGAGGTAATCAATGTTCTTGATCCTCGGAGGAGGAGATCACCTTAGATACTTATAGGAGTGATCTTTAATGGTGGAGGGGTTTTTGGAGAGTATTTAGGAGTGCCTGGAGCTCAAGAGGTCGAAAATGAGATGGGAAATGAATTTGGCCGACTTTGGGATTTATATAGGCCAACTCACCACCTCACATATGAGTGTTAGGACGATTGTCCAATTGCTCACACAAGTGTACGTATCGTTCACAAGTAATATAGTCTGTAAGACCGAGTTTATCGTCCACAGATACTGGTTTCTAATTACCGTTCATCTATTTTATGTTATCTATTTGGCAATCGATAATTGAGTTGGTTTTTTTTATTTATCTACTAGAATAATTTCAAGAATTAACTAAACTATTGAGGTTGTAATCAGTTATGAAGGAATTAGGGCTTCCAAAATCCTCGACTATCCACTCTATTCAATCCTTAATGCGACTAGTATGACTTCTTCTTCTACGTTAAGATAGCGGTTAACTAGACTGTCTTATATTTCGGTTAGAATATATAATCGCTCAACCCCAGTGCAAAACCCTTCTATATTTCTATGATAGGATTTACCACATAGGAGGATTAAGAACAGTAACTTATAATGCTACACAAGTATCGGGGTACTTTCGTCCACGATTTTAACCTATGTTTATTCAATTACAGCATATCCAAACCTCTCATCTCGGTTCTTGATTCGAAATCATATAGATTATGATAATTAGTGATCAATTAATTATGAAACATTCATACCAATTATTGAATAAATCTTAATCAAGTGAAGAAGAAATCAAACTACTGCATTAATTCATGAATAAGAGTTTCAAGCGATTCATATGGAAAGCCCTAATAAAGTGTTTAGCTCCTAGCCATAGTCACGCTAAGAACTAATACAAATACCAACATAAAGTGAATTGCAAAGAAAAGAAAGAAAAATACTGTGAACTAAAGTCTCTAATTGTAGCTTCAAATCTGCCATGAGTTGTGTTGTGTGATAGAATGAACAACCTCCTTCACTAGACTAATCCCTAGGGCTTAAATATGTTGCAAATTTCGTGTCCTATGGACCCTTCTGCCCTTGACCAATTCTATTTCGGATCTGAAAATTCACGTCTCGGCACCTCGGTGCCGAAAGTCCTGCAGCCTCTTAGTAATTATGGCACCGCGGTGCTGTATGAATGGCACCGCGGTGCTGTAGTATTTTGTCCTACATTGCCAATTTCCGTCCTTTTTGTCTCGGGACTCTCCTTTTATGCCCACTTTTCGCTCTTTTTCGCCATTTTACCTTTTTGAACCGCTGTGACTCAAAAGAAAGGAAAACGACCCTAACAAGACACTTATTTAAACGAAAATGGAAAAAACACTAACTAAAAATGACTCAAAAGCGTATACAAAATACGCCTAACAAATATCATCAAACTTAACATTTGCTCGCCCTCGAGCAAAGATCAAAACAAAAACAAAGAAACAAAATCAACAAGACTCAAATCAAGCAGCTGCACAAGGTTACTTAGAAAAACATGAACGTCAGTTGAGATAATATGTTGGAACATATGTAGCATGAATATAGCAATCTAGAATTTTAAGCCAGCTATTTCGCAAATTCATTTCAATCACACTCAATGGAAATATGAACACTAACCTATGCATGTCAATTTCATTTAGTTCTATGAGCCTATTTACTTATTATTCTCCACTAATCATAGACATACATATTAGAGATCTTCAGAACTTTTCAGGGTTGTAACGTAGGCTTAGGCAGGGGTAGGTAAGAGTAGGCATTTAGGCTCAATTTACGTACCATAAGCGTTTTTTCATTCAACTCTTTTTGTCCTTCTTTTGGTATCATTTTTAATTCATATCTATCACTCTCATTTTCTCTTTTTTTGAGAGTATGAAACATATTCACATAAGCACCCCTAAACTTAAGCTTTTGCATATATTTTTCATTGAGGTGCATCAATTTTTCACTCTTTTTTCGTATTTTTTTTCCACACTTCTTCATCCCAATTTTTCAGTTACTGCTTATGGCACATAAGAGAATCATGGGTGTCAAAGAAATAACTTATTTTAGGCTCAACGGGGTTGACTAGGGATACAATTTATTGCAAGGTAGGTAATGAATGGTAAAAAAGGCTAACAACGAAATGCATGAGTCATCTCCCTAAACATGTACATCCTAACTATTTCGCCTCAAATAACAAGCAAGCAGACTTCATAGACATTTTTCAATTGACAACGCATAAGCTAAGCACAAATATCCCAAATAATTAGATTTTCATAAATTTTTGACATATCTAACTTGAGCACACATATTTTAGCTTATAATTCCATTACATTATTCTACTTAGTTCACTAGGCGTTTTCAGCAACTACAACATGCATGATAATAAAACAAATTGACTCATATAGACAAAATAAAAGACACAAAAAACTCAATCACAAAGACTCAAAACATAAGTACAAAAATAAAATAAGTACCCCCCAAACTTAAACGACACATTGTTCCAAATGTGTAAAGACTCAAAAATTAAAAATGGACGACTTACAGACAATAGCGGTTCAAAATGGAGGTGGCGGCGGCGGATACTGCATTGACCATTTGGTGAACATGGAACTTAAACCATCAAAACGTTGGGTCAGGTGTTGATGGCTTTGCATCATGTTCTCTTGGTTTTGCAGCATCCTCTGTTTATTTAGGAGCAGCTGCTCTATCATTGACATTGGAGGCTCCAAGGACAAGGGAGACTGGTGGCTGATTTCGCCAGCTTCGCCGTGTGCAGCTGCCTCAGGCTCTTCTTCATCCATGGCTGTTGCGTCTGCTGCTCCTGGGGCCCCTCTCCTTGCTTCTGATCTTGGAGTGAAGAGTGCACTAAACTATAGGTCACAGGAGTCTGACTCTTCTCGAGAATATCTGTGGCGAATGTTGGGACTCCATGCCTAGCACATAAGGCAGAAATGAGTGACCCATGTCCCAGTCCGCCAGTAGTAACCAGCCTGCTAATCTCCCCTATGCTCTGCACTATTTCTCTCCCCACATCAATTGTCTTGCCCGACATGATGTCATAGATGAGCTTGATTCTGTCTGTAGGCACATTGGTAAAATAAGTTGACGGAATCAAGCAAGCACTTATGAAATACACCCATCCTCTGGCTGTTCTGTTAAATTGGCACCGGGCAAGTCTCCTGGATCTGTTACGAGAAATGTTGAATTCAGCGCATGGTTAGCATAAAACTGCTGCAACTGTGTCCCACATGATGTGGTTGACGTCTCTCGACCAACTTCTGAAATATTGCGGGTTATAACATTGGTCCTCAACATCATAGGTCATCAGTATCACATTCACTACTTCAGAACTCACGGGCACATATCGCCCTCTAACAAAGCATCTCCCATCCTCTTTTCCGGGATAATTAGCATAGAATTCCCTCACAAGGCTAGTGTTCTGAAGTGGAATCCTTTTTGGATTGGTGAACCTTCTCCAACCATTCGCCTCGATCGCTCGTAGTCATCATCATCATCAAATGGCATGGTCTGGTTGTCCATGCCTCTCTCTGGTATCAATGCTCTAGTGCTTATTTTGTTATATCGATCTTCTACCTGTTTGTTGGTAAATCGAGTAACATCATATTCTGGATCTGATGAAGATGAGGGGGCTCTGGCGGTTCGTTTTCTAGAGGTCATCTTGAGGGTTGTTGGAAAATTTTCAGCAACGTTTCCTTCATTTCTTTGAGGTTTCCCAACAACTCTCACTCCACACAGCAGCAATACCAGCAAAATCAGACCACATAAACAATACACCATGAATCAACTCTACACATCACCCCAAAAACTCAGCAAACACAGCGAACAACCACCCCAACACACTCCCACAACTACACAACCCCCTACCAACACAGCCCGTACAACCCCCACACTTGCAAGCTACTTTCCCTACTAGCCTTGAAATTGCAAGAACAATAATGAAAGGAGTGATGATGGTGTAAGATATAAGAGTTTTTTATGGGGTGGTGTGTAGGGATTTTTTTTTTGGAAGAATTTGGGGAAGTTTGTGGATATTTTTGTGTGTGAGAGAGAGGATTTTCAGAATTTTTAGAGAGATGAAGGGTTTGTGTTTGTGTGGGAAAGGATTTGGGGGTTTAGGGATTTTTAATTCTGAAATCCCATACCGGCACCGCGACCCTGCATGACGGCACCGCGGTGCCTAAAGTACTGTGGTCTCTCTGAACATTCGGCACCGCGGTCCTGCATGACGGCACTGCGGTGCCGACCCGATTTCATGTTTTCCATCCTTTTCCTCGTGCTCATTCTCCGATTCCCGCACTTGTCATCACATCACAACCAAAAAAATACCACAAGTGAGACTGTTCAATTTAAACTAATTGCAGAATTTAAACATTGGGTTGCCTCCCAAGTAGCGCTGTCTTTAACGTCTTTTAGCCGGACACAGATTCTTTATTCAATCATTGGGGTAAATTAGCCCCACAACCTATTGATCGGTGTATTTTATATACACCTTTTGAGTCATTTTTAGTTAGTATTTTACTCATTTCATTTATGTTTAGTATAGTATTAGGGTCGTTTTCCTTTCTTTTGTGTCACAGCGGTCAGAAATGGAGAAATGACAAAAAAAAAAATGAAATGAGCATAAATGAGATGGAATTGCACACTAAAAGGGGCCAATAAATGAAGTCTAAGAAGTCCCGGGAAATATAGACAAGATCAGACGAAGCCCGGATAAAAATTGGACGACGAAGCGAAAATCCGCGTAAAACGCCTCGCCTTGTACTGGAAGTTCAGAAGGTCGCAGAAGTTTAGGCGCGCCGACGCTGGATTTACGAGTTTTGGGCGAATGACACATTTTCAGAGTCCAAAAGGGATAACTTTTCCTACTTACATATTCCTTAACCCTTTTCCATAACTTTTCCTAAAACCTTTACCTAAAAGGATTTCATAACCTTTCCTACCTACATAATCCCTAACCCTTTACCTAAAGGATTTTGGTCTATAAATAGTCTCTGTTGACAGTCAATTTTGACCCGTTTTTTGTATATTTTCGTGCAATTTTAAGTATTTTAGCACACCGCATTTTAATCGTTATTTTTGCATATTTTATATAATATTCTATGTTTATTTATTCACAAAATGACATTGCATCTTTTTATTTTTATTTAAGCATTATGTTTTGTTAATATTATATTTCTATTATAATAATATTTTGCATCTCTTTAAATAATTAATTGACGTCCTGCTTTAATTTTAATCAGACATTAAACATGTCTTAAATATTGCATTTTTGCGTCGGCATTTGCATTTTAATAATTTTGCATCTTTTTAAATAATTTTCTTTAAATAATTAACCCGCGTTGCATTTTGTCAAACCAGTCCAGTACGGAACCCAATCCAAATCATTCAATCCAACACTATTTTTATATCATCCAAACACCCCCCTCTTGATTTCCCCCTCATTTTTAAATTTCAAACCCACCTTTCCCCCTAAAATACCAAAACCTAATCTACCCCCCTATTATTTAATTCTTACCCCCTCTTTATTAAAAGGAGGCGTAATGTTCAACACGAGGAGGAGCGCCCCAGCGTTCATTTTTTCCTTTAAGGGCGGCCAGATAACGTTTTTTTTTTTTTTTTTGTTTTAAAAAGGGATCAGCCCTTTGGAGGTTTTTTTTTAGAAGGGAGAACCATTTGCCCTTCGCCGCCCTTGCCGCCGCCCTTCGCCGCCCTCCGCCGCCCTTCGCCGGAGTTCTAAAAAACTCCGGCGAACCCCCTTTTTAAACACCCTCACTCTCCCTCACCCCCTTTCCGGCGAACCCCCTTTAAACATACCCCCACTCGCACCTCGCCTCTCGCGAGCGGCGGCCGAAACACCTGCGCCACGCAACTCCGGCGAACCCTCCATTCAAAACACCCAGCACTTCACGCCATCACCGACCCACCTCGACTCCTCACCAACTCGTCGCCACACACGCCGCCGCCATCGCCACCGACGGCCGCTAACGGTGGCGTCGCTCGGCGACCTCGCCAGTTGACGCCACCGCCGCTGTTATCTTTTGTGTTGTTGAAACTTGCGGAGTTTGAACTCCGCGACGACATTGATTTGTTTCTCTTTCGTTGCTATTATACATATTGTGGTTTGGTTGGGTGATTTGGAAATTTTGTATCTCGTAGGAATTTTAAACCCGGCGACCCTGTTGGTTTAATTTTCGGTTTACATTTGTTGGTTGTCGGATGATTGGAGTTTTGGTATTTGGCGGAGTTTGCAAAACTCGGCTATGTTCATCGGCTTATGTTTTGTTGGTGATTTTGCACCGTTTAGTATTATGGTAGGAGTTTTAAGACTCGTGACGTTTGAAAATCTGTTGGGATTTGTTTCCGACTTCCCATTGCTCGTGAATTGCCACTGCTTCCGTGACGCTCTTGTTCGGCATGTTGTCATTGTTCATTGTTTTCTGCATTAATTTTAGGATATTCGGCTTAATTTATTTACTGATTTTGAACAAGTTACTACACTTGGTATTTTGCTGATTTTGAATTTGATACTCTGTTTGGCCAAAGAAGGATTTATCCGTCGATCTGGAGGCCTCAGTGGTAGCGAGCGGAATATGTGGGCGAGGAGGAAAGTGAAAAAGATTGGGCGAGAATCGTAGTATCGTTCACGGGAGGTAGTCGGCCATTGTAGTAGCGATATTGGCTTCTCATGTCTTAGTATTCTTGGCATAACACTAGTGAGCCATTTATATAAAAATATATCTTTTACAATATATTTTACATATATATCTATATATATACATATATCGTTGTTTGTTTGGTAATTTATTTATCATTTACTAACTCTTCTACTAAGTGTCTTTTGCAGGTACCCGGAGGCGCGCCCCAAAGTTAAATCATTCGCATAAAAATGAAATAAAAGCAAAATGTTGTTAATTTATCTTCATTACATCTTTTATGTTTATTTACTTTTATTACTATCTTGTTAAGTATATATTTATTTTAAATATTTGCATGCCTAGTTTAAATATCTTTTGATTAGTTTAATAATTAGAATACCCTTAGAATTGCATGATATATTTAGCACAATAATTAACCTAAGTTTGAACGGACAACCGCAAGTTAGCGGATCCTTTAGGGTGTCTAACCCCTTCCCTTTAGGATAATAAAGAACCCTTACCTAGAATCTCGCATAGTTTCACAGACCTTAAAAAATGGAGATCATTCGTAGTATTTTATGCTACATTTTCAGTGTCCTAATTCACTATAATAATTAGGTGGCGTCGCCTTTAAAATGCATTTTAGGAATCAAACCATGCGTAGCGGTAATCCCGTTTCCGGCTCCGGTCGAAAATGGGGCGTTACGGATAAGCGACTCATTTGGGATATTTAGGTTCTTAACCATAACAAACATAGGTTAATTATTGTGCTTTATTTTTCTTATCTGCTTAAAAATGCTTCTTCTGTGTTTTACATTCATTTGCTTTTATGTTTTGTCTAAATTATTCTACTTTACATATAAATATTTGCATATTGTATTAACTGCTATTTGTTACCGCTTTCCTTAAACTGACATTCCGCTCATATTTCTTCCACTGGAAAATTCACACAATCACGCTCGCGCGTTGGTGTGCTTGGCGCCGCAAATTTCTTTCAAAATACCCAAATTTTAGGAGAGTTGGCGCTGCGAGTTAGATCGGTTAAATCGATCAGTAGCGTAGCCTTCCGCTCGAGTTGTCGCTCGGGAACCTTGCGTCTAGAAAAACCAAATCTTAGAAAAACTTAAGATAGAGCTATACCACCGCTTTTATATTAAGGCGTGCGTCATTTACCTTAGGTGGGTCGGTCCTTGTATCGCGCCCTGATTAGGAAGACACGAAACTTGTCGGCGGGTTTCTCAACCAACGACCAACGGCGTATTATGTGTGGCGTGGCAATGAGACAAATCCAAGCCTAATCATGACATGCGAAATTGGGAAAAGTGCCGTCGTTTTGGTCGCCATTTCAACAAAGGCATTATAGTTGGACGACTTGGACAAATCGTCATAATCTCGCATAAGTGGCGTTTAGGCTTACCTGCGGCATAAAGAGGTCCCTGCGTGTTAGGAAGCGTTTGAATGTGCTATGTGCGATATATACGCTACGCTTTGCAAATTATGTGCTTTATGCTAACACCGTTTGTTGCGTTTTTAGAAAGATTTATCATCTCCCAAAGGTCGATTTGTATTTGACTAAGCAATGTGAGCATCGATATCCCACAAGATCAAAACGCGGCCCGGCGACATGGCCGATCGAGGCGCATTTGAAGCGAGCAGTCGGAACTGTCTTGGTTCCTATAGGCAGCGAGGGTCTCGAAAAGAAAAAGCGACATAGATCCGTCGAGCGCCTCGCCCGATTACGCAAATGGCAACCTACGGTGAAATCGAAGGCCCGAAGCATCACTACATCTGGCTACATTGAGACCAGCTTTAGGCGGACACCGCTTTTCAAAGCGGGACAATGTAAGCGGACGAGGATTGCAAGTCCAAGCGGGCGAACGCGCGGATATCAAGGGACAATGGCGAAGTCAAATGCGAATCGACCCCAAAACTCACAAATTTTCTTGGCGCGAGGTCTTTCCATATTGAAGCGAGAAAGTGCAATGGCGGCGAGAAAATGCGGCGAAAGGTTTCGTCGTATTAACGAAGCGACAAAAGCGGCGGCGGAGGATGACAACGATCAAAGTCGCGACAAGCGGCGGCGGAAAAAGGCGTCGATAATCGTGATCAAAAAACCTAGCGCATCAACTCGGGCATAAAGTCAAATTGGCAACTCGCGCATCGCCTGGCAAAGCGTCGTGGCGGTCGGCGATTGCGGCGTTGCTGCGTCCGTGCAAGGACAACATCTCGATATTAAATCGGCGTATCGGGGCGACATCTGCCCGTAAAATTGCGCTTCTCGTATCGTTTATCATTTCGTTTAGCGGTATACCTAACGTTTTTCTCGGCAGCTTGCGGGAGCATTTATTACGGGGCGGCGGCACGTCCGAGCGGCGTTATCGGCGTTGTGTCGAGCGGCGACACCATCGGCGTTGTGTCGAGCGGCGACACCGTCGGCGTGCGTCTGCAGCAGCGCCCGGCGGCAATCGTCGAGCGGCGGCGTTATCGACATTGTGTCGGCGGCGACACCGTCGGCGTGCGTCTGCAGCGGCGCCCGGCGGCAACCGCGTCGAACGGCGGCGTTATCAACATTGTGTCGAGCGGCGACACCGTCGGCGTGCGTCTGCGCAGCGGCGCCCGGCGGCAATACGTCCGAGCGGCGGCGTTATCGGCGTGTGTCGAGCGGCGACACCGTCGGCGTGCGTCTGCGCAGCGGCGCCCGGCAACAATACATCGAGCAGCGGCGTTATCGGCGTGTGTCGAGCGGCGACACCGTCGGCGTGCGTCTGCAGCGGCGCCCGGCGGCACGTCCGAACAGCGGCGTTATCGGCGTGTGTCGAGCGGCGACACCATCGGCGTGCGTCTGCAGCGGCGCCCGGCGGCGGCGTCCGAGCGGCGGCGTTATCAACATTGTGTCGAGCGGCGACACCGTCGGCGTGCGTCTGCAGCGGCGCCCGGCAATACGTCCGAGCGGCGGCGTTATCGGCGTGTGTCGGCGGCGACACCGTCGGCGTGCGTCTGCAGCGGCGCCCGGCGGCCAATCGTCCGAGCGGCGGCGTTATCGGCGTGGTGTCGGCGGCGACACCGTCGGCGTGCGTCTGCAGCGATGCCCGGCGGCAACGCGTCCGAACAGCGGCGTTATCGATGTGTGTCGAGCGGCGACGCCATCGACTGCGTCTGCAGCGGCGCCCGGCGGCAACGCGTCCGTGCGGCGGCGTTATCGGCCGGCAAGTCCGTGCAGCGGCGCCCGGCGGCAACGCGTCCGTGCGGCGGCGTTATCGGCCACAACAAGTCTGCCAGCGGCGCCCGGCGGCCGCACGTCCGAGCGGCGTTATCGGCCGCAACAAGTCCAAGCGGCGCTATCGTCATATCACGTCTGCGAGGGCGTTTTCTATTCTCAATTTGCATTTTCTCGTTCATGCTTTATTATTACATCTTGCGGTTATGCGCTAACTCTTTCTTGAGCTTTAGTCTACGGGAGGCGGACACGTCCAGCGGCGCGAAGTCGAAAGCGACTCGCGTCGCGGCGCCCGTCGAAAGCGGCGCCGGTCAGCGGCGTCGAGTCGAAAGCGACTCGGTCAGCGACTCGCGTCAGCGGCGCCACGTCAGAAAATGGCCGGTCAGAAAATGGCGCGCGTCGGCGGCGCCAAGTCGAAAGCGACTCGGTCGGCGACTCCACGTCAAAGCGGCGCCGAGTCAGCGGCGCCGGTCAAAGCGGCGTCGGTCGAAAGCGACTCGGTCGGCGACTCGGCGTTCGAAAGCGGCGCGCGTCCGGCGGCCGGTCAGAAAGCGGCCTTGAGTCAGAAAGCGGCGTCCGCGTCAGAAAGCGGCGTAGTCGAAAGCGACTCGGTCGGCGACTCCACGTCAAGCGGCGTCCTCGACGTATCACGTCGCGAGACAATTAATCTGCCGAAATTGCATTTCTTATTCACGCTTTATTACTCGTCTTAGCGATTATGCTAACTCTTTCTTGAGCTTTAGTCTACGAGGCGATTGCAGCAAGGACAACATATCGCGTTATAATCGCAACACGTCCGTGCGAGGCGAAATCACGGCATTGCGGCGGCGTCACATTTCGCGAGGATAGCGTTTTTATACTCGAACAATTACATTGCATATAAATTCATGCGTTATCATTTGCCTTATGATTATGCACTAACCATTTGTTTAAGTCTTAGCATCTGAGCGAGAGCCTGGCGTGGAACTACCTCTTCTGACAAAGCGATTTGTACATCGAATGTCGATCATTCTCCTCCGGCGTCTGCAGCGCTGATGACCTCGGTGTCATCATAATTCGACACTGGGACATTTTTAAAATCTGCGTCAGCTTTACTTTTATTTTCTAGCATTGCGGCCACGATGTCATCATAATTCGACTTGGGACATTTTTAAAATCTGCGTCGACTTTACTTTTATTTTTCTAGCATTGCGGCGGCCTTGATGTCATCGTAATTCGACCGGGACATTTTTATCTGCATCAGCTTTACTTTTACTTTAGCATCGCAACAACCCAGTGCCGTCATAATTCGACACTGGGACAATTCTAAGTCTGCATCAGCCCCACTTTTGAGTTCTAGTTTATAAAGCGAGGACAAAATTGGCTCTGAGTCAGCGTCTTTGTCAGAAGACTCTTCCATCATCTCGTACAAAGAGGACATCACATTGTGATCAATTTTGACGTTTTTGTATATTTTATGCAATTTTAAGTATTTTAGCACAGCATTTTAATCGTTATTTTTGCATATTTTATATAATATTCTATGTTTATTTATTCACAAAATGACATTGCATCTTTTATTTTTATTTAAGCATTATGTTTTGTTAATATTATATTTCTATTATAATAATATTTTGCATCTCTTTAAATAATTAATTGGCGTCTGCTTTAATTTTAATGGACATTAAACATGTCTTAAATATTGCATTTTGCGTCGGCATTTGCATTTTAATAATTTTGCATCTTTTTAAATAATTTTTCTTTAAATAATTAACGCGTTGCATTTTGTCAAACCAGTCGATGCGGAACCCAATCCAAATCATTCAATCAACACTATTTTTATATCATCCAAACACCCTCTTGATTTCCCGCCGTTTTAAATTTCAAACCCACCTTTCACAAATACCAAAACCTAATCTACCCCATTATTTAATTCTTACCTCTTTATTAAAAGGAGGCGTACGTTCAACACGAGGAGCGGCCCCAGCGTTCATTTTTCCTTTAAGAGGCGACCCGGTCTGGCGTTTTTTTTTTTTTTTTTGGCTTTTAAAGGGATCGACCACTGGAGGTTTTTAGAAGGAGAACCATTTGCCGCCAGCGCCCTTGCCGCCGCCGCCGCCCTCGCCGCCAGCGGAGTTCTAAAAACTCGTGAACCCGGCACTAAACACCCTCCTCTCCTGCCTTTCCGTGAACCCTTCGCATACCGCTCGCGCGCGCCTCTCGCGAGCGGCCGTGGCGAAAACACCTACGCCACCCGCGACTCGTGAACCCTCCATTCAAAACACCCGGCACCCGCGCTGCCGTCGCGACCACGCTCGACTCGCCGCTGACTCGTCGCCAGCGCGTCGCGCCGCTGCTCGCCAGCGAATCTCGCCTTCGCGGTGGCGTCGCTCGGCGACCTCGCCGTTGAAGTAACGCCACCGCACTGTTATCTTTTGTGTTGTTGAAACTTGCGGAGTTTGAACTCGGCGGCGACATTGATTTGTTTCTCTTTCGTTGCTATTATACATATTGTGGTTTGGTTGGGTGATTTGGAAATTTTGTATCTCGTGGAATTTTAAACCCGGCGACCACTGTTGGTTTAATTTTGGTTTGTTGTTGGTTGTCGGATGATTGGAGTTTTGGTATTTGGCGGAGTTTGCAAAACTCGGCTATGTTCGTCGGCTTATACATTTTGTTGGGCTGATTTTGCACCATTTTAGTATTATGGCGGAGTTTTAAGACTCGTGGCGTTTGAAAATCTGTTGGGATTTGTTTCCATTGACTTCCCATTTGCTCGGAGTGCCACGGCCCGTGACATTCTTTGTTCGGCATGTTGTCATTGTTCATTGTTTTCTGCATTAATTTTAGGATATTCGGCTTAATTTATTCTTGATTTTGAACAAGTTACTACACTTGGTATTTCTTGATTTTGAATTTGATACTCTGGCTGGCCAAAGAAGGATTTATCAGTCGATCTGGAGGCCTCCGTGGTAGCGAGCGGAATATGTGGGCGAGGAGGAAAGTGAAAAGATTGGACGAGAATCGTAGTATCGTTCACCGGGAGGCGAGTCGGCCGTGGCAGTAGCGATATTGGCTTCTCATGTCTTAGTATTCTTGGCATAACACTAGCTGAGCCCACACTATATAAAAATATATCTTTTACAATATATTTTACATATATATCTATATATATACATATATCGTTGTTTGTTTGGTAATTTATTTATCATTTACTAACTCTTCTACTAAGTGTCTTTTGCAGGTACCCGGAGGCGCCCCCCAAAGTTAAATCATTCGCATAAAAATGAAATAAAAGCAAAATGTTGTTAATTTATCTTCATTACATCTTTTATGTTTATTTACTTTTATTACTATCTTGTTAAGTATATATTTATTTTAAATATTTGCATGCCTAGTTTAAATATCTTTTGATTAGTTTAATAATTAGAATACCCTTAGAATTGCATGATATATTTAGCACAATAATTAACCTAAGTTTGAACGGACAACCGCAAGTTAGCGGATCATTTAGGGTGTCTAACCCCTTCCCTTTAGGATAATAAAGAACCCTTACCTAGAATCTCGCATAGTTTCACAGACCTTAAAAAATGGAGATCATTCGTAGTATTTTATGCTACATTTTCAGTGTCCTAATTCACTATAATAATTAGGTGGCGACTCCTTTAAATAGCATTTCAGGAATCCAACCATGCGTAGCGGTAATCCCGTTTCCGGCTTCGGTCGAAAATGGGGCGTTACAGTCTCTACATCATTAGAAGAATCATTCATTCTACATCCTTCAATCCATCCTACATCCATCACCCATTCCATTCTCCATCCACCATTCCATTCCATCTTGTAAATATTCCACAACACAATCCTTGGATGCTAGAAGGCTTGGAGACTCGTTCTTGAGTATTTTCTTTTCTTTCTTTTTGCTTTATTTATTTCAGTTCATGTATGGAGATTGTATTAGTTCTTAGCGTGACTATGGCTAGGAGTTAATTACTTTATTAGGGATTTCCTTGTGATTCACTTGAAACTCTATTCATGAATTAATATATTAGTTTGGTTTCTTCTTCACTTATTTAAGATTTATTCAATAGTTGTTTTGATTGCTTGATAATTAATTGATCACTAGTTATCATCACTTATATGATTTCTAATCGAAAGCCGAAAAGGGAGATTGTGAATATGCTATAGTTGAATAAACATAGGTTAAATCGTGGATGAAAGTATTCCGATACTTGTGTAGCTTAATAGGTTATTGCTCTTAATCATCTTTTGTAGTCAATCTTGTCACCGAAAGGTAGAAGGGTTCTCCACTGGGGTTGAGTGTTTATATTACCTTAACAGGAGTATAAAACGGCTTAGTTAACCTGCTATCTTAACGTAGAAGAAGAAGTCAGTCTAATTGTATTAAGGATTGAATAGAGTGGATAGTTAATGATCTTGGAAGCCCTAATTCTCCATCATAACTGGTTTAAATCAAATTATTTTCATAATTAGTTTATTTCCTGCATTATTAGTTTAGAATTCCAATTCAATTGACGTTAACCAAATAGAAACTAAAGGATAGATAATCGGTACTTGAAAATCAGTCCCTGAGGACGATATTCGGTCTTACCTAGACTATATTACTTGTCACGATACGTGCACTTGCGTTTAGTGTGTGCATAAATAGAGCATCACCTATCCATTTGAAAATCATTCTCCTCTTCCTTACTCTATTATTCTTTTTCACAGTATTGGGTTCAGTAAGATTTACATGTTTGTCAGCTTTCATGTCATGAACTTTTGTTGCAGCTTTTAAACTAGCTTGTGGGTTCACAGCTATAGGAATGATTCTTTTAGTGTTGGTCTGTGCTTGTTGAACTACTGTGTCAGTCGTGCTTACTGTGAAACACTTGTTGCTGGCCGGGGACTCAATGGTGGATTTGAACACCTTGAATACCATATCTTCTTCCTGAACCCGTAGTCTCAATTCTCCCTTTTCCACATCGATTAGGGCTCTACCCGTTGCAAGGAATGGTCTCCCCAAAATTATGGGTATTTCATCATCTTCCTCCATGTCAAGAATGAGGAAGTCTGATGGAAAGAAGAATTTTCCCACCTTGACAAGCACATCGTCCACTATGCCTCTAGGGTGCACCACGGTTCGGTCAGCTAGCTGCAGATTAACTGTGGTTGGTTTGGCTTCCCCTAAACCTAATATCTTGAATACATACAGAGGTATGAGATTGATATTAGCCCCTAAGTCACAAATTGCCTTATTGCATGTTACTTTGCAAATAGTGCAGGGCAGGGTGAAGCTTCTTGGATCTTTCAACTTAGGAGGCAGTTTCTTTTGTAAGATGGCGCTGCACTCTTCTTTCAACGCTACTGTCCATAATCCGCCAACCTTCTCTTCTTCCCAAGTATCTCCTTCATGAATTTGAAGTATGCCACACCATAATGAAGGGGATATTGATGTAAAGCTTCTTGAATACCTCCAAGAACTTGGAGAACTGCTTGTCTATGGCTTTCTTTTGGAGCCTCTGAGGGTAAGGGATTCTATCTGTGTATTCTCTCAAAGGTGCTGGTGGATCTTTCTCAACTGTAGGGTGGCCTCAGTGACCCCTCATTTCCTTCCTCAACTGTTTTCTCACCCTCTTTCTCATGAACCACTGCGGGTTGTGGAGAAACCTGCTCCAACTGCTTTCCACTCCTTAACAACACTGCCTGACACTGCTCTCTTGGATTGACCTCTATATTGCTTGGGAGAGTACCCGGCGGCCTGTTGGTTACCATCTTCGCCAATTGCCCAACCTGCGTTTCCAGGTTCCTGAGAGAGGACCTGGTTTCAGACATGAACTGATTCTGTGAATTGGTAAGTGTAAGCAATGCAGTTCTCATCTCATCAGGCATCTTCTGTTGTGTAGGTGGTCTAAACTGTTGGGATGAGGTAGCCTGATTCTGTGCTTACTGGTTCTGGTAATTACCTTGATATAGTTGCTGCTGGGCATGGTCGTTCCTCTACGAAAAGTTAGGGTGATTTCTCCACCTTGGATTGTATGTGTTGGAATTATAAGGCCGTTGAAAGTTCCCAACTGCCTGAACCTGCTCCATGGGCACACTATTAGGGTCCACCACTGTGCATCTGTCAAAAGAGTGTGAGCCCCCGCAAATCTCACAATTCGCAGACATAGTGTTCTGCTGCAGTTGCTTTGTCAAGAGGGCCACCTGCGCATTCAGGGCAGTGATGGCATCTAATTCATGTATGCCCATAGTCTTCATGTTATTCACTAACCTGTCATCTGCCCCTTGATGATTGTTGGCAGCCATGTCTTCCAGTAACTCATGTGCCTCATTGGCACTCTTTCTCATGAACGCCCCCCTGCAGCAGCATCAATTATGGTACGAGTAGTACCACTCAACCCATTATAAAAAATATGGACCAACATCCACTTCTCTACACCATGATGGGGCATTTTCTCTTTAAATCCTTAAATCGTTCCCATGCATCATACATCGACTCTCCATCTACCTGATAGAAATTGTTCAACTTTCCTCTTAACTTTGCTGCATCTGAATGAGGGAAGAACTTTGCAAGAAACTTTTGGGCTAGGTCCTGCCAGGTGGTGACGGTGTTGGCAGGTAGTGTCACGACCCGAACCCGGGCCCGTGACTGGTGCCTTACCCCGGGCACCCTAGTGATACAACATCAGAGTAATCAGCGGAACATAAAACAAGACATGAAAATATTAAGAAGTAAGAAAGCGATGTCGGAGAAAACTTGCCTTACGGCATATATATAAATCAATTTTTAAAACCGACGATTCGTCCATTACAACTCGCCACAGCGATTCTGCACTCTACAGAATGATACGACAATAATGGCGGACGGGGCCCGCCATACCACGAATGTAAATACCTACAACGACGGGACTATACCACGATAAGCCTCCGAGAAAACGGAGCTTCCCATACGCTGAATCGTGACCCGAGAACTAGGATCGGCGGCGGTGTACCTCGACTGCGGCGTGAAACGCACTGGGCGAGGTCGATAACAGTACCAAGTATGTGAAATCAGAAGTACTTAAATGAAAACATATCATTTTAAAATCAGTTTTGCAAGTATGTATGAAACAACGAGGTAACGCGCATAGTGCCATATCATAAACAAGAGCAACAATAGGTAAAATCGTAATGGTCTTTTCTAGGCTGCGAATGATCGAGCAGGCCAATCGCGCGTAGTATCACCACGCAAGCCTAATCACGGACTCCGTAGTCCGCATAGGCCACTCATGTAGGCCCGCATGGGTATGTAACCCGCGTCGAGGGTAGCTACTCCTCGCATCGCCCCGACCCGCACCGCGTAGCGCCACAGACCGCGTGACCACGCGGGCGCGAAACTATCACGGAACTCCGTAGTTCCGCATGGATCCGGACCCGCGTGAGGTATTCTCGAATCATGGTCCTGCATCACCGAGTCTACCCCGCGTCGGAGGCGACAACCCCGTAATATGTCAAGAGGTGAGTGATATTATACTAACATAACAGCTTATCGTTAAACAACATAAGCACAACAAGAATACTCTCTTTCACAAACGTTACAAGACACTAACACACATAGCATCATATCACGTCTACTATCAAATCAACAAGAAAGTATTACAAGGCTATCACAAACCAACACAATCAAGTTATACACACAAGGTACATTCTATTATATGATTAACAAGATCGAGTATCTATTCCCAAAGTACTTCATACATTATCTTTTAAAAGATACGTTACGTTTACAAAGTCACACATACGTAGTATATGAAAATAGAGTGATTATCCTTTGAAGTAAATCAAAACACTTCTCTTCAGAAATCAAGTAACAACATTCTTTTCCAAATGTTTCAAGTTTGCCTAATTTCAATTACTCAAGTTTCTCGTTTTCGAAAGGTTTCGTAGTTCATAATTTTAATCACTTAATGATATAATTCTCCTTTAAAAGCAATTTGAGAAACATATATACGATACGCGTGAGTAGGTTATTCTTGTTTGTAACAATCTTATTTAAGCGACCATGATCTAGGAAATGTAACATCATTTTGTCTCATCTTAGTTTCTATGCGATGGAAGTTTCTACTGGTTTTACTAATACATTATTAGTCAAAACATTTCCTTTATTAAGTATTTGTTGTGGTTTGTTCGATACTCATTCGATTTCGAAATCAAGAAACATTATTGCTTTTAAAATCAAGTACTCATTACTTGCGAATGAGGTTTTACAACATTTAACATA
Organism: Przewalskia tangutica; assembly: GCA_029844215.1. NCBI lineage: Eukaryota > Viridiplantae > Streptophyta > Magnoliopsida > Solanales > Solanaceae > Przewalskia > Przewalskia tangutica. The sequence continues at coordinate 13,810,058 of CM056731.1, read as the reverse complement.
ATGCTAATTACCAAGTAAAACAAGTAAAGTCTCTTATCTTTTAAGATCAAGTCTCTTAACTTTAAAATCAATAAACCATTCATTTTACCATTCTTAAGGCGTTATACCTAACTTCCCATAAAGCTAGTATAACTCTTATGTTTTCAAAACCAAGTATTATTCTTCATTAAAAATGATTGACGATTCTTTTGAAATACTTCAAGATTCTTTATTATTACACATTAAGTCAATTATAAGTTAAATCGATTACCTTTTAAAACCATAAGGCATTTTCTTACTTACATAAAGCGTTATAACCAACTTCCCATAAAGCCGTTATAACACTTTATGTTTCAAACCAATCAAATACGTTAAACACGTATGCGTCACCGTACTACATAGTTATACACATATCATGCTAGAAAAGGTAGGAAGAGGTTCACATACCTCGCGGCGATTATCGACTAATAGCAAAACGCTCAAGTACCTCAAACCGTCGCTACTCCTAGCCAAGTAGATCGCGCCACGCACGGTACTTCAACCTATAAGGCCACGGCGCTTATTAACATCTAGGTCTAATTGTAGAACATTCTACGAAAATTCGTAAGACCTCCCCGCATGCAGCGTAAATCTCCTCTCTATCGGGGCCGCTAAGCCAACCGGGGTTATACGCCTAATCCGGACGTGCACAATTCTACCTCACGAAAAGCTACACAAGTCTCATGTCTGTAATACGGTCCATGTAATTCTGATTCGGTACTCTTCTTTCGAAAAGGTTTCTAATTATTGAGCTTAAGTCAAAAGACATTGCGCTTAACTACGTTCTTCTATATATAGTATACTTCAACTATATATTCTACAACATGTAATTTCCAATTACAATAGAAGGTCAAGAGTGTTTACCTCGATAAGCCCAAAATTATCCGAGTTTAAATGTCGATCTGAGCGAGGTTTAGCTCTACTCAGCGCTCAGGCCCGCTCCACACAACCCTTAGAAGTTCTAACCAACTTCTACTTAATACTCCAACCAACTATGGAGATTTTCCTAGGGTTTCGGTTTTGTGACGGAAGGAAGTATAATAGTATTTACGGGCTTTTAGTATAAGTATAACCTTAGAATACTACAAGGTATACTGGCTAAGGTAATTTGGGTATAGTAACAATACTTTTGAGAGTATTTCTACCAAGAGAGGGTATTTATACGAAAACAACTAGGCTGTGGGTACCCCACGGCTAGCACCACAAGGAGGGTGTATACCCTCTACTACCCACTGGGGTACTCTCGCCAGGGGGAGAGGGCTCTCACGAACTCAACACAAAGGGGAGGAGGAGGATTTTAACACTTAGGAAATATTTGGAATGGATGAAGAAGTCTTCCAAAGGGGGGTATTTATAGGTCTAGCAAAGGCCAACCAATGGCCAAGATCTTGCCAAGTGCACCTTATCCATCTACCACAAAAATATCCTACCTAACCTTGACTAAACAAGGCCAAGAATTCGTCAAGTTGCGCCTAAAGCCCACTGATGAGAGGGTGCCAAGTGTCGCCTCTTGTTAGTCAAAAATGTTTCGTCTCTCGGAAAAATCCGCAAAAATTAGAAATGACATAGCCGTAATTTTCCCTACGAAAGCTGTGGAAACGTTTTGTCAAAAAACGACTCTAACCGGGTGTTGTGCACAAAGAATAAATCGGCCAAGCCTATTCTCAAGTTCAAATTTTTCTACGCACGCCCCACGCATATACCAAAATACGGTATAACGGTGGTGAGTTCACGACTCTCGCTCTGTCCTAAGTGAGAACGGAAGAGCCTCGATCCTAATGGCATCGGTGACGCCATTGTACTTGAAAGTGACACACGACTCCGAAAGTTAGCAATGCGTACGCTGGTCTTGGATGGCAATCCCCAAATCAGCATCGTGTTTCGACCATGCGCAGATGATGGCTTGATCTCAAAGTTGTTTGCCTTATTCCGGGAGCACGATGCATGTATGTGCACCAAGAATCAGGCAGAACATAGTCCCCAAGCTTCTTTCCTCTGGAACCTGGATTGGCTCCCCTGCATTTTCAGGACCCTCATTGTTCGCCCCATTCTGATTCGGTTGGTTTTCCATGGTCACTTAATCAAATATCCTCTTATTTCGTCTGTTCTGCTTGCAAGCTTTCTCAGTTTCATGGTTAAAAGGAACAAGTGTGTCTGCTCCCCTTCTTCTTCGCAAACACTAAATCCCTGAAATAGACCAAAATCAACAAACAAATCAAGGCAACAGGGTTCTAACAGTAAAAATAAAAATAAAAATAAAGCCAAAGTATAAATAAAAATAGATGGTTCGATATTAGAAGTACGTCAGTCCCCGGAAACGGCGCCAAAAACTTTTTAGGACGATTGTCCAATTGCTCACGCAAGTGTACGTATCGTTCACAAGTAATATAGTCTGTAAGACCGAGTTTATCGTCCACAGAGACTGGTTTCTAATTACCGTTCATCTATTTTATGTTATCTATTTGGCAATCGATAATTGAGTTGGTTTTTTTTGTTTATCTACTAGAATAATTTCAAGAATTAACTAAACTATTGAGGTTGTAATCAGTTATGAAGGAATTAGGGCTTCCAAAATCCTCGACTATCCACTCTATTCAATCCTTAATGCGACTAGTATGACTTCTTCGTCTACGTTAAGATATCGGTTAACTAGACTGTCTTATATTTCGGTTAGAATATATAATCGCTCAACCTCAGTGCAGAACCCTTATATATTTCTATGATAGGATTTACCACATAGGAGGATTAAGAACAGTAACTTATAATGCTACACAAGTATCGGGGTACTTTCGTCCACGATTTTAACCTATGTTTATTCAATTACATCATATCCAAATCTCTCATCTCGGTTCTTGATTCGAAATCATATAGATTATGATAATTAGTGATCAATTAATTATGAAACATTCATACCAATTATTGAATAAATCTTAATCATGTGAAGAAAAAATCAAATTACTGCATTAATTCATGAATAAGAGTTTCAAGCGATTCATAAGGAAAGCCCTAATAAAGTGTTTAAATCCTAGACATAGTCACGCTAAGAACTAATACAAATACCAACATAAACTGAATTGCAAAGAAAGGAAAGAAAAGTACTGTGAACTAAAGTCTTCAATTGTAGCTTCAAATCTGCCCTGAGTTGTGTTGTGTGATAGAATGAACAACCTCCTTCACTGGACTAATCCCTAGGGCTTAAATATGTTGCAAATTTCGTGCCCTATGGACCCTTCTGCCCTTGGCCAATTCTATTTCGGATCTGAAAAATCACGTTTCGGCACCGCGGTGCCGAAAGTCCTGCAGCCTCTTAGTAATTATGGCACTGCGGTCTTTGTATGAATAACCGTGATCTGCGATCTTTGTCTGAATGCCAACTTTCGTCCTTTTTGCCTCGGGACTCTCCTTTTATGCCCACTTTTCGCCATTTTGCCTTTTTGAACCGCTGTGACTAAAAAGAAAGGAAAACGACCCTAACAAGACACTTATTTAAACGAAAATGGGAAAAACACTAACTAAAAATGACTCAAAAGCGAATACAAAATACGCCTAACAATGCGGCGCATATGCCCATATGTGGACGCATAGGCCACCGCATATGGTGGCAGTGAGGTGGGAAAATGGTGCCTTAGGTCTTCGGCCAAATCCGCGAGGCGAAATAGCATCCGCGACACAAAACACATGGCGTATCATCGAAACTTTGTCAATCTTCGTCAAGTTGTATTTCCTTTGGTCCTATTGCCTTCCAACCTTCCGAAACCACTCCTTAACATCCTTATACATCGTACAAACCCTCGAAAATGATTTCAAGTTATCACGACTCAAGTCGACTGACTATACTCTTATTCGGGTACGAAACTACGGGGCGTAACATATAAGTAGTGCTTTAGCTTATCTATTTATTTTCAAATAATGCACCTATTTGCACTCCTCTCTCGCTAAAGATTTATATATACGTTCCTTCATATATATCGAAATATAGAGTTTTTTTTTAATGTCTTAAATGAATTTTGCAAATAGGTCAATGGGGAAATCAAGCTATAGCTGGCCATATGTGTAAAATCTTGATGCGGAAGAGTTTTTCTCCAATGAGAGTAAAGAAAGGTTTTGGGCATGACAAGGAAGGAATTCACCCTTTTACACAGAAGGATAAAAGTTTTGGTGATGTCTCGGTGAAGGGAAACCATTTGGTTTTAAGTATCGAGTGTATTTTTTTTTTATCCTTTTGGTACATAGGTATGTAGCATGAAATCATTGGGTTCAACTAAACATTTTAGACATGGAACATATTTCCATGCAAGTATATCACTGAAATTTCAATATATATATTGAATTCTGAATATCACACCTTGTAGTAACCAGTATCTGCATTGTCCCTTGCTTATGATACCTTGCTTGCTTTGACAGGGTAAGAATTTCTGCCTACCAAGTTTGAGACTATGAACTTGATAGTGATCTGTGCGTACGACTCACTCGAAAACTTTTAAAGATTGCCATCATTATATGAAGCATATGTGCAGCGCATAATAGATTACAGTAACTTATAGGTTAATGTCAGTATCAAGATAAATATCACATTCCATTTCGTTGCTTAATGCATGAGCGAATAATTGTAACTTATAGGTTATACAATGTCAATGTCCAGACAAAAACTCACTTACATATATTGTGCTTGTTTCCAAGTGCAACCTACATATACCACAAGCTTAAACGCTAACAGACTAGAAAACAAAATTGGATCTGCGCCAAACTCATTTAGGCAACTAATCGCGATTGTAGAAGGTTGAACAAGAAACTTCTTTCTAGACTACTGCACAACATGTGAAAATCGAGCCAACAAGCGCCAATCAGAAACTCATGCAAAATCCTATAAATTATGAATCCATCACAGCGGCTCCTTGAAACTTAAGCTGCAACTGGCTCAGCAACTGGACTAGAAGTGTTAGCTTTAACCTGCCATCCAAATGTAAATATTATTGCAACAGCTGAAAAATCCTTTTCATTTGTATCTGACCCATAAAAGACAACGGGGACGGGTGAATAAACTATCCAGTATGTCTTTGAGCGCGATATTTTGTGAGAATAGATGATCTAATATACCAGTTAAAAATGAGAGAGAATCTCAGTTCACAACCTAAGGAGGATTTCCTCCCTACCTGCAATTTTTTACATGCACATGTGTGAGGGAAACTTCTGCAAATACATGATCAGCTTATGACTTCCAAATAGAGGGAAGAAGATTTAAATACACTAAATTTAGGGATTAAAGAATAAGCCAAGCTTCAACTCTATTTTGGAGAACCCAGGGTATCCCACCGGAGCATCTTGACAAGGAGATGACAGTATTCCTTTTTTTGGTGTGGATAAATTAACGGTATTTAATTCATGAGGAAGTGAACTATGTTATCCTCTAGAAAACTACAAAATTACCCGCAATAACAGAGAACCCAAAGATTACCTTTGCTGCCTTAAAGAGTTCATCAATCACTTCAGACAAGGTTGGATGTGCATGAACAGCATACTTTATGTCCTGCAAGATGCGATTAAAATGATAAAGCGAAATAGGATAGTGTCACTGAAAATGTGACTGGTATAAATTAACTTTTACACGAGAATCATGATGCTGAAATCCAGCTAAAGATCGCAATGGTTGCAAGAAAAGATGGAATTTCATTATTGAAATAAAACACGTCCACTCCATCATCTCTCCCTCTAAGCAAAAGGTAAAAAATGGGGGGAAATCTTATCCAATGCCAAAAACCTCTAACTAAATCAGTTGAAAATCTCTCCACGAAACTGTTTATTTATTTTGAGGGGAAAATGCAATGGCAGGTAATGTCTCCAATATACATGTTTATCTTATGAGGGGAAAATGCAATGGAAGGTAATGTCTACCTGTATGCGTGTTCCCATAGCTATGGCGTTGGATGCTTCATGAATGAGGTCCGCAGCATGCATTCCAAAAATGTGAACACCTAGGATCTCCCCATTGTCGGGTCTATATATCAACTGCATTGGACAAACAATTCAATGAACAAAAACAATCCTACTAATATTGGGAAACTCAAAACAGACTAAAGCCATCAGAAACAAAATACAAACTGCAAGAAGTAGCTAGCAATCATATAAAAAACCACGAAAAATCAATTAGAAAAGATCATCATGACCACCTTTGCAATTCCCTCCCCTTCATTTTCAGCAAGGGCTTTTGTGTTGGCCTTGAAACTAGTCTTGGCTATACCAATCTCAAAACCCTCCTTTTCGGCCTTTTCTCTGGCTTGAGGCTGCAAGATTGCAAGAAAATAATAAAACCATTATAAAAAAATGCAACTGACAACTAAAAAGATTAACTCGGTATGACAGACTGAATGTCAACAAGAATAGATGCTTCTGCGAGTTTGTATACACATGACATCAAGTATATGTAGGTGAATAAAATAGGCAGGCTTGAGTAAGTTCCAAATTTCAGTATCAGACCAACATACAAGCAGACTCATTAACCTAACTATTTTTCTGATATATGCTGAACATCCTAAAAATGCAAAATATTGTTAAACAGTAAACTTTCCTTCTGGTGCTATAGAACTCATGAATGAGATGATATTTAAAGAGCAAATAGTCCAGATGCAACCAGTAAAAGAAGTGCACAAAGAAACACCTAGTATACACCCAAAATAGTTATTGTACCTCCGTTAATCCGACCATACTGATTTCAGGATGGGTAAAGCATGCAGCTGGAATACTTAAATGATTGAGGACATGGTCCTTTCCAGTAACTTGCTCAACAACTATGTAAGAAGAAAGGCCAAACGTTAAACAATTACAGGAAAACTTGCTTGATGATAAGCATAGCAGTTGGCGTCACATGAGATCATTACCAGAGATTCCTTGTGCACTTGCAGCATGTGCAAGCATCATTTTTCCATTTGCATCACCAATGCAATACAAGTGAGGAACCTAGCAACCACGAAACCTAATGAGTTGAAGGAAAATTGTCTAGAGAAGTTAAAAAAAAAGAATCATGCCTACCAACTCTCCGCTGGCACCAATGACACGCATGCGGCCATCAACAGGAACAAATCCACGTTGTGTTTGAACATTTATCTGTTAATAAAAAAATATTATGAGATGTCATGTCATAACATTTATAAAGTTAAATCTCAATAAACATTTATGCCACTAACATTTTCCAGGCCAAGCCCCTTCGTGAATGGAGCCCTTCCAGTTGCAATTAGAGCAGCATCTACCTGCAGCGGAATTAAACAATTTGGAACAAAAAAGATGCTAGACAGGAAACGGGTATACTGCAGAGTATAGAAGATGTGGAGAACAAGATCTTAAATCTGATTGCAGGCAACAATGAAAGCAAAGTTGTTCTCCCTCTTTTGATGTTCGTTGCCACTAAACAGAAGGACCTGCTTGCATAGTCTTTTTTATCAGAAAAATAAAAAGAGACTATGCAGGTAGGTCTTTCTGCATTGTCTTAAAATAATATTTTTGCAAAAAGTGATACAGCTTATTCAGTAATTAAATTATCCTAAAGCACCAGCTTGTTAATTTACTCATATAACAATCACATTGTGCTTATCAAGTGTATAGTCCAGTAATGAAGTACCTATACGACAGATTAATCCAACAGTTATTTTTTCCCCAATAAACAGGTAAGTCCAACAATGATAAAACTTAAATGATGAGAATGAGACCTATGATGTCGCAGAAATACTCAATGAAGGTACTTTTACAATCCAAAGACTTAAAATATATTAATTTGGTTATTGTTGGATATGATTTAAGATTTATGATCTTAACCAACAACCATGATCTGAGACCAAAAGGATAAAGCTTCCATTTAAAAGCATGAGTTGAAAATAACAATGTTAAACTCCTCCGAGAAAAAGCTACAACTTACTTCCAATGTATCCTTCAGTTCCTTAGTTTTTGCATCAATAAGCTCAATAGTCACTGGTTTTCCATCCTTCGCTGGAGTTATCTGAAGGTGCAGCAAAAATCAGATAACTGGTTTGCACATCGGGATTCAGGCTAATATTTGCTATATTACCTTGCTTGCAAATACACCTGTATGATAATCAATCTTTCGAGGATTTATGAGGACCCGCTGTGCCAATTTCCCAATCTCAGGATCAAAGCCTGGCATGAGCTGATCTAAAGCCTCAACAAAAGTAACCTGCAAAGTTATTCAGTGGTCAGCATAGAAAGATAGATTATGAAAGAAAAGATTGTTGTTCTGTTGCGACACGACAGATAGTCTTGCAGAAAGTATAATAGTATTTACCTCACTCCCAAGTGCTGTGTACACATCACTAAATTCTAAACCAATGTAACCACTTCCGACAATAGCAATCCATTGGGGTACAAATTCCAGTTTGAGTGCATGATCACTTGTTATCACTGTCTTACCTGCAAAAGCAAACATCGGTATCATCAAATGAAGCAAGTTCAACATAAATGTATATACATTATTTTTTTATAACGAGAAATCCCCGAGGGCTAGGGGTGCACAGTTCGAAACTCGGTGGATAATGGGCCCGATCCTCTACCCTGCTCCACTTAAACAAGCTTTTGATTGGCAGGGTAGGGTTCGTACCCATGATGCGCGCCTAAACCAACACATCAACATCTCTTACTGCTAGTCCTGGGTTGTACATACATAATTGTCATCGATGCTTTAGACAAGAAGAGAAAAAGAATGACTTGGCATGACAAAATCTAATGCTAATTCCATTCTCTTTCTTGATGAGGATGCTGATTCTTTTGTCTTCTTAATATAGCTTCTGGTGTTAAATATACGTGTGCGCTACATCTCATGTCTAAATCTTACCAGCAATTAACATAGATGAACTCAAGTAATTGTAGGAAAATCAATTCCAAATCTTGATACAGAATGTCAGTCAAGTAATGTTATATCACTTCTGCAGATGAAAATTGAGCATTGCCAGGCACGTTCATAGAGCTACTGAACAACAAGCGAACAGACCCTTCCGCCTAACAAGTCTAGGAGTTTTGCACTAATCTTTCATACGAAGTGCTTCCAACGTATATGCTCAAGATTAGTAGATAGTAAAACCAAGTCTTATAACAAATTTTTATCTCAAGCACTGTATATGCTACTTCACAAGTTCATTGCATAAAAAATGGATCTATAGAACCCACTTTCAATAAATCTTAAAATCTTCGTCCCATCAATTGATGTTTCGAAAAATTTAAATCTCTGATGTCAAGAGTATTATGACAATAAGCATAAAGGAATCAAGTAGTATCCTGCAGGCTGCAACCTTCGTATCATGTATAAAAAGTTAAGAGGAAATTCAGTTGTTTATTGCGTTGTGCACAGACAATAACAGTTAATAGGAAATCACTTACCATCAACCTCGATGCCTTTGGGCACCAAGGGGACAGAACCAGTGGCAATTATTATATCTTTTGCTGTTATAACAGTATCTCCATATTTGACCTTTTGTGGACCCTAAAAAGCACAACAAAAGCTTCATCATCAAAATCCAATTGATTACAGACAAAAGAGGTTAGTAAATAGTAATCTGTAAGAGATGAACGTACCAAAATTGTCCCAAAACCTGTTAATATATCCACACCAAGGGCTTTCATTGAATTGGTCAAATTACTACGAATCTTGGAGGCCAAATTATTTGCATGATCAGCAACGCCCTGTCTGTCATATCTGGCGGCAGCAACCTTATATGAAAGATATGTGATGTACCACAAGTACAGCAAATATATCAAGTCAGAACTAAGAGCAAAAGACGAAAAAGCGAGTGTGAAAGACCTGAGTTAAAGTTACATTAGGGGGACACTCGAGCTTCCTTTCTAAATGCAGCTTAATTAACAAGCAGTGTAAAGTCTTTTCATTAAAACACAATAAGTAGGCACCAGAAACATGTGTTGGTTATTGTAGTTTATGCATGAATTATTTCATCTACTTTTACTCCTACATCCCTGATTTTAAATGACTTATGAATGTCACTGCTATGGGAGTTCAGTACTTATTGTTGCCCTAGCCCCTATACACACCCCAAAAAAGAGAGGTGAAAAACAACCGTTATCATGTTGTCTATTTCTCAAATATTAGGGTAAATACAACAATCAGACTCCCAATTCTGACTTGTGCTCTGTGTAATACAGGTTAGGATTACGACATGAAAGTACAAAAAGTTTTTGAGATATGGGGATCAGATACGAACTGCGAAACAAAGATATATGGAGTCTTTTTCACATTTTTCATTATATGTTTACAATCTAAAGATATATTATAAGAATAGAGCTAATAACTGTCAGAAACAAAAGCGAAAAGTTACACACATTCTAATATTCTATCAGTTGTATAAATTTAAACAATACAAGCTATGAATTCAAGTCACCCAAAATCTTTATTAAAAATCATTAGATAGTATACAGAAGCATCAAACACATCAGAAACAAGAGGTATCTCCAAACTTGGTCAACAAACACATTTTTGTTTAAAATTGCATTGAAAAATATCCAGGTTGACCCCATACCCAATGCACCCAATTTCCGGTGGTCATCTCCAACATAATAGTAATAAGTATGGGCATATCGTACATTGTACCAATATGAAGTTTGGAAGTTAGTACCGTGTTTTATAAGTTTTGCTCCTAAACTATTCCATGTTGCATTACCTCATGAAGTCTAAATTTTGTGATTATGCAACAAAATACTCAAACGATCAAACAATTATGCTAATCGACATATGCTATATCAATACCCCATGTCAGAACCTAAACATATTAGGCTTCTAGGAGAAAGAATAAGAAACACTTGTTGACCAAAAGACTTCATATGGTGTTCATTAGGCTTCTAAGAGCAAGAACAGGAAATACCTGTAGACCAAAAGACTTCATATGGTGTTCATTCTGAAGCTCCCGCATGCGACCACTCACGGCTAGAAGGGCTTTGGAAGGAACACATCCCCTATTTACACATGTTCCTCCAACTACGTCCCCTTCAATGATAGCAGTTTTCAAGCCCTGCAAAGATTTTAAGTAGTTATGCAAACTATTTGCTGGAAAAATAAATGGAACCATCTTGTTCAACCCAAGTTCTCATTCCGTCCAGTCATCAACAATCTCACAATTAAATTTCATACACTTATAGAAGTGAAATTGACATTTCATAAGAGTGCACTCTACAATAAGCATTGCCATATTGTTAAGACTCACTTTAGGGGCGCTTGAGCCCTGAAGCTCGGCGAAAGGCAGCTTGTGCACTTTTCCTCGCTTTAATGTAGGCATCAACGTGTTAAAACGTGTGCATCTTCACCAAGGGATTTAGGTACAACATCATTTATATTAATTAGTTCTTTTCCATTTTTATGTCCAAATAATTATTAATTGTGTTTATATTTACGTTTGCATTACATTTCTATATTTGATTTTTCTCCCTTGCGCTTTTCTTCGCTAAAGCCCACACTTAAAGATCCAATTTTCTACAAATAATTCTTCATTCAGGAACTACGTTCAGTAGTAAAAAATAAAGAACCTATACCAGATAATAATTCCTTTTGTTGCTAAGTAAAAAAATATTAGTTCTAGAAAAAGAAAAGAATATCTAGTACTGCTAAAGAAAGCAGAAAAAGCCAGCTAAATAAATTAATATCAATCAAAAACAGAGCAAGGCGGCTTCAAACTCAAATGATAATAATCGGAATCAGCTGAGCATAAATCGTTTGAAGAATTCAGCAACTTAACAGAGAATAATATTAGTGGCCGAATATCAGTATGTTGGGTTTTCCCTTCCTATGTAGAATTGGATTAATAAACTCAATCCAATTTGGACCAGCCCACTTTTGCCCTAAAACTCACACTATATATATATGATCAACTTAGATCTTATTTCATATACACAAGAGTGAATTCATAGCAGCCATATATAGAAAATATAGAGAAAACTTGATAGAGAAAAGCTGATTTTCGCACATTGAAAATCCGCTACAGCAGTCCGCTTCAAACAACGTTTCCCATTTTGTTAACCGTTGGATCGTGCTCAAATTTGAACTGGATTCTCAACATCTAGTTCTTCTATTTCAACGGTGGAGATTGGATTTTGTGGTATGTAGCTCCTATTTTCGAGCACGAACAGTAACTCGTTTTTTGGGGTGATTTCTCTCCTTTCTTCACTAATTTTGGTGCTATATATTTTATGTATTGTTGCTCCGCCTTTGACGTTGATGTTGTAGCAATTTGGAGAACATTGTTGTAACTCTTATTGATTTTAGTAGAGCTTTCGTTGGCGGAGGTCCCGTGATTGTTTCCTCTTCACATTATGTGAAGAGGTTTTTCACGTAAATTTGATGTCTCTTGTATTCAATTTATTTTTTGCTTGCTTTGGTATTTTATTGTTGGTACAGTTGTTGTTCATATATCCGTTTGTGCTTGAAATTAGTTTGCTCCTCTTGTTCAAATAGTGTGAGAAGTTTTTTGACTTGAGTATCCTTCCGCATTTACCTTGTCGTGCAATTTGGTTATTGCTCGTTTCTTCCCAACAAAGCGGTATTAGAGCTTGTGGTTGTATTTGATTGCGTTGATTGTCTATTTGAATGATGGAGGCAAATATGAGCAAGATGATTTGTTTAAATGACATATTTGGAAAGGCAGGATGAAAGATCTTCAATTTGTCAAGAAAATGCATTTACATGTGTTTGCTTCTAACAAGCCCGAGTTTATGAATGATGAATATTGGGAATTTGAGCACATACAAGTTTGTGGTTATATCAGACAATAGGTTGAAAATAATGTGCGTAATCATATTGTGAATGAGCCACATGCTAGAAGTTTATGGGATAAACTCTCGACACTTTATGCTTCGAAGACGGGCAATAAGAAGTTGTTACTAATGAAACAATTGATGAATATCAGATTCAAAGAGGGCAATCTTAATGATTTCCAGGGTGTCCAGCTATCTAGAATGGGTGTCAAGTTTGATGATGAAGTACATAGACTTTGGCTTTTTAATACTCTGCTAGACTCTTGGGAAACTCTTCGGGTTTCTTTGACTAATTCTGCTCCTAGCGGTGTTGTAATTATGGAAAATGTCAAGAGTGGTATCTTAAATGAAGAGATGTGAAGAAGATCTCAAGCCTCATCTTCATCGGCTACTCCGATGTTTTGGTTATTGAAGACATGGGGAGAAGTAACTTCAGAGGTCAGAATGTCAGAGGCAAAAGTAGAAGCAAGTCAAGATCCAAGTACAAGAATGTTACATGTCACTATTGTCACAAGAAAAGGCACATCCAGAAACATTGCTACAGCAAAAGAAGGATGGCGATAATGAAAATTGTGTTGCTATTATTGCTGAAAATGATCTTTTTGTTGCTTGTGGTAAAAATGAAATCAATCTTGTTTATGATGAGCCTACCTGGTTTGTGGATTCATGTGCCACTTCTCATGTCACACCAAAGAAGGAATTATTTTCTTCTTATACTGCAGGTAATTTTGGAATGTTACAAATGGGTAATGATAGTGAGGTTGAGGTATTGGGCATTGGTATAGTTTGCTTGAAAAGTAAGAATGGTTCAAGGTTGGTTCTTAACAATGTCAAGCATGCTCCAAATGTTTGTCTAAATATAATTTCTATAGGAAAGCTTGATGATGAGGGTTATGATCAAACCATTGGTGGTGGCCAGTGGAAGCTTCTTAGAGGTTCAATGGTTGTGGCTCGAGGTGACAAGATATCTGACTTGTACTTATTTCAGGGCTCCATTTATAAAGACTCAGTAAATTTGGGGGAGAATGATACTTCATCAGAGTTATGGCATAGAAGGCTGAGTCATATGAGCGAGAAGGGGATTGATAGTTTAGCTAAGAAAAAATTGCTTCCTGGAGTGAAACAAGCAAAGTTAAAGAGATGTGTTTATTGCTTAGCCGGAAAACAGAAAAGAGTTTCTTTTCAGAGTCATTCGCTTTCACAAAAGCTTGATTTGCTGGACTTGGTACATCTAATTTGTGTGGTCCTTTTAAAGTAAGGTCTTTTGGTGGTGCACTTTACTTTGTGACTTTTATTGATGATCATTCTCGCAAACTCTGGATATATCCTTTGAAGTCCAAGGATCAAGTACTTGGTGTGTTCAAGACTTTTCAGGCCTTGGTTGAGAGCCAGACATGGAAGAAACAAAAATGCATCCGCGCAGACAATGATGGTGAATATATCGGTCCTTTTGATGATTATTGCAAAGAGCAGGATATTCGCCATCAGAGAATTCCTCCCAAAATTCTTCAGTTAAATGATTTAGCAGAGAGGATGAACAGAACTCTAGTTGAGAGATGTTAAGTTGCCAGATTCATTTTGGGCAGAAGCACTTAATACTGTTGCCTATGTTATCAATGTATCTCCTACTGTTGCTTTGGATGGTAATGTCCCTGATAGAGTTTGGTTTGATAAGGATGTCTCTTATGCTCATTTGAGAGTTTTCGGGTGTAAGGCATTTGTGCATGTTCCCAAGGATAAGAGGTCAAAGCTGAAAGTTAAAACTAGGCTTGGTTATGGTCAAGACGAATTCGGCTATCGTTTCTATGATCCAGTTGAGAAGAAAATTGTTAGAAGCTGTGATGTTGTGTTCTTTGAAGACCAGACAATTGAAGATTTTGACAAAGCTGAGAAGGTTGACTCTTAAAGTAGTTAGAGCTTAGTTAATGTGACTATTGCACCATTGCACCTGAAGAAAATCTTCAAAATAATAAAGATCAAGTTGATAATGAAGATGGTGATCGTGTTCAGAATGACCAACATGATGTCGTTGATTCTCCTGTGCAAGATGATGTGGTTGGTCAACAATCAATTGTTATTGATGCTCCATATAGTTCTCTGGAAAATCTACCAGAGAGAAAATACCTTCACCTCGTTATTCTCCCAATGAGTTTGTACTCTTGACTGACGGGGGAGAACCTGAAAATTTTGATGAGGCCATGGATAGTGGAAAAAAAGAAAGGTGGTTTGATGCTATGCAAGATGAGATTAAATCTTTACATGATAATCATACATTTGATCTGGTTAAGCTTCCTAAAGGCAGAAAAGCTTTGAAAAACATGTGGGTTTTCAGGGTGAAACATGAAGATGGTAACCCAATTCCATGGTACAAAGCTAGATTGGTCGTAAAGGGCTTTAATCAAAAGAAGGGGGTTGATTTTGGTGAAATCTTTTCTCCCGTTGTGAAGATGTCATCCATTCGATGTCATCCATTCGGGTTGTTCTGGGCTTAGCTGCAAGTCTAGATTTAGAAGTTGAGCAAATGAATGTTAAAACTATTTTTCTCTCTGGTGACATAGATGAAGAAATTTATATGCAGCAGCCAGGAGGTTTTGACAGTCAAAGGAAAAGAGAATTATGTTTCCAAATTGAAGAAAAGCTTGTAGGTTTAAAACAAGCTCCCAAACAGTGGTACACGAAGTTTGGTTCTTTTATGAGTCAAAAACGCTTCATGAAGACTTCTTCAGATCATTGTGTTTTTGTGCAAAAATTCTCTGATGGTGACTTTATCATTTTATTGCTTTATGTTGATAACATGCTTGTTGTTGGTCATAATGCTTGCAAAATTCAGAAGTTGAAGCAAGAGTTGAATAAGTCCTTTGCCATGAAAGACTTGGGACAGCAAGGCAAATTCTTGGCATGTAAATTGTTCGTGACAGAGAGGCCAAGAAGTTGTGGTTATCACAAGAGAAGTACATTCAGAAAGTACTTCGCAGGTTCAACATGGATAAAGCTAAGGTTGTTCGTGCACCTTTAGCTATGCACTTCAAATTGAGCACGAAGCAGTGTCCTTCGTGTGACGATGAGAAGGAAGATATGAAGAAAATTCCTTATGCTTCAGTTATTGGCAGTTTGATGTATGCGATGATTTGTATGAGACTAGATATTGCTCATGTTGTTGGTATTGTTAGCCGTTTTCTTTCTAATTCAGTAAGAGAGCATTAGAATGTTGTGAAGTGAATTATGAGATATCTTTGTGGCACTTCTAGTCTGAGTTTGTGTTTTGGGACAAGGAAATCTTTTCTTTGTGGTTACACTGATTCAGATATGCCCAATGATGTTGATCTCACAAGTCTACTTCAGGCTACTTGGTTATTTTTACAGGCAATCGAGGTTGCAAAAATGTATTGCTCTGTCTACTACAGAAGTTGAGCTTATTAGTGTCGTTGAAGCTTGTAAAGAGTTGTTCTGGATGAAGAGATTTATGAACTTGGCTTTGTTTGCTCAAGAGAGGTATGTGCTTTATTGCGACAGTCAGAGTGTCATCTTGGCAAGAACTCTACTTTTCAGGGTAGGTCGAAACATATTGATGTGAGATACCATTGGATTAGAGACGTGTTGGATTCTAAGTTGCTTAAAGTTGAGAAGATTCACACGGATGACAATGGTTCAAATATGTTGACAAAATCTTTACCAAGAGGGAAGCTTGAGGAGTGTTGCTTGATCGTCGGGATGGCGGTTTCTTCCACATAGTCGGGAGGAGCAGAATTGTTGGATTTTTGGGGTTTTCCCTTCCTATGTGGATAGATTAATAAAACCCAATCCAATTTAGACCAGTCCAATTTAGCCCTAAAACTCACTATATATAGGATCAACTTAGGTCTTATTTCATATACACAAGAGTGAATTCATAGCAGCAGCCATATATAGAGAAAACTTGATAGAGAAAAGTTGATTTACGCACATTGAAAATATGCTACAACAGTCCGCTTCAAACAGTGTTTTCCATTTCGTTAACCGTTGGATCGTGCTCAAATTTGAACTAGGGTTCTCAACATCTGGTTCTTCGATTTCAACGGTGGAGATTGAATTTTGTGGTCTGTAGCTCCAGTATTCGAGCACGAACAATAGCTCATTTTTTGGGGTGATTTCTCTTCTTTCTTCACTAGTTTTGGTGCTATCTTTTATGTATTGTTGCTCCATCTTTGGCGTTGATGTTGTAGCCATTTGGAGAACATTATTGTAACTCTTGTTGATTTTAGTTGAGCTTTTGTGGGCGGAGGTCCCGTGGTTGTTTCCTCTTCACATTGAAGGGGTTTTTCCATGTAAATTTGGTGTCTCTTGTATTCGATTTATTTTTTGCTTGTTTTGGTATTTTATTGTTGGTATAGTTGTTGTCCATATATCCGTTTGTGCTTGAAATTAGTTTGCTCCTCTTGTTCAAATAGTGTGGGAAGTTTTTTGACTTGGGTATTCTTCCTCATTTACCTTGTCGTGCAATTTGGTTATTGTTCGTTTCTTCCCAACACAGTATGCTAGTACTAACACAATTCAATTACACAAAAGTAGTTTTACCTTCTCGACGGCATGAAGAGCAGCACCATGACCACCAACACCAGCTCCAATAATAACCAGATCATAATCAAAGTCCTTAGAAGGAGCTCCATTTCCAGCCAAAGAAGCCGCGATTCTGTTGGGACGCCTCATAGCATTAGATGCCTGGAGACGTGTAGAAAGAGGCGAATTCAATGACTTGAATCCAAAAGCCTCTCTTCTAATACCGCAGAATCGAAGTGAGCGCGGAGTCAGCAAATTGACATTCGCATTGGAAACGGCGGCGGCGGAGTCCGATCTGCAGATCGTCGACGGAGAAGAGAGCGAGAGAGAAATTGAAGATTGCATTGTGATTATTAGGGTTTTGTGGAGATTGAAATGTGGGAGCAGGGGACGATGGTAGCGAAGGAGGAGATGTATAGTGTTTGAGCTTCGAGAGCTCCGTTGGAGGTGGCGGAGTTAACTAAGTGAGAGTGAGTGTTCTTTTGTTGGTTGGATAAACCAACTATTTTTGTATTTCCTAAGAATTACTCCTCAGTTCCGAGGCGCCATTCAACGGGCCACGGAGCTTAAAGAAATAAAATATGGAGAAATTTTAAAAATATACTACTTGCTCACCTAGATTATAAAAAAAATAGCCTAAAATATATATGGCAAAACTCTTGCCCAAAAATAAATTTATACAGTATTATATATTTATATACAAAAGTCAAATACATTATGTATATAGGTATTTGAATATGCATACGTATTTATACACCTATATACATAAACACTCATACACACCCATATACCACCATATATACTCATATACAATATAATATGCTACTATATAAAAAAATAACCTCAACACTCGTATACACCCGTATACAATATTATACAAAAAATAACTTCAACACCCATATACACTATTATACAATATTATACAATAAATAACTTTAACACCACCAACTCTCATATACACTCATATACACCACCAACTCCAAATATTTAGCTCTATATACACTCATATACCCCATTGTCGATCTGGATCCACTGTTCGCTTTGTTTTGATCATTGGAGAGTGTAGAGGATTCCATTGACCGTTGGATTTCATCAACAACTGAGAGGTATCGAACAATCTTGTGACGATAGACGATGAAGATCATTTTCTCATGTGTCTTCCGGATCATTGAACCCCACCGGAGTATTATCTTTTCATCTGACTCAAATGCAACGACGTCGTTTCTTGGTGATTCCATTATTAATAAAGTAACCTAATAATTTGTGAAGTTAGAGAGGAAATAGCTCACCACCACCATATTTGAGATTCAAGACGGCGGCGATAACACTTTTCATAGTCTACCAGCCATCACCAGAGATTTGAGACGACGATGATGAGACACGGTTGTGTCAAGAGAGAGACGGCGGTAGAGAGAGGAGGCAAACAGAGCGCGCGATAGAGATAAAAATTTGGGTCATTTTTTGTAAGATTTAAAAAGGTTGGTTAATTTTGATAGCATTATTGTCCTAAAATTCATACGTCATTATACCATAAAATAACCTTCTATTATGTTTATTAAATTATTCTTATTTTAATATCTATTTTTATTGACTTTTTTTCATAATAAATACATCTTCAAAATTAAGTAGGATCCAACAAGAATAAAACATAGATAGTGCCATTAAATAGTTACTAAATAAGGAAATATAACATTCTGTTTAAAATAAATCAAAAGAAAACGATGTCACATAAATTGAGACAGAGGTGTTTGATTTTTCACTTGGCGCTATTCTCTCCTCTAGTTTTTTTCTTTAAATATTTTCTAAATTATGATTATACTATAATTCATGGATATCTAAAGTTTTTCTTTTTATTCACCCAAAGATTACCTCTATTAGGATTTTTAAGAACTTCCTCTTTTTTTTTTGTGTACCAGGGTTTTAATTTTGGGTACTACCAAATTACCCAATTTGGTAAATTTATTATACTTATTTTTTTAAATTGTTTAGTCGGTGGACAAGTTATACCATAATTATAAGAACAGGATTATAGTACAAGGATTAATAATAAAATTATTTAGCAAATATATTTTTGGTAATTTTTTTTATCAATGGAAGTATACAACAACAAAGTAAATTTCATTGGGTATGTTATTGTTGATTTTTATTGATATTTTCTATTGGACTAAAAAAGAGGAGTGCAACACATTATATAAATACATGTTTGATCATGTAAATTGAGATAAACTTTTATTCAAAGAATCTTGCCGAAAAAGTATTTGAGAATGATATCTTTATCATATGTGTTTTTATCTCGTGATTAGGAACTTCGAGATTGTTAGGTTCTATAGAGATGTATGGAGGTTAGAAGTATACATGCGTCGTGCATAGAGATGACAGTGGATTCTGGACCCGGTCCGGATACGGTGAATCCAGACCCATTTTATAGGATATGAATCTTCAAAATTTAGATCCGACGGATCCGGATCCGTTTCTGATGGATCGGATCTGGATCTTGATCTTGCATTTGAAATCTGTATCCGATCCAGATCCGATCCGTGAATTCATTTTTTATTAAATATATCCATAATCTAGAATGTAATTTTATAAGTATTTTCTTAAAATTCATAACTACTTGGGAATATGCCGGATTCTTGGGGGGAAAATATCAGTCTGTTTCAATTTATGCATACATCTACTTCATTTAGAGAAACATATTACTCATATACCTACTCCATGCCAATTTGTTAGGCACTATTTTCTCATTTTTGTCAGTCCTAAATAGCTTGACAAGCTCTATATTTTTTTTAAATCAGTAAGCACTTTTCTATATTTAGTAACCAGTTAATTTTTATATTTCAATTTTACCATTGACATGATCGTTGTAAGCCTAGATGAATACAAACAAAAAATTATTTGGCACAACAGTACTTTTGAAATGTTATTATGATATCTAGCCTATGCGTCCTATCAAACTATGTCAAACAAGTAGGAACAGAGGTAGTAACTATACTAGTTTATAAGCTCTCTGGAAGAGCAATGCCTCCAGCTTTCTCTCACGAAAAAGTCAAAATCAGAATAAGAAGGCAGGAGGAGAAAAAAGACTGCAAAACAAATAAATTTATAGATTGGGTTTCATTTTGTCAAAAAAGTTCCAACAGGTGGGAATACTATTCAAAGCAAAAAAATTTATATGTCGATCCAGATTCGATCCGTGGACTCGATGGATTCAATGGATCCGGATTTGGATATGATTTTATGGACCCGATGGATCTGGATCCATGTATGAAAACCGGATCTGGATCTAATAGGATCCGATCCAGATCCGATCTGTTGCCATCCCTAGTTGTGCACTAAGGTGATTAAAGATATGTATGGTGGAACCAAGACCCGGCAAAGACAATGAGAGGAGACTCAAAGCATTTTTCGATTGTGATGAGGTTGTACCATGGATCAACTCTTAGCCTATTTTTTTTTTACATTGGTGATGGATGAATTGACTCATCAAATTCAAGGTGTGGTATCATGGTGTATATTATTTGCAGATGACATAATTCTGATTGACGAGATTACGAAATTAACACTAAGCATGAGGTTTGAAAATAAACGCTAGAGTCTAATGAGTTCAAGTTGAGCAAGACCAAGATAAAATATTTAGAGTACAAATTCAGTTACGAAAATGCACGAGGCTGGCGTGGAAGTGCTTGATACCCGAGCCATCCAAAATAGTGAAAGTTTCATATATCTTCGGTCTTCGAAGGTAGTGGGGAAATTGACAATGAATCAGACAGCGTATTGATGCAGTGTGAATGAAATGAAAGTTCACGTCTCGAGTCTTGTGTGATAATTAAGTGCCACCAACTTTAATAATAGTAATATCAATATTTGTCTATTGGATTTCAAACGTATAATTTTTTTATATTTTTGCTTGTTTAGGTTGGATATATTTTTATCCGACGGGTTACACTACTTTAACATGTTTTGATTCGATTAATTGATGAGTCATTTTGAATTTAATCTATTGGGTCAATTTAATAAAAGAGTCATGACCCAACCAGTAGAAATACTGAACCAATTAGGTGAATTTGGTGGGTTGGGTTTAGTTTTGCCCCTCGTAGTGAACACAAACAATGAATAATATGGGTAAGTAAAAGGAAAAACAGAAAAAGAAAATAGGGGATAAATGATAAGTGACGGAAGAGGACAAAGCCACCAGTACTTATCAACTCAAAACCAACGACCCATCCAAAATACCACTCTGCAAAACCTACAAACTGCCAACAGGTTTTTCAATCCACTGGCTGGCGGCTGCAGCCTTCACCGATTCCTTCAATCCCACATTCCTTCAATTCATTCATCGTTGTGAGGTCCTGAATTGGATTATTATAGACCGTCGATCAAATTAAGTATGGCAGACGTGGCACCAAAGGAACGCAAGATCTTGGTCGCCGTTGATGAGAGTGAGGAGATCACTTATGCTCTCTCATGGTGTATAGCGAACATAATCACTGGAAACTCCAATGATGCCCTTATCCTTCTCTACTCAATACCACCTCGAGTTGTTTACTCTTCCTTGGACGGATCAGGTGAGAAAGACCACCCCTGAAGGTAAATTTCATTAGGTAATTGATCATTTCGAGTGATTAATTGAATGACATGTCTCGTATTTTTTTTGAAATCTCAGGATATTTGTTTTCATCTGATATATTGGCGACCATGGAGAGGTACATCAATGGCGTAGCGGTGTTTATGTCGGATTCGTACACGCAGCGAAATTTGAAAATCTATGTTTCAAATTCGACGACGGTCGAACTACAGTATCATAAGTAATGAAAAATATAAACACAAAGAATAATGTAAAATTTCGACAGAAGACTTACATTCGAAGCAGCAATCAGTCAAGCAGTTGAATCTGTTACTTTGTGTAGTCCGAGAGTGCACACGTAAACGACCCTCGATTTGTAAGTTCAGAGAACTGTGATGTAATTTGCTAAGTCAGGAATGCTAGGGATTCTGACAGAGCTTTAGAAGAGATTTATCTCTCTTAGGTTTATTATATTTAGGAATGGAAGGTAAGCCCTCTATTTATAATTGCAAAATAGAGGCTTAGGGTTTCCGTGGGCTGGCTCGTGAAAATCGGTGAAAATTGATCGCTAGAATGCATGCACCGCGATCCGCTAAAGAGGCAGCGGTCGCCCGATGTTCTTGCGCATGGTCCCAAATGGCACCGCATGATCTGCTTCTAATTTTCAGTCTTTTCTCATTTTAATGTCCCGGTCATCAACCGAACATATAGGTATAATCTTCTTCTAATTACATCCTTCAATCGACTGAACATTTGACTTAGTGTTACCCTTCAGGCTTTTACATATCGTCACTAATTACATTAGGATCTTGGAACTCTGAAGCTGTAGGAAGATGAACCCAATATGTAAAGTTTAGCTACACAAAATATGTGAACTGAACATATATGTGAGAAGATAAAATCATTTCATTCTTGACACACTTAATCAAGCTTAGGATTTGTCAAGTGTCTATCAAAATGACTTGATTATTATAACTCATCTATATTAGTTGACAACAGGACCGTATCGCAACGTATCGATCGTTAACGATGACTTAGTCAACCTAATACCATATGAGTACCTGAGTGTTCACTCGAATATAAATTCAAGGAATGAATCATTTCTTGGCTCACATACCACCTTTAATCTACTTCATAATGCACCCAAAACAAGCCACGTCTTAACCTATAAGGCATTTGAGCTTAGGACAGGATCAAAGTACATTACTCCGTAAACAATATGATATTGACCTCAAGTCTAAGGACTTTTATCTCCCACACGCCGATGACATTATAGACATTTAACAAAATAGTACATCAGCAGGGCGTACCAATACTTCAACAAGTATCCATGTGTCAATCACGAGTTGTCATAACTCGTAGAAAGTGAGACATACTACATCCTCTAAGGATATGATGCAGACATGTCGACGTATCGCATATCATCGATATCCCAATTTCGATGATCATTAGTCGAGGTAATTTTATATTTACGTTATAACATTAATTATCACATCATTAATAAATATGTAACCTCTAGGGATGCATTTATAGAAAATTATAAACAATCAACTAATAATTCAACAAATGCAAATTGTCATAATAGTAATCATCATTAATATAAATACGAATGCGTATAAAGTACATTGTGTCCTAATACAGACTGTCTCTAGGACATACATATACTTTCAATCTCCCACTTGGACTAGAGTCAATCACTAACATATCTAATACTCATGTTCTCAAAATGACCATTATGATTCACCAAGCTTAATGGTTTAGTAAACGGGTCTGCTAGATTATTGTATGTAGGAATATAATCTATCTTGATATCTTCAGCTTCCACCACCTCTCAGGATGTGGTACTTCCTTGGTACATGCTTGTTTTTATTTGTTGATCTTGGTTCTTTTGCATGTGCAATAGCATCAGGGTTGTCACAATAAATGGTTATTGGAGAACTAGCACTCGGAACAACCCATAGTTCCTTCAGGAACTCAGAAATCGCGACAACTTCTTTAGCAGCCACCGATCTAGCAATGTATTCCGCCTCAGTAGTCGAGTCTGCAGTAGTAGCCTGTTTGGAACTCTTCCAGCTCACTGCTCCTCCGTTGAAAATGAAAGTGTAACCAGACTGAGATTTGAAATCATCAACATCTGTCTGGAAACTAGCATCGGTATACCCAGTAGCAACTAGCTCATCAACTCCACCATAGACTAAGAAGTAATCTTTAGTACGCCTGAGGTACTTGAGAATACTCTTGACTACTTTCCAGTGTTCCTCGCCAGGATTCTGTTGGAACTTGCAAGTCATACTAAGTGCAGAGGTCATATCTGGCCTAGTACAGGTCATGACATACATGATTGATCCTATAGCCGAAACATATGGGATCCTCTTCATATGTTCAAGTTCAATAACATTAGAAGGGCAGCCCTTCTTTGATAACTTGATGCCTTGACCCATTGGAAGACCGCCTTTCTTGGAATTCTCCATTGAAAAACGTTTAAGCACTTTGTCTATGTAGACTGACTGTGACAACCCCAACAAAATATTAGGTCTATCTCTATAGATCCTAATTCCCAGAATATGCGAGCACGCTAGATCGCCATTATGAAGGTCTTGGACAACCAACCCTTAACTGACTGCATGGGGGTCTTATTATCTCTCATTATCAATATGTCATCAACATATATTATAATGAAGACAATATCCCCATCCTTGCGTTTGGAATAAACACAAGGATCTTCTTTGCTTATGACAAAATCAAAAGATTTGATAGCATTGTCAAAACAAATGTTCCAACTCCCAGAGGCTTGCTTAAGCCCATAAATGGACTTCTGTAGCCTGCACACATCATTTGGTATGGACTCACATGAAAATCCCTCGGGTTGTTTCATATACACTTCCTCAATTAGATTACCATTGAGGAATGCAGTTTTGACGTCCATCTGCGAAATGTCATAATCATAATGTGCAGCTATCGCAAGCAAAATCCGAATAGACTTTATATTAGCCACCGGTGAAAAAGTTTCATCATAATCCACACCAGGACGCTGAGTAAAACCTTTAGCCACTAGTCTAGCTTTATAAGTCTGAACCTTGCCAGATGCATCAATCTTCTTCTTGAAGACCCATTTGCATCATATGAGTTTAACCCTATTTGGCAAATCAATCAAGTTCCACACCTGATTGATATACATGGATTTCATTTCGGATTTTATGGCTTTTTGCCATCTCTTTGAATCAATGTCTAGCATTGCTTCGCTGTAGGTTCTAAGCTCGTCATCACCTGAAATATCTAGCTCATTTTGTGTTTCCACAAGTAGATTTAGTCTTTTCGGAGGACTATGAGATCTAGTAGACCTACGGAGTTGATTATCTTGCAGTTCAATTACATGTATGTTCTGACTGTGAGTAGGTTCTTGTGCGCTGGTCGATCCACCAACATTAGAGCTTTCATGAATATCATTTTCATGTCTTTTCTGAATGAGAGGAAATGCAACTGGTGCACTTGCTCCCAAGGTCTGTGCCGGAAGATCTTGCATTTCTGCATTATTCCTCGTAGCACTCCCACTGGCCGAAGGATGTACCCTAAATACCCAATCTTCGCCAGAAGCTCCCACTGAATTCTTGCCTTTATCATTTGGCAAAGATTCAGCCTCTATATTACTTTGTTCTTGAATTTCTTCAAGTTCTATCTCCATGCAACTCTCATCCTTGTAGACATATTCGTCTTTAAGGAAAGTTGCGTTCCGAGAAACAAATATCTTATGTTCTCCAGGAAGACAGAAATAGTATCCTTTAGTTTCCTTTGGATACCCAACAAAGTAACATTTCTCACTTTTAGATTCTAACTTATTAGTGATCAACTTCTTGACATATGCAGGACACCCCCAGGGCCTCATGTGTCTAAGTGATGACTTCTTGCCACACCATACCTCATATGGTGTCTTTTCGACTGATTTAGATGGAACTCTGTTTAGAACATATATTGAGGTCAAAATAGTGTATCCCCAAAGGTGTGTAGGAAGAGCTTAAAAGCTCATCATGGAACGAACCATGTCAAGCAAGGTTCGATTTCTCCTTTCGGCAATGTCATTCATCTGTGGTGTTCCAGGAGGTGTCCATTCGGAATGAACTCCATGAAGCTTTAGGTAGTCAAAAAATTCTTTACTTAAGTATTCACCCCCACGATCAGATCGAAGAGTCTTGATACTCTTTGAGAGTTGTTCTCAACTTCACATTTAAACTCCTTAACCTTCTCAAAAGCCTCAGATTTGTGTCTCATAAGATACAGATATCCAAACCTTGATAAGTCGTCTGTGAAAGTGATGAAGTAAGAGAAACTTTCTCTAGCTTGAGTCAGAAATGGTCCACATACATCCGTATGTACTAACTCAAGCATCTCCTTGGCACAGATCCCCTTTCCAGAAAGAGGTTTAATGGTCATCTTACCCTTCAAACAAGATTCACAGTTACCATAAGATTGTGAGTCAAATGGTTCGAGGTAATTTAACTTCTTCAACCGTTCTATCCTTGTTTGATTGATATGACCAAGTCTGCAATGCCATAAGTAGGTAGAATTTCTTTCATTTAACTTGACCCTTTTATTTTGTACATTGAAAATTTCCATGTGGTTGTTTAATGTATACAATCCATTCACAAAGGCGCAATTCCATACACAACATTATCTAAAGTCAAAATCATATTTCCATTAGACGTGTTTGAGGAAAAACCCTCTGAATCAAGTACAAGAATAGAAATAATATTCCTTATCAAAGAAGAAACATAAAAATAATTGTTCAACATTAAAACTTTGCCAGAAGATAAATCTGTCACGATCCGAACCCCGGGCCCGCGACTGATGCCCTACCTGGGCACCCTTCTATTCATACAACACAAGTAACCTGCGGAAGCTAAACAACACATTTTTTTTCTTTAAACAAAGGCAAAGTCGGCAAGGCTGTCATAATATATAACACCCGAATGGGACTACAACTGTACAATAATATAAATACAACTCACGTCAGTACATCCCACATATGAATACAGACCTCTAAGAGTTTTGACAACAACTATGACGGGACAAGGCCCCGCCGTACCCTGAAATACACAATGATCTAAACCAATCGTACGATGGTAAGCTCAAAACAAAAGCTACCTCAACAATGAACAATATCCCACACACGCGATCACCCAATCGAAACCTAAACTGCGGCATGAACGCAGCCGGAAGTCGATAACAAGTATTAAGTATGGAACGGAAATAAAGTACAGTATTAAAATCATGGCTGACCAAGAAATGACAGGGGCAAGTAAAATAATCAAATACCAGATTCAACCGTGTCATATAAAATAAGAGCCAACTGTACCTTGTACCGCACTTCGCATCAGCATCACTCGCATTTACTTACAGTTGGATGTCTACTCATAGAATCATCATGTGCATACACGTATAGATAACGTATCATACTCCGTACCTATAACCTGTCCCGACCCATCTTGGGACTCAGTCCTCATACTCTGTATCTAACATGTCCCAGCCCATATTGGGACTCAGTGTAAGGTCGTATAAGGTATAACATGTCCCGACCCATTCTGGAACTCGGTGTGAAGTCATGTAAGGTATAACATGTCCCGACCCATTCTGGGTCTCGGTGTAAAGTCATATAAGTCATGTAAGGTATAACATGTTCCGGCCCATTCTGGGTCTCGGTGTAATGTCATATAAGGTATAACATGTCCCGACCCTTTCTGGGTCTCGGTGTAAAGTCATATAAGGTATAACATGTCCCGGCCCTTTCTGGGTCTCGGTGTAAAGTCATATAAGGTATAACATGTTCCGGCCTTTTTTGGGTCTCGGTGTAAAGTCATATAAGGTATAACGTGTCCCGACCCTTTCTAGGTCTCGGTGTAAAGTCATATAAGGTATAACATGTCCCGACCCTTTCTGGTTCTCGGTGTAAAGTCATATAAGTCGTATAACATATCCCGGCCCATTATGGGACTCGGTGTGTTCATCATCCTCACATATGTACCTATAACGTGTCTCGACCCTTTAGGGGACTCGATGTAATCATGACTATCCATATAACCCTCATATGTGTACATGCAACGTGTCCCGGCCCACCATGGGACTCGGTGTATCAATTCAACCATATAACATTTTAAATCATCTTTTGACTTTCCATAAAGCCGTTATAACAAACTTTCCATAAAGCCATTATAACAAACTTTCATTTTAGAAACTAAAGCACTACCACATCTTTCTTTTTAAACAAACCAAGGCACTATCACCTCTTTCCTTTTAATAAAACCAAAACATTATCATGTGATGTAACATTAGGGAAATGAACCCAAAAGTACTATGTACATCTATTTTTTCCTTTATAAAACCCAAGATACTAGAACTTGTAGCATCAAGGCACTTTCACTATTAAAAACAAGTTACTTGCACTTTTAAACTCAAGTAACTTATTCTTTTCAAATCAAGTGACCTATACCTTTAAATCAAGTTACTTCTTCTTTCCCAAAATCAAGTCATTTATACTTCATATAAATCAAGTCTCTCATACTTCATCTAATCAAATCTCATATACTTTCAAGTAAGATCTCATATCCCTTCAAGTAAAGTCTCATATACTTTCAACTAAGTCTCATAACTTTCAAATAAATCTAGTCTCACGACTTTCAAATAAATCAAGTCTCATAACTTTCAAATAAATCTAGTCTCATGACTCTCAAATAAATCTAGTCTCATGACTTTCAAATAAATCAAGTCTCATTACTTTCAAATAAATCTAGTCTCATGACTTTCAAATAAATCAAGTCTCATTACTTTCAAATAAATCAAGTCTCATTACTTTCAAATAAATCAAGTCTCATTAGTGTTGTAACTTAGCAAGATCAACTCGACTCCAATGCTTACTAAACACTCTTACCAACATCTCCCATAAGACTTGGTAAGGACTTAGGAATAATTTAGACATGCCTTTAGCATAGAATCAATAACATGAATACTCTAATAATGAGGCAAGTATACTTCAAGAAACAAGTCATGTATACTCCAATAATCAATCATGCCGATAGAAGGAAGAAGTTCACATACCTCGTTGACGACTAACCAACACGGCAAGTAGAATACGCCCCAATGTACTTCAACCTTGTTGACTATTTCACATGCCAAGTAGAATATGCCACACGTAGTACTTCAGCCTAAAATGACAATAGCACTTCTATCAACTTCAAGCTTCCAAGTGTAATACTTATACCAAATAATGGCCCTCTTATTCTACGGGAATTTGGGCGGCACTTCCTTTGTTTCTACGTACTTTTCCAAGGCCCAAATTCAACAACAACCAAGCCACAATTAAGGGCACAACCAGCAGTTAACTAAAGGGGATCATACGCATACCTTACATGAAAAATTCAGCCCCTTAACTTAAATAAACAGTTCACAACCAAAGCAACAACCAAAGGGGATTACACGCCAACTTGACGTGTAAAATTCTGCCCACAACGATATAAAAGCAGTCTATAAAACATTCCATAATTAACCAACATTAAATGTACAATATGAAGTCTTTAACACCCTTATTCCTTAGGACTTTCATTAGACACTTTACCACATTAATCATGCATATTATGGGCTGATTTTCCAGCATAATAACACCCCAAAACAGTCCATAAAACGACACGACGACGTCTAACAGTTTTGGGCAGTTTTCAGTCAACAACAACTACAACAATCCAAAGTCCTTTTCCATTTCAACACTTATATATATTCCATATCACATATCAACAACCATATTGTTACACCTCGTAAGTTTAAGGCAATAATTAAGAACGTCATTAAGAAATAAGATTCGAATTTTGGAAATTAAGTATATTCTTACATGCTAATACAGAATAATTTTGGTAATGACAAATGTGACGCCGGAAATTTCTTTAATGATAGTTATATATCCCGTTATGGATTGATGATGTATATAAGACGACAACGAGAATTTAAGGCAACGAGAGTTATGATTAATAGAAGTGTGATTAAGAGTTATTACTTGGGCGATTAAATTAATGTAAATAGACAATTAGAGGACCAAAGTGTAATATTTAGGGGGACCAAAGTGTATTAATAAAAATTTGAAAAATCTTACTTATAACCTAACAAAAACTCATCTTCCCCACTTAAAAAATAAT
This sequence comes from Przewalskia tangutica, assembly GCA_029844215.1. Classification (NCBI taxonomy): domain Eukaryota; kingdom Viridiplantae; phylum Streptophyta; class Magnoliopsida; order Solanales; family Solanaceae; genus Przewalskia; species Przewalskia tangutica. The sequence goes on along the minus strand of CM056731.1, from coordinate 13,780,013 downwards.
CTCAAACTCCATCACCTCTCTCTCTGTAGCCGATTTTTGCTCCTTCTCCATAGCAAAAATTATAGTTTATTTCCCCCTCCTTATACTACATTGTTCACCAAAACTTGGAACCAAAAACAACACCCAAACAGTGGGCAAAAATCGAGAGAACTGGGGCAGAAAATCAGAAATTGTTGGGCAGATTTTTAGTCAACTTTGGAGGGGTATATCTCCGAGTATATTAGGAGTTTTTAGGTGATTCAAAAGCCTAAGATGAAGTTAGTCGAGTCTAGTTTCCTTGTATATCAGGAGTAGAGAATTATGGACGTTACCAGTTCAGTTGACAAAACAGTGAGTAGTTCGGTCCTCACTGGACCGAAATTAGGGCAGGTTTTCTTCAATTTTTGGAGAGAAATTAGGGAAGAAAAACGTGTATAAATGATGAGTTACATGGTGGGACTCATGCATGTTGAATTGGAGTTGAAGAAGTGAAGAAGTGAAGAATTGAGCAAGAGAAATCGATAAAATAATGGGTATTCGGATAAGGGCAGTGGGTTCGACGTTGGGATTGTTTTGACTTCGTTGAGGTATAAAATTCGTCTTCCTATTAAATAATTAGAGTTGCATGTTGTTGTAGTTTAAGTAATGGACTTGTGTTAATAAGAAACTTGGATTTTAGACAATGCATGTGAAGGCTTGGGCGTTATTACCGATTATGGACTGATTTGGACACCTTGGGGTTGATTGTCGTTATTGTTAAAATTATCACAAATTGCATGTTAAAATAGAGGAGTCTGGATATTTAAAGAAAGTAATGGTTTACATAAGAATGTTGGAACATGAAGTGTATCTTAAGAAGTTAAGAAAGAAAGTATGGAATTATGTTGTTGTTGGTCGAAATTTACATGGACTTATTGAACGTGGTTGTCTCGTCTTAAGGTTGTTTTGTTAAGTTATAATGATGAGATATAAGTTATGACTTGTTATTGGTTTGTTGAGCTTGTTGGTTAACTGTGGATATGCGTATAAACAGGGGAAGTGCTGCCCGAATTTTTGTGGAATAGGAAGTTGTCATATGATATAAAGTATACTAGTAATCCTAGAAATTGACAGTCATATTGTCATTATAATAGGTTGAAGTTCTAAGATGGGGCGTATTCTGATATTGAGTTGGCTAGTACGACTAAAAGGTATGTTAAGACAACTCCTTCTTTCTTTTGACATGTTCTGCGTATGAAGATAACTGTGATGTTATTCCATTTATTCTACTCTTAGAAGTTAAGGAGTATTCATATTATTGATTCTTTGCTAAAAGCAAGTCTAAATTGTTCCTAAGTCCTTGTTAGTGCATATAGGGAAGACGTTGATATTCATGAGAGTTTTTAGTAAGCACTAAAGCCAATTTGACTTTGCACATCCAAAATAACTAATAAGTATTAAATGCTGGAACTGGTTTAATAAATAAGAAAGTATATTTTTAATGAACATGTTAAAATAAGCCATTACAGCAGCAAATGAATAAGGTATCGACAAAACAATTATATTAAAAATGATTAGAATTTCATCTGCATAGAACTAAGATAGAACCAATTTGTTTTACATTTGCTAGTTCACAGCTGATTATATAATATCTCTATAAAAATATAACCTACTAACGACGCGTATAATGAATTAATTAGGCAATTAAGATTTATTATCACCAATCAGATAGTTCCATAATGTTAACCAGAAAAGGAAGGACATTATTGTCATCCAATAAATTCAGAAAATGTTTATTGTCATTCATGCATTTATATTTTACCCAAGACGATATGATATGAGTTGACGACAAGCGCTATGTGAAACTCTTCATCCCTTTATTTTGATATGATTTATATGAAGTGAACATACGGCGGACGTACACGATTTCTATACAAAAATTCCAAATGATACGTGACACGATAAGTGCCTTGAGGTTCCAAGTGATGATTAAAAGTGATATATAATATGATAGTGCCTGAATTCCTAAATGATAGTTCGTCTTAATTATTCCATCGAGTCTCCACTAATGATTTAAAATACATATGATTGTTCCATTGAGTCCCAGATGATGATGATGTGTATTGCATATGATTCCTCATGATACTCCACTATAGTTCTCATCAAATTATACCAACGATCGCTCGATTTGGAAGTATACGCTTAGAATTTCCCATCAAATCAATGAAATTATCGTCTAACCCATTAAGGATGTTAGTAGATAAATATATTGATCACTAAATATCATTGACTCCCTTTGTTTAACACTAAATATCATTGGTTCCCCATAACTAAATATATGTGACTTATATCCTAATTGTTGCAGCAATTTCATGATCTGTTGCAGCAATTACATAATCTGCTGTAGCAATTGCATAATCTGTTGCAGCAGTTGCATAACCTGTTGCAATAAGTACATAATATGTTGCAGCAATTGCATAATCAACTAGAATGATTTTTCTTCTTCGTTAAGATAGCGGTTAACTAGACTGTCTTATATTCTGGTTAGAACATATAATCACTCAACCCTAGTGCAGAACCCTTTTATATTTCTATGATAGGATTTACCACATAGGATGATTAAGAACAGTAACCTATAATGCTACACAAGTATCGGGGTACTTTCGTCCGTAATTTTAACCTATGTCTAGTCAATTACAGCATATCCAAATCTCTCCTTTCGGCTTTTGATTCGAAATCATATAGGTTATGATAATTAGTGATCAATTAATTATTAAACATTCATACCAAATATTGACTAAATCTTAATCAAGTGAAGAAGAAATCAAACTACTGCATTAATTCATGAATAAAAGTTTCAAGCGATTCATAAGGAAAGCCCTAATAGAGTATTTAGCTCCTAGTCATAGTCACACTAAGAATTAACACAATATCCATACATAAACTGAATTAAAAATGAAAGAAAGAAAATTACGTAGAACAAAGTCTTCGATTGTAGCTCTAAATCCGCCTTGTGTTGTGTTGTAGAATGACCAACCTCTTTCATAGCACTAATCTCTAGGGCTTAAATATCCTCTAATTTTCGTGCCCTATGGACCATTCTGCCCTTAATCAATTTGCCTTGAATGAAATTTTACGTGTCGACCGCTGTTCAGATACGGCATCATGCGGCGAACTCCCGCAGCCTTATCAAGACAAATGGCATCACGATCGCTCGATGGCACCGTGGTGCTGAATGTCCTGTGACTCTCAGAATATGGCACCGCTGATCGTGATAGTGGCACCGCAATGCTGCCTTCTTTCACTCTCAGTTGTCAACTTTCGTCCTTTTCGCCTCGGGAGCACATTTTCTGCCAATTTCTCGTTCCTTTTTGCCATTTTGCCTTTTTGCACCGTTGTGACTCAAAAGAAAAAATAAACCTACTACTATACTAAACACAACAAAAATGAGTGAAATATCAACTAAAATATGACTCAAAATGCGTATACAAAATAATCATAACAAACACCCCATTAGTGGTGTTCGAGGTACCTGAAGATATTTTATTAACAAAAAACTGGTCATGAGAGTACATACCAATCTATAACAAAATGAAACAGCTGCAGCAGTTGTTCCAACAGATTATTGACTTGTTGGAACAAGTGGACTACTTGTTGCAACATGTAATAAAATTGTTGCAACAAGTCATTAACTCTGAGTCGCCGCTTTTTTGGGGTAATATTTCGCATCACAAGATGTCCAACAGATTATCGAGTTTTTGCAACAAGTGTATTACTTGTTGTAACAAGTAGTACACTTGTTGCATCAAGTCAATAATCTGTTGGAAGCAACTTCAGTTTTTTGGGTTCTGTTTCAGACAAAAACTGAAGTTGACTTCAACAGATAGTTGAGTTGTTGCAACAAGTGGAACACATGTTGCAACAACTATACAACTTGTTGCAGCAAGTCAATAATCGGTTGGAAGCAGCTTCAGTTTTTTGGGTTACGTTTCAGACAAAAATTGAAGTTGACTCCAACAGATAGTTGAGTTGTTGCAACAAGTGGAACACCTGTTGCAATAACTATACAACTTGTTGCAGAAAGTCAATAATCTGTTGGAAGCGGCTTCAGTTTTTTGGGTTTTGTTTCAGACAAAAACTGAAGCTGACTCCAACAGATCGTTGAGTTGTTACAACAAGTGGAATGTTTGTTGCAACAACTCACTCAATTGTTGCAGATTATTTATTTAACAATTGCAACAACTTCATAATCTGTTGTAGAAGTTACAACAACCACATTATATGTTGCAACAACTACAACAACTACTGTAAGTTGTTGAAAAATCAGTAGATTTATACCCAGGTAAAAAATTGAAATAAAATAGCATTGTTTTACTCACCAAATGAGCGAAAAATACTTATGAAGTAATTGTCAGTGCTACATGTTGACACTCAATTTTGACCCTCTCGTCCAGTCATTAACTATAAAATTACACTAACTTTTTCAAAATAATTTTAACAATGTTATAATAATAAAATGCAACAATAAAACATTAATACATGCATAAATAAGCGATTTAATAATGGCACCGCATTTTACGTAGAATATTAAGCATTTTTTTAGTTTCACGTCCGAATTCGCATAAATATTATGTCTGCATTTAGCATTTTAATAATAATAAATACATAAATAAATAAATAAATAATTTAATAAGGGCGTCGCATAAAGCATTCTTTAAAATCATAACCGCATTTATTAATACGCAAAGCAATCTCATAATTATGTGCAATTTAAACTCCTATTAAATTAATTTTAATCTAACGCCGTAAAAGATAACACATACATATTTTAATAATGAAATCACGTTTAAATAAAACATTAAGTATTTCTTAAATATCATATCCGCATTTGGTATTTTTAATAATGTTCAAAGCAATTTTAATGAATAACCAAGCCACACTTATTTACCAATAATTAAAACCAATACCTTAATTTGAAGCCCAAACGTTTGACCCGCGACCCAGACATCTCAACCTTTTATTTCAGCCCACATCGTCCATACACAGTAAAACATTTCCCTACCAAGAACAAGAACTAATAAAACCCTTTACCTTTTCTAAACCTAAAAAAAGAACCCTAAATCGCCACTCACACCCTAAGCCCATCGCCGACAACCCCGTGATTCACGCCTGAAGATCTGGTAGTCCATACCATGGTCTTACCGAGATTCTTCATAAAAGTTACCAAAATCTGCCTTAATATTTGTACTCCAAAATAATGATGCAAGTACCGAAATCGCACGAAATCAAAGTTTACCATAAATTACCATAAGAAGCTTGTAGAATCACACCAATAATCAGTTCAAGATTTTCGAAATCAACACCGAAGATCGCAATAAAATCAATACCAAAATCTTACCAAATCGAGAACCCAATTGGAACTATATATACATAGGTTCATACACATACAAGGCAGGGGTTAAGGATCAGAATACAGACTTTCGTAGAAAGACCCCTTTAATATCAATGGAGAAATTGAAAGAAAAAACAGGCAAAAATCATTCAAAGTTAGCATTCTAGAGGAGATAATCAGAATCTTCAACCCTTTTTAGAAGTTTCATCCTTTCAAATCGCATAACCGCAATAAACACTCCGAGTGGATCAACGACTTGATACACTGCCTCGGTTCGCTGTCCGGAGAAGGTAAACCCGAATTCTTCTTAGTTCTTTTTTGTGTTGTTGTGTGTTTGTGTGATTAAACATGTGTTGGTTAGTTCATTCGTATTACTGTGTTCGTCGATGCGTGAATATACTTCTCAAGCTCATGTATATCATATTGTATGTCTCCGGCCTGTTCTTATTTGTCACGACCATTCGGCCGCTGATCGCGCCACCGGCACCTGTCATGTATACATCAGAGAATAGCAGCGGAACATACATACACATAAACCTGAATAACGTAAACATCGCAAGTCGATGCGCCGCTTTCCATAAAATAAACTTAATCGAAAGTGAAACAAGATAACTTATTCTTACAACCCAAACCACAAACGTGACTACGCACTTAAGAATAACAATCATGTGGACAGGCCCCGCCATACCCCTGAATGTACAAAGTCTACAACCTCATGGAATCGTACCAAAAGACAAAGCCTCCGGAGAAATGGAGCTGTTGACACCCAATTTTGACCCTCCCGTCCAGCCATTAACTATACACTTACACTAATTTTGTAAAATAATTTTTAGGGATTTTTATAATAAAATGCAGCGAATAAAAACATAAATACAGGCATAAATAAATAATTTAATAATGACACCGCGTCTTAAGCACTCAGAGTCCCGCACCCGCATTTATTAACTTTAATTCTTAAATAATTAATAAATGCATAAAATAAATAATTTAGCGATAACGTCGTGTCAGGTAGCATAGCCGCATTTATTAGTAATCATTTGTAATTTAAAATCAATTTTAATCTGATATATGCATTTAATAGCGTCGCATTTATAAAAGCTTTAAACATCACACTTGCATTTAGCATTTAAGTAATTTAATCTAAACTCAATTCAATTTTAATTTAACTTCGCAATAATGCATTCTAATAAGTTTTTAAAATAATAGCGCCGCATTCTAAAGTATTAAGCATTAATTAAGTAGCACGTCCGTCTTTATTTCTTTATAATAATTTAAACTCAAGCACTAATTAAATAGCACGCCCACTTTATTCTCGTAATAATTTTAATAAAAGCATTTAAATAATTTGAGCACAATTTATTAATTTGAATTACTACTAGTTAACTAATTAATTCCTAAAACTAATACCTAGAATTAATACCCAATACCTAATTTAATCCACTTGCCCAACCCAATCACCCGCGAGGCCCGCGACCACTACCTATCCAAGCCCAATACCCGACCTTTTATATCGACCCAGCCCTCATTTTCCTATTACCCTTCGCCCATCTTCATCCCTGAACATTTAACCTAAAGAAGCCCTAACCCGCGTGATATCTTCCTCCCCTACTCATGAAGCTCACGGATTTTCAGGAGGAAAATCGATAACCTTACCATAACCCCTTCGAAATCAACATACAATATTTACCTTCCAAAATCAATTCAACCAGATCAGTAAATCTCACCCAAATCGCACCCCGAATCGCGGCTAAGAATGTACCCAAATCTTCCATCTTCTTACCATAAACGCCACCTCATATATACCCTATATAAAGCACATGCAAAGGCAATCGAGAAGGCAGAGCTCAGTGGGGGGCAGAGCTGGGTCAGGGAACCATCGAGAATACCCACAACATCGATATGAGACCCTCTCTTAGCAGCAGTTAAGAACCCATTCGAAGGGAAGAAAGCGAACATCGGGAAGGAGCAAAGCGCAGCATGAATCCACTCTTTCTATTTTTCGATTAACAATAGCCAACCAGCGAGGATCGAAAACCCTTTCAGCAATCGAGTATAGAACAAACCCCCTCAGAATAGCAAGGCAACCTTCAAACTCAAGGGAACCCCTTTTCTTTTCGTTCGAAACAACAGTCGAAACACCTAAGCCATCACTTTTCCAATTCGCATCGCAAAACCAAAACCCGAGCGAGTCGACGACTTGATACGCTGCCCTGTTTCACTACTCGGAGAAGGTAATTTATCACCCTTTTCGTCTTAGACTTCGTTTGATATTAATATATGCACATGAGTTGTGTATGACTGCCTAAACGCATGTCAGAGTTGGTATGAAGGATTGGTTATGTTGTTTTCGTGACTGTAACGGTCAATTTGTTTTACTAGCGTTTGTCGTGTGGCTGAATGATGTAGCTATTGCTTGAATTTATGGGACCAACTGAGTTATGTTGTTTAGGTTCATTACAAGTATTACAACAATCGTTTGTATAAGTTAAATGGTCGTCATGTAAAACAGTCATATAAGAATGAGTATCTATGAGATATATGCTAAACTAGCAGTCATGTGCCACTTCTGTGATATCTGGTCGTCCAGATTAGTCTGCATATTAGAAGCATATGTTTATTATGTGCTTATAGTTTGGAACTGTCAAGGGTCCAGATTGCTTACGTTCGTTTGATCTATAAATCAGTCTAAAGGAACCTGTTTGGATAGTATCTGTTTGGGTTAATGTCAAATAATTAGTCCTGGCCTCACTACACTGTCATCTCTATGTTTTCTTCCTAATGTCCTATTTTCTTTTGTTAAATTATGTAACCATGTCCAAACCTGTTAAAATGATTCTTGTTACTGAAAACTTGATGTTGGCATGTTATTCTTTGCTAGCCCTTTGGCTCGATCGGATGCACATATGTCTAAATACTATCTCTGTGGGTCATTTGCGTATCACCGCCCTCTTAATTGTTAGAGTAATTACATATTTGTTTACGTGATAAATGGTAAAACAGTACATGACAAGATATAATGTCTTTTAAGTCATCTTGTTTGGTTTCTCATCTGTCGCGGATCAACTACATTAATTACTTAAATTATTGAGTCTCATCACACGGTATGGCCAAAATTTGCATACTTAGCCTTGTATGAATATTTCGCATCTTTCGAATGTTGTTCGTGACGAGGTCATTTACTCGCATCCACGCTTTAAAGGTTATTCAAATTCTTAATCTTCTTATCTGTCTTCTCGTGATTCTCGCTTGCCTAATGTCCTCTCTCAGATTCTCGCCACCGCTGACAAATAATTTTGACCCGTTTTTGTATATTTGTTGCAATTTTAAGTATTTTAGCACACCGCATTTTAATTGTTATTTTGCATATTTTTACATAATATTCTACGTTTGTTTCTTCACAAAAATGGCATTGCATCTTTTATTTTTAATTTTAAATTAAGCATATTGTCGTTGTTAATATTATGTTTTATTATTGTTATACCGTCGTTTTTATTTTAATAATATTCACATCTTTTTAAATAATTAATCGGCACCGCATTTTTACTTTTAATCAGACATTAAACGTGTCTTAAATATTGCATTGTAGTATTATTGCGTCGGCATTTTCATTTTTATAATTTTGTATCTTTTTAAATAATTTTTCTTTAAATCATTAACCAGCCTCGCATTTTGTCAAACCACCACCCAAGACGCAATTTGAATCACCCAAGACAACACTATTTTTAATATCACCCAAAAACACTCTTTTATTTTCCCCCATAAATTTTAAACTCCACTTTTCATTTCCCCCCCCCCCCCAAAAACAATACCCCACTTTTCATTTTCCCCCCAATACCTAACCCTAATCCTACCCTATAAAACAAAACATTTTCCCCCCATTTCATTAACCCTGGCCGTCTACCCCTCTCTCCTTAACTCTCACTTCAGCCCTTCCCTCTTCTCCCTTCCCGTCGCCTCCGCCGCCGCCCTTCGCCGGAGTTGTAACTCCGGCGAACTACCCAGCCGCAGCCCACAACAAATCAGAGCCCTCTCTCTCTCATTTTTAAACCTAGCAGCCCACTGCCCTCTCCCCTATTCACTTTCCGTCGCCGCCGCCGCCTCACTTCGCCGGAGCTTGGAGCTCCGGCGAACACCCTCACAGCCGCACACTCTCGCCTCACCCCCTGCCATCTCCCTCTCCACTCATCTCCCTCACCCCACTGCCCGTCGCCGCCCCTCGCCGGAGTTTTTAGAACTCCGGCGAACTCTCAAACCACCACAACGCCGGCGAACCCCCCTGTTAACCCTACCCACTGTTCACACACACATACACCATCGCCGCCGCCAGCTCCGGCGAGCCCCCTGTTAACCCTAGCCGGCGAACCCCACTCGCCATCACCACACCTCATTCTCGCTTCCGTCGCCGCTACCAGCCGGTCACCGCTGGTGGCGCTCCCGGCGACCTTCGGAAGCGGCGCGCCATCGCTGCCTCCTCTCGCTGGTAACCTTGAAACTTGCGGATTTAAACTCCGCGACACTATTGTTTGCTCTTCACCTTTGTCGCTATATTTTACGCTTTTCGCCAACGATTTCTCGCTTTTTCAGTACTGGCCGGAGTTTGTGAACTCCGGCGATGTTAACAATGGTGGCTATTTCATTACTGGTTATGTTGTTACTGTTCTGGATTGATTTTGGCCTGATTTCCGGTTATTGTTGCTACTGTTTGTTCGCTGATTTTCTAAGAATTGCCATCGTTTATTGTGTTGCTCGGTTTCGGCCATTGTTGTTGGGCTGATTTTAGGCCACGTTTACTACTGATTTTGGCTATGAACGCTGGACTGATTTTTAGGCTATTTCGCTATATTGTTGCTGGTTTACTGATTTTGAACAGATACTACATTGGCCGATGAAAAAGTTATCCGTCGATTTTTGAGGCCTCCATAGTTGCAAAGACGGAAAATAAAATAAATGAAGCTTTCTGGGCAAGGATGATTTCTTCCACTTACATCGGATAACCAACATGCGCTTGGCAAGGCGAATTCTCGCAGCCGCACTTGTTTAAGGTCCCTACTTTATATTTTTACATATCCGAGCCCTCCGTGTTTAAAACTATTCTTTTGTTTGGCGCGATCCTAAGTTTTATTTATTTTATTGCTTTTAATAATACCGCCATGAAGGAATCCGTCGATTTCCAAGGCCTCCCCTGTACAAAAGACGGATTTATTTGCCTTGTTTGTTAATTTTTGCTATTATTTTAAAATTCATGTATTCTATTACTAATACTTTTACTAAGTGTTTATGCAGGTATCCGGAGATGCATTTCAAAAAGAATGCCCCGGAGTTTATTTTATGCCTTATTTAATTTCAGTTTTTATTATTTTGCATTGTATTTTATTTTAATTATAAATTATTATAAATGCTTAGAATAGGTAGAATAAAAAGAGCAATAAATAATTAACCTAGGTTTGAACGAACAACCGCAAGTTAGCGGATCTTGAAGGATGCCTAACCCCTTCCCTTTAGGATAATAAAGAACCACGATCCGAATCTCACTAATTTCGCAGACCACTAAATGGAAGTCAATTGCAGTATTTATTGCAATAAATTAAGTGTCCTAATTCACTATAATAATTAGGTGGCGACTCCTTAAAATATATTTAGGAATCAACCATATGTAGCAGTAATCCCGTTTCCGACTCCGGTTAAAATGGGGTGTTACAGCATGGCGACTCCGCTGGGGATATCAGGTTCTTGATCATAGCAAACCCAGGTTAATTAAATATTGCACTTTATTTTGCTTTTATATTTGTTGTAAATGTTTTATATTGTTTGCTTTTATTTTGTAATTAACTACTTTAATTGCTACATTCTTTTACTGCTTACCTTAAATTGTCATTCCGCTCATATTTCCTCCACTCTGGAAAATTCACACTGTCACACACTACACGCGCTGGTGTGCTTCGCGCACCCGCAAATTTCTTTCAAGAACACCCAAAATTTAGGAGAGTTGGCGCTTGCGTGGAGTTAGATCGGTTCGTCTGATCAGCCACGTAGCCTTCTCACTCGAGTCGTCCGCTCGGGAACCTTGCGTCTAATAGGCCAAATCTTAGAAAGCTTAAGATAGAGCTATACCACCCTTTTATATTAGTCATGCATGCATAAACCTTAGGTGGGTTAATCCTTGGTATTAACGCCACAATTAGAAATCCACCAAACTTGTCGACGGGTTTCACAACCCAACGACCCATTAGCATACTATGTGTAGCGTGATGATGATAAACGGATCCAAGCCTGGTTATGACACACCGAAATTGGAAAAAGTGCACCGTCATTTGGTCGCCATTTCCAACCAAACATTGCAGTTTAAAGGCTTGGACCTATTTATCATAATCCCGTATATTTGGCGTTTAGGCTCACCTCTGGCATAAGGGAGGTCCCAAGCATATTAGGGCACGCGCTTGATTTGCATGCTTTTTTGTTTACTATTGTTTGTCGCGTGCAACTCTGTACATATTATTTAATTCAATAATTGCTCTTTTGTGATTTCGGGCTCGAGCATTTGTATTTTTGCACTTTTTTCTTTCACATTGCAATCAGGACTTCTACTGCGTAAATCACTCTTGAATAGCGCGACTTGGACTTTGTGAAGCATCAACCACCAGTCCGGTCGAACCAATCAGGGGAGTCTTTGACTATATTGTCACACTTTTGCATTTTTATTATTTTGGTCATTTTCCTACTCACCTATTTCTTATATTTTTTGCAGGAAGATCGTCCTCGCAAACAACCGAGGGCGGGCGAAAAAAAAAAAAGAAAAAAAATGAGCGTTAGTTATGTTGATTAAAAGAAGTTAGTCTATACCAGATGCAACGAGACATCGCTCTCAATTCTTCTTTACTTAGTATTTTTATTCATATTTGCAAATTCAATTAATATGTCTAGCATTGATTGCATAGTTCTTACATATCATGCATTTTATCATAATTATTTCGAACTACGCGTGTCTGATTCTCACCGCACGGTGTGATACGTAGGCAACTCATTTTGGGTTCGACACCACAAAAATAAAAACAAAACAAAAAAAAAAAAACAACAAAACAAAAAAAAAAAAAACACATTTCTCACTCATGCATCTCATTCATCATGTTCTCGGGCATTCATTTTACTTTGCATTCGTCCACAGTGGACAATCATTTTCTTTTGCATAGTTTTACATTACCATCCTTTCATTGATAAATTCTTTTCAAGCATGCGTTTTTAAACATATTTGAATGAACTACGCACACCTGATTCCCTCGGCGGGATACGTAGGCAGCCCTATTCGGGTTCGGTACCATTTAGTCTAAAAAAATACAAAAAAAAATACTTTATTCAAAAGAAAGAAAAAACGTATATTTTCTTCAAAAAATACAAAAAATAAAATAAAATGTGTGTTATTCAAAAAATACAAAAATATTTTGTAAGTATTATTGCTTAACTTTGTTAATACCAACACAGTTACAAATGTGCATAAACAAAAAAAAAAAAAAACGAGTGATAATCAGCATGGGTCGACTTTGTGGTAAACCATAGATTCTTTTGGTACCTCTTATTCATACCCGCAGATGACATTGTCTTGCATGTTTCCAAGATAAGAATGAAACCGACCTCATCGTTTCATATGCATTGTGTGGTGAGTGTTTGAATAAGTTCAATTGCATTGCATTGTGATCTAGAACTTGGCCTGAATGTTTGTTGAAGCGAAATTCTGAGTAACACTCGGTGTAGGAAATGAACGTAGGCTTTCTTTGACCCGTTTGAGCCTTTTCAGCTTACCAAATAACATTATCCCTAGTACACCCCTTTGAGCCTAGAACCTATTTTTTGACAACCGCATATTACACCTATAACCTTTCTGAGTGCGTACGCACTATCCCTCTCTTGGCCCGACCTCCTCGAGTGCTTTAGAAATGTGCAAGTGGCTGACAAAATTCTAGCTGAAGTTTGCAAAGACAAAAATTGTCAAAGTCTCAAAGAATGAAAGCAGAGACGACTTCACATAAAGAGGAAATCAAAAGCCCCGATAAAAAAAAAAAAGGGAATACATAACCCCGAGAAAAAAGGGGTTTCAAATGAAAGATTCAAAAGAAGTCAATACAGAAAAACTGGGATAAAAAGAAAGTAAGTCGGCATTAAAGCGCACAAATATCAATCATGGACGTAGTCCAACTCTCGAGGAATGATTAGTCACTTTTATCCAAATGATATCCATCCTGTTATACCCCGTATTTCCAGAGTATGTACGTATGGACGTACGTACGAATTTTGAGCCTTAAGTTAGGCATGTTTCGAAATTTTTGTGCACAACCCCCGTAGAGAGTCGTTTTTCGACGAAACGTTTTCACAGCTTTCGTAGGGAAAATTCCGGCTATGTCATTTAGTATTTTTGCGAATTTTTCCGAGAGACGAAATGTTTTGGACCAATGGGAGGGTGACACTTGTCACCCTCAAGTGGGCGTTTGGGTTGGCCGAATTGGTCACGGGTTTGAGGCCTATTGGCCCCTTATTTTGTGCCTTGTTTTGGCCTTGTTTTGTGCCTTGTCTTGTGCCATGTTTTGTGGAGTAGGGTTTAGGGTGCACTTGGCTTAATCTTGCCCTTACACTTGCTATACACTTGGGAGGATCTTGGCCCTTGGTTGGCCTTTGGTTTTGCTATAAATACCCCCCTAGATGTGGAGACTTCATCCATTCCAAAACTTCCAAGTCTTGAAACCCTCTCCTCCCCCTTTGTGAGCTCTAAACCGAGAGCCTTCACCCTCCCCCTTTTCGTGTGGCCTTTGGCCGAGAACACCCCCTCCCCCTAGCCTAGTTGTGCTAGCCGAGCCTACCCCCCCCCCCCCTTGGTAGAAAGTTGTCTTCCAAGTATTGTTATAATGCCCAAAATACCTTAGCCTTGTACCTTGTAGTATCCCAAAGATACCTCTATACGTAGAGTCCGGAAATACTACCTTTTGTCCTTTAGTCTCAAACCGAAACCCTAAGAAAATCTTCGTTGATTGATTGAAGTATTTAAGTAGAAGTTGGTTAGAACTTCTGGGTTGTTTGGAGCGGATGGAGCACCGAGTTGGAGCTAAACGTTGCTAAGGATCGACATTTAACTTGGATAATTATGGGCTTATCGAGGTAATTATCTTGTCCTCTAGTTGTAATTGGAAATTACATGTTGTTAGAATATATAGTTGAAGTATACTATATATAGAACTAAGCAATCGCGCAATGTCTTTTGACTTAAGCCCGAAGAATGAAGAATTGAGCGATGTCATAGAAGGATAATAAAGAGAAGAATGAACGTAATTTACATGGATGTATTGCGATGAGACTTGTGTAGAATTGTACACGCCCAGGTTAGGCGTGTAAAACCCCGGTTGGCTTGGTAGCCGGCCTCGTTAGAGGAGGAGATTTATTGCGGGAGAGTCTTCTGAATTTTACGTAGAAAGATGAAAACATGTGTTTAAAAGTTAATAGACGTTTGTGGCCTTTATAGGTGAAAGTACTAAGAGTAGCGTATTCTACTCGGCGAGTGGAAAGGGCTAGCGTTGTAGTACTTGGAGCTTTTTGCTTATTGTCGATAATCGTCGCGAGGTATGTGAACCTCTTCCTATCTCTTCTAGCATGATATGTGTGTAACTATGTAGTACGGTGACGCATACGTGTTTAATGTATTTGATTGGTTTGAAACATAAAGTGTTATAACCGGCTTTATGGGAAGTTGGTTATATGACTTTATGTAGGTAAGAAAATGGGTTGTGGTTTTTAAAAGATAATTGATTTGATTTATAAGCGGCAGGCGTTATAATAAAACTTGAAGTATTTCAAAAGATTTATGAATCGTTTTGAAAGAAGTGTAGTATTGTGCTTTGAAAACTTAAGAGTTATACTAGCTTTATGGGAAGTTAGGTATAATGTCTTAAGAGAGGTAAAGAAAATGGTTTACTGATGTTAGAAGTTAAGAGACTTGATCTTATAAGATAAGAGACTTAACTTATTTGATTTAAATGTGAATGTTTGCGTGAAACCTCATTCGTGAGTAATGAGTACTTGGTTTTATTTAAAGGATAATGTTTTACTGATTTCGGAAATCAGAATGTGTATCGACAGACCACTGCAGCGTTAATAAAGGAAAATGTATTGAATAATGATGAATTGTATTAAAACCAGTAGAAACCTCCATCTGCATAGAAACTAAGATGAGACAAAATGATATTACATTTTCTAGATCATGGTCTTTTGTAATAAGAATGTTGTAAACAAGAATAACCTACTCTCACGCGAGACTTATATTACTCAATTGTTCTAAAAGGAATCAGTGATTAAGTTTATGAACTATGAAACCATTTGAAAATGAGAAGCTTGAGTAATCAAACTAGGCAAACCGGAACTTAGGAAAAGAATGTTGTTACTTGATTTTGAAAAGGAATATGGGTTGGTCATTCTAATACTACGTATCGGGTGACTTTATAAAAGTAATGGATCTCTTTTAAAAGAACTTAACGTATGTAGTACTTTGGGGTTAAAAACCCGACTTTGGCATAAAATGAAAGTACTTTGAGTTGTGTGAAACTTTATGCTTGTTGTTGTGAAACTTGCCTATCTTTGTGATGATAGCCTTTGTTGTGCAAGTGTGGTATTTCGTATACCGCGTCTCGATGAAGTAGGTCGACTTGTTGAGAACTTACTTGGGCGTCTTTGGCGGTGATGGAGAATTCCACGGGTATGCTCGCTGATAGTGTTATTCCATGGACTAGCTCTCCACGAGGTTTATTCTTGTCGCCTTGGTCCCCGGTGGTCGGCTCTCGTACCGCCTCGTGCGTCGATTCGGCCTTGGTATCGGTAGTCACCGCACTTGCCCGTTCGATATAGTGACGGTTTCGTGATACGCGGTCCTCGGTGGTCACCCTCGTACTTGCCGGTCGTGCGTGGCCGCCTTGTATCCTGAGTCGGCTCGCGACTTGCCTCAGACGGCCGTGTTTTGGTTGCATTGTATTATTGGTACGGTCGGATCTGGTAGTTATACTTGTCTGCACGGTTTTTATAACACGGTGGGACATGGTGTTCATGTATAATCCTTGGTATTGTTATATCATAAAGCCGGCAGTGATGAGAAGAAATTCCACGCACGAGTGATAATTTGGAGCGTGAGTCCTCGCTTGATGAATGGTTATATGTTATATCTGTAGTTTGGTCATCATACCGCTCTCCGCTTTATATAGACTATTATGATTTCATTTACTGATGTTGTGATTTCCATACTTAGTACTGTTATCGACCTCTTGAAGTGCGTTCACGCCGCAGTAAAAGGTACATCATTGTCGATCCCCGCTTTTAGGATCACCTTCGCGTATTGAAAGCTCCGTTCCTTGGAGGCTTATCTTTTGGTATGTTACCACGAGTCCAGACGCTTATACATTCGTGGTATGGCGGGGCCCCGTCCGTCATAGTTGTTGTAAATCTTAAGTGCAGAGCTTGTTGTGGGCAGGGTTGTAAAAGGATTAAACTGTTCGGGTTTTATGTATATACTGAAGGCAACTGTTTTGGTTGGCCTGTTTATTTATTATATCTCTTGTTTCATGATTCATGTTTTATTTTCCGGTTTTCTCTCGATGTTGTATCACCAGGGTGCGGGGTAAGGCACGATGCGCCCGGGTTCGGGCGTTACAAAGTGGTATCGAGCGATTAATCCTCTGAAAGTGTCTACGCATCGTGTCTAGTAGTCTTGATTATCGATGTTGTGCACCACATCTATAATCAGGAGGCTATAGGACATTTAGGATTGGTTTCCATTCTTCTCATTCTGAGATCGTGCTTTAGAGCTGTGTGATAAGATTGGACCCCTCTGACGTGTTTCGTTTTTACCAGTTATGCCTCCGCGTAAGGCAACCCGGGCCCCGAAGCGGCGAAGGAGCTGCGAGTAAACGTGGCAGAGACCACGATACGAGCCTCGATCCGCGATGCAGGAGCAGAGAGATGAGTTCTGAGTGGGCGATTAATGGCGGGGTTGTGGCGGATTGAGGATAGGACGCGTAGCCGATTCGATGCACCGATGGTTCACCCTAGATCGAGATAGTTCGAGGCTACGGATTTTCCGAGTTGTAGGCCGCGAGTTTTATGGGTCGAGCACGAGGATGATCCGCGAGAGTTCATCCAAGCGATTCTGACGATCGTGAGTGATCAAGGCATCGGAGATCGAGTCGGTGGCCCTAGGTTCACATCAACTGCGTGATACCGCAGTCGACTGGTTTGATTCTTGGGAGCTGTCCAGGGGAGAGCATGCACTTCCAGCGGTATGGAACGAGTTCTCAGAGGCCTTTCTGCACATTTCTTGCCTCCCGGATGAGAGGGCTCGCCGACAGATTTTTGGTATTCTGGCGAGCGGCGTGCGAGTACAATGTGGAGTTCGACTCATTGGCCAGACGTCCCGCGTTAGTAGCCGATATGGAGGATCGAGTGCACCGATATGTTCTGAGGCTCGATGATTGCCTTGCAGAGTTGTTCGAGTAGCTCTTCAGGGCATGGACATTGCCGCGCAGCGTATACACTTGGATGTGAGGAGCGGATAAATCGGCGGAATGACCAAAGTCAGCGAAGAGGCGAACAGCAGGTCCTGGTGACTTTCGAGGCGGACCGCGCCAGCCAGACTAGTTATGTACCTCGTCAGACAGAGTGGTCCTCCACATTTTCGGGACCTTCGGGATATTGAGAGCAGTCGGGGCTCCTGTGTTTCGATTTTCGTGAGAAGCGAGTGCTCGCGGATGAGAGGTTGCCCTTGTCTCGGTGTGGCGTTGTGGAAAGCTTCATAAGGGAGAGTGTCGTACTAACTCGGGAGATTGTTATTTTGCGGCCAGCGGGGCATCCGCAAGAAGGCGTCCAGGCAGTGCTTGGTAGAGATAGCATGGACTACTAGAGCGATTGCGGGTTCTTCACCTTCCGTAGCAGGCAGGATGTTTGTACACCGAGGCCGGTAGGGTCGCGATGGGAGTTCGATTTAGCGGTCCTTGAACCGCCTAGTTTGAGTATATCCTTAACCTCAGAGTTTTGTTGTATTGATGTTGTTGATGTGTTTAATGTTATGTTTGGATAGCTTTGTGCTAAAAATGTGATTTAGAAACACAGTTAGTGAAAAGGGTAAGTCCAGGTAGTGTGAGATGGAAGTGGTAGCTTCATGATGTGAAATAGTAAGATTGTTCGGATCGGAGAACAAGAGTCGGCGCGGTTGGGGTCGGGTTGAGGACCATTTGCGGGTCAACCGTAACCCGGTTTGGGGTGGGCCAGTTCTGGTGGTCGCCAGGGTAGGGTCACGAAGATGCTAGGCCCAAGTTTGTATGACCATCGTATGAGTTGGTGGATGTGTTCGACCGAAGCGGATCGCGAGGCGGGAACGGCCTTGCAGAAGATCGAAGTTAGTAAGATGACCAAGTTTGAGGTAGTGACTCGAGCGGTTGGAAACAAGCGTTGTGAGTGTGGTGCGGATACTAGAACGAGTTCGAGTGTTCGTGACGAGTTCTACGAAAGGGAGAAGTGAACGTGTGTTTTGTGGCGGTGTGGCATGATTGTTTTCGTACGTATAGCAGTGAAGACTATACTGACGCCTGTTTGTTTTGAGACCTTGAAGGAACATTCGGGACGAATGTTTCTAAGGGGGGAAGAATGTTATACCCCGTATTTCCAGAGTATGTACGTATGGACGTACGTACGAATTTTGAGCCTTAAGTTAGGCATGTTTCGAAATTTTTGTGCACAACCCCCGTAGAGAGTCGTTTTTCGACGAAACGTTTTCACAGCTTTCGTAGGGAAAATTCCGGCTATGTCATTTAGTATTTTTGCGAATTTTTCCGAGAGACGAAATGTTTTGGACCAATGGGAGGGTGACACTTGTCACCTCAGTGGGCGTTTGGGTTGGCCGAATTGGTCACGGGTTTGAGGCCTATTGGCCCCTTATTTTGTGCCTTGTTTTGGCCTTGTTTTGTGCCTTGTCTTGTGCCATGTTTTGTGGAGTAGGGTTTAGGGTGCACTTGGCTTAATCTTGCCCTTACACTTGCTATACACTTGGGAGGATCTTGGCCCTTGGTTGGCCTTTGGTTTTGCTATAAATACCCCCCTAGATGTGGAGACTTCATCCATTCCAAAACTTCCAAGTCTTGAAACCCTCTCCCCTTTGTGAGCTCTAAACCGAGAGCCTTCACCTCCCCTTTCGTGTGGCCTTTGGCCGAGAACACCCTCCCCTAGCCTAGTTGTGCTAGCCGAGCCTACCCCCTTGGTAGAAGTTGTCTTCCAAGTATTGTTATAATGCCCAAAATACCTTAGCCTTGTACCTTGTAGTATCCCAAAGATACCTCTATACGTAGAGTCCGGAAATACTACCTGTTGTCCCTTTAGTCTCAAACCGAAACCCTAAGAAAATCTTCATTGATTGATTGAAGTCTTTAAGTAGAAGTTGGTTAGAACTTCAGGGTTGTTTGGAGCGGGATGGAGCACCGAGTCGAGCTAAACGTTGCTAAGGATCGACATTTAACTTGGATAATTATGGGCTTATCGAGGTAATTATCTTGTCCTCTCTAGTTGTAATTGGAAATTACATGTTGTTAGAATATATAGTTGAAGTATACTATATATAGAACTAAGCTTAATCGCGGCAATGTCTTTTGACTTAAGCTGAAGAATGAAGAATTGAGCGATGTCGCATAGAAGGATAATAAAGAGAAGAATCGACGTAATTTACATAGGACTGTATTGCAGTAGACTTGGGTAGAATTGTACCCGTCCGGTTTGCCGTTTAAACCCCCCCCCCCCGGGTTGGCTTGGTAGCCGGCCTCGTTAGAGGAGAGATTTCTGTTGTGCGGAGGTCTTCGAATTTTACGTAGAAAGATGAAAACATGTGTTTAAAAGTTAATAGACGTTTGTGGCCTTTATAGGTGAAAGTACTAAGAGTAGCGTATTCTACTCGAGGAGTGGAAAGGCTAGCCAGGTTGTAGTACTTGGAGCTTTTGCTTATCGTCGATAATCGTCGCGAGGTATGTGAACCTCTTCCTATCTCTTCTAGCATGATATGTGTGTAACTATGTAGTGCGGTGAGACGCATACGTGTGTTTAATGTATTTGATTGGTTTGAAACATAAAGTGTTATAACGGCTTTATGGGAAGTTGGTTATAATACTTTATGTAGGTAAGAAAATGGGTTGTGGTTTTAAAAGATAATTGATTTGATTTATAAGCGGCAGGCGTTATAATAAAACTTGAAGTATTTCAAAAGATTTATGAATCGTTTTGAAAGAAGTGTAGTATTTGCTTTGAAAACTTAAGAGTTATACTAGCTTTATGGGAAGTTAGGTATAATGTCTTAAGAGAGGTAAAGAAAATGGTTTCTTGATGTTAGAAGTTAAGAGACTTGATCTTATAAGATAAGAGACTTAACTTATTTGATTTAAATGTGAATGTTTGCGTGAAACCTCATTCGTGAGTAATGAGTACTTGGTTTTATTTAAAGGATAATGTTTCTTGATTTGGAAATCGAATGTGTATCGACAGGACCACCGCAGCGTTAATAAAGGAAAATGTATTGAATAATGATGAATTGTATTAAAACCAAGAGAAACCTCCATCCGCATAGAAACTAAGATGAGACAAAATGATATTACATTTTCTAGATCATGGTCATTGTAATAAGAATGTTGTAAACAAGAATAACCTACTCTCGCGTGAGACTTATATTACTCAATTGTTCTAAAAAGGAATCAGTGATTAAGTTTATGAACTATGAAACCATTTGAAAATGAGAAGCTTGAGTAATTGAAACTAGGCAAACCGAACTTAGGAAAAGAATGTTGTTACTTGATTTTGAAAAGGAATATGGGTTGGTCATTCTAATACTACGCATCGGGTGACTTTTATAAAAGTAATGGATCTCTTTTAAAAGAACTTAACGTATGTAGTACTTTGGGGTTAAAAACCGGACTTTGGCATAAAATGAAAGTACTTTGAGTTGTGTGAAACTTGCCTATGCTTGTTGTTGTGAAACTTGCCTATGCTTGTGATGATAGCCTTTGTTGTGCAAGTGTGGTATTTCAGTATACCGCGTCTCGACAGAGGTCGACTTATTGAGAACTTACTTGACGTCTTTGGCGGTGATGGAGAATTCCACGGGTATGCTCCTCGTTGATAGTGTTATTCCATGGACTAGCTCTCCACGAGGTTTATTATCGTCGCTTGGTCCCCGGTGGTCGGCTCGTCCGCCTGCCGTCGTGGACCGATTCGGCCTTGGTATCCGTAGTCGACCGCACTTGCCCCGCTCAAGATAGTGACGGTTTCGTGATACGACCTTGGTCCTCGTGGTCGACCCTCGTACTTGCCCGGCCACCGCGCGTGACCGCCTTGGTATCCTGGTCGGCTCGCACTTGCCGTGACGGCCGTGTTTTGGTTGTATTGTATTATTGGTACGGTCGGATCTCGGTAGTTATACTTGTCTGCATTTGGTTTTTATAACACAGTGGGACATGGTGTTCATGTATAATCCTTGGTATTGTTATATCATAAATCGCGGATGAGGAAGAAATTCCACGCACGAGTGATAATTTGGAGGCGTGAGTCCTCGTCTTGATGTAATCGGTTATATGTTATATATCGTAGTTTGGTCATCATACCGTCTCGCTTTATATAGACTATTATGATTTCATTTACGATTTGTGATTTCACATACTTGGTACTGTTATCGACCTCCTTGGGCCGCGTCACGCCGCAGTAAAAGGTACATCGGCCGCCGATCCTCGCTTAGGATCACCTTTCGTATTGGAAAACTCCGTTCCTTGGAGGCTTATCTTTGGTATGTTACCCGAGTGCGTAGATGCTTATACATTCGGTGGTATGGCGGCCTGTCCCGTCATAGTTGTTGTAAATCTTAAGTGCAGACTTGTTGTGGGCGGGGTTGTAAAAGGATTAAACTGTTCGGGTTTTATGTATATCGGAAGGCAATCGTTTTGGTTGCTGCTTATTTATTATATCTCTTGTTTCATGATTCATGTTTTATTTTCCGCTGGTTTTCTCTGATGTTGTATCACTAGGGTGCCCGGGGTAAGGCACCAGTAACGGGCCCGGGTTCGGGGCGTTACACATCCCTTGCCCCAAACCTACATTACAAGCCCGTGACAAGCCCTACATGATCTTATACTGAGGGTTCTCACATTAGTGGATGCTTACATGACGGCCAAGCCTATGGTATCACAATTGCATGCATTGAACATCTTTTTGAGTGTGAGCGCAATTCTTTCAACGTCCCAAAATTCAAAATACTGAAATATATGTGTGAAATGAGACTTTCTTTCAGTGAGGCATTTGAAACGTGAGATTACGTGTAGTTCGAAATCTTGGATGCAAGCAGGTGTGTCGACACTCAGGTATGTCTGAGGTACTATCTGAAGCTGTGTGAATTACACCGGAGTCAATCTCGTTTATACTGAAAGCAATAAAAGAACATTCTTATGCACAATACTAATTGTTGGTATCAACTGGAGTCAGAACGTAATGTCGTCTTCCATTTTTTCAAAAAAAAAAAACAACAAAATGCATATTACATAAAAATCATTTTGCTTCACGAACTACGTCTTGACCTGATTCCATCAGCGGGATACGTAGGCGGCCACATCGGCTTCGGTCCCACATCGTTTTAAAATCATAAAAATTCTTATTTTTGCAGCATGAACTACGTCTTGACCGACTCTCGGCGGGATCGTGAAGCGACCACATCGGCCGGTCACGCGTCGAAATATTTCTTCCTTGTTTTTGCACGACTCGATTTTGTGCATTGGAGAATTTTACATCCTCATATATTTTGCATCCATTACTACCTACACATGACTGTGTCATATCTTGAGGGTTGCATTCTCATCTACTCAGTTGTACATTGTTCATATTCTCGCATTAGCTTTTCATTCATCATAAATTAAAACATAAAAAAAAAAATTAAAAAAAAATGCTTACCTGATCGCCTTGATAGCGTCAAGATGCAACCTTACCCAGTTCAACATCTTCATTACCAGAAACTGGGACATTTTAAGGAATTCAGTGCAAGAAAACGGCAATATATAGGAAAAAGCGGCATTAGGTCTTGATGCAAACCAAGAATGCAAGCGTCAAGAGCCAAAGCTACAGAGTCGACGCTAATCAACCACTCATTTCCTAAAAAACTCATAAGTTTTCTTTGAGTGCAGGATCTTCATATCAGCAAAGGCAGAAACACAACAATAAACCCATGCGGGTCACAAGTGCACAACGTCTATGCAATGACGCTATCTCAACCTGCACGGGTCCGCAAGCGGTGCGCCACAAACAACGCCTTTTAATTTTTTTAGCCTATCTGGCGGCCGTTCATGTTTCGTCCATGCAACGACGAGCATCGCATTGCGTCCATGCAACGACGCCATTTTATTTTAAGCCTATCTGGCGGCCATTCATGTTTCGTTCATGCAACGATGAGCATCTGCGTGCGTCCATGCAACGACGCCATTTTATTTTAAGCCTATGCAACGGCTTCATTCATGTTTCGTCCATGCAACGACGAGCATCTGCGTGCGTCCATGCAACGACGCCATTTATTTTAAGCCTATCGCAACCTTCATTCATGTTTCGTCCATGCAACGACGAGCATCTGCGTTGCGTCCGTGCAACGACGCCATTTATTTTAAGCCTATCTGGCGGCCATTCATGTTTCGTCCATGCAACGACGAGCATCTGCGTGCGTCCATGCAACGACGCCATTTCATATAAGCCTATCACGGCGACCGTTCATGTTTCGTCCATACGACGAGCATCTGCATTGCGTCCATGCAACGACGCCATTTTATTTTAAGCCTATCTGGCGGCTTCATTCATGTTTCGTCCATACGGCGACGAGCATCTGCATGCGTCCATGCAACGACGCCATTTTATTTTAAGCCTATCGCGACGGCCATTCATGTTTCGTCTATGCAACGACGATCTGCGTCGCGTCCAAAGCACGCCATTTCATATAAGCCTATCGGCAACCGTTCATATGTTTCGTTTATGCAACGAGCATCTGCGTCAGCGTCCAAAACGACGCCATTTCATATAAGCCTATCTGGCGGCCGTTCTATGTTTCGTTTATGCAACGGCGAGCATCGCATTGCGTCCGGCGACGTCATTTCATATAAGCCTATCTGGCGGCCGTTCATGTTTCGTCTATGCAACGACGAGCATCTGCGTGCGTCCGAAACGACGTCCTTTCATTTTAAGCCTATCTGGCTTCATTCATGTTTCGTCTATGCAACGAGCATCTGCGTCAGCGTCATCATGCAATGACGCCATCAACATCTACAATAACCATGTTCTCTTCAGCACCACATCACCTGCAACCCAGTGTCAATCATACTTCGACACTGGGACATTTTTTTAGTCAGCGTCAGCTTTGCTTGTTATTTTTTTTTTTGCATCACAACGACCCAGTGTCATCGTGATCTGACACTGGGACATTTTTTGGGTTTGCATCATCCCTATTTTTGAATTTTAGTTTATAAAACAGGACAAAATTGGCTACAAGTCAACATCTTTGTCCGAAGACTCTTCCATCATCTCCGTACAAAGAGGGACATGCTGTTGACAGTCAATTTTGACCCGTTTTTGTATATTTGTTGCAATTTTAAGTATTTTAGCACACCGCATTTTAATTGTTATTTTGCATATTTTTACATAATATTCTACGTTTGTTTCTTCACAAAAATGGCATTGCATCTTTTATTTTTAATTTTAAATTAAGCATATTGTCGTTGTTAATATTATGTTTTATTATTGTTATACCGTCGTTTTTATTTTAATAATATTCACATCTTTTTAAATAATTAATCGGCACCGCATTTTTACTTTTAATCAGACATTAAACGTGTCTTAAATATTGCATTGTAGTATTATTGCGTCGGCATTTTCATTTTTATAATTTTGTATCTTTTTAAATAATTTTTCTTTAAATAATTAACCAGCCTCGCATTTTGTCAAACCAGTCCAGTCCAAGACGCAATTTGAATCAGTCCAAGCCAACACTATTTTTAATATCACCCAAAAACACTCTTTTATTTTCCCCCATAAATTTTAAACTCCACTTTTCATTTTCCCCCCCCCAAAAACAATACCCCACTTTTCATTTTCCCCCCAATACCTAACCCTAATCCTACCCTATAAAACAAAACATTTTCCCCCCATTTCATTAACCCTGGCCGTCTACCCCTCTCTCCTTAACTCTCACTTCAGCCCTTCCCTCTTCTCCCTTCCCGTCGCCTCCGCCGCCGCCCTTCGCCGGAGTTGTAACTCCGGCGAACTACCCAGCCGCAGCCCACAACAAATCAGAGCCCTCTCTCTCTCATTTTTAAACCTAGCGACCCACGCCTCTCCCTATTCACTTTCCGTCGCCGCCGCCTCGCCGAGCTTGGAGCTCCGTGAACACCTCATTGCGCACTCTCGCCTCGCCACCGCCATCTCCTCTCCACTCATCTCCTCACCCCACGCCGTCGCGCCCGCCGGAGTTTTTAGAACTCCGGCGAACTCACAACCCACCACCCCGCCGGCGACCCCCCCTGTTACCCCTACCCAATGTTCACACGCACAGACACAATCGCCGCCCGACTCGCGAGCCTCTGTTAACCTAGCCGCGGCGAACCCCACTCGCCATCACCTCATTCCACTCGCTTTCCGTCGCGCCACCATCGAGCAATTTGCGGTGGCGTCGCTCCGGCGACCTCGCCGTGGAAGCGGCGCCACTGCTGCCCTCCCTCTGTTGGTAACCTTGAAACTTGCCGGATTTAAACTCCGGCGACACTATTGTTTGCTCTTCACCTTTGTCGCTATATTTTACGTTTTGCTGCTCACTGATTTCTCGTTTTTCTTGTACCTGGCCGGAGTTTGTGAACTCCGACGATGTTAACAATGGTGGCTATTTCATTACTGGTTATGTTGTTACTGTTCTGGATTGATTTTGGCCTGATTTCCGGTTATTGTTGCTACTGTTTGTTCGCTGATTTTCTAAGAATTGCTTACTGTTTCGCTGTGTTGCTACTGGTTTCGGCCATTGTTGTTGGGCTGATTTTAGGCCACGTTTACTACTGATTTTGGCTATGAGCATTTGGGTGATTTTTAGGCTATTTCGCTATATTGTTGCTGGTTTACTGATTTTGAACAGATACTACATTGGCCGATGAAAAAGTTATCCGTCGGTTTTTGAGGCCTCCATAGTTGCAAAGACGGAAAATA
Source organism: Przewalskia tangutica (assembly GCA_029844215.1). Taxonomy (NCBI): domain Eukaryota; kingdom Viridiplantae; phylum Streptophyta; class Magnoliopsida; order Solanales; family Solanaceae; genus Przewalskia; species Przewalskia tangutica. The sequence continues at coordinate 13,753,402 of CM056731.1, read as the reverse complement.
AAATAAATGAAGCTTTCTGGGCAAGGATGATTTCTTCCACTTACATCGGATAACCAACATGCGCTTGCGGCGAATTCTCGCACCGCACTTGTTTAAATCTACTTTATATTTTTACATATCCGAGCCCTCCGTGTTTAAAACTATTCTTGTTTTGGCGCGGATCCTAAGTTTTATTTATTTTATTGCTTTTAATATCTTGGCGATGAAGGAATCCCCGTCTGATTTCCAAGGCCTCCCCTGTACAAAAGACGGATTTATTTGCCTTGTTTGTTAATTTTTGCTATTATTTTAAAATTCATGTATTCTATTACTAATACTTTTACTAAGTGTTTATGCAGGTATCCGGAGATGCATTTCAAAAAGAATGCCCCGGAGTTTATTTTATGCCTTATTTAATTTCAGTTTTTATTATTTTGCATTGTATTTTATTTTAATTATAAATTATTATAAATGCTTAGAATAGGTAGAATAAAAAGAGCAATAAATAATTAACCTAGGTTTGAACGAACAACCGCAAGTTAGCGGATCTTGAAGGATGCCTAACCCCTTCCCTTTAGGATAATAAAGAACCCTGATCCAGAATCTCACTAATTTCGCAGACCACTAAATGGAAGTCAATTGCAGTATTTATTGCAATAAATTAAGTGTCCTAATTCACTATAATAATTAGGTGGCGACTCCTTAAAATATATTTAGGAATCAACCATATGTAACAGTAATCCCGTTTCCGACTCCGGTTAAAATGGGGTGTTACACTACCCCCATCTATTAATCCTCTGTTTGCTTGTGACTGGTAGATTTTCTGTGCTCACAAGTCACAACTACATTCTGTTTTGTTTAGACTAGTCTAAGATTGGTATACTCCTGTGTTGCCAATCTCCAATGTTGGGCCATATCATGGAGTCCTGCTAACTGGTTTTGTCCTTCCTACATATTACATGGCATAGGGTGCTCATGTGTTGGTTTACTAAGCGTAAAGATAACAAGATGGGTTGCCTGAATCTCCTACTAAGTCTTATTTACGAGGCATTATGTCAATCTTTAGGAAACTTATTTAATCGATCGTTAGAGGCGGTGTCATTTGGCATAAACTGGCCAACTTAAGTCACTTAGGTATCATGCTAGGCCTATTATAAGAAATCAGTCTTTAGATAGTTTGAACCAGGAATTGGCTTGTCTTATTAAAGTCATGACTTAGAGTTCTGGAAAGGACAAACTCTAAACAGTTGTTCTTAGTGATCTTGTCCCGATTTGTGCATCTGCTTGCCTGTACTCCCATTTGTCGTGTTAAAGTGTATGACTATATGGGAAATGAAATGTCTAGCATGTTTAGGCTAGTTTGTTAGGGAATCAGTCATGATAATGTGGTTAAAATTTCTTGTGTATTGTTCAGAAATCGGATCATAAAGCTTTGTTGTATGTGCACTAGTTCATCCATGAAATAGCATTTGTGTCCTTGCTAGCATACACCCGGATATAATAAGTTTGATTTTCATATATGTTCAGTATATCTTCATAACATGACATGAATCTGGAAATTTGACATTTTGATTGATAACCTCAGATGGACTAGATTTTGCCTATATGTCTTCTTATTACTCTTGACTTATATGAAACCGATTGGGTTAGAAATATACATTACATGTCATTCTTCCCTCCTTGTATAGATTTGGTAGTCTATCTAGATTAAATGACCTTCATTCTATATAGAGTATGTACATGTCGATAGTAAGTTTAAATGTGTTATTCTTTCTTGTGAGGATCGCTGTTCTTTGTTTCGCATGCTTTTTCATTCAGTGTATGGATGATCTGTTTTCTCTAAATCTCGTGAATCGCCATTGGGCTGCCTCATGTTTTCTACTCTGTATACATTTTGAGGACTGGTTTGGGCCTAATACGGTTATTAAGGCCAAATCTGGATTATCCTTCAAAGTATTAGTATAATTAATGTGGCCCAAATATGATTGTGTATGTTGGCCTTAAAATCTGAAACTCAACATGCTGCTGATGTTGGTTCTCGCCGATTACAAGGCCCGATTTGAAATGAATAACGTTGGGCCCTTAGTCAACTTCTATTATTTTTAGAGGGTAACTTAATTAAATGTTAGCTAGAATATGTACATGTCCATTTATATGGTTAGATTATATACTAATCCTTATCTTTCTTTTCTTACATGGAATGCACCGGAGCAACAAAGAGTCTCATAGCGGGACTCATCATGGCAAACGCGAAGACCCACATCTACATGCATTCATCTCATACGAAAATCCCAAATCGCCGGCGAAAAGACATCGCCATTCTTCGAGTCATCCTTATTTAATTCATATCCTTTCCTCATTCATTTGTTGTAATTATTTGTCTAACATTTACTCTAACATTAATATATTTAGAATAGTTCGAGCTTGGGTCGTCCTTAGTAGGGAGTTTAACATTAGAAATTTACGTGCCTCTCTAGGTAAATCATTTTAACTTAAGTTATAATTAAACCATTTAGTCGCATAATTATTCATGTAGTCTAGATATTATTTTGTCATTTAATCTTAACTTGCATAATTAATCATATAGCTACGACATTATTCTTAACCCATTTGCTACAAAATCTATATAGAAATCTTATTACACTAAGAAACCCCCTTAAGCATGTGGTATACTAATCAAGGCAGGCGAATGTATACATTTAGTCAATTAATCTATTTTGCATTTTTATAAGGCATGCTTTAAACTTTACATGTATTTTTATAACACTAATCTTATTAAATCCTTGAATGAAAATACCTCTTATTAAACATCTTTCAAACATGCATTTTTCACAGCATAAATAATTACCCTAGGTTTGGCAGGACAACCGCAAGTTAGCGGATCTTAGAGGGTGCCTAACCCCTTCCCTCTAGATTAATAAAGAACCCTTACCCAGAATCTCATTAAGTTTAGCAGACCATTAAAATGGAGTTAATGTTTTACTTCAAACTAGTTAAACATTTAGGTGTCCTAATTCACCCAATTAATTAGGTGGCGACTCCGCGAACCCTTAGCATTCTAGCAAACCTTTAGCATTTTAGCATCCTTTTTAAACTTTAGCATCTTTGGCAATTTTAGCATCCTTTTAGCATTTTTAAAACCTTTAAGCCTCTTAAACCTTTTAGCATTTTATTTTATTTTTCTAACATTTGCATTTTGAGCAGGGTTCGCTATAAAAAAATGCTGCGGCCGAAAAAGGGCGCGACAGGAGCTTTCCAAGAACTGAACAGTGATCCTAAGAGTGCGGATCGCCAGTTACGCACTCAACTCGCGCAGATGAACGCAGCCCCGGGCGAGGTCAGTACAACAGGTACCAAGTATGCGAAACTGGGAAAATACCTCATAAGTCTAAAATAACTGGGGACATGTATAAAATCAGTTTACAGAACATCGTGCCTTACCAACAATGAGAATATCAATCATATACTATACTGCATGAAAATAGGAAGCTCATAATCAAAGCAAGGTCATCCGCCTCACAGTATCATTAAGCACTCCTACTCCTGGGACTATTTCACCCGCATGGGTCATGTGGACCCGCATGAGGTATTCCTCGCATAGGCTGTACTCACTCGCATGGGACTATTTCACCCGCATAAGCCCAACGGACTCGCATGAGGTACTCCTCGCATCGTGGGTAGCAAATCCACAGAACAGGTGGTATAACGATCTTGGGGATTTACCCCTCAGATATACTCTTACCCTGAAGAAGGTGGTATAACGATCTTGGGGATTTACCCCTCAGATATACTCTTACCCCTCATACTGCATGCCTCGGAATCCCTCATCGTAAGCATGTCCAAGGTGCATACCCGTGAAATCCCACATCACTGACGGTACGTCCAAGTAAACTCATATAAAGACCATGGAAGCATACCCGTGGAATCCTTCATCACTGGCGGCACGTCCAATAAACTCATACTGAAACAATGGAAGCATACCCGTGGAATCCTTCATCATCGGCGCACGCCCAAGTAAACTCATATAAAGACCATGGAAGCATACCCGCTTGATCCTTCATCATCAAGTGCACGTCCAATAAACTCATACTAAAACAATGGAAGCATACCCGTGGAATCCTTCATCACTGGCGGCACGTCCAATAAACTCATACTAAAACAATGGAAGCATACCCGTGGAATCCTTCATCACTGGCGGCACGTCCAATAAACTCATAACTTCTTTAGGCTTTCATTAACATACAAAATGGATCTCATTTTCATGACCTTATTCAAGAAAACCCAACTCTTTAACCTTACATAAAGTTATTATAACTAACTCCCCATAAAGCCGTTATACTAACTTTATGTTTTTAGAAATTAAGACATTCTTACCCTTTCATAAGGCCGTTATAGCTAAATTCCCATAAAGCCGTTATAACTCCTTATGTTTCAAAAGATTTCGTTCCTTTATTAACCAAGAGGCTTATACTTCAAGTCAAATTTACACAATTTTCAAAATACTTCTTCATGTCAAGAAATCATTGTCTACCTTACTTAGGATAAACCATTCCTCAAGAACAAGTGGGTTAACTCCTTAACCCAACCAACTTAGACATTTTCTTAAAACAAGTCAAGTATAACAAATGGATTTACTTCATTTAAAACACGTACGTCTACCGTACTATATAGTTATAATTACTCATGCTCAAGAGATAAGAAAGTTTCCACATACCTCTCCGGTTAATCCACTTGCTAAGTCCAATACACCACACGTAGTACGTCAACTTAAAATGACCATAGTACGTTTATTAACCTCTAGTTCAATGTAGAATAATCCAAGTTCAAGTCACTAAATTCTATGGAAAATTGGGCAGCATTTCCTTTGTTTCTACATACTTTGCCACCTTTCTCAAGGCCGAATTCAACACCCAAACGCCACTTTTAAGGCCCAACAATCCAAACATTTCAAAGGGGATTACATAACTAAACTTGGGTGTGTAAAATTCTGCCCCATTAGGTACAACAACTAACTTAACAACTTTAAGGTAAAATTTAGGCTACAACATGCTTACATCCCAACCTTATTCAATTTCTTCAATTCCAAATCATAATTCTCACATGCAATGTATCTAAGAGCAATATTTACTACTACAAGTTCTTCCTCCTTTACATGCAGCACCAAAAACTAGCTACAAGAGAAGAATCGTTACCTTAGAGTTTTAGCCAAATTAATCCATCAAATTTGCTAGCCTCTTTTCCACAATCACCACCACAACAACTCCTACAAGCTTGCCAACAAGTTTCCTTCTTGCCACATTTTCAGATTTTTCTCCAAGCCTTGCTTTCTTCTTAATTTTCTAGAGAGAAGGGAGAGCTTAATTTTCTAGAGAGAGGGATGAACTTGAAAAATGACCAAGTCTTCAAGACTTGGTCAATAAGTAGTGCATGCAAAAACAAATGGGGGAGGACACTTGTCACCCACCCATGGCCTCTTTAAAAGAAATTATCAGATTTCCTCAATTTTTTCGCCAAAAGTTCCGCCTCACTGCGGCCACGGGCGCGACGCTGAAATCTCCGCCACCCTCGAACTTCCGCGCCGCTTCTCGAGCCGCGGCGCGCTGCAACTTCAGCGCTCCTCGAATAACCGCGCTGCCTCAGATCCGGCGCCGCGCCTGCGTGGCTCCCGATCAAACCCCTTTCGCCCGATCACGACCGAACTTGTAACTTCCATAACTTTCTACTCCGATGTCCTATCGACGAACGGTTGGTTGAGTTGGAGACTAGACTCAACAAACTACGCCCTAGGCCTTTGAAACACTTAGGAACTCTCAATGTAACGGGTCATAACCCGCCTCAAAGTTGACTAAAACCCGTCCGAAACAATCCGTCAACCTATCTTTCGAAAATTTTAAGTCTTACTCCCTTTCGTACGCACTCATACGCATGACCTGAACTACGGGGTGTAACATTATTCATGTCTTTATATTGTCGTATGGTTCACTGCATATTATCCTGTATATACATATTGTTTGCTAGCATATTGATATGATCTGAAATTACTGATAATACTTGTTTTTATGTCTAATGCAATCTGGATCAGGTTTGGTATGTCTTTGGTATCTGTGGGATGTGGCCTTGTATATCTAAGATGTTACCCTCTCAAATGGTCATTTAGTCATGTTTATTTGCCGCTTATTTCTAGGCTAATTGCACATCTGCTCTAATCTGTCTAAGTGTGAAAATACTCCGTATAATAGCATTACGCTATTCTTTGGGAATCTCTGTGACATCCCGACCCAGTGGGTATTGATTCGTGTTGTTCCTCTGTTTCTGTGCAAGCCTCATGCTTGAAACTTGTTGATAAATGTGGCCTGTATTGGTTTAAGTCAAAAGTGTTGTACTCTTTCCTGTGGTGACTGTCTGTGTGATCACACTAGCCTAATTTCAAGTGTTTGAATTATAAAGACATACATTGTCCCTTCTTCTCTTTCTTGACAAAAGAAATGAATTGGTTTATTTCTCTTATTTCCTCTTTCCTTATTTGTCTTTCGAACTGCCGAAATAAAGAATGGTTTTTGTGTGCTTGTTTTTACGTCAATACCTTGCTTATTATTAGATAAGGTTTAGAGCATATACTAATCCTTACCTTTTCTTATTTTTTTTACATAAAATGCACCGGAGCAATCAAGAGTCTCATGGTGAGACTCATCGTGGCAAACGCGAAGACCCGCATCTATATGCATTTATCTCTACCTCAGAAATTCCAAGTCGTAGGCGAATGACATTGCCATTCCTCGAGTCCTTTTTATTTGTTCCTGCCCCGCCCCATTCATTTATTGTAATATAATTGTCTAACATTATGCTACTAGTAAGGCACTTGGAGTAGTTAAACATTGAAGCAATAAATTAGAAGGTAGCTTCCCCCTCTTAAGTTATAGGAAACAATTTAATAATTTTCATTTGCATACTTATTTAGATAGCTAATATATTATTTCAGCATGAGAAACCCATTTTGCTACTAATCCTTATTAACGTTCATGTAAGAAAAATTATTTAAATCATAGGTTGTTAGCATGATAGCCATTTTACATCTTATCTCATAAGTAAATATTTTGTCATAATAGATTTTGCATTATTACCTTTATTATATATAACATATATCTAATATAGTATTTAGGTACTTTAATTGCATGTTTTTTCAAAACTAACTTCGTCTTTTATACACAAATCTGGCAATTTTTTAAGAATATATCTTATACCTACAAATTTCTTTTACTTAAATGCTTTTAAACATGCTTTTTCTTAGCATAATAATTAATATAGGTTTGAACGGACAACCGCAAGTTAGCGGAGCTTAAAGGGTGTCTAACCCCTTCGCTCTAGATTAATAAAGAACTCTTGCCCAGAATTTCACATAAATTTTGCAGACCACTAAAATGGAGTTAATGTTGACTTTAACCTAGTTGACATTCAAGTGTCCTAATTCACCCAAACTAGTTAGGTGGCGACTCCGCGAACCCCTTAGCACCTCTTTAAACACCTTTTAGCTTTTATTTTATTTTCTAACCTATTTTTAAGCAGGAGTTGAATATGTTGCGGTCGAAAAAAGGGCGCGACACTACACCAACAAAATCCAGTCAAAAATTTGCAAAATCGGGTGGTCACATTTTTTTCTTTCTTGAGCAACAATGGCGGACGAAGAAGAAGAAGAAGAAATCAGAACAATGGAATGAGTTATGAAGTAATTTTCAGTGCTACACGAATAAAATCCAGTCAAAAATTGCAAAATTAGGTGGTCTTGTTTTTTTCTTTCTTGAGCAAAATCTAGTCAAAACGAAGAAGAAGAAGAAGAAGCGGACATCAGAATAAGAAGAAGAAGCAGCAAGAAGAAGAAGCATCAAGAAGAAGAAGACACGAAGCAAAAAATGGTGGAAACGGCGCAGGCAAACAGAAAATTTGGCGCATTTTTTTTTGCTTTGTAGGGTTTATATGGGTTGGGTCAAAGTGTTAAAAATAAAACTTGGGGGCAAAATGTAAAAAATAAAATTTGGGGTCAAAGTGTTAAAAATAACTTTGGGGTGAGTCAAAACTCTCTAATCACTAATCCAAAGTTTATCACATCTACTCAATTAAAAAAATTAGAGTTACTCCAACTCAATTTTAAAATTTATTTATCACCTATAATTAAAGCCCTCGCTGTGTGTACTTTATGGAAAGGTAGAGAGGATGTTTCACTTCAAATCGTGTGCTAAGAAGAAAATTCTTGTACTTCACTCCGATTTATTTTAGGTTCAACTATTAAGCCTCATCCTTAATTATATTGTTTAGATCTATCAAATTCAGGTCGAGTTGAATGATTTACATAAACTCGCGTACAAGCTCAAACCTCTATGAGAGAACACTCCTGTTCTTATCATAATAGAATCCTAAGCAATATCTAATAAAAGGTTAAGTCGGGATCAGTCTAGATATTAAAGTTGTTTTGGATCATTTAAAGCAAAAACATGTAATATGCAATTTCCATAATGCTGACACAACAAGTTTCACATTTCAATTAAAAATCTTGGGAGTTGGATTTCTTAGTTAATCACTTAAATAATAGTTATTATCTCACAAAGTCATTCTTCTTTTTAATTTTATTTTCTTTAAAAAAAAATTGACTTTATGAGATAATTTGACCATACGAGAAATCAATCAAATCAAATAGATATGTGCCTCAATATTATTTGCATAGTTTTTCTTTTAAATTAGGTCAAAACATAAACAGTACTAACATTAAAAGACCCAATTTATGCAAATAACATGTTTTAGCGTTAGAAAGCCCAAATATGCCTTCTCTAGAGTTCCCATTTAACATTTGTCCCTTTTTGTTAATTTTAGAGCGTTAAAATAGAGCGACAAATTTACTGTTTTAATTAGAGATTCACGTGAATTTAATAATTTTTATTTGATTTTTTAAATATCTATTATATTTAATTGTAAACACAGTTATTATTGCATATGTTAATTTAAAGTTATTATAAAAATCTATAAATTTCAAATTTTGAATCAGTTTATGTAAACTTCCTTTGTTTAATTATTTCTTCTTCAACTTTTTGGGTGTTTTTTTTTTTTTGTGTGAAGGACCCGCTACGCTCTTTCGAAAGACATGTGGTAAACCCGGCCGACGCAATAGCCTGCAAACCACATCAGCTAGTTAAACCACACTTGGCAGCAGTGTGACAGCTCCCCAAGAGGCGGGCGGTCAGCGTTACTCGAGGTTTGAACTTGCGACCAAACTCTCCCACACCACCCAATGAGGATACCCTCTGCCTTCAAGACCAACTGGTCCCACACCACCCAACTTTTTGCGTGTTTTTTGAACTTATTTAGTCTTGTTTTGCATGTCAAATTGTACTCATACACAGAAGTCAACAAAGGGACTTTTTACTTTGAAAGATTATTGACACTTGACGTATAAAGATGGATTAGCAGTCCCCGGGACACATTTCAATGACAAAGGAGGAGGGCTTAAGACGCTCTGAACACTTGCAGCGTCGGATCGATTCCCAATAAGAGAATTCTGCTCTCTTCTGGGTTTGATGGTGCTATCAGATGTCCGTTCTCAAACCCTGCTTGTTGGAGCACATTCCGTGATTTACTGGTACCTCCTCCAGGACTAGTCTGGCGCAAGTCGGAACCTGAATATCAAAAAAAATAAAATCAATTAGTAATAATCTGCTATCATGTACTACACTTACCGACAAAACACGTTTGTTGAAAGTACTACTTATGTATACTGAAATTCATGTTAAGTGTCTATTTTTGTGCAACTACAAAATTTTACAGTTATGGTATTAGAGTTCTTGATACTTGCTTAATTATAAGTTCAAAATTACCAAATAAGCAAAAACTATTACTCCTAGTATGGTAAAAATTTATCCACATTTAATTTTAAATTAAATCAATAAATATATGACATGTGTCTTTTTTATAATTTTTTACTATGGTTAAGTTAAGTGATGTATATTCTCACTCAGGCTCCTTAAAATTAGTTGACTCGACAGAAAAGGGACGTGACCATATGAAACTTATTGGAAAAAAATAATTCAAAATCAATTTGTTAACTCGACAAGGCGAATAACTTTTTTTTCTATAAAAAGCTTCTTATAACTAATTTGAGATGATCCTGTAAAAACCTTTTCTTTTGCATACACTTTGAATTTTTTAAATGATAGAGTAAAGTTTTTTTTTTTGAAGGCGCAGTGCCTCTTTCTTTCAGTGCGCCAAGTCACACTGGCAATAACATGCGCGTCGTAGGTTAACTAACCAAGTCGCTACGCAGGATCTAACTCGCGACTATGGGGATCTGCTTCGTGGCCTTCATCGCACAATTAACTTCTGGCCACTTCATGCGTATGATAGAGTAAAGTTGTTGCTAGGATTTAGTGGCCATTGAAATAACATAACATACTTAAAAAAAAGGCTAAAACAATATTTTTGTTAAAGAATTTATATTTTATGGGTGGGTTTATTGGTTTTAGAATATTAATATTAATTAGCCTTTGAAAATTATGTACTCCATAATTAAATAACCTCTTGTGAAGTAATGGTAAAATATTATTTCATAGTAATGATAACAATTCTATCTTCGTAATAGAGCTTCAAAAATGTTACTCCTACAACTAAAGTCTAAAATCACCGAAAAAAATTTACTTATCACAAATTAGGATAAGACCCCAGAGCCCTGACAGTCGCTTTCTTCTGTGTGAGGATGACTCATGCAAGAGCCAGACATCGCTACACACCTAATGCAGTACGAAAGATACGATTTACTTCTCCACCATTTCTGTCATTTGGAGGAGAATTTCGCCTTTTGCTCGGAAAGATAAGACCCCAGAGCTTTACAATTCTATCATTTTTCACGACTGGACTTCCTGACAACAACTTTACATATTACGCCGAAACTTCCTTCCGATATAATATTAATTCCCCCCTTAAATTTGATGGCAGGGATTGACAATTTACATTTTTATGAAGTCAGAGATGAGAAAACATAGTGAACACCATGTGAGCTTGTTATCAGAGCAATTGAGAAATAAAACATTTGCACAGATTGAACACATTTCTTCCCCTAAATTACTCAGCATCAAGCTTGGCAAGAGGTCTAAGTTCATCTATCAATGGAACACAGTTACCCTTCTCTACAATCCAAACTAAGGTAAATAAATTAACAACATTTTCCTCATTTTTTTTCTTTTTTTGTGCCTATATATATATATCGGATTTTGATTATTTGATCAGATAAGCGAGAAAGAACTTATTCCTTGCAAGTTTAAGAGATTTAATTCATTGTACTTCTGAAATTATGAAATCATCATTTTATATTTGTTGACATTTTTCGAAAATATTGGGTTCAGTGATCAAATTAGGCTTCTATAACCGGTCTCAAGTCCAAATAAAGAAGATCGTGCATAGTTTAACTATATTGTATCATTTGAATATTAATTAAGTACAAAGGTATAAGTATAACCTGACAAGAGAACTCATGATGTATTTTTGGCTTGTTGGTGATGTTTAGGTAGCACCCCATTTGTTTCTGGCACTTTCAATAATGCCATTTGTATCACAAATCTCATATGTGGGACAAGATAGGCTGATGTATTCTTTTTTTTACACCGAAGAAGGTCATGATGATGCTCAAACTTTCGCAGTGTTTACTAACTCTTCATCTGCAATGTATTATAGTCAGCCTGTGAATCGTGACACTGCGATGCTTTATGGGCAACCAGTCGTTGTTGATGCAAAAATGGTAGGCCTCGAGACTCTAGGCTGGTCTAAACAATCCTCAAAAGGAACGATGGGGTATGCATCTCAGTCCTCTATTGGTATTGGGTTGAGCAAGGCCAAGAGTGAATTATTTTTCAACACAGCCACAATGGATGGAAGGGGTAAGATCTCGGTGGGATTTCCTGTACAATATGTGGATGACAGATTTTCCTCCTTGGATTTTTATGGCGCGGATTTTTACCTGGCGAGTAGTAATGTTCAAGTAATTGTGGATACAACGATTCCTCATACCAGCATAAATGTGTATAATGGTACTGTTTCTGTGCAATTCAAGAACTTGAATGGTACTTGTCAAGATTTGAGTGGCTACCAATCTTGCAAGCTGGGAAATGGTGAAAGGAGACAATTTGAAGTGGAAATCAAGGAGAAGACACACATGTTCTACTGCCCTGTCATTGAAATAGCTGGACTTGAATCGGTATGTCTTGACAAATTACTATGTTGCATCTTGTGTTTTGGTTTTAAACCATGTGTTTTGTTCAAGATATGCATTGAGATTTGTCTAAACTGTAATATTTCTCTGTAATGGTCAGGCCATAAAATCTAGATTGTTAAGTATTATCATTGATTCATTACCGACACATTGAATGTTAGAAAGGAAGAATATTGGAAAGACTAAAGATTAAATGAAACAATGCCTAGAGATTAATAAAAAAATTAGAGTGAATAATGAACGAATTACTATTGAAGTGCCTACAACAGTAAAAAAAAATGAACCTTCAAAAGACTAATTGGCTATTATTTTTTCTTTAGGTGTACACTGTGGCGTTCAATGCTCAAGGGATGAGACGTAATGTCCATAAACATAACAAACAAGCATATTTGCTGCTTGTGCTCATGTTTGTTATACTAGTAGTCGTGCTATGTGCTATCATTATCATAGTCTTCAAACATGCAAGGAGAGAGATGTTTTTGTGTGTTGCTCTGATCAAGCAGATGGAATTAACTAATCAAGCAGAGAAGAAAAGTATATCCAAGAGTCTGGCATTTGCAGCTGCAAGTCATGACATTCGTAATGGTTTTGGAAATATAACTTGTAGGATAGACAATTGTCTTGATGATGCGTCCCCAGAGCTTGCAAAAACCTGACGCTCATCAAAGACGAAACCAAGGGCCTTTTAGGTATGTCTTATATACGATATTGTTCTATATTTTTCTTTTTTTCCTCAGATTTACGGGTAAAAATGAAAACCATGACTTATACCTCACATAACTTAATTAATGATGGTCATTTCCAAGATATTGAAGCGCTTCAGCCTGTTTAATATCAATGACGTCTTAAGTATCAAATTGTATATGCAAAAAGAACTGTAGAATAGGCTTTGATGTTCTATAAGTGACAAAATCAAATTTTCGTAATAGTTGTTAATCTACATGCACAAACTTTCGCTAGTAATAAGGGAGAGGTGATGGATTATATATAATTTGACCTTTAAAACAGTGAACAATAATCTCTCTATAACGAAAGCTACTTTTCATGAAAAACAAGTAATAATACTTGTAAATACTATCATTTGTTATCTTCATTGCAAGTGATAAATTCATCCGGTGAATATGTGTGGACGCTCAAAGTTAAAGTAGTGATTAGCAATGGTACGTTGTATTTTCTCCAAGATAATTAGTAACTTGATAAAATTACCTTAGAATATAATGTACTGTTAACTTTTGACTTGGCCTAAGTTCCCAATATATGGTCACCACTAGTATAATTTACTGAAAATGTTGCAGGCATATTAAATGATGTTCTGGACGCTAGCAAAATTGAAGATGGTAAAATTCCACTTAAGGTGGAAGAGTTTGATTTAGCAGACCTCATCGAGCATGTAATTGATTTGCAGTATCATAGAGCATAGAGAGGGGAGTGGACTTGATACTTGACCCTGCTGATGACTCTCTTGCGAAGTTTCGGTTGGTGAAGGTGACAAAGTGAAAATTATGCAGATATTAAGTAACTTGGTTTCTAATGCTATCAAGTTTACCTCAGAAGGCCACATCTTCTGTGAGAAAACCAAGTAAAGACAATGCCCTTGTTGTTTGCAATCAGCATAGTCCATTTAACTGCTTGACAAGGTTGTGCACCATGCAAAAGGGTTGCTGCGATACTTCGAATGAATTTCCATCCATTCAACAGATTCCCAATTGCATGGAATTCACATTTGAGGTGGATGACACTGGTGTGGGGATTCCAAAAGATAAACAAAAATATGTCTTTGAGAACTTTGTTCAGGTGAAAGAAGAAAAGACTTCTGGTGAAGAAGGAAATGGCTTGGGACTAAGCATTGTTCAATCTGTATTCTATAGTGAGTAACTTAACTGGCATTTCTGTTTTTGTTTGATTCAGCAATTTTAATATGGAAAGAAATATCCATGCTTGGAAAAGTACATTCATTGAGTAAATAGATCCAGTCAGTTATGTTGCACGGTAAATAATTGAACAACGCATCATCAAAAGGAGACCAAGTAAATGTCTACTATGTTGCTTGGACTCTTCAAAAAGGTCAATGGGTGCACGTTGTATTCTCCAAAAATAATCGGATTCTCTAAAAGTAGTGTATTTTTGGAGAATCCGACATGGGTGCGGCATCGAAAGTGAAGAGTCCGCGCAACTTAGAATGTCAAATATTAAATTTAATGCTCTATATAAGACTATGTTTATCAGTTAATTTGGTCTAGATAAAATTGTTATCTATTAGAAAAAAAATTGAACTTGACTAAGATTGAGAGACCTTAATAACACTTGAAACTGTATGGTGGCCAAGTATTGAATAGTTAAAACTTGAATGAGATTCTTGTAGAACTCCGCCTGTGTGAGCTTGCTTACATTGCCAGTCCCACCCAAGCCTGGATAAAGGAGGAGGGTTGCGGTATAGGCTGATAGCCAGCATAAAACGTGTCAATTTATGATAAACCCCAACTTGGTTAGGACTAAGGCGTTGTTGTTGAAGTAGATTCTTGTAGAACTCTAAATAAGCATTTTTTTAGTGTGCATGATGAGTTTGTCATATTACAGGTGCATCTAATGGGGGGAGAGATCAAGATTGTTGACAAAGAGGATGGAGAAAGAGGCACTCGCTTCCAATTCAACATATGTCTGACTACCTGTGTTGAAGCTGAGGAACAAGAAATCAATGCCCAAAATCATGGCCTTCGAAGTTATATTTCCCATCACTTGGGAATGCAATTCCGGTCGTCTCCACCTAGGTCAGAGGGATGTTTGTCCTATTCCTAACCGGAGAAAAAAGGAGAAAAGTTTTAAGCAGGGTGATTGCCAACATGAACATAAAAGTTTCAGAGGTGAGGAAAATCAATGAACTTGTTCGGTTGCTTGATAGAATAAAGAGAAATTGAGACCTTTCCTCCCGTTCCCTTGACAAATATGCCTTAAATCTGAATTTAACCACCGATGATACAACTGAAGTGCTTCAGGCACCAAAGACACACATGATCATGTCATCCCTGCAAAAGTTCTAATTCCAATTGCTCATCAAATGTCATATTTATAATTAATGATTCTCAGGCTGGACATCTCTTAGAATTGAGTTCATCCATGGTTAACTTCAAGAAAGATATGCAGAATGTTACTTGCAAGGTTGTGTTGTTGTAAGATCATGTTGGGACACAAGAAAATAGCCATCCTCCTTTTGATTATGTTTTCCCGAAACCATTACATGGCAAACGTTTACATGAAGTGCTTAGACTTCTATCTGAAAATCGAAACAGTCCAATCCAACATGATAGGACTAATACGAGTCAAGAAATCGAATGCCAAGAACTCAAGGAGATTGTGATACCTGATGGTAACAAAAGGAATACTAGCAAGGACTTAAAAGGAAAGAAGGTTTTGGTGGTTGATGATCAACTCATACAGCGCAAGTACGTCTCCAAGCTTCTTCAAAAAGGAGCAGATGTTGATGTTTGTGAGAATTGAAAAGAGGCCTTTGATAAAGTTTGCAAGTCTTTAAAGGAAATGTTGGAAGGTGAAGTTGACAAAACCTATGATTTTATAATGATGGATTACGAGGTAATATTTCTTCCGCCTACCTCTATTCCACATTACTATTTTTTGCAAATAAACGTCGTAAATTTCAGTTTTTGAATTTGTTTTTGCATAAACAATTTGCGATGTTTATGAATGCAGATGTCACGTATGAATGGGTATCAAGCAACAAGGCTAATACGAAAGGAGGAGAAAAGGCATGGTATTCACATTCCCATAATTGCGCTGACTGACCACACTATGGATGATGAGCTTGTATATTAGAGAAGCTGGAATGGATTTTCCCTTGACTAAACCTCTAGAAAAGCATGTGTTGATGAATTTATTATCTGACTTACCCCTTTAGTTTAGAAAAGAGAAACTTGTACAATGGCGTCGTTCTTGCTTGGGTGAATGATGTTTTTTTTTTAAAAAAAATTATTACATGGGGTAGGGGAAGGGGAAATGGGGAGGGGATTACAACGTGGGAATTCGAACCATCACCAACAAGGTGAGAGTTCAGGTAGCCAATCAACTGAGCTACTAGATCGAATAATGTTGGGATGAGATTCCCTCCGGTTTTTCTCAATGGAGTGATAGAGATGGTTGCCAAAGTATCAAGTTTTGATTTTGATGGTTAACATTTGTTTATGCTATTTGATAATTTCAATTGTAAAAAAATAGGTTTGATGATTTTAAGCAAGTTTGCACACACATTCTTGCAACTTGCAACTTCTACTCATAGCCAGCTTCTACCTAATTTGTCATCCATTTGAGCAGTTAAATCAAGATAACAGATATGCAAAAGAAATCTAAGATCTGCAGTTTCCTCTTGTGCTCGTGTTTTCTTTTATTTTTCTGTATGTTTTTAATATCAAATATTTAATTGAGATGAATTTTCACATTGATTGATTCCTAATATTAGATTGTTTCTTACTTCTTGTTCTTCCTTTAATCTGTTGTTTTTTTATATATATTTTTTTGAGGTAAGATTATACAATTGTATGTTGAAAGACAACCCCATGTAGCTTCGAAGAAGATGAATAAAGGGAAGAGTCTCGAGTCTTGATTGGGATGATATATGTGTAAACTCAATTTTCTTAAATATATTTTTCAAGTCTTTCTTATAGGTTACTCAGTCTTATGTAGACTAAAGTTAATTAATAATTTAAACAACTTTCAACCATCAAAATGTAAATTGAATACTAAGTAACCATCTACCACTTAATTGAAAGAAACGGGAGGATACTCTAAACGGAAGGGGTCATCATCCTTCGCGATGTTAATACTTGATTTGAGGAAAGGAAATAGAAAAGGAGAAGAAGGAATTCGTTAACCACATGATCTCAAAGTTAAGTAATACATAATTTAGTGACAATACACTTGTTAAGATGATAGTGCAAATTCTAATAGTTGTCTTCGAACCTAATGACCTTTTAGTTCACTGCTTAAAGGTTGTGGTTCTTGGAATCTTTTCATAGGAGAGCAAACTCTCTCTGAAGTGACGTTATCTTTGCTGCATATCGGAGTCATTATTTCTGGATAAAATATTGTCAGAGACGAACAAGTCTCAGAGATAGCAGTGAGATTGATAAGATTAAAGGCAGCATAATATTAAGTGACTACTTGTCAAGTTTTGGAGTAGAGCTCAAAAAAATTCAAGCAAAATTACGTTAAGTCAAGGAGCCAATCGAATAGAAAATAAGGGAGAAAATCACTAGTGTGATTTCAACACCATTTAGTAAAATCCTAGTCAAAACCAAACGTGTATTCCTATTGGCCGAGTCCCAATGACATCAAAGCAATCACAGTCATATGACTTCATGCACCCTCAATCTGCGTCTTTTCACTAAAATAGAAAGGGGCTAATTCTCTAATAGATAGGGGGAAAAAGAAGGGGGGAGGGGGAGGGAATCTTTCCGGAACTGCCAAGTAACTTCTTTGTCAGCTTCAATCAAAATGCTTGGAAATTACAGTTCATCCTGCAAAAAAAGGGGTACATGATGTCAGATAGAGAACCAGAAGAAACGTATGCTGCCAACTATTCTTAGAAAGTTGAACAAGACGCAATTTCTTACATGAGTTTCATCATCCTTGTCATCAGCATCATCTGAATCAGCCTCATCGGCCTCGTCATCTTCTTCGGCCTGGAGAAAACATATACACCATAAGGGCAAGACAAAGAGGAAGTACACAGCTTCTTGATGGGAAGGGACTGGGGAATTAGTACAAACGAGAATTCAAATAAAATTTAGAGGCTTACATCAGAATCAGCAGGAGCATCCTTTGATTCCTGAATGGAGAATTAAATTGTGTCAGAAGAAAATAAGAAACACACAGCAAATATAATACAGGCGAAGTCACAGATGGAGGATTCTGAAATGCGGGAGGGGAAAAGGAAAAAAGGTGCATACTTCCACCTATACTTAGCTAAGAACTGTTTAATTCGTAGATCAGCTTAATATTGACACGTAAGTAGAAAAAAGAAAAAGAGAGATAGCTTGTTGTGGAATAAGAAATAGATCACGAAGACAAATTTAAATATTACCTCCTCCTCTTTCATCTTTTCTGCTTCCTCAAAAGCAGTCTTTTCCGCCTGCATAATCAAGTTAATGTTAACGTCCGTCTGGTACATCTTATTAAAAGGAGCTTTTAAAAGTAGAGCTTTTCAAATAGAATTTTAATCAAAAAGTTATTAGGTATTTGATTGTAAATAAAAAATATATTTTTGGCTTAAAAATAGCCAAAAGCAAACTCTACTTCCAAAAGCCCAAAATTTGAGCTTTTGAAAATAGAGATCAGAAGTGCTTTTGGAAGCCAAAAACAGTTTTTCGATTTTGAACCAAACACTCCAATTTTTTGCCAAAAGCGTCCAACCAAACGGGCACTAAGGGTCTGTTTGGCCAAACTTCTGAAAAGGTGTTTATGTTTCTCAGAAGTAGAAGAATCAATTAGGGTGTTGACCTATAATTATAGAAGTGCTTCTGCTTCTGAGAAACAGAAACAATTTCCTGTTTGACCAATATTTATGCAAATTTACTAGAATATTCTTTTTAATAAATTTAAAACTATTTAAAATATTATTTTCTATCATATGTTTCTAAAAATTAATATATCTTTACAATTTAATAATTTTAAAAAAATTATTTAATTAAAACATTTAATTAAAAAATAATATTATATTGTACATAAGAAATATAACGACAATATGATAGTCAATGAGTCAAATATGTTCAAACATACCCCGTCCTACCCCACCACATCCTCAAATTTCTATGTCATATTATTTTTTACTTTCATAAAAAATATTAAAAAAATTCTTCCCCCTTATCCCCGCCCTACCCCCAACTTCACCCCATACTCAAATTTTTATTTCATATTTTGTTACTTTTATAAAAAATGATTGAAAATATGAAATTTTTTCTTACCCCTACCCCACCCCACCCCACTCCCATTGACCTACCCATCCTCAAATTTCTATTTCATATTTTTTGCTACTTTTATAACAAAAAATATTTTAAAATATGAATTTTTTTCTTCCCCGCCCCATTGACCTACCCATCCTCAAATTTCTGTTTCATATTTTTTGCTACTTTTATAACAAAAAATATTTTAAAATATGATTTTTTTTCTTCCCCGCCCCATTGACCTACCCATCCTCAAATTTCTGTTTCATATTTTTTGCTACTTTTATAACAAAAAATATTTAAAAATATGAATTTTTTTCTTACCCCCACCACACCCCACCCCATTGTCCTGTCCATCCTCAAATTTCTCTTTCTTTTTTTTTACTTTTATAAAAAAAAAAAAACTTATTTCCGCCCTACCCCTATTCCCAAATTTCTATTTTATATGGAGATATTATATGAGATTAAAAGAAATTTTGTAAAAAGAAAATGGTTCATGAGTCCAAAAAAAAATCAACAAATGAGCAAAAACGGCTCTCCAGACCAAATTGGTGTTTCTGCTTCTCTTCCCATCTAGAAATACTTTTTGGCTTCTGGAAAAGTGTTTCTAGATGGGAAGAGGGTGTTTGGCCAAAGAAGACCAAACACCACCTAAGACTCAAATTATATTATGATTCCTGTAAGGAAGGAAGGAAATCACATACGTCCTTCTGTTTTCCCCATGTTTCCTCAGCAATTGACTTGGCATACTCTGGATCATCGCATATGACAACATTATCAAACAAGGTTCCAGATTTCACCTGCAAAATACATTATGCTTCAGTCAACTAACTAAGTACATATGCAGTAAGTCAAAAATGTTACTGATATTACAGCCAGATCACACTATAAAAACAGAAGTTCTTACTTGCCACAGTTCAACTCCCACATACTTCAATTTTGGAAAAACATAGAGATCTGGGTCATCCTTGAAGTCTAAAGATTAAAACAGCGTAGATATCAATAATTGTGATATTAAAAGTCAGCTAACAAAATATACAAATGTTGTATTGACAACTAAAAGGACCTGGGTTGTCAATCATAGGAGCCTTCCACTTCCCCTTGTAGTTGGGGTTCTTAATTTTCTGAAAAGATGAAAGACTAAGCATTAGCACTATACTCGGGGACAAGTCACTCTACTTAAATGTGCGGGACTCCACAAACCTTTGGAGTCCATGGGCCCTTGTACTCGGGATTGGGAATGGTTGGGGCTGTCCATTCACCATCTTCTTCATCATCCCAGTCCTCTGGCTGCAAATACAAAAGCCCTCCGAAATTAAGACAATTTACTCTATATTGTATATTCCAGGTATTAAATATAAGGCTTTCTATAAGCAAATGACAAATGGTTACCTTCTTGGCCTCAGGATCGGTTGTCTCTTCTGGAATATCATCATAGCCCTGCAGTTATTAGATTAATTGTTATCTTCCACCATTTTTCAACTTATGGCACAGACAAACCACTCAAGAAAATTACTAAGGATACCTCTGGCTTCTTATCCTCAGGATCATCAATGAATTCCTTGTCATCCCAATCTTCAGGCTGCAACAAACATGTGTTGATCATTAACACCACCAAAAAGATAAATATCAATTGACCATGAAAATGTGATGCAATGTGAATTACTTTTTTGGCACTTGGATCCTTGATCTTCTTTGGTGGGAGGAGGTCCCAGTCAGAGTACAAGCTACCAGACTGCTTCTCCACATTGTCAATGAGAATGCTGTATGTGGCATCAGGACGGAGGATGAAAGTGTAGACATGGGTCAGTTGATCAGTCTCACACGGGACTTCCTTCTTGATCAAGTGGTTTGTGTCGTTATAAGTAAGAATAGCATGGACCTTCTTGGTGCTGTAGCCACAGATGTCTGGTCCAAACATAATACTGTGTGGAAACATATATCAAAAACTTCATTCAAGAACGACAACACATTTATCAAAAGAAACGTTACTTAAAGTAGCAAGAAGATATTATGTGTGACCTGTAGGGAGTGTCACCACCGAATTTCTTTTGGTCAACATCCCCACTAAGCAACTTCATGTACCCACCACCACAGTCAAGCTTCTGCTCATGCTTAACAGAGAACTGGAACACTAAGTTTTTACCCTTGTTACTAAATTCAGGGAATTCAGCCGAAATGGCATAGAATCTGTAGTCTTCACTGGTCTGGATACCTGCAGTAGAGCAGAAGTAAATAAAAGTTAAGTATACATAACATTATTCAGCTCCTAATAACTAGAGTTAGGTATCAAAAGGCTTATAGATTGAAGTGACTAGGCTCCCATTAGTGAGAGATTTCATACCTTTGTCATTAGCGTCTCCATTCCACTTGCCAGAGGTGTGATTCCACTCTCCAGCCATGTTTTCATCTTTCTTCCATTCAGATTTCACCCACCTGCTTTCCCAACCATCTAAAAGTTCAAGAAACAAAACTTATCAGCCTCCCAGTGCCCAACATAATAGAATAATTTGAACCCTTTAAATTTGACAATTTGCATGCACCAGAACAGACCACACAGAATATCACCATATAGCATTGACTTCACACTAACTCAGTAACTTAAGGCAACCTTAATTTATTCATGATCAAACACCAACTATCAATTGCTAATTCAGCCAAACGTATAGTTAATGGATACTAACTATTTTGATTTCCAGTCAAAATCATTTGCAATAAACTGGTCAAAAAAATTATATACCATAACCAAAAGGTGTTATAATACAAGACTGCGATGCTCTAGTTACACTAGGAAATGTCAAGAATTAATTTTATCTATGTATTACTAATAATCATGTTTTTTCCAAATTTTATTCGGTAAAAAGGACAACCCAGTACACTAAGCTCCTCCGGCCGGCTATGTGCGGCCGGCTATGTGCGGGGTCCGAAGAAGGGCCGTATCACAAGATAATATATAGATCCAATATTAGTAAGGCAAATTGTTAGATACATGATTTTTTTAATTATACAACAGACCTCCAATCACAAGAAACCAGACGAACGAAAGAACAAATGCAAATGCAATATCAACATTCAATTAAATACAAGTCATAATCACAAACATGTAATGCAAAAATCTAACATATCAAAACAACATCACGATCTACTGCTATCATCTTAAATTTTACAGATCTACTCTAAAACATCAATCTTCTATCAGATCATACTAAAAAAAACACCAATTAATCTAAGATCTTTCACATTCCTCATCACATTACACAAATTCACACCAAAATCAAACGGCTCACAAAAATTAATCCAACTAACATAAACTAATTCAAAATTAAACTGATTAAGAAAGAGAAAATGAAGTTAATTACCACTAAAACTTTCCTCGAAGAAAACTTCGGCGGAGACGGCAGCTACGAGTAGAGAGATTACAACCACATAGAGAGAGCTATGGCTTTTTCTTCGTTGAGTAGCCATGGCCTTACTATTGTGTGAGATGGAAAATACTGACTATGAGATCTCTGATGAAATGCTCTTTTATACTGTGGAGAGAGATTTTCTGTAGTTACGTAGGGCAGCGTTTGGGTTTAATCTGACATGGAGGAGTATGATGATGTAGACGAATTAAAAAGAGACATGTGTGATCAGAGTGTCATAAGTATGACGTGGCGGATGCTTATTGGGAAGCTACACGAGATAGAGAGTGACCACAATTATGTTGTACGATGGTTTTTCCAAAATAACATTGTATTAAACGATGTTAACCTTAGATTTATTGTTTTGTAATTATTCAAATGGGTTAATTAAAAATATTTTATTGTGTAATTACACTCTTGTACTGTCAAAATGACACTGATAATGGAGTACTATTTTAGTAATTACATATTTTTATTCGAACGTACTCAAATGATTCTAATTTTTTTTTCCAGTGTTTCAATTCCTGTTTATCTTCGAAGTAAAACAAAAGTGAGTTTCTGAAAGTCAATTAGGCTCGTTAGAACCCAAAGTTCATTACTTTTTCAATGTTTCTTTTGGTCATTGCGATTTGCGAAAATATGAAAGTAGATGAGCTAAGGTGGCTAATGGGTCGATCCGGACCGGACAGGTAACTCGTTATCGGGTTGAATCGGTTCCGGACTGGTTCACTACCGGATTTCTTATAGGCCCGTGCGGTTCCGGATTGAACCGGGCCTACCAGACCGTTTTTTTTTTTAATTTGAAAATTTAATTTAATTCAAATTAAATATAATAATATAATATAGTTGTCTGTTTTATATTTTATATTTTAAAATGTAAAGTTAACTTTCTATTTTATAGTTTACGGATTTATATTTTATAGTTTATATTGTAGTTATACTTTTAATCTTTTATTAATTTATTAAATTAATAGACATAAGTTAACAAGTAACAACTAAAGAGATAATAAAATAAAAATTAATGATAAGATGTAAACTTTCGAACTTTCATTATTCATAATGTTAATAAGAGTACATACATATTATGCATTCTTTTACATAATTCTTCGTAATTTATAGGTTGATTGAATTGGTGATGCTCCATAGTCTATAGCTTTTAAATTTAGAGTATTAATTCCAGTCTTGTTTTCGTTGTTCCGCCGCAACTTGTGTTATTGTAAAAGTGCTCCATATATCTAGAATCTAGATTCATTATCATCGTCTTCATTGAATCCTGCAGATGTACACGAGCGTAGCGAACTAGAACGAAGATTAGTAGCAGAGTTGTTCAATTATCAAAAAACCAAATAATGTAACTGCATCTTTATATTTTATACTTAAATTGTTGTTGACCAGTGTGTCAGATGAACTCTCTGTACATGCCTAACTAAAGTGTTTGTCCCCCCGTCATTACCATGTTTATAAGTTTGCTCACAAATATTACATCTAAATCTATCAGTGTCCCCAATTCTATTATAAAAGTTTCACACTTTACTCCTTATTCTCTAAGGTCTACGACTACGACTAGTAGTACTAACATTGACAGAAGACACACTAGTAGGTGTATGAGTTTCAGTTTCAACAATATTTTCTATATGAGCATTATCACAATAATTATCTTCTATTTCAAAATCTTCTTGCATTTGATTATAATTTATATTTTGATTAGATGATGAAGAACCTTTAGATTTTGTACCACTTGAAATAGTTTTACCTTTATTCATTATAAAATATTTAATTTTAATTTAAATAATCAACAAATAAATATGACAATTTAATAAAATAATTAGAGAATGAAACGAGTGTATCAAACTTCAGGACTCGGAACTCAATTGAAACTCGAAACTCGAAGTCTTGCGTCTTGTTACTTTGAAAATTAATAATGATAATAATAATAACTTGAGAATTGATAATAGAGAGAATTAAGAGAGTACGGGAATTGAGAATTGTAGAAATAGCTGTGTGATAAAAATGAGAAGAATATAGAGTATTTATAGATTTTTAAAGGGTAAAAATGTAATTAATAAAGAATAATAAACAAAACAAAAAAGAAAAAAAAAAGAGGCCAAACGGCCAAAAGACCGTTGGCAACAACCCCCAGCCCCCCCCCCCAACGGTAATATTACCGTTGGGCAACAACCCATTTTTTTTTAAATTTTTTTTAACCTTTACCGAATCGAATAACCGGTAAGGTCACAGGTTTCCGTTACCAGTTCAATCAGTTCGGGTCCTTACCGGATTTATCTACAACCCGTGTGGGTTGGGGTTGAGGCCAAATCAACCCCCAACCCGGTAAGGCTTACCGGTCCGGATTAGATTTTGTACCGGGTCGACCGGTTCGATTCCGGGTCCATCCGGACCGTTAGCCAGGTATAGGCAAATCAAAGAAAAATTATCGATATACTTCTAACACTAAGCTCTCTTTGTCAACAACAATTTATTGTACATTACTGCAAAAGTTGGTCAACAAAATTAAATTAAAATAAAAGCTTCACTTCTGCAAATATTCCTCATATAAAAGAAGATAATTCAATCATAAAAGTCCATCTAATTTGCTCCGATCTCTATTATGAATATCCTCTTTACGTTGCTTTTTCTTTTATCAACCGTCAAGAAATGGAAAAGGATTCCACTATTGAAAATATGTAATAAAAAAATCCAATGTTAATCGGATCCAACCATGCAAACATGAAATATGTTAATGAACATTAGTCAATTGAATCCTTTACTGATGATTTTTTCTCAAAAATAACAGTGGTTTAGTTAATTTGTGCACATCTTAATCGTTCCATAAAAATTTAGACAGATTAAAGTACTGTTCTAAACTTTTTTGTCCCTTTGATTGAGATTTCAACCTTCACTAATGTTTTACTAAGGTTCCTTCTAAATTAATTAACACATTCCGCAGTCCATCATTACAAGCAGTGAGGTGGAGCTATTCTTATTTAAGGAGTATCAATTGATATTAGTCCGTTAAAAATTATATTGTGCAAATCTGTAAAAAAAAAATCTAATAGATTATATATATTGATTTTTTTTGCCTTTATCATGTGGCTCTTGCAAGAAATCTGTTGTGGGCAGGTAAAATATTTGTCCGTAAGGCAGGAGCGCACTTTGATATCTTATTGAACAAAAAATGATATAGATAGTCACGATTTGTGCTATAATGCACAAAAATCCTCCACCCCACCAAAAAGTAAAGAACCCGTGGTGCCAGATTGTGACACAATATTGGAGAATTAAATTGGTTCTTGAGTCAATCTTCTCAATCTTTGCTCTTGATTTTTTGCTCTATTTCTATAGGAACATTCATTTTATTATGATATGAATACGTATTGATGTTTTATTACACTGTCTTTTTACTTTTTAAAATTTTGATTTTTCTTAGTGAAAATCTTAGCTCCATCATGGTAATAAAAACGTAATTATTAAGTAGACATAAAAATCAGAAAATAAAACTCTAGAAAGTTCTCACACTAAACCCATGTGGTTGGTTTATGACGTATAATAAAATAACGCATGCCTGCTGAATTTTCATAGTATATGCGTTATAATATGTGTAACCTTTTGTTGAAAGCAACCAAACTTGGGTGGAATTATTAAATAAGTCTTCCTTAATAATATGTGTAACCTTAGAGAAAGTGTTTCTGTTTTTTAATAGTAGTTCTGCAGAAATTGTTTCTACAGAATCTGTAAGGGTATTTGGCCTATAATTATAGAAGTACTTCTGAGAAACATAAATAGTTTTCTGTTCGGCCCACATTTATATACTAGAATATTCTTTTTAATAAATTTAAAACTATTTAAAATATTTTTTTCTATCCTATGTTTCTAAAAATTAGTATATATTTACAATTTTTTTTAATTATTTAATTGCAACATTTAATAAAAATGCATTATTTAATAAAAATAATATTATATTATATATAAAAATGTAACTACAATATGATAGTCAATGACTCAAATATGTCCAAACCTATCCTCCGCCCTACCCACACCTACCCCCATCACATCCTCAAATTTCTATGTCATATTTTTTTTACTTTTATAAAAAATATGATTTTTTTTTCTTCCCCTTTACCCCCTCCCCGCCCTATACCCAACCCCACCCCCATTGCCCTACCCCATCCGCAAATTTCTATTTCATATTTTTTGTTAATTTTATAAAAAAATGATTGAAAATATGAATTTTTTCTTACCTCCCCCCGTCCACCTACCAAATTCTCAAATTTCTATTTTATATTTTTTTTTTTTACTTTTATAAACAATTTATAAAAAAAATGAATTTTTTTCTTACCCCGCCCGCCCTACCCCCACCTCATCGTCCTACCCCATCCTCAAATTTCTATTTCATATTTTTTGTTACTTTTATAAAAAATGATTGTAAATATGAAATTTTTTCTTACCTCCCCCATCCATCTACCACATTCTCAAATTTTTATTTTATATTTTTTTTACATTTATAAACAATTTATAAAAAATATGAATTTTTCCTACCCCCGCCCCTACCCCCTACTCACACCTCACCCCATTTCCCTACCTCATCCTCAAATTTCTATTTCATATTTTTTCTTACTTTTATAAAAAATATGAATTTTATTCTTACCCCCACGCGCCCTACCCCTACATCCTTAAATTTCTATTTCATATTTTTTGTTATTTTTATATAAAAAAAATATTAAAAATTATGAATTTTTTTCTTACCTCTACCCCACCCTACCTCATTCCCAAATTTCTATTTTATATGGGGATATTATATGAGATTAAAAGAAATTTTATGAAAAGAAAAGGGTAAATGAGTCAAAAAAATTTATTTTATGGGCAAAAAGTGCTTTTCGAAAAGCACTTATCTAGAAACATTTTTTGACATTTTTAAAAAGTGTTTTTATTTCTTAAAAGTATCTGTTTGACCTAAGAAGTGTTTCTGAAAAATAGAAACACTTCAAGAAGCTTGGCCAAACATGTACTTAATCCATATTTGCAGAAGTTCTAGTGAGATCCAACTTTTCTATTTTCCCCTTTTATAGTCGAGTTTATTTTTATTATCCAAAATGAATAAATTTTAAAAGGACAAGTGGGCCGGCACTTGTCTTGTTTTGCTTAGTTTTGACTTTTGAATGAATGGATGCTTGATTTGGAAGAGATCAATTTCAGCCACTCCTTTAAGCTAGATCTGTTATAATTATAAATTTATAGTCTATAGATTACCATTTCAAATCAAGTTTTTTTTGTAGCTCATACGACTTACGATGATTAGACTAGTAGTATTATAATATACTATCCTAAAATGTGTTGGAAATACAATTGATGTACGATAATAGTATACAATTATTAGTGCTTAGAAAGAATAAATAATTACAATACAACAGACTTGAAGTCTAAGATGAGTTGTTACAACAACAATGAGTGTTGAAGATCTTGATCTTCAGTCTTACATCTGTTTTGAAGTCTTGGATCTTGAAGTTAGAACTGCAGCAATTCCCTTAATCTTTATAACCTGAAATCAAGAGAAATTAAATCTAGTAGTATTATAGTTGTGTTACTGAGTTCAGTGATATTCACTTGGTCCTTAAGAAAGTATTGTCTCGTGTGAATCATTTAACGGTTGTTGACCACTTATCTCCCAAGATAAACCATCAACTAACAAATGAGCAAAGAAAACTCAAGTATTTTTCAAGAAGAACCTTTGAATGTGAAGAGTTTTCAGAAAATCTGAAAATATACAAGTATGGAATCTTCTACAATTGAGCCAATGACCTCAATTTATAGTGTGTGTAAGATGTCTTCTCATCTAGCCAACTAATGACAATCAAGACCGTGTAATGACACTAAATGAGATGTTACAATTCAGCCAAATAATGACTGAATTCATGAGCCAAATAATGAAGAATTAATGCTCCAAAGTCAGTCCAAGAGAGTTATTTTTCGTCTTCAATGGTAACACTGCCTCCGAAGCGTCGCGGCGCTGACTGAATTCATGAGCCAAATAATGAAGAATTAATGCTCCAAAATCATTCCAAGAGTCAGTTATTTTTCGTCTCCAATGGTAACACTGCATCTGAAGCGTCGCGGCTCCAGTAAGTCACTGCCCACCAAGCGTCGCGGCGCTGGCTGGAGGCGCATCGGCTCCGACGGTGTTGCGTCGCAGTCCTTCACGGCCTCGCGATGATTTCCGACTCGTTTCATCTTTTACACATCGTACACTTCTTCCTTCATTTACCAACGTGGAACACGTGTCATTTAACCAACGACCATCCATCATTTCATGTTACAAACGTTTACTCAAGTACCAATATATCTTTCACTAATGAAATTTACGATACTTGACACTACGTGTGCACGTGTGTGGAAACGACGTTTCCTACGTGTGAGACTTCAATAATTCGAGTCATAAATAATGGGTTAAACTTAATTCCACATTTAGTAAATTTCCAACAAAATGTTGAACTCTGTATCTTTAAACGTTTGCTCAGTAAATTACTGCTCAATTCTCGTTTGTTTTTCCTTTAATTTTCTTTTCACATTTTCATCAATCCATTTAATAGTTATTCCTTCTGTATTTTTTAATTTCATTGTTCCTTATTGGGCCCCAAAGAAAGAAGGGACGGCATACGCAAAGGAATATACTATAATCCGCTCAACCCACTCACCTAATTTCTTTTTCTCTGTGTTTATTGGGTTCATTTGCACTTTTATTCCTATTTTGTACAAGTCTTTAATTTTTACCCTCAAATGGAAATTATGTCTTCCGGAACATAAGTTCTTTACAAAATTCGACACAAGTTATGTCGGATCTCGTAAATAACTTATGATTCAAAAGGCATAAGTTCCATTTGAGGGACAAAAATTAAAGACCAGCCCATGAAGGAAAAGCCGTGCAATTTCTTGTGCAAAAGGATCCTTTACCAATTGTTTTTCTTTTTTATGTTAATGGCAACTTGAGAATTAACTTTTTAAAACAAGAAAGACCGGATACTTTGAAAGAGGTGTTATAATATTAAAGATGGAATGCAGAAATTTTTAATGAAGTTTGAGGGGAAAGTAAATTCATGATAAGCCAATATCAACATGTGAATACTCACTGCATATTTTTATTGAAATTAAATGCATCAGTTCAAAACTATTGAAGAACTTAGACCCAATTTTTGTTTCTTACTATTTATACCTGCAAACTTCTTCAGCCATTTTCAGAGCTGCACTCCCGACACTCTTCATTGTCATGGCTGAGAACCAATACGGAAGCATTGCCCCTACTAGCAATCCAATGAATACCTTTGGTGCCAAAACATAGACAGTCTTGATACCAGCTCTGCTCACGTAGGCACCAAATAAGGCAAGAGAAACAAGTGCAGCTGATCCAATTGCAAAGCCCTGATAATGTGGAAAAAGTAGCTTATCATGTATACATGCTCCAGAGGACCAGAACTATGATGTCCGGTATCTATTCATGTAGCATAAAACATAACATAGTATAAAGAGCACCAGTAGCAAGAACACAACTTTGAAATAGGGATGGAGCTAGGGTACTGCAAGGGGGTTCATCCAACCCCTTTCACGGAAAATTACATTGTATATATAAGGTCAAAATTATTTTTTACGTATATATTTTAGATGTTAAATCCCTTCGTTTCTTTGTGTGTTCACTATTTGATATTTTGAATCCCCTTGGTGAAAATTTTGAATTATCATTTTAAAGCAACTCTCATTCACACAACGCACCAATGACCTAAACGCGATCAATAAAGCTGCTGGAACTTTCTAGTTTAGAAGTGTGAAGGACTCATTATTGAAAATAATTGCTATGGACATCAGGAAACTCTCAATTTGCCACTGATTAGAATTTGTGACTATAGATCATAACATAGTTTGCTTGGACAAATATAAAGAGGTTTATTCTATAGATTAGAAAGAGATTTATCTAGCCTTGCCAATTGCAGCTGTTGTATTGCCGGCTGCACTAGAGCATCAGTCCTTTCATGAATGCTACGGCTCATTCCAGCCATCTCTGCAATACCACCAGCATTGTCACTGCTAGGTCCATAAGCATCTATGGCGAGACCTGTGGCTATAGTGCTAAGCATTCCCAGAGCAGCGACTGCAATGCCATACATAGCAGCCAAGCTGAAGCTCACATATATAGAAGCGGCAATGGAAATTAGGGGAATGATAACAGAGTTATATCCAAGAGCTAATCCAAATATAACATTTGTTGCAGCACCAGTCTTGAAAGCATCTGCCACATCCTGTACTGGACTGCAAGATTTTGCAACAGAAGACCTTAAGAACATAGATCAGACATTAATTTGCATTAACATGTTCTGTTTATCTTTTTGTTTCCCCTTTTTCGCATAAATAATTCTTGATATGGCGTGAAAAATGCAAGCTATATCATAGTTAATGATACTGATGTTAAAACCTAGCATATAATAAAGTTATCCTTGCACAATTTAACAACTGAAACTACCAACCTGTAAGCATGGCTAGTGTAATACTCCGTTGTATAACCAATGACCAAGCCAGCCCATAAACCAATTGAAACACAGAAGAATAGGTGCCTGTAGCAATACAAAATCATCATGATATATTGGAAACATAGACAAGAGGTAGAACTATGAAGACAATATCAAACACGAAGAAGAATACCAGTTCTTCACCACTTTCTCGGATCCAAAGTCGAAAATAGTGAATTCTGATGGCAAAGTAAAGAAGCTGACAAAAGCAATTCCAATAGTCATCAGAACAGTTGAGATGAGAAGTTGCCTCTTCAAAGATGGTTCAATCTCTCACAGTCACGTTCTTTATCTCAAACATATCGGTTGTTGCAAAAGGAGTAGTTATCAGGCAAATAACAATTCCCATTGAGCTATATAATAAAAGGATAATACATAGCTGAGTAGTCGTGGCTGCTACCAAAGGATGAAATAGATGCAACAGTGCTGCACATGATGACTCGACATAGGAACCGAATAAATCCGAGCCCATTCTAGCGATATCCCCTACATTGTCGGAAATAACCTGTAACACAAAATTTATATGGTCTTAACTTATATACATTGACAATGTAAATAATATACAAGCGCAGAAGTGACTTTAAGGCATAGGGAGGAGAGATTACAGCAGGATTGTGTGGATCATCTTCAGGAATATTATGTTCAACTTTGCCGACTAGATCAGCACCAACATCTGCTGCTTTTGTATATACCTTCACCAACTCTTCCAAAGAGAGCCATTGAAGATCCTCCAAGACCATAACCAGTAATAGATTCATACAGACCCTCTCAATCATCTCCGTAGTACAGCTTAAATAGGTTGATCGAAACATATAGAACTAAGAGGCCATTGGCAGCAACAACGAATCCCATTACTGCATCAGAGCGAAAAGCTGTTATGAATGCCTTCCCAATGCTTCTAGAGTTGATCTTGCATTGGCATATGTTGCAATTTTCATTCCAAGGAAACCAGAGAGGGCTGAAGTTAGGGCTCCTAGCAAGAAGGAAATGGTGGTGAAGATAGCATTAGCTAAAGCTGGTTTGCAAAGATTTTGTTTGTTGAAAGTGCAAGGCTCACTTTTTGTGCTGAAGTTTTTAACAGATCCAAGGAAGAGAAAAATGATAGCTCCAAAGCCAGATAAATAGCATATTGTCAGCAACTTTATCCTACAAATAAAGTGTCCCGTCAAAAACTTTCCATCCATCTGAACCTTGATGGACAGCATAACCAACATTTGTGCAGGTGGAAGATTGGGTACCCGGTGAATTAGTATGGTGTGCCCAAGTTGATCTGGACACCAGCTTTAACCCCCAAGAAAAACAAATCATCAGCAGTTATGAAGTATATTTATCAAAATTCAGAACATGAAACATAGTGTTTTGCACAAAAAGGACATAGTCTGACGCAGCTCTTTACATGAAGAAGTTCACGGATATCAACTATATAATTCGGGCAAAAACATCCATTAAAAGCAATAAAGCACATATAGGCTGAATTGCACAAGTTGATGTAGATTGTAGACACATCCATTGAACGCTGTCTCTTGTATGAGTTGCGTTCACAGCAGTAAAGACACTACATTTTTTTGACAAGCAAGCAAAAAAATGTATACAGCAGCTTTACATGTATAGTATCTTGGCTGATATTTTACATGTAAACGTGCTAAGTTTAATAAGAATGATTGAATGAAACACTACTTGTACAATAAGATTCACAGATATACTGCCAAGAAAATTGGTGTGCAGACTCCCTTTTTGGGGGGCTTCCCATTACATGACGCCAAAATGTGTCCTTCATTTGATCAGGAATCACTAATCGACAAAATAATTTATAAAAAAAGGAGAAATTTGTTTATGTCCAATTGTCCATAAACAACCCTCACAAAATTAAGTTACAGAATTTCAAATACATTTCATTATAATAGATAAATCAGCGTTATCACTCAAAAGAGAACAGTCACAGACGGCAGACCCCACCACTGACAAAGGAAAAGATAAAAGAAAGAAAAATTCTCACAACAGTTATGTTGAGGTCATGACATAATGGTGCAGAATAATGCAGTGATTAAATATCCGTCGGGGGCAAAATAGTAATTTTACACTACAAGGGCAAAATAGTCTTTTTACTACATTAGTTAGTTATTCATTTTATATGGCATGTTCTTCAGTTAGAGGATACTACTCTTCAGATTTTATTTTTCCTTTTCAGATTGTATTGAACCATTGCCCCTTGTGTGGGTGTTCTTATGAAATCATAGAAAAGCTTCCACAAATCCATTCTCACTATCTGTTTTTCTACAAATTAACATGGTATCAAAGCTCAGGTCCCAGATTGACAGTCGTTACTGAGAAATCGAAGATCGAAGTTCGTTTTTGCAAATCTGCAAATCGAAATTGAGGCTCGATTCTGGAAACTTCTATTAGTGGTTTCGGTAGCGTGCAACGATTTGATATACGCGATCATGATCGATAGTCTGAAGCTCGATTTGTGAAATTGAGACCTGGAAGATTCGTCGACCTTCTGTAGTTGTTGCTTATCTCAATTTTTGTTTCGAATATTAGTGAGAATAGATTACAATGGAGCATGCCTCATGAGAATACACCGGTATTACGGAGAAACCTCGAATCTATGTTGAACATAGTGGATCACAATAATCCACCGTTTTGAGCTCATCCGATACTCCGAAATTTGTATTTGTTGAGATACGACTAACGGGAATGGAAAACTATACGTTGTGAGTCGTGCGATGAAGCTTAGTTTGTTGTGAAGAATAAGATTGGCATCGATGGCACGATGAGAAGGACATGTATGAAGGAAATCAGTGCAAAGATAGGATCGTTGCAATCTGATGGTCATGTCGTGGATAATGAAGAATGTTAGTCGAGATTTGCTTAGTGGTATATTGTATCGCTCTCTCGCTTGGTGTTTGGAGGACTTGAAGAGCGATTCGACAAAATCAACTTGTCGCGAGTATACCGCTTAAAAAGGAACTAAGTATGTTGCGGCGGAGTGTCTCGCGTGGCAATTACTATTCACGAATGAAAGATTTATGGGATGAAATCGACTTATAATTCCTCCACCTACGTGTGAACGCGGAAATCCCGGGCTTATGTGGATCACCTTGCTAGTCGAGATTCGGAATTTTTATGGGATTAAATGATGGCTATAATCAAGCCGCGAAGCCACATTTTATTGTTAACACCTACACAGTGTCAATCAAGCATATCTTATGATTGCGCAAGATGAGAGTCAGAAATCCATTACTGGAAGATTTGGAAGTGATTTGACAGAATCTGTGGCTCTGTATGGGAAGGCAACACAGTTCCAACAAAGGAAACCAAATCAATCTAGTGGTTTCTGTGATTATTGCAAGATGAAAGGCCACATTAGAGATAATTGTCGCAAGCTGCTGTTCTTCTGTGATTACTGCAAGAAACAAGGTCATACAGCAGAAAAGTGTTATAGAATGTTGGCAGACTCCAAGGAAAACAGGAAAGTGAATGCAGCAGCAGCTGTTCCTGATCACTGCAGAGACATAAGAGAGTTATCTAAACAGCAACATGATAATCTTCAGCGGTTTGTTTGATGTAGTCCGCATGGATATGACAAGGTGTTGCAGGTGTTGGATCAGCAGGACAAGGGAGTGGCCAAAGCTCACATGGCAGGTAACCTTGTGTCTTGTGAACATAGGGGTACCATTAATTCAGCTTGGATAGTTGACACAGGGGCAACTAACCACATGGTTAGTAACAACAGCATGATTGAAAAAAAGGACAGTGATAGTGCAGGGCAGGTACAACTTCCCACAGGTGATGTGGCTAGAATCACACATACTGGAGCTGTAGATTGAATAGTGGTGATCTCATTGAGCATGTGTTGTGTGTTCCTTCTTTTAAGTTCAACTCGCTATCGATGTCGAAGCTAACGAGAGTTAAATCATGTGCCAAATTTTCCCCGACTTTTGTCTGCGAGGATCATTTCTTGGGAAGGTCGAGGAGGCGGTAGAAGGTCGATGGATTGTACATACGGAATCGGCAGGAGCTCTGAGGAAGCAATAAAGGCACATGCCCATACCTCATTGACAGTGATCTCCAAGGATGAGCTGGAAGCTGAGCTCTGGCACAGGAGAATGGGGCATGTCCCACTGAGCATGCTTAGGAAAATTACTGCCTTCAAACTCAAGTCGAATTTCTCAATATGTCATTGTGACACCCTATTTTCAACCGGAGTCGGAAACGGGATTACCGCTACGCATGGTTGGATTCCTAAATGTGTATTTAAAGGAGTCGCCACCTAATTATTATAGTGAATTAGGACACTAAAAATGTAGTATAAAATACTACGAATGATCTCCATTTTAAAGGTCTGTGAAACTATGTGAGATTCTAGGTAAGGGTTCTTTATTATCCTAAAGGGAAGGGGTTAGGCATCCTAAAGGATCCGCTAACTTGCGGTTGTCCGGTCAAACTTAGGTTAATATTATTTAAAAAAAAGTATATTTAGGAGGACATGGGTTAAAAGATGTTTACAAATAATTATTTAAAAGATATGTAAGTATATATATTTTCCATAGAATTGTATGAAGTTTATTTGTAAAATGCAAGGAAAATATTCTAAAGAGGTTTATCATAAAAAAATGCAAAATAATAAAAAAAAGATGGTTTACTAAAAGTACGTATCATATGTAAATTTTAATCTTTGTAAAGGGTATACAAATGGGTAGAAGGACTTTCCTCTTTTACACTTGGTAATAAGAAAATAGATCTTTGTTGTAGAAAAAATAGATTTTGTCATTTTATGAAGTTTAATAAGAATTAGGAACTCATTTATTCCTATAATATCAATGAAAAGGCTAAGTTATTTTGAAAAGTTTTGAAAAATGCATAACGGCTTAAAGATAGATTAAACTAGCGACACATTTTATTATTTAACTACCCACCTTTAATAATTCTAGGCCTAACTATTCTAAGCATTTTCAATAATTGTATAAGGTTAGTTAACAAAAATACAAATAAAAGTAAAGTGATAGAGTTAAAGAAAGGAGATAAAATGACTAGGGCAGGTGAAGATATTATCCTGCCCTATTAGTTTCGAAGGTCCCGAGATCGGAGGATGCAAGGAATGTAGACGCGGGTCTTCGTTTGACGAGGGATGCTAGGAGTCTCATAGTAAGACTCTCCGTTGTTCCCAATGCATTTCATGTAAAATAAAACAAAGGAAAAGGATTATAAAATATCCTAAATCTTATTAAAAAATAAATAACAAACATTGATACAAAATCTAAGAATACATAAATCACTTCCTTTTACTGTTTATGGGACAAAGCAACCCACGATGATGGCCCAAACAGATTTAACAAGGACTGGGCCTCAAGATGCGCATAGAGTAAAGAAAATATGGTTCAGCCCCAATATAATATATATCCGGTCCTTATGCTATCGATTCAATTTGATTTAAAGGAAAGCAAACCATTGATATGCGATCAATTAACGAGAAAAATAGGCCCAGTGCAAAATACTCAATAAACATATGGAGGCAGTAAAAAAAAAATGCCAAACATGTATGGTATACCTCAAGATATACCAAATATACAACTTGGATATACATACGATGTACACCAAAATATATATGTCTGGTACATCTCTAAGGCATACCATTCGATCATTTGTGACAGATAACGATCGATCCATCATGGGTGATTCGATCGTGAGCATGATAAGAGACATCATACGATGCGGATATGACTACGATCATTTCACACACATACAAACTCATATTTTGACGACAAGATTTAATCATATAAGGAAGGCGATATGTATGAAATAGGCAATGGATACATGATGAACAAACAAGACTAGACAGATTGTAAGTATGTGAACCAGGAACAATAATATTGTAAGGGCTACATCTTTAGGTATAAGGGATTATCCCAAACCAGCATTTAAGTATACTTAGTTCTTTCCAAGTTATGTTACCTGATACAATAATTCAAACAAACCAACATAATACATACATGAATACATACAGTTTATCTATTCAGCATGTCCTCAAGCAGTCTTATCATCTTACAATATTTATGCATATTCGTGAGCAACAGTCAGGTTCTCAAACCGAATTGAGACAAACATGGTCTTAAGTAGACTTGATACAAAATAAACCATGCTTGACACAGAACCTAGACATGAACTGATAACTAAGCAAATGAGAATTTTATATAGACAGAGGCAGGCTACTGTTCAGCAGAATATTTAGTCATAAATGTCACAGACCATTTGATTCATGTATCCAAGCAAAACAAGTCTAGAATGGTCATTTTAATCCATAATGTTTAGTCTAAGCTAGATAAGATAGACAAGTCAAACTAACCATAACCAAATAGATATCAGGATATGTCCTGATTCAGCCAAAAGAGAAAATAATATATTGATGTTTTTTTTTTTCCAGAATTTCCAAAAGAGCCAATTCAAGCTATCTGCTAGTGACATGATATTCAGTCATCTCATACTAACACATTAAATCATGGGTAAAAAAAT
The DNA here is from genome assembly GCA_029844215.1 of Przewalskia tangutica. Lineage (NCBI taxonomy): Eukaryota > Viridiplantae > Streptophyta > Magnoliopsida > Solanales > Solanaceae > Przewalskia > Przewalskia tangutica. The sequence continues at coordinate 13,715,763 of CM056731.1, read as the reverse complement.
AACATCAACTTCAAGCTAGTTTGGCAAGAATATGACATAACCTTTTATTACACATACTACAATACCATAGTGCTTCAGGCACAGTATGCAGATAAAGACAAATCATAGACATACTTATTACTGAGATTCAAAAAAGGGTCATGGTATCTTCATTATTACATACGGAACTGAAACAATTCACATTTGAATAAAGAAGTGAACTCACAGTTAGAAATAAAACAAAGGACATAATCATTTTATAACCCGGAACACTTTTCAGTATTCTATCCTTCACTACATAGACTTTTCAGGAAAATAAGGAAGAAAACCACATGTATGCCTGAGCTGAGACTTGTGGTTTATGCAATGTTGGCACATGCATCAGTTAACAGTTCCATAGACATAGACTATGTCTTGTCATGAAGGCATTGTACATTTTAAAGAGGATGAAAGCTAAATGAGTATGAGTTTCATTCATGCTCCACAGCTGGACATCACCACATTATAGTCAAATATCAACAATCATATGTGTATTATGAGAGCAGACAACCAAACTACAGTTTCTTTTAAACATATGTCAATCTTCTAGCTAAATCACACCAACATAATGAGAACTAACAAAATTATACTAATCAAGTATACTAATCAGTGGTCTAACAATATACGAATTATCTGACATACTCACTAATGACTTTAACATACTCAAACGATGATTAATTTAAGTAATATTGTTTAATAATCGATCCAATGATCTTAAACATTCATAATATGACACATATTAATAACTAATCTAGTTGGTTCAAACAATAATAGATACATAAACATATAACACAAGTGATATTAGGCATATTAAACTGGAAATCGAGAGGGAAAGAGGTTACCTTCTCCGAGTGACGAACCGAAGCGCTGTCTCGACTCGTCGATTCCGCTCGGGGAGTATATGTGTGTGCGACTAAAGCGAAGAAAGACTTAGTGTTTTCGGATTTTTTGAATCAATACTAGAAATAATAAAAAAAAGATTTTGAGATCTGTTTTCTAGGAATATGTATTTCTGATTTTCTAAGCTTCTTGAAAGTAAAGAATTTGAAACTTGTTCTTGGCTTTTTCTCAGGAAAAAAGAAGACCTTTCAAGAACAACCCAAAGGGTTGTATTTATAGTAGGGGTTCAACGGGTTCTTCCAGAAACTCTTTAGTTTGAAATTTGAATTCAAAAGAGGGGAAAAACGTATGTGACACTTGACAGATGAGGTGATGGAAAAGCTGAAAAAAAACTTACCTTCTCAGTCTGATTTGAGGAGAAGAAACGTTGGGACAGAGAAGAGGATACGTTCCTCTGGATTAAATCTCGAACGACCTTAAATTGTGTTTTATCCATTGAATCGAAGAGAGGAAGGTCCAAAGACGCGGACGCCCTTAAATCCTCGACTCAGTGGTTAAAACGAACTCTCATGGCTCAGCGCGATTCAGAAAAGGAGACGGGCTGCAGGTGATGGGTGATGGGTTCGATGGGGCGATGTCAGGGGTGAAGGGATGGGCGACTGGTGGCGTCGGCGACGTGGGTTATCCGGCGGGTAAAGGGTGGTGTTGGTGTGACTGGTGGTTCGTCGATGGGGAGGGTAGGGTTTAGTTGGGAATGGGGGGGGTGTTCAGATTTTTTTTAGGGGTATGTTGGGGATGAAGAAGGGAAATAGAAGGTGGAGTCAAGAAATAAAAGGTGTGGTAGGGTCTCGGGGTATTGGGTGCGATGTGGATTTGATTTAATTTGGGGTGTTGAAGAAATGGATTATGGGAATAAGGGAATTAATTTAAGGAGTGGGAATTGGGTAGGAAAATAAGGTTGAGTTAATGTTGGGAGATTAATAGATAATTAGTCCAAATCTCTCAATTAATTAAAAATATGCTTCCTTCAACTTAATTAATTTAAAAATGCACACGCATAAAACACGATACAAAAGATTTAATATATGTATTTAATTTTGAATATAATATTCATAAAAAATGATTAATTTAGTAATTGAAGAACATATTAAGAGAAAATCGATCATCAATACTGACGACGAGATATTAAAATTATTCTGCTTATATTTTAATTATAAAAAAAAATGTAATACTCGATATTGTAAAATTATGCGATAATTAGTGAAGAATATTAAAACTATTTATTTTTCGACGATTTTCAAGACTGAGAAGCATAGTAAAATTAATTGGAGATAAAAGGACGATCTAAATGAAATGTTCAGTAAAGATGGGACAAAATTGGGTGTCAACAGCTTATCCCTCTTTGTATGGAGATGATGTAAGAATCTTCGGACAAAGACGTTGACTTAAAGCCAATTTAGTCTCGATCCTCAGAATTAAAAATGTTGGGCGATTAAGACGAGGCTGACGCAAAAATTCAAAATTTTGTCCCAGTGTCGAGTTATGACGACACTGGGCTACCGTGGTTGTCGCACCCGATTTTGAACTCTCAGGCTTAAATGCGCGACGGAATGGTTATCCTCCCCAAAAAATGTAAGATAAATAATGCAAAAAGTTAAGGGAGTCGCCACCTAATTAATTGGGTGAATTAGGACACCTAAATACTAACTGATTAAAGTCAGCATTAACTCCATTTAATGGTCTGTGAAACATAGATTAGATTCTGGGTAAGGATTCTTTATTATCCTAAAGGGAAGGGGTAAGGCACCCTAAAGGATCCGCTAACTTGCGGTTGTCCGTTCAAACATAGGTTAATTTATTCTGCTAAGGGATATGCGTTTTAGACAAAGATTATTTAAGTAAAAGGGGTTGTGACACATATTTAAAGAATATATATATATTGATAATAATAAAAGGGGCTTTATGAGATTCATAAAATATACACAGGGTTGATTATGAAGTTATGGGACAGGAGATTATTTTATTCTTGACAAAGTAAGAAAGTGATTACTCCTAACAGTGTGCGTAGGATTAAAATTCTTGTAAAATTATGAGATTATTATTTCATACGTATATGCAAAAGTCATTTCCTATAAAATTTATGAAAAATTTATGATAAAGTTTATTTCTCAAGGACTAAATAAGGAGAAATATATTAGCTGCGTGGCTAAGACATAACTAGTATTGATTGTTTTTAAAATTAGACTTGCGTGATGAACCTAGAATAAACTTATCCTTAAGCTACCCTTCCAATATATTCAAGGAATACTAGAGTTAATTATCCTATTAATTACAGGATTAACAAATGTAACAATAATAAATAAGCAAAACGAATAAATACACAAATAAGCCAAGGTAAGGATGAGATCATAGTTGACATGACATCTGGAATGGATGGTGACACCATCCATCCTATAGCTGTTTGGAAACCCTGCGGCGGAAGTATAGTTGGCGATGTGAAAGTCATGTTGAGTCTCATATCGAGACTCTTGATTATTCCCCGATGCGCATCGTGTAAAAATAAGAAGGAAAATGGTTAGAGTGTCTCGAAATGTAATGACACAAATAGATAATAAACTTAGATAAGCATGGAGTTATGACGAAAAGGCTAAAACAGTATTAGGGAAAGAGTTATACCAATTTAGAGCTGAACATAGGGCACATGTCAGTATATTACCGTAACATTAACATGCAGACGTATTAAGTGTAACGTATATTCTATAACTGAGGACATATATTCCAGATTATCAAGGCCAAACCAATCAAATTTGGACTTGTATAATTCACCCTTACTTATCGTTGTATTGGAACTAAATCTTGAATAGCCAAGAATACAAATCAGGCCTATGGGAAGTCTAAACAAGCTTTGAGACATACGTCACTCTAAACAACAATTCTATAAGTACTTTTAAGGATTCAGAAACATCATGACATAGCTTAATACACGATAATCCTCTAGTATGCTTTGATGACAGTTAACATTTGTTAAAAAATATCCTAAACCAATCAACAGGTCTAAGTAATAACTGGGTTGAGATGAACTAGTTAACTAGCACATGATTTTGATCATATAGACCACACAACTGCAGATTAAATGGACAAACTTGAAAGGAATTGAGTTTATAGATGGACAAATGACAACAGGAGCATTAGAGCACATTCTGAGATGAAATGCAGCCACAAAAGTAATCCAAGATCAACAGCAAAGTGGCTGGAAGACAGTCCAAACAGAGGGTAAAATCATCCTAGGCAGGGAGGGGTAATCCAGAATTAGCAGCAGAATAACTAGAAAGCAGTCCTAACAAAAGGGATAGAAAATCAGTCTAAGCAAGGCTGAAAATCAGACTGACACATGCTAAAATTGGTCTAAAATTAGCCCGAACAGTGGCCTAAAATGATCAAAATCAATTCCAACAATCCTACGGAATTACAGCAACATTTCATATTAATCACACGCATGTTGGATGACTTTTGAGAACATCTCATGTCATGAGAGCTCCTATAAGATTCAGGAAGACTTCACATGTGTTTAACTTCGACTTAAAATGCCAACGAGACTACTTGATTAGGCCTAAATCCATACGGATACGACATGATTGCATGTGATATTGGGCTATCTCACTCAAAGTACAAACATGGTTGAATATAACACACAAATGGCTACATAGCTATTTATTATGGGACTGGGATCTGAGGATGATGCATACATACTTCACATAGGCAATTTTAGTCACGTATATGTGCAGTCAGCCAAAGAATACAGGTATAAGACATTCCTATTCATCGTTAAGTATACAACCCCGCTTCACAATGATTTTATTTACAATTCCCACATAACGTAAACTTTAACTATACCCAAAATAATGGAAAAAAAGTAAAAGCAAATATGTTATGATAGGTGTTGTACTTGCATAGTTAGCTTAAGATAAAATGCATTACCATTGTTAAGAGATGAGAACGTAGGGGTTTATTTTACAATTAAAATGTTTGTTACTTTTCTCGGGAGGATAATACGACATTGTAAATCGTATATCCTTGATTCTAGTAACATTTTTATTTGGAGGCCAGTTTTAAGTTATTATAGCATGATAGTAGTGTTTAGCAGGTAAGTACAGATCCGAATCTTTTGAACATAGACATACAAACACATAATCACCTTATGAAATTCGGGTTGTTATGACATATAGGTAGACATATAATCCTTCTTACCATATTCTGGGAAATGAGCAAGAGGTTTGGATCTTGAATGCAAGCACACAATTATACATGCACATAAACACATAAACCTTTTAAATATTGGTTGTTGTTATATGTTGGTTTGATTTTAAAATTCGGGATTAGGCCTCGTAATCCCTTTTACTTCCCGCTAACTATTTGTTAGGAGAAATATTTATTTAGAGAAAGTCACAAGCGACATATGTAGTGAATTTCGGTTTAACAATTCATCATGATTAATCGATTTTTCTTTGGATTTAACATATCAATGCGTTCTACTAAATATCTAGTTGCGTACTAACATGTTCAAACAGAAATCCAAGTCAGTGTTTCCACAACCATCAGCATACAACCAACAAAATAGATCTACGACCTTTATACAATCGTTGTACACTTAATCATACCCTCAGAAAATACTATCGACGCACATGCCCGAGACATAATCATGCTACAAATATCGAAGGCTACTGCCGATAGACTTGTCTGGACACAGTGGCCAAACCAAATCGAACAAGTTTGAGCAAAATGATACAGACACCATCACATAGTATCAATCAGATAATTAAGTAAATGAAAGAGAAGGGGTTTCCGGACCTTTTATGGGTAGCGAACTGAGGCGACGACAATAGTTTTCCCGAATCGTCGAAGGAAAGTTACAAAAGACTGTTTGCAAGAACAGATAATAGTGACTTTGATAGAAGCGAAAAGGATTTCTAGACTGGATACTGTGATGGTTTGATGGCCGACTGCTCGAATCCCTTCGACGCTTATGCATATCGTTTAAATAGCCTAATTTGGGGTTCAAGTTAGGTAAGTAATAAAGGCTAATTCGTGCTTGAATCGGCGAGATTCGTGCGATATTAGTGCTTATTTGGATTGATTTGCTATGATTTTCTTGCGATGTAACGGTAAGGTAAGAAATTGCCCGAGGATTTGAAGGATACGTGCTGGTTTTGAAGTGATTCGATTTGAAGGGATTTGGTTCGGTTATGGTAAGAAATCACTGAAGACGTGTGTGCAGGTGAAGGGAAAGGAAGGTGGGGTGCGGTATTTCCGGCGAGAATCGCGAAATTTGGGCGTGGAGTCTTGTGGCGGTTGCTTTAGGTTTCTAGGGTTTGGAAGAGAAGGGCTGCGTTTTGTTTTTTCGTGTGGGAGAGACGAAGTCAGGTTAAAGGCTGAGGGCCTCTGGGCTGCGTACAAAAGATAAAGGGGTGAGTTGGGCTGCGGGTTGGGCCTCGCGAACCGGGTATTGGGAATGGGTAGAATTAGGTATTAGTTAGTTATTAATTAGTAATTAATTAATAGTTTTAGGCTTTTAATTAGTGACAAAGCAATTAATTAATTGTGATTAAAATATTTAGGTGCTTTAAAATTATCTAGGTGCTAAATTAGTCTAATTATTTAGATGCTAAATTAGTCTAATTATTTAGGTGCTAAATTAGTCTAATTTCGAGTTATAAAACTATTACGATAACAAATGCGGCGTGTTGTTTAATTAATGCTTAATGCTTTAGAATGCGACGCTATTATTTAAAATCTTATTGTTATGCACTATTGCGGAGTTAAATTAAAATCAAAATGCTTAGATTGAATTATTTAAATGCTAAATGCAAAATATGATTTTTAAGAATTGTTTAAAGCTTTTATAAACGCGACGCTATTACATGTATTAGATTAAAATTGATTTTAAAGTTACAAATGATTACCAATAAATGCGGCTATGCTACCTGATACGACGTTATCGCTAAATTATGCATTAATTATTTAAGAATTACGACAAAGCTTAAAGTTAATTAATGCGGGTGCGGAACTCTAAATGCTTAAGACTTTACGTAAGACGCGATGCCATTATTAAATTAATTATTTAAGCTGTATTTAATGTTTTATTGTTGTATTTTATTATAGAAATCCTAAAAATTATTTTTACAAAATTAGTGTAATTTTATAGTTAATGGTGGGCGGGAGGGTCAAAATTGGGTGTCAGCAGATGTCCTCTTTGTATGGAGATGATGGAAGAATCTTGGACAAAGACGTTGACTCATGCCGATTTTGTCTCGATCTTGAAGTGCGAAATCTTTGGCGGTGACAAAGTGACCAAAATCAAAAGCGTCCCGGTCTTGAGTTATGGCGACCTTTGGGTTACTATGGTCGAAACACGAGCGGGCTAACGGACTCAAAGATGTCGGTGTCGAGTTATGGCGACCTTTGGGCTACCATGGTCAAAACACGAGCGGGCTAACGCGGGCTTAAAAATGTCGATGTCGAGTTATGATGACCTTTGGGTTATGGTCAAAAAGTAAAAGAATATAAGCGGCTTGAACACGGGGTGTCGCTATGGCTTGTGGTCTTTGGGTTCTACGGTGGAGCGAGTGGACCGACGCTTGAGGCCGCTTCTGCCAATCGTTGGGAAGGTTGGCCCCCCAACAGATTGCCCCGGTTCGCTGTAAGAGAAAATCCACGTTGTGCTCCTGCTCCTGCATGCTAAGACTTAAACAAACGGTTAGTGCATAACTGTTAAGGCAAAAAATGATGATGTATAATTTTAAAAGTAATGCAACTGTGAGTAGAAAAGGTTATCCTGCAAAAATAGGATGTCTGCTGTGTTGATGCGATGCTGCAAATGCTGTGATTTCGCCCTTGCACGGACGTGTTGCGATCGTGAATGCGGATACGTTGTCCTCGCTGCAATTGTCCCTGTGTACTAAAGCTCAAGAAAGAGTTAGTGCATAACTGCTAAGACATAATAATAAAGCATGCGTAAGAAATGCAATTTCGGGAGTATAGAAATCGTCCCTGCGTGATATGCTGATGATGGCGTCGTTTTCGGACTTCTTTGTCTTGATAACGTCGTTACTGGGCGTCTTCTTCTTGGCGTCGTTGCGTAGACGCAATCGCGATGGTGTCGTTGCTGGACCTGATGTTGATAACGTCGTTACTGGGCGTGTTCTTCTTTGGCGTCGTTGCGTGAAGCGCAATCTTGATGGTGTCGTTACTGGACACAATCGCGATGATGTCGTTGCCTGGAAATAATGTTCTTGGCGTCTTTGTGTAGGCAACCAATCTTGATGGCGTCGTTACTGGGCGTGTTCTTCTTTGGCGTCGTTGCGTAGACGCAATGCTGATGATGTCGTTGCCTGGACATAATGTTGTTGGCGTCGTTGTGTAGGCCAATCTTGATGACGTCGTTACTGGGCGTGTTCTTCTTTGGCGTCGTTGCGTGACGCAATCGCGATGATGTCGTTGCCTTGACATAATGCTGATAACGTCGTTGCCTGGACGTATTGCTGCTGGCGTCGTTGCGTAGACGCAATGTTGATGGTGTCGTTGCGTGGACACGCAATCTTTGTGCGTCGTTGCACGGGCGTATTCTTCTTTGGCGTCGGTGCGTATACGCAATGCTGAGGATGTCGTTGCCTTGACACAATGCTGATGACGTCGTTGCCTGGACGTGTTGCTGCTGGCGTAGAATAAATGCTCCTGCAAGCTGAGCTTGAGAAAACGTTAGTGCATACCGTTTAAACAAGATGATAAGCATATAGGATAGGTGCATTTTTATGGATAGAGATGTCGTCACGATAGGCTGGCGGAAATCTTGGGATGTTGCCACTGCACCGCAAATGACGCATTGTTATGATCCGCTTACTTGCGGAACTACGAACTTTGATTTCCGATTGTTGATGCCGCTGCTGCTGCTGCTCTTTGCTGCGGACTTTGGATTGTTGTCATCCTCTGCCTTTCTTTGCTTTTCACCACTGCGAAGAGATCTTTCATCGTATTTTACGCTTGGTGTTGCACTTTACCTTACATTAATATTAAAGACTGCGCTCAAAGAAAATTTTGTGAGTTTTGGGGTCGATTCATATTTGACCTCATTGCCTTGTTCCTTGATATCTGCGTGCAGCTTGTTTGGGACTTGCAACCCTGTCGACCTCTTTGAGATGTTTAGTAGTGCCCCAAAAGCATTTTCCAAAAAATGAAATGTTTTCATGAAGTATGCACAAAACATCTTTAGACATAAACATTTATATGACATGCGTAAAAAATGTAAAAGCCTCGTCTAATTTGCCGAATATGACATGTATTTCGACCAAACGAACATCCTTTGGAATCCTTGTTATTGCGCCTTCCTCACGGTCGCAAAGCGTCTCAATTTCAATGTGTGTCGCGTGGGCGGAACTTAAACTTCGTGATGAATTGCTCATATCGTTTTTGGAATAACCCAAACCCCTTTGTTGCCTGTAGACAAATGGGAAGATTCCTAACGGTGTGACCGAAGCCGATTTAGGCGCCACGTATCCTGAGAGAATCGGTCATGGCGTAGTTCATTACAAGCGAAATTGGGTAACATTCTAAAAGTGGGACCGGCGATATGGCGCCACGTATCCGCCAAGAGGAATCAGTCATAACGTAGTTGATTACAAGTAAAGGGCTTTCTAATTTGCGTGGCGAGACCCTATATGGGCTCTGTCATACCACCGAGGAATGCGACTTTTACAATATAAAGGGGATTACGGAAAACAAATACCCACAGACGTAATATCTCTTCATCTGCGTCTGCGTTGATAGCCTTGGGCCATACCTCGCCATCCATCTCGGCTAAGATTAGAGCCCTCCATTTAAAACTCGATGAACCATGTAGGTCGCGCGATTAGGGCGAACTTTCCTTTAGCTTCACTTTGATTTGGAAATATGCGTTTCAAAACCAATTGTCGGTTTGAATAACCTTGGCCTTACTCTCTTGTTAAAAGCTCTAGCCATTCTGTTTTGATATAGCGCCCATGTGATTGCATTCAACCTTTTCGTCCAATCAACATCAACCGCTCATAACGATCTTGTATCCACCGGCCGCTCGGCTTCGGCTTCTTGGATGATTCTCGATGATGGTATTTCCACCTCTGGTAGCACGGCTTCATTCCACGCACTAAAAGATACGCGTTGCCGGTAGAAGTTCGGATTGTGGTGCGATAACCCAGCGCAAAAGGCAAATTTTCGTGCCAATGTTTGTAATTCTTGATCATCTTGCGCAATATCCTCTTGATGTTCTTGTTGGCCGCCTGCTTCGCTCCATTCATCCGAGTCGGTGCAGTGGAATTACGGTGAGTGATCTTGAAATTTCCACATATCTCACGCATCAAATTCTGTTGAGATTGGTTCCGTTATCGGTTACAATTGATTCGGGAACCCCAAATCGGCAAATGATGTTGTTGCGACGAAGTCAACCACCACCTTTTTCACCGATGCGTGTGATGACGCCTACCCATTTAGTGAAATAGTCAATTGCTACGAGGATGAATCGCGCCCATTTGAGCAACGGGTTCGATGGGGCGATGACATCCATGCCCCAATGCGAATGGCGGCGAACTTGCCACATTAAGCTCACTGAGGCACTCGAATCAAATCTCGTGAATGCGGCATTGCCGACATTTCTGCACAAAGCGGATACAATCTGTTTCCATCGTCATCCAAAAATAACCTGCTCGCAGAATCTTTTTCGCCAAAGTGAAGCCGTTCATATGAGGTCCACACGTCCCTCCGTGTATCTCTTCTACTAGCTTGCACGCCTCGAGCATCGACACGTCTCAATAAGCCCAGATCCGGAGTCCTTGGTACACAATTTCCCATTCAAAAAGAAATGATTTGCTAGCCTTCGAAGTGTCTTCTTCTGGATGTTGGTTATGCCTTCTGGATATTCTCCTGCTTTGAGGTACCTTTTGATGTCATGGTACCATGGGTTGCCGTCTGTTTCCTCGTCTACATGGGAGCAATAAGCCGGCTGCTCCAGCACACTCACTGTGATTGGATCGATGTAATTCTTGTCCGGATGCTGGATCATGGAGGATAAGGTTGCCAATGCATCAGCGAATTCGTTCTGGATCCTGGGAACATGCCTAAATTCTATGTGGATGAACCTCTTCTGTAATTCCTTCACGTAAAATAGGTAGGGAAGTATCTTCATATTCTTGGTTGCCCATTCACCCTGTACCTGATGGATTAGTAAGTCTGAATCACCTATGACCAGCAGCTCTTGTATGTCCATATCTACGGCCATTCTGAGCCCGATATGCAAGCTTCATATTCCGCCATATTGTTGGTGCATGGAAATCTGAGCTTCGCGGAAATCGGATAATGCTGACCTGTTTCTGAAACCAATACTGCTCCAATGCCGACTCCTTTGAAATTTGCCGCTCCATCAAAAAACATCCTCCAACCCGGGTAATCCTCTGAGATATCCTCTCGACAAACAATACCTCTTCATCGGAAAATAGGTTCGAAGGGCTCGTACTCTCATCGATGGGTTCTCAGAAGATGATCGGCTAATGCACGTCCCTTTACGGCTCTGCGTGGCGTGAAGCGATGTCAAACTCGCCAACATAATTTGCCATTTCGCTAGTTTTCCGGTGGGCACGGGCTTGAAGGATATACTTAAGCGGATCCATCCTCGAAATGAGATAAGTAGTGTATCTTAGATAGATAGTGTATGCGAACTGGCGACCCAGTTGTCACGCGACAAATGCGTTCGGTGAGTATAACGAGCTTCATATGCGTGAACTTCTTACTCAAATAGTATATGGCCATTCCTTTTCCCGTTTCATCGTGTTGCCCCACACGCGTCAAAGCATTTTCTAACACAGACAAATAGAGTAGCAAAGGTCTCCCCGGTTCGGCGGTACTAGAACTGGCGGATTAGAAAGGTATTCTTTGATTCTGTCAAAAGCCTGTTGGCAATCTGTTGTCCACTTGGTAGTGCATCCTTTTCAATAATTTGAATATCGGCTCGCATATCACGGTGGCGGGCTATGAACTCTTGATGTAGTTGAGGCGACCAAGGAAACTCATCACGCCCTTTTTGCTTTTCGAGGAGGTAACTCTTGGATGGCTTTTATTTTGAGGGTCTAGCTCAATCCTCTCCGCTCACTATAAAACCCAACTTCCTGCGAACGCCAAATCGCATTTGCGAGTTGACTTCAAGTTATCTTGTCTTAGTCGGAAAAATTTCTTCAAGTTTGCCAAATGGTCCTCCGCTTTGCGATTTGATGATGGCGTCGTCCATAGACCTCAATTTCTTTATGAATCATGTCGTGGAAGATGGTGGTCATGGCTCTCATGTAGGTGGCGCTGCGTTCTTGAGACCGAGCGGCATAACTCGATAATAGTACACCACGCGGGGTAGTGAATCTTGTCTTTCTGCGCCCTCTTACGCCATAAGGATCGATGATAGCAAAGAAAGCGATCGTAACGACTGTAGTTCATGCTTCGCACAATTATCGATGAGTATATGGATGTTTGGAAGAGGGAAGTCATCCTTCGGGCTGGCTCTGTTGAGGTCTCTGTAATCCACGCAGACTCGGACCTTTCCATCTTTCTTCTTTACCGGCACGACATTTGCTAACCAAGTAGGATACTTTGCAACTCGAATCACCTTTGCCTCAAACTGTTTAGACACCTCTTCTTTGACCTTCAAACTCATGTCTGGTTTGATCTTTCTCGGCCTTTGTTTTACGGGGAAACAAGATGGTTCAATAGGTAGCCTGTGTGCGACGATGTCTGTACTCAAACCTGGCATGTCCTCATATGACCAAGCAAACACATCGGTGTACTGTTTCAGGAGCTCAATTAATTCTTCTTTCTGTGTGACGTTTAGGTGGGCGCTGACTCTAGTCTCTTTCACGGTTCCCTCATCGCCTAAGTTTATTAGCTCTGTTTCTTCCAAATTTGGTTTAGGCCTATTCTCAAAGTTTTCCAGCTCTTGGCTAAGTTACATGACATTCCTCTTGCTTCCTGGGTTATGCTCGTCATTTGAACTTTGTTCGTTGGTCTCATTACATGTCATATTCGCGTTATCAACAGGTTTATTAATATGATCGCTGAAAGAAAAATGCTTAAAGAATTTAATTTTAACACAAACAAAATCTTTTAAAAAGCTGCAAAAATGTCCTGGAATTTATGATGAAAGTAAAATTGCGAGATTAAAAACATATTAAGAATCATAAATGCATGTCTGTTTTCTTTCTAGATAAAAAGGTCGCGCTGCTAGAACTAAACATAAATTCTACCAAGCTTCTGGACGGTCGGGGCGAGTGTGCAAGTCCAATTATTCAGTGTATCCATGCTGCATCCCAAATGGTGAGCTCCTCGCGTGATCTCCTGCGATCATGCAACAATCTGCCTCATCATCACCTATGAACAGATTCTGGAACCCTACTGCAAGATCATCTGGGTCATCTTCTCTCGGCATCTGGATGGTGTGGGCTTTGACGAATGACTGACTCAAGGGCGGAATGGCGCAGCGAGGAATGTATTCCTTGGGAGGTTCGTGGTCACCAAATCCTTGGTGGTGGTACCCCAAACCAAAGTGTCTCTCTTCCCAAATAATCTGGATAGGCTCGTGATCCCTTCATCGACTCCAAGACCTCTGTAGGGCTCGTATTCATTTCTTAACATTTCCTTGGCCACCATTTTGAGAGAACGTGGCGTTGCGATGGCGGACCGCTTGCTCTTTTGATCTCATTAATGTGAAAAACGAACCATCCGATCGCTTTCACGTATTCTATGACAGGGATTGCATAATCAGTGTTGATGCTCCCCTTTTTATCTCCAAATACTACCACTTCACTGTGATTCCATATAAACTTTAAGCACTGATGCAAGGTGGGCGGATCGCACTCAAATTTCACGGATCCACGGCCTTCCTATCAACAGTTGTAACGTGTAGCAATATCCAATATTTGAAATTCCACAACGACTCGCAGGTCCGATCCGCAGTGTGAGGTCCATTACGCCTTCGACCCCTCTATGGACTCCGTCGAAACCTTTGACTCTGATATGACTTTCACGAATTTTCTTACACCGCCCTCGATTTCAACAAAGGTCGCTACGGGACAAATGTTGACACGAGCCTCCATCAATCAAGATCGTTGAAACAATCTTGTCTGCGACTTGGATGGTGATATTCAATGCAAGTGTCAGGTCCGACGCCTCGGTAACTCATCATCGTGAAAGGTGATTCTGCGGGCCTCTAGTACCTGTCCGACCAAAGCTGCCAAGTTCCCGTCTGTTGTCTCCTCCGGAACGTATGCATCCTTCAATACCTCCATCAATGCAGTCCTGTGTGAGGCAGAATGCATTAACAATGAAAGTAGAGAAATATGCTACGAGGTTTTCTTTAATCGCTTCTACGACGGAATACTCTTTAGTGGGCATCTTCCTCCAAAATTCTCGACTTGACCTCACGGGCTTTTGCGGTGCCTCCTCGTCGCCTCTATGGGTGTGTAATACCTCACGACTGGTTATACTGCAGCGGTGACTTCATGACCCGCTTCCCACTTTCTCCGCGATCCATCTTGACGGTGGCCCTTCCGGCGCTGAATAAGCGTGATTGACCTTTATGTCTCGGGCGTTCTTTCCAATTCAAATATCGCTTTCTTCGAGGATTGGTGGCGACGTAAAGCGTAGGTTCGACTCTTCCTCACTTCGAATCGATCGGATGGTTCCTCCAAGTTGTATTCTCATCGTGAGGCTATCAAGTGCACATTGGCGTTAGTGGTTTGCAAGGGATTATCATGCACGTCAGCGCGATCCTTCACCGAATTACTCCTTCTTTGATCAACTCTTCGATTTTGTCCACGAGGTGTAGCAACTTCCTGTCATGCCCTGGGCTATCAGAGTGATACGCACAACGCTTATTCTCATCATACCATCTTGGGATAGGGCTGGGAATCCTCCCTGGAATTGGTTGGATCAAACCTGCAGCTCGCAGTCTTTCGTATATCTGGGGTATGGGTTCACCGGTAAGTGCGGGTTACGATGGTTTTCCTTCAAAATTCGCATTTAGTCCGCGCATTGCGCTCGGCGTTGTTGGCCGGGCTTGATGGGCGGGTTGACGCTGGTGGATAAATGGGTGCTGGAAGCGTTATATATGGGCCGTGTGTGGTAGCCGGGGCGCGAGTGTATAGTGAGGTGTAAAGTTTTGTTCGCGTGGTAGTATGGGGTTTGATAGGGTGGGTTACGTATGTTATGAATGCTTCGTTTTGCGTTCTTGTACAAACATGGAAGGGAAGCGCTCTCCTTCTTCCTCAAAGTACCGATCGCCCTCGATCAATCGCCTTATCGTTGCTCGCAATGCCGCGGCATTCGTAATCTGCCGCTTTAATACCTTCTTCTACGGTCACCCATTCGACGACCTCGCAAAATTTCGCCCACGACGCTTATCATCCGCTCATAATAGGTCAGATCCTTCAAAGATTGTACAAATAGCGTGGTCATCTCACTCTCCACCATGGGTGGTTGTACCTTTGTCGCCTCAACGCCACCTCATGGCGTACTCTGCGAAAGTCTCCGTAGATTTCTTTTCCAACTTCATTAGATAGAACACGCCCACACCGGTTCGTGTTGAATCCAACCGCCCACAAAGTCTTGGGCCAATGCATTCCAACTATGCCATTTACGCGATCTGGCTAGTGTACCAATCTATTGCCTCGCGGTTAAGCTTGAATGAACAACTTCATGATGGCCTGGTTCTTCCTACCGATTAACTTGTCGCAATATGATCTCAAGTGCACGAGGATTTCTTCCCATCAAATAAATCGAACTTCGCACCTTATATCCCAATGGCGGTTCCACATCCGATGCATGCAAAGATCTTCATAATCTAGTCCTTCGTGACCTTTATCCGATCGCGTGCCACGAATCGCTTCTTTCAGTCGTGAATCTCTCAGCTACGCCATCGTCCATTTTGCTCGGACTTCCTTTCCATTTCTTCAGAATGATCCACTTCGTTGAAGCGCGGATGGTAAAGGTTGGTTTCTGTTGGTACATGCTGGGTGGTTTCTTTGGGTCGGTAGTGGGTATGATGCGTGGGCATTGGTTGGCTTGGCGATTAGGGTGATTATGGTGAAGTGAGTAGGCGGAGGCGAGGTACACGGGCGATGGGAGGATCGTTTTGAAGGTGAGGTTGATGATTGGCGGGCAGGGCGATTGGTCGAATCGTGGCCTTTGTGGGAGTTTTGGGGATATGTGGTGGTGGAGGTCGATGCAGGGTCTCATGCGGGATAGTGGCCCTTTGCTCGCATAGGGTATTCAAACCGATGGATAGGTTGGTCGATTCGTAGCCTCTCCATCTCAACTCGCATATCGCCAATCTGCTGCAAAGTGAGCAATACATTCTTCCCGATGGTGATATTCCTCCTTCGAAGTTTCGTTTACCGACAGAACAATTCCCAAACCATTCGGCCAGACGCCGAACTACCATATCATCATTTCTTGCCTTGGATCTCGGTGAAGTGTGGATGCTCCGACATTGTTGAGTCAAATACGAACCGATCTTTGGGAAGATGATAAATCTTTACGAAAGATGCAACAAACGGTGTTAGCATAAGAACATAATTCGCAAGTATGTAGCAGATATATTGCACACAGCACATCCAAACGTTTCCTAATATGCAAGGGGGGGGACCTCTTTGTGCCCGAGGTAGGCCTAAACGTCATATATGCGAAGTCATGTTAGATGCACCCAAGCCATTGTATCGAAATGCCTTTATTGGAAATAAAGTTAATTGAAATGACACTTTATAAGAAATGAAAATCTCAAACTAAATAACTCTGTTGTTGTTGTGATAGTGAAGCTTAGGTCTTCTTTGGTATAGCCCCTGCCTGTTCCAAGTATTGTACCGCGTCGTGCATTAGGGCCCACATGTCTGGGGTGATGACCCTCTCCTTGAGTTGATTATTCTTCACTCTATTGCTTGTGTCCATGTCCTCGAAACCTTGCTCTCCTCTTGGGCTGTAGGTTGCGTTGATGTGATCCTCTTGCAGCCATGTCTGATACTCAGGTGTGTGCCCTGCTTGTTCATCTCCGATGTCTATTTTGTTAATGTCGTCCCATTCTTTCAAAATTTGTCTAGCCCGAGGCACAATAAAGTCTGGTCCAAATGTAACTTCCGAAACTCCCATGTCCGATCGGAGTGGGATTATCTGTTCTTGGCCAAATTGTTTGAGCGTAGGGAGCGTATGGTTGCAGACCTTTTAGACCGATAAGCTCAATATAGTACAATTCTTTACCACGTACAAAGGCTCCATTTTGTGAGGGAGTAAAGGATATTTCCATCGATCACGATCCCGCGCGGATGTCAAAAACTTGCACCAATCTTTGATGCCGACCGGTGACACAAACCGTTTCGTTCTATCATAGAAACTGTCGATCTTGTAGGATGCGCTGAAACAAACGTCTGTCATATCTGACCGTCGGTAAAAATGCTCCATGGCCCACATTTGTAAGATAAGATTGCAACCCTCAAAGAAGTTTGTCTGTCCTCTTTTGCATTTCCCAAGAGCTCGGAATATTTCTGCCAAAATCATAGGAACCAAAGTGGGTTGTATGCCGTCAATTCCCTCGAAAAGTGATCTGGCCACGGAACATATGCAAGTACTTATCTTGCCATACTCCAGAGGAAAAATCAAGGTGCCAAGTAGAGCGACGGTGAATGCAATAGGACGCCTGTTTTGCCAATGGCGTAGAGTGCATGAGAATTCTGTTTTGCATGTCTTGTAAGCGTTATTATGTCCATACCTCTCGTAAAGATAGTCAAGAGACACCCAGTTGTTCTCGAAGCAACGCAACTCCTTAGTATTCTTAAGACCCATGTAGCGGAGGAATTTCTTCCCTGATTGGGTCATTGGGAATAACTGCCTTCTACCAGTAAACTAAATTGGTGAAATAATGCACTTCTTCCAATGTAGGAGTTATCTCAAAATCCTTGAATTTGAAAATGACTCTGCGATCCCAAAATCGATTAAAGCTCGGATCAAATGCGGATCCGCGAAATACCAAATAGTGAGATGACACCCCAACTTCTTCCTAATCATTGTCCGATCACTGATGTCGAAATCCTCCCACCATACTCTTAGCTTATTAGAACTCCGCTAACCATTCTTATATGATCCATGCTACAAATGCTGAAAAACAATAAAATAAACTTACATTTCCAATTTGGGGCATGTCTTTTGGCTTGGATAAATCCATCATGACTGTGCAACACATAATATGCTGGTTGGTCGTTGGGTTGAGAAACCCATCGACAAGTTTGGTGTCTTCCTAATAGTGGTGTCGATACCAAGGACCGACCCACCTAAGGTAAATGCATGCATGCCTTAAAATAAAGGGTGGTATAGCTCTATCTTAAGTTTGCTAAGATTTGGCTTACTAGACGCAAGGTTCCCGAGCGGACTACTCGAGTGAGAAGGCTACGCGACCACCGTTGGACCGGATTCTCCGCGCAAAATACCAACTCTCTTAAATTTGGGTGTTTGAAAGAATTTTGCAGTGCAAAGCACACCCGCGTGTCGTGTGTGATGGTGTGAATTTTCCATAAGGGAGGAAGTATGAGCGGAATGCTAGTTTAAGGAAAGCGGTAACAAATAGCAATTAAAACAATATGCAAATATTCATATATAAAGCAAAATAGTTTAGGCAAAAATATGAAGCAAATAAGTGTGAAACACAAAATAAGCAAATTAAGGAAGTTAATCAAATAAATAAACAAATAAATAAATAAAGAAAGGAAAAAAAAAGCACAATAATTAACCTATGTTTGTTATGGTTAAGAACCTGTCTATCCCCAGTGGAGTCGCCATTTCTGTCGCACCCGATTTTGAACTCTCAGGCTTAAATGCGCGACGGAATGGTTATCCTCCCCAAAAAATGTAAGATAAATAATGCAAAAGTTACGGAGTCGCCACCTAATTAATTGGGTGAATTAGGACACCTAAATACTAACTGATTAAAGTCAGCATTAACTCCATTTAATGGTCTGTGAAACATAGATTAGATTCTGGGTAAGGATTCTTTATTATCCTAAAGGGAAGGGGTAAGGCACCCTAAAGGATCCGCTAACTTGCGGTTGTCCGTTCAAACATAGGTTAATTTATTCTGCTAAGGGATATGCGTTTTAGACAAAGATTATTTAAGTAAAAGGGGTTGTGACACATATTTAAAGAATATATATATTGATAATAATAAAAGGGGCTTTATGAGATTCATAAAATATACACAGGGTTGATTATGAAGTTATGGGACAGGAGATTATTTTATTCTTGACAAAGTAAGAAAGTGATTACTCCTAACAGTGTGCGTAGGATTAAAATTCTTGTAAAATTATGAGATTATTATTTCATACGTATATGCAAAAGTCATTTCCTATAAAATTTATGAAAAATTTATGATAAAGTTTATTTCTCAAGGACTAAATAAGGAGAAATATATTAGTCATGGCTAAGACATAACTAGTATTGATTGTTTTTAAAATTAGACTTGCGTGATGAACCTAGAATAAACTTATCCTTAAGCTACCCTTCCAATATATTCAAGGAATACTAGAGTTAATTATCCTATTAATTACAGGATTAACAAATGTAACAATAATAAATAAGCAAAACGAATAAATACACAAATAAGCCAAGGTAAGGATGAGATCATAGTTGACATGACATCTGGAATGGATGGTGACACCATCCATCCTATAGCTGTTTGGAAACCCTGCGGCGGAAGTATAGTTGGCGATGTGAAAGTCATGTTGAGTCTCATATCGAGACTCTTGATTATTCCCCGATGCGCATCGTGTAAAAATAAGAAGGAAAATGGTTAGAGTGTCTCGAAATTGTAATGACACAAATAGATAATAAACTTAGATAAGCATGGAGTTATGATTTAAAAGGCTAAAACAGTATTAGGGAAAGAGTTATACCAATTTAGAGCTGAACATAGGGCACATGTCAGTATATTACCGTAACATTAACATGCAGACGTATTAAGTGTAACGTATATTCTATAACTGAGGACATATATTCCAGATTATCAAGGCCAAACCAATCAAATTTCAGACTTGTATAATTCACCCTTACGCTTATCGTTGTATTGGAACTAAATCTTGAATAGCCAAGAATACAAATCAGGCCTAGGGGAAGTCTAAACAAGCTTTGAGACATACGTCACTCTAAACAACAATTCTATAAGTACTTTTAAGGATTCAGAAACATCATGACATAGCTTAATACACGATAATCCTCTAGTATGCTTTGATGACAGTTAACATTTGTTAAAAAATATCCTAAACCAATCAACAGGTCTAAGTAATAACTGGGTTGAGATGAACTAGTTAACTAGCACATGATTTTGATCATATAGACCACACAACTGCAGATTAAATGGACAAACTTGAAAGGAATTGAGTTTATAGATGGACAAATGACAACAGGAGCATTAGAGCACATTTACAGATGAAATGCAGCCACAAAAGTAATCCAAGATCAACAGCAAAGTGGCTGGAAGACAGTCCAAACAGAGGGTAAAATCATCCTAGGCAGGGAGGGGTAATCCAGAATTAGCAGAATAACTAGAAAGCGCCCTAACAAAAGGGATAGAAAATCAGTCTAAGCAAGGCTGAAAATCAGACTGACACATGCTAAAATTGGTCTAAAATTAGCCCGAACAGTGGCCTAAAATGATCAAAATCAATTCCAACAATCCTACGGAATTACAGCAACATTTCATATTAATCACACGCATGTTGGATGACTTTTGAGAACATCTCATGTCATGAGAGCTCCTATAAGATTCAGGAAGACTTCACATGTGTTTAACTTCGACTTAAAATGCCAACGAGACTACTTGATTAGGCCTAAATCCATACGGATACGACATGATTGCATGTGATATTGGGCTATCTCACTCAAAGTACAAACATGGTTGAATATAACACACAAATGGCTACATAGCTATTTATTATGGGACTGGGATCTGAGGATGATGCATACATACTTCACATAGGCAATTTTAGTCACGATATGTGCAAATACCAAAGAATACAGGTATAAGACATTCCTATTCATCGTTAAGTATACAACCCCGCTTCACAATGATTTTATTTACAATTCCCACATAACGTAAACTTTAACTATACCCAAAATAATGGAAAAAAAGTAAAAGCAAATATGTTATGATAGGTGTTGTACTTGCATAGTTAGCTTAAGATAAAATGCATTACCATTGTTAAGAGATGAGAACGTAGGGGTTTATTTTACAATTAAAATGTTTGTTACTTTTCTGGAGGATAATGCGACATTGTAAATCGTATATCCTTGATTCTAGTAACATTTTTATTTGGAGGCCAGTTTTAAGTTATTATAGCATGATAGTAGTGTTTAGCAGGTAAGTACAGATCCGAATCTTTTGAACATAGACATACAAACACATAATCACCTTATGAAATTCGGGTTGTTATGACATATAGGTAGACATATAATCCTTCTTACCATATTCTGGGAAATGAGCAAGAGGTTTGGATCTTGAATGCAGGCACACAATTATACATGCACATAAACACATAAACCTTTTAAATATTGGTTGTTGTTATATGTTGGTTTGATTTTAAAATTCGGGATTAGGCCTCGTAATCCCTTTTACTTCCCGCTAACTATTTGTTAGGAGAAATATTTATTTAGAGAAAGTCACAAGAAACGACATATGTAGTGAATTTCGGTTTAACAATTCATCATGATTAATACTGATTTTTCTTTGGATTTAACATATCAATGCGTTCCTACTAAATATCTAGTTGCGTACTAACATGTTCAAACAGAAATCCAAGTCAGTGTTTCCACAACCATCAGCATACAACCAACAAAATAGATCTACGACCTTTATACAATCGTTGTACACTTAATCATACCCTCAGAAAATACTATCGACGCACATGCCCGAGACATAATCATGCTACAAATATCGAAGGCTACTGCCGATAGACTTGTCCGACATGGCCAAACCAAATCGAACAAGTTTGAGCAAAATGATACAGACACCATCACATAGTATCAATCAGATAATTAAGTAAATGAAAGAGAAGGGGTTTCCGGACCTTTTATGGGTAGCGAACTGAGGCGACGACAATAGTTTTCCCGAATCGTCGAAGGAAAGTTACAAAAGACTGTTTGCAAGAACAGATAATAGTGACTTTGATAGAAGCGAAAAGGATTTCTAGATCGAATCGTGATGGTTTGATGGCCGACTCGCTCAATCCTTTCACGCTTATTGCACGTCGTTTAAATAGCCTAATTTGGGGTTCCAAGTTAGGTAAGTAATAAAGGCTAATTCGTGCTTGAATCGACGAGATTCTCGTGGCCGATATTGGTCGCTTATTTGGATTGATTTGCTATGATTTTTGCGATGTAACGGGTAAGGTAAGGAAATTGCCCAGGATTTGAAGGATACTACCGGTTTTGAAGTGATTCGATTTGAAGGGATTTGGTTCGGTTATGGTAAGAAATCACTGAAGACGTGTGTGCAGGTGAAGGGAAAGGAAGGTGGGGTGCGGTATTTCCGGCGAGAATCGCGGGGCTGGGGGCGTGGGTGCTGGCGGCGGTTGCTTTAGGTTTCTAGGGTTTGGAAGAGAAGGGCTGCGTTTGTTTTTTTCGCGTGGGAGAGACGGTCGTTAAAGGCCGAGGGCCTGGGCCGCGTACAAAAGATAAAGGGGTGAGTTGAATGCTGGTCAGCCTCGCGAACCGGGTATTGGGAATGGGTAGAATTAGGTATTAGTTAGTTATTAATTAGTAATTAATTAATAATTTTAGGCTTTTAATTAGTGACAAAGCAATTAATTAATTGTGATTAAAATATTTAGGTGCTTTAAAATTATCTAGGTGCTAAATTAGTCTAATTATTTAGATGCTAAATTAGTCTAATTATTTAGGTGCTAAATTAGTCTAATTTCGAGTTATAAAACTATTACGATAACAAATGCGGCGTGTTGTTTAATTAATGCTTAATGCTTTAGAATGCGACGCTATTATTTAAAATCTTATTGTTATGCACTATCATGAGTTAAATTAAAATCAAAATGCTTAGATTGAATTATTTAAATGCTAAATGCAAAATATGATTTTTAAGAATTGTTTAAAGCTTTTATAAATGCGACGCTATTACATGCATGTATTAGATTAAAATTGATTTTAAAGTTACAAATGATTACCAATAAATGCGGCTATGCTACCTGATACGACGTTATCGCTAAATTATGCATTAATTATTTAAGAATTACGACAAAGCTTAAAGTTAATTAATGCGGGTGCGGAACTCTAAATGCTTAAGACTTTACGTAAGACGCGATGCCATTATTAAATTAATTATTTATGTCTGTATTTAATGTTTTATTGTTGTATTTTATTATAGAAATCCTAAAAAATTATTTTTACAAAATTAGTGTAATTTTATAGTTAATGGCTGGACGGGAGGGTCAAAATTGGGTGTCAACAGTGGTGATGCTGAAAAATTAAAGCAGGGTGGATGCTGATTCAAAAATTTGTCCCAGTGTCGAATTATGATGACACTGGGTTCTGTGACGCTAGAAAATTAAAACCAAAGAGGGAGTAGATTTAAAATTTGTCCCAGTGTCGAATTATGATGACACTGGGTACTGTGTTGCGGGATGCGGGAAAAAATTAAGGCAGAGCGGATGCGGATTCAAAATTTGTCCCAGTGTCGAGTTATGATGACACTGGGTTGCGGGATGCTGTAGGAGAGCGGATGCGGATTCAAAATTTGTCCCAGTGTCGAGTTATGATGACACTGGGTTGCGGGGAAAAATTAAGGCAGAGCGGATGCGGATTCAAAATTTGTCCCAGTGTCGAGTTATGATGACACTGGGTTGCGGGATGCTGTAGGAGAGCGGATGCGGATTCAAAATTTGTCCCAGTGTCGAGTTATGATGACACTGGGTTGCGGGATGCGGGAAAAAATTAAGGCAGAGCGGATGCGGATTCAAAATTTGTCCCAGTGTCGAGTTATGATGACACTGGGTTGCGGGATGCTGTAGGAGAGCGGATCGACATTCGAGGTATAAATTGCTTCGGTTCGCCGTAAGAGATAGTTCCACGTTGTGCTCCCACTCCTGTAAATTACGGTTCCTGTAGGCTAAAACATTAATAAAAATTAGTGCATAACTGTTAAGACAAAATAATAATAAAAATGATAAAGCATGGACATATGAGAAATGTGATCATATGAGAAAAGATGTCGTCCTAGGTAGACGTAGTTGCAGATGCTGAGATAAAATGACCGTCGTTGCATAGACGCGATGCAGATGTTCGTCGTTGCATGGACGAAATGCAGATGAAGCCGTTGCATAGGCATAATGAAATAACGTCGTTGCATAAACGTTATATGAATGTCGTCGTTGCATGGACGGAATGCAGAGGTCATCGTTGCATAGATGAACTGTTGATGAAGCCGTTGCATAGGCATAATGAAATAACGTCGTTGCATAGACGTGATGCAGAGATCATCGTTGCATAGATGAACCGTTTAGGAAGCCGTTGAATAGGCATAATAAAAGAGACGTCGTTGCGTAGGCGTGATCACGAGAGATCATCGTTGCATAGATGAACCGTTGATGAAACCGTTGCATAGGCATAATAAAAGAGACGTCGTTGCGTAGGCGTGATCTTTGAGATCATCGTTGCATAGATGAACTGTTGACGAAGCCAGATAGGCATAATAAAAGAGACGCCGTTGACGTGATGCGTAGATCATCGCCGCATAGATGACCGTGACGGCCGCCATAGGCATAATAAAAGAGACGCCGTTGCATAGACGTGATGCGCAGATCATCGTTGCATAGATGAACTTGACGGCCGTTGCATAGGCATAATAAAAGAGACGCCGTTGCATAGACGTGATGCGAGCATCATCGTTGCGTAGATGAACCGCTGATGGCCGTTGCATAGGCATAATAAAAGAGACGCCGTTGCGTAGACGTGATCGAGATCATCGTTGCATAGATGAACTTGATGAAGCCGTTGCATAGGCATAATAAAAGAGACGCCGTTGCATAGGCGTGATGCGAGAGATCATCGTTGCATAGATGAACCGTTGACGGCCGCCAGATAGGCATAATAAAAGAGACGCCGTTGCGTAGACGTGATGCGAGATCATCGTTGCATAGATGAACCGTTGACGGCCGCCAGATAGGCATAATAAAAGAGACGCCGTTGCATAGACGTAATGTGCGGTAAGATCCGTGGGCCGATCGTGATGTAGAAATTCCTTGTGAATCAAATAATAAGTGTTGAGACTCCTTGTTTTTATCAAATCAAGACACGCACTTAAAGAAATTTGTGAGTTTGGGGAGGGTGGTTGATTCGTGTTGACTTTGCGGCTTTGCTTGATGCCATGCGTTCGAATCTGCTTGACTGTAACCCTGCTTTTCCAGTCTTGGTTAATCACTGATGAAAATATTTGTTTTGAAAATAATTTATTTATGAGAAAATATGCATAAGAATTTCTGTCGAATTACGGAATAGTGACATGTAGCGAAACAAAACAAACGTCCTTGCCCAAAATCTTGTTCCGGCTGGAAAACTTAACTGCCGATGTTTCCCAAATCTATAAATTTTCTCCCTGCAGCGAATCCTTGAATTTCAACCCAAATACGAAGATTGTGAACTTTCAATTGCACGAGATCGAATCCTGCGCAGACCGCTTGTCGACTTTAAACATATGAGTGTATTTCGTCACATGTGAAGCAAAACAGGGAGTTTTCAAATAGTGGGACCGAAGCCGATTTAGGCCGCCTACGTATCCCCACAGAGGAATCAGTCATGACGTAGTTCATTACAAGTAGAGGGGCTTATGAGGTTTTCTAAAATATGACCGAAGCCGATGTAGGCCGCCTACGTATCCCCCGAGGGAATCAGGTCATAACGTAGTTCAGATTACAAAAGTGGAATGACAGAATTTTCTGGGAGTGTGACCGAAGCCGATATGGCCGCCTACGTATCCCACCGAGGGAATCAGGTCATAACGTAGTTCCAATTACAAATAATTGATAACTTTTACAAAATATGAAAGAAAAGCATTACATGGAAAAGTCCTAGACATAGTATCTTTCACAAAGATTCTGCGTTGATTGCTTTACCATATCTCACCGTCCATTTCACTAAGATCAATGCTCCTCCGGTTAGTACTCGATGGACCATGTAGGTCCTCGCCGCTTAGGTGCGAACTTTCCTTTAGCTTCACTTTGATTCGAAATATGCGTTTCAAAACCAATTGTCCCGACTTGAATAACCTCGGCCTTACCTTCTGTTAAAATCTCTAGCCATTCTGCTCGATAAAGTCGTCCGTGACATACCGCAGATCAACCTTTTCTCATCAATCAACATCAATTGTTCACACCGACCAGATCCATTCGGCCGCTTAACTCCGCTTGGATAATTCTCAACGATGGTATTTCTACCTCTGCTGGTAGCACCGCTTCTGTTCCATAAACCAAAAGGTACGGCGTGGCCCCGGTAGAGTCCGAATTGTGGTGCGATAACCCAAAAGTGCGAAAGACAAATGTTCATGCCAATGTTTGTAATTATCAACCATCTTCCGCAATATCCTCTTAATGTTCTTGTTGGCTGCTTCTACTGCTCCATTCATCTGAGGTCGATACGGAGTGGAATTGCGGTGAGTGATCTTAAAACTCCCACATATCTCACGCATCAAGTTACTGTTGAGATTGGCTCCGTTATCTGTTACAATTGACTCAGGAATTCCAAATCGGCAAATGATGTTGTTGCGCACGAAATCAACCACTACCTTCTTCGTTACGGATTTGTATGACGACGCTTCCACCCACTTTGTGAAGTAATCGATTGCCACCAAAATGAACTGCGCCCGCTGGATGCCGTGGCTCAATAGACCAATAACGCCCATCCCCTGCCGCAAACGCCAAGGGGAATTTGTTACGTTGAGCTCATTCGAGGTACACGATCATATCGCCGTGAATCGACATTGATGACATTTTTGCACTAAACGACAGCAACTGTCTCCATGGTCATCCAAAAGTATCCTCGTCAGAGAATTTTCTTTGCCAAAGTAAAACCATTCATATGGGGGCCGCAAGTACCTCCGTGTATTTCTTCAACCAACTTATTCGCCTCCTGGGCGTCGATGCATCTTAACAAACCTAAATCTGGAGTCCTCCGATAAAGGATTTCCCCGTTTAGGAAGAAATGGTTTGCTAACCTCCGTAGTGTCTTCTTTTGAATGGTAGTCATGCCTTCCGGATATTCGTTGACCTGGAGATATCTCTTAACGTCGTGGTACCATGGTTTTCCATCCGATTCTTCGCCTACGCGAGACAATAAGTCGGTTGGTCCAACAAATCCACTTTGATAGATCAATGTAATTCTTATCCTGATCTTTGGATCATAGAGGAAAGAGTTGCGAGCATCGCAAATCTGCTCGAGCTCGTGGGATATGCTTGACTTATCTTGACGAATTTTTGCACAATTCCTTGACACACGGCAGGTAAGGGAGTATCTTCCTGCTTGGTGGCCCAATCTCCTCAGACTGATGAATTAATAGATCCGAATCACCGATAACCAATAACTTCAGTATATTCATGTCGATAGCCATTCCGAGTCCAAGTATGCAAGCTTCAGATTCTCGCCATGTTATTAGTGCATGGAAATCGAGTTTCTTTGAAATTGGGTAGTCCGACCGATTCGAAAACCAAACCGCCCGACTCCAACTCCTTCAAGTTTACTACCCATCAAAAACAATCTCCAACCCGATAATCCTCGAGATATCTTCTCCGACAAATAATACCTCCTCGTCCGGAAAATAAGTCCGAGAGGCATGTATTCCTCATCCACGGTTTTCTGCAAGATGATCGCCGTTGCTTGCCCTTTGACGGCCTTTTGAGTGACGTATATGATGTCAAATTCACTTAGCAAGATTTGCCACTTTGCTAGCTTCCCGGTAGGCATGGGCTTCTGCAGGATGTATTTGAGCGGGTCCATCCTTGAGATGAGGTAAGTAGTGTATGCAGACAAGTAATGTCTAAACTTTTGAGCTACCCAAGTCAGAGCACAACAAGTGCGTTCGAGCAGAGTATACCGGGCTTCATATGGCGTGAACTTCTTGCTCAAGTAATAAATAGCCTGCTCTTTCTTTCCTGTTTCATCATGTTGCCCCAACACGCAACCGAATGCATTCTCCAACACAGACAAATACAACAACAAAGGTCTTCCGGGCTCTGGTGGTACCAAAACGGGTGGATTAGACAGATATTCTTTGATCTTATCAAAAGCTTGCTGGCAATCGACTGTCCAATTGGGTTGGAGCATCCTTCTTCAGTAGCTTGAATATTGGTTCACATATCACCGTAGATTGAGCTATGAACTCATCGATGTAATTAAGTCGCCCAAGAAAACTCATCACATCTTTTCGACTCTTTGGAGGAGGCAACTCTTGGATGGCTTTTATCTTTGAGGGGTCCAATTCAA
The DNA here is from genome assembly GCA_029844215.1 of Przewalskia tangutica. NCBI lineage: Eukaryota > Viridiplantae > Streptophyta > Magnoliopsida > Solanales > Solanaceae > Przewalskia > Przewalskia tangutica. The sequence continues at coordinate 13,687,329 of CM056731.1, read as the reverse complement.
TCCCCCTTCTACTTACAATGAAACCCAATAGTTTCCCGGCAGGGACACCAAAGGCACACTTTGCAGGGTTTAACTTCAGATTGTACTTCCTCAGCCGGTCAAAGAACTTCTTCAAATTAGTCAAGTGATCTGACGCCCTTCGTGATTTGATAATAACGTCATCCACGCACTTCATTTCTTTGTGGATCATGCGTGAAAGATAGTCATGGCTCTCATATGTGGCACCGATTCTCGAGTCCGAATGACATAACCCCGTAATAGTATACTCCCAAGGCGTGAATGCTGTTTTTACGATCTTCCTCGCCCATCGTAATTTGTGGTAACCAAAGAAAACAATCGACGAATGATTGCAACTCATGCTTGCACAATTGTCGATGAGTATGTGGATATTTGGGAGGGGAAAACCATCCTTCGGGCTAGCTTTGTTGAGATCACGATAATCTACACATACTCTTACCTTTCCATCCTTCTTTGGCACGGGCACGATGTTGGCTAACCAAGTGGGTACTTTGCAACTCGGATGACTTTTGCGTCGAACTGTTTGGACACTTCTTCTTTGACCTTCAAACTCATATCAGGCTTGATCTTTCTTGGCTTTTGCTTTACCGGGGGGCAAGATGGATCAATGGGTAATCTATGTGAAACAATATCTGTACTCAAACCTGGCATATCGTCATAAGACCATGCGAATATGTCGACATATTGCTTCAGCAATTTTTTCAAGTCTTCCTTTCGCGGCCGCTTAGATGGACGCCGATTCTTGTTTCCTTTACGAATTCTCAGATCTCCTGTGTTCACTACTGCTTTCATCCAAATTTGGCTTCACTGTTCTCAAAATGCTCTAATTCTTTGACCAAACCTTCCGGCCATGGTCCCCGTAATCCTCAAAGTCTCGTTCGTTGCTTGGGTTTTGTTTGTTCATTTCACTACATGTCACATTCACATTATCGATGATTTATTAGCTTAGATCCGGAAAAAAAAAAGTCATTAAGCAAAACAACAATTTTTTTTTATAATTTTCCTTTTTAGATAGCAAAACAACGGCGATTTGTCATTTAAGCTTTCAAAAGGGAGGCAAAACATATATGAGATTCGTGCCTCAATCAATCGCATTGTTTCATAAAAATCTAATACAAGTTCTACCAAGCTTCCTGAGAAACATGGCGGGTGCAGTCCAATTTCTAGACATCTCCACGCTTGGCATCCCAAATGGTTGGCGTCTCCTCATGATCATTCGTAATCACATTGCAATCTACATCTTCTTCTCGCAACAAAAGGCTTTTGAGTCCTTGGCGAGATCGTCAGATCCTCCTTTCCGATTCATGGGTCGTGCAAGCTTTGACAAAAGACCGATTCAAAGTGAATAAAGCTTAGGCAAAAGAACATCTCTTCTTCCTCGGGAATTTGTTGATGATACCTCTTCAGGAGTGGGCTCATACCCAAGTCCAAAAGTATCCTTCTTGTTGGGCAGGTCAATTGGCTCTGTTATACCACCTAGATTCAATCCGAGGCCTTTACCTGGCTGGAAACCATTTCTCAACATTTCTTGGGCTACCATTGTGAGGGCCCGAGATAACTCCAACTTTTCAGCTTTTGAAACACATACAAATCTCTCTGACGTGGAAGACCGAACCATCCAACTTATCTACACTTTTGACTGCAGTGATCTGGTTTGCTGGATTACTCCCCTCTCCATACACAACGATTTCCTGATGATTCCAAATAAACTTCAAACTTTGGTGTAGAGTAGAAGGGACTGAGCCTGCCATGTATCCAAGGCCTCCCCATCAACAGGTTATAGCAAGTAGAGATATCTAATACCTGGAATTCCACAGTGAATTCCACGGGTCCCACTTCCAAGATCAAATCAATTTCTCCCATGACGCTCCTCTGAGTTCCGTCGAAACCTTTGACTCTGACATGGCTTCCCCGAATCTTGTCGACATTCAATCCCAAGGCTTGGAGAGTGGCTGCTGGGCATATGTTTACCGCAGAGCCTCCATCTATCAACACTTTAGACACAAATTTATCCCTGCATCTCACTGGTCTGGTCAGAGCCTGGTTATGCCCCAAACCTTCGAGAGGCAATTCTTCATGGAATGAAATCTTGTGAGTTTCCAAAATGTGCCCGACTGTATGAGAGTTTCGTCGGTGGTTTCCGTGACATACACTTCCTTCAATACTTCCGATAATGCCGCCACGGGCGTAATTCATCAACAAGGAAAATAAGGATATCCGGCGGTGAGTTTTGTCCACCGCTCTATGACAGAGGATTCTATTGTTGGCATCTTCCTCCAGAATTCTTCCACTTCTACTGTCACGCGCTTCTTCAAAACATTTTCTTTTCTTAGCGCTCGCACGCTTCTAACGGGCATAATATCGTCCGCACTCGTCAATCCTCGCGACGACGGCTTCAATGATCTTTTCCTCCTTCCGACTACCTTCTCCGAGTGAATGATTTCGAGGGCCAACTTTTGTTACAACAAATGGTTCCACCATTCGGGAGTGTTGAGTGAGCACTTCAACCTCGAAGGGTGCTCGTGGTTGTACGGTACTTACTGGAGTGCCCAGTGGTCGCCGATTCTATTTTTTCCTCCTTCCTGACCCAAGACAACGGTCCCTTCTAGACTTTTCTTCGCCAAATGATCACATTCGCTCGGGCGTTGTCGTGATTCTACAGAGGATTATTGTTCACATTAGGGAAGCTTCCTTTGGATGGTCCCATCTTTGATTAGCGCCTCAATTCTGTCTTGGAGGTTGAAACAATCATCGGTATCATGTCCCGTGATCCCGGAATGGTACATACAACGTTTGTTCACATCATATGACGGAGGTAGAGGATTAGAAATTCTTCCTAGGATCGGTAATATTATGCCCGCAGCCTTTAACCTTTCGAACATATGGGTTATGGGTTCAGCAAAGAGTGTGTAAGTTTTTGCGGGTCTTCTCAAGTTGCCCGGTCTAGGTACATTTGTGGATGTCCGTGTGTCGGGTGGGTATGTAGGTTGGTTTCGTGAGGGTTTGGATAGGAGTTGCTCAAAGGGCAAGATGTAGCCGAGTATGGTATACGGGGTAAGGAGTCGGCGAGGTTGGTAGTATGATGGAGGTTTTGGTTGTCTCGCTATAGTGGAAAGGTGATGGTTCGCGTGTCCGGTTGTAGTAGGAGGATTGGCGCTTTTGAGTGTGGGTTGTAGTAGGAAGGTTGATGGTTTTGATAGTTTGAACGCCGATTTCCACCGTATCCTCAGATCGATACGATGCGGAGATGCCCATCTCTCTTCTTCGATCGCGAGCGAATCCGATTGAATCGCTTTACTCGTTGCAGTAGTGCGGCGGTTGGTGATCCTTCTGTCTTCATACCTTCTTCTATGAAGTCTCCCATTCTCACAACCTCAGAGAAACTCCGTTCTATGACACCTATCATCCTCTCATAATATGTAGCATCCTTCATCGATTGTACAAAGAGGGTAGTCATCTCGCTTTCCGCCATCGGCGGTTGAACTGGCGCTCGCCTCCATCTCATGGCAAACTCTCGAAAGGTCTCTGAGACTTCTTCTCAAGCTTCATCAAATAAAATCTGTCCCAAGACCGTATCGGTGTTGAACCTAAACTCGTTTACGAAGTCTGTGCTATTGCGCCCAATTACGCCATTTCGCGGATCTTGGTGTGTACGATCAAGTGCTTCGCCATCAAACTTCTTATAAATAACTTCATGATTATGGCTCGATCTCTACCGACCACCAACTTGTCGCAGTAGGATCTTAAATGTTTCGGGGTTGCCCTTTCCATCAAACATATCAAACTTCTGACCTTATAACCGAGCGGTAGTTCCACATCCGGACGCAGAGGTCTTCATACTCCAAACCTCATGCCTTTACTCGTTTGCATGTTCCTAAGCGCTTCGCCAGTTATGGATCTCCCGCCACGTTTTCGCTTTTTCCTCGTCGCCTCCATTTCTCGTATTGGTCAACCTCCGCGGGCGGGATTTGGGCGACAACAGTTGAGCTTGCAGCATATACCGGTGGAACATATTGCTTATTGTGGTTGACAATGTGTGCGCCAGATGTGCTCAGAGCCCAATAATGGGAACGTGTAGGTATTTTGGATGGGCGGTGGTTGGGGTATATGTGGGGTTGATGAGAATAGAGGTTATTTCGTGGCCGCTTCTGTGGCTATTTGGTGGGTTAATGGGCGGTGGATTAGTATGTTGTGGATTGGGGTTATTTGGGGGAAGGTTTTGAGGGGGGTTTCGGGAAGTGCGGGTTGGGTGGAGCCTGTTGTAGTCGTTCTCTGTTCGGGACATGGAGTGTTGAGACTAATAGACAAATTTGTGAGATTCTGCAACCGTTCCATCTCGGTTTGCATGTTCGCCATCTGCTGTAGCAATTGAGCAAGATACTCATCTTGGGCACTAAGATTTCCTCTCCCTGAATTCTCCGGTTCATCCCTAGGAATAGTGATGAGTCCTAAGCTCTGCTCAGTAATTCCCGAATCGCCCATGTTATGCAAGTGTGTGCTTTTGATCTGGTGAAATAAGGGTGATCCGCCAGCTTTAGTCAACACGAATCAACACTTGGGAAAGTAAATAAGTGACCTTCTTCTAAAACATTGAGACAAACCAAATTAGTATTGTTAGTCACTGTAAAATAATATAGGCTGGATAATAATATCAGGCAAATTGTATAAAAGCTGTAAACGCGTCTTAATATGCATAGGGACCTCTTTTAATGCCAGAGGTGGGCCTAAACGACAAATACGCAAAATTGTGATAGATTGGTCCAAGCCTTTTGATTAATGCCTTTGGTTGGAAATAACTTTTATAAGTAAAACAACAAGACTCCTTAAGACTATGCTAGAATGTTTTTATGTCCCTGAAGATGAAGCCCCGACACTGCTTGGTCCTGCTCCTATGCCATCGAGATACTGCACTACATTCTGCATCTGGGCCCACATGTCTGGGGTAATTGTCTTCTTAAGCTGACGAACCTTTATCCAATCCTTCGCACCTACGTCTTCGAGACCCTGCTCTCCTTCCGGACTAGGACCTGTATTGCCGTGATCCTCTTGGAGCCATATCTGGTATTCGGGAGTGATGTCTGCTTGCTCGTACTTGACGTCTATCTTGTCAATATTATCCCAATCATCGAAGATCCGCCAGGCAGAATGCGATGAAACTTGGTCCAAATGTGATTTGAAACTCTCGTATCGATCAAGCGGGATTACACGCTCTTGACCAAATTGTCGAGTACGCGTAGTGGGGCGTATGGTTGAAGACCAAACGATAAGCTCAAGGTAATATAATCTTTTGCACCACATAGGCCCCGTTTGCGAGGAGTAATGGATATTTCCTGGACTCGATCATGGGTGCGGGATGTCGAAACTCTTGCCATCTTTGGCGCCGACGTGACACGAACTGTTTCATTCTATCATAAAAGCGCTGATCTTATAGGATGCGCTAAAGCAAATATCTGTCATGTTGGAACGCTGGTAGAAATGTTCCATAGCCCATATCTGTAGGATAAGATTGCAACCCTCAAAGAAATTCGTCTCGCCCCTTTTACATTTTCCGAGAGCTCGCAATATCTCTGCCAGGATCATAGGGATTAGAGTGAGCTGCACGCCGTCAACTCCCTCAAGAAGAGCTCTAGCCACGGAACATATGCAGGTACTTATTTTGCCATACTCAAGTGGGAAAACCAAAGTGCCTAGTAAAGCGACGGCGAATGCAACAGTGGCGCTGTTTTGCCATGGCCAGGTACAAGAGAACTCGCTTGCACGTCTTTTAAGCATCCCGTCGCCCATACCTTTCGTAAAGATAATCGAGAGATTCCCAATTGTTCTCGAAGCAACGCAATTCCTTAGTATTCTTCGACCCGTATGCATCAAGAAATTTCTTCCCCGATCGTTGGGAAGGATCTGCCTTCTACCCTGATATACTAGATTGGTGAAATAATGCACCTCCTCCAATGTAGGGGTTATTTCAAAATCTTTGAATCTGAAAGTGACTCGGTCGAGGATCCCAAATCGATCAAAGCTCGACTAAATCCGATCGGCGAAATACCAAATATTGAGATGAGCCACCCAAAATACTTCCTAATCACCGCTGATCGCGATGCCGAGATCTTCCCACCATACTCTTAGCTTACTAGGAACTCCGCTCACCATTCTTATGTAATCCATGATACAAATGCTGAAAAAAAGGATAATAAACTTACATTTCCAACTTTGGCATATCACTTGGTTTGGATAAATTTATCATAATTATGCAACACATAATATGCTCATTTGGTCAATTGGGTCACAACACCCGTCGACCAACTTGGTGTTTTCCTAATTGTGGCGTTAATACCAAGGATTAACCCACCTAAGGTCTATGCATGCATGACTTAATATAAAAGGGTGGTATAGCTCTATCTTAAGTTTTCTAAGATTTTGGCATCTGGGCCTTGAGTTCCCGAGCGGACTACTCGAGCGAGAAGGCTACGCGGCCACCGGTTGGACCGGATTCTCCGCGTAAAATGCCAACTCTCCTAAATTTGGGTATTTTGAAAGAAATTTGCGGGTGTGCAAAGCGCACCTCGCGTGTAGTGTGTGATGTTGTTAATTTTCCAGAATGAAGGAAATATGAGCGGAATGTCATTTTAAGGAAAGCGGTAACAAATAGCAGCTAAGACAATATGCAAATTTTTACATATAAAGCAGAATAATTTAGGCAAAATAATAAAAGCAAATAAGTGTAAAACATAAAGGGAGCAATTTAAAAATAAAGAAAATAAAGCACAATAAATTAACCTATGTTGGTTGTGGTTAAGAACCTAAAGTCCCCAGCAGAGTCGCCATGCTGTGACACCCTATTTTCAACCGGAGTCGGAAACGGGATTACCGCTACGCATGGTTGGATTCCTAAATGTGTATTTAAAGGAGTCGCCACCTAATTATTATAGTGAATTAGGACACTAAAAATGTAGTATAAAATACTACGAATGATCTCCATTTTAAAGGTCTGTGAAACTATGTGAGATTCTAGGTAAGGGTTCTTTATTATCCTAAAGGGAAGGGGTTAGGCATCCTAAAGGATCCGCTAACTTGCGGTTGTCCGGTCAAACTTAGGTTAATATTATTTAAAAAAAAGTATATTTAGGAGGACATGGGTTAAAAGATGTTTACAAATAATTATTTAAAAGATATGTAAGTATATATATTTTCCATAGAATTGTATGAAGTTTATTTGTAAAATGCAAGGAAAATATTCTAAAGAGGTTTATCATAAAAAAATGCAAAATAATAAAAAAAAGATGGTTTACTAAAAGTACGTATCATATGTAAATTTTAATCTTTGTAAAGGGTATACAAATGGGTAGAAGGACTTTCCTCTTTTACACTTGGTAATAAGAAAATAGATCTTTGTTGTAGAAAAAATAGATTTTGTCATTTTATGAAGTTTAATAAGAATTAGGAACTCATTTATTCCTATAATATCAATGAAAAGGCTAAGTTATTTTGAAAAGTTTTGAAAAATGCATAACGGCTTAAAGATAGATTAAACTAGCGACACATTTTATTATTTAACTACCCACCTTTAATAATTCTAGGCCTAACTATTCTAAGCATTTTCAATAATTGTATAAGGTTAGTTAACAAAAATACAAATAAAAGTAAAGTGATAGAGTTAAAGAAAGGAGATAAAATGACTAGGGCAGGTGAAGATATTATCACCCTCTATTAGTTTCGAAGGTCCCGAGATCGGAGGATGCAAGGAATGTAGACGCGGGTCTTCGTTTGACGAGGGATGCTAGGAGTCTCATAGTAAGACTCTCCGTTGTTCCCAATGCATTTCATGTAAAATAAAACAAAGGAAAAGGATTAGAAAATATCCTAAATCTTATTAAAAAATAAATAACAAACATTGATACAAAATCTAAGAATACATAAATCACTTCCTTTTACTGTTTATGGGACAAAGCAACCCACGATGATGGCCCAAACAGATTTAACAAGGACTGGGCCTCAAGATGCGCATAGAGTAAAGAAAATATGGTTCAGGCCCAATATAATATATATCCGGTCCTTATGCTATCAGTTACAATTTCAGATTTAAAAGGAAAGCAAACCAGCCCAATATGCGATCAATTAACGAGAAAAATAGGCCCAATGCAAAATACTCAATAAACATATGGAGGCAGTAAAAAAAAATGCCAAACATGTATGGTATACCTCAAGATATACCAAATATACAACTTGGATATACATACGATGTACACCAAAATATATATGTCTGGTACATCTCTAAGGCATACCATTCAGTCCACTGTGACAGACAACGCATCAGTCCATCATGGACTGATTCGATCAGGAGCATGATAAGAGACATCATACCCGGTCTGGATATGACTACGATCATTTCACACACATACAAACTCATATTTTGACGACAGCATTTAATCATATAAGGAAGCTGATATGTATGAAATAGGCAATGGATACATGATGAACAAACAAGACTAGACAGATTGTAAGTATGTGAACCAGGAACAATAATATTGTAAGGGCTACATCTTTAGGTATAAGGGATTATCCCAAACCAGCATTTAAGTATACTTAGTTCTTTCCAAGTTATGTTACCTGATACAATAATTCAAACAAACCAACATAATACATACATGAATACATACAGTTTATCTATTCAGCATGTTCTCAAGCAGTCTTATCATCTTACAATATTTATGCATATTCATGAGCAACAGTCAGGTTCTCAAACCGAATTGAGACAAACATGGTCTTAAGTAGACTTGATACAAAATAAACCATGCTTGACACAGAACCTAGACATGAACTGATAACTAAGCAAATGAGAATTTTATATAGACAGAGGCGAGACTCTTTATTCGTGAATATTTAGTCATAAATGTCACAGACCATTTGATTCATGTATCCAAGCAAAACAAGTCTAGAATGGTCATTTTAATCCATAATGTTTAGTCTAAGCTAGATAAGATAGACAAGTCAAACTAACCATAACCAAATAGATATCAGGATATGTCCTGATTCAGCCAAAAGAGAAAATAATATATTGATGTTTTTTTTTTTCCAGAATTTCCAAAAGAGCCAATTCAAGCTATCTGCTAGTGACATGATATTCAGTCATCTCATACTAACACATTAAATCATGGGTAAAAAAATAACATCAACTTCAAGCTAGTTTGGCAAGAATATGACATAACCTTTTATTACACATACTACAATACCATAGTGCTTCAGGCACAGTATGCAGATAAAGACAAATCATAGACATACTTATTACTGAGATTCAAAAAAGGGTCATGGTATCTTCATTATTACATACGGAACTGAAACAATTCACATTTGAATAAAGAAGTGAACTCATAGTTAGAAATAAAACAAAGGACATAATCATTTTATAACCCGGAACACTTTTCAGTATTCTATCCTTCACTACATAGACTTTTCAGGAAAATAAGGAAGAAAACCACGTATGCACAGTGAGACTTGTGGTTTATGCAATGTCGCACGTCATCGATTATGATTCAGCCATAGACATAGACTATGTCTTGTCATGAAGGCATTGTACATTTTAAAGAGGATGAAAGCTAAATGAGTAACAGAGTTTCATTCATGCTCCACAGCTGGACATCACCACATTATAGTCAAATATCAACAATCATATGTGTATTATGAGCAGCATAACCAAACTACGCTTCTTTTAAACATATGTCAATCTTAGCTAAATCACACCAACATAATGAGAACTAACAAAATTATACTAATCAAGTATACTAATCAGTGGTCTAACAATATACGAATTATCTGACATACTCACTAATGACTTTAACATACTCAAACAGTGATTAATTTAAGTAATATTGTTTAATAATCGATCCAGTGATCTTAAACATTCATAATATGACCGCACATATTAATAACTAATCTAGTTGGTTCAAACAATAATAGATACATAAACATATAACACAAGTGATATTAGGCATATTAAACTGGAAATCGAGAGGGAAAGAGGTTACCTTCTCCGAGTGACGAATCGTTACTGTCTCGACTGGCCGATTCCGAGGAGTATATGTGTGCGACTAAAGCGAAGAAAGACTTAGTGTTTTCGGATTTTTTGAATCAATACTAGGAATAATAAAAAAAAGATTTTTTGAGATCTGTTTTCTAGGAATATGTATTTCTGATTTTCTAAGCTTCTTGAAAGTAAAGAATTTGAAACTTGTTCTTGGCTTTTTCTCAGGAAAAAAGAAGACCTTTCAAGAACAACCCAAAGGGTTGTATTTATAGTAGGGGTTCAACGGGTTCTTCCAGAAACTCTTTAGTTTGAAATTTGAATTCAAAAGAGGGGAAAAACGTATGTGACACTTGACAGATGAGGTGATGGAAAAGCTGAAAAAAACTTACCTTCTCAGTCTGATTTGAGGAGAAGAAACGTTGGGACAGAGAAGAGGATACGTTCCTCTGGATTAAATCTCGAACGACCTTAAATTGTGTTTTATCCATTGAATCGAAGAGAGGAATGTCCAGCAAACCGCGGACGCCCACGCATCCGACTCGATGGTTAAAACGAACTCTCGTGGCTCGGCGATTCGAGAAAAGGAGGCGGCTGCGGTGATGGGTGATGGGTTCGATGGGGCGATGTCAGGGGTGAAGGGATGGGCGACTGGTGGCGTCGGCGACGTGGGTTATCCGGCGGGTAAAGGGTGGTGTTGGTGTGACTGGTGGTTCGTCGATGGGGAGGGTAGGGTTTAGTTGGGAATGGGGGGGTGTTCAGATTTTTTTAGGGGTATGTTGGGGATGAAGAAGGGAAATAGAAGGTGGGTGCTGAAGAAATAAAAGGTGTGGGCCGGGTCTCGGGGTATTGGGCTGCGATGTGGGCTGATTTAATTTGGGGTGTTGAAGAAATGGGTTATGGGAATAAGGGAATTAATTTAAGGAGTGGGAATTGGGTAGGAAAATAAGGTTGAGTTAATGTTGGGAGATTAATAGATAATTAATCCAAATCTCTCAATTAATTAAAAATATGCTTCCTTCAACTTAATTAATTTAAAAATGCACACGCATAAAACACGATACAAAAGATTTAATATATGTATTTAATTTTGAATATAATATTCATAAAAAATGATTAATTTAGTAATTGAAGAACATATTAAGAGAAAATCGATCATCAATACTGACGACGAGATATTAAAATTATTCTGCTTATATTTTAATTATAAAAAAAAATGTAATACTCGATATTGTAAAATTATGCGATAATTAGTGAAGAATATTAAAACTACTTATTTTTCGACGATTTTCAAGACTGAGAAGCATAGTAAAATTAATTGGAGATAAAAAGACGATCTAAATGAAATGTTCAGTAAAGATGGGACAAAATTGGGTGTCAACAGTCATTGTGATGTTTGTCCATTAGCTAGACAAACAAGAAAATCTTTCCCTGATAGTATGAGTAGAACTGAAATGCCTTTCCAGCTTTTACACTTGGATGTATGGGGTCCTTATAGAGTGTCATCTTATGATAATATGAGATATTTTCTTACTGTGGTGGATGATTGCACTAGATGGACATGGATTTTCCTATTGCACATTAAATGCGAGTGATGCATTCTTAAAAACCTATTCTGCAAATAAAAACTCGATTCGATTAATGCATTAAGAAGTCGGGGCGAATAATGGGGTGAGTTTGTTAACACTGCATGTTTAGATCTCTTCAATGAATTAGGGATCACTCATCAGAGATCCTGTCCTTATACCCCTCAGCAGAATGGAGTAGTTGAAAGGAAACATAGGCACATTTTGGAGATTGCAAGGGCCATTAAGTTACAAGGTCACCTACCGCTTAAATTACAGGTATTGTGTGCAATCTGCATTTATGTCATTAACGAGTTCCTCTTTGTCATATTAGGGAATATCTCACTTATGAGAAAGCTGTTTAGCAGGACACCTTCACTTTCACACTTAAGGGTGATAGGATGTCTTTCTATGCCTCTAACTTGTAGCGAGGACAAGTTTGAACCAAGGGCCATTAAGGCGGTGTTACTTGGATATCTTTGTGAGGAAAGGATACAAGTCGCTAAACTTATGCGATGAGGCAGTTTTGTTAGCGAGATGTCACTTTTCATGAAAACATATTCCTATCATCAATTAAAGGAGAATGGAGGCTGCTATACTTCCATCCACGATAATAATCTATTTCCTGATGTTACACTGGCTCCTTCACAATCTATAGTGTAGTATATGAGCATACAGAATGAGCAGACTTACGAGAAGGACCGGCAGTGCGGTAGAGGTGCGCCAGAGAGGTGGAGGTGCGGCAGAGACGCAAATGTCATTAGAAGGGACATCCGACAACCATGTAGCCAACTTGGAAGATGCAAAGGACGCAGAGGATCCAGTGCTGCGAGGACATTAGAAGGTCTAATAGAGCGCGAGAGCTCAATCTGGTGAATGATTTCTTGCGTCCGTGATCTACACACAACAGCGGGATGTGTATACCCAATGTCAAAGGTGATGGACTACCTGGGGTTTCACCAATACCACGCTTTCCTAGCGAATTTCAGACTACGAGCACAAACATACCATGAAGCGACCAAGGATTCAGGTGGATCGCTATGAATTTAGAAATTCAAGCACTGAAGACAATAAAACACAGGAGGTTGTTGACTTGCCTCACAAAAGAAGGCCATTGGTTGCAGTGGGTATATAAAATCAAGTATAAGGCTACGGTGAAGTAGAGATTTAAGGCAAGACTTGTAGCTAAGGGATACAATCAACGAGAAGGATAGACTACCAGAGACCTTTCTCCCGATTGTGAAGATGGTCACCGTTAGGAGTGTGATTGCGATTGCAGCTTTCTAAAGGTTGGGCCATTCAAAGAATGGATGTATTCAATGCATTCCTTGAGAGATCTCAATGAGGAGGTGTATATGAGCTTGCCACGAGGAATTGCATGAACATGACAAGTCTGCAGTCGCTTAAGTCATCAGTATGGCCTTAGCGGCCTCCCGACGATGGAACATAAAACTAACCACCGTGAAGTCACCGGTTTTGTCAAAGTCCTTTCGACTATTCACTTTGATCAAAGGGATGGAGCCACGATAGCTAGGGTGTTGATATATGTGGATGATCTTCTTTTGACTGGTAATGATCAAGGACTCCTTGATGAGACGAAGACCATCTTGCAACATCATTTCAAAATCAAGGACCTTGGTGAACTTAGGTACTTCCGGGTTCGAATTTGCAAGAAATGCAGAGGATAGTGATCGCACTCAAGTATTCATGGAGCCGATTGAGGATACGGGCTTAATCGGTTCTAAACCAAGAACTTCCCGATGGAAGCACGTGAAAATCACTTCCACATAATATGATGCTCGTGAAGGAAGCGAGAGGAAGATGGCGGCAAAGAAAGCAAAGGGATGCAGCAATTTCACTCACGACGATATGTTGACAAATCCAGACTTATCAAAGGTGGTTGGAAGGCTATTATATTTAACCAATACTAGACCGGACATATCCTTCGCGGTCTGCAACGCTCGAGTCAATTCATGCAACACCCAAACGATCTCATATGATCGCACCGGTGAGAGTTGTAAGATATGTCAAAGACTGGTTTGGGAATTCTAATAGCGGCGTGACGGTGACACTCTATCGACTATTGCGGCAGATTGGGCTTCGCGTCATCACTGAAAGGTCGATTCGGGGTATTTAGTGTATTTTGGGTCTTCCTGCGTGGAAATCCAGAAACAATGGATCTCTCGGGCTCGAGAATCGAGTATAGATCCTCGCATCGATGGTAGCAGAAATTGTATGGATTAAAGGACTGTTTTCAGAACTTGGGGTGATCTTGCGACTTCCTGTTTTGACTTACTGCGACAGCAAGTCTGCTATTCAAATTGCTACGAATCCGGTATTTCATGAGCGGACCAAGCACATCGAGATCGATTGTCACTTCATCCGGGAGAAAGTGCAATCTGGTCTGGTCTCTCCGACATACATCTTGACTGATGATCAGCCAGCGGATATATTGACTAAGGCGCATTCTTGGGACACCACGCGATCTTCTTTCCAAGCTCGGAATGAAGAATCTGTTCTTACGTCCTTGCTTGAGGGGGAGTGTTGAGGTCATGACATAATGGTGCAGAATAATGCAGTCAGTGATTAAATATCCGTCGGGGGCAAAATAGTAATTTTACACTACAAGGGCAAAATAGTCTTTTTACTACATTAGTTAGTTATTCATTTTATATGGCATGTTCTTCAGTTAGAGGATACTACTCTTCAGATTTTATTTTTCCTTTTCAGATTGTATTGAACCATTGGCCCTTGTGTGGGTGTTCTTATGAAATCATAGAAAAGCTTCCACAAATCCATTCTCACTATCTGTTTTTCTACAAATTAACAAGTTATGATTGACTTCTCTATATACATGGGTATCTTTCTTCCCTCTATTGCCTTTTAAGGTGTCGTCCAATTACAGAGCCCTGTAATCACACACAGTAAATTCCTTGAGGCTTATTAACCGCAATGAGCCATTCGTCTTCTCGAGAGAGTAAAAAGAGCGGATTTTGAAGAAGCAGTTAAGGCTCTATGTCCTTAGATATGCCAGGTATTGGTACTGGGTAATCTATGGCTGTCGCTATGGAGATGAATCGACGGTGTCGGAAGATTCTAGAAGAAGAAGCCAGGAAATTTATCAAAGGGATTTGGAAGAGCTGTCATCATTCGGACCTTAACCCCTTAACATTTTACCAATATTGTCCTAAACTTTTCAGTTTAGTGCACGTTAAAAATGCGGTGCAGCCTTCGCGTATGTAGGGAAAAAAAAAGTATCATCCATTAATTTGATCCAACATTAATGGTCTTGTTTGGTCAAACTGAGTACTTTACTTGCTAGAGTAAGGTATTTAAATAACTAAAAAAAAAATGAATGGAAGTACATTTCCCTAAGGATTATAGCTTATCATGAAAAAGAAAGCTCAGCTTCAGTGACTTGATCCTATGATTTCCGAATCGAATCTATGCCATCGTCGACGATTAACTGTCAATCTTCATAGTCAATTGAGCCGCCATAATATGATAAGGCAAGAAAATCTTTCGAAAAATTACGTCTCGATTTTTAAATTAGTTTATTTTATTTTTAAAGTGTGAAAATATTTCTGATGAGAAGTAGTATATACTTGATCTAAGAAAAAGTACTTTTAAGTAATAATTAATGTTTCGCCAAATTTTTAAAAAGTGTTTTTAAGTATATTTTTCTCATTTTTTAAAAAAGTGCTTAACAAGGAAAAATATTTATTTTTAGCTTCTGAAAAATAGTCTTGCTACTTTTCCAAAGAATTTATTTTCTCTCAACAATTTGATCAAACAACTCAGTTTTTTTAAAACAAGCACTTTTAGAGAAACATAAATTTGAGCAAACATGCTATAAGTATTGAACTGTATAATCTTAAACATAATTTGATTATATGATAATTTTATAAATTATATCATTAATAAAAAAAATACAACTAAATTATTTTTAAGTCTAAACACGAATTAGGACAAAAAAATACTATATCACATAAAATAAAATAGAAATAGTAGAGCATTATATTATTTACTATCTACTCTAGGAATGATAGTGCATATAGGTAAACAGAATAACGAATAGTTCAAATATGAAATTTGTGAAAAGGTGATAATTTAAGTGTGTCCTTGGCCATTAACTTTTAAATATAATGTTTGATCACTATTAGTTTAATTAAATTAAGATCTTGCCATTATATTGTGGTATAAGCATACCCCTAATTTAAACAGAGAGACAATAGCAGTTCAGGAAAAAAAAATCATCCCAATTTTTTACTTATTAACCCGACCCAATCCTCATCTGAATGAATTCAAAGTTTCACACCCCTAAATCGAGAGGAACTTACAACCCTAAATCGAGAGGAATTCATCTAGGGGTGTTCATGAGTCGATTTTTTATTAAAATTAAAACCAAATCAACTTAATCAATTTTTAATTATTAAAATAAAATCAAACCACATATAATACATAACCATTGGTTTGCTTGTTGTCGGACTAATTCGGTTTTTAGATTTTAAGAAGCCTAATGTTATTTCTCTCTTTCATTTTTCTCTATGATTAGGAAAGATTTTTCCATCATTTTTAACTTATAATCCGTTATTACCCTTTTATTGTGTGAGCTATAATTTTTTTGGATTATGGAGAAAATATCTTAAGACCTATAAACTTTAATCGGGTGAATAAAATTTATAAAAAAATACACCATTTTTAAAGGTAATCTCATAATTATTTCTTCGAATTAATGGGTTTGAATTCATGAATTTCTTTTAAGAAATTGGCTTAAGGTTAAAGTTCACAAGATAGATAAAGAAAATTTTGATGAAAGAATAAATAAAGTATTTAAAATCATTTATAAAATTAATATATTATATATATATAATTATAAACAATGTGTATATTATTTAGTTGGTTTGGTTCGATTTTCTCATCGGTTTGTTTTTAATAAAATCAATTCAAATTTTATAATTTTTCTAAAATTAAAACCAATTCATCCAAACCCAAACAACTATCGATTTATTTAATCGATTTGATTTAGATCACTGTTGGAACCCCTAAATTCATCTATCAAATAATTCTCTCAATTTCTCTCTCAACTTCTCTCTCAACATTCTAATTTGAAAGAATAATCCTATACCAGTTATTGCAAATGACTGGCTTCTATAATTTTCACCCTTCGATATATAGGATCAACAAAATTGAATAGGTGCGTTCTTTCTTTTTTTAAAAAATAATTAGTAAATGTGCTCTCTTAGTCCCTAACATCTTATTGAAATGGGAAAATGGTCATATTTACCATCATACTTTCGAAAAATGGTTATATTTGTCATCCGTTAAAGTATGGAGATAAATATGCCCTCCCCATTATAAAATTATTATATTTGTCCATATTTAACAGAAACGTTACGTGGCGTCCACGTGGGATACACGTGGATGCCACATGGGATCCACATGGAGGGTGGGACCCACCCTCATCTTCAACAAACCACCACCGCCGGCCACATTCACACACAAACAAATGTTTTCTGGTATTATTTAGTTCTCCACCATCCAATTATTACATATAGTCACTAGAGTAATAAAATGAGCCAAAATCAAGAAAAATCAAGTTGTAATCATACATCAGGTGGGTGCGAGTTGCACCGAAATTCTATATTA
Organism: Przewalskia tangutica; assembly: GCA_029844215.1. Lineage (NCBI taxonomy): Eukaryota > Viridiplantae > Streptophyta > Magnoliopsida > Solanales > Solanaceae > Przewalskia > Przewalskia tangutica. Next base: position 13,670,082 of record CM056731.1, on the reverse strand, counting down.
TTTTGTAATCAAGTTTACCTGACATTCTCAAATAAAATTTGACAATCTTCATGCTCCACTTGCCATTAAATCACACCAACGAGTCCACAAAAATGACCTCATCACCCATATCATCATATTGCACATCCAGTCATAAAGAAAAAAAAATAGATAAATAATGTCAAACATTATAAATTATAAGTTTTAAAAAATAATTAGAAGAGTTATAAAAATAACATTACCTTTCTCAATTTTCTCCAAATCATTCAAATTTTATTCTACATCTAATTAGAAGAGTTATAAAAATTAACAATACCTAGATTAAATATATATATATATATATATATATGGAACCGGATCATTCCAATTTTTACGCAGACCGAAAAATCAGAATCTTATATAATGAATGACCGGGGACCGGACCAGAATCCACCGGTCCGGTCTAAAAATGTACACCCTTAGAGGCAGCGACGACAGTGGCTGGATTAAGGTGGGTGACGGTAGAGGTGTCGGCTGCGGATCTCGGGTGAGGAATGGGTTGTGGGGTCCTGATGTAGTGGGATCGTTTGGATTGTTACAACCTCTAGCAGATGGTTTGTTACATCCTCAAAAGAGTGAGAAGTACCTCAACGAATAGAGAAAAGTCAAGACAAGAAGAAAGTCTCTCCGATTCCTTTCGGAGAGAAAGCGGTCAGGTTTACTTTCGATAGCGAGATAGATGACTAAAGGCTGATGATCTTTGCCTCTTACTAGTAAAGGGAAAAGCCCTATATATCTTATTAGTCAAGCCTAGAGGCCCTTTACTAATATAATAGAAGGTAAGACCGGCTTTCGCGCAGCTGCTGCGCCCTCCGGCGATGGAGGCGTTGTGTTGCTTGTGTTGTTTTGCTCATAATTATGAACAAATTAATCTATTGCGAACGTACATAATTATGAACAAAGAAATCTAATGCCAAAGTAATCAAATATGAACAAAATCGTTGCTTGTGTTGTTTTGCTCATAATTGAAATGTTGTTTATGTGTGAATGTGGCCTATGGTGGCGGTGGTTTGTTGAAGATGAAGGTGTGTCCCACCCTACACATGGATTTCATGTGGCATCCACGTGGACACCACATGACGTTTCTGTTAAATATGACAAATATAACAACTTTCATAATGGGAAGGACATATTTATCCTCATATTTTAACGGAGGACAAATATGACCCTTTTTCGAAAGTATGATGATAAATATGACCCTTTTCTCTATTGAAATTACAAGAAAGATTGTCTTTCTGCTGGTGTTACGGGGGAGAGGCAATTATTGTTTTAAAAGTATAAAATATTGAAGCTACTTAGGCTAAGGAACTTTTGCAAAACAATACTTTAAGTAGAACTAATTAAAGTAGATTTTTGCGGCTGTTTCCAGAATTTGCTGGGTATGTTGTTGTAGTACTTTAAATAGATCTAATTAAATATATATTTTTTTATTTAAAATCATGAAGATGGAGTTAAAAACAAAATTGTGTTTAATTATAGTTTTTACGAATAATATATAGTTGGTTGAATGTATTGAAAGTGGAAATAATAATAATAATAATAATATTTTAGATATTTTTTAAAGTCAAAATATAACTTTAAATAAAATAAAAAAATTGAAAAAGTGAAAATATCTCATAGCCAAACTGATCCTGAATATTACCTATAATAGATTGATATATTTAGCCCTTCTCCGACAAAAGAAAACTACAAAGCGATGTTTGGCATCCAAGCATTTTAGGTACGTGTTGGGCACAAGCCGTAAACGGACTCCGTTTTATTTAATTGAATCGGGCACAAGAAAATTTCGTACACAACTCGTCATCTTCCAGAACCATCGACGATTTTGACAACCAAATCTTGTGTTAGATGACAAAATTGTAGCTATGGCATCGTCATCGGGTTCGATAATTCGTCGAGTAGTTCCGTTTTTCACCACTCGGATTCGCCAAAATTATCGCCTTTTGAATTCCTCAGCTTCCGCTCTATCCCAACCCCAAGACCAACATCAATCTCAATCGCAAGCCGAAGCTCCCGATTCCGTCTTATTGACCGACAACTGCGTTCGTGTAAGTCTCTTCATCCGAAGGTTTCCCTTTTATATACACAAATGTCTGTTTTGATTGATTTTATTTGGGGTCGATTTTGTTTCAATATAAATAGGGGTGTGTGGATGCCGAGTATTAGGGTAGAAGGCTAGTAGTAGGATTAGTATCATTTTCCTTTCTTGTTGGATCAGTATTATTTCCGTCATTCTCTTTTTATTTTATTTTAGTGTTCGCATGTTTCTTATTCTTAGTTTCTATTACTTTTTATTGTCCCTTCTGATGTTGTTTCTGCTTTATGAGTGCACGGTCTACCGGAAACAACCTCTGCCTGCCAAGGTTGGGGTAAGGTCTGTACCCTTTCCAGACTCACTTGTACTGGTATGTTGTTGTTATAAATCTTTACTTATGTGCAGTTGTAACTATGGCTGGCTAACGGGGCGCTGGGGGTCGGGGTTTGGCGGAGCTGGGGTAGGGCGGGGTCGGGGTTTGACGGGGCTGGCGGGGTCGGGGCTGGCGGGGTCTGCCGCTGCCGCTGCCCCGTCCCGATACCGATGTGTCGGTGTTGGGGTCGGGTCGGGGTGGGGTGTGTCATTTTTTTATTTGCCATTAAATTAAATAAATAACACACACAAACACAACAAGCTAGTTTAATAAAAATATCTCAAGGCTATTTTTGTGCCTCTTATATTATTCGACAGAAGTATGATTTTTTTTTGGTAATACAATTTCAAAATTGCAACTTTGTGATATTGAAAGTTGCAAATAAATAACATAGTAAAATTACAATTAAAAGAATTACATTTTAAGAAATACGTTTTCTAGTTTCATTATAATTTCTTGTGGTTCTTCGGTTGGAATTGGTATTTCTTGGTCAAATTGGTCGACGTCGATTGCACATCCGTCAGAAGATTTCGCTGTAGTTGTAGTCTTCTTTTTTCGTTGATCTCCGGCTGGTCGCACCTCCTACGCTCCGCACGAATCCAATATCTGAATAGAACTGCAATCTCTAATGAGTCTCTTACCAATGAATGTATGTGCTCTCCTATTTGAATTCTTCCCGCAGAAAACGCGCTTTCAGACGCTGTAACGCTTGAATGTTCAACATATCTCCTGCCATCTTAGATAGTGTTGGAAAATTCTTCTTATTCTCTCTCCAGTATTTTAGCAAGTCTTCACGTCCCTCTTTATTTTCAATTGATTCGTACGGTACAACACCCTGCAAAATAAAAACATCAAACTCGCTAACTTGGTTAGAAATGGTACCACTAAACATTCTATGTCTGAGACTTTCAATACTAGCCGCAACATGTCGTTTTTGAGGTTGTGTTGAAGAAGAAGATGACATGGAAGCCGGTTGATTGTTAACACTTTCTTGTTGGTAATGCGTATCTACTTTTTTACATTTATCTTGTATGCTAGACAACACTTCTTCTCTAGGTTTTTCAATAGGTGGTGAGTCATTTGGATTTTTGAGAGACGGAGGTGGAAGTTTATCTATGCAATCATAAATAGTTTCAATAAATGCTTTATAATTTTCTATTTTAATAGATGAATTTAATACATCACTAATAATATAAATTGGGGGAATAGGAATAAAATATTTTTTCATTTTTAGAAACATTTTTTAATAGGTATCTTATAAGCTGGTTTTTTCATATATTCACTAAGTAATATAAATATTAGAGCTATATAAAATAACATTGATGAAATAGTAGGATAATAAATACCGGAAAATTCTTTAGTAGCTAGATAAAATTTCTCTAAAAATGTATTTAGTTCTAAAATTGTATCCCAATCGGAATCAATAATCATATTAGTAGGATTTCGATTACGGACGTTAAAAAATTGAGTTACATGTCTTCTATACTCATAAGCAACACGTAGTTGGTTGTATAAAGAATTTCATCTAGTACATACTTCTTCGAGAATTTTTCTATAAGGTAGTTGACAATCGTGATAATTTTTTTTATATTCTTTTATTCTTTGTATTCTATTACTTTTAAAAATAAAGTTTATAGCAAATTGTATTTTTTCAAGAATGTCTTCAAAAAGTGATAGACCCTTTATAACTAAGTTATAAATATGACATGCACATTTTATATGAAAATGATCTGGAAAAGATGGAGTTAAGACATTTTTTAATAATCTATCAATATATCTATATGCTAAAATACGTTTTGCATAGAAAATTTATAGTCTATCCAATGACATATTACAGTTAAATAATCATGGCCGTTAGTACTACGGTCTATATCAGACGTAATAGATACTTTACCAGGAAAATGATATGATGAATAACGTAAATATTGCTGATATTCGTGTGCAAATTTAAAAACGTCTCCCCTAACTGTTGATCTAGAAAAACCGTTATAAGCAGGATTGTATATTTCTCTTATATAATGAATAAAACCAGGAGATTCAGTAAAATGAAAAAGGCAAACCCTCCACTATAACTAATTTTGATAATGCTTCCCTATCTTTATTTTTATCGTATTTAAAGCCTACAATTGCCCCCGTCATAGGGTCAATTTGGCCCTGTACTTGGTGCGGGACAATATGTGAGCCTTGTCCCGACTGAGAGGGCATTGACGCACCCTTCTTTTTAGCCTTATATCCATCCCACATAGCTTTGTGAAAATTATTCAAATGCGTAGTTAAACCTCCCGTCCCGCTCTGACCTTTTCCTACTTTAAATTTATAAATATTTTTACAAATATGGCATCTAGCAACTTGATTTTCTGCTTCCCTATAAAAAAAGCTCATACATCTGATGTTAATTTCGTGATGGGCCTCGTCTCATACTAGGGAATAGGAGGCGGTGTAGTTTGAGGTGCATTAGTGGGCGTGTCATCTAGATTAGTGGGTGTGTCATCTAGATTATCTTCTAAATTAAAGTCTTGTTGAGTTCCAGAAAATAGCTCATCGTCTAAATCTAATGGTACTTTAGAAAATAATTCAGTATCAAACAAAATCGTCATGTCTAGAAGGAATAGGATGACTAGAAGAAGTACTCTTACCCTTATTACCCCAACTAGAAGAAGCAATACCCTTACCCTTACCCGTAATCATACGTTTAAATCCTTTCATTATAATTATACAAATAAATAATTAAAGATGATAAAATTAAGTGCGCTAATAAAAGTAAAGAAACAACAATAATTTAATGAAGAAACGAAGGTACCCAACGCCGACGTAATATCGACGTGTAATCGAGAGGTTGAAAATTGAAACTTTGCTCGATGGATGATCCTCAAGCTAGTTGTCAACTTCACTCCCAAATGAATAAATAAAATTGAATATTTAGTAGACAATATAGAGAGAATGAGAGATAGATTGGAGATTATTAGAGAGATTGTAGGAAGATTTGTGAGAAAGAATGAAGAGAAAATGAATTATTTATAATTGGAAAAATCTGGTTGAAGTGTAAATATAATAACTTAGGGGTTAAAAATAAATATTGAGGGGGTAGGGGGGGTTGGGGTAGGGGAATTTGGCCGTTGCACAACGGCCAAATTGGGCAATTAGCCGTTGTGCAACGGGTGGGAAGGGTCGGTGTCGGGGTGAGGTCGGGTCGGGGCGGGGCTGAGTCGGGGTCGGGATGGAGGAAATTCTCGACCCGATACCGATACCGATACCGATACCGATACCGATACCGATACCGATACCGATACCGGATACCGGATACCGGATACCGGATACCGAATACCGAATACCGAATACCGGGTCAGGCGGGGTCGGGTCGGGTAGCCCCGTCCCGTTGGACAGCCTTAGTTTCAATCAGTTAAATTTTCTTATTTGCTTTGTGAATGGTTGTTTATGTCCAAGTGAATAGTTCCAAACTCCATTACTGAAAAGAATTTTCTGGAAATTATGGTTTATGTGAGAGCATAATCAGTTAAACAACAAGATTCAAGGTTTTATGATGTTTTATTAGACTTGATGCCTTAAAACTTAGGTGTTTGAATTCCTTGTAAAAAATTATATTGAGATAATTCACTAACTTGGTTCTTTTACATGCCTGAGTAGCGGATAAAAGAGTTGCAGGCTGGCGAACATAAAGAGAATATGCTTCGCTTGAGTGTTAAAGCAGGTGGTTGTTCGGGATTTCAATATGAATTTTCTCTAGATGATAAGACCAACTCGGATGACAGGTTTGATGTTTTCTACTATTATTTTCAGCCTATTCAATTTTCGAGAATTGTACAATCCTTCCTTTAGTTTTAGCGAGCTCCATTTGTCTTCCCTAAACTGTCTAAAAGAAATTATTGAGTAGTGGAATGAAATTCGTAAAGTAAGGTGGAGTGGATATGGATCTATATAGCTGACCCAACAAGTACGTGATTAAGATGTAGTTGATTGATTGGTAAATCCTGTTTTTGGTGGTTAAACTGATGGATTCTGAAGTATAAATTCAGCAGCCCACCCCTCACCTGCACACCCCAAAAACCACTCAATATGCGCTATAGTTTCATAGGTTACTAGTATTACTATTTACCATTATGTTGTTTATGTTGCCATCTTATTTGTTGCTTATATTTTACAGAATTTTTGAGCGAGATGGAGTTAAATTGGTTGTGGATAACATATCATTAGATTTCGTCAAAGGTGCAACTGTTGATTATGTTGAGGAGCTGATTCGTTCTGCTTTTCAGGTCTGTGAATGCAGCTTTCCATGATCTTCACTATTGGTATTTTCTTGCGTGTCAGTGATTGCTAGTCCCTTTCTTAATTCCTGTTTGTAAGATACATGTGCTTATTGGTGTTCTAGACCAGTTACACGATGGGTATTGCTAGTCCCTTTCTTAATTACTGTTTGTTAATAGGCAAGAATTAGGAATGTTTATTGACTCAAAGCCCAAAAACACTTGCAATTCTGAAATATGAATAAGTGACTGTACCACTGACCACTCTATTCGCCTGGGGAAGTAATAGTTTACCTTCAGTAGTTTATCTAGAAATATCTAGGTGTCTAGCTCATAAACCAGAATTCAACTTTTGGAAATGCGTGGATTGGAGGAGGGAAAAAATCGCTTTAGACTTCTTAAGCAAAGTTCGACGTGTCTAGTCAGGCGTGGAACAATGATTTAGTTGATATTACAAAATATTATCTTGCACCACATACTGTATGGTACCGGAAATTGCTTCCTCTCTTCAACCCCTATCTTCTCGTAGTGTCTTCATCAACCAAAAATGTATCAAAAACAGAAAAGAGTGAATAAAACGAATAACACGTGGCATTTGAGTGGATGCAACATATCGGCAGTGGGTTCATCCGAACCCAGTATTTCTGACACCGAACATAATATATTGAAAATCGACTAAAATTTCAACAAGTGTTAAATCTAAATGATAACTTTAAAAGTAAAATGGGTCAAGTGTTACTATGATTTATGAACCTTACGGGTCGAATTGGCAAGTTTAAATCTTGGATCCGCCTTTGTTTCATGTCGTATATTGTAAAATATAGTGTATTCCTAGGGCACAACTTATGATAGGTAGATGGATGCTAGAAATAATGGACTTCTGTAAACTCATTTATTGACAAACAAAAATCTCATCTTTTTGAAAAGCGCATATAAAATGATTGGACCATATATTTTACTATTATGCTAGATACCTTGTTGATATTATTAGTTATTGGTATTACCTTCTAATGGGGAATACAGAGTTAGTACTTGGATGTTACTTTGGAGGAGATGAGTTGGAAAGCTTCTTAGACTAGTCACGAAAAATTGCAAACCTGCAATTTTTCTGGTATAATTTGAGATATTAATGGTAAAAATTTGCGGAATACACTTATCACATCCTCTCATGAAATATTCGAAGACCATGTGATGCTTATGTCCTTCTATATCCTAATATTCACCTTGGGTAGCCGGGTGCACTAAGCTCCCGCTATGTGCGAGGTCCGGGGAATGGCCGGACCACAAGGGTCTATTATACGCAGCCTTACCTTGCATTTCTGCAAGAGGCTGTTTCCACGACTTGAACCCATGACCTCTCGGTCACATGACATCAACTTTACCAGTTACTCCAAGGCTCCCCTTCATATCCTAATATTCACCTTGATCCCAGAATTTTCACCCGTTAAAGTTTGATATGTTTTTAGCGAGTATATGACCAAAATCATCCTTAATGTTTGACTATAAGTTTCATTTTTTATGAAGTTAGAGAATTTCATAAATGGCATCCAGTGGTTGCAGATAACCAAAAGTACATGATGCTAGAAAAATGAAAACAGCTCCATACAGAGAGATCTAGGCTACAAGGATAGGGAGCTGATAAAATCTAGAAGGCTCTCTTGGGAGCTTACAGGAGAAAAATTAGGCCAACTAAATTGGTTTAAAATGCACCTGGCATTTACAGAGTGAATGGAAGTTGATACACCATATACACCAAAATATACTCACATGTATTATCCTCCAGATCTTCGTGATGGTTTGATAAACTTTCCAAAGGGTTCCAGCTCTCATAGGCATCCTTAATGTTGTTAGGCATAACTCAAGAGAGTTCAAAAATTGAGATGGACATATTATAAATGTCTGCATCTGCTGGGCAATAGATGTTTGTTGGTCTCCAAACTTTGATGGCACATGTAGCATCTGTTCACCTATGTGAATGTTCCTTCTGCTGATTTTGTCCTGTGTCAGGCAGGCTTCACCGATAGCTGTCCAAGTGAATCATTTGAGCTTTGGGGGCAACTTTGTATCCCATATGAGTCTCCAGGGCCATTGTTCAGTATTCTGAATCTGAACTAGTGAGGATTTGTAGCCTGCCTTCACTGTATACACCCCCTTTTTTGGTGCTGCCCCAGCTTATTGTAATATTTATCTGATTAGGGAAAGTGAAGGTCTCCAATCTTTGTAAAAAACTAAGCAACTCGTGTAATTCCCAGTCTTGGAAGTTCCTTCTACACTGTGGAGCCCATACAAGATTTTGTCTGTTCTGTGCAATTGAGGAGTCAACATTTGAGGCAATTTGAAGTAAATTTGGGAAATCTTGCATCAGAGGTGATCCATGGAGCCATGGATCTTTCCAAGACATGATTTCCTGAATCCACCTTGTATGTGACATTATGGGAGAATTCATTTCAAAGATTCATGATATTCTTCCACAATCCAACACCATGAGGGGCCCTAGATAGTTTGGTGAACCACCTTAACTTGTGAGCCATGTTTTGCCCTGACCACTTGTTTCCAGAGAGCACTTCACCTTGTCCATATCTCCATAGCCACTTCATTAGCATATATTTGTTGTGTAGTGTCTGATCTTTGATTCCCTGACCTCCTAGCTGTTTTAACATTTTAACAGTTGACCACTTTATTAAGTGGAATTTGTGCCCCTTACTGTCGCCTTCCCACAAGAATGATCTCCTGATTTTGTCTAATTGATGCACCCACCTTTTTTGGTATTGGAATGAGTGATATTAGATAAGTAGCGATACTATCTAGTGTGCTTTTGATCAGAGTGAGTCTGCCTCCCATAGATAAGTATTGTAGTTGCCAAGTAGCCAATTTTTTCTCAAACTTAGTTCTCGATGACTCCACTCCATATCTCTGTAGATTTAAATTTGGACCCCAATGGCATACGCAAATTGGTTGTTGGCAATTGAGTAGTGCCACAACAAAGGATTTCTGCCAGCTCCACCAGGTTTGGAACATCATTGACAGGATATACTATGTTTTGGCCATGTTAGTGTGTAGACCAGAGAGAGCTTCAACAATAGAGAGAGTGAGGTTTAGATATAAATTCTGTGATCGCTCTGCCCCACAAAAGATGACAGTATCATCATTACATCCTTATAGTACCCCACTTAACAAATAACATCCTAAGTTTTCAAAACTTGGCCAAAAAAGTCCCTCTTATTGGGACAGAGGGAGTAATAAACATTGCAGATAAATGCCACTTTATCAATATAACAGAAACCATTATGTACTTCATAAATTAAACACCAATTTGTAGTCTTCTTATTTTCTCTTGACTACCCAGAAAAGAACTTATTTCGTATGGTCAGTTTTCTTAATTTAGCGACTAATATAGAGATACAAAGAGTATGGAGTGAAGATTTAGATTGTGCAGTTAGGAAAGGACCACTCAAGTTGAAGCAGTTTAATTTGTTGAAATTTCAAAATGTCACTTAGCAGCAAATCAGGTTGGCATTTTGATTGATGTTGCTTTCTTTGATTACATTCTTGAACTTCAAACAAAGATCGCTGGATTATCCAGAAATACGAAGGAAGCTCTCTTTTTAGTAAGTAAGGAGACTTATCCCTGTTCCCTCTATGGAGAAAGAGCTAAGAGCGAGAAATTGTTGGAGATGGTATTACAGTGTTGCTGATATTTTTTCATTCAGCACTTGTTATTGTTCTTTAAAGGGTTTGTGGGAAATATAAAAAGAAAAAAGAGGAAAAAGTATATGAAGTTCACGTGATAAAAGGATGCTCCGTTAGAGTAAGATGAAAAGGTTAATGGAGGGATGTTTTTGGTTAAGTTTTGAAAACTTAAGGGACGGTACCTGTTAAGTGAGATAGTACAAGGATATAATGAAAGTTAGGATGAAACAATGGGATGATATTGGTCAAAAACTCATGTCTAGCTGGCGCTAGGACCATTTTGTTTTCTGTTTGCAACTCTGTCTTTCATTTAACGGCGTTTGTGCATGCCTTTTATTTTCTGCAGGTATCTACCAATCCAAGTGCAGTGGGTGGGTGCAGTTGTAAAAGTTCATTTATGGTGAAGCAGTAATGTGACACTTCCATAACATTCAGTCCGAATAATCGGCATTCCTCTTAACTAGACATGGTTTATTGCAGTCAATTGACAATTCTATATTAATCCTTCTGGTGTCTAATCTCTATCCATCATATACTTTCTGCTGTTTGATGCGCAAGACCTGCATTATGAGACAAACATTTTTAAGAATTTGTACTTGAGAGACCATAGGTTCTTTATTTGTACATGTCAATTTTTTGCCTTACTGGAGCTAGTTGGAACTGCAGAATGTAAGTATTTAATTAGGCAGGCAGATAGACTGTTGTATTTATAGGCAATAATTCCAGTTGAAGAGATACTATTCAGTTTTGGCTGGAGACATCTGTACAAGGAGTTTGAAGTGAAGAAAATCAGAACAGAGTTTACTGGTTGCTTTCCTTATAGCTATTGAAATGAAGGTCCTGAGGGCATGTGGGAGTAACATGTTAGATAGTGTCCCAGTCCACTGGCAGAAAGGTTTTTGATCAAGCAAAGCTGTCTGTGATCTTTGAAATCTATGTTCATGTTGAAACTGAAAATTACGTGAGTTGAAATTACTGAATTTGGACGTATAGTATTTCATTTGTGGATCTGAATGTGATCTAAACATGGAGGGTTCTCTTTGTGCTTTTAAGTCTTTTATATCTCTGTTACTTTGAAAACGATTAAAACCAAATATTGCTTGGGACAGGGTTTCTTTCATGAAACTCACTCTTGTTGATGCAACTATGCTCAGGTGATGGTAAAAAAGAGGTAGTATTATAGACTGGGTGGAATTTTCCAATATGGAGGAACCACCTTACGCCAAAGCTAGTAATTGTTGACCGCACAACTTCGAAAATGTTACTCTTTCATATCACTTGTGGATTCTAATAGAGAAGCTGTCTATTAACTCCTTTTAAGTGGGGCAAAGACTAGAAAATTTTGGGCATCATCCATTGAGTTTTGGAGTTGGAATCAACAAATTTATAATCTAACAGGGAAAAAGCTTTCTATTTGACTAAATTTTGATTTACAAAGTTATTCGGTTGATTCGGACATTATTACAAATAAATATGTTATCTCCAACTACTGTCTTAGTTTTCCTACTTCTCTCAATTTCCTCCCACCACAGCCCATTGAAACTCCTTTGCCCAACAATTATCACACACTTTTTCTCTGCTGTCTCTTCTCTGGTAGTGACACTGACCATATATCAAATTAAAGAGTTACATAAGCCTAGTTATATTAAGCCTTGTTTGATAGGATCAAGTAATGAAAGACAATTGATTTGGAATAAACTTGCTGATCTTCCTCAAATAATTTTTAGCACAAAGTTTATAATGCAAAAGAACTTTAGTACTCCTATGAAGCATCCTTTTATTTATTTTTACAGTTTAACCAAATATTATCAAACTTTTAACGTAAGAGTTACTGGTCAAGATTGTTAAAGAAAAGAAAAGAAAAATTTCAGAACCATTTTATTAAACAATTACGACGTCGTATTCTTTCTTCTTCTGAAATCCGAACAGCGTTAAACCCTCGCCTAAACCTCAGATAGATTACAGAGAACAAAAAAAAAAAGTCATATATACTATTGAAAACATTAGGAAGAAGATCAACGCAGCTCTCTCGAATCCTCTTATTTTCTTCCCTTTCTTCTCAATCTTCTAATAATTTCATTTCCAATAATAGTTTATATAATTTATCGAATAGAAGAAATAAAGGGTTCTCTTCAATTTTCAATGGTAGTGGAAAAATTCCATTAGGGTCTATATGGAGGCTGCTGTTGTTGAGCCCACGACTAGTGATGGTCTTACCGTTGAAGGAATTATAGCTAAAAATTGGAATATAATTGATGATAGTGAGAATGATTGGAAAAGCCATGCTTCTTCCATTCATCTTATCAAGAAACGCCTCAAGATATGTTTCCCTATTTGTAATTACAGTTTGAAGTAGCTGTCCTTGTTTGGGCTTTACTTAATTTCGATAGACCACATCACGAAAAAGTTGTGATCTTTTTGCTTATTGAAGAAAAAAGAGAGAACCTTGTGATATTTATGAGTTATGACAAAGTTCTGATCTCTGTGCTTTATCCAAGGAAAAATATAAGTTTGTGATTTTTATGGTTATTTATTCCTGTTTGAAAGGCAGGATTCTACATTTTGTGTCTGTAATGGTAGTTCTTGCTTACCAATAATTCCCAAGTAGGGTGAATTTATGGATGGGTATTGAGGTGATGGATATGGAAAGAACAGTGGTGCTACCACGATAATAATATCTGAACTGATGTCTCAAGCTCTGATAAAGGAGGGTTGGAATAGGTTGACGACAAGAGTAAAAAATATCGAACCTTGATGAATCAACATTGGAATTTTAGTGGATATATAATAGCTTCTGCATTATGGCAGGGTATGAAACAAATTTAAATGAATGATCAATGTTTGTATAAAACTAAAAGCAACAATAGTAACTGATAACTAACATAACTAGTGTGACAGAGACTCTTGTTGTACTTGAGCATGTTTAGGGGGTGGGGGGTTATTTTTGTTATTTAGACTGAGATAGTAATAACTCTGAAGTAATATATTACATGGCTCCCTTTGAGAGTCTTTTAATTCTATTTAATGAGTTAAGTTTTTTTTTGGTCTTCTCCCATTTATAGTGGAAAAGGCTAATAGATACGCTTGAAGTGCTCTCAGCTCAGCAAGGCAGATCTTTGGGATGACCCTGTCCAAGCAGGGAAGATCAGCCGTGAACATGGTTCTTTAATGAATAAAATGGAGGATGTTATGGCAATTGAACAAGAGTTGGTTGAACATATCGACATGATTAAGCTTGCCCGGGAAGATAATGACCCAGAGTTGAAATCGGTGAGATTTAATTTTCTTATTGCTAGGAATGTAATCCACTACACCATGGTCCTGTTTTTACACTATTCCACTTGTTTCAGTTTAGCTCAGAATGGTGCGAATCTCAAACAGATTCTTCCTCCTAAGTTCTGTTTGTTCTGGCATATCATTGGATTTATATCAGTACTTTTATTTGAATATCAGTTAGTTTTGATCCTAGGGGTTTCACTTAATTTGTAGTTACCTCTTTTCTTTAACTACTTTATTGGTAACTTTAACTAACAGTCTAGTTCTTAGCAATGATTACTATATTATTTGGAGGCTGGAGCTGATATGCAAGTACTAACAGCCTAATTCCTACATGGTATGACAAATAAATAAGTTTGTAACTCCATCTTCTGTATGAAACTGACTGCTTGGTTTGACTGAAAGTGAAATTGGGAGGAGTTGAACTTCCCCTTCCAGGAGCACTTCAGCATCAATATTTGATTCCATAGTTGATTCCGAATACTGTCGCTTGCATATTCCATAGTTGATTCCGAAAATGATTCATCTTGAACATGATTCTTTGAGGGTTTCAAGTATGCTTTTGGTGAAAGGGAGAATATGTGCTTTTTATCGGATAGACATGATAGTATATGGAATGTGAGTGCAGCAGTGTACCCCGGACAGCCTCATTATGCATATATTTGACATGTATGGAACAATTTACTTAAGAAATGTCATAATAATGAAGAGCAAGTAAGGAAATTATACTTTGCAATGGCTAAAGTATACACCCATAAAGAGTTTAACCAATACAAGGGAAGGGTAGCCAAAATAAATAAGAAATTGAGTGGATATTTATTGGAAAGTGATTTTCATTGATGATCTCGGATACATGCAAACAGTAAAAAGAACATGGACACTGACTTCGAACATAGCTGAAAAGTACTAGATTTCATGAGGCAATTGATTGAAATATGGAATGCGAAACACAGTGAGGAAGCAAAGAATACATTCACATATCTTACTGAAAAGTACTAAAAAAATATCAAGGAAAATCAGGTATTAGCACGCCGTATGACTGTAAGATTATCCTTCTGTTAACTTATCTGCTCCTTTTTTCTATCATATGTATGAAAATTGTATAATGTGTGTATATATGTTGTATTTTTATTGTGTATTGTCTGAATTACTTATACGAATATAATTTTAATTATAGGTACGAGCTTTCACTGAATTTCTACATACATTGACTGGTGGTGTTAAGAGGTTCAGAGTGTCTTCAAACTAGGACGTGTAGTTGTGAAATATTTCAACTGGATGAGATATCTTGTGTGCATGCTATGGCTGCTATAGTGCATAGGCACCAACATGGAGAAGACTATTCTTCGATCTACTACAACAATAAGAATTTTCGGGATGCATACGCAATTCCGGTTGAGCCTCTTTCATGCGAAAGTACATGAGATATACCAATTAATGTAAGGGAAGAGATTGTGTTGCCACCAGATTACAAAAGACCAACTACCAAAAGAATGAAACCATTCTACGAGGGAAAATTCAAGAAATCAACAGTGACGTGCAGCAAATGTGGTAAACAAGGGTACAATAAAAAGACGTGTAGCAATATTTCACAGGAAAATGTTATGATGTGTTTTTCTTAATGAGAGTAGAGAAAAAAGAGATAATACTCAAAAAATTCATTACTCGAGTACAATTTTAATAATGGTAATATTGAAATCTGACTATCAACATTACATGTTTGATTTTTGTTGGCTATAATAAAATCTGATATTTTTTATGCAAAGTGTATGAATACTGTATGAAGTCAAGTATATTGAGCCCGGAAAATCTTATATTTTCTTTGCAAAGTGTATGATTAGTGTATGAATATTGTATGAAGCTAAATATATCACTGAGTGTGTATTTTTTGAAGGATCCGACATGAATGTGACAATATGTTTGGAGGGTTTGAGCAACATAGGTAGTACATGCTTCAAGTTTTAGGTTTTGGACAATGAGGTGAGACTTGGGTGCAGGTTTTTTTAATGGTCATGTTGATTCTTTTGAGCTACTGTAACTTGTTATGACTTTGTTTGTATGGCTCTATGATGTGGAAAATGTGCCAAATCTTGAATGTGATGACTTCTGAATTCTGATGAGTGTCAGCCTTCAATTCTAATCTCTTCCAAATATGCTAGGGCATATTATTTGTGAAACATAAGGCATGCTTAGCTGCTGTTGGCAATTAAGTAGGTTGATTATACTCACTTGGGAAATCATAACTCTTGGTCTTTTACACAGAGACTTCTTCATCAACTTTTTACCTGGCTTAGTATAATTTCTTATTTAATTAGTTAGTTACTCTTTTAAAAGAATAAAATATTATTGTTCTATCTTCAACTTAGATTACTTATGAATTATGATTGAGTCGGTTGTAGCTTGTCTTTAGTTCTCTATAGATTCCACTCGGCTACAATCAGTTTATAATTGCAATAACAACTTATTTTTGTAGGACAAGTTTTGGATGTGATCAGTCATCAAAAAGCCCCCTTTTGGTCATATTCTTGAGCTCTTCCAAAGCACCCCCAATACCATACGACTAATGAATGTCATAGCCAAGAAAGCATTGGCGTTGTGCCGTTGAACATATTAACTTAAACTTGAAACCCAAACATGTCAAACTTAAAATATTTTGTTTGTATACAATATAAATATTTATGCCATTGTCATCCTAAATTGCAACATTGTCTTTTAACTGAAAATAAAAATATGGAACTTTTCTATAGTATCTAAAATATTTTTATAAGAATATCATTTAAAGAAAGTGGACAACATATTAGAACGTACGTTGTGGGAGCAATATATTGGATAAAAAAATTATTAACATAGATTTACATGAATCATTTATGTAATTGTTAAAAAGTTAGGGACAATAGAAAAACTAAAATTATACATGTTAATGAATTCTGATTTTTCTCACAAATAATTGTCAAAGGCCGTTCATACTAGTAACTTTGGGCCATTAGCCCAATACAAAACGAGTAAATTCAGGCCCAAAAAGATCTCCATTAAACTAAGTCATCACTCTAAAAACCCTAGCTATTTTAGACATTTTCTCTCACCTCTCCGACTGAAATTTCTTCTTTGGTCGCCGAAGTCTCACCGGAAACATGGCGGGAGGGAAGATGAAGAAAGACAAGGCTCAACGGGGCTCATCAGGCGCCGGTTCAAATCACTTCCAGGGAGGAATATCGTTTCACAAATCAAAGGGTCAACATATTCTTAAAAATCCTTTATTAGTTGATTCTATCGTCCAGAAGGCCGGAATTAAATCAACCGATGTTATCCTCGAAATTGGTCCTGGTACCGGTAATCTTACGAAGAAGCTTCTAGAAGCTGGAAAGTCAGTTATTGCTGTTGAGGTTGATCCTCGTATGGTTCTCGAATTGCAACGTAGGTTTCAGGGAACTCCTTTATCTAACCGACTCAAGGTATCTTATTTCATTTCATCACTTCTGTTTTTGTAAGACAATATTGAGTATTGGAAGTAAAGAGGTCTAATTGAAACAGAATGTAGTGGTTGTTGTTTTTTATAAATGCAAATTGGGTTAGTGATGTTTGATTGGTTGGTAATATGTTATCAGGTTCGGAAGATGTGCTTGGTCATACTTAATGGTTGGTGATATTGTGGTTTGGAAACATTGTGCTTTGTCATGCTTTCTTGTTTAGATAAAATTTTGATTTGAATGTGATGTGTTAAATAATTGTTTCTGTAGTGCTTTTATGTTGCTTTTTGGTTGGACATATTTTCTTGTGTTAGCATTTAGTTCTTTGTTCTTTTATTGAGGAATAAACTAACTACAAGCTCTCATTTGGATCGGTTCATGAAAGAGTGACACTAAATCGGTGACACGTAATGTGCTCCTTAGCATTCTCACACTGGAATAGTCACATTTCAGAAACTAACTAATTCAGCTGCTACTGTTTTTGGATGACAGACGGTTTTTTAGATAGAAGGTTAAGTCCATTCTGGTTGGTAATAATAGGATGAACAAGGAATTAGTAAACCTGAGGTGAAGTGTTGGTTATTGAGTTGGTGGCTCACCGATTCTTTATAATTATGGTTGCTTTTTAGCAAGGTAAATGGCCTATGCAGAATATTGTCTTTTTTTAATGGACTCACTCCACTGTTCTTCAGGGATAGAAACAGTTACTCGTCTAAGTTTGCTGTCACTCATAAGGTTGTTATGGTATACAGACCCAATAACTTTTTGTTATTATTGCGCACTTTAATTACTAAGCTGTGAAAATTTTATGGACTGGATCCATTTCACTCAGTTTTTAGAGACTCACTGCAAATTCTATGTTAACAGAATTCTCAAACTAGAAGATTACTTTCCCAGTGTGGAGTCCAAGGATGAGATTTTATAATGCTTTTGTATGATACAAAGTTGATCCTAGCAGTCTGAAATTGACATTATTATGATAAAGCTGGGCTCTGGCAATTGTGAAGAATATTTGCCTCCTTGAAAAATAGACTTGCATTCTCTGATCAGTGAGTAGTGGTCCATTGTCACATACATTAACTGTCTTGCATGATTGAGCATTACATGACTAATTATCACGGTCATGCCAGTAGCAACATGAAAATAAGAACGCACTTACATTATAGACAATTCACGTCGTTATCCTTCATTTATGTTCCTTATTTTATGACTATAGTATCCTTGTTTTCATTTAAATGCATGTCCCATCATTATATGTGTATGTTGAGGTGCTGAAGCTTTTCTAATCTTCTGGGCTGCAGGTTATACAAGGGGATGTTCTCAAGTGTGATCTCCCTTACTTCGACATTTGTGTGGCTAACATCCCATATCAAATATCATCTCCTCTTACCTTCAAATTATTGGCTCATAGGCCTTTATTCAGAGCTGCAGTGATAATGTTCCAGAGAGAATTTGCTATGAGGCTTGTTGCTCAGCCTGGTGATACTCTTTATTGCCGCCTTTCTGTGAACACCCAGCTGTTGGCCCGAGTGTCGCACTTGTTGAAGGTAGGAAAGAATAATTTCAGGCCACCACCAAAGGTTGATTCTTCTGTAGTTAGAATTGAACCTAGGGGACCACTTGGTCCTGTCAATTTTAAGGAGTGGGATGGTTTGGTCAGGATCTGTTTCAACCGGAAGAACAAAACTATAGGTTCTATATTTAGACAAAAATCCGTACTCTCTTTACTGGAAAAGAACTATAGAACTTTGCAAGCGTTACAACTCTCCGAGAAAGCTCCTTCAGAATATATGGAAATGACCTTGGATGTATCTGCCTTGGGAGAGACATTTGGAGACTTGAGTATGGATGCTGATGATGGAAAGGATGATGACGAGATGGAGTTGGATGATGGTGATGCTAAAAGAGCAGACTTCAAAGAGAAAGTTTTGTCAGTGCTAAAGGAAGGGAAATATGAGGATAAGAGATCTTCCAAGCTCGCACAAGCAGATTTCATGCACCTACTTTCTCTCTTTAACAAGGCTGGAATTCATTTTTCTTGATTCACGGGGCAGCTAGCCTACTATATTATTGTTTCTTTATGGCCATTCATGTTTGTGTTCTTTCTCCTCATCGTCCAGTTTTGTTTCATTTATAATCTAAAAGCTTGAAATTTGTAGATAATTTGGAGTTATGTTTTGCAATATGGTCCATTGGAATGAAACTAGAAGATTTTATCCTCTGTGTATGTTTATCGTTCCCCCAATTTTGGGTTAAGCCTCGACTCCTATAAGGTGTTAATCTAGTCAAGTTGCCTCTTGTTGCACACACCTCTTCCTGTTTCTGCGTTTTTGTATGAGAACCATGCTACTACCTAAAGCATCATCTCTTGCGCTACAAGTTGTAATCCGAAGTTCTCAGTTTTATATTTACAATAATTGTAGTAACAAACATGAAGCAGGATTACAAGAAAGTGTACAACACCAGCTGATTATTTGATTTTTTTTTGTTTTACCTCTGTTACGAACTTACAATAAATCAGTTATAACCTTCTTCCATATTTTGATCTTAGATAGATTGGATCGAACCTTTAGGCAGTTGATCTATTTTGCACACAATTGTCTGTTTTACCCAAAAATATCGAAACTTGATGTATAATGTTAGAGACAGTATGAAGTTGCGAAGGTTGGGAGACGAAAGAAGTTAAGTGGCTACAGAGTTGGCATCATTCTAAATAAGTATTGAAGCAGAACAAACTCATATTTTAAACAGATAGCTTCTGTACTACTTATATTAGGAAAAAGGAAAACAGATCGTTGCACTTACCAAGGCAGGTTAGAATCAACAGCAACCAATATCTTATTCGTTAGAATCAACAGCAACCAAGATCTTATTCATTAGTTGAAAACAACGGTATTC
Organism: Przewalskia tangutica; assembly: GCA_029844215.1. Taxonomy (NCBI): domain Eukaryota; kingdom Viridiplantae; phylum Streptophyta; class Magnoliopsida; order Solanales; family Solanaceae; genus Przewalskia; species Przewalskia tangutica. Next base: position 13,650,063 of record CM056731.1, on the reverse strand, counting down.
TGCTAAACTTTACATTTCAGTGGCATAATGTTGCTTGTGTAGAATTTATGTATTGTATTGGGAGGTTTCAAGAAGAAAATCAACTGATCACACAGCTACAAACAAGTATACTACCCGAGTTTGATTGGTATTACGTACCTTTGATAAAATAAAGCAGTCCCCTAGTAAGGATACCACAACCTTGATTCAAAGATATTATTACCACCCCAACTTCGTATAGATGATATGATCCAAATGGTAGAACTTCGGTACAAGTAGTAGCCAGTAATATATTTTATTAGGAATGAGGTCTTATCACCAAAAATAACTTGTTTAAAGTTTTTTCTCCTGCAATAAGGCACCAGTAAAGCAGCCTCCCGGTGTCACAAAGTGGAGTTGAGATCTGAGATTGGAGCTAGATTATCCAATTTCACAATCAATTATCAAAGGGAATCAGAAATTAAGGTTAGAGAACAATCTTCATCCTTATCTAATAATGTTGAAAGAAAGCTCAAAATAAAGTCATCAAGTCCCCTTCAAGCATAGAATCAGGACCCAACAGGTCAACTAGGAGTGGTGGTTGGTATCAGTAGCAATTTGGATTTGCTTGATGAAAAATATGTTGTTAGAAACGTATCATGTCGGCAGCTGAGACGTGTGAGAAAGTTTGTAATTGGGGATTATGTTGTTCTTACCCATTAATGGGTAGGATTGAAGATGTAGTCGAGCACGTCACTGTGAAGTTTGATGATGGTTATGTTCAACAATTTAAGAACGCTGACCACTTAAGTCTTCCACTAGATGATTGGAATGACGATGATCTTCCTCCTTATTATCCAGGTTTGCGCGTATTAATTAATCGCTTAAAAGGAACAATAACTAAAGTTACTGCTGGTTCTCTTGTGATCTGTTGGATTATATATGCTGGAACTGGGTCGAATCCTCCACTGTTCCAGCTACAAAACAGAAGCTAAACGTATCAGAGCATGATGTCCCTGTAGAAGAACTTGCTCTTTTGATTGTAGATACTAGAACTTCTCTTGACGGCATCTGGCAAGACGGGAATAAACGAAAAAATTTAGACTCGACATCCGAATACCAATATAAGTCCTTGAGGATCATGACATTTTTCCTGAATAATTTGTGATAGAGAAATATACTAACGATGTTGGTATTTGACATTATGTGAACAGATGCGAGATCTCTTGAGTTATGGCAAGATTGTTATTACGGTACTTATTAATGAGGGTTCAAGCATGGGTGGTGGCTCAAGCTGCCCCCAAAAGTCAAGACCCTCAATTTTTTTTTGTTATTATTATATAATTAATTAATTATGATTATGTGTTTATATTTTATAGCTTTGTGTAAGATTGATATTAATCTTCCTTAGGGAGTCTTCTAATTAATATCAAAATATATATAAAGTACAATATTCATCCCTTATACAATAGGAATTCTAAGCCTATACAAAAGAGGAATCATAACGTTACCATATTTATATTTACACAATATATGAAAATATTCTAATTATGGGTAGGGATACAATTATTTCTATAATATACACGTTTACACACCCTCGATCGGGCGGGAGGACAAATGGCTGATCTGAAGTCAAGAAATAACTGTATGGGAAGTCCTTTGGTAAATATATTTGCATACTGATAGAATGATGGGAAGTCCTTTGGTAAATATATCCCAAGATATATATGTGTTAAAACAAAGGTTGTCGGGTGTATGAATATTGTATGATATGTAGAGCTGTTATCGGTCCGGTCCGGATATCGACATATCGAAATCGGACCGATAAGGTTACCGGTCCGGACCGATAAGAATTCGATCCTGAAAAGTGATCCGGGATCGGACCGATATCTTATCGGGAGGGTACCCGGTCCGGTTCGATAAGGTTACCGGAATGGAAACAGTATCCAGAAGTGTCCGAAATAGTAAAATCCCTGCTTTACTTAAAAATCTGCTTTACTTATATTTTTTTTTATAAAAATCTCTGCTTTACTGCTTTACATAATACATATTAACAAACTTAAAGCAATATATAACTGGACCGATAAGATAGTTACTCATACCGATAACATATAAGTTATCGGGTAATTAGATCGGGTTGCCGGACCGGATCCTTATCGGTCCGAATTCTTATGTCTGGTACTCGTATCCGGACCGTTAACTTTTCGATCCGAATATCGGTCTGGTTTTCGGATGGTTCTCGGGTGTATCCGGACCGATAACATAGATATGTCTATGAAATTGTATTTCTTTGATCAATGTTTCCATCAATATCAATAAAGGGACAAATACAACAAATCATCACTGACAAATTCATTGATTTCAAAGATGAAGGGAAAACATGAAGGAGGAAAAGATTCTGATATCTTAATCTTCTTTATTTTATAGTCAAGCCCGATGAAATCTCTCTGCATTTCTCAACGACACCAACTTCAGATATATCTAATTGACAGTCATGAAAGGAGATTGTTTGATTTATTGAGGCAAAAGAAATTAGTTACAGCTTCTTTAAGCCAGAAAATGAGGAGATGCCTCCACGATAAATAATGGCCTTTATTGCTGATCAGCGTTACTTACCTCTTAGTGACTAATTACAGAGCATTGGAAACTATCAAGATTAAACCCCAATACTGATGTTAATTCGGTGTGCTGGTCACTAAGAATCCAGGGTACACATCCACCACTGGCAGAGTCCAATACTCCAATAGCATTAGAAAGCGACTGTCATTTTCTGCATTAACGGATGATAGGAACAAAGTGACTGCCATTCTCTTCATTAACCGATGATAGAAAGAAACAATTAAAACGATATAATCTTCTCCTCAAGAACGATCATTTATTGGGGAGCCATGTCCTGGAATTATGCTGGGGAGGCCTATCCTCAAGGCCGTCTTTGGATCCGTGCGAGGTGTGCTACCGCACAGGGCCCCCGAAAAATGAAAAATTTTAGAGCCTATTTTTTCATTTTTTATCAAATAGTATTACCAGAATTTACAGTAAATGTCCATAATTCGCAGGTCTTAGCCCAATTAAGGGTCCAATTTTACGAATTAGAACATGACCCTCAAAATGTTTGAGACGGCCCTGCGGTTATCCTATACAGGCATCCTATTGTTCCACCTAAAATCATTGAGACTATGTAATTTTGGAATAAAATAGGCCACAACAAAGAACAAAGAGTGAAAGGTAAGACAAATAATTTACAATTCAGAGGTACACATGCATGTAAGTGAAGTTTGAGAGATGGTTTCAATTACTTTCAAACAGGAACATGTATGTACTGTACCAACGTGACAAGATAACTATGCAGATTAATTAAAAAGGCAGCAATTATATAGACATATAGATTACAAAAGAAAATTGATTTCTTACGTTTGTGTTCTCCGAAGTCTTCGTTAATAGAATTTGAAGCTTCAAACTAGTGTTGCTTGTTTCAGTTCTCAGACACTCTTCTAATATGTTGAATGCTGATATAATCTCTTTTACTTAGCTTTGCACTCCAAATACCTTCGGAGGGTGAAATGGTGGTGTTTTCCCTTTTTTCTTCTTTAATAATTTTGGATCCATGCACCCAATTAGTTTTATTAGGTGACACCATGGGGTAATACTTTTTGTGGTCTTGTATGGAGAAGTCAAGTATTCTAAACGCCAATTGAAAAAGTGGTAGTTTTTTCCATGATGACCGGGTGCCCTTCCGCATAATCTTTCGTGTGCCACATGAATAAAGAAATTAAACTGCTAACTATGAATACTAATTTTTCACTATTGCATTTAGAACCCTCTTTATAAATAGTAGGAAGATACTCGTGATATTCTCATAGCACCAAAGGATGCAAATTGAAACACTCTAGTGCAAACTAGTAAGGAGAACACCAACATATAAATCGGGTATAAATTCATGGTTTAAAAGGAATTGAACTTGATCTGTTGGTTTCAACACCTCCATCTTGACTTAAAATAAAGTCTCTTTTACATTTACTCTAAAGCAAACTGCAAAAGTGATTACTTTGCTCATTTGCATAGATTAAAACATAGTTCTCAAGTTTAGAAAGAGACCCCTCAATTTGAGAGGTCACAAAGTTCTCTACTTTCTGACAAGGTAATAAAATTGTACTTGCAAAAAGGGAAAACATGGAGCAAAATCTCTTTCATCACTTACTCCACTTGAACCCCAGTTTCTTGTTTTCCATAAAGGGATCATACGTCTTGATTGACATCTAGAGTTGGATAACCTCCATGGATTGTATCAGCATAGGTAGAAGGACTAGATAAATGCTCCATGGTTTGTTCCAGATTTAGAATTTGATTTGCTTCTTCAGAAACCACCCAAGTAATCGGCTCTGCGTAAGTCGTTACATTGTTTGGTTCAACATCCTGCGCATAGTTGTCCATCACCTGATAACCAAAGTTTAAGCCATATACATCACCAGTAACTTCAAGGGTTCCATTCTCGTGGTGCTCAAGCAATGAGTACATCGAGTCCACGTTTGCAACTAGCGTTGGTTCGTTGGAGGATGGCACTTGATTGTCGTTCACCAAGTGGTTCTTTATGTAGTTGAGCGCTATATTCTCTTGATTATTTCCCATCAAGTCATTTTGTGGATACATCGCCTGATAATTCTGAGTTGTATTAACCCAATTGGTTTGTGGCGTTGTCGAATCGGGCAGCATTCCAATAGTTTGATTTCCCATAGCAACATTCACCAAGTTGTTTGGTCCTTGGCCCCAAAGCCCCATCCTTAGGTTGGTAGGTTCATAGTTGTTTCTCCTCCCACCTGCATTCACAACAATATCACTAATTTAAAGATGTAAATTTAGGGGTCGCAAGTTGGACTAAATTGGGCAAGTGGTGGACTAAATTTTATAACGAGTTGAGCCATAAGCCACCCAATGTTTGCTTTGGCTAAGATGAGCAGATCAACTTGTGTTTAGCAATGAGTCATAATCCATGTTCAACTCAAAATCATATTGTATTAGTTTGTTTTATATTTTATAATTTGCTTAACTACCAATCAAATTAATAAAAGCTCTTTCTTTTATCTATTTTATCCTGATTACATCAAACAAACGAAAGAATTTTATGGATTAAAATGACACACCTGGAATTAATGAACCACTATAGCCACAGACTCAATATGTTAAAATCAAGGGAAAAGGGTCATATATGTCCTTAACGTTTGGAAAATGGTTTGTATTCGTCCTTAGTTAACAGTGATTCCTGCGACATCACGAATCCAACGGCGACGTGTGATATACCAAAATATTCGTCTCGTCGAGCCCGTCATTTTCATACCAACCACGAACGTCGATTCATCCTAAAACGCCGACAATTTCAGATCGAAAAACACCCCAGTTTTCAGATCGGTTTTTTGGAAATTCCGGCCAATTCCGGTAACGTCGAGACACGTGGGTGGTACCAACAGATTCGTTGTCTCCTCCCCATCATTTCTATACCCACCCGTTCGTCGATTCCTACTAAATCGTCGAATTACCCAAATTCCAAAACCTGAAACCCTAGCGCCGCCGTTCGAATTTCCGACTAGCTAGGCTATAATCAACGGTCGTGGTTGGTATGGAAATGACGGGCTTGACGAGACGAATCTTTTGGTATATCACACGTCGCCGTTGGATTCGTGATGTTGCCGGAATCACTGTTCACCGACGGATTTCACGGTAGCACTTGGAAAAAAATAATTTAAATAATTCAGTGGGTCCCATTTTGCCATGTGTCGTCCACGTGGTACCAACGTGGCGTACACGTGGCGAATCTGTTAAATAAGGGCAAATACAAACCTTTTCATAAAGGTTGAGGGCATATTTGACCCCAAACATTAACTGAGGGCAAATACAAATCATTTTCCAAACGTTAAGGGCATATATGACCCTTTTCCCTAAAATCAAACAACTACATAAAACAATTATGCTTCATACCTGAAACTGGTAAACTTGAACTGAAATGTCTCATAGGTGGCATCATTGTTGATTTATTATGCATTGGATGGTTAGGGAGTACAACGGATGAAGAAGAAGAGTAACAAAACGGATGATGCATCCTTGGAAAAATCTGGGATCCGTAATCGTTGTCAAATGAGAGATTTGAAAACTCAGGAATGTCTGATTCAAAATAAGGAGATAATTGTTGAGAGAAAGGTTGTTTGCTTAGCTCCTTCAGCCTTGCATCATAATTTAGTAGCTTGTCATAGTGCTTATCAAGTACTCCTGGAGGAAATCTAACACAATGCCTCCTAAAAAACAAGTTAGAGAAATAAAAGCATTTACAAGTTAATGGAGAATTATAATTTTAAATTTGTTTAATAGAGAATCATAATTAACTTATTTAATTTTCACCTGTAGATGGGAGCTTGACCTCCAGTAAAATCTGATGTCTGCTGCCACAATGTGTGCTTTCGAGGTTGAGGATTTGTTTCACGATAAAAGGTAGGTGGTTGGTTCAACTATATAAATGATAATTATATGTGGTGAAAAAGATAATTAAATCTGAAATTACACTTACTTAAATTTAATAAAGGAAACAAAAAATTAAGGAATATATAAAGAAAATATAAGAAGAAGAAGAAATTAACCTCAAGCTCAAGAACTCCTGGCTGATCACCTGGTGGAATGCTTGCTCTAATACCTATGATATCTAACCATTGAATTTCAATCTTGCTCTTAAGAGGTCCATCCAGAATTTCCCAAACTAATTTTCGCTTGGCATAATAGCATTTCGCTATTAAATCACCTTCGTGCCTCGAAACTCTCTGCCAAATGTTTCAATAAGTTATGTCTCAAATTTTCAAACTAGACTAGATATCAGGGGCAGCTTAAAGGGAGATTAGTAAAGTCTTTGCTTCATGGCCAAAAAATTTGAGGAATAATATATTTTATGATTTTATTTTCACCACCAAATTTTGTCTCCTGGATCCGTCACTGGGTGAAGGTTAGCTTGTTGTTTTCAATATAGATCATGGTGACAAGATGGTCAACATAAAGTATCACACTAGAATTTCTTTTCTTTTTTTAAAAACAATTATTACTTCATTTGTCTAAAATTTAAAAGAAAAATCTAGATGACATGTGATTAAAATATTAGAATAATAATTATAATTTCTAATTGCTTAAAAAGACAGTTAATTAAATGAAAACATTTACCTCCCATGTACCGATCCTGAGCTTCATAGCAGGGAAGTTGGAAGCCTTCAATTTTTCAGAAGCAACAGAGAAATCCTCCATCTTTGACTTATTTTTACTAGCATTTCTCCAAGATTTCATTTGATTTTCATGGCGAGAAGTTCTTCCTACTTGGCGTGGAGGGCTGCTAGAAGAGCTTCCTTGTGCTGAAAGTTGTGTTTCTATTAAGTTCATAAAAGATGGTGTCTTCTTTAGTGTTAGACCAAGAAGGTTTGGGTTGTTCATTTCTCCATCCTGTAAAAATACAACAATTATTTAATGTGTTTAAAAAATAGAAACAAAAATATTTATTATCTTTTAATTTTACCAATCAAATATTTGGTGCATTTTTTTAATTAATTTATTTTCACTAACATCGTACCAAATTTTCTATACAAACAAATAAGATGGGAATGAACAAATCTAAGATCCAAAGGCGGAACTTGAATTTGAATTTACGAATTCTGAATTCTAGTTCTTTAGAGCTATTGAATTCTTAATTTATAATTTGTATGCATAAAATAAATTTTAAAAAAATAAATGGAGCACAAAATTTGGATTACAGTTGCTAGATTAGATTCTATCAAACATGTCCAAACATTGTAAGCTCTATGATTTTGGTTTGAAAACAAAACAAAAATTATTTTATTACAACATTTTCTTTTAATTTTACCAAACAATATTTTGGTGAATTTTTTGAATTAATTTATTTTTACTAACTAATAATGCATCCTACCAAATTTTATATGCAAACAAAAAAAGGAATGGAAATGAACAATCTTAGATCCAAAGACGGATTTTAAATTTAAAGTTTATGAGCTATCGATTATAGTTCTTTGGAATTATTGAATTCTTAATCTTGTATGTATAAAATGAATTTTAAAAAATATAAAGTTTGAATCAAAGTTACTAGATTTTATCGAACCTGTCCAAACAGTTTAAGTTCTATGATTTTTGTTTAAAACAAAAAAAAAGTATTATGAGATTATTTGACGAAAATAAAATAAAAATAGAAGATTAAATGCAACTTAAACACATGTGGATTCAAAGTGGATGAGGGGCCAAGGTGTGCCGACCTAAAAGAAATGTGCTGAAAGAACACATGTTATAAAATAGTAATACTAAAAAAACACATGCAGAAAAGAAAAAAAGAAGAAGAAAAAGCAACCATGCATATTGGCTATTGCAACTTAGATTTAAAAACTTTACACATAAGAAAACCATGGAAAGCGGCTAACAACTAACCTCTGAATTGGATTCGGGTGACGGACGGAACCTTTTGGAGCGATCATCTTCGTCAGAATTTGAACTCGTACTCCGACTTTTTAGTCGGAGACTCGTGCTCAGATACTCGTTATCATGATGATGATCATTTATTTGTGGGTTCGTAGATTCAAAATTTTGATGATCAAGCCCATATAAACCTCCATAATCATCTCTTATAACCATGTTTATGTGTTTAGAATTAATTCCCAACTCAACAAAAGGTTTGTTGATGAGAGGAAATTTAGTTGAAAGGAAGAATTAGAAGGAGGATGATTGATAGTGAAAAGGGTCGCTTGTTATTATATAGTGATTGTGGATATGAAGGACTCTGATCTGACTAATTAGTGTAGTCTTCAACTTGTGTAGGGTATTTTTTCTATTGGCGGTAAATATAAAAAAAGTCAAATTTCATTTTAGGTTGTTTACTTTTTTTTTTTTACTAAAAGTATGGTAAATCGCTTCATTTTACCCTTCTCTTCCAATTTCCATTAACAATTAAAGATGCACTTCCTCCGTCTCAAATTATTTGATATGCTTTTTTTTTACATGTCACTTTTTAAAAACAATAATTAGGATGGATTTTTTTATTATTTTACACTTATTTATGTTTTAAGATATAATTTTTTTTTATAAAATATTTATTTTATTTATGTGTCATCTTGATGTGTTTATAGTCTTCAAGAACTACTTCTAAAGGTAAAATGAAAAAAAAAATATCTTGAACCTTTATAATGATAAATAATTTGAGACATCTATTTTTAAAAAATACTAGCAATAATTTGAGACGGAGAAAGTATTATGAAACTGAAGGGTTGGATGTATCGGATCCGTTAGTTAAATCTTCTATAAGACTGCATTAATAAATCACATAATAAAAAACAGATTAGCAGTCTTACATTTCATGTGTCAAGAGTTTTGTCGTTAATTTTCACTTGTTAAAAGTGTGAATTTGCTATAAAACAGTAAAAGAGTACTAATAAATGACATCTACTTGTTCCTCGGAAACAAGACCAAAATTGTCCTCTTACTACATTTTCAAGAAAATTTTGTAGGATGAGTTAATAATAATTCGGTAAAAATCAAAGTGAAGGAGAGATGTTTAACTTTTTATCTTTTTTACTTTTTGTTCGAGTGTATGTCTATAATGTACTGTATTTATCTATTTTTACAATTCTATTTTGAATAAACACAATAGATCAATTGTATAATAACAATATATTTTATCTAGCGGAAAATACATTCTAATAATTTTTTCAGGCTATATATTGAATAGTACATGAATTATTCTGATCATCAATCACTTTGTGTCACAACTATTCTGATGTTATATTTATTAATTAGGAGCATTCTATAGAACGATTAATCTTGGAACGTAAATTGACTTCAACTTATAATAGTGCAAAAAAATATTACCTTTTGTCGGAATTAAACACGTTATATAACAACAAACGTTCTGATTTTGTATTCAAATTAAACGACAAAACACACATCAATGATTTACTAATTTATTTCCAAATTGACGTCAACTTATAATGGTGGAAACGACAATTTTTGCTTTTTTTGGAATTAAGATATTTGCCGTGAATGATACACGTGAGACTCAAAATCTCATACTAAAAAGCGTGGACACGCTCTACATAAGTACAAGTTCTCTTACTTTAATTTTAAAATGAGTAAACACGTTAATGTTAAGCTGGTAATTGGATAATGTTAAGTTCTATTGGCATTTTTTTTTACAACAATGTTAAGCTAATTTAAAAACATTTTTCATACTTGTAGAGGACTAGTACACATTTTCACCACAAATTTGATTGTGAAAAGAAAGATCAACTGAAAATTTACTACAATCACATCCGCTTTAATTGCTAATTTCCTCAATCTTGAAAGGTAAAATATGCATTACTCGTAATCCAAGAGAATCTGAGTTCAACTTTATGACCAGCCTACAAATGATAAAAATAAAGTTTTGACTTTTTTTCCGTGTGTGTGAACTAAAAATATGGTAAATCTACTACATTTTACCCCTCTCTTCCATTTTTGTTTAACAATTAAAGATGTACAATACATATTTATTTTTAGTGGATTATAAAATCGATTAATTGGATGTATCGAATTCACTATATATGTGTAGGATATTATAGTGGATGTTTATGAATAGTATACAACTATCACTAGTGCGTAGAAATGATTAACAATGACAATTCCAATATAATAGACTTGAAGTCTAACATCAGTTGTGACAACATCAACAGATGTTGATAATCTTGATCTTCAGTGTTTGATCTTCCTTCCAATATTGTGATCCTTGTAGAAACTGCAGCAAGCCTCTTGAGAACAACAACAACAATATGTTTAGTAATCTGAAAATATGACAAGATAATTGGCTTGCTGAGTCGACCGAATTCTCGATCTATCCTTAAGATAATATTGTTCTGTATATCCTTTCAACGGTGTAATGACAACTTATCTCTCAAGATAAAACATCAATCAAACAAATGAGCAAAGGAAACTCAAGTGTTCGCTATATAGAAGGATATTTGAGTGTGTAAGATTGCAAGAAAGGAAGGGATTTCATGAACTAGGAAGAACTTATAGAATATGTATTCTATGTGTGTTCTTCCTCTATTTTATGTTCTGTATATATTCTCATATATTGTGTGTTCAATGTATTATATTGTATGTCTCTCCTCAAATCTGGAATAAGGCTTGATTATATAGTGTTTATGGATGGAGAATGTGTTAATGACTATTAAGAGGGTTGTTAAGAGGCTCAATGAAGAGCCAAAACGTTAAGGAGTAATAGCCCAACGCTCCACCACTTAATGTGAGAGTTGGCGTCGTGGCCCTGCAGCCTGGTGCCGCGGCGCCGACGCTTTCCAGAAACTTCAAGGACCAAACTGTAATTATAATAAAGTCTGAGGTCCAAAAAGATAATATTAGAAGCCCATAGCCCGACCTGATGGTGGTGGCGCGTGTGTGGGCCTAATCTTGAACCCAAGCACACCTAGGTTCTCCCTCTTTCAAACACATGGGTTACCCCTTGGGGTCTCAATCCCTTATTCAGTTTAGAGACTTATAACATGAACAATTCTTCTCTTTCCTACCGATGTAGTAGATTTGTCACACACCACTCTTCCATGTCTCAAACACCTTACTTCGTGGATCAATATCTCTTCCATTTCTCAACGGAATTTGATGATTCTTGGCCCTACGGTCATCTACTCACTTAGTAGATTAAGCACGTGTAAAGAACCAGGTTCTCCAACATGTGGAACTATGATGTTTAAGTCATTGAAGATAGGCAGACTCAACTTTCACCAAAGGCAAATTTCCAACGATATGTAAATCTTTTATCATAATGCATTAATAAATCACACACAAAAAAGTAGTCATGTATAAAGTGTGTCAATAGTCTTGCATTTCATGTGTTAAGTTTTGTCGTTAATTTCCAATTGTTAAAAAGTGTAGGTGGCTATAATAAAATAATAAAAGAACACTAATTAATGTCATGTACTTGTTCCTCGGAAACAAGACCAAAATTGCTCTTACTACATTTTCAAGAAAATATTGTATTAGTTCCTAATTCGGTAAATATTAAACTGAAGAACTGAAGGAGAGTTGTTTAACTTTCTCTCCTCTTTTTCTTGATGTATATATTATTTGTTTTTACAATTCCGGTTTGAATAAACACAAAAGTTCAATTGTTATAATAACGATATATCTTATGATCTTATATAGCAGCAACTACATTATTAAAATATTCAGATTAATGTATACTACATATCAATATATTCTAATCAATCATTTTACATTCCACAACTATTATGATGTCATATTGGTTAATTGGAGGTTCTTTATTGTTAAGAGTGTCACATCGAAAATGAAATAGGAACATAGACTCATTATATGGACTTGAACAATATCATTACCCTACAAGCTAGTTTTTGGGGTTGAGTTAGGCTCCAGATCCATTCGTTTATGTTATCAGAGTTTGGAATGGGTCTGACTCTGATACCATGAAAGAATAGATCTTGGACCTAATTCAACCCCAAAAGCTAGCTTATGAGGGGAAGACTGCTCAAGCCATGTAAGGAGATCAATGACCACTTATCCACATTCCCACTGATGTGAGAGAATTCAACACAAATCTGGACATCTGGAGTGTGGACAATATAAGAGGGGGGCCTAATATCAGAAACAATGAATTGAGACGAGTCTGACTCTGATACCATGTAAAGAATGAATCTTTGGCCTAACTCAATCTCAAAAGTTAGCTTGTAGGGTGATGATTATTCATGTTCATATGAGGAGTTCATGTTCCCATTACATTTTCGATGTGAGACTCTTAACATTTATAGAACGATAACTCTTGGAACCTAAATAAATTTCAACTTATAATAGTGAAAAATACAATATATTGTCTTTTGTAGGAGTTAAAACACTTTATATATATATTTTTCTAATTAAATGAAAAATACGCGTAAATGACTTATCAATTTATTTTCAAATTGACGTCAACTTATAATGTGGAAAACGATAATTTTTTCTCTGAATTTAAACACATTATATATTTTGTTCTAATTAAACGGCAAAACACGCATCAATAACTTATATCAATTTATTTTCAAATTAACGTCAACTTATAATGATGTAACACGGAAATTTATCCCTTTTTTTTGGGGGGGAATTACACATGCTATAAGTACAAACTCACGGACTTTTGTTGTAAATTGTATAAGCACGTTAATGACTTACCAATTCATTTAAAAATAAAAGAATATTACGCGTAATCTGCCGTTTTTAGTTGGCTCTAAAATTATTATCTAGTAAGATATCTTTCAGCAGACAAATTTACAAGTCTAATCGGGGCAAATAGTGTCCCTAACAAAGTGAAATTAAAATTTAAGAGGATTAGTTGATCTAAAATTGATATGTGGAATTAAAGTTTTAAAATATAATTTAAGCGACCGATGTTAGTGGTTGATGAATCATTTCTTATTCTTCTTGTTTTCGATCATCTCAAAGACATATTTCATATTTGTAACTCAATTAACAAAAATTCAATTAAACTTTTGAAAGTTACACTTTACAAAAAATACTTTTCCCTTTCTTTTCATTAAATTCATTGTTATTGAATCATTAGAAGAAATACGTCACATAAATTCGTCCATTTACAAGAATATCATAACAAAATACTAAGTTAGGTACAAAAGCTAAACTTAAAATCCAAAAATGAAGAAGATTCATTAACAATATAAAGACTTTTTATGTGTGTTGTTTAACATATGATAGCATCTTATTTACCATTTTATAATTATCAGAAATGATAAATATATTTTTACATTGCAAGTGTATTAACCTTAAATTCATAAAATATTGGGAGTATATAAAAAAAATGAACTACTACTATACAAAAGAGCATCAATCTTAGCACGTGGAACTTTTCTTGTATTTTATAACATAAAAAATTGCAAGAAACTGGCTGCGAAATCTCTCTTGAGTAGATAACGTTGAAACTTACAAAGGAATTGGGCCCTTATGTAATCTCGAAAGCGTAATTGATAATTCTAGTTCAGATCAGACGCCAATGCTATAAAAGATACTATGCAGTTTTACATTAAGAAAGGGCCTATTGTCTATTTTTATGCAAATGTGACTAAAAGACCAATCATTAGTTTTATGATAGTATCAACTCTATATGACCTTATCTCATAATCTAAGTGAAAGTGATGTATGTCATTCTATTCTTTTTAATTTATTGGTGGAAGAGTGACACTAGCAAAATAGTCATCTTACACTGACACAAGAAGTTTCAGTTCAATGGATACTAATTGGTTTCAAAATTTCATGAAGAGTTGTGAAATGTGGGTTTTATTTATGTTTAAAGAGACATATATTAAGAAAATGTGTACCTAAATTTTATTCTTATCTCACCCTTTTTGTTTGAACATAGATTTTCAAAGGCCAAATTAGGTTTTTGTTAAAGAGGAAAGGTTCAGATTTCCTCTTTACGTGACGAAACTTTATCCTTCCGTAGAAGTTTTGACTTGTTTATTTCCTCATCATTATAATTTTGACTCAAAATTGCTCTTAGTCACTAATACACCAATATTACAGAGGGACTAAATGCCTAACTTTTGCCTTTATAGTTTCGTTCCATTTTGAGGTGCCTCTGCTAATTTAAATCGCACCACACAAAACTCATTAATTAATGAATGAAACACTCTGTATCAAGATTTTCTATACACATTACTCGAATTCAAAGTCGTTAATTAAGGATGGTGAGATCTTATTACTCCCACGACCCTTGATGCTAATATGTTAGACTTGCTTACCTTTTATTTATGTTTCATAATGATCACTATATTCATATTTTTCATTTCACTTCTCGACAAAGGAAAATTAAATTAAATTTCAGTTTACATCATCCCAAAAATAAGTTTAACTCTTCGGTCAAATCTAAGATCCTAGACAAATTGACTTCTTTGATGCTTAGGCAAGACTAAAACCAAACCAGGTCCAACTAAGACTAAGTTTAATGTGTTAGTTTTAAACTAGGTTTGCGTTGTAAGAATGGATCTTGGGCCTAATTTAATCCCAAAAGCTAGCTTGTAGGGTGAGAATTGTCCAAGTTCATATAAAGAGTATATGTTCTCATTCCATATCCAATGTGGAACCCTTAACATTCCCCCGCACGCCCAGATCTTGTTAACTGAAGCGTGAATAATATAATTTGGGGGCCCAACATCGGTGAACAAAGAATTGAAATAAATTTAACTCTGATACCATGTAAAGAATGGATCTTGGGCCTAAATCAACTCCAAAGATCCATTCTTACACGGTATCAGAGTCAGACTCATTCCAAATCTATGTTCACCGATGTTGGGTCCACATCGAAAATAAAATGAAAATTTGGACTCCTATTTGGACAATCATTCCCTCATAAGTTAGCTTTTTGGGTTAGTTAGACCCAAAATCCATTCTTTATGAGCGTCATCATATATACTGAAAGGGGATTATCGTACTTAAACTATGGAATAAATAATTTCAAACGTAAGAAACAGGTAAACTTAAAGGCGATAAGTAATGTTCCCAAAAATGTTACGTGACATATCGAACATTAACAAAAACGCAGAACTAAAAAGCGAGTTTAAGATGCAATGAAATAAATCAAGGACACTAAAGATTGTTTTCATAAGTTATATAATTGTATATAACTTATAGTGGTCTCATGACCAAAAATTTATTGTATAAAACTTATACAATCTTACAAATCCTCGAGAATGAATAGTAATCCGTGAAACAAAAAGGATTAAAAGAAGTTAAATCCTAACTTCTAAGCCTGAAAAATCTATCTAAAATAGAAGTGAAAAACACCCTATTACAATTGCTTTGAGTTGAAAGAACACTTATAGATCTAAGAAAGCAATTCGTAATTTTGAACAAGTGTAGTCACAAAAACAGGCTGCTCGATCCAGCTGTGTTTGAGGCAATATTTGAGACGTCTCAGATCTGAATTTTGTTCTGCAAAAACTGGATATTAAAACCTTGGAGTGAACACTCTATTTATAGTGGAGAGACCACCCGAGAGGCTCCTAGATTCTCGGTGGAGGTTGAGCGAATAGGGTTGGTTGGAGCTATTCTTTAGCCTTAAAACTCTCACCGATTTGACTTTGTCTTCCCGAGAATGCTCCTTCCGCATGCACTCTCCTTGGACTTGGTCTTGTCAAGTACTATCGTGTTTCCTTAGCTCCTAACCAAGCCAAACATTCACGTGATAAAATCTTCTCACTTCAGACCGCTCGTGAAGATAGGCAAACTTTTGCCGTAAATGTCCTCCTGGATGTCACGACATTTGGGATGACATTTTCCTGCTTTTACTTAACACCAAAAAGAGACATGTTACGGAAAATGTTAGGACACGTAACCTAACACTAACAATCTCCCTTTTGCCTTTCTTCACAAAACTAAATAGTTTAATGATTTTATCACGTGCAAATATCTCAACCTTCAACTCGCAACAGCTTATAAAGCACGATATATACATTATGTGCGATAAGTTACTCGAATCGTAGTATGATGCAAATGCGAGTATACATCTAAAAGATTAATGCATCAAACCATCAATATACACATAAACATGATAGAATAAATAGCAATATATAAATGTAATTAAAATGTCTCAAATCACAAGCCAAATAACTACAAATTACAACTAAGAGTATTCAACAATCGCTACTTAGCAATTTAAACACAAGAACACAACCTCGTAGCTATTTCATTTCGGATGTCTTCGGTTTCATCTCCCTCAGATCAAGATCCTCCGTTCGAGCATTCACTTTGTCGCTTCCTCGACTGCACTCCATCTCCCCTTTTTGGGAAGAAAGCAAAATAGGTAACGCTCCTAGCTTCCACTGTGGCTACTGCACTGGTCCACTCTCGCGATCCGGGCATTGAGCTTTGCAATCTCTTGCACCAGCCAGCTTGTCAAGGACGATCGAGATGTTACCGAGATGTTCGGGACATTTCGTAACACTAGCACTTCCACCGTATTCTTCCATGGAAGATCAATGACTCGCTTTTGCTCTTCGTGATCGTCGATTAACGACATATACTTCGTGTTCTTTCCAGAGCAGATCCCGCCAGGGGCTTGGAATCCTCGCAGGTTAGTACCTTAAAGATCAATGAGGAAAGGAAGGATGATACCGTGTCCTTTTCTCGCCATATTTACAACTGTTGAAAGATTGTTTTTCCTAAATCAACACATAAACATTTTCATATTATCTATAGAAACAATCCATGTTCAATTGTTACAATTCATTTGTAAAAAGAACAAAACAAATGCTGTATCAGTAACTTGTGCAAAACAAAGAAATAAGGCGGTGAGTCCGGATGTTGGACAACTTGAATTCCATTTATACACAACTCCTCCGGTGAGGTATGAAATCACCTCATCCGTGTCATTTATCACTTCTCATTCTGGCCTCTCATCATCATTCACTCTATTCAAACATTGGTTAATTGTAGTGTGAAGTCATAGAATTTGTTATAGAAAACACTTTCCCAAAGTTTTTCGACTTGGGTTTCTCTGCTTTTGCTTGTTAGATTTGCATAAAATAACTTCACTACCTTGTCTACATAAGGACATTTGTTATTTACGGAATCTAGTAGATTTCTTGAAGTGAAGAAATCCACCGCATCGTGGCTACTACAAAGACGCAATGTCCAATACCTTCTCGGTTCGAATGGCTCGACCACAACCAAGACCAATGTTTTGAGTGATTGGGTTAAAAATTCGGAGAGAAAGGGTTACCTCGCACGCAGATTCAGAGCTACCGCTTGTTAGACCTCGGACACGGAATCAAGATGATTCGTAAGATGTCATAACATTTTCTCGTGACATCTTGAGGGTTGATGATGATTTTGTTTCCGAAGTATGACCGATTTCTTGCAATAAAACCTCTTCGAGGGGTGTCGTCGAATCTCATCTTCTCACCGGATTCTCGCAGACGGAAGGTGAAGCAGGTGATTCCGGTTGGGAGTCACCCGAAAGGGTCTTTTCTGAATCAGCAGAACTGGAGCTTGAAGAGGGAGGAGTTGCTGACTTCTTCCTTTTGGTGGAGGATTCACCACTGCCAAAGGCCTTCTCAAAGTTTCGGACCGATCGAGTGGGAAAAGTTGCTTGATTTGTCCTCTTTGGTAGACGGAAACATCCGGGTTTCTAAGTTGATAGGATTATTTGTTTCCCTGGATAGGCGATTTCTAGAGGTTCTTGGAAAGCACTTATCACCAAATCTGTGCACAATGGTGGACTTGTGCTCATTGGAGAGTGTTCTGGGACTGGTGGTGACATTTTTGGTGACATGGGTGAGACATCCATTGGAGAGAAAGGGGAAGAAGAGAATGTGAAGTTAGGGTTTTCGGAGGTTACGGGAATGGGAGAGGTTTGTGAGGGAGATGTGTTGTGCGAGGGGTTCATTGTGGGTAATGAGCTAAAATTTTGTTCCCGCCCCCTTTTTTTTTTTTTTTTTTTTGTTGTTGTTTCTTGGAGGAATTTTCTTTGGAAGTGAGAATTAGTATTTTAGTGAATGGGTATTTATACACTTGGCAAAAACTATCTACATAAGTGTTTAAGTTCTATACAAAGACTAGTTCCTAAGGTTTAGAGGTTGTTTCAAAATAGACATCAAAACCAAGAGAAATTTTTCAACAAAAACCAACTCAACATTAATCGACAAAAAATCTGGAAATCTGAGTGTTATCAGAAATGTTAGCACATTTTGTGTAACACGGGAGTCATTTTCTCATAGGAACAACAGTTTCGGCAACTAAACAAGACACTTTATAGAGTTTTGTCTCTACGTTAGTGGAACAATGTATATTGAGTCCAAATAGATAAGATCTTGTGTCTATCATAATATAAAGTATGTTGATACTCCTATAGAATAGGAACGGTATCACTTTTGTGGGCTTTGCCCAACATTTTACAATTGCCGAGAATTTTAAGGCTTTGCCTTATTTTTTGATACTCCCTTTTTATGATTTTTATATCATCGCAGAGAACGGTATCATTTTTAAAAAGGTGTTCCTTTGAGAAGTCATGACCCGTTAGAAACACAAAACAACTTTAACATTTACCGAAAAGAAGCAGTTCCAGATTTTACACTGGATGAATGTTACCACAAATGTCAGGGACATTTCGGATAACACACCCCAGCAGTGTTGATTTTTATATCGAAAGAGACCGGAGAGTTTTTCAAGTTTGAAAACCTCTCATGATCTAAAGCTTTTGTAAAAATATCACTAGTTGATGAAGTGTCGACATAATCGATTCTAACTAATGCTTTTTCAACCAAGTCTCGAAGAAAGTGATGTCTTATATCTATATGTTTTGTACGAGAGTGCTGAACCGGATTTTTAGATATATTGATGGCACTCATATTATCACAGTACAAAACTAAGATATTTTTTGAAACACCATAATCGTCTAACATGTGTCTTAGCCATATTAATTGAGAGCAACAACTCCCCGCTGCTACATATTCAGATTCAGCAGTTGAGAGTGAGACACAATTTTGTTTACGACTGTACCAGGAAACTAAGTTATTGCCAAGGTAAAAACATCCTCCACTAGTACTTTTTCTATCTTCCACATCCCCTTTCAATCCGAGTCACTATATCCTATTAGATTAGGATTAGTGTCTTTGAATACCAAATTCTAACTCACACGTGTGCAACATATCTTATGACACGCTTGACAAAGATTTAAGTGGGAAATTTTAGTGGCATGCTTGGAATCGTGCACACACACAAACACTAAACATAAGATCCGGACGACTCGCGGTGAGATACAAAAGACTACCTATCATAGATCCGTATAAAGTCAATCAACATTCTCCCCAACATCATCTTTGGATATAGTCTGGGTTGATCCCATTGGAGTCTTCATATGTTTGTCATTCTCCAATCCAAACTTTTTAACCAGGTTCTTGGCATATTTGCTTTGTGAAATGAAGATACCCTCCTCATTTTGTTTTATCTGCAAGCCTAAGAAAAAGGTTAGTTCCCCTATCATAGTCATTTCGAATGTTGAGGACATAGCTTCGACAAAAGTCTTAAGATGAGACATTGAAGTCGAACAAAAAACTATGTCATCTACATAGATTTGAGCAATAACCATATCTGATCCATGGTGTTTTATAAATAAAGTACAATCAGCTACACCACGTTGGAAGCCAAATTCAAGAAGAAATTGAGTTAAACGACCATACCATGCACGCGAGCTTGTTTTAGTCCATACAAGGCCTTTTTTAACTTGTATACATGTTGTGGATGGTGAGGATCTTCAAATCCTTTGGGTTGTTCAACATATATCTCCTTATCAATATATCCGTTCAAAAAGGCACCTTTCACATCCATTTGGTGAAGAGTTATCTTTAAACAACAAGCTATGGCAAGTAATAATCTAATTGATTCAATTCTAGCTACTGGAGCAAAGGTTTCATTATAGTCGATACCTTCGACTAGACAGAATCCTTGAGCCACTAGTCTATCTTTATTTATAATAACAGTTCCCGACTCCACAGAATTATTCTTAAAGATCCATTTAGTTACTATAACAATAGTCTCATCAGGGCTAGGAACTAGATCCCAAACCTCATTTCTCGTGAATCGTTTCTATTTCTTCTTGCATGGCTTGTATCCACCAACTGTCTTTTAGTGCTTCATTAATGTTTTTAGGTTCCAAAGTAGAAACATAGCAAGATTGGCTTACCTTGTGATGTATGGTGGACATACACGCATACTTCACCATGTCTCGGTAATTTTTTGGCTCTTTTCTCCTTGTTTTTATTCCTTCGAATACTTCTCCTATTACCTGTTCAGTGGGATGGTTTCTTCTGATTCTGGATGAGGGATCCCTGCGCATCGAATCACGAGTTCGGGCCGTAATCCTCATCGTGTTCTCATCTTCTACATGTGCCACGCAGATGTTGTGACATTTGGTGTAACATCCGCATTTTCATGGTCCGCCTCCCAGATTATTACGACAAAGATCTCACATCGTGTATTTCCTGCATGATCTGCATTATCATCAAAAACAATGTTAACAGATTCTTGTACGGATTTGGTTCGAAGATTGTACACTCGGTAAGCATGACTATTTTGAGAATAGCCTATGAAAATTCCCTTATCACTCTTAGAGTCAAACTTTGCTCGATTATCTCTATCATTTAGAACATAGCATACACACCCAAAAACATGAAAATAACGTAGATTTGGTTTCTTTCCATTCAAGATCTCATAGGGTGTCATTTTTGTTCCTGGTCTAAGATAGACTCTATTAGAGATGTGACTTGCAGTGTTTAAGGCTTCTGCCCAAAAACGTTTTGTGCTTTTTAGAACTTAGCATAACTCTAGCCATTTCTTGTAGGTTCTATTCTTCCTCTCTGCTACACCATTTTGTTGGGGTTTTGGGAGCAGAAAATTCATGGAAAATACCTTTTTCTCACAAAATGTAGAAAATTGATTATTTTCAAACTCCTTTCCATGATCGATCTTATCCAAAAATAGAGGAATGATATAGATTTCTAATTCTAGAGTACAATATTCTAAACATGTCAAACGTTTGAGACTTTTCTTTCAAAAATAATATCCAAGAGTATCTTGAAAAGTCATCTACAATCACAGCGAGTACCTCACGCCTCCTAGGCTATCTACCTCGATTGGACCCATAAGATCCATATGTAAAAGTTGAAAGCAATGAGACGTACCTGAGAAATGTCCATCAATCTGAACAACTTTGTGAGGGACACGGGTTTGCTTACCTTTGAGACAATCTTCACACACCACGGTTTCACTCATAGACTTAGTTTAGGAATGCCTTTACCGCTCATAAGATATCAATTTTCTAAGGTTGTGGTAATTGACATGTCCTAGTTTTTGATGCCACAATGTTGTGTCATCACCCAACACTATTACATACCTTATGTTCTCCGACAAGATAACAATTATCACTTGTTCTTGTACTGCCATTATGCATTTGTTAGTTTCATCACCACCGCATACATGTTTATCAAGCTTACCTCTAAGTTGTCATCACACAGTTGGCTTATACTAATTAGGTTAGCCATCAGACCATCAACGTGCAAGACATTATTTAGTGCTGGAATTCCAGGGACATTAACAGTTCCTTTTCCTATTATCTTACTCTTTCCACCTCCTCCATATGTAACATTTCCTCCATTTAGAGCTTCGTAGTTCTTTAGACAGTCTTTTGTTCTGCTATATATGGAATAATGATCACAAAGTACCACGATCCGTAGATATTGGTCCCAGTGCCACTATGGCTACATTACAACTTGTTTTCTTGATGGGAACCCAAACCTTTTTGTTACCTTACGATTTTTGTAGATAGAGGAGTCTCTAGAGTCTTGTCTCAAGTTCTTGACAAAGATTCGGAAGACCTTTCTTTCCGAGTTTTAGTAACTTAAAGCAAAAAGGTTTTAAATGTCCAGATTTATTACAATAATTGCACACATAGTTGCTATACCCTTCTTACTGCTCATTTCCCATTTTTAACAAACAAGTTGGAGCATAATGTATTGATGGAATTCTCAGAGCCCAAACCAAGACATTGAGGTTGACTAATACTAAGGATTTCATCTAATTTGGAGGTGCCTGTGTTAAGCTTTTTGAAGGTTGCTTCGGCCAGATCCAACTTAGCACTTATCTTTCCGAATTCAAGATCTTTTTTTGTAAGAGTCACTTCCAATCGGTAATGGTACTTATCAAATCTGATTCTCACGAGTTATAGTTTTCACTTTTGATTCAAGTTGATTAGATTCAATGATTAAGTCCTGCAAAGGGCTTGCAATTCCTTAATCATATCATCCTTAGAGTCTTCGAGTCTTAGGATTAGAATCATTTTTGAAATAAAACCACGTATAATTGACATCCAAGAATTAAAAACTCATACCTGTCATTGTCAGATTCTGCAGATGTTACGGTGATGTTCCCGAAATGTCATGACATTTAGTGTATCACATCACTAAACCTTCATCATCCGATGCAGAATGTTCAAAAACAGCCGCAGACGTTGTGGACTCTATTTCTCAGATTCTCTTCCCTTCACCTTCATCATCACTTAGGAAATCCATAGACTTTTGCCAACCTTTCTTAGAGTGTTTGCACACTCGTTGGCATAACGGCCCCATCCTCGAGCAGCATGACATTGAATCTTTGTCGCCGAGTCATTGGGATCGAACTCGTTCGGTCAGAATTTATTCTCCTAAGTTGATTTCCTTTTTGTGCGGTGGGAAAATTCTTGGTA
Source organism: Przewalskia tangutica (assembly GCA_029844215.1). Taxonomy (NCBI): domain Eukaryota; kingdom Viridiplantae; phylum Streptophyta; class Magnoliopsida; order Solanales; family Solanaceae; genus Przewalskia; species Przewalskia tangutica. The sequence goes on along the minus strand of CM056731.1, from coordinate 13,626,800 downwards.
ATTCGTGGATTGAATCCTTGGTTTTGGTGCTCTTTAGACTTAGTTTTATTCTTATCTTCGTTGAATCTTCTTAACATCGTATTGAACCTACGAGTAAGAAGAGCAACGTTGACACCATCCCCAATTTCTTCAAGTGTTCCATCCTCTTCATTGACTTCCGTCTCTAAGGATTTTGCTTGAAGGGCAACATCCTTGCCTTTGTATAAAGACCTTTGATTTTCCATGTTCATCTCATATGTTTTGAGAATGCTCATTAAAGTATGTAGGTCCATCAGGCAAGGTTATGTGCTTCTTCAATCGCACAAATCTTAATGTTGAACTTTTCAGAAGAGATCGGCTTTTTTTCAACAAGTTGATTGTTGGTCAATGGAGAACCAAGAACTTGACATTCATTAGAGATATCAATCAACTTTTCAAAATAGGTTTTAATATCCTCCGATTCCTCCATCCTTAAACGCTCATACTTACTCACGAGCACGCGAAGCTTCGTCATTGAACACTGAGCTACCTTCACAATGAGTTTGTAAAGTATCCCAAGATCTCGCAAGAGAGCAATTTTGGATGAGTTTGAACATATAAAGATCAACCCATCCGAAAATAGCATTTAGTGCTTTTTCGAAGCTCGCACTATTAGTTTCTTCGAAAGTCCATTCGCCTCGAGCTTGACCAAAATGTCGCCTTTCCTCGTCCGGTGGAAGATAGAACAATGTATCCATTTGTAATAGATCTCCATGCTCTAACATCAATGGATTTGATGTGAGAACGTAGGCGAATCTTCCAATAAGGATAGTTTGATCCATCTAAAATAGGAAGTCTACCAATATTTGGATTACCCGGATCCATAGTTAAGTGAAAGGACCGTAGCACTTATTATGTCAAGTGTCGGCTCGATACCAATTGAAAGGGATTATCGATTAAACCGTGGAATAAATAATTTCAAAGACGTAAGAACAGGTAAACTTAAAGATGTAAGTAATGTTCCCAAAAATGTTCTCGTGATACGAATCGAACATTAACAAAAACGCAGAACTAAAACCGAGTTTAAGATGCAATGAAATAAATCAAGGACACCAAAGATTGTTTTTCATAAGTTATATAATTGTATATAACTTATAGTGGTCTCATGACCAAAAATTTATTGTATAAAACTTATACAATCTTACAAATCCCTTGAGAATGAATAGTAATCCGTAAAACAAAAAGGGATTAAAAAGAAGTTAAATCCTAACTTCTAAGCTGAAAATCTATCTAAAATAGAAGTGAAAAACACCCTATTACAATTGCTTTGAGTTGAAAGAACACTTATAGATCTAAGAAAGCAATTCGTAATTTTGAACAAGTGTAGTCACAAAAACAGGCTGCTCGATCCAGCTGTGTTTGAGGCAATATTTGAGACGTCTCAGATCTGAATTTTGTTCTGCAAAAACTGGATATTAAAACCTTGGAGTGAACACTCTATTTATAGTGGAGAGTCCACCCGAGAGGCTCCTTGATTCTCGGTGGAGGTTGAGCAGAATAGGGTTGGTTGGAGCTATTCTTTAGCCTTAAAACTCTCACCAGATTTGACTTTGTCTTCCTGAGAATGCTCCTTCCGTTATGCACTCTCCTTGGACTTGGTCTTGTCAAGTACTATCGTGTTTCCCTTAGCTCCTAACCAAGCCAAACATTCACGTGATAAAATCTTCTCAGCTTCAGAATCTGCTCCGTGAAGATAGGCAAAACTTTTGCCAGAAATGTCCTCCCAGATGTCACGACATTTGGGATGACATTTTCCTGTTTTTACTTAACACCAAAAAGAGACATGTTACGGAAAATGTTAGGACACAGAACCTAACACTAACATATACAATAATAAAATACTATATGCTCTGTAATTATGCATAATATATTAGAAAGAATCACGCTCAATATCTTAGTGGGACATTGGAGAGACTATTAAGCTTTCTTTGAGCATGCATTGTAAGTAATGGGAAAAAAAGATTATGCATAATATCAATCTGACTCATTTTTTAATTTTGAAATAAAATTAATCCCTCAATCAAGTGGTCATTTCTCTTGTTGGAGGTCTAGTCATTCATACTCGTGTTTCTATTCCAGATCTTACTTTCTAATTTAATCTTTTCATGTCATCATCGTGATTAATATCCAAATATATTTGAAATACTATATTGTTAGCCTAAGCAGCCCAATTAAGTGGCGATTTGGAAAGGAAAAATACGAAGTTTGACAGCGCAACAAGAGCATAAAGTACCATTATGACTGTTTGGCGGGATGATGATTTAGATCCTTTCACTCTTCTGGAGAGATGGGTCGGGATTTGAATTTTTTTTATTCGAAATGGTAATTTTTTGAAATTAATGAATTTAGAATTAATAATTTACATATATTAAAATGTTAAGAGTTTCATATCGGATAATGAAAACATGGAATTGAACAATCCTTATCCTACAATCTAGTTTTTGAGGTTGAGTTAGACCCAAAATCCATTATTTACATAATATCAGAGTCAGACTCATTCCAATTATTTGTTCACTGATGTTGGACTCCCAAATTATATTATTCACTCTCCAGTTAACAAGATCTAGGCGTGCGGGGGAGTGTTAAGAGTCTCACATCGGAAATTGAATAAGAACATGAACTCCTTATATAGATTTGGACAATTATCACCCTACAAGCTAGCTTTTGTGGTTGAGTTAGGCAGAAGATCCATTCTTTACATAAAAAGATTTCTCAAGACAAATACATAATTTGGACCAAAGTAACTGGATTCGGTCGAACCTCTATACTAAATAACATTAGCTCTTCCATGTTCAAAGAGGTCTGAATTTGAGTCGTACCCCTTACCAGTGGCTTTTTATTTTATAATAGTGGTGTTTGGATCAATTTATGCGCATTTTGAGTGGGTATCTGCTATCTCCACCAGTACAAGTATCAACTAGCTCTATCCAGACGAAAAACCCCTATTAGTTGAAGCTTTCGACATGAATCTGAATTAGTTGATGAGTGAGCTTTCAAGTACCGAATGCCTAAAGAAGAAAGAAAAAGAAAAGGAAAAGCAAATAACATATAGTGATTTGATCTTCTAAAAGCTTTAACACCTTGAGTTCAATTCTCTATAAGGCCTTGTTTTCTCCTTTGTATAGTTAATAATCTTTTGTTCAGATTTAGTTACATTGCAAATTTGCACCTAATTGCTATTCTTCTAATTATGTTTTCTAACAAGCAACAACTCAATGAAGAAACTTTTGTTGATCCAAAGTTCTCTTTCACAGATATTATATTTCTATGATATATTCTTAATTAGCCCAGCTAAGGTGGGGTTAGTCCAAAATTAAAGAATAAGTAACTTATTAAGATTTCACGTGTGGAAGCAACTTTATTCTAAATCTTTCTTGATTTTAAGGAGATGAAGTAGGCATGAAATCCAAATGGGTCCATCTCATATTATATACTATTAAATTATAGTATATGATTAGAATCGGATTGAAAAGATAGGATAAGGGAATTTTTTTCATAGTCCTAAGTCCTAACTGTTTCAAGTGTATGTGGCTAGTCAACATGAGGGTAGCAAGCTTAGTGTAGAAGAAGCGGGGCCATGAGTCGCGAGTTGATCCTGCATAAACCTTCTTGGCTGAACATGCATACACTGGCTAAGTGTGGTTTACATGGTGGCGTGGTTTGCGCCATGCGTCGATCCGGGAGTTTACTGTGCAGACTCGAAAGAGTAGGTGCCGCGGCCTTCACAAAAAAAAAAAAAAAAAAAAGCATGCTCTTTCCTTTATAGATACTATTCATATACAAAAAAAGCTTCTTTCCACGCTTGAATTAGATTAGATTCTGATTGTGACGACGTCTTGTCTTATATCAATAGATTAAATAATATATATTTCTGTTTGTTAATTCAAATAAATAAAATAAGGTGCAAAAGCACAACCAATTACCGTTTCAAGAAAAATCTTCCTTTTCGAATTCATACATCGATTGATCAACTAGAAAGATATGATACACAAAATTTACTATTTCATTTTTAAATTAAGCTTCTCGAAGGCATCCTCTTTTGCACTTAATATTTTAATTTGTTATCAATCTAATTAAGCTTTTCGGTTGAGGAAGATATTGGAACATATTCCACGGATACTACCAATTAATAATATGTTGGTTAAACAAGTGAAAGAAGGTAAGAAATAATTCTTTCATTATTCTTATTAATGAAAGATATATATATATATATATACAAGTTACCAGGAATATCTTTTTTCTATTCTATCTAGAAATCTCTATTTTATTTGAAGACTAACTTTATAATTATAGTAATATTGCACTCTTAATTAAGGTACAAACATAAGTCTAATATTTACCAAATACACAAGAGTGAAAGTGGCCCCACACTACCGACCCATCTGTTTAACACACCCCGATTCATAGCGCGGTCTTTCAGACGAGATTGTCTCTAAAATCTTCAAAAAGGACTGAGGGAAGATCATTTGTAAAGATGTCTGCAATTTGATATCTCGAAGGAACATGGCAGACGCGTACTTGTTCTTTTGCTACATTTTCTCGAACAAAGTGAATATCCATCTCTATGTGTTTAGTACGCTGGTGCTGAACTGGATTACCAGAAAGGTAGATGGCACTTATATTATCACAATACACCAATGTAGCTTTCTCAATGGGACAATGAAGCTCTAAAAGAAGATTTCATAACCAACATGATTCGAAGACCACATTAGCTACCTTCGATACTCGGCTTCTGCACTTGAACGTTAAAGCGTAGATTGACGCTTGACAGACCAAGAGACCAAGTTGTTACCCAAAAACATACAATATCCAGACATAGACCGTCTGGTGTCAGGACAACCACCCCAATCAACATCTGTATATGAGACCAATGTAGACGTCGACGAAGGATACAAATGCAAATCATACTCAAGTGTTCCCTGAATGTATCTAAGAATGTGTTTGAGTTCATTCATATGCTCAACTCTGGGATCATGCGTAAACAAACACACATGTTGTAGGGCATATGTAATGTCTGATCGCGAACGCCGACATCGGGCGGAGCTCGCAAGAGTTTTGGCGCCGCGCGCTTCTACGCAGTCGCAGCTACCGAGGGCGGGTTTTGGGGAACCTGCATATTTTCTGGCAAATCTGAAAAATGTCGGAGAACATAGGGGGAGATAACATCATCCAAAAAAATATAGGAACTAGACACAGATTTTTCTACTTTAGAGAAGGGAAATTGAGATTCATCAAAGAGAACATGACGACTAATGATGATTCATTTAGAAGACTAATCAAAATATTTATAACCACAGTGATTTGACGGAAAACCCAAAAATACACAAGGAGTAGAACGTGCCTGAAGTTTGTTGATTGTAGTGGATGAAAACAGTGGATAACATAAGCATCTGAAGACCCTAAGATGAGTGTATGACGGAGTCTTATTGTATAACACTTTTAGAGGAGATGAATATGTCAAGCCTTTAGAGGGAAGAATATTTAGGAGATCGGTAGTCATTTGTAGTGCATGATGCCAAAAGAATAGAGGAACGGAAGAATGAACCAATAAAGTGCGGACAATATTATTAATGGTACGAATTTTTCGCTCAGCTTTCCCATTTTGTGAAGATGTATGAGGACAAGAAAAATAAAAATTTATCTCATTTTGAGCACAAAACTCTCTAAATTCTCCATTATCATATTCTTTGTCATTATCACATTGAATGTTTTTTATTTTCCGTTCGAATTGCGTTCTTATGAAGGCTCTAAATTTTATGAAGATGAAAAAAACGTGAGATTTTTTCGCAATTGAAAACGTCCATAAATATTTAGTATAGTCATCTAAGAATAGAACATAATAACGATGACCCATAGAACTGAGAACCGGAGATGTCCATAAATCACTATGAATAATTTCAAATGACATAAAAGTATTCGAATTTGAAACTACAAATGGTAATTTAATAATCTTTCCCAAAGCACAGGATTGACAAATTGGAGTACTACGCGTACCCTTACAAGAAATAAACTTATGTCTATCTAAAGAAGATAAAATAGACGACCCCGAATGACCTAGACGAGCATGCCACAAGGAAGAAGCAAGAGCTGCAAAGGTGGATGACATAGCTTGACGCGAGACTCTTGGACTTGGTGTGATTGGATATAGGTCCCCCCGCATTGTTACACCTGTGGCCGCCAATGGACGGCCGCCCACGGATCGGACCGCGGATCGGACGGTCTGGGTGGAGGAGGGCGGTCGGGTTGGGCCGACGGACGGACCGGATCATGGACGATATCGTGTCCCGCCCTGCACTGGCCCAGGCAAGGTGGGCCTGACTCGGGCGGGTTTTTTTTTTTTAAATTTTTTTCCACTAAATTAAAAATACTAAATTACTAACAAAGTAACATTAACATATAGTCATATAGTGAGAGTCATAGACTCATATACTCATATTATACTATTATAATATTATAGTATTATACTCAAATATATAATATATTTATAAAGTATAAACTAAATAATTAAACAAAGACAAGAAGAGTGTAAAAAAATATCTCAATGTTGTTTTTGTGCCTCTTATATTATTAATTATTTCATTGAAATATACAAGATTCAGAATTACAACATTGTAGTGTAATGTTGTTGAATTTTTTTGCAAAAGACATAGAAAAATTAAAAAATTGCAATGAAATAAATTACCTATTTGAAAATACTTTTTCTAGTTTCTTTATAATTTCGTGTGGTTCTTCGGTTGAAATTGGTATATCTTGGTCAAATTGTTCCACGTCGCTACTCATGCCTTCAGATAAAATGTCGTTGTAGTTTTCGTCTTCTTCTTCGTTAATCTCGTCGATCAGACTCCTTCGCCTCCGCTCAGATCCAATCTCTGAATAGTACCGCCATCTCCAAGTCGCTCGACTAATGAGTGTCTGTGCTCTCCTATTTGAAATCTGCATGCAGAAAAAGCGCTTTCAGAAGCGATTGATGACGCTTGAATGTTCAAAATATCTCGGGCCATCATTGAAAGTATCGGAAATGTCTTCTCATTCTGCATCCAATATTTCAGCAAGTCTTCTTTTCCGTCTTCATTGATAACTGCTTGGTAAGGTAAATTACCCTGCAAAACAAAAACATCGAACTCTCTAATTTGGTTAGCACTGCTACCACCGCACATTCTATTTCTAAGGCTTTCAATATAATCAATACTAGCCGCAGAAACAGCATGTCTTTTTTTAGGCTGTGTTGAAGCAGAAGAAGATGGTACGAAAGCCGGTTGGTTACTAGCACTTTCTTGCTGGTAATGCCGATATACTTTTTTGCATTCATCTTTTACGCTATTCAACACTTCTTCTAGCGTTTGTTCAATAGGTGGCTCAACATTTAAATTTTTGGGAGTTGGAGGTGGTAGTACGTCCATACAGTTATAAATATTTTCAATAAGACTTTTACAACCCTCTACTTTAATAGTCGGGTTTAATACAGCACCAATAATATAAATAGGGGGAATAGGAATAAAATATTTCTTTAATTTCATAAATATTTTTTAATAGCTGTCTTATAAGCAGGTTTTTCCATATATTCTTTAAGAAGTAAAAATATTATAGCTATATAAAATAACATAGTTGAAATAGTAAGATAATATAAAGTAGAAAATTCTTTTGTTGCTCGTTGAAAATTCTCTAGAAATACAATAAGTTCTTTAATTTTGTCCCAATTATTATCCACAATCATATCATTTGGATTTTGATTATGGGCGTTAAAAAATAAAGTGATAGATTTTCTATAGTCATAAGCAACAACTAGTTGATCATATAAATAATTCCACCTAGTAGGTACTTCTTCGGGAATTTTTCTGTAAGATAGTCCACAATCGTGACAAGTTTTTTTATATTCTTTTCTCTGTTGAATTCTATTATTTTTAAAAATAAAGTGTATAGCAAATTGTATTTTTTCAAGAATATCTTGAAAAAGTGAAAGACCGTCCTTTACAACTAAGTTATAAATATGGCACGCACATTTGATATGAAAATGTTTTGAAAAAGACGGAGTTAAAACTTCTTTTAAAATATAAATAGCAGCATTGTTAGAAGATGCATTATATAATGTAATACTCATATCTTTATCAGTTATTCCGTAATAATCGCAAACTGAATAAATATTTTCTGAAATAAATTCACCAGTGTGCCTACTATCTATATATCTATATGCTAAAATACGTTTTTGCATAGACCATTTATAATCTATCTAATGACAGATTACCATTAAATAATCATGGCTGTTAGTACTACGACCTATATCAGAAGTTAGAGCGACTTTACAATTTAAATGATATAATGAAGAACGCAAATATTGTTGATATTCGTGTGCAAATTTAAACGCGTCTCTCTTAACCGTTGATCTAGGAAAACCTTTATAAGCAGGATTATACATATCTCTAATATAATGAATAAAACCAGGCGATTCAGGAAATGAAAAAGTCAAACCCTCCACAACAACTAATTTTGCTAGTGCTTCCCTATCTTTATGTTTATCGTATTTAGGGCCTACAACTCCCCACATAGTGGTTAATTTGACCAGACTTTGTCCGGGACAGTATGTGAACCTTGTCCCGATTGAGAGGACGTCTGCTCACCATCTTTTTTAATAATGTATTGGGCATGCAAGACTTTGTGTTTTTGCAATAGGTTTCTTTCTAAACCCCCCGTCCCACCATGACCTTGTCCAGTTTTAAAAGAATAAACAGATTTACAAGTTTTACATATAGCTACTTGATTCGCACGTCCTCACAAAATATTTCCATACAACTTATTTTAATGGTCGCTTTGCTGCACTGCCTCATACTAGGGGGATATGAGGCATTTCACTAGTGGGTGTATCATCATCTTCATTAGTAGGTGTATCATCATCAAGAGTGTCATCTAAATTAAAATCTTCTTCATTTTGAGGATAAACATTTGTGTCAAGATAATATGGTATTTCAGGAAACAGTTCAGGATCTATAAAATCATCTTGCCTAGAAATATTAGAAGAAGTACCTTGCCCTCATACTCGCCTCCTACTGTAGAAGAAGTACCCTTGCCGAAAAGACTTTTTGTTCTTTTCATTTTAATTATGATAATAAATAGTTAAAGACTTAAAGATAATGAAATTAAATGTGCTAAATGAAATAAAAACAAAATAATAATTTAATGAGAGAACGAATGTACCAAACGCCGACGACGTAAGTCGATGTGTACTCGAGAGAGGTTGAAAATTGAAACTTTGCTCGATAGATTAATCCTCAAGTTAGTTGCCAACTTCACTCCCAATTCTCAAATTAATAAATAAAATGAATATGTAGTAGACAATGTTGTATAGAAATTAGAGAAAATGTAGGAAGATTTGTGAGAAATAAGAAGAGAAAATGAAGTATTTATAGTTGAAAATTGGGTTAAAGTGTAAATATAATAACTTAGGGGTTAAAAATAAATATAAAGGGGTGGGGTTGGGAGTGGGGAAGCCAAAAATGGTTGTTGTCTAACGGCCAAAATGTAAAATGGCTGTTAGACAACGGCTGTTTTTGGCAAATGGCGGGACTGGGGCGGGATCGAGGCGGGATCGGGGCGGGACCGGAACGGATCGTGTCCTGGCGGGACCGGGTCGGGCGGGACCATACCCTGTTCCGCCCCGGTTCGATCCCCGCCTGCTTTTTACACTGGCCGGGATGGGTCGGACCGGATGGTGTCGTCGGCCGACCCACCGCTCGCCCTAGTTACACTCGCAGATGACTCGCCTTGAAATCATTTACAGAAAATCCAAATGGATCAAAATTAAAAGAAACCCAGTTATCAGTTGTGATTTTACGGACATATACTAAATTTTAATTAATTTTGGGGCATGAAGGGTATTTTTCAGGACAAGTGGTGGATGAGGAAGGGACAAGGTTTTATGACCATAACCCTTAATTGGAATAGAATTGTCATTATCAACAATTATACCACTATTAGTGCTCAAATTTGAATAAGACGAGAGAGTACCTTGATCGGATGTCATGTGGGTAGTGGCGTCGGTGTCCATGTACCAATTAGGGTCCGGTTGAGTTAAGCCAAATGTGTGCATCGCTGCTTCAATGTCGGTCTGAGTATGTCCCATCGCGCGCGAGCTCGACGGCGAGGCCCAAGTATACTAGATCACGAGATCGTTCATACGACGGTCCGAACTCGTGAGTCCGGATCGAGAGGTTCGGGCCGAGACGAGTATATTGGCGGATACTGAGGCGTCGCGGCGCTGTAAGGTGGAGCCGCGACGCTGTAAGGTTGATTCGCGGCGCTGTGAGGTGCTGGGACCTACTTCCACTGTCCAGGGGGGACCCTGTGGGCTCCACGACTGCTGTTGTTGTTGTCGGTTGTTGCCGCCACGATTCTTGCCATTATTCTTCTTATTCTGGTCTTTCTTACCACCTTCGTTGTTGTGACTTTGGGTCACGGTGGCTGGATTGGAAGGAGAAAAATTGGAAGCAGTCACCATACCGACATGACTACTCCCAATCGTTGCTTTCTTAGTCAAGTCAGCTTCTTCCAATGTAAGCATGGAACGGACCTGATAGAACTCTGGCAAGGTGCTACTCTGTCGAATAACTGAAGCAACACTATTATAGGCCTCGCGTGCCCGCAACCATCCAAGAACTGCACGATCGTTAGAAACAGGAGAACCCACGTTGCGAAGTTGATCCGCCAAGTCCTTGAGGCGTTGACAATAAGAAGAGACGTTGAAAAAATTTGTCATAGTCACACGGCTGGACCCACTTTCATTTGTTCCCATTGGACTTGTACTCAAACGGATTGTTAATGTCCAATGACATCCTGAATTAATTTAGGTTTGATTTATTTTTTCTCCTCACTTTGTTGTGTTTGTTATACATTTAAATTACGAAAAGCACTTATTAGATGAAACTAACTCGAGATGTAATAAGTATTATTGTGAGACTACTGTTAGAGAATTGTTAGAATATTAATAATATTAGTAATTAATATCCATAATATTGTATTCATGTAGAATCCTAGTATATATGGTAGATATTATTAGAATATATTAAGAAGATATCATCTCTTCATTATTAGGATATTATCTCTTCATTATTAGGCATGATTCTCTCCTCTACTGCTCTACATTAATATATATTGTATGTATATGTTCTTTCTTATGGAATGAAGATAATTGAGGAAAAACATTCCAATTATATCTTCTATTATGGTATCACATCCATTAGGAAAAAGATCCCTAGTCTAATTCAAAATTTTGGTTCATTACCTTTCCTCTAAAATACCCTACCGAAAATGTTCACATCTTTTTTCCCTTCTGTTTTGTTCTCCCGAAAATTTACACAAAATTTTTGGGTTCATTTTTTTTTCTCCATTGATCGTTTGTTGTTCTTTTCCAACCAATCTCAACATGTCTGAATCCAAATCTTTTTTTCATTCCGCTCTCAATGTTTCAAATATCAAAACGCATATTCACATAATCTTACAAATGGAGAACTTACATTATGCTTCATGGGCGAAACTTTTTAAAATTTGTTGTCGTTCTCACCGAGTTCTTCACCATATAATCCCTCTGAAAAAAGACAAAGAACAAGTTTTGACAAAGGATGAAGACAAAGAATTGTGGGATATCCTCGATGCCACTGTTCTTGGTTGGATATATGCAACGATTTCAACCGATTTGTTGCACACGATCATGGAATCAGATTCTAAGACGATTGATGTTTGGAATCGCTTACGGGACGTTTTTTATGATAATCAAAACTCCTGTGCGGTTGCTTTAGAACAATAATTCTCCAGTGTTGATATGGAGGATTATCCTAATGCCTCCGCTTATTGTCAACGCCTCAAAGTGTTGGCTGATCAATTAAAAAATGTTGGTTCACCCGTCACCAACAACCATTTGGTACTACAACTTGTTGTTGGGTTGACAGACGCATATAACGGGGTTGCTACAGTGATCCGTCAAAGTAATCCACTACCCTTATTTTACCAAGTACGGTCCATGTTGATTCTAGAAGAACAAGAATTTTCTAAAAAGGTGGCTACCATGAATGACTCGGTCTTAGTTGCCACCAATGATGGAAATAATTTTGCAAATACGCAAAATAACCATGGACAAAGAGGAGATATAATAAGAAGGGTGGAAATCGCAACAAAAATGGTGGCCACAGAAATTCCGGCGACAATGGTGGTTCCGGGGGCCGCAACGGTATGGAGCAAAGAGCGATGACGCAACAACAATCAAGAACGCAGCACTCGCACTCCCAATGGATCTGGCCACAATGGAATTGGGTTGCACCCTCATGCCCTTATCCTTCAGCAAACTGGGCCAGACCCAACACACCTTACACAACACCTCCATATTATCAGCCCATGCATTCTTCTAACAGTCACAGTTTTGCAGGATTTGTTCAGCCTACTGTTGGGCCGAATTTCACCAAGCCCAACAGTGAGGCTGGATATTCTCATGCTGGCAGTGGTGGACCAGCACACCCTGTAGGGCTGACCCAGATGTGGAAGGAGGCCCACTCGTCTATAGGCCAGCCCACGGACATCGACGCAGTCATGCAAACCCTCGGACTGAATCCACAAGACGCGAATTGGTATATGGACTCAGGTGCAACGTCACATATGGCGTCCTCCCAAGGTAACCTTACGTCCTATTTTAATTCGAGCAAATCAAATGGTATAACTGTCGGAAATGACCATTCCATTCCAATTAAAGGTTATGATTCTACTAAATTATCCAAACCACATCCACCATTAGCTTTGAAAGATGTTATTCATGCTCCACAATTAATTAAAAACTTAATCTCCATCCGGAAATTTACAAAAGATAATTGGGTTACTGTAGCTTTTGATCCCTTTGATTTTTCCGTGTATGATTTTCAAACAGGGGCACAGCTAATGGGATGTGATAGCCAATGATAGATTTATCCAGTTACCTCACTTCATCACCCGGACAAGAAACATTTTAATTTTGCTGTTTTTAATTCTAATTTGTGGCATGAGCGTTTAGGATATCCGGGAGAGTCGGTTTTTGAACTCTCTCAAACGCAATAACTCTATTTCATGTACACAGACTTTTCATAAGTGTCAATCATGTCCTTTGGGCAAACATATTCAACTTCCATTTTAGTCATCTTTTAATTACACATTTATGCCTTTTGACACTATCCATTGTGATATTTGGACATCCCCTGTTTTGAGCTCCTCTGGACATATATATTACTTGCTTGTTTTAGATGATTACTCTAATTTCTTATGGACGTTTCCCTATCGAAAAAATCACAAGTGTTTTCCACCTTTCTTATTTTTAGAGCATTCATCCAAAAACAATTTGAAAGAGATATAAAAAGCATCCAATGTGATAATGAGCGGGAGTTTGATAATAGGCAATTCTGAGATTTTTGTAAAACTAACGGTTTGAATTTTCGTTTTTCATGCACTCACACCTCTTCCCTAAACGGAAAGGCAGAACGAAAAATCCGAACCATATATAATATTGTCCGAACATCCCTTGCACATGCGTCTATCCCTCCTAATTTTTGGCATCATGCACTTCAAGTGACTACATATTTATTGAATATCCTACCCAACAAAAATACACCAAACCAAACACCCCTTCAATTACTTTACCTTCGAGAACCAACATATTCTCATCTACGAGTTTTTGACTGCTTGTGTTATCCATTATTCTCATCTACCATCATCCACAAACTACAACCGAGGTCTACTCCGTGTATTTTTTTGGGATATCCATCCCATAATAGGGGATACAAATGTTATGATCTATCCTCCAATAGGATGTTTATTAGCTGTCATGTTCTCTTTCATGAATCACAATTCCCATACAGAAAAATTCATGAGCACGACCTCCCGCGTATGAGTTTCTGTATACCGAGTTACACCCATTTTTTCACCCGGCCTTGTCCCACAAATCCTCATCCTAGGCACCATCTACGGGTAGTGAATCAGTACCACTCACTGATTTTAGCTCACCCAATCCCGCTGGCCCAGCAGTCCACAACATTTCTCCTCTATCGACTGGGCCCAGTCCCTCTACAGCCCATGACGACACTGCCAGCACATCCAATGGGCCGACTCTTTCAAGCCCAGGTTCCATTCCAACAGCAAACCAATCACGGGCCAGTGGCGTCCAGTCCACTGACCCGATACCCACTGTCTAATGCCCTGTCACCCGCAGCCAACATGGTATACACAAGCCCAACACAAAATATAGATTACACACTCATGTCACAAAATCACCATTACCCTGTAACTCAGTATCTGCCTTACGTGACCTAAATTGGAAAATGGCCATGGATGACGAATACAATACTCTAATTAAAAATAGGACGTGGGAGTTAGTATCTCGTTCATCTAATGCTAATATTATTCGGTTTATGTGAATTTTCAGTCACAAGAAAAAATATGATGGCACTTTTGTGCGGCATAAAGCTCGTCTTGTAGGTGATGGCTAAACACAACAGGTAGGCGTGGACTGTGGAGAGATATTTAGTCCAGTGATGAAACCAGCTACCATCAGGACCGTACTCAGCCTGGCTCTTTTCAAAGGATGGTCACTTCGCCAGCTGGATGTCAAGAATGCATTTTTTCATGGACATCTTCATGAAACAATCTATATGCATCAGCATTTAGGCTACATGTACCCCGAGTTTCCAGACCATGTGTGCTTACTTAAAAAATCATTATATGGCTTGAAGTAAGCGTCTCGGGCTTGGTACAAACGATTTGCAGACTTTGTATCAACAATGGGTTTTCAAATAGCAGATCAGATCATTCTCTATTTATCTACCGTCAGGGTACTAATATTGTTTATCTTCTTTTATATGTGGATGATATTATACTAACCACTTCATCAGAGACTCTTCGTCAGTCTATCATGTCACAACTATGATCGGAGTTTGTTATGAAGGATCTTGGTCCTCTTCATTACTTTCTCGGAATTGCTGTCACACATCACTCAGGTGGTTTATTTTTATCCCAAAAGAAATATGCTACAGAGATTGTTGATCGAGCTGGTATGTCTTCATGCAAACCGTCTTCCACTCCGGTAGACACCAACTCCAAGCTAAGTGATGTTTCTGGTAAACCATTTGAAGACCCCACCTTTTACAGGAGTTTGGCAGGCGCACTTCAGTATATGACATTCACCAGGCCAGATATTTTATATGCAGTGCAAATGATCTGTCTTTTCATGCACAACCCTATGGAGGAACATATGCATGCTCTCAAACGCATTGTGTGGTACATTAAGGGCACGCTAGAGTATGACTTACACCTATATTCATCTCCTGGGTCCAAATTAATTTCCTATACCGATGCAGATTAGGCAGGTTGCCCAGATACCCGACGATCCACGTCCGATTATTGTGTTTTCCTTGGCGACAATCTGATCTCCTAGTCGTCCAAGCGACAACCCACAATCTCACGTTCCAGTGCTGAAGAAGAATATCGTGTTGTAGCCAATGTAGTATCCGAGTCATGTTGGATTCAGAATCTATTACTTGAACTTCATTGTCCATTTCCAAAGGCTACACTAGTATACTGTGACAACATCAACTCAATTTATCTCTCCGGAAATCCAATCAATCACCAGCGCACAAAGCATATTGAGTTGGATATTCATTTTGTTCGTAATAATGTGGCTCGCGGACAAATTCGAGTGTTGCATGTTCCGACACGTCATCAGATAGCTGACATATTCACTAAAGGGCTTCCGCTGATTCTATTTGAAGACTTTCAGGACAGTCTCAGCATCCGTTCTCCTCCCATTTCGACTGCGGGAAAGTGTTAGAGAATTGTTAGAATATTAGTAATATTAGTAATATTCTATTAATGTAGAATTCTAATATATATGGTAGATAATACTAGAATATATTAGGAAGATATCATCTCTTCATTATTAGGATATTATCTTTTCATTATTAGGCATGATTCTCTCTCTACGTTAATATATATTGTATGTATATATTTTTCCTTATGGAATGAAGATAATTGAGGAAAAATATTCCAATTACCTCTTCTATTAACTACTATAATTATATGAAACTAATTTGAGATGAATTAGATGAAGACAAAATATAACGCCCCTTTTACTAAATTATGGGCCTCGTGTAGTTATTGGAGATTATAAACTTTATAATGTTTTGCAATCCTTTTTATTGTTATGCTACGATGACAGGTGAATCAGGTTAGTGGTCTAACTATTTTCTTGCCTTTCCTCATCGAGTTAATTACTTCCCACAGGAAATGTCTAGACCTGCATATTCCTAATTAGGCAAAACTCGGAGTAATTGACCCATTCAAAACTAAGGGTGTGTTTGCTAGGGATTTTTTTTTATAGGGAAAACAAGTTCTTTACACGAGAGAAAAAATTGCTTCTTTAATAAAAATTGGAGAAACAAGTTTCATAAGTGACGTCCCAAATTCATTGTCTTATCCTACCCATCCAACCCCCTTGATCATCCCACCCGCCACCCCACTTCTCACCCCATACCACCCCCTACATATGAAATATTTTTGAGATAATATTTTTTTACTTACTAATTACCAAACATTAGCAAATAAGTAAGAAACTTATTTTTTGCAAGAAAATATTATTCATGAAAAATATCTCCCTTCATACCAAACACACCCTAATACTACAATGTTATTATGTAAACGTCTGGAGTTTATGAAATCTTGAAAACTCTATTTACTATTCCTGTAACTCTTGAATTTTAATTTTATTCGAGTTTATTAGAAATCGTGTTATGAAAATTAAATAGCACACATATTAGAGTGCGCCTTGATAGAATAAGGTTCTTTACTCAAAAGTGTTTGGCCCAGTGGCCATTTCACTAAGGGTTTCGTGTTCGAGTCCCTTCTCAGCGGATTGTTCCCCAGAGCATATTTCAGTGGCAAAGGATGAGCGCTAAGACGCGCTGGCATGCGCAGTGTGGGATCGATTCCCGACAGGGGGCTGAGCCTTGTGTTATTGATCAGTTGTCCGCTCTCAAACCCAGTGTAATGAAGCACATCTCGCGGTTTACCTTGGTGATAGCGATGAGAGACCTGATCTATCATCTCCAGAACGTCTAGATAATACTAGTGAAATAGTCAGGCACAACCCTAAATATCTGGATTATCAAAAAAAAAAGTTTTTTGAACTGACTAGTCACACCTACCCACCTAACCGACCTTACATTTCCTCCCTCCATGTGAGTATAGCCGACCCTAGCATCCACATCTGTCCAAATGGGAAAAAAGGGAGAATCTAAGCAACCGTAAAACTATATGGTGGGTCATGAAAGGGGCTTTAAATTAAAGGTGAAACTAAATTCTATGACGACTATGGTCAAGTCTTTCATTTTTTCGGCTAAGAAAATGATTGAAAGAATGAGAAAGTACAATGTGAAGGATAAAACCCCACTTTCTTCGTTGTTACTGTTAAATTTTGAACTATGAATGAAATCAGAGAAGAAACTGGAAGAGAAGTTGAGAGAAGAAGAAGAAAGTGAAGAAGATATTTTGGGAGCTTGAAATAAGCTCTTCTGAAGATTATGATTTATTTCTCTCAAATCAAATATTATAAACATAGGGACTATTTATAATAAGTGACTAATAATAAAATATCTCACTAACCCAATATATCAATCTCACTAACATATCCAACTAATACAAAATATCTATCTCACTATTATATCCAACTAATATCCAACTAACTAACTATATATATATATATATATATATATATATATATATATATATATATATATATATAGCATATCTCAACACTCCCCTCAAGTTAGGCACTGAAAACAACGGTTTCAGTCCTAGCTTGGAAGCAATACTAGACAGTAGGAACACGGAACCTCACAGAACCACAGCATTTCGAGTGGCGTGTGTACAACAGCTACACTTTCAGCACTGCATATTAATTCCAGCATCAACAGTAGCAACCTGCATCACCATTCTCACTAAACAAGCATACTAGATAGGCTCTTGATGAATAACTCTCAAATAGAGCAAGCTCATCTATGCAAATCTGAAGTAGACAAAAAAAACAGTCATGCAGTAGCAACAATCAGTCCTGCAGCAATAGGTAAAAGCAGCAATAGCTGCAGCAATACCAACAAAAAGAACAATAACAACAGCTGTGTCAAGAATGGAACTCCCTCTTGTAAAATAGCAGCATGATCATTCACACCAACACAGAAATCAATCCTGCAGCAGCAGCAACATCAGCTGCAAACACTGCATTATCTCAGCCATTTTCCAGCAACCATTTGCATTGTCACAGTAAAACAAAAGGTTCTAGCAAAGGCAGCTGCAACAAGTCAAAACAGGAGCTTCAACTCCCACAACAACAATGAAGAACCTCTCGCTCTCTAGTCTCACTCGGACTAGAGAATCTTCCGATTCTCCCTATGCAACCCACGACAATAACCCCTCGTTATCTAGTCTCAGGACTACAGAATTCCTCGATTCTCATCACGCAAGCTATTTCAATAAGCGGCAAGAACCCATCGTTCTCTAGTCTCGCTTGGACTAGAGAATCTCTCGATTCTCATCACGCAATCTCTCATAATAAGCTCGGATATGCAGCGAAGTCTCCCTCAATTTCTGGTCCAATTCCGGCTAGAAATTCTTCGATTCTCCTATCCTGAGTTAAACATATAAAAACAGTCAATCTAACACTTGATCGACTGTGAATAACTCTTTGAATCCTTGAATTGATTTTCAACTCAATCCATATTGTTTCCGAAGAAGAACCCCTCAGTTCTCAGTCAATTTATCGCTGAAAACTCATCGATCCTTCCATCAATCTATTGTTACTGATGTGTTCTCCATAATTACTAACTGCAAAGTTCACATTGTCATTTACACTGCTTGAATTATTATTGTTGTTCCAGTTTCTCCTTGATTTTCTCCTTGTGGTAAATTTGATAAAAAATTACTCAAGTATCCAATGAACCATCTGTAACCACTGCTGCATATATACAAACACTTGATGTGCAAGTAGAAATGAAGAGTAAAATGTTTTGTTTTGTCCCAATCACATTCACTCTTCGTTTAGCCTGTGTTAAAAACAGGCCAATCACATTCGCACCAAATCTCCAATCTCTGCATAACAACTTGAGTACAAATGAGGTAATATCATAATTCCTTCGCCTTATTCCTTGGCATAGTCGTGTAGATACAATTGTATCCTCTCTCTGTTACTTATCATCCTATAGCTCTCTACATCAACTTCATCTACCGATCTGGTGAATTCAGTAGAAATGTGATCTTTCGATGAGTACAGTTGATCTACAGAACTGTTGACGGAACTCGTCGAAAAATAGCCGAGTAGGCTGATGAATAGCCATCAGAGACATCAATAATTGAGAATTGTTCAGAATCTTTCAGATCAATTTCTGCTCCATCGAGCTTCTCATGTGCATGTTCTGCGGCAGATAATTCTACTTCTGGACAGAATCGTGAAACTTCAGGCTCAACATCTTCTTTCGCTGCTCTGTTTTCACTATATTTGATTGTTTGAACTGATAAATTTCCACATTTCGACTCAGTTGCATTCGCCACTGTCGATCTTCAATAATTCCAACTATCGATTGCAAAGGATTGAGTAATTTCTCTAATACGATCAGATTTCCTTAGACTCAAAATAATTTCTCAAAATAATTGAAGAAATATCTCCAATTTAGTTTCAATTTGTGCGGAAATGCATATAATATGGATCGATTACAGCGAAAATAAACGTATATCAAACACGATCTCATCGGTTATAGTTCCTCTGAATTTTAGTAGATCTGTTTTCGAAAACAAGTGTATATCAGCAGATTTGTTTCCTCTGAATTTTGCTGTATGCATCAAAAGAGATTCCTAATGATCCACAACGATCGATTAGTCTTTGATACCATGTTAAATTCTGAACTATGAATGAAATCAATGAAGAAACTGGAAGAGAAGTTGAGAGAAGAAGAAGAAAGTGGAGAGGATATTTTGGGAGCTTGAAATAAGCTCTTCTGCAGATTATGATTTATTCCTCTCAAGTCAAATATTACAAACACATGGACTATTTATAATAAGCGGCTAATAACAAAATATCTCACTAACTCAAAATATCTATCTCACTAATATATCTAACTAATATAAAATATTTATCTCACTATTATATCCAACTAATATCCAACTAACCATATATATATATATATATATATATATATATATAATATATATATGGTATATCTCTAACTGTTACAGCTCTTCAACTTTTTCAACTATATGAAATGATGAGATGAGATGAGATGAGATTAATAAGTGGTGAATAGAGGTCGAAGTAGCTAGGAAGAATAGCACCACTAGCACATATATACAATTGTGTGCTAGCTTCAATTCCTCGTTCTTTCACTTCTTATAGGAAAATTATTATATGTGAATTTCAAGAATTGAAAGCTGATGATTGTGAATTGTGACAGAGACCTCCTAACCTCTTCTCCAACTTAAACATTATAAAGAACCCCCTCTTTAATAAGTTATATGGAATTTTAACACCAAAAATTAAATATTGCATTACATTACTAATGTTGACACAATCACATATACATAAATTTATGTATTATTCATATACAAGATAAAATATACATGTATTAATAATATTTTAATGGATAAGTTTTTGAAGTAAAAACAATGTACTTATATTAGATAATTATATTCATACATAACAACTCATGTGTTATTATTCATCGCATAACATCGCTCTACATATATTACTATTCATTGCATGACGATCTCTACATTATTCACTGCATATTAATCCTAACTTGAGTCATATATTCTCGACTATATATAAACTAAACTATCACTTTTGTTATTATTTCATGCATAACTTGTAAAAATGTAGGTACCCTTGTGATCCAACCCTTCTCAGATCCCGCACATAACAGGATTTTAGTGCACCGAGCTATCCTTTTTTTTCCATGCATAACAGTAATTACATATTTATTTACCGTATTACAATCTATTTTCATTAAATAATTCCCTTACGATCCTCACATAACTATGTCTTAGGTTGGGCAACTTCAAAGGACGAAACGGAGTAGAAATGACACTAAGGAGCCGTTTCTCGCAATTCTATTTAAAACATATCCAGTTTTTAGATACTATTTAAACTTTAGCCATTTTTGAACAATTTCATATTGTTATATTAATTTCCTCGTTTTTTTTCTTGTTCTCCTTCCTCTTCTGATTCTTCTTTTGAGGAAACTTAGATTGCTTATACACTCTTGTTTATCTTTAACTCTTATATTGCTTAGTAACAAGGTTGTCTCAAATATTTTGGGGCCCTGTTTTAAATCGTAAAAGTGGGCCCTTAATTGGGCTAAGACCTGCGAATTATGGACATTTACAGTAAATTCTGGCTAATAATACTTAATAAAAAAATGAAAAAAGGGCCCTAAATTTTTCATTTTTCGGGGGTCATGTGCGATAGCACACTTCGCACGGATCCAAAAGCGGGCCTGCTTAGTAACAAGGAAACTAATAAGTTATCTTATAAGTTGGTGAAAATACTGAGAACTTTAGACCTTTCGAGATGCATTCAAACTTCAGACCTATGGTGGAAACTTTTGGTATGATGATCTGAAATTCGTTTCTGAGGTCATTTTAAGACTTTATAAATATTGGTTATTCTTGGAAGAAGGGTCTTAAAAACGGCTATTTGTTCACTCCTACCGCAAAGGTAAGTTGTGTTATCGAATTGTGATCAACATTGAGTCATTGACTGTTGTTATATATGGGCTGAGCCCAACGAGTTTTTGTTGTTCTTCGTGCTATTCGCACGATTTCCCTTATTTTAGGGTGCTCTTTAATTTTGCCCCTTAAATTGGTGGTCTTTAATTTTTGTCTTTCTTCTTAAAAAATGATCGAAAATACTTTTGAGACTTTGGTTCGAATTTCAGCAGAGTCAAAAAAAATCAGCAAGACAATATTTCATAGTAATTATGTATATTCGGTCAAAGTTGTATAGAGACTATGTCTTAAAGGGCATAGTTTTATGTAATTATGCCCGGAGGCAAAGTTTCGTTGAAAAATTAAGATTGTGTCTTGACCGGCTAGTTACACAGAAACTATGCCTCTTGGGACATAGTCTATATACAACTTTGGCCGAATATACATAACTTTTATGAAAATCTTGTCTTGCGATTTTTTTTTGCCTCTGCTGGAATTCGAACCCAAAATCTCTAATTTAGTAGACCTGGGTACTTTAGCACACAATTTTCATTAAATGAGAAGTAGAGACAAAAATTAAAGAGCACTAATTTAAGGGGCAAAAATTAAAGACCAGTCCATAGGAAGGACAATCCGAAAAAAAAAGTTGCTCTGGATTTGATTTTAAGTAAATTTGGACTCAAACTTAGTATATGAAATGGGCTAAATAAGTAAGACTGATTTTATTGCTGGATAATGTCAAATGGGGTTGTTATATTTTTGTTGGAGATCACGGGTTGCTCGTATCTGTGAGTCGTTTTAAACTAAAGAGGAAACAACATCAAAACACACATGTTGATGGCCGTAGTAGTTTTCATTTTTCAAGTGTGAATTTCAATTGTAGCTTTAAAATGTAGGTAAATAAAATGCTTAAGGGTTACATATTCAATTTCATAATCCACTAGCATAAGAGTAACGTGAATAAGATAGAGCCTAAATGACATTAATACATCAAACAACGGATATCTACAAAAAAAAAAAACAAGGACAAATCATGTGTAGCAGTTCTAAGAAACCTATTACTATAAGGAAAACGGAGCTGCAGTTGAAAAGGTGTTCCATGCCTTGTTATAATAAAATTATTCACTCAAAGATTGAACTGTTTGTTTTTCTCTCGTTCACGTTGATAGCCCCGGCTCAGTTCAAGCTGATGCGAAAGAATTTGTCGAAGTGGTGGAACGAGCTTTCCTATTAAAAGCTCACTTCACTATAGTGGGAAGAAGACAGATGGGAGCGAGCGGAGCGAGAGCAAAGCAAAATCTAGTGGTGGATTGTCTTTGCGGTCCCATATGTTTTGTCATGTATTAGACAAACTTTTAACTTTGCTATTAATAATTAGACTTTGGTACCAATTGGTTCAACAATATTTTCTGAAAGACTAACTAGTATTCCGGGGAAAATTAAGAAACATATAAATCTTCCTGTGTAATTGGGAGTATAAAACTTGTCACAATCGCTAAACTTTAGAAGGTGAAAGTTACTAGTACTCCTTTATTTAGTACAAATATAAATTAGTCCTTTACTTCGTTTATTATTGACTTTTCTCCCGGTGCCGACTCCAGAATGAATCGAAGGGTTCATAGTGTATTGTGATACGTCAGGAATTGATCTCGAATATGTCCTAATGCAACATGGTAATCTTATAGCTTATGCATTCAGACAGCTTAAACTTCACGAAAGAACTATCCGACTCACTATTTAGAATTGACAGTTGTGGTTTTCGCGCTTAAGATATGACGGAATTATTTATATGGAGTTCACGTTGACATTTTCACAGATCACAAGCGCCTCCACTATACTTTCAAGCAACGGGGGTTGAATCTTAAGCAGAGAAGATGACTCGAAATGATTAAGCATTATGATGTAGATGTTCCATATCATCCGAGAAAGTAAATGTGGTGGTTGATGCCCTTAGTCACCGATCCAGGAGAATCTTAGCTCAAAAATAAAAGAGAATCATGGCGAAGGAAGTTCACCGACTAGCCAATTTAGGAGTTATGATTGTCTATAATAAGTGAAAGAACACCAGATTTAACTCTATAAATATAATTCGTACTTAGCCATTACCTAATGATCCTTTAGGGAGAAAATTCCGACTAATGATGCTCTCCAACAACAAAGACTTCCCGAAACCCTACGAAGACACCACAATTCAATCAAATTAATTACTTCAAAAAACAAGAATAACCACACGAAATTAACCATCAAAACTAACTAAACTCCATGAAAACATTTATATACCATCACAAACACCGATCAAACACAAAACAATCATCTGCAGACTCTCATGTACACAACATAACTAAAGCATATATAAATAGACAAAGTTATATATATATATATATATATATTGTGAGTTATAATAGATGTACGGAAATAGTATACAACTATTACAAGTGCTTCGAAAGGATAAACATAAGGAATTACAATAGTTAACAATCTTGTAGCCAACAAGAGTTGTGGCTACAGTAAACTTTTGAATTCTTGAACTTCGTTCTTGAATGGTTCTTGAGTCCGTCTTGAGTCTTCGTTCCAGTTGCAGCAAACTCCTTGATCTTGATAACCTGAAATCAAGAGACACTAAATCTAGTAGTGTTACAATTGCACTGCTGAGTCGAGTGATATTAACTATGTCCTTAATGCATTATTGCCCCGTATATATTCTTTTACGGTAATGGGCAACTGTCTCCCAAGATAAAACAACAACTAACGAATGAGCAAAGAAAACTCAAGTGTTTCTCAAGAAAAACTTTTGAGTGTATGAAAGAATGCTTAAAGAGGAAGTAGTTAAGAAAATCTGAGAATGTGTTTTGAACAATTGAGTCAAAGGCCTCAATTTATAGTAGTGTAAGAATGTCTCTTCAAATGCACATGTAATGGTCATTTAAGTGCCATGTAATGGCCACTTAATTCACCAAGTAATGCAGCCCAATAATGACTGATTTATGGAGGAGAAACTGACATCTTAATGCCCCCAAAACGTCCTCATTATCAATCAAACCTTTGGACTTACGTCGCACAGACACTGTCTGAGAAGCGTCGTGGCTCAGCCTCGGAGGCGCCGCGGCTCCAGTGGCCAAAGGACCAATTAGCGTCGCGGCCCTTGTGGTGGTGGTGCCGCGGCGCCCCGGCTCCGCGGTGCCCCGGCTCCGCGGTGACGCTGTGACCCTTTTCCGACCCGTTTCAATCTTACATTTCTTCCTTCATTTACCAACGTGAAACACGTGTCATTTAACCAACGACCGTCCATCATTTCATGTCTCAAACGTTTACTCACGTACCAATATATCTTTCACTAATGAAATTTACGATACTTAGCATTACGAGTGCACGTGTGTGAAAACAACGTTTCCGACGTGCGAGACCTCAATTGTTCGAGTCATAAACAGTGGGTTAAATTTAATTTCACATTAGTAAATTTCAACATATATATATATATATATATATATATATATATATATATATATATATATATATATATATTCGCAAAAAATAGACGTAGAAGAATCGATCCTGGCCACCGAGAACAACGATTTTAACCTATGTAAACTATAAAAGATTTTATAATTGAAAAAGAATACAATCTCAAAAGAAAAGGCTACCGAGCATGGTCTTAATGAGTTTTTTTAACCCATTGCTAAAATCATTTTATAGATGTACATATGCACTTTTCTAACCCTAATAGAATTTTATTTGCTATCAAAATCTGAAAATAATACTTATTCAATAACAACTCTATTTCTTAAAAAATAATTATATAAGGAAATAATAATAAAAAGTTATGAACATTCACGTTGTAGTAATTCATAACAACGCCAGCTTTTCTTCTTCTTTTCCTTTTTGTTGATTTAAATTATCAATTAGGTTTAATATTATAAAAATAAATATATAATAATTTGAGCCAAATAGTAAATGATGATATTATATATTGCAGAATGATAAAAATTTCAATCAATATTTCGTAAGACACTTCGTGCTCTTAATATAATATACATTAGCTAAACCTAAATTAACAATAGTAAGTTGGCTGTTGGGGATGTATCTGTAATAATTAAAACGGCATACTCCACTTGTGTAACTACCCCAAATTTTTCTGAGTTCGACCCAGTTTCAGTTTCTGTTCGTGGCTCTCTATGTTTCCGTGTTCCTAAAGATTTGACCTTTTAATTATAGGTGACAAATAAGTTTTAAAATTGAGTTGTGTTAAGTCTAGTTTTTTTTAATTGAGTAGGAGTGATAAACTTTGAATTAGTGATTAGAGAGTTTTGACTCACCCCAAAATTATATTTTTAACACTTTGACCCCAAGCTTTATTTTTTACACTTTATCCCCAAGTTTTATTTTTAATACTTTGACCCAACCCATATAAACCCTACAGAGCCAAAAAAAAACGCGACAAATTTTTTGTTTGCCTGAGCCGTTTCCACTATTTTTTGCTCTTTTTTTTTTTGCTTTGTTTCTTCTTCTTCTTGCTGCTTCTTCTTGCTTCTTCTTTTTATTATGCTGCTCGTTTCTTCTCCTTCTTCGTCTTAACTGAATTTTGCTCAAGAAAAAAAATAAGACCACCTGATTTTGCAACTTTTTGAATGAATTTCATTCGTGTAGCACTGAGAATTACTTCATAACTCATTCTATTGTTCTGCTTTCTACTTCTTCTCCGTCCGCCATTGTTTCTCAAGAAAGAAAAAAATGTGACCACCCGATTTTGCAATTTTTTTACTGGATTTTGTTGGTGTAGCACTGACAATTACTTCATAAGTGTTTTCCGCTCATTTGGTAAGTACAACAATGTTGTTTTATTTTAATTTTTCACCTGAGTATAAATCTACTGATTTTTCAACAACTTGATTCAACAGATTATCTACTTGTTGCAACAACTAGTTAACTTGTTGCAACAGATTATCTACTTGTTGCAACAACATACTGAATTTGATAGATATATACAAGTGTTGAAACTTACTCAATCCTCCCACCAAACTTCCATGCTTGTCAGAGTCTTGAAGTCTGATGCTTCAAATTCATGCATTGAGTACAAGGTCCTCCCACTCTTTTTGGATTTGATTGCAGTCTCGATCTTTTTCTTTCTTTGGGTATGTACAGGCTTGAAAATATCCCCCTTCTTTAGCAACATCAAGAAGAGGAGTCTCAATTGACTTATTGGGAGTAACAACATATCTTCTTGATCTAACTGATGCAAGTGCCTTGGCAATTGCTTTGCCCCTTCTCTGAGCATGAACATGAGTATAAGGTGAGGAAAGATTCTTTGATGGTTTGATACCTCTCTTGGATATCAACCCTCTGTATAGAAGTGTTTGTGGCTTCTTGGGCCTGCGCCAATTCCTCCACCTTTCTAATCAAATTATCCATTTTGTCCTTGCAAGCGGTGCACTCACAAGAACACGAGGCACCTGTAAGACTGCACCAACATCAACAAATCTTCTACCACTCAATCCACCACCACTAAAATTACCATCAAACCCGGAAAATCACTCAATCCAAGAACTGGAGTAAATCCACCAATATTAGCATCATCATCTCTTAATTTTTTTTCCAACAATACTTGATGGAACATCATCACCAACACCAACACCACCAACAACAACATCAACATGCTGAACAACACCACCAACATCATCAACACCACCATCATAAACAACAACATCACCACCAACACCAACAACAACATGACCACCACCACCAGCTACAACATCATCAACTCTAGTGACGGCTGTCACTCCAGCCAATTCCCCTTTGAACTCATCAATCAATCTGTCATACACAGATTCTATAGGCACAAAGGTGATAAGGCATGACATCTCAAACTCTCTTATTGTTGGCACAAGCCACGGGTTCACAACCTACAACAAAAAAGTAGATATATCATAATGGTGCTAAATCATAAAAAAACAAAACCTATTTAAAACAAGTTATCAAATTGTTGCAAAAGGTTACACATCTGTTGGGCAATGTCCAACAGATGGGTAACTTGTTGCAGCAGGTATTTCATCTGTTGGAAAATTTCTAACATATTGGTAATTTATTGCAGCAGGTTGCTCATCTGTTGGATATTATACAATAGATTAGTAATTTATTACAGCAGATTGTTGTACTTATTGTAAAAACTTACTGTAACAGATTCAGAAGTTATCAAATTAGCAAATAAAATGATATGTTGCAACAGCTGTGGTACTTATTGGAAATTGTCCAACATCTTGTCAACTTGTTACAACAGGTTTATCATCTGTTGGGAAATGTCCAACATATGGGTAACTTATTGCAGCAGACATCTCATCTGTTGGAAATTGTTGCTCATCTGTTGGATATTGTACAACAGATTAGTAATTTATTGCAACATATTATTGTACTTGTTGTAAAAACTTACAGTAACAGATTCAGAAATTATCAAATTAGCAAATAAAGTGATATGTTGCAACTGCTGTGGTACTTGTTGGAAATTGTCCAACAGATTGTCAACTTGTTACAGCAGGTTTATCACATGTTGGACATTTTTCAACAAACGTGTAACTTGTTGCAGCAGGTTACTCATCTGTTGTAAAAAACTAATTGCATGTTATAAAAGATTCATCTGTTGGGTAACTTGTTGCAACAAGTTAATTATCTGCATAACTTGCAGATTATAAAAGCTGTTGTAACACCTAGTCATCTGTTGTGTTCTAATGTTTACAGCTTCCTTAAGGGGGTTGAAAAGGTCAACACTCAATTTTGTGTTGTTCCTGGCAGTGAGTCATCTAAGAATTCTTGGATAGGTAACTTCTTTGGAGTATTCCTTGACTTGATGCCTGAGGTTAGGAATGGCTTCAAATGCCCAAGCCTAGAAAAAAAGATGTCATCAAAAATCAAAATAGTGATTGAAATAAAAAAGGGGTAAAACATTAAAGAAAATTTACCATGAAAGCTCAAGGGAAGCCATATAGGTTTTGTGTCTTCCCCGTTGGCTTCAAATCCTTCATCAAATATTCAACAGTCAAGCTAAAGCTTTGAAAACCCCAGGCATAGTTGTTGAAGACATCATAGTCCTCAGCAAGTTTAATCAATCCAAGCGATATGTTGTTGTTTACGTCCCTTGCCCAGAGAACACTGTGCACAAACCAAACTAAGCACAGTGCCACCTTGTGCTTTTTTGAGAAAGTTTTGGACTCCAAGTCTTCCAACAATTTCTTTTGAATGTAGCTTTTTCCCACTAAGTTTACCAAATAGACATCATTCTTAGCTTTGAAACCTTTTGCTTTCTTGGCTGCCTTGGACGTCCGGGCTGGCTTGGTTAATACAACAGTAGGAAGAGGCTCACAAGGATAACATCTCAATCCGGTAACTATGGCAAACTCCTTCATGCCAAAGCAAACCGGCATGCCACAGTAATTATTGATCCAAACCTCATCCTTTCTATTACAAATAATCTTACACTTCAAAAGCTCAAAAATCATTGTCATTTGAAATCGGGCACCGGTATCTTAAGGCAAATCTAAATAGAACCCAAAACAGCTAGCCCTAAAGAAATTCTCCAACCTCTGCTGCCGGAGAATGCCCCTAAAGGTGTCAAAGCCTTTTCCCATGGTTGATCTAACCATAAAATCATCGGACAAATCCTTATTTTCATTCAGCGGCATCGTCACGCCATACTTTTCAATGCTGAAACTCTTGACGACCTCCTCAATCGAAGGTCTATTGGGATCTATGGCAATACTAGAAGACTCAACAAGATTGACATCGACATTATGTTTCCTTTTTCTTCTTAACTCGACCAAGTCTGATCTGTTGATTCTTCTTCTTCTTCTTCATTACCATTTTCAGTTTCTGCATCTTCTTCACCTCTTTCATCCCCTTCATCTCCTTCTTCTTCATCTCCGTCTTCTTCACTTACTTCTTCACTTACTTCTTCACTTACTTCTTCTTCATCTCCTTCAGCATTTTCTTCATTTTCTTCATCTCCTTCAGCAGATTTTTCATCATCTTTTTCACTTTCTTCTATAGTTTCTTCACTTTATTCATTTTTATCACTTTCTTCTTCATGCCCAACAGAGGTGTCGTGGGTTTCCTCTCTTTCTGAAGCTCCAGTTTCACTAACTTTTTCCTCGTCTTTTAATTGACAAATAGCAGTCACAAGTTCATCTAATGGTGTTTGCACCTTAGCTCTTTTACTACTTTCTCCCTCAGATGATTTCTCTCATTTTCTTTTAACTGGAGCCATTTTATCTACACACATGAGATAGAAAAATAATTTTAATTGGTTAGTGCAACGTTCAAAGTAAAAAGGGAAAAGAAATATGTTGCAACAAGTAATCAGTTGTTGCAACAAGTAATCAGTTGTTGCAAGAAGTAATCAGTTGTTGCAATAGATTAATAATATGTTGCAACATATTATTAATCTGTTGCAACAACTGATTACTTCTTGCAGCAGAATCTTAATCTGTTGGAAGTAGAAAAACAGTAGCAACAACTTAGCAATTGTTCTGATTTCTTACAACAGCTTGTTAATATGCTACAACAACTGCTTCAGATGTTGCAAAAACCTCAACAATTGTTTTGATTTTATCCAGCAGTTGTTGGATAAAATCAAAACTTTTCCTAAACCATAGCATGACATCAACAACAACAACAACAAAAACATCTAAATTTACCTACAAAACATCTATATTTCACTACAAACACACAACCATCACAAATCTCACTCACAACTTAAACAAAATACACCAAACCATACAACTTCAGCAGATGTTTGCAACTGTCAAACAAGTGGTGAATTTGCTGCAACAGATAACCTCAGTTGTTGAAAAACATCAACAAAATTGCAAGCCTTTTTTTCAAAACAACAAGGAGAAGAACAAAAACAGCACCAAAAACCATAATTTCACAAGCACAACCACTATTTACAAACTCACAAACCCCAACAAGTGCAACAAATACACGAAACTACAACAAAATAAACAACATTCACAAAAAAACCATGCCTTCTTCATCTTCTCAAACTAAAATCATCATTTTCACACTCTGATTTCAAAACCCTAACTTTTGAACCAAGTGGAAAAAAAATTACCTGAGAATGAATAGAGAACCAGCAGCAATGGAGAGAGAGAAATGAGCAGCAACAACAATGGAGAGAGAGGAACGAGCAACAACAATGGTGGTCGTCGGTTTTTTACAGCAGCAACGGAGAGGAGAGACAGAGACGACAAGGGAACTGGTTTTTTTTTTGAAATAAAATGAATTTTTGTATAATGTGTATGAGTTGAAAGAAGTTTTTGTATAATGTATATGGACTTTTGTGTATTTTGCAAAAGATTATAAGTTTTAAAAATTATAATTTAATCCCAATTTTAATTAATCACATTTTTAAGACAAGCATTTCTAATTAGGTAATTTTTTTGTCACCGTACCTTAAATCTTCCGTCAATACTTCTCCTGTACTTCCATCGCCTCTATCCATATCGATAACATTTTCGTATACCCCTCTGTTGCCTCCACGCGCCAACATCAACACCCAATTTTCTTCAAGACCCCCTTTTCAAATCCAAAGTTACAGAACTAATTTCGAACCAACACTGGTCTAAACTCAAGGACTTAATTAAACCGATTAACCCAACTAATTTTCTTGAACATCTTATTGATTCTGGGTTTGATTCTTCTACCATATTTGGTTTCTTCAGGTGGTCTTAAAATTATCAGGTTTGTCACCACCCTCTTGAGCATTTATTCAAAGTTCTTGTATTGTTTGTCAATGATAAAAGATACCCAAAGGTTCGATCTTTATTGCATGATTTTGTTAAAATGGGAAATCCCACACAGTTTCTTCTATCTTTCATACACTTTTGACATGTAGTGATAATGTGTGTGCTAATTCTATTATTGTTGACATGTTGTTATTAACTTATGTTAATAATGGTAAGCTTGATTTAACTCTGGAGGCTTTTAATAGAGCTGGGGATTATGGGTTTAGGTTGTCGGTATTTTCGTGTAAACCGATGCTTAAAGGGGTGGTGAAAGAGGGAACGTTTGAGGTAGGAGAGCTTGTGTATAAGGAGATGATTAGGAGGAGGATCGAGGTTGATTTGTACACGTTTAATATTGTGATTAATGGGTTGTGTAAGGCGGGGAAGTTGAATAAGGCTAGGGATGTGATGGGAGATATGAAGGTTAGGGGGATTATGCCTAATGTGGTTAGTTATAATACATTGATTGATGGGTATTGCAAGAGGGGTGGGGATGGGAAGATGTATAAAGCCGATGTACTTTTGAGAGAAATGGTGGAGCAGGGGTGAGTCCCAATGAAAGAACTTATAATACTCTTATTGATGGGTTTTGTAAGGATGACAATGTCGGGGCAGTTATGAAGCTCTTTAAAGAAATGCAGCTTCAAGGGATGAGACCGGATATTGTGATGTTTAACTCGTTACATGATGGGCTCTTTGGCATGGAAAAGTTGACGAGGCTCTTGGTTTACATGCAGAAATGATACGTTTAGGATTGGAGCCTAATATTCGGACTTATAATGTAATGATAAACGGGTTTTAAAAAATGAAGATGTTGACAGAGGCTAAAGAGTTGTTTGATGATGTTATGAAGAGAGGGTTAGATCTAAATGTACTAACTTTCAACACAGTTATTGATGCTCATAGTAAGGCTGGCAAAATGGATGAAGCAGTCGCTCTTCGTGACTTGGTGACTTGATGTTGAGCAAACTGATTTGTCCTAGCATTTCGACATATAATTGCTTATTAGGTGGCTATTATCGAGAAGGAAATGTTGGAGCAGCAAAAGAGCTACCGGAGGATATGGAGAAGAAGAACGTGAAGGCTGATCTAGTAACTTACAACATTCGAATAGATGCAATGTGCAAAAGGGGAGAATCAAGAAAGGCAGTTAGACTTTTGGATGAGATATCTGAGAAAAGGTTGGTCCCAAGTCACGTGACGTACAATACTTTGATGGCTGGCTATTGCCAAGAAGGTAACCCCAAGGCAGCTGTTACTATTAGGAAAAGAATGGAGAAGGAAGGAAAGCAACCAAATGTTGTCACTTACAACGTGTTGATTAAAGGTTTCTGTCAGAAAGATAAGCTGGAAGAAGCAAATGCTTTGTTGAACCAGATGTTGGAAAAAGGATTGGTACCCAATAGAATTATGTATGACATTATAAGAGAAGAGATGATAGACAAAGGATTTGTCCCTGACATAGATGGACACCTCTACAAGGATATTGTCAATTGTTAATTATGGTAAGGAGAAGCTTGAGAGTGGTCTAATCGACTCATTCTGTCATTGTTATTTCACGTACTTTGTTCTTCCGACAGGACAACAGCAAAAGTCTCTGTATCTCATGGTTATATTGCAACGCAGGTATGTGATTTTATCCTCCTATCTCTCTTTCTCTCTTTTGGTTTAGAGTAGTTAAATGTATGAGGTCTATGGAGGTTAAGCACAATTTCATAATTTACTTTTTTGTACAGCAAGGGTTGGTTAATTATATTAAACCCCATTTATGGGTGCAATCAGTGGAGGACTTGTCTGCTTCGTCATGAAAGGCAATCTTCGGTGCTCAGAAATAGTTGCAACTGAGACAGAAGGTTAAATTGCATGACACCTTCTTTAATTCATATTCTTTTTCATTTATTTTAATCTCAATCCTCTATGTGATTATGCTGATATTATGTCATGATGGGGTCGATGGTTGAGCTTTTATTTCCGAGCAGATCCTAGGCATGTATTTGTTTTAGGACCAAATAGGATCTCGTCCTAAATTTACTTGACATTGATTAGTACTTTAAATTCTGAAACTGCTGGTGAAGGGCCTGACAGTGAGTGAAGTCTGCCTGCATCATTAGACTCTGCGATAAAATGTAGCTGCCCAATTAACTGTCCACTAGTGTAAGGGAGTTCTACTAGTGGCTCGTTGCCAAAACCTACAGATTCTGATTAGCAATGAAAAAAATAGAAACCTTAAAGGGGTTGGCTTAGTTGTAGAAAATCTAGTCCATAATGTAGGTCTGGCATGAACCCCAAGGGGGTGAACTAGTAGTTGAGTCTTAGATTAACAACTTTGGAAACCAAAATTTGGGATTCCAACTGAGACGACACTAGATGGATTTTCTGATCTGCTTAAGCCTTGGTGAGTAGAGGTACCCAATACCTTGGTTGGTGGGAGATAACGATACCCAGTTGATTAGTCGACATGCATGCAAGCTAGTCGATATGCATGCAGGCTGGTATGGACACCAAATGCAAGTCTTGGTCCAAATTTCCTTTTTTTTAAAGAAAAAAAAAATCAAGTAAGCTTCTTTATACAGGTTGATGCATCCTACTAAGTGGAAATAAGATCCATGTACTGCAATTTTAACCGTGTGAATTTGCCAGTTTGAAATAGAAGCCTTGTATGTTCAGTAGTGACTAAAATCACTTGTAGTCCCCAGGGCTTTGGTCTAGTGGTAAGAGCACAACATGTGATGTGTGGGTTAGACACACGTCATGAGTTCGAACCCTGCTCTAGATAAAAGTCTAGTATTTACGTGGAGAAGGGTAGAGAGGCATGCCCATTATCCAATATTAAAAGTTACCAATCAAAAACAAAAAGACACTTGCATAAAGCAAGACAAATTTTTTAATCTAGTTTCAGAAAGTTCTTATTTATGGATGAAAAGAATTAAAAGATGAAATAATACTAAATGATTTGGTTATTCTCTACTTAGCAGATGGATCAGATTCCTGGGGGACCTATTTTATCTTCTAAAGAAATTAATACTTTCATTTTCTTAAGAAGGGGAGCTTTGGAGTAACTGGTAAAGTTGTTGCCATGTAACCAGGAGGTCATGGGTTCAAGCCGTGGAAACTGGCAGAAATGCAAGGTAAGACTAAGACTGCGTACAACAGACCCTTGTGGTCCCGGCCCTTTCACGGACCCCGCGTATAGCGGGAGCTTAGTGCACCGGGCTGCCCTTTTTTTTTTCTTTTTCTTAAATTCTTCCTATCATACTTCCACAAAATGTATTGTCTCTACCCTTAAATTCCAGAATGTAACCCAAGTCTGCTTGGTGAAATGTACTCTTTACATAAATATAACTACATGTATAAAAACATCTACAATATCTTCATAAAAGAAATGTGTACAAAAACAACACTGTGCAATGGACGATTACAACTTACATTTTACATGTGAATACAACAATTGACAGAATGAAGCAACTGCATATAAATGCAACAGATGGGAATAATAACCTAAACATTAACCCTATTGACCTACAGGAGCCATGGGGGTTGGAGTACAACTGCAGGGCATTGTTTGAATACTTCTGATTTGTTTTTCTTTTTCCTGTTACAAATATCTTGACATTTCTGATAGAAGGATGTCTTGTCTTTATCTATGTATTTTTTTTTCAAGTGAGAAATATCGTCCTCAAACAATATTAAGAAATTATACTAGACCTATCTTAAAGTTTTTTATTTTACCCTGTTCTAATATCAGATTGGTCTTCTCTTTACTGTATTCTAGCTTGTCCATAGGAAATCATAGTCTGTTGAAGTTGCTTTATTGTTTACCTTTAAAGTATTGTTGGATAAATTCTCATCGTGGTCTTATCGATGTGTAATTAGTTGTTCTTTAGTTTTTGGGTTCTATGCCTGAAGTTACAATTTTACGCTGACAGGTACAATCGCGAGTTTGCATGGCTCGGACATTTCATGAAAGATGATTTTGTGGCTGTTCTTTGCAAAGTCCAAAGTTTGCTGGCAGATCCTTGGCTTGTCGACCACCTGCCACAATGTGATTTAAGGTGAGTAACATGCCAAGAGAACGCTCGTCTGGCTGGTAGTTCTCATGTTGAATCCCCTAGGCGATCGACAAAAACCTGGTAAGATGTTTTGGTCTGATCGGGTTTTGGAGAGAAATACTGTGAACTGAGGTTTTGATGAGAGAGATAGAGAAAGATATTAAAGAGCATGCTTGAAGAGAATTGGGAGATTGGAGGAGACAATCTTTGGATTGAGTTGTGGAAATTGGTTTGGATGGCCATGTTTTGGATTGTGTTATAAGCTATTCGAAAGATATCAGTAAGGCTCTAATACATTATACATGATGTAATTTGATTAAAAATTACAAAGAAATATCGACTAAACATCATCAGTTCCTACTAACATTTTGATCTAGAAATGTGGGAAACTAATGCTAAATGAAAAAAGAAAAGATCTGGGGTATGAAATCAAAATCTTGAAAATTAGAAATAAATCTAAAATCATCCATTGAGCTAGTTTCCAACATGTAGAATAATTCATCCCCCACAAAGGAGGAATGAAACTCCCACACCGTGGCTGTCAGGGCTCGAATCTGCTTACTTGGGGGCAATCTACCACTTTGGAATCAACTGAGCTACGACCGATTATGTTTTACATCTCTGTCTTTTCTTTTGAGCCCCCACCAAGGTAGGGGTAAGGGTAAGGATTGTGTATGTTATTGTTATTGGTTTCATTATGTTTCGTGTGAACTAAGTAGTTCTCTACTGAGAGAAAGATGTGAGTGAGTTTTCAAATGGTATAGTATCATATATTATAAACTTAAAAATAGAGGGAGCATCAACCATGTAGGGTTATATTTGTACATTTTCAATAGTTTTATCAACAGCTTTAGAAGCAAGAGCACAGGGGACAATTTAAATAAAATCAAGAAGGAAGGAAACAGAATTATAAATTTTAACTTTTATTTTGTTAGACAAGGAAGGGTTAGCATAAATGCATGCTATATGATTTTACTGTATTTTTAAATCGATTGTTCTTCTACAAAATTACAAACAAACTCGTCCTTCAATGTTTCAAATGTAATAAAAAGAAAATCTCCTCATTCATATAATCATAATCCACGCTTTAAACAATTAAGAATTATTACAAACAATTAAACTAATAAAATACAGTCCTACTCCTATCCTAATCCATCTTTTCGCGCCATCAGTTGCTACGCTTGTCGCGTCCCTTTTCCGACCGCGACATTATGAATAAACTCCTGTTTTAAATGCAAGTTAGAAAATAAAATAAATGCTAAAAGTGCAAAAGAATGCTAAAATGTTAAAAGGCATAAAAATAAAAGTGCTAAAACGTTTAAAAAGATTAAAGTGTTGAAAAGAGTGCTAAAATATTAATTTTAAATAAAGGATGCTAAAGTGCAACAAATGCTAAAAGGGTTCGCGGAGTCGCCACCTAATTAGTTTGGGTGAATTAGGACACCTAAATGTTTAACTAGTTTAAAGTAAAATATTAACTCCATTTTAATGGTCTGCTAAACTTTAATGAGATTCTAGGTAAGAGTTCTTTATTAATCTAGAGGGAAGGGGTTAGGCACCCTCTAAGATCCGCTAACTTGCGGTTGTCCTGCCAAACCTAGGGTAATTATTATGTCTTAAAAAATGCAAAGTAAAAGCTCTTCCTGCTTAATAAAATGCTAAAAATGTTAAAATGTTTTAAAAGGTGCTTAAAGTATAAAAAAGGGCAAAAGGTGCTATATGCTAAAGAATGCTAAGAGGCGCTAAAATATTAAGGGTTAAAGATGCTTAAAAAACGCTAAATGTTAAAGAATGCTAAGGGGTGCTAAAAATGTTAATTTTTAAAAAAAGGCTTAAAGATGTTAAAAGGGTGCTAAATGCTAAAATGCTAAAGGTAGTGCTAATATGCTAAAGTACAAAGAATGCTAGGAGGTGCTAAAATGTTAAGGACAAAATGTGCTAAAGGTGCTAAATGCATTTATTTCCTAAAAAACTCCTGCTTAATAAAAGGTGTTAGGAAATAAAGAAAATAAAATGCTAAAAAAGGTACTAAAATGTAAAAGGGTGCTAAAAATTGCTAAAGGGTGATTAAAAGTGCTAAAAGGGCTAGAAATGCTAAAGAGTGCTAAGAGGGTGCTTTTATGGACTAATTATGTATACTGATGGCTAAATTAATCTTGCTTAACATGCGTATAATATTATATGAAAAATGCTTAAGATGATTTTTTGAGAGTTTAAGAGAAAATCTGTTATGAATTCTAATAAGAAAACAGAATGTTTGACTTTATGATGCAAGTTAAATTGTTTAGATTATTTTTGTCAGAATTTAGACATGCCTAACAATCCTAAAGGACAAATAAAGTAGAAGCGTATTCCTAAATGTAATTACTTCCCGTCTCATATGTTTAAAGACCTAATTGCTAGAAGTTCCCCTATTAATTACAAAATTAAATAATAAAATTACAATAAACAAATAAAGGCATAAATAAGACAAGAAAGTTAAGAGAGTGAAGGGATTGGAGCGGATGACTCCGTCCTATTTGTTTTTCTAGGAGTTTCTGAAGCGGGAATGCGAACGCGGGTGCGGGTTGCCATTTGAAATGGCTTGCGATGAGTCTCGCCGTGAGACTCTTTATTTTTGCTCCGATGCGTTTCATGCAAAATAAGAAAAGATAAGGATTAGTATCTATCCAAGTCATATTAATAATGCAAGTAAACATGACACGTTTATTGAACAAAAATGGAAGAGACATGTACACACTTGACTGCCCAAGCCGAAATAATGATTTTCAGATTATTTTTAGGAGAATCGGCCCAAGTGTGATGGGCCTGGTGACAAATGTTCATGTCCAACATATACGCACATTGACAACAAACGAGACATGCATTGGGCCCAATCCACGCTAACAGTAGTGGGACATTTCAGAAGTGGGGACAAACAGGGGTAGTGGGCTTTCAGGCCCATCAGATCCTTATGAAGGAAAAGGGAGGGGCCATGATCCCTGTACACATTTCAAATCCATTTCAGAGGCCCATATTTTAGCATATACACGCTGCACATTTCAAATCTATTTTCGAAACCTACATTTTAGCATATACACAACACCTTAAAACAAGATATGCACGATATGTTGGGAATATATGAACTCCAATATCCATTAACTGTATACGACATTGTTCAATAATGATTTTTTATAACAGAAATATGAACATTTTAGACCTTAAGACCACCTGGAAAACTGGTCTAGCAAGCACATAATGATCAACATGTATGCAAGTGAGTCCATGTATCGAGCGTTGAAACACATTTAGTATGCAGACATCGGCTAAGTGGTATATTCATCTCTAACTAATCGCGGTGGTATAGTTACATTCAGCGAGACAAGCAGTGATGGGTTATCGTGAGAAAGGGGCCGAGATACATACCATAATTAATTAGCAAGATTCAGGAGAGTGATCCAGAAAAACCAAGCAAAGCAAACAAGAACACTTTGAAGACAGGATCAGGTGCAACATACCAAAAGAGGAAGCATTATTCTCTACTTGTACTAAACCATTTGCAAGACACAACAGGTTCACACGAGTAGATTCAGAAAAAAAAAACTGGAACAATCATAACCTATGTCCTAATGGGTAAGTTACAGACATCATTTTAATGAGAGGCTAGGATTTCTGCTCGTAACATAATTACTCAAACCCTCATATGTTATAGTATTATATACTGCTATTAATATGACCAAGCTTGCAGGTCAGAATGTAGACAGATAATGACTTAAGTTTTACATGGTATGGTAAGTTCTAAACATGCTGACATACAAACCCTTTAATGATCCGAGGAATATGGCAGACTATAAAGTAGAGAATAAGGGAGCCTTACGAATCATCATAGACGATTTTTCCCACTCAGGCTGGTATATTTATTTACTGGCCAGTTAAGGTTTACAAATATGATGTCGATTAACACTTAATAACGAGACAGACACACATTAAGCTTTTAACTTAAGCATTCTCAGACCAGTATATCAATCCCAGATTATCATGTGATCGATCCGAATATAAATCGAGGCAAATAAACTGATTCAAACTCATACAAAAATCGTGACCGGATATCGTATAATGAGCACATAAATCAGCATAAAAGGAATGAGATTTGCAAGGGGAATGAGTTTACCTTCTCCGGACAGCGACCCGAGGCAGCGTGTCAAGTCGTCGGTCCACCCGACGGGTTATTGCGATGCGATTGAAAAGGTAGAGCTTGTTATTGAGAATACTCACCGACGGCGATTGACTTCCGCGACTAAGAAGAAGGG
The DNA here is from genome assembly GCA_029844215.1 of Przewalskia tangutica. Classification (NCBI taxonomy): domain Eukaryota; kingdom Viridiplantae; phylum Streptophyta; class Magnoliopsida; order Solanales; family Solanaceae; genus Przewalskia; species Przewalskia tangutica. Next base: position 13,586,933 of record CM056731.1, on the reverse strand, counting down.
GTTTTGAATCGGTGTTCTTCGCTTCTCATCGAGCTCGACGATCGATGTTCTCCTAATCGAGCTCGCTGACCGAGCTCCGCCTCGTTTCATTCTCGATGTTACGCCTAAATTGCTATGCGATCGCTTCTCTCCTCGCCTTCTCGCTTCCCTATAAATGCCTATCGACGTGCTTTATATAGCCATGGTTTGGGTTCTAAGTTTGGTAAGTATTTAAGGTTGAGATTAGTGCGATTGCATCGATTCTTGACGAAATTGTCTTTGATTTGTAAGTGATTTGAACGGGTTACGATTTGAAGGATTTGGTTTATCTATGGTAAGAAGGATGGCTTCGTGTGGGTAGAAAGTCCCGATTCTCAGCGAAATCCGGCCGAGTCTTTGGTCGCGTCTAGGTTTTTGTTTTGTTTTGAGGGGCGTGGGGAAGACGATGGGTGAATAGGGCTAAGGAAGGGAAGTGAAGTTTTGTTCTGGGCTGTTGGACGATTAAAGGGTAGGGAGTTGGGCTTGCGGGTGGGCTGCGCGGGTGTGGGCTAGCGGGTTATTAATAGTTTTGGGCCTTTAATTAGTGTATTAGTTAAGTGTTAGTCTTAGGTGCTATTTAATTAGTCAATTATTTAGGTGCTAAATTAGTCTAATTATTTAGGTGCTAAATTAGTCTAATTATTGAGATAAAAATAAAGACGGACGCGCTACTTAGTTAATGCTTAATACTTTAGAATGCGGCGCTATTATTTAAATTTTATTATTATGCATTATTGCGAAGTTAAATTAAAAATGAATTGAGTTTAGATTAAATTATTTAAATGCTAAATGCAAGTATGATATTTAAGAATCGTTTAAAGCTTTTTATAAATGTGACGCTATTAAATGCATGTATTAGATTAAATTGATTTTAAAATACAAATGATTATGAAATTCTCTGGCGTATTAATAAATGCGGCTATGCTACTTGACACGACGTCATTGCTAAATTATTTATTTATGTACTTATTATTAATTAAGAATAATGACAGGACTTAAAATTAATTAATGCGGGCGCGGGACTCTAAGTGCTAAAAACTCTACGTAAGATGCGATGTCATTATTAAATTGTTTATTTATGCCTGTATTTATGTTTTATTCGCTGCATTATTATAAAAATCCCTAAAAATTATTTTACAAAATTAGTGTAATTTTATAGTTAATGACTGGACGGGAGGGTCAAAATTGGGTGTCAACAACGCTTATCCAATTCAACCAACTTTGACATTATTTATACTTAAATACTAAAGGTATTATTCTTCAATTGGATTTTTTTAAGTGCACTATTTGAGATTAGATGGAATCGATCAAACTATAGCTGCTACTCGCACTACGATTCTCACTAAAACCCCTTCTATCATTTAGTATTCCAAGCTTAATCACTTCAAAAAAAATGGAAAAAAAGAAGAATTTCTAATGTATCACTTGGACATCTTAGAAAATACTCTTAAAATAAGTGTTGTTTTAGCTTTTTTTCAATCCTATTAAGAAAAATAATAAATATAAGGTATCATTTACTAATTACTTTATTTTTAGAATTCAGCATGATTAAGTAGTAGTTTTTTAATAAGGGTATAATTTGAAACAATACTAATTATTATCTTGAATTTCTAAAGCGATAATTATTTTCGGATATTTTGTTTATGCTAAAACGACTAAAAAGAAGGACAGTCCGATACACTAAGCTCCCGTTATACGCGTAGTCTGGGGAAGAGCCGGATCACAAGGGTCTATTATACGCAGTCTTACCACGACTCGAACTCATAATCTTCTGATCATATGTCAATAATTTTATCAGTTAAGTCAAGGTTTCTACAAAAACGAATAAAACACGCTTATTTCGTATTATTTCGGTTACAAGTAGGAGTAATTAGGAATTTTATGTAATTTTAGGGACTTAAAAGGGTGAATATTAATTTTCTCAAAAATATGTCGAGTTCAATGAATATTTCGTATTATTTTCTACTTCTGTGCTTTACAATTGTCATCAAGAACATTCTTCTCGCCTGCAAACTATCCTTGCCAGTCCAAAAACACCTTTCAAAAGGTTGAGTAACGTAATCCTCTTCTTCTCCAAAAATACAAAAAAACAAAAAAAAAACTTTCTGGTTTCTCCATATTAATCTCTTCCCTTATTTTCTCCACCTACCATTTTTGTCTTTGTCCTTGTTAATCTTCTTTCTTATTTTTGGCTCACTAATCTCTTCTTATTTTCTTGATTCCTTTTTGATCAACCTTTGTTCATTTTCTCAAATTTGAGACAACCCCATCACATTTCTAACGTTGTTGTTTGTATTCTTTTGTGAGATTCCAAGGTGGGTATTTCTGGGGTTGTTGCTGATTTTCTCTCCGACAATGAATATTGGTTTTCTCTAGATAAGAATCAATCTATGTTCTTCTTGTTTTCCACTACCCTTTTAGGCTTTTGTTTTGTTCAATCTTTCTCTGTGTTGTTTCTCTACCATTTTTATGATTTTTCATGAACACCCTCTGAATAGTAGCTTTCTTTTATTCAAGAACAACCTCTTTGATTGTCCCATAAGTTCGTTCTCTGATTAATCTTGAATTAATAGCCAAAAAATTGAAGGGAAAATGTCAGCTTTAAGGCAGAGTGCAAGTTCATCAGCATCAGAAGATGATCAAAGGTATGCAGGAATGGATGAAAAGAAGAGAAAAAGGATGATATCCAACAGGGAATCAGCGAGGCGATCGAGGATGAAGAAGCAAAAGCTTCTGCAAGATTTGACAGGGGAAGTGAACAGATTACAAGGTGCAAATAAGAATATTGTGGCTAAGATTGAAGAGACAACAGAAAGATATGCAATTTGTGCTGCACAGAATAATGTATTGAGGGCACAGGCAATGGAATTGACTGATAGGTTGAGGTATTTAAATGATGTTATTAACAGCACTGGTTTGGCTGTGGATGTTGCTGCTGATCCTTTGTTGAAGCCATTGCAGACCCATCGTTCAATGCAGCCCATTGCTTCTTCAGGCTTGTTTAAATTTTGACATATCAAATGGTTGTCTTTATGAATTTGTTGTGTTAGTTATGACTTTGTTGGTTATGCTGTGTGTATCTGTTTAGTCTTTGAACCATGTAAATACCAAGATTAGCGGTGTTTTGTGGAATCCGAATGTTTTTATCTTACCTTCCGGTTTTCGTTTATGATGATATTAACAATGAGGGATAACTTATTTGTTATTTCGTAGCTGATATGTGAGAACAGAGATTTTAGACAATCATAGTGGATGTGATCATAATTTGTACTAGTAGTTGTCGTTTCATCAATGCTACCGATGTGTTTCTAGGTAGCACGAATGATTCACTGCGGTGAGGTTCTTGGAAGAAGCCATGGTGCTGCCTTTCAAAAAATAGAGTGACATATTTGCTATGCCACCATTGAAGTGTGTGTTTATGTTTTAAAAAAAATTGCCTATATTGGATTGCATCAATATATGTCAAAATGCGGTCACAGATAAAAACTGTTTATATGATGTTTTGACTTCTTAATATCTTGCTACTAGCGGAGTAAACTTCAGTCCTTCGGCTTTGATAATGAGCCCTGATCATGATAGGGAATCAGTTTCAAAAGTACATAATTTTTATTCAGAATTAAGCTCTATGCTTTTCAATTGAACTCGATAAACTTTTCCTAGCCAAGTTGTTGGCCTAAAAGTGAGAGTAACTATGTTTTGAGTTTTAGTGGCTTCTTACATAGAGATAATCTCGTTCGGGACAGACCCCCCAGAATAGAAATGTAGGCCAAAGCAGTAGTATTTAGCTTGGGTGCAAATTCTGCAATGGATACTACTCAGTAGTCACAGAGGGGGGAGTAACTTGGATGCCCTTAGTTGCAGGTTGGAACGGTGTTTCTTAGGGAAGAAAAGGGAGAGGAGTGCGTGATGAATGGTTACCTTTTACATTCGCTAGGTTTTGCACGAGGTATTTATAAGGGATTAATATGAATTATGCAAGATTCCTCACTATTGCGGCTATGTAAGTAACTGGCCCCAGCATTTAGGCATTTGCCGAAGCTAGTTATGTTGTGACAGACTGAAAGCATTAAACAGGTTCTTGTACGAGTGAGTGTTAGGACAACAATTTAACCTCAGTATTCGTAGGATAATGTAGAGGCACACACAACCTCGCGTTTTGTTGGGTACTAGTTCAAGCTCTTAACTGGCGATAGAGGTAAGTTGGTAATCAAACCGTGAGATTCCTTTTCTTTGAATTCTAAAGTTGAACTTTAGGAGGAAAAAGCTTGTTACTGTAATAAATAATGCACTCTGTTTATAAAATGATAGAATTGAAGCTTTCCAAGGCTACATTCTGACAAACTGACAATGATAGAGGTTTTCTACTGAAATAAGGATTTAGGTAGTGTTTGTGTCCAAATTCTTTGATTGTTATTCAGACATTTCTTGTCTGATCACTCTAGAAATAAATGATAGAACGTTTTCCTGTATAAAGAGGAGTTTACATCAAATTGATCAAGTGTACAAAATAGTACTGCTTAATACTAATGTGCACAAGTTTATGGAACTGGAGTACATTCTAAGACGAATTGCCGAGTTTTCTATAGTTCTCATGAATTGTTTTCCCTCTAGTCAAACCCCGATAGGTCCTAACCTTTTTCTGTTCGTTCTTATTGTAAATTTTCTTTGCTTAAACATGTAGTGCAGATCCAGGGCCTGATATAATGTAAAAGTTACGGATTACTGAATTCAGTATTTTTATCTCAAACTTCGTATATGTGTTAAAAATCTACTCTCTCTGTCCCAAAAGATTGTTCTAGTTTGACTTGACACAAAATTTAAGAAATAAAGAAAGATTTTTTTGAAATGTCTGGTTCAAAACAAACCTTAGATATTTGTGTGGACAATATTTTTGGGACGGAGGAAATACTATTTAAGTACAAATCATAAATTTCGAATCCATAAAATTCAACTATTGGATCCACCCCCATATATATATGGAGTATTCATGTTTAATCTGCGTTGATAATATTTCCATCGTTCTAGAGAGCGGTCATCTGGAGAGACTGATAAGCAGCTGATGACTTGATGTCGCATAGAAGAGCTTATCAAACATGTACACGTGCCATCCACGTTTAAGCTTAAGTGGACAATGATAAACAAGAAGAATTCTGTTTGTTGAGCCGGAAACAAAGAGCAAATGTGACACGAAAGAGTAATTATCAGAGTATATTGGTTATAAACTCCTAACAAAGGGCAAAGTTAAGCTAAAGTAGATAGTTTTGGAAAATCCGGGAGCACTCCCTGCAAAAAATAAATTATATTCAGCGCAAATTCGAATATAATCTAGCTCCAATTCAATATCGGGGTCATAAATTTCGAATCCATAAAATTCAACTATTGGATCCACCCCCATATATATATGGAGTATTCATGTTTAATCTGCGTTGATAATATTTCCATCGTTCTAGAGAGCGGTCATCTGGAGAGACTGATAAGCAGCTGATGGCTTGATGTCGCATAGAAGAGCTTATCAAACATGTACACGTGCCATCCACGTTTAAGCTTAAGTGGACAATGATAAACAAGAAGAATTCTGTTTGTTGAGCCGGAAACAAAGAGCAAATGTGACACGAAAGAGTAATTATCAGAGTATATTGGTTATAAACTCCTAACAAAGGGCAAAGTTAAGCTAAAGTAGATAGTTTTGGAAAATCCGGGAGCACTCCCTGCAAAAAATAAATTATATTCAAATTCGAAATTCGAATATAATCTAGCTCCAATTCAATATCGGGGTCATAAATTTCGAATCCATAAAATTCAACTATTGGATCCACCCCCATATATATATGGAGTATTCATGTTTAATCTGCGTTGATAATATTTCCATCGTTCTAGAGAGCGGTCATCTGGAGAGACTGATAAGCAGCTGATGGCTTGATGTCGCATAGAAGAGCTTATCAAACATGTACACGTGCCATCCACGTTTAAGCTTAAGTGGACAATGATAAACAAGAAGAATTCTGTTTGTTGAGCCGGAAACAAAGAGCAAATGTGACACGAAAGAGTAATTATCAGAGTATATTGGTTATAAACTCCTAACAAAGGGCAAAGTTAAGCTAAAGTAGATAGTTTTGGAAAATCCGGGAGCACTCCCTGCAAAAAATAAATTATATTCATGAAATTCGAATATAATCTAGCTCCAATTCAATATCGGGGTCATAAATTTCGAATCCATAAAATTCAACTATTGGATCCACCCCCATATATATATGGAGTATTCATGTTTAATCTGCGTTGATAATATTTCCATCGTTCTAGAGAGCGGTCATCTGGAGAGACTGATAAGCAGCTGATGGCTTGATGTCGCATAGAAGAGCTTATCAAACATGTACACGTGCCATCCACGTTTAAGCTTAAGTGGACAATGATAAACAAGAAGAATTCTGTTTGTTGAGCCGGAAACAAAGAGCAAATGTGACACGAAAGAGTAATTATCAGAGTATATTGGTTATAAACTCCTAACAAAGGGCAAAGTTAAGCTAAAGTAGATAGCTTTGGAAAATCCGGGAGCACTCCCTGCAAAAAATAAATTATATTCAGCGCAAATTCGAATATAATCTAGCTCCAATTCAATATCGGGGTAGAAAACCAAAAAAAAAGTGAATAGTCTAATAAAATTGAACCTTTACGCCTAAAGTAAGTAAATACCTTGTGAGGGTGAATCCAATAATTAGAAATTTAAAATGTGTGGAAAAGTGCACTTTTCATATATATATATATATATATATATATATATATATATATATATATGTGTGTGTGTGGGGGGGGGGTATATAAAGGTATTAATGAACAGATTATGGATCATTCAGTAAAATGCGGCAACATTTTCATAACATGAAGTGGTCTTTCCGTTGTAATATAAAATTCAATATTAATACATGGTTTAATTGGTATCTTAAAAGCTCTGCATTGCTAAATTTTTAATTCGATATAATGAATACAATATTTGACTTCTAAAATTCATATAAAATACTGCAGCGTTTAGTTTGCAGTATTAAAACTTTCCGCTGCTAATATTGGCATACACTATGCGAGAATTTATGCATTATTATGTCGAAGAGAATATAAAATAATAATGCAAACTATTAGCTAAACTTGAATAAAAGCATCTAAAGGATAATGCAAACTATTAGCTAAACTTAATAAAAGCATCTAAAGGAAAAGAAAATGCTATGAGTCAATGTTGCCTAACAATCCTTCTCTCGGGTCTAACTCAACTCCAAAATCTAACTTGTAAGGTGAGGATTGTCCAAGTCCATATAAAGAGTCCATATTTTCATTTCATTACCGATGTGAGACTCTTAACACTCACCAGCACGCCCAGACCTCATTAACTGGAGCGTGGATAATATAATTTGGGGGCCCAACATCAGTGAAAAAAGAATTGGAATGAGTCTGACTCTGATATCATGTAAATAATGGATCTTGGACCTAACTCAACCCAAAAGCTAGCTTGTAGGGTGAAGATTGTCCAAATTCATATAAGCAATATTTTGAAACTCGAACCGGGTTAATCGGGAATCGGTCTCGAGGCCGGTCCGAGTTTATTGTAGGAACGGGTGATATCAAACTCAGCACAACCCGGTAAAAATGATACGAACTGGTGACTTGTATAAACTCGGTTTTTATTTATTCATATAATTTATTTATTTTAATTAGAATCAGGTAGTATTTAATTATTAATAATTATATTTTTCATTTTAGGGAAGATGAAAAGACTAAAGCCCCATAACTCATTCAGTTCTTAATTGTTAAACAGTTAAACAAACCTTAATTTCCCTAAACTCTAAAGCGCAGCAAGCCAACAAGTCGGCAAAGACGATTTTCTCTTCAAGACTTCAACAACAACAGTACTCTTCTCAACTAGTATAATGTTATTTTTTGCTAAGTGGAACAATGACATATCTATTAGCTTAATATATAAGTATCTTATACTATTAGATTGCACTGACTTTAAAGGTTTTTATATCTTTCATGAAATTAATATTCTAATTAATATTCTTACCCAATTTTTTTTACAGTTTAATCATTGATGGAGGAGGTTATAGGCGTGATTAATGATGATGAGTTGATGAAGACATGATTAATGATGCTGAGTTAAGAGGTTTTGACCATCAAAGTAGCAATAGTATAAGTCATTGATGACGGCATAGAAGACATCGACTTAATTGAGATTTTTATTATTTAAGTTCTTTTGACTATTTGAGTTTATGGACATGTCTTTTGAAGTTATTTATTTTGTGAGGACATGGATAATTAAGTTTCTAGTTTCTACTTCTTGGATTTAGATATGCATGACATCTTGGTTATTTAGCTTAATGGACATTGGTAATTTAATTTATGGACATGTGTTTTGAAATCAGTTGATGAACATGGATCTTCGTTATATATATATATATATATATATATATATATATATATATATGTGTGTGTGTGTGGATATCGGTTTTCTGAACCGGTCCAACCGGTTGAACCAGTGACCCAGTTGGTCGTCCGGTTCCCATTCCATTATCGATGTAGGACTCTTAACAATTTGTTTCATAATAATTCATAAACTGTATAATAACTTCTATATTATAATCTCTTACAGTAATAACTGATGAACCAAATGCCCCTAATAAATCTGGTTTTTATTTCAAGTAAATTAATAGACTTGAACAGTGATCCGCTGTGCTTGTTCCAAGTTAGTTTCCGTTACTTTTTCGTCTCCAACTGAAAAATAAATAAATACTCACAAATATTGTTTAACTGAGTACAAAATTTAACCATAAAGATTTTATTTAATGTTATAATCTAAAATAAATTAAAAATATTTATATGATAATAAATTATTTTAAAAATTATTATAAAATAAAAAAATATGTCATTTTTATTACACAGAACCACTAATAAATAAAATTAAGGGTGACTATTTGCAATATTCATTTATTCCGATTGGTTCTTTGTATTGTGAGTCAAGTTTATGCATACCCAACTGCCACAGATCCATCGTTCCCTGCTTCTTAGATTCACTTTGATACTTAATTAGGGTTGTGGTATAGTAATTTAAGTTCAATGATTGAGAAGAAGAGGGTTCAAGTTCTTCTCTTTCTTGTTGGCCTTCTAGTTCTCAGCCTCACCGGTAAGTAACCCAATTTTGACCTTTTTTTATTTGATTGACTCAATTTACCACTTATTTTTCGTCTAAAAGGGTTTAATTACTATTGATTTTGGGGTATGTGTTTATAAATGGCTGAGTATATTGCACAAATCTTGAAGATTATTTGTTTGGGATCTAACAAAGCCATCTTTTCGATTACTTATCTTTAGTTTGCAAGATCATTTTTTTGTTTTTTTCGTATAGATCGATGAAATCTCATTGTGTTTTGTTAGATGTGATATAGATCAAAGTTGGTTTTGCAGTCAACATTTGATATTGATGCTGAAAGTACGTATGTCATAGAAACAATCAATTTAGGGACAAATATACTTGAACACATTCGTATTATTAATGAGATTAATATATTTTGGTATTTGCAATTATTGAATTATGATTTTGATTGCTTGTGATTATTCATTAATGTGCATCCCTTGAGCTTACGTTGTCATTGATAAAGTGAGATATTAATGATAGAGTGTAACTCTCAAAATAGCCTCGATTGATGATCATTGAAAATGGGATATCAATGATATGTTATAAATCGACATGTAGTCTGCATCACATTCTTAGAGAATGTAGTATGTCTCACTTATTACTAGTAATGACTACTAGTGATGGATACATGGATACTCTTTGAGGGTATTGGTATACCCTGCTGATAAACAATTTGTTATACATGTCTAGAGTATTATTAGGATATAAAGGTCCTTTGACTTGAGGTCAATACGCACCTGATTTACAGAGTTATGTACTTTGACCCTGTCGTAAGCTTAAATTCCTTATGGGATAAGACATGTGTTGGGTACATAGCAATGTAAACTATACCTGTCTAACGGATCCACCCGGACCGGTAGTCCGTTACCGGGTTGAACTGGTTCCGGTCCACTGGCTTACCGGGCCTACCGATCCGTTTTTTTTTTTTTTTGTAAATTTCGAAAATCTAACTAAATTCAAATTAAATATGTAATATAATATAGTTTATAACTTTATACTTTATAGTTATATTGTAGTTATATAAACTATATTAATTTTTTTTATTCCGAAAATTTATTAAATTAGTAGACATAAGATAAGTTAACAAATAACAACTAAAGAGATAATAAAATAAAAACTAATGATAAGATGTAAACTTTCGAACTTTCATTATTCATACATAATGAAGTAGTAATAATTGTTATTTACATATTATGCATCATTTTTGCAAGTTCTTCGTAATTTATAGGTTGATTGAATTGGTTATACTCCATAGCCTCTAAATCTGGAGTATTAATTCCAGTTCCGGTTGCGCTCCCGGTTTCCAAAATATTGCCGATTTCTTCATCTTCCGGAGAGTCAACGTCTTCATATCCTTGATTTCTTCTCTCTGATTTGATCCAATTTCTTAAGCATACTAACACTTCTAATGTGCTTCCGCTCAATGAGTGACGTGTGTCTCCTATTTGATCTCGTGCTTGACTGAATGCACTTTCAGAAGCCATTGTTGAGATAGGCACATTAAGAACATCCCGTGCCATAGCTGCTAGTACCGGAAATTGTCGTTTTTTATCCTGCAACCATTGTAAAGGTTGAAAGTTCTTCTTCGGCTCCGCTGGCTTTTGCAAATAAAACTACATCTCATCACAATTTCCAGTTGTGCTTGCTTGTGTTGTTGCAAAAGTGCTCCATATAGATAAAGATTCATTTTCATCGTCTTCATCGAATCCTGCAGATGTAGACACAGAAACAGAAGCAGAACTAAAAGGAATATTAGTAGCAGAGTTGTTGTTGTCATGTAATGTAGCATAATAATCATATAATTTAGCTAAATTAGTATCAAGTTTACATATGCAATCAAATGAAGATAGAGTTTCAGTTTCACCTACTTCCATATAAGTATATAAACTAAATATTAAATTATGACAATCTACTTTTTAACAGAAGTATTTAAGACTGCACCAATACAATAAATATCATGAATAGGAAAAAAATATTTTTAAAACTTTTCAAACATAACTGCAACTGCAACTTTATATTTTATATTTGATTTTAAACCATAAAGTAAATATGAAATTCAGCTATATGAGCTAAGCATTACAAACTGTTGGGTAATAAGATCCCGAAAATTCAACTGTAGCAGTGTAAAATTTACGTAAAAAATTTAAAGTTCAGCAATTGATTTCCAAACATCGTCGGTTAACATATAAATCGCGTTCTTACAATGAGCATTTGAAACATGTGTTATGGGGTCTTTATACTTATAACATTCTTTTAAAAATAAATAAGTATAATTCCACCGTGTAATAATCTCCTGTGGCATGGATTTAGGTCTCAAATTAAATTGTTTACTTTTTTCTTTAAATTCTATAAGTCTATTTTTTCTATTATTACCTTGAATAACTCCAACAGCTCTTTTGACAATTTGTATTTCAGTTGCAAATAACTCAAGACCACTTTTAACAATTAAATTATAAATATGACAAGCACAACGAACATGAAATATATCAGGAAGTGACGGTTCTAATTTCACTTTTAAAAGATCTACAACAACAATATTATTAGATGCATTATCGAATGCTATACAAATTATTTTTTTATAAAGATTATAATTTTTGGCATAAGCACAAATAGTTTCGCTTATATATTTTCCAGTATGGCTTTGATCCTCGTCATACGCAAAAGCAATAATACGTTTTTCCATTTTAAAATTTTCATCAATTCAATGACAAGTAATTGTTAAATAATCATAACCGTTTAAAGCATGCCCAATATCTACAGTAAAACTAACTAGGCATGGAAGATTAGTGAACAAATATTGAAAAAAAATAACATAATCATTATAAAGTCTAAAAACATCGGCTCTACAAGTACTACGAGGAACACCGGTAAAACAAGGATTATATATTTTTTGAATATATGTAATTAAATATGAAGAAGAAGCAAAAGAAAAAGGTAAACAACCTCCGACAATCATTTTTGCTAATTCAATGCGATCCTTCTTTGGATCGTACTTAGCCAACCCCCCCGTTAATGGATTAAGTTGTTGTTGATCAGGTTCTAAATCAGTGGCCACACCCCATTGTATCATATGATCTTTCAATAAATGCCTACCTATAGTGCTTGTTCCCCCGTCACCACCCCATCTCTTATGTTTGTAAGTTTTCCCACAAATATTACATCTAACTCTATCAGTGTCCCCAACTCTATCATAAAAGAGCCACACTTTACTCCTTTTTCTCCTTACTTCTGGCTCTGTAACTTCTGATAAAGGAGGTCTACGACTACAACTAGCAGTACCAACATTGACAGAAGGAACACTAGTAGGTGTAGGAGGTTCAGTTTCTTCAAGTTCAACAATAGTATCTAATTGAACGTTATCATATTCATTATCTTCTATTCTAAAATCTTCTTGCATTTGATCATTTTGATTAGATGATGAAGAACCTACATATTTTTTACCTCTTGAACTAGATTTACGGCGCAGTCCCGACACAATTCTCCTTAGCGAAGACATTATAAAATGTTTAAATAATCAACAAATAAATATGACAATTTAATAAAATTATTAGAGAATGAAACGCGTGTGCCAAACTTCGGGATTCAGAATTCTATTGAAACTCGTAGGCCGAAGCTCGAAGTCTTGCTACTTTCCAAATTAATAATAATAATAATAAATTTAGAATTGATAATATAGAGAATTAAGAGAGTATGAGAATTGAGAGAATTGTTGAAATAATTGTGTGATAAAAATGAAAAGAATGTAGATTATTTATAGATTTTTAAAGGATAGAAATGTAATTAACAAAAAATTTAAAAAACAAAAAAAAAATTAAGCCAAACGTCCACTGACCGTTGGCCCCTCCCCCAGCCCCAACGGTAATGTTACCGTTGGGCACCAACAACCTTTTTTTTTTTAAATTTGTTCCTCACCGGTTTGGACCGGTTCAACCGGTCCGGATCCTTACCGGATTTTTGTATAACCCGTGCGGGCTGGGGTCGGGGCCAAACCAACCCCCAACCCAACCCAGGAAGTCTTACTGGTCCGGACCGGACCGGATTTTGTACCGGGTCGACCGGTCCGGTTACGGGTCAATCCGGCCCCTTAGACAGGTATAATGTAAACTAAAGTGGTAGTTGAGCCAAGAATAAGATTCATTCCTCGATTGGATATTCAAGAAAGAACACTCAACTTCTCAGTAATATTAGGTCGACCAAGTCATTGGCCAATGCAAGAGACATATTTAGGATATGCTCTGGTTGTCGACTAACATAGATGAGAAAAAGTGATCGAGCCAATTTGGATAGACAAATGACAAATCCTAAGCTTGATCGAGTGTGTCGCGAATGAAAAGAATTTATCATCTCACAAAGGTTGTGTTTACAGGAGTCATGTAAACGTACTTCACATATTGAGTTCGTCATACGGTGCAGTCTAAGAGTTCCGTATGAACCTTAATTTGATTAATGTCGATGTGTGAAGGCCTAAAGGGTAACACTAAGTCGATTGTCTTTTCGGTCTAAGGGTATATTGAGGGGTATATTGAGAGGTATATTGAGAGAGTATAAAATATTCGATTTAGAATCGAGATATTTGAACCAATAATAAATTATGGGATAATTTCTATTTGATGGAAATTATTTAATTAAGTCAAAATTTGATTGTCGGACTTATAATTAAAATGTGCTGAAAATAACAGTGGAAGCGTCGCGGCGCCTAAGAGGTTGGCAGCTGCAAGCTTTGCAGATGAGCCCAGTTAGTGTTCGTGGCCAGCTGCATTTCGATTAGTTGGGCTTTGGAGCCCAACCCTAATCCGAAAATTAACATAAACCACTAGTATATAATCAGCACTTAACCCCATAAACTAGGTTACTCACTTCTTACTTTCTGAACTCAGAGTTCAGAGAATAAAATTCTCTCAAACCTCTGTCAAGATTTTCTGGCTTTTCCGACTTTTTTGACAGAGGAGTATACCACAGCAAGGCTTGCGGTCGAAAGGATAGTCGCGTGCGCTCCCTATAGTAAAGACTACGGATAACACAAACTGTAGGTTTTGTTTATGTCATTACAGATTTTAATTGTAGCGTAATCATACCATCCGGAATTGTTAGGGTAAGTAAGTTGAACAAAATTTTAAACTTTCGTGTGCCTTACTTACATGTTTTAGACCCAACAAAACCCAACAGATGCTTGATACATCTACATGTTTTGTAACGCATACTTCACAATGAATATAGGTGTATTTCTTACATTATCAAATAAAAGAAAAGAATATAGCTGTATTTCTGATGTAGGACACAAACAAATAATATATTACAACAACAGCATACCCAGTGTAATCCCACTAAATCATACTCTATATTACACATTTAACTATTTACACTGAGCCATTTGACATGCCTCCAAAAGTTGATCAATACAAATCATATTTACCAAGCGCGTTACATATGTAACATTCGGGAGTGACGAGGGAATTGGTTAATACATCTACAAGCTGATCATTGAGTATCTTATAGGTACTGTGCTCAAAGTCTATCTATTTCACTTGGTGTTTATGTTGATGACATAATTATTGATAGTATTTACAAGGCCATTTCTAAGTTTAAACTTCTCTTTTAAGATTTTTTAGGGTTTAAGGTTGCTGAGTCCAGATGATGCACAATCTCACTGTATAAGCATATTCCTCGACATTCTTGAACAAGAATGAAAAATTGTACTGCTTATGCTAATGTACTTCTCCCTCTACAACAACATGCTCAGTGTAATCCCACAAGTGGGTTCTGGGGAGGATAGGATGTATGCACACCTTACCCTTATCTTTGTGGGTAGAGATGTTATTTCAATTTATGTGTCTTACTTTTCTTTTTAGTTTGTTTCAAAAGAATGACACTTTCTATATTTAATATGTCTTCCATCCCAATTTATGTGATGGTATTTGAATGTGCACAGAGTTTAAGAATAAAAGAAAGACTTTTGAAATTTGTGATGATCTAAAACAAGCCGTAGGTATTTGTTTACCCTTAATGAGAAATTCAAAGTTAAATTGTTACTAAATATATAAAGGTGCCATAATTTTTGGATCAACTAAAAAGAAAAGAGTGTCACATAAATTGGGACAATGGGAGTAACTCTTTAGTTCCAATATCCTACATGGCTTGTGTAAGACCATTAGATTCAAAGGGTATTTTGATACATTTTCAAAAGTCTACCGTCAGTCAAACTATGACACATAAAATGAAATAGAGGGAGTACATTGTGACATAGAGCTTGGAGAGTCTGCTTTCCATTTATCTTCTTTTCTTATTTTAACATGGTAGACAATGTTTTTATGATCGAAGAATGATAAAGAACCCCACACAGAAACCTGGAAATCCTTATAGGCAGTTAGAGGAATACTGCCCCAGTTGACCTGCATGCAAAATGCGCATTACACAATTTTACTTTGGATCTATCATCTACCTAAACTGTTTCCTTTTGATAAAATTAGAGAAAGTTTTATAACATGCCTGACTGCCGACCAAATCCCTGTGCAATGGGGACTAACCACACCACGGGTTCTGCACTTCTTTCAACACCCCTGTATTTCTCTTCAGGTATTCATAATGAGTAATTAGATTGAAGTCCTCTTAAAGAAATCCTTCTACTCAATTCTTTATAGGGCCTCAAACATCCACAATTGTAACCTTGCTTGCTACCCTTTTTAAAATTTATAGTAGAGGACTGTCAGTCGGCAATACCAATCAAATTAAACTATCTGACATCTAATACCAACATTCAGCAATTCC
The DNA here is from genome assembly GCA_029844215.1 of Przewalskia tangutica. NCBI lineage: Eukaryota > Viridiplantae > Streptophyta > Magnoliopsida > Solanales > Solanaceae > Przewalskia > Przewalskia tangutica. The sequence continues at coordinate 13,570,975 of CM056731.1, read as the reverse complement.
TGTTCTTGATAGATTAGTTGACTATTATCCTCTCAACAAGATGGTGTATCCTTTCCTATCCATTTTATCCCACATTTTATTACAACAACATACCCAGTGTAGTCCCACAAAGTGAGGTCTGTGGAGAGTAGGTTGTTTCCCACATTTTATTCTATTGAGAAATACACATGCGATTATTTTTAGAAAAACAAGGTGAATCGCTGATGTCTTTATTCGTGGGGAGATGACTGAAGGTAGTCTATTGATTGGTATAGAAGACATCCCCTCCCCCCCCCAAAAAAAAACAGAAAGTGAACATCGATAAGGAGGTTGAATCGTGGCTATGACATGAAGTGGCAGCTTCTAGATTTTTTTTATGGTTTGAGAGGATATAAATAAACATAGAAGCCAGAAGATGGGGTTGAACTAGGGAGTATCAATCGATGATTTAGAGAAATATTCTTGACACTCTCATTCATGGTGGAGCATATAGGTCATAGGCTCCTAGATTGTCACAGATATGGTTAATTGCTAGGGCTCAGAGTGTCTTGTTGAATATATATGCTAGCTGATCATCTGGACTAAGGAAATTGATGGGGACGAGTTAAGACTGGTTTTTACCTAATTTATCAAAAAATGTGTCAATTGATTTCAAATTTGTTTGGTACTTACTTTTATGGAGGACTAAATTGGACAATTATCAGTTTCATTTGTGTTATCTTTCTGAACTTAACTTTTGAAATAACAACTTTAATCACATAAGATCACATATAGCTAAAGCGATAGCTTGGTTCTCAGTTCTACATTGGACCTTGCGACCACATCTTGCTTCTTACTTTTTCACGAGGTTAAGTTTCCGTTCAAGAATGCCCACGTTCAAAAAATGAGTGTAAGGATGCTCTTATGGATGTGTGGGCATATTAGGAAGGACATGGTTAGGAACGAAGTTATACGGGGCAAGGTGGAAGTGGCCCCCATGGCGGACAAGATGAGAGAAGCGAGACTAAGATGGTTCAGACATTTGAAGAGAAGGTGTGTGGATGCACCTGTAAGGAGGTGTGAGAGGTTGGCTATAACAAGAGTAGGAGTGGTAGAGGTAGGCCGAAAAAGAACTGGGAGGAGGTGATTAGACAGAACATGGCACAACTTAGCTTACTGAGGACATGACCCTAGCTAGAAAGGTGTGGAGGTCGAGGATTAGGCTAGAAGGTTAGTAGGTACCCGAATGGTTTCCGTATTAGTAGTATTTATGTAGGAATCGTGTAGTTTTTGTTCCCAATGTGTATTACTATATGTTGCCGCATTTGCCTTTTATCTTGCTATTTTGTTGTTATATTTTCTTGATATCATGCATTTTATCATGCTAGTTGTCCCCCCCCCCCCACCGCAACCTCTCTACCCCACAAAGGTAGGGGTAAGGTCTACGTACATCCTACTCTCCCCATACCCCACTTGTGGAACCACACCGGGTATGTTGTTGTTATGTTTCCGTTCATCAAACACGATGTTTCAATATGGACCATCTGGATGACTCCGTCAACCTTTATATGCCATCTACTGTAATATAAGTGGTCATTCAGTCTTCATATTGAAGCCTTTATCCCGGGTGCGTCTTGATATATTGATGATGCATATCGCTGCATCCCAATTACTATAACGAGGATCCTGCAAATTTTGACTAACAACATCAATAACAGATGAGAGATTCAAGTGTATGATGTTAAGATAGTTCGACTTACTTATGAATCTCCTACCTGGAGTTGCTAACGACTTTCACAATCTGGAAGTAACTTGTGGAATCTTGGATGGGTCAATGGATTTAACAATTCTTCGATTTGCTCCCTCTAAATATAATCTTGTGGTTTTTGAATCTTTAAAAGTTCTATTTCTTTGTACCTGTCGTGGTTAATATTGTGTAGAGAAATATTTCATGCTTAAATCTTGAAATTAGGTGCTATGTGGTTGAGTGCTTCGTCTCGCTTTCGATAGTGTTAATTCAGGTATCAAGGCGTTAACTAGGAAACTAATATTCAATCTCTTTCTCAATATTGAAGTTTTTTTTTTGGTTTTATAATTCGTGATTTTTTGCTAACCCGTTATAGCATTTTCCCCATCCCCTCCAATTAGAAATATCAACTTTGCTACTGGATAGTTGCATCTTACGGCTGTTCTCTCTACCATTTATTTCTTGATAAATTTGTTGCACTGACCATTCAACTGAGATTCTGGTGTGCTATGCATTCAAGAAGGGGCAAATGGAAGTTACTATTTTCTTGATTTAGCGAACTCTACTTTGTATGGAAATCTTTTAACCTTTGGGATGTTCCATTTTGGTATTATATTGTGCACTCATGCTACAGGATACTGCTATGCTCATACTTCATAATCAGCATGTATTTCCCTACCAGCATCAGTTTCATCGAGGGGCTACTTTGAAGCACTTTTCTTTGAGTATTTTTTGGCTTAGAATTGTATTGTTGACATCGTCACAACTTTTAAGGACTGGTTTTCTTATGTGTTCCCCGTCCTACTCATCATTATTTGGTGCTTTGCTATTCTTTCCACCTTATTTTATGTATATCAATCAATTATCTAATAATCTTGTTGCTTTTCAGCCGAAAAATGTAGGGAGTTGGTTGGTCAAGAGGCTGCATCGAAGAGTGGGGAATTCACTTGGTTGCACTGTTTTGATGGGAGTACCGGAAGCGTAGCATGTTTAGTCAAGGAAGGTGTGAAGCTGTACTTTTATAACATCAGATCTTCTCATGTGGAGAGAGCAAGGAACTCTGCAATTGAGACTGCTCTGACTGATGCCATAGCACAAGGCATGGCAGCAAAAGAGGCAGCTAAACTAGCTCAGAAAGAAGGAGCAAAAGCTGCAAAACTAGCCGTGCGACAAACCAAGCGCATTGTTGGTCCGATTATTTCTGCTGGATGGGACTTTTTCGAAGCACTTTATCTTGGGGGTACAACAACTGAGGGGGTATTGAGGGGTTCAGGTACCTTGTTTGGCGCCTATTGGGTTGGCTATCTCGGGGAGCAGACCATGGGTAGGTTTGGTTACTTGGTTGGAAGCGAGTTGGGCAGCTGGGTTGGAGGAAAGGTTGGACTGATGGTGTATGATTTAGTTAATGGAGTGGATCATTTACTTGCATTTCTCCAACAAAAGGAAATAGAAGTCGATGGAACTGTGTCTGATGAATTATACAAGGAAACTGTAGCTGAAAGTTCGGAGGTCCCCAAGGACTCCTATGATAGTGAATCAACTACATATACAAGCTTTGAAACTTCTGAAGAGTCTAGTAGTTATGAAGCTCCTGCTTTTACAAGCTTTGAAACTTCAGAAGAGTCTAGTAGTTATGAAGCTCCTGCTTATGAGGACCCTGAAGTCCGCGAAGAATTTTAGATCGGATGAATTTCAAGCTGGTCTATACATGGTTCTTTCGATATTATTAGACATTGTCCTTTGCTTTATCGCTATTTGTACAGTGAACAGAAGGTTGTATTTTTATTCTGTTATAGGAAAGCTTTTACCTCATTGACTTTGTAAAATGAACAAACCATAGTAAGATTGCTTTTAGCCCACACATCTTGCTTTAAAATGTAACAATAACCACTATCAAGGCAACAGGGGTAATTCCTGCTTTGTCATCAGAAAAACATCCAAAACTACACCAAATTCATTATTAAAAAAAAGGCACTCTCGTGCACTAAGCTCCCACTATGCGCGGGGTCCGGAGAAGGGCCGGACCATAAGGGTACTAGATGTTTTTCTGATGACAAAGCATAAATATTACCCCTGTTCCCTTGATAGTGGTTATTGTTACATTTTAAAGCAAGATATCTCTCTCACACACAATTTCAATATCTGGAATATTGATGAAGATGGTGCAGCAGGAACTCATATCAGCCGGTTAGCATATTTCCTATCATTTTACTAACATGTATCTTGATGAAGATGGTGCAGAAGGAACTCATATCAGCCGGTTAGCCTATTTCCTATCATTTTACTAACATGTTCACGCCTCTGATAAATGGAAGTGGGATAAACTTGGAAATATGATTGATCATCAACATCTCTAGTGAAAAGTTGACTATGTGCCTCACAGGCTCTTTTTTTTTCGAGATAAAAAAGTGGACCCACATCTTAAACTTTTGAGTTCACAAATTTGGGTCTATTTTTTTATCTCATAAAAAAGAGCATCACACAACTAATGTGTGTGAGCACATTCTAAAAACTTCATCTCTAGCAATTGGGTTTTGGTCAATTATGAAAGCAAGTTTTGCACGGATTGACTTCCAAACGCACGTCTTTTATTTTGCCCTTCATATATATGGTCTTTAATTTTTGTCCTTACTACTTATTTAATGAAAATATCGAGACATGCATCGCAAGGCACATTTTTATCTTCGCAAGTTGAAATTTTGCCCCACTCGGCATAAATTCTATAGGAATTAAACTAAGTTTTGTAGTATGTCGAGTGTTTAAATTTTTTTCTTGTTTGGCACAATTTGTGTGGATGTTAGGATACATATGCCGAAGTTAAACATAAACTATGCCGAACAAATTCTAAAATTATATCATTTTTCAGATTATGTTGAAAGTTGTCTTGTCCGACATAATTTGTAAGGCTGTTATGATACATATGACAAAGTTAAATGTAAATTATGCCTTGCGAAATCTAAATTATGCCGCATCAGAAAATGTTGAAGGACAAAAAATAAAAATTATAAATTTGAGGGCAAAAATTAAAGATCGAGATAAGCGCATTTGTGCGAATGACCCGGGCAAAGATGGCCCATTTGGACTAATTCAAGACTTAGACTTATCTTCTCCCTTCACTTTAATGTTACCCGGCTCAAGATCTGTTACACCTCGAATACCAATCGGGAAAAACTTTACTATAATTGTGTAGGGCAATTCGCATGAATATCCTTATTTCGAGGCGGTCTTTAATTTTTGTCATTAAATTATAAAAAAAAAGTTTTGCAAAAATTAAAGATCGAGATAAGTGCATTTGTGCGAATGAGCCACGCAATTGATGGGCAATTTGGACTATCCCTGACTTGGACTTATCTTCTCCCTTCACTTTAATGTTACCCGACCCAAGATTTGTTACAACTCGAATACCAATCGGGAAAAACTTTACTATATTTGTGTAGGGCAATTCGCAGGAATGCCCTTATTTTGAGGCGGTCTTTTTTTGTCCATCAAGTTAGAAATTTTTAAATTTTGCAGTTATTAAATTTTTTGGATTCTAGATTCGAACTTAGCTCAGTAAAAAAATTATAATACAGAGTTTGGATTCGCAAGACAGAGTTTGTCTCCTTAAGGCATACTTTGTTTTTATGCATAAGACAAGCTCTACCTTAAGACGTGGCTTGCCTTAAGGCAGAGTTTGCATTCAGACATAAAATAAATTTTGTTTTGCGATTTTTTTAAAATTATTTTATTGAACAGGGTTCGAACCTGAAATCTCGAGGTATTTTTAATCACTTCCTTAAACAAAAGGTAAAATTAAAGACAAACAATTTAAGGGGTAAAAAATAAAGACTAATGCCTTTGAAGGGATATCCGCGCAAAAACTTGTCGTGGACTCCAAAACAAATATTATTTTATGACTGCGTATTCCCTAAATCGTGATTTGTAGAAATATGCTTTACACGTGTTGCTAAGTAGAAATTCATGTCAATATTTGGCATGAAACATGATGTATGATTTATCATTTGTAAATCTATAAAAGAAAAAGAAGCAAATTTCAAATATTAGAATAAGAAATGTAAAAGTTCCTGACAGTGATTCATAATTCCGGACTGTAAAAATTATTTAGAAAAGGTAAATCTTCCTTGTCCCTCTCATTCTTCCAAATAGAATAAATATGCAATTATAAGACATAAATGATAAGAAGATATTAAGGCTAATTATCTTCCAATATTAAGGCTAATTATTCCTACCTTATCTTGCTAATTAATATATTGCATCCTACCATATATACTTGATATTCTACTTAATTACAATATTCATTATTATTATCATTCATTATTATTAAATGATAATAATAATGAATGATTCTATCACTCACCCGCAGTGATGGTGTGAAGGGACGTGGAGCATCCGTACTTGTCCGCGTGAAACTTTTTCGCGGACAAAGTGAATATCCAGTTCTATATGTTTTGTGCGTTGATGATTGACTGGATTGCCAGAGAGGTATATGGCACGACATTGTCACAGTAGACTAGCGTGGCCTTCAGAATGGGACAATGAAGTTCAAATAGTAGATTCCGTAGCCAACATGATTCAGATACTACATTAGCCACTCCTCTGTATTCTGCCTCGGCACTAGACATGGATAGCGTGGGCTGGCGCTTGGAGGACCAGGAGACCAAATTGTCTCCCAAAAAAATACAATATCCTGATGTGGAGCGTCTAGTATCCGGACATCCTCCCTAGTCAGCGTCAGTATAGGAGACCAGAGTCAATGCTGATGAGGGATATAAATGCAAGACATAGTCCAGAGTCCCCTGAATGTATCTCACTATGCGTTTCAGAGCATGTATGTGTTCTTCCATGGGATTATACATGAAGAGGCAAACTTGTTGTACAACATAGGAAATATCTGATCGGGTAAATGTCAGGTATTGTAGGGCGCCAGCTAGACTTCGATACAGTGTTGGATCGGCAAAGGATTTTACGGATATCCCACTCAATTTTGACTTTGTGTCCACTGGAGTCCCTGAAGCTTTACAGCTGGCCATGTCTGCCCGTTCCATAATTTCTGTTGCATACTTCTTTTGTGAGAGAAACAGGCCACCTTTATGACGAGTAACCGTTATGCCTAGGAAATAATGTAGCTGTCCAAGGTCCTTCATTGCAAATTCAGAAGCTAGCTGAGAAATGATGGACTTGCGGAGAGCATCTGAGGAGGCAGTCAAAATTATATCATCCACATAGAGAAGAAGATATGCAATATTGTCACCCTGTCTGTAAATAAACAGTGAATTATCGGAACGACTGTGAGAAAACCCAAGTTGTGAAACATGGTCTGCAAAGCGCTTGTACCAGGCTCTTGGTGCTTGCTTTAGACCATACAACGATTTTCTGAGGAGGCACACATGATTGGGATATTTGAGGTCCTTGTATCCCAAAGACTGATACATGTATATTGTTTCATTAAGCTGGCCATGAAAAAAAGCATTTTTGACATCCAGTTGATGAAGTGGCCAATCCTTAGAAAGAGCCAAACTGAGGACGGTTCTGATTGTTGTTGGTTTAATCACTGGGCTGAAAGTCTCTCCACAGTCCACTCCAACTCGCTGCGTTTTGCCATCACCTACAAGACGGGCTTTATGCCTCTCAGAAGTACCATCAGATTTTTCCTTGTGACTAAAAATCCACATAGACCGAATGATGTTAGCATTTGGTGGACGAGGTACTAAGTCCCACGTCCTATTTTTAATTAGGGCATTAAATTCGTCATCCATAGCCATTTTCCAATTTAGGTCATGGAGGGCAGACACATGATTACGAGGTAGTGGTGACTTTGAGACTTGGGTGTGAAGGCTATATTTAGTGTTTGATTTGACAATGCCCCGTTGACAACGTGTAACCGGTCGGTTAGGTGGTGCTAGGTTCGGGGATGGTAGGCGATGGATCGACGCCACCGCCGACGTAAAATCGGCGGGATCAGATTGGCTTGGGGCGATGGATCGACGCCACCGATGCGATAAGATGCACACACTTTAAACGCAAGTGCACGTTATCGTGACAAGTAATATAGTCTTAGTAAGACCGAATATCGTCCACAAGGATTAGGGTTCAATTACCAACTATCTATTTTCTAGTATCTATTTGGTGAATTTATGATTGATTTGTTGTTTATAACTACGAATTATGCAGGCTATTTTAATATAAAGATTTACTTCAGTGGTGATGAGAATAGGTCTTTCATGTATCCTCACTATCTGCTTATGCTACTTACTAATGCATTAACTTATGGTATTCTTCTTTAGGAGAAAGCAGGTTTACGAAATCGTTTTATACTCCCGCTAGGGTTATATAAACACTCAACCCCAGTATCGCACCTTACCTACCTTTCAGTGATAAGGATAACTGTCGCGCCCTTTTCCGGCCGCGGCATTTTTATAAACTCCTGCTGCTCAAATTAAAGGTTAGAAAAATAATAAAAGGGAATCATATTAAAAGAATGTTAAAATCGCAAAAGAGGCTAAAGGTGCAAAATGCTAAGAAGTGCTAAAGTTTAAAAGGGGTGCTAAAATGCTAAAGGGTTCGCGGAGTCGCCACCTAATTAATTGGGTGAATTAGGACACCTAAATGTCAACTAGGTTAAAGTCAACACTAACTCCATTTTTATGGTCTGCTAAACTTAATGAGATTCTGGGTAAGGGCTCTTTATTAATCTAGAGGGAAGGGGTTAGGCACCCTCTAAGATCCGCTAACTTGCGGTTGTCCTGCCAAACCTAGGGTTAATTATTATGCTAAGGAAAAGGTATATAAAAAACGTTTTAAGAGGGAGAGTATACGACATATTTTTGCAAGATTTATGTATTTAAAGTCAAAGTCAATTTTGAGAAATATGCAATTTAAGATGCCTAAATACTATATTAAACATAGGTATAACAGGAGTAAAATGTGTGCAAGTATTCTTTTACCTAAGGAGTATGTATCACCTAACATAATAATGTAAGCTTATCATGACAAACGTGTGCTTGTAAGATAAAGTAAAATAAAAAAAAAAAACGTTTTTCTTATGCCATAGGAATATTTCCTATTCTGTATTTCGTATTAATTTGCAACACGGTTTGGCAAATAATATCCCAGCTTATTATGCGAATGTAGGGTGTTAAGTGATCTATTATGACTATTAAACAAGGCAAGGCAAACCTAAAGTAATTAATTTAAGGTAAGTAAGTCAAACTCATTTCTAGCTATTGATTCCAGATTTAACTATTCTAAATGCTAATTAATAGTGTAGCGTTAGCCAATTAATTTACAACAAATAAATAAGGCAGAATAAAAAATAAGTAAAGATGACTCGAAGGAAAGGCGATGTCTTTTCGCCGGCGGCTTGGAATTTCTGGCACAAACATAGATGCACATAGATGTGGGTTTTCACGTTTACTACCACGAGTCTCGCCATGAGACTCTTTGTTGCTCCGATGCGTTTCATGCAAAATAGAAGAAGATAAAGATTAGTATATGCTACAAACAATGTAAATAAAATGCTCTTCTGATTCCTATGTAAATATAGGAGTCTAAGATAGATTGTCCTGTCCGGATAAATAAATCTACAACCTGGTTCAAACAACTATTTTAAGGGGCCATTAGTAAGCGAGCAATATGCAGAACTAGAAAATTTTAATAGGATCAATCAAACACACATATCCCATGACATGTTACACGAGCATACGGTGATCCTAGATTTAGCATAATTACCCTTATTTAAGTTATTTCATTGCATATTTAGCCTATAGATTCATAAACGTGCTGATTATAATCATGCCAACTTGTCATTATTATTTTTTGTAGCAAAAAAGGTATTCATGGACAGGCATCCAAGAACTTCATCTTTATCATAATGTTTACATACAAAACGTAGGGGGGCATATCTAATTGCAGAGTATGGCCATACATTATGCCAACCTCTTCGAATACTAAAGCCGGCAACAAATAACACCACATTTCAAAGACAAAACCACATAATATATTCCAGCCTCAACAGTTAATTAGTTATATTGACAATAGATCGGAAATGTGATATAATATAATACTCAATCTATTCAGATTATGGCAGCGTATTGTCAAATATGAATTTAATCGATTTACTTAATGAATCGAACCATACTAAATAGGCTTGTTAATGCACAAATACCATTGCATACACAATTAAATAAGAGGAAACAGGATTCAAAGGGATTTGATTTTACATAGTTTATACGTAACTAATATTAATCTTAAACTGACATATTAATCACTCTATTTAACTAATCGTGCTGATAATCACATAACACATACCAGAGCAGTGAAACCCAGATAAACACAGACTTATGAGGACATTAAACCGTCAAAAATAGGATTTAAAAACAGATCTAAGCTTACTCAAACCACTCAAACTGATTCAAACATACGTAACAAAAGCGAATAATACACTGCATCTATAGCGAACAAAAAAATGAGAATTTAATTGAAAATGCATTTGGCTTTACCTTCTCGGACAAATAACCGGGGCAGCGTATCAAGTCGTCGGTCCACTCGACGGGTTTCGGGTTTTCGATGCGAAAAAGGGCAAAGTTTATCCGTGGATGGCTTCTTGACTGATATGGAGAGGAAGGGTTTCGAAGCCCCTGTTATTGCGATGCTAATACCCTGGATGCTGAGCCAGAACTAACCGATGCTTTCCTTACTGAGCTCTGCCCTCCTCCCTATTTTTGCGTGTCTTTTCAAGTGTATAGAGGTTGGTTTATATAGCTCCAAATTGGATTCTAAATTGGGTGCGATTTGGACTGCATGTAAAACTTTGGTAAGGATTGATTCGTGAGGTATTTCTTACCATTAATGGGTGATTCGGACAGATTTGGCTGCTTATTTTGGACGAATCTTGGTACTAATATCTTGTATAATCTGTTAAGGCAAGTATTGCTTATGGTAAGTTGGTTTTGAGGGCTCGACCACGATTTTGGATGGTACTGGCAGGGGAAAGGAAAATCGCCAGATTTTCCTCCCTAAAATCCGGTGAGATTCGTGTGTGAAGGGGAGGGAAATATGCGGCGGTTCTCTAGGGTTTTCTAGGTCAAGGGAGCGGGAGTGAAGGGCTGAGGGGAAATGAGGGTGTGCGGGCTCTTGGGTGATAAGTGGAAGGATTTGGCCGGGTCGCGGGTTTGGGCCAGTAGGTTTGTTGGGCTGCGGGTTTGGCTGTGTTAATAAATGGGCTGGGTAGATTTTAGGAGTTAACTAATTAGGTATTAGTTTAGGTTAGTTTTAATTATTAGGTATTTAATTAGTGGTAAGTTATTTTAATCAGTGATAAGTTAATTAGTGGTAAACCAATAAGCTAATGTGATTAAATTATTTAGGTGTTTTATTAGCCTAAGTTATTATTATAAACTATTATGATAATAAATGTGGGTGTGCTATTTAACGTTTTAAATGCGGTGCTATTATTTAAAACCTTATTTATTGTGCATTATTACGAAGTTAAATTAAAATGCATTGAGTTTATATTAAATTACTTAAATGCCGAATGCGAGTACGATATTTAAGAATTGTTTAAAGCCTTATAAATGCTACGCTATTAAATGCATATATCAGATTAAAATTGATTTTTAAATTACAAATGATTACTAATAAATGCGGCTATGCTACCTGACACGACGTTATCGCTAAATTATTTATTTTATGCATTTATTAATTATTTAAGAATTACGACAAAGCTTAAAGTTAATAAATGCGGGCGCGGGACTCTAAGTGCTTAAAACTTCTACGTAAGACGCGACGCCATTATTAAATTAATTATTTATGCCTGTTTTTATGTTTTATTCGCTGCATTTTATTATAGAAATCCTAAAAAATTATTTTACAAAATTAGTGCGATTTTATAGTTGATGGATGGACGGGAGGGTCAAAATTGGGTGTCAACAATAACTTTATAGGAGGATTAAGAACAAAAACCTAGTTGACCGTCACGCACAATGCGCAAAATTAGGGTTGTTAAGCCTCTCATCAACGCTACATAAATAATTGAGGTATTTTCATCCCCAATCCAAGAATGTCTACCCAACTTACAGCATATTCACAATCCCGCCTTCTCTGTTTGTGATTAGATATCATATAGTGATAATTAGTTGTCAATTAATTACCAAGAATTCAACTCAATTATTGGATAGATCTCACAATAAGAAAAATAACCATAAGCATGCATTAATTTATAACATAAGTTTCTAGCAATTCAACATGGAAAGCCCTATAAGAGAATTAGTTCCTAGCCATAAATATGACAAGAACTAATTCAAAGTTCATCATAAAATCAAATAAAGTAAAGAAAAGGAAAAGAAATTACTAAACTAATGGTATCCAATCTCCAAGCCAAAGTTTTGTGTTGTGCGAAGGGAACCCTTAAAAGCGCCTAGGGTTCTCCTTTTATAGTCGCAAACCGCCACCCTCTTTTCCTTCAGTTCGCCTGATTTTCAAAAGACCTAATTTTTCAGCGTCGCCGCGGCGCATGGGCCAGCGCACGGAAATTTGCAATCCGTCGGGTGTTTTGGCGCGCGCCCGATATCTCGCTGCTCGAGGCCGCTACTGTATCTTCAGTAGCTCTCCGGATGTTTAGCGCCGCGCCCCGATTTGTTGTTCGAGTAGCGCGCTACCGAGTTTCGACCTCTACGGATAGTGGCGCCGCGCCCGCTGATCAGAGGAGCTGGCTACCGGTCTTGATTTTTCCCTCGTTCGCCACTTTCTCTGATTCCAGCTCTGACATCTCCTCTTTTGCCCTCTTTTTGCTATTTTTCCGTCATTTGGCCATTTTAACCACTTTGACTCAAAAGAAAGAAAAACTATCATAATACGACACTTATATGTGCAAAATGGGACAAAAGACTAACTAAAACTGACTCAAAAAGTGTTTATAAAATACACCGATCAAATACCCCCAAACTTAACCTTTGCTCGCCCTCGAGCAAAGATATAAAGAAAAAAAAAAGACTCAAAGAACAAAAAAAAAAAAAAAAAAAAAAAGACTCACTGCCATTGATCACTTTTGCTGCATTAGTGTTAACTAGAAAAACATGAAGGTTAGCAAAATAATATGCAGGAACATATAGCATGAAATTTCAGCATACTAAGCACATGAAGCTAGATATTTCGCAAACTCATATTATTCATGCTTAATGGAAATCAATATACTAAATCATGCATCTAAATTCAAGAATTCCTATGGCATGCTTACTTGCTACTCTCCACTAATTCTGGATATGCATAAAAGAGATCTTCATGACTTTAAGGGTTGTAATGTAGGCTTAGGTATAGGTAGGTAAAAATAGGCAATTTAGGCTCATTTCGTGTACCATAAGCTCTTCAGCTTTTCAGTATTCCCTTTTTTTTTTTTTTTATTCTTTTCTTCATTTCGATTCTATCTGTCCCCTCATTTGTTTTGGGAGAGTGAAGTATCTAATAATGACAAGCACCCCCAAACTTAGGCTTTTGCCTATTTCTTATTACTTTTGTATTGGGGTGCAACAGACTTATTCACTCTTTTTGTCTCTTTTTTTAACACATTGTATTCCACTATTTCATATTTTCACTTATGGTACAATTTGTTGGAATATAGGGTGTCAAAGAAGAAGTTTCAAATTTAGGCTCAATGGGGCTGACTAGGGATATTTTTAAAGTACGGGATAGAAAAGAATGGTAAGAATTGACTATCAAAGAAATGCATGAGTCATCTCCCTAACATGCATATCCTAACTATTTCGCCTCTAATAGCAAGCAATCATAACACATAAGTATTTATCATTTAGCATGCATAACTCAAGCAAGAAACTCCAAATAGACAGATTCTGTGAGTTTTTGGCATATCTAACTTAGGTGTTTAGATAGTTGCTTCAATTCCTTTACATCACCTTACTTCACTAGGTGTTTCTAGCAACTACAGCCTACATGATCTTTGACAGACAATTATGACTCAAAAAAGGAAAATTTTTTGGTGACTCAAAATAAACATAAAACAATCAAAAAGACTTAAATAAAACATAACATGACACAAATAAACAAAACACAAATAAACACCCCCAAACTTAAATCACACATTGTCCCCAATGTGTGCAGACTCAAAGACAGTAAAGGAAATAAGACTTACAAACTTTGGCTAAGATGGTGGTGGTGGCGGTGGATACTACTTTGAATTCCGTGAGGGGAGGAGAGCTCTTGGTGTTTGATTTGGCGATAGGGCCTTCGGATCAGGGTGTCTTCCAGAATTCAAATTTGCCGTGCCAGGCCACGCCGCAAATGGCGCGCGCCAAACTCTGTCTTTGGTTACGAACTTCCGCCGCGCTCTCGATTCCGAGCATCTTACGATTTATCGCGCGCCGCTTCCTGGCGCCGCGGCTGCCCGCTTTTTCCGAAATCAAAGCCTGCTTCAAATGCCTTTCGCTTTGTTTGTGCACTGCCAATAACACAAACACAAGACCCCAAGACCGTGAGACTGTTCTTAGACAAAATAAAATAAACTAAAGACAGAAATTAAAATAACATAATTGAAACTGTTGGGTTGCCTCCCACAAGCGCTGTCTTTAACGTCTTTTAGTCGGACGCAAGTTCCTTATTATTTTAAGGTATGAGAAGTTACCAAGTTCATGTATTCCATTTCATTGATCAGGTAGGGTTTTAACCTCTGTCCGTTTACCTTGAAGGCATCTCTCTCTCTCCCTTTTATTTCAATCTCTCCATATGAGAATACTCTCACCACCGTGTATGGTCCTGTCCAACGTGATTTTAACTTGCCTGGAAACAATCTCAACCTTGAGTTGAATAACAACACTTGTTGTCCTTCTTGAAAGTCTTTTGGTATCAAATTCTTATCGTGCCATGCTTTCGTTCGTTCCTTGTAGATCTTTGCATTCTCATAGGCATTGTGTCGGAATTCATCTAATTCGCTTAGCTGTAGTAGCCTCCTCTGTCCTGCTGCCGTGGTATCCATGTTTAACTTCTTCATTGCCCAGTATGCTCTGTGTTACAACTCTACTGGCAAATGACATGCTTTACCAAAGACTAATTTATAAGGTGACATACCAATTGGTGTTTTGAATGTTGTCCGGTATGCCCACAATGCGTCATCCAATTTGATGGACCAGTCTTTCCTTGAGCCGTTCACCGTCTTTTCTAATATGCTCTTTACTTCTCTATTTGATACTTCGCCGCCCATTAGCTTGAGGTGGTAGCGGTTGTAGTCTTGATGGTAAACTCCATATCGGGAAAGCAATGAATTCAGCTGTCTATTACAGAAATGGCTCCCTTCGTCACTAGGTGTTTCTAGTAACTACAGCAATTATGATCTTTGACAGACAATTATGACTCAAAAAGAAAGAAAAAAAAATTGGTGACTCAAAATAAACATAAAAACAATCAAAACGACTTAAATAAAACATAACATGACACAAATAAAACAAAACACAAATAAACACCACCAAACTTAAAACACACATTGTCCCCAATGTGTGTAGACTCAAAGACAGTAAAAGAAATAGACACTTACAAACTTTGGTTAAAATGGTGGTGGTGGCGGTGGATAATGCATCGACCATTGGTTGAACAAGAAACTCAGCTCGTTGATTTGTTGCATTGTTTCTTCAGCCTTGTACTATCAGGTTCAATGTCCGCATCATCCTCATCCGATTACGATACAATTGCTCCATTGTGGGCGTTGGAGGTTCTCGCCGTGGTTGGCCTGTGGCTAGGTCCTCGCCTCATATGAGCCCCTATTTCAGCTCATCTTCGCCCATGGCGGCCTCTGCCGCCGCATCTTTGGTTGTACTCTCGTCCCGCCGGGGCTTGGTGCTGGAAAGAGTGCACTATCCCATAGGATACGGCGGTTGGTTTCTTTCGAGTGTCGGTGGTAGGTTTGGAACCGCACTCATGTGACATAGCTTGGTGATAACTGAGCCATGTCCCAATCCGCCTGTTGTTACCAACCTGCTGATTTCTTCAATGCTCTGCACTATTTCTTTCCCCACATCAATCGTCAACCCCATCATAATTCCATATATCAGTTTGATCCTATCCTCTGGCACTCTAGTGAAGTGCGTGAATGGAATCATGCGGGCGCTGACGAAATATAGCCAACCTTTGGCTACTTTGTTGAATTGACACCTGTTCAGTGCTCTTGACCCATTTCTTCCAATATCAAAAACAGCTCCCTGGTAGCTCACGGTGTTTGCGACGATATCCCAGTTTATGTTGTTGGTGCTCCTAGACCATGTTCTAAAATGGCTCCGATCACCAATTCCTCCTTCAACATCAACTGTTTTCAATTGTATATTGATATCTTACGCCACAGCACATAGCGCCCCTTACAAAGCATCCCCTTTCCACCTTCTCCGAAAATTGCATAAAATTCAAGCACCGTTGTTGTGTTTATCGCCGCTATCTTCTGCAGGTTCACAAATTTTCTCCAATCCCTTAACTCAATCATCGCCCGAATGGGCTCATAAACATCTTCTTCCCCATATGACTCCCTCTGGTAGTCCATTCTCCTTTCTGGTATTATGGGTCTGGTATCAAGCTTTTTGTATCTTTGGAAGGCTTAGTAGCTCACAAACCTATTTTCATCGTATTGTGGGGTTGGGGTGGATGTGGAGCCTCTTCTTTTCCTGGTGGCCATGGTTAAAACAGTTTCTGGGGCTTACAATTTAATGGCACAAATGTTTCCTACAAAGTTGACAACTAGCAGCGAACACAACACCCCCAAACTTCAACTTTTCTACCCAATATCCACACCCCTTTTCTACTCTTTTCTCTAAACTTCACAATCAACTTTTCAGTACCCAATTGCTTCAACTACAATACTCCTTCAAACTACTACCTCCTGTGACTTCAGTAAAGGATTCAAGAACAGAAAAAGATTACCTTTTTATGAGAAGCTTCAAGCTTGTTATTGTTTCAATTGGTGGTTTGAGGCTATGGAATGGAGCTTTGTTGGTTGAGAAGGCTAAGGGTTTTTGGGAATTTAAGAGCTTAGGTTGTGGTTGGGTTGGATTTGTGGAGGATTTGTGGGCAAATTTCTGGAATTTCGTGGGTTTTTGGAGAGGGAATGTTAGGTTTTTGAATTTGGAATTGGGGAAAATCTGATTTTTGGGCGTTTTTAAGTTTCTGGATTCCCGCTTCGGCACCGCTTTCGCTTTAGCGCGCGCCAAACTCAACGCCTTCGGACTTTCTGCTACGCGCTAAACTTGGCAAATTTTCTGGGATTTTGGCGCCGCGCCGCCATGGAAGCCGCGCTTAAACTTCGCTGCTCGATTCTTTTCAGCCGCGCTTACCCGCTTTTCTGGAAATCCTGGCTTTCATTCAGTTTTTCGTCCTTCCGTTTATTTCCCTGCACCTATCAATCACAGCACAAACACAAGAACCCAAGACCGTGAGATTGTTCTAGACAAAATAAAATAAACTAAAGACAGAAATTAAAATAACATAATTGAAATCGTTGGGTTGCCTCCCAACAAGCGCTGTCTTTAACGTCTTTTAGCCAGACGCAAGTTCCTTAGCCTTAATAACCCTGGGGTGGATTAAGCCCCCAACCTATCCATTTCCTCCACATTTGGCATTTTCTTTTTCTTCTTTTCTTCTTAGCATTATCAGTAAGGGGGGGTTCAGGAATACTTACCTCCTTTAGTGGCATTTCAGCAAACCATGTCTGCTTTCTTGGGCTCATCGCTCTTTGGTTGACTTGTATTGGCTCGCATGGGGGTTTGATGGTGCTGATTGCAAAGCACCCACTCATTGTTGGTGGCTCAATGACGTGTTTAAAAACTTTAAACACCATTTCTTCAGACTCCACCCTTAGTGTTAATTCTCCTCTTTCAACATCAATCAAAGCTCTCCCCGTTGCTAGGAATGGCCTCCCCAATATGATAGGTATTTCCGCATCTTCTTCCATATCAAGAATGAGGAAATCTGCAGGAAAAAAGAATTTTCCTACTTTCACAATCACGTCTTCAATCTTGCCTCGTGGATGAACCACTGTCCTGTCGGCCAGCTGTAGGCTTACTGTGGTTGGTTTGGCCTCATCCAACTCTAATCTTTTAAAAACTGATAAGGGCATCAGATTTATACTCGCCCCTAAATCACACAAGGCTCTGTTGCAAGTTACCCTGCCCACTGTGCAAGGTAGTGTAAAGCTTCCAGGATCCTTTAGCTTTGGTGGCAACTTTTTCTGCAAGATAGCACTACACTCTTCTGTTAGTGCTACTATTTCATACTCTGCCAGCTTTTTCTTCTTCCCCAAAATCTCCTTCATAAACTTGAAATAGGAGGCATCCGCTCTAATGCTTCATGAAAGGTATGTTGATATGCAACTTTCGAATGTCTTCAAAAATTTGGAGAATTGTTTATCAACCTTTCATTGTAGTCTCTGGGAAAGGGATCTTCTCTGTATACTCCTTCTCCGAGTTTTCTACCGCTTGGGCTAGGCTCAATCACCTTCTTTTTCTAACTCGCTTTCTCAACCATCGGCCGAGGTGATCGGCCGCTTCCAATCGTTTCCACTTCTCAACCGCATCGCCGACATCGCTTCCTGATTTACCTCTGTATTGCTTGGCAATGTCCTTGTGGCTCTTTGTTTGTCTGCTTTGCTACCGACCCACTGTGTCTCAAGTTTCAACGAGGATCTAATCACATGAATCGCTGCGTGCAGGCGTTGGCAAGTCTTTATCCAAGCTCATCGACTTTTCTTTCAACCGGTGCATTGAAGCCGCTGGGCTTGAATGAAGCGGTTGCCGATTCGCTCACTGATTCTCGTATTGGCCCCTATACCGATTCTCACGCTCGACATCGGTTCTCACGCTTCGATACTAGTTCTCATGTTCTCGTATTGGTTCTCGCTGTTCGTGCCGATTCTCGCCGCTCGGTCTCTCCATGAGAAATTTGGGTGGTTCCTCCACCGGATTATAAGTGTTGCAGTAGGGGTTGTTCGTTCTCTCGATAATTACCTATGGCTTGACACTGCCGCTTCCATTGGTATATTATTGGGATCCGCTGACGGACACCTATCAAATGTATGTGGGCCACCACATATCTCACAGCTTTTAGGCATATGTACGATTCATCGACATCAGTATGTTCTTTGCAATTTTCGCAGAGGGCCACTGGGCATTCAAGGCAGCAATAACATCTATTTCATGGACTCCCACTGTTCTTCTCCCATTTGTCGACCTCTCTTCCGTGACATGGTTGTTAGTGGCCATGTTTTCTAATAACTCATGAGCGTCGTGTGCTGTTTTCCTCATGAATGCTCCACCCGCTGCTGCATCTATGATAGTTCTGGTTGTACTGCTCAGCCCGTTGTAGAAGATGTGGACCAAGTTCCACAACTCAATGCAATGGTGTGGACACTTTCTCTGTAGATCTTTGAACCTTTCCCAAGCTTCATATAAGGACTCTCCATCTGCTTGGTAAAAGTTGTTCAACTCCCCTCTTAGTTTTGCTGCTTTACACGGAGGAAAGAACTTGACTAAGAATTTATGTGTCAGCTCGTGCCATGTGAAAATCGAATCGGCCGGCAGGGAATTCAACCATACTTTTGCTCTATCCCTGAGTGAGAAGGGAAAGAGCCTCAACTGACAAGATCATCGAACGCCGTTATATCTAAAGTTGCACATAGCTCCAAGAAATTAGCTATGTGCATATGTGGATCCTCAGATGGTCCTCCGAATTGCATCAGTACCGTACTCATGCTCGTAATCGCCGGTTTTATATCGAAGTTGTTGGCTCCTATTGCAGGGAGCCTAATGCATGTTTGTGCTTCATTCACTCTTGGTAGCACATAGTCTCCCAAACTCCTTTCTGGCTGGATTTGGACTCTCTCTTCCACGTCTATGGGTGCTTTCCTAGGTATTCCTGGGTGGGGTTGATTCTCTCTTAACCCTTCTCCCATCTCGTTGTTGTTCTGAACGTCGTTCATCTCTAACAAGGTTGCAATCCGCTGATTCTTTCTGTTCTGTTTGCATGTTTTCTCAATTTCTAGATTGAAGGGAACAAGAGTGTCTGCTCCTCTTCTCCTTCGCATAAACTGCCTTCCTGAAATAGATCAAAAACAGACAACAAATCACGGCACCTCGAATTTTCAAAAGAAAAACGTAAAAATTAAAAATTAAAAATTAAAATAAAAACCAAATTAGAAATTAAAAATAGACAAATTTGATATTGAACTAATGCCTAATCCCCGGCAACGGCGCCAAAAACTTGATGCGCGGTAAGATGCACACACTTTAAACGCAAGTGCACGTTAACGTGACAAGTAATATAGTCTTAGTAAGACCGAATATCGTCCACAAGGATTAGGGTTCAATTACCAACTATCTATTTTCTAGTATCTATTTGGTGAATTTATGATTGATTTGTTGTTTATAACTACGAATTATGCAGGCTATTTTAATATAAAGATTTACTTCAGTGGTGATGAGAATAGGGCTTCCATGTATCCTCACTATCTGCTTATGCTACTTACTAATGCATTAACTTATGGTATTCTTCTTTAGGAGAAAGCAGGTTTACGAAATCGTTTTATACTCCCGCTAGGGTTATATAAACACTCAACTCATGATCGCGCCTTACCTACCTTTCGGTGATAAGGATAACTTTATAGGAGGATTAAGAACAAAAACCTAGTTGACCGTCACGCACAACGCGCAAAATTAGGGTTGTTAAGCCTCTCATCAACGCTACATAAATAATTGAGGTATTTTCATCCCCAATCCAAGAATGTCTACCCAACTTACAAAGATATTCACAATCCCCTTCTCGAGAATCGATTAGAAATCATATAGTGATAATTAGTTGTCAATTAATTACCAAGAATTCAACTCAATTATTGGATAGATCTCACAATAAGAAAAATAACCATAAGCATGCATTAATTTATAACATAAGTTTCTAGCAATTCAACATGGAAAGCCCTATAAGAGAATTAGTTCCTAGCCATAAATATGACAAGAACTAATTCAAAGTTCATCATAAAAACTGAAATAAAGTAAAGAAAAGGAAAAGAAATTACTAAACTAATGGTATCCAATCTCCAAGCCAAAGTTTTGTGTTGTGCAGAAGGGAACCCTTAAAAGCGCCTAGGGTTCTCCTTTTATAGCCAAACCGAACCTCCTCTTTTCCTTCGGGCGACCTGCATTTTCGTCAAAGACCTAATTTTTTCCGTCGTGGCGAGACTGGAAATGTATGCCTGCCGTGATGGAAGCCATTGCCCGATGGTCTGGCTGGTCGAGTCACCGCTAGTGAAATTGGCTGGTGTCGATGTCCTTGTCGATGGTGAAGCGATATGTTGAGAGCGGTGCCAGAGTTGAAATTTCTTGTTCTCACGGGCTGGACCAGTGGCCGGAATATTGGTGATTCTAGATGTTGTGTTATCCGGGTGTCTTGACATATAATGAAGCACATACTAGGATAATCCATCCTCTAAAAAAATCATAATTTGGTGTGTTAGAAGTGTTCGTTTTTGAAAATGGGAATTGTGTTTCAACAAAAATGACATGACGACTTATAAAGATTTTCTTTGTGTTTAAGTCGTAACACTTGTACCCCATATGATTGGAAGGATATCCCAAAAAAAGAAAGGAGAAGATCGGGGTTGTAATTTATGGATAATGGTGGATGAGAATAGTGAAAAACATAAACACTCAAAAACCTGTAAGTGTGAGTAGGAAGGTTCCCGTAGGTATAAGATTTTGAGTGGAGCTTGGTAGGACAAAGTTTTATGTGTGAGAATATTCAGTAAGTATGTGGCCGTTTGTAGGGCGTGATGCCAAAACAATGGGGGTACATGAGCATGGGCAGGGATGTTCAGATAATGTTATTGATAGTTATTATTTGTCGTTCCGCTTTCCCATTTTGTGACGATGTATGGGGACATGAGAAACGAAAGTTTAAATCATTGATGTTGCAAAAATCTCAAAATTGTTTATTGTCAAATTCCCTCCCATTATCACATTGTAAATTCTTGATATCCCGTTCAAATTGATTTTGAATGAAAACTCAAAATTTTAGAAAGATTGAAAAAACTTGTGATTTTTTCGACAATGGAAATGTCCATAGAAATTTTGAGTAATCATCCAACAAAAGCAAATAATACTTATGGCCCAACGAGCTCAAAACGGGGGAAGTCCAAATATCACAATGTATTATATCAAATGGCATCAAAGTGCATGAAGACGAAGAAATAAATGGCAATTGAATATGTTTCCCAAGTGGGCATGAATGACGCTTATTCAAAGTTCTAGGTTTGGAACATGCAATAACATTATTTTGCTTGAGGGAGTTTAAAACATTAGCTCCCGGATGGCCCAAACGTTCATGCCAAAGTGACTGTGTCAAAGCAGTAAAAGATAAAGGAATCTTGGTTGGTGTGGTGATAGGATAGAGCTCCCCTTGGCTATTACATCTCATGAGTTGTGTCCCCGTCTGAAAATCATACACAGAAAAAATCAAAAGAGTCAAATTTAACGGACACCCAATTATCGGTTGTAAATTTTCTGACAGACACCAAGCTTTTAATCAATTTTGGAGCATGTAGAACATTTTTCATGGTTAGTATAGGATTTCGAGGTGATAAGGTAGTAGACCCATAACCTTGAATTGGAA
Source organism: Przewalskia tangutica (assembly GCA_029844215.1). Lineage (NCBI taxonomy): Eukaryota > Viridiplantae > Streptophyta > Magnoliopsida > Solanales > Solanaceae > Przewalskia > Przewalskia tangutica. Next base: position 13,548,630 of record CM056731.1, on the reverse strand, counting down.
TAAAATGATCATTTCCAAAAAGAATGAAAGAGATTACCTTAAGAGGACGTCATATGAGACGTCGCTCCACTGTCCATATACCAATTGTTGTCCGGCGGATTCATGCCAAGAGTGTGCATTGCGGACTCAACATCCGTTGGAGTTGCCATAGCTGAATGGGCCTCCTGCCATTGGGTCGGCAGAGGCCCAAACATATTGTTGTTGCATGTTTGATCCGCGGGCGATGTCTTATTCGCGACCCATTATAAATCGCCCATTCCGATTCGGAAGGCTGCGCCGGTGTCTTCGTGGCCTTCGATGAGCCTCGCCGATTACTGGCGCGGCCGGGCATGGTGGCAGTCGGGGCCATTGTCGAGCCATTTGGTTTGCCCACTGGTTTGGCTCACTGGACCAAGTGTTGTTCTGCCATTGTTTGCCGCTACTGTCTCCGTCAGTTCCTCCCTGTCCGCCACTGGTTCCTCCCTGTCCGCCGCCGGAGGATTTATTTCCACCATTTTTCTCGTTTCAGTTGTTACCTTGTCGATTTCCCCCATTATTTCGACCTTTTTGGCCCCTATTTTGATACTCAAAATTATTAGAGCCATTAGTTGTAGAAACATAAGCCGAATTCGGAACCGTGGTCGCCTTCTTGGCGAAACCCGCCTCTTCAAGAATAAGCATTGATCGTGCTTGGTGGAAAAGAGGTAGTGAATTGCTTTGGCGGATGAGAGTGGCTACACCACTATAAGCATCGGTTAAACCTGCAACCAATTGTAGAACTAATCGGTTGTTTGTAACCGGCGAGCCAACATTTGTAAGTTGGTCCGACAAAACCTTTAAGCGTTGGCAATAAGCCGACGCATTCGGAAAATCTGCCATAACTATTGTAGAAAGTTCTTGCTCCAAAGTAACAGCGCGAGAGTTTTTATTGTCTTGAAAAATGTCTCGCAATCGATTCCAAGCCGCCTGAGCAGTGGTATCCGGTTCTATTATTGTGTGTAATAAATCAGTTGAAATTGTTGAATAAATCCAACCAAGAACTGTGACATCTAGAGTGTCCCATAATTTTTTTTCATCTGGTGTTGGTGTCTCCTTTTCGGTAGCGGTCGCCGGGGGATTATATGATGAATAACCCGATGAGATCGACAACATATCTTGAAAAGTTCTGCCCAAGTTGCATATTGTACGTTCTCCATCTCAAGAGTGATGGATACATGTGTTTTGATGTTTGAAACGATAAGGGTTGGATCATAGAATGATTTGGAGTCCGACATGATGAACAACAATAATGGAGAATTGAAAGAAAAAAAAATGGAGAAGACACAAATCGGTTTGTGGAAGAAGGAGGGAAACCGAATTTGAAAGGAATATTTTATTTAGAGTAGGATCTTTGAATAACCTTCTGATATCATGTAAGAATTATTTAGAAATGATAAATCTTTCTTGTTCCTCTCATTCTCCCAAATGGGATAAATATACAATCATAAGACATAAATGATAGGAATATATTAAGGCTAATTATATTTCAATAATAAGACTAATTATTCCTATCTTATCTTGCTAATCAATATATTACATCCTAACATATATACTTGATATTCTACTTAATTATAATATTCATTATTATAACAATGACTGATTCTATCACGGACGATCTGACCTATGGCTTAGAAGAATAAATTATGGTAAAATATACTCATTATCAAATAGGTACCAAGATGAGGAAGAATATGTGAATAATTCCGAGCATTACACATCTTTGTGCAAATGCTCATCAACGCCGCTCCATGTTGAAAATTACTGCCACTCTCTTTTATCCATGTTGATCGAGAATGCGTGTGGTTAAAATCATCTCAAAGTTGAAGTGAAAAAAAAAGAAGCTAAGTTATTGCTGCTTTGTAAATAGAATTATTGTACTCAGGGTCGTCTCAAACATTTTAGGGGTTCTGTTCTAATTCGTAAAAGTGGGCTCCTTAATTGGGCTAATACATGCGAATTATGAATTTTTACGGTAATTCTAGCTAATACTATTTAATAAAAAATGAAAAAAAGAGCCTTAAAATTTTTCGCTTTTCGGGGGCCCTATACGATAGCACACCTCGCACGGGTCCAAAGACAGTCCTGATTGTACGTGATAGTCGAGTGTACTCAATTTAATGAACCAAATTTGCCAAGCTAATCGAAGAATTTATTTGGTGGGAAATAACGAAGGTAGGTTTAAGGAGAACAATTATCCTGAGGATACGTACAAAAGAACAGTAAAAAATAAAATATTGAAAAAACAATTTCAAAAGAATATAGTATTGAACAATTTCAAGAAGTAAAAGATTGTTTGTTGTAATCTTAATTGTATAGTGGACAAAGAGCAAAAGGCGTCCGAATCGTTCAGCTTGCTGGGCGAAGGTCGAATTCGTGGCCCTAGGGTCACGGGTTCGATTCTCACTAGGACATCGCTCTCCGGGGCATATACTTGTGATTAAGCCTGGGCGCTAAAAGTCGCATGCAGACGCTGCGATGGGTTTGATTCTCCGCATGCGCCCCGCAGTGGTCGACCAGACGATTGATCCGTTGGACGCAGTTAGACATCGACACGTGCACATCCCGCGCGATTTACACGGTGGTGGGTCTTTGAAGAGCCGGTCCCATCGCCTCGTGAGTCCAAAGACAGTGTGCAGACAGTGCTAGCGATAGGGGGGAATTAGGGTTCCCCGATACCTGGGTCATCAAAAAAAAAAAAAAAAAAAAGAGCAAAAGGCATTTACAAAGGATCAACCTGAACAAATTGAGCATCGACAAGTGGAAGTGACCCATCATTGGAACAACTAAGACAATTTTTTTAAAAGATCATAATTTGATGATACGTACATTTATTTATGGTGAGAGTTCTACTCCCTATCTTATAATCTCCTTCCTCTATATATTATTAATTTTTTTAAAGAAATCTTATTACATACTAATAAAGTTCATTAATACATAGAAAAGCTAAAAAAATGATATTATTAGATAAATTAACCACTACTCCTATTTGTATACTCAAACCATTAAGCTTATAATCTAGTGCAGATATGAATTCATAATTTGAACTTTATGATTTCGTAATGTTACTGAACCCACAAACCATATGAGTTACTGTATTCGAAGTTTGATATGTACATATTTAATAGACTTCTTAATCCAAAGCTATTGCGTCTGGCTTAACCGTAGCTCCCATACCATATGTGTTCATTTCACGTTGTATTCCACTCCTCCTTCATATATTCTTTCCCTTTCTTAATCCCCACTGTAATAGAAATTAAAAGAAAATAACGAAAAGTAACTTTTGTATATACGTCAGGCATTCCCAAAACAGAAAAAGAAAAAACATTATCAGAAACTTGCTTCCATCAATCTTTGGAATTCTTGCCTCATCAAATGACTTTCATCTCTCATTTGAAGTGTACATAACTTGACAGTTATACCAAAAGATCGAATACGCAAGTGTCGGAATCTCAAAGGAGATAAACCAAAAAAGAATACACATAAGACGAAAGAATCCATATTGCTACTTGTTCAAAGGAATAAAGAAATAGAACCATAATCTTATTGCTTGGCCAAAATGAGCAGCTAACCATCCCTATCACAATATAAGCCACACGAAAAGGTAAAGCTACCATATTACTAAGTTGATATATCTTCTTAATTACGAAGATGCATTATATTTTCTTTTAGTCATGTAGGAATTCCTTAAATGTAATCTTCATGTGATCAAAACCTCCATGGTTTAAGCAAATTGTTTTTAGTAAGAAAATAATTTATATATACTAACGATTTAAATGATTTTATGTGACTCCCATAAAGAGAGCAGACCACCGACGAGGGCGGGTCAATGAGAAGGACTGCAACGTTTTTTGATTGGCAAGCTTCTCATGATACACCTTAGGTGATTATCACATCAGAACAGGAGACACTACTACATTTTTGGCCTAATACGATGCCTCAAAATCGTCGCAATAGGGCCCTTTGGTCGTCGCATTAGGGCTAATGCAACGACAAGGAGTCGTTGCATTAGACCTAATGCAACGGCAAAAGGGCCCTAATGTGACGGTTGTACTAGGCTGTCGCATTAGCTTCATATCTAATGCGACGGCCAAATAGAGCCGTTGAATTAGATATGCGACTGGTTTGAGAGGATTTTGAGCCACCTAATGCAACGACTATATATCTAATGCGGCGGCCAATTACAGCCGTCGCATTAGATATACACCTGTTTGGCTATATATCTTACTACATTCAATACAAAATCTGGACATAAAATACCAAGTTCCATTTAATTAAAAGTCGTACAAAGCAAAGATTATCAAGGACATTGTCATATGCAAATTAAGTGACACTATGGTCATTGTCATGCACAAAATAATCAGACAAAGAAGACTAATATTGACAAAAACTACAAAGCTACATAATTTGCTTACATATCCAAGGTTCACAAAAAATAGCTAGCTTAAATATAGAAATATAAGACTACTTCTTGATTGGATATTTTCCAGTTCTTGATCTTGTTTGAACTCCAACAGCCTTTGATCTTGTTTGGATTCTTTTGTTAGCACTTTGATCTTGGAGTTGTCTTTGTGTCATTGCTTGCTTTCCTTTCCACTTTAACCTGACACGGACGCCTCCACTATCACCACGATACATTTGAAACAAATACCTATAATTGTCAAACAATGTCAGCCTACAAGACAGTCATACAATGTCCATGCATATTAGAATAACTTGTAAACTAATACAGTTATCTTGCCGCCAGTACAATCTAACTCAGTGTCTATATTCCAACTCAACACTTAATATAATAGTCCTTTAGTATTGAAAGTAAAAGTGCAGGACTAAGATGAGCCAGATTATCAGCATGTCACAAGAAAATATTTCTTTGGAACAAAAAACACCAGCCAATTAACCAAGAAATGGTCATTCTGTTAAACTCCCTGCTTTTTTCGTCAAACAAGTTGATGTAACACAAGTACACAACTCAGAAAATAAAGATAACCCAAAGATTTGAGTTTCAGATTCGTTCAGCAAACGATTTTTCAGCTTCGACAAACAAACATGAAGACTACTTAGAATATAATCATTCATTAGCCTGATGCCACTATATATCATAAGAACATTGCATATAAGTTCTACCTTTCTTTTCATCTTACAAATAAACAATACATTGAAGAATGCTTCATAGGCTTAACAAGAACACTAAAAGACATTCATTACAAAAAGGGGTAAACCTCTATAACTAGTGCAGAATTTAAGCAGAAACAGAGTCAAGAGAAAAATGACGAAATGCTAAAATAAAGAGGAAAATTATCATTTCGACAAACAGCCACTGGAGCGACGAGTGTCGTTGAACCAACCTCTTACAAATAAACAAAATGTAGGAAGAACATTGAATAAAATCGGAGCAATTCGACGAAGCAACGACGGTAAAATCTGAGCAAATATATATACATACAGTAATCTAACCTTGAATTAACAACGGTAAGACATGAAAGGGGTAGTTAAAACGACGGTAAAACATAATTTAACCTTGGAGAAGAAGGAAGAGCAGTTCGACGAAGTGGATGCGACGACGAGTGGAAAAGGGCGACGATGAGCAGTGGGGAGGGGATGCGACGACGATGAGCAGTGTGGGAAGAGTGCGGCGGCGTCGAGGCGGGAAGGGGTGGCGGCGGTGGCGATGGGAAAGGACTTGCGACGACAGGGAGTGTATAAAATTTGTGGTGGTCGATCCGAAGAACGGGAATGAATTGAAGGAGGTGAGTGGTATCAAAGTATCCGCAATACCACGCTGAATCTATATATAATAACCACGACCGTCGACTGTAACCCCGTTGGCCGGAATTTCAATGGCGGCGCCTAGGGTAAGTTTTAGATCGCGTTGGTCGATCTTGCTACTGGAGATGAATCGAAGAACCGCGTTGGTATAGAAATGACGGGGATGAGATGGTGGTCACAATGGTGTAACCCAATCCCGTCGATTCTACCTGAGTACGCCGGAAAGTGCGAAAAACCGACGGGGGTATTTCCGTCCAGAACTTCAATCGCAAAATTGACAGTGAAAACATTGAAATTGTTTGTGATGGGTAGTATAGAATTGTAGAAGATGAAGAGACGAAGGTTTTGGTATATCACACGATGCCGGAGCATACGTGGTTTGGCCGGAAAATTCAAATTTTAGTGGCGTCATCAGAGTCTACTAAAATCTGGAACTATCTATATATGAAAAATATATTTGTGCTTTATACCTTCAAAAATATAAAAATGGGATTGGGCTCGGGTATTGGTTGTTTATTTGGGCTGGGGATTTAAACACTATCGTCGCATTAGTCTTGGAAAGCCGTTGCATTAGATAGGCTAATGTGACAGTCATGCTGAGTCGTTGCATTAGCCTATGTATAAGTTTCACCCGTCGCATTAACCACATCTAATGCGACGGTACTATAACATTTGTTGCATTAGACCTACCTAAGTCGTCGCATTAGTTCAGAAATATAGTAGTGAGAGGAAAGTGAAGAATTTTATTAGTACAAGCTCAGATGGTGTACATACGCTTTTGAGCTCGATGATGGTGTAGCCCAAGAAACAAATATGCAAGGTATGTAACTAAAACGGAAATACTTGCCATGAGGTTGGGTCGTTAGATTTTACGCATTAATACATTCTAATTGGTTCTAACAGGTTATGTAGTCGTTTTTTTAATCTTAACAAATTAAGAGTATTATATCTGATATGTATTTTCAAAAATAGCTTAATTTTCTAAAAATGTACTCCACTAGATTTGATGCTCTTTTTTCAAAATTCTAAAATTGAAAGAAATAATTCAACAAAGATTAGGCTGCCAGATAGAGAAGATGAAATGTCAAATCAGAAATAGACATATGAGAATCTGACACGCGATGTCTTGTGGTAGCCACGGACCCTATCATTTTGACTTTGATAGTTTGATTGCAGCCCAAGAACATGCTATATAATTAATTGACCCCTATAATATTCGTGTTCATTTCTTTTTTTATATATTCAACTTTTCAATTTATGTCAGACTATTTCTAAAAATAATAATTTATGTCCTCATCACTATTATCAGTAAATCGAGGGATATGCTTGAATGATCATGGTTTGATAACAGAACAACTGAAATCACCTACAAGACCCTACCTCAGAAGAGAGCAAATTGCTCCCATTAGGATTTGAACTCACGCTACAAGCCTCCACCAAGATTTTAAGTCCCCCTCCTTTGCCATACATCTATGCCCCGATGGACTATTCGTGTTCATATCTTCTTCTGGTTTGTAATGCTTCACTTTTCGATTACGCATTTTGGATACACACATTCTTTCTTTATCATTTATTTGATTTTTATGCCGAACTTGCGTAGAATTATATAGAGATTGCTTCAACTCTATAAACTCTCCTAGAATCAATTGAAATAGAAATATTAAAAAGAAAAGATAGGGAGACAGATTACTAGCTTTTTATTTACGGAAAAAGGTCAGATTTGCTCATGTACTCTCAAAAATGGGTTATATTATTAGCTCTTCGTCAAACTTTTTAAATATTTTTACCCTTTCCATCTTACTTTGAATACATATATACCCTTTAACTGTTAACTCCCTTGTCCCACCTTAATTATCCTAGGTAGATATTTATTCCCACAAATTAATTTCGCCAAATTTAAATTTGACACATTAATTTAACCCGATCCATCAGCCAAAAAACCCCACCAAATGCAAATATTCAGTTCGCAAGTCGGGTGGGGTTTTGCTGATGGGTCGAGCTAAAATTATGGGTCGAATTTAAATTTAGCTGAATTTAATTTATTAGAATAAATATCCGCCACCTAGGATAATGAAGGTGGGGACAAGAGAGTTAACCTTTCAAAGGTAAATATGTACCCAAGTCCCAAAATAGGATGGGAAGGGTAAAAATATCAAAAAATATGACGAAAGACAAATATAATCATTTTCTCAGTGTGCAGGGGCAAATCTGACCCTTTTCCACTTTATTTATTTATCTATCTATCTCTTGTCTTCCTAGCTAGCCGAGGTCTTGTGCAACAAGCTAATGAATTGAATTAGCAAGTTTAAGTTTTGCACATCGTAAATATAAACAACGTTTATCATCATGACATTTAAAGAATATTTAGATGTAAGTCTCTTTAAAATATGAGACTTGAAATCTTATAAATAATATATATATTATCTATTATAACATTAAAATGATCTGATGAGGTATTTACACTAAAAGGTATACTCATTCCGTTCCGATTAAGTGGTGTTTTAGATTTTTCATTTTATTTTAAAATAAGTGATACTTTAGAATTTTAAGAAGAAATTGATCTTAGTCTTTCAAAATTACTCTTATTTACATAATCAAGAATCATAAGTAGCTTTTTTTTTCTAGACATTAATTAGGGATACGTTAGTAAAAACACTCATAATTTTTTAGGAGTGAGCAATTTCTTAAAGGATATGCATAAGTTAAAACATCACTTATTATGGAACGAAGGGAGTATATTACTTAAACTTAGAGCTCAATGAAGGAGCCGCAAGGAAAAGAAGGAAAAAAAGATAGATCAGTGAGTGGATTTTAGGACGTTATTTTATGAGTAATATCATGATGGTGTAAAAATTATTTATATAACATGTTACTCAAAAGATAATTACAAAAAAAAAAATTAATGATTGGAAATCTAAATAATGATAAGTAACATGTTACAATAGGTTAAATTACACCATCATTATACTACAATGTTAAAGTCATGCACTTCACATTATTACAGGCTCACTGTTACCAAAAAAACTTTTAAAGAAATATAAAAAAGAAGAAGAATTTATTTTTTTCTTAGGGGAATGAGACAAAGTGATCTCTTAAAAAGAGAAACAACACAAAGATGAAAAGTGAAATCAAATTCAATGTCGAGTAGTCGCATTAGTCCTACCTTTGTAGGAGTGAAACAGGAGGAGGAGGATATAGTATAGGCCAAAGATACCAAATAAAAATGCAAGCCATTTATTTATAGCTAGTCCATTATAACATACCAAAATATTTCTCTGTTTGTTCAAAATACATATCCCAACTTGTTTTTATATATACATTCTTTCTTATAAGAATAAGAAAATGAAAAAGGGAAGTCCCAACCCAACTGAATCAAATCAACCAATAGAGGGAGAGCACTAATAGAAAGGCTAAAAACGAATGACTATATCTTGTTTGGACCATTGAAGTTGAGAGGGGAAAAGGCAATGGAATAGTAAAACGCAGAGACACAAAAAAGAACACATCGTAAGGAAGTTGAATTAAGTACTGTAATAAATAGTTCTAATGACATGAAATGTCAACATTATAGTTTTGTAGTAATAGTAGCCTGTCGGAGTAGTTCTCCAAGGGGTGGCCATTCAAACTACACAAAGGGCGTTACTTTTTTGATTTTTTCCTCATAGGATTAACTTTAACAAATTATAAAATAATATAACCGTACACGTGTATATAGACATTATTCCATGCCGACCCGATAATTAGAATAGATTCCATATATAAATATAATTATGGTAAGACTATGATTCTTCTTTTGTATAGGCTTAAGATTCCTATTGTATAAGAGATGAATATTGTACTATATATATACTTTGATATTAATGAGAAGACTCCCAAAGGAGATCAATATCATCTTACATGGTATCAAGAGCCTAAAACTAAAACCCTAGAATTTTTCTCCACATTTGTCGCCGCCCCCCCCCCCCCCCCTCCTCGGGCATCTCGCCGCGACGCTCCTCACATCTCAAAATTCTTGATTTTTTTCTTCCTTCATCTCTTCTCTAAATGGATACTCAGGATTCTTCCAATAATTCTGACGCTTCTACCTCCACAAATCCCACCACCAAGTCGTCACCCTCTTTTCATCCCGCCCTAACTGTTACAAACATCAAGAACCATACCCCCATCATTCTTGATCAAAAAAACAGTCAGTATTCTCTTTGGATCGAACTGTTTCGCAATCATGCATGTCTCTACAACGTGCTTGATCATATTGATGACACCATTCCGCGCCCTCCGGAGGTTGATGATTCTACCTAGCGTCGTCTCGACGACGGCGTCAAACAATGGATATATGGTAGTATTTCTCAGGATCTACTTCTTACTATCATGAAATCTGACTTCACAACCCGTGACTTGTGGAATCGTTTGGAGAAAATTTTCAGGACAATAAGCATACCCGTGCTGTGTATTTAGAGGAGCAATTTAACAATACACGTCTTGAAAACTTTTTCAATGTGGATCGAGCATCGCAAGCGATTAAAGCTCCCGACGGATCAACTTCACTGCCGACTCGCTACATCGACACCAAATCGGTGTTCTGATTGATCACGCCTCCCTAAAGGTGAATATGATACATTGGCCATCATGGTTCAACAGGAAGATCTGTTACCCAGCTTTAACAAAGCTCTCTCACAGTTATTGCTTGAAGAGACTCGGTGTGCTAAGCAAGATAAGCACAATCAGAAGGCGTTAGCGGTCGAAACGCGCCCTCAAGATCCAACGCCTCCAGAAAACACCTAACAGCAGCAGGGACGCGATGGAAAGGGCGGCAAGGGCCGCGGCAGAGGAGGTCGTGGTCGAACAGGGCCCACAAAATCAGTTCAGCGTCGTGGCGCCCCAACAAGATACCGTCTGGCGCCACGTAACTCCGTCTGTCAGCGGCGCGCCGCATTTCCAAAGACCAAAGAAACCTACGACCAGTTCTCCCACCATGGTTTTTTGGGCCTGCTCCACCCGCCAGCAAGTCCGACCCGCAAAGAAGCCCACTTCACGCACGGCGATTCCAAAGAACCATCATCCAGCATGACACCCACTGAGTTGGGTCAGGCCTTCAGCAGTCTCAACATGAAACAGCCTGACAACAACTGGTACATGAACCCCGGATCCACTTCTCACCTCACCCGGTCTGCAGGTAATATTCTCAAACTGTTTGGTCTAAAGCATCCTCAATTTGTGACAGTTGGTAGTGGCCACCGCATTCCAGTAAAAGGGTTATGGTACATCCTACACACCACATCCTCATACATTCCCCCTTTAAAATACCCTATATGCCCCACATATGATTAAGAATCTAATCTCATCCAGCACGGCAGCACTTTATCACGACGCCACGCCGCCGCCGACGGTTCTCTCCAGCGCCACGGTGCCTACTCCGGCGTCTGTCCCTCCTTCTCCGTATCCAACAAATCCCTCCGCCTTGGAACCTCCTACTATCCCCACTCACCAAATGGAAACTCGTGCAAAACATGAAATCTTCAAACCAAAGTCCAATTTAACTTGTCTGCCCAAACCATTTCAACAATTCCCAAGAACCCTATATTAGCCAAACAAGACCCTAATTGAAATGCGGATATGATGGAGGAATTCAATGCTTTAACTAAACAACACACATGAGATCTAGTACCTAGACTTGAGGGGTGAATGTGATTTGTTGTCTATGGCTATTTTGTCACAACTTCAGAGACAATGGAGATCTTGAGAGGTATAATGCAAGACTTTTGGCTAATGGAACAAATCAGCATGAGGGCATTGATTGTGGTGAGACCTTCAGCACGGTTGTCAAACCGGCTACAATCCGCACAGTTTTGAGTATGGTCAGGGGCAAACACTGGTCGATCCATCAGCTTGATGTGAATAATGCATTCTTACATGGGGATCTAAGAGAGACTGTCTACATGCATCAACCGCCAAGATTCACTCATCCAGCAGTTCCTCACTACGTGTGTCGTCTCCGTAAGTTACTATATGGCCTGAAACAGGCCCCCGTGCGTGGTACGATAGCTTTGCCAGGTATATCTTGCACATTGGGTTTGTATGCAGCAAGAGTGATACATCACTTTTTATTTTTCATCGAGGTAGTAGCACTGCTTATTTATTACTTTATGTGGATGATATTGTTCTTGCTGCCTCCTCCGACGGATTGAAAAATGAGATTATTGTCTTGCTTAAGTCCGAATTTGCAATGACTGATTTGGAGAAGCTGAGTTATTTTTTGGGGATATCAGTGACCAGGTCTTCCAATCATATGTTTTTGTGTCAGCGTAAGTATGCAGAAAAGGTTGTGTACAGGGCTAAGATGGCAAACTGCAAAGAGGTGCCTACTTCAGTTGATTCTAAATCTAAGCTCAGTGCCATGGATGGTGCTCCAGTCTCTGATAGGAGCCTTGCAGGTGCACTTCAGTATCTCACCTTCACCAGGCGAGACATAGCTTATGATGTTCAGCATGTGTGCTTATTCATGCATTCCCCAGAGAGTCTCATTTCACTGCTCTTAAGTGTATCGTTCGATACATTAAGGGCACTCTTAATTATGGTTTGCACTTATACCCCTCCGCTCCAAACAGGTTGTTTTCATATACGGATGCAGATTGGGCATGATATTCGGACACGCGACGCTCCACCTCAGACTTTTGTGTTTTTTAGGGGATAATCTGATTTCTTGGTCTGCCAAGCGACATGATACCCTATCTCGCTCCAGTGTCGAGGCTGAGTACAGAGGTGTTGCAAATGTAGTAGCTGAGATTTGTTGGCTCAGAAATTTACTGTGAGAACTTCAGTGTCCTTTGCGTCAGACATCTATTGTGTACTGTGATTACATCTCTGCCATCTATTTGTCTCATAATCCGGTTCAACATCAGCGAACCAAGCACATTGAGATAGATCTACAGTTCGTTCGTGAGAAAGTTGCGCTAGGCCATGTCAGAGTGTTACATGTTCCGTCATCCTATCAGTATGCAAACATATTTACCAAGCCAGATAGTTATTTCTTGACTTCAGATCCAGTCTCAGCGTCCGACCTCCTCCCGCTCCGACTGAGGGAGTGTGTAAACATGTATATTATAGAAACAATTGTATCTCTACCCATAATTAGAATATTTCCATATATTGTGTAAATATAATTATGGTAAGACTAGAATTCCTCTTTTGTATAGGTTTAAGATTCCTATTGTATAAGGGATGAACATTGTACTCTATATATACTTTGAGATTAATGAAAGACTCATCAAGGGAGATTAATATCATCTTACATGACTCTTGATGATATGTATTTATAGTTAGAGAAATGCCTATGACATTTTTTAGACTACAAATTCTTTATAAATCCTTTTTAAACTTTATGTTCAATCAATTATATTCATATAGAATAGGACAGAATATAATGTTTATTTGACTTGATAGTGTTAAACAATTTTCACTTTTGCCCTATAAAGGTTAAACCGTTAAACCCATCTAAAAACGTGATGCTGCCTGGCCAGAATTAAGCAAGTGTAAAAGTATATACGTGTTAAATACTCATGATAAATTGAGAGTTATATATACGATGAATACGGATATGTGTCATACACATACGATGAAAATAATATTTTACCGAAAGTGAAGTATATGTTACGAGGTGTTGTCACAATGACTCCAGAAATGCCATAGTGCTGGTAATTTCATATGGCACTATGTTCGTCACATGGAGATGCATTATTGAACAACTTTTAACTTATGTATCAATGTCGGAGCTACACTATGTCCAACTTTTTCCTTTTTTGTTGAATTTTTTTAAATATTCATTTACTTTTTTAACTTTTTAACCGGTGTATGATACTTCCATATATGGTGCCACAATCGATAAGATTTTTCCTTTTTGTTGTCGGATTGTGGCACCATATATATGTGGAAAATTGCTGAGATAGATTGTGGACCCAAATGGTTGCACGCAAGGTTACAAGAAAATTGACAGTTTCTATAATGTCTTACATTATCTTCATATTTAATTGCACTTAGTGTGAAACCAAAATATACCATGAGTCCATTCATTATTGAACATAAAGAATACTGCCTCCCTGGACAGTGGTTAAGGCAGATTTTATTCACCTCTAGTTTAGATTATACACAAGTCAAATCTTTTTTAAAAAAAAATTAAACATATTCATACTTCTGATGGTCCCAAAAGAAGGATCTTCCTCTTTTAAGGTCACAACACCGGTACTGGAACAGTTCTTCCTACTACTCTCCTCATGTTAGTTCACCTCTTTTGATACTCTTGGTCATTTTAGAAAAATATTTGATAATTAATGTAGCAAAAAATAAGTTTTAAAGCTATTTGACTTACTTATTAGGGGAATCTTTAAGAAGGGGCTCATCCGATTTTGTCATTAACATGTTGGTTAACCTTATTTTGAAATACGGAAAAGAATCACCAGCTTATTAAATTAACTATCAAGCAGCGAAGAAAATCAGTCTAAGAAAATACTCTTATAATTAATGCTATTGAATATATATTTTAAAGGATGTATAAAGCCATACAAAAACAGATAACATGAACAGGAGGTAGTGCTCTCATAAATCGTATTGGAATTAAAATAACTTAGCATTTTTTCTTGTTACGAAACAACAGAAGAATATGCTAAGAACCTTGGTCAAAGTCCATATTCTGTTTGATTTTTCAAAAATATAATAGGAATACCAATTTGGGATAAAGAAAAGGAAATAAAAAAAATAGCTTAGAAATAAAGCACTGAATTTGGTCATGCAGTAGGATCATGGCGTGGACAATCAAAGTGGTAAAGCATAAGAAGTATGAGATTCTGATGTTACAATCAAATTTATGTGTGTATTACCAGATTCTTATTGCATTATCCATGCCACTTTCCCAATAATTCCTAGGTTTCTTCCTCCTAAATTAATTCATTGTTCCCCTTGTCATTCATGCCGTTTTGATTTGAGTAAGGAATGAGAAAACAAGAGATATATGAATATATTCTTATTTTATTTAATGCTCATGTACTATAATATATTCTGAGAGAAGTGTTTGTGGAAGAGCTTATTTCCACCGGATGCTTACATCAAAGTTAATATAACTTATTATAGTTAAGTGATGGGAAGGGAATTACAATATTCATTGAAGCTATGATTTGTTGGATAAATTTTCCTTAGTTACTTCCATTATAGTCTATAGAGCACAAGATTGTTATAAAGAAGTAATAGCAGATATTTTCAATTAATTTAAGAATAGCAAGGAGTCGAACCCGTGGACGAGAGATTTCACCTTTTCCTCAAGGATCAATAAATATATGGGCATTTGGGATTGTAAGTTAGTTTTTTGTCCCAAGACAACTAACTCACAGTTTGTGGTCCAACAAAGCCTAACTTTCTAACCGTAAACATTAGGGTTTTCGTACAAATGCAAAACTAGAAAAACAACAAAGTCCAAAGTTGTACGACACAAGTTAGTACTACGAATTTTAAATGAAGTTCATGCTTTAGATTAATAATTAACTTACTGTTTTGTTGCTGTACTTAAATGAAGTTCATGCTTTAGATTAATAATTAACTTAATGTTGTGCTATGTTATCTTCTCTTACTGGCTAATCACTTGCCACAGTTCACCTTGATCACCAGTAGAATCAATTCTCAGGTGATTTTTTTAACAAAACTGAAATTATATTTTTCGATAGTGTAAATGATTTTTGTACTACCAAATAAATATATTGTGACATGTAATTTGTTTTATTATTAAGAGCCTAATTTACATTAACTTTTTGTCTTGTATATAGATATTAATTTATGCAAGATTAATAGATTACTATCTATACATATTGTGGCAAGTGATTAACCAGTAAGAGAAGATAACATAGCATAACATTTCATTATATTCTTTAATGATCTAAAAATCTCTAACAATGAATGCAACAAATCCCCCACCCATCCCCCCACGCCACCCCCCTTGTGTATATGGGCCCACCAAAAATCCCCTCGATAAATAGCAACCTGTGGAGGCTTCATGAGCATCAGATTATTGAGTGTTTCGTCCAACTTCAAAAAAATAAGTTGCAACAATTCTCCTTGTTTTTTATAATTCCAAGGGGAATTTCTAGCTATTTTAACTTTGTTCCAAAGACTGTGATCTTCCCAATTCTTTGCCCTCATAGTGTCGACATGGTGTGCCCAAATAGCAATCCAGTAGTACAAAAAGTGTGTGAATTATATGACCAAATCTCGAGATTGGAGAACCTTAGCCCTTCCAAAGATGTCAACATGCTGTTCACAGATCTTGTGTACACGTGCATGCCCCCTAATCCCATTGATGTTTCAAAACTCTGCCCAAAAATTCAAGAAATCAGGTCTCATCTCATCAAGATATGTGGTGAAGCTGAAGGACTTTTAGAGTCTCACTTTTCAAACATTCTTGGCTCTTTTGAAAACCCCCTTGACCATCTTGACATTTTCCCTTATTTTGACAATTACATCAAACTCAGCTTGCTTGAGTACAACATACTCACAAAAAACACTACAAAAATCCCAAACAAGATTGCCTTTATTGGATCAGGCCCTCTTCCACTTACCTCTCTTGTTTTGGCTACTAAACATCTAACTAGTACTTATTTCCACAACTATGACATTGATGTTGGGGCTAATTCGCAGGCAGCCGCCCTCGTGGCGGCCGATCTTGACTTGTCCGAGCGGATGACTTTCCACACGACGGACATCATGGACGTAACGTGCGCCCTAAAGGACTACGACGTAGTCTTTTTGGCTGCGTTGGTTGGAATGGATAAGGACGACAAAGTTAAGGTTGTTGATCATTTGGCTAAGTATATGGCACCGGGGGCGACCCTGATGCTCAGGAGTGCACATGGTGCACGCGCTTTTCTGTACCCTGTCCTTGATCCTCGTGACCTCCGAGGATTCGAGGTGCTTTCGGTGTACCATCCGACGGATGAGGTGATTAATTCCGTGATTATAGCGCGTAAGTTGTCATTGCCTATTGTTCAGCCACTTGATGGGTTGGGCTCCTATGTGCTACCTAGCAAATGTGCTTGTGCTGAAATTCATGCTTTCAATCCACTCAACAAGATGAACTTGATTGAGGAATTTGCAATGGAGGAGTGAAATTTATGTCTTGAAGAATATAATTTGTCTGTGCTGCTACCATGTATGTCTTAATTAATAAGTCTGATTATATGATGTCCCTCATAGATCTGTAGTACTATCATTTCTATTTTTTATTATTAGTAGTGTTTTCTTGTATCCCTAACTGTTTGATCGGTTAGCTGATCAAGTGTGTCCCATTTGTGTGTCCCTTTGTCTCAACTTCAAGAAAAAGACATGACCCTGTGAGGCCTTTGTTAATTTCACTTGGTAAAGCTAAGGATGTATAATCTTACATTTATCTATATGAATGCGAGCCTTATTTATTAGTTTAGTAAAGTCAAGCTTTGGCTCCCTAAAGACTAAAAAAATGAATAAAAAAGGGGACTTCCCGCCTAAGGCTACATGCCCATTAAAAGCTATACCTGAAGTATGAATACAACCATAAGAAAAGATGTTTTGTGCTAATGCCCTTTGCAAATCTTGTTGACTCCCTTCCTAATCTTATTTTGCTCAATTTTTTTTTTAATTACACTGGAAGATCAATAAAGGGGAAGGAATCGAGGAGGAAGATAAGGAATTGAACTATATCCTTCTCTGTGGAAAACTCACATCAATATCACTTGACTGTGAACTTTGGTGTTATCATTTCTTTACCTATTTGCTTCACCAAAGTTTTTATTCAAAATCCTCCCCTCCACCCCACCCCACCCCGCGGGTAAGAAATTCTGAAAAACAAAAGGTAAACATATAAAAGCCAAACTCTTTTCCCCAGATATCACTTATAAATAGAACTATAGATTTCAAGCAAAATCTTTCTTTTACTTTCTTTATTTAAACACAAAACAGTAAGTTTTTTTCTTTTTTCAAAATGACGATGGTGCATGTCCATGCCAACTCCTCAACTGTTCTATTGGATATCTATTATTTGCCACCAAAAACAGGAAGGTTTGTCCGGATTTCTTACTATCTTCGGTACTGCTTTTGTTTTGAGAAGAATGATGTTGGAATCCGACACCGCCGATTAACGCAATGACTAGTGCGAGAAGGTGATATCGGTATGTTCCTTTTGATGTTTCTCAAGACTGTGTTCTCTTGGTTTTCAGAGAGGACACTTCTATACAGACAAAGAGAAGGCTACCGGAACAGAGGGTCAGAACATATTCATCATCTCCATTAATGGAGGAGAAAGCTTTTACAGAGAAGAGTACTCAGGAAGATGAGGAAGCTTCCTGAGGAAGATAAGAGAAGAGAAGTCTCGAATGTTCTGTTCAAGCCACAGAAGAGAAGAGTTATGCCCTAATATAAAGTGGGCGTTTCACCTTGGGCTGGCCTTTAATGGGCTGGCCTTTATTTTGGGCCAGACTTATTAAAGGCCAGTGACCATAACAAGAATAGCCAAAAAACAGAAATATACATCAGTATATACAACTTATACATGGGCCTTTATCCTTTGGTTTTAACAGCCTCCCTCAAGCTGGCTGCTCGAATATATCTAGCAAGCCGAGCTTGGAACAAAGATGTAGATGTTGTAATCGTGTTAACCCTTTTGTAAGAATATCTGCTGCAGTCTGAATATACTCTGTTTGAATCATCCCTTGTCGAATTTTCTCTCTAATAAAGTGAAGATCAATTTCGATGCTTAGTCCTTTCATGGAATACGTGATCGGTCGCCATTTGTATAGTGACTTCATCGTCGATGTACGCGATCGGTTGCTCGACGCTTATACCAATGTCTTTCAAGCTGAAGCCATGTAATTTCAGCAGCAGTATTGGCAAGACTTCTATATTCTGCTTCTGCAGAGCTCCGAGAAATAGTGCTCTGTTTTTTTGATTTCCAAGAAATGAGAGTGTCTCCAAGCTTGATTAAATAACCTGTGATAGACTTTCTTGTATGTGGACATGAAGCCCAATCTGCATCACAAAAACTAGTTAAAGTCTCTTGTTTGTTACTAGATAATAGCAGCCCTTGCCCTGGATTACCTTTTACATATCTTACAATTCTGAGTGCAGCATCATAGTGTGATTTCTTTGGATTTTGTAGGAATTGGCTAAGTGTTTGCACACTATAAGCAATATCTGGTCTAGTAAGAGTCAGATATAGCAACTTACCAATTATCCTTTGATAGGGACTGTAACGCCCCATTTTCGACCGGAGCCGGAAACGGGAGTGCCGCTACGCATGGTTTGATTCCTGAAATGCAATTTAAAGGAGTCGCCACCTAATTATTATAGTGAATTAGGACACTAAAAATGTAGCATAAAATACTACGAATGATCTCCATTTTTTAAGGTCTGCGAAAGCTATGTGAGATTCTAGGTAAGGGTTCTTTATTATCCTAAAGGGAAGGGGTTAGGCACCCTAAAGGATCCGCTAACTCATGGTTGTCTGCTCAAACTTAGGTTTAAAATTATTGTGCTAACATGCAATTCTAAGGGTATTCTAATTATTAAACTAACCAAGTGATATTTAAACTAGGCATGCAAATATTTAATATAGATATGTATTAACAAGATAGTAATAAAAGCAAATAATCATAAAAAGGATGTAATTAAGAGAAATTAGCGATATTTTGCTTTTATTTTATTTTTATGCGAATGATTTAACTTTGGGGTGCGCCTCCGGGTACCTGCAAAAGACACTTAGTAGAAGAGTTAGTAAATGATAAATAAATTACCAAACAAACACAATATATGTATATATATAGATATATATGTAAAATATATTGTAAAAGATATATTTTTATATAGTGTGGGCTCAGCTAGTGTTATGCCAAGAATACTAAGACATGAGAAGCCAATATCGCTACGGCGGCGGTCGACTCGCCTCCTGGTGAACGATACTATGCATTCTCGTCCAATCTTTTCACTTTCCTCCTCGCCCACATATTCCGTCTCGCTTACCACGGAGGCCTCCAGATCGACGGATAAATCCTTCTTTGGCCAATGTAGTATCAAATTCAAAAATCAGCAAAATACCAAGTGTAGTAACTTGTTCAAAAATCAGTAAATACCAAGTGTAGTATCATATTCAAAAATTAGTTTAATAAAGTAATAAAGGGCAAAGCGTCGAATTAATCCGAAAATCGAATATCATAACTTGATAAAACCCACAAAACCCGTCGTAGCGACTAACATACCCACAAACACACCATAGCAAAACCAATGAAAATGAATTCAAGGCAAGAAATCGAAAATAGCTAAAGCGGTAGCACCAGAAAAATAGTAGAGCGAGGATAGTTCGCGAATTTCAAAGCTTCACGGAGTTTTACTCGGAGTATTACCAAAAGAAATCAAATCACCGCTAACAACAGATAACGATGCATCGGTCCAACAACAATGGCAAATTGGACAAACAATGATCAAAACAATAATAGCAACAAAAATGAAGAAGCAATCGTAACGTCGCGGAGTTTAAATCCGACAAGGCTCAACGTTACCAACGGAGAAGAGCGGCTGGCGTTACTTCCACGGCTCGATCGCGGGCGCGCCGCCACATATGATGGTACAATCGACGGAAATCGAATGTAGCCAACAACGAAAAGAAACCAAATCGATCCACTACACGTAATGATAATAAAGATTGTGAGCGAGTAATAATTATGCGATGCGACATCACTACAACGGCGAGTTCGCCGGAGCAACGCCGCCATTGCTGTTCACCGACGCTAACAGTGGCGGAACGAGGGCAGTGATGTGATGGTTCACTGGTTAACGGGAATGGGGAGTTCCAGCGATGGGAGTGACGATTGTGGGGTTATGGTGGTGGTTCGCCGGAGCTAGTGGCGGTCGGCAGTGGGTGGTGACGGGAATGCAAAGGTTGAGGCGGAGGCGGCGAGATGGTGAGAGAGGGTGAGAGAGGGGACGTGTGGCTGCAGGTGTTTCAAGAGGTTTCGCCGGTGATGGTGGAGTTGTGAGGTCGCCGGTTGTGCGGCGATGGCAGTAGGAGGGATGAGGGCAGGGTTCGCCGGAAAGGGGGGTGAGGGAGAGTGAGGGTGTTTAAAAAGGGGGCTCGCCGGAGTTTTTTAGAACTCCGTGAAGCGCGGAGGCGCGAAGGCGGCAAGAGGCGGCGAAGGGAGGCTGCGAGGTCCTCTTTTTTTAAAATGAAAAATGGGCTCAGCCCCTTTGTTTTTTGTTGTTGAACGTGTGGGCTGCCTTTAAAAATTGAACGTTGTGCTGCCCTTAAAAAATGAACGTTGCTGCTGAATCCTTATTTTGTGCTCCTGATTGTATGGGCTGCCCCCCTCTTTATTTAAAGGGGGGTAAGGTATTTTAGGGGGGAAAGAAAAGTGGGTTTGAAATTTAAAAAAAGAGGGGGAAATAAAAGGGGGTGTTTGGATGAAAATAAAAATGGTGTTGGATTGAAATGATTTGGATTGGGTTCCGTACTGGACTGGTTTGACAAAATGCAACGCGGGTTAATTATTTTAAAAGAAAGATTATTTAAAAATATGCAAAATTATTAAAATGCAAATGCCGACGCAAAAATGCAATATTTAAGACATGTTTAATGTCTGATTAAAATTAAAGCAGGACGTCAATTAATTATTAAAAGAGATGCAAAATATTATTATAATAGAAACATAATATTAACAAAAACATAATGCTTAAATAAAAATAAAAAGATG
Source organism: Przewalskia tangutica (assembly GCA_029844215.1). Lineage (NCBI taxonomy): Eukaryota > Viridiplantae > Streptophyta > Magnoliopsida > Solanales > Solanaceae > Przewalskia > Przewalskia tangutica. Next base: position 13,527,100 of record CM056731.1, on the reverse strand, counting down.
CAATGTCATTTTGTGAATAAATAAACATAGAATATTATATAAAATATGCAAAAATAACGATTAAAATGCGGTGTGCTAAAATACTTAAAATCGCACGAAATATACAAAAAACGGGTCAAAATTGACTGTCAACAGTATGTCCCTCTTTGTACGGAGATGATGGAAGAGTCTTCGGACAAAGACGTTGACTCGTAGCCAATTTTGTCCTGTTTTATAAACTAAAACTCAAAAGTGGGGCTGATGCTGTCGAATTGTCGTTGTCGAATTATGATAACCCTGGGTCGTTGTGATGCGAAAAATAAAAAGCAAAACTGACGCAGATTTAAAAAAAGTCCCAGTGTCGAATTATGATGGCACTGGGTTGTTGCGATGCTAAAGTAAAAGTAAAGCTGATGCAGATTAAAAAATGTCCCAGTGTCGAATTATGATGACACTGGGTTGTTGCGATGCTGAAAATTAAAGACAATGCCGACACAGATTCGAAATTTGTCCCAGTGTCGAATTGTGATGGCACTGGGTTGTTGCGATGCTAAAGTAAAAGTAAAGCTGATGCAGATTAAAAAATGTCCCAGTGTCGAATTATGATGACACTGGGTTCTGTGAGGCTGAAAAATTAAAACCAAAGCGGGAGCATATTTAAAAATTGTCCTAGTGTCGAATTATGATGACACTGGGGTCATTGGCGTTGCAGGATGCTGGAGGAGAGCGGATCGACATTCGAGGTACAAATTGCTTCGGTTCGCTGTAAGAGGTAGTTCCACGTTGTGCTCTCGCTCTGCACGCTAAGACTTAAACAAGCGGTTAGTGCAAAAATAAGGCAAATGATAACGCATGAATTTATATGCAATGAATCGTTTGAGTATAAAAATGCTATCTGCGAAGATGTGATGCTGCGCCAAATGCCGTGATTTCGCCGCGCACGGGCGTGTTGCGATTGTGAATGCGGATATGTTGTCCTTCTTGCCTCACAGTAGACTAAAGCTCAAAAAGAGTTAGTGCATAATCGCTAAGACAGAGTAATAAAGCATGAATAAGAAATGCAATTTCGAGAGTATAGAAATCGTCCTTGCGTAGATGTGATATGTTGATGATAGCGTCATTTTCGGACTTGTTGTCTTGTCGCAACGTCGTTGCACGGGCGTGTTATCCGGGCGTCGTTGCGTGAAGCGCATTCTTCTGGCGTCGTTGCGTGGACTTCTTTGTCCGATAACGTCGTTACTGGGCGTGTTCTTCTTTGGCGTCGTTGCGTAGACTTGATGTCTTGATAACGCGTCGTTGCATGGGCGTGTTCTTCTTGGCGTCGTTGCATGGACTTCTTTGTCGCGATAACGCCATTGCATGGGCGTGTTCTTCTTTGGCGTCATTGCGTAGACTTCTTTGTGTTGATAACGCGTCGTTACTGGGCGTATTGTTTAGCGTCGTTGCGTAGACTTGTTGTCGGCCGATAACGTCGTTACTCGGGCGTATTGTTCTTTGGCGTCGTTGCGTGGCGCAATCGCGATGATGTCGTTACTGGACACAATCGCGATAACGTCGTTGCTTGGGCGTATTCTTCGGCGTCGGTGCGTGAAGCGATCGATGGCGTCGTTACTGGGCGATGTTCTTCTTTGGCGTCGTTGCGTGAACGCATTCTTCTTGGCGTCGTTGCGTGGACTTCTTTGTCCGATAACGCGTCGTTACTGGGCGATGTTCTTCTTTGGCGTCGTTGCGTGGACTTCTTTGTCGATAACGTCGTTGCATGGACGTGTTGCTGCTGGCGTCGTTGCATGGACTTGCTGTGCTGATAACGTCGTTGCATGGACGTGTTGCTGCTGGCGTCATTGCGTAGACTTGCTGTGCTGATAACGTCGTTGTTTGGGCGATGTTCTTTGCCGCGTCGTTGCATGGACTTCGATTACGTCGTTATGCGGGCGTGTTCTTCTTGGCGTCGTTGCATGGACTTCTTTGTCTTGATAACGTCGTTACTGGGCGTGTTCTTCTTTGGCGTCGTTGCACGGACTTCTTTGTCTTGATGGTGTCGTTACTGACACATTGTTGATAACGTCGTTGCCTGGACGTGTTGCTGCTGGCGTCATTGCGTAGACGCAATGCTGATGGTGTCGTTGCCTGGACACATTGTTGATAACGTCGTTGCCTGGACGTATTGATGCTGGCGTCGTTGCGTAGACGCAATGCTGATGGTGTCGTTGCCTGGACACAATGCTGATAACGTCGTTGCCTGGACGTATTGATGCTGGCGTCGTTGCGTAGACGCAATGCTGATGGTGTCGTTGCCTGGACACAATGCTGATAACGTCGTTGCCTGGACGTATTGCTGCTGCTCCTGTAGAGTAAATGCTCCTGCAAGCTAAGCTTGAGAAAAACGTTAGTGTATACCTGTTTAAACGAAATGATAAATGTATATGAGAAGTGCAATTTTATGGGTTGAGATGTCGTCCCTGATACGCCAGATGAATACTGAGATGTTGTCCTAACACGGACATGCTAAGTGCTGCAGCTGACGAATTGCCATGATGCCTTTGTTGTGTGCGATGCGTGGGTTGCTAATTTGACTTTATGTCCGAGTTGATGCGCTAGGTTTTGTTACGGAACTCTGAACTTTGATTGCCTATTGTTGATGCCCCTTTCTGCTGCTGCTGCTTTTGCTGTGGACTTTGGATTGTTGTCATCCTCTGCCTGTGCTGCTTTTCCTGCTTCTGCGAAGAGACTTTTGTCGTATTTTCTGCTTCGGCTGTTGCACTTTCTGCTTCTGTTAATATGAAAAGACATGCGCTCAAAGAAAATTTGTGAGTTTTGGGGGGGGGGTCGATTCATATTTGACTTCGCCGCCTTGTCCCTTGATATCCGTGTGCCTGGCCTGTTTGGACTTGCAACCCTATGCAGTTTCTACATGGTCCCGTTTGAAAAGTGTCCGCCTAAAATGGGTCTTGATGTAGTCGCTTGTATGTTATGTTTCGCCTTCGATTTCGGCTGTAGGGTTGCCATTCTTTGCGTAATCGGGCGAGGTGCTCGATCGGATCTATCGCCGCTTTTCTTTTCGAGACCCTGCTTTGCTATAGGAACCAAGACAGTTCCACTGCTCGCTCAAATGCCCTTGGATCAGTTATGTCGCTGGACCGTGCCTTTGATCTTGTGGGATATCGATGCTCTGCCATTGCTTAGTCAAATACAAATCGACCTTTGGGGAGATGGTAAATCCTTTAGACAACATGTAGCAAACTGTGTTAGTGTAAAGCACGTGATTTTGCAGAAGTGTAAAAACATTTAGCAAGTACATATTGCACATAAATGGCCACAATGCAAGCGAGTCCTAACATGCGTGGGGACCCCTTTATGCCAGAGGTAGGCCTAAACGTCACATATGCGATGTCATGATGGATTTATCCAAGTCGACCAACTGTAATGCTTTTGTTGGAAATGGCGACCAAATGACGGTGCACTTTTTCCAATTTCAGCATGTCATGATTAGGCTTGGATTTATCTATCATTGTCACGCTACACATAATATGCTGGTTGGTCGTTGGGTTGATAAAACCCGTCGACAAGTTTGGTGTCTTCCTAATTGTGGCGTCGATACCAGAGATCGACCCACCTAAGGTAAATGCATGCATGCCTTAAAATAAAGGGTGGTATAGCTCTATCCTGAGTTTCTAAGATTTGGCTTCACTAGACGCAAGGTTCCCGAGCGGACAACTCGAGTGAGAAGGCTACGCGGCCACCGGTTAGACCGGACACTCCACGTATATTACCAACTCTCCTAAATTTGAGTTTTGAAGAAAGAACTTTGCTGATGCACCAAGCGCATCTCGCATGAAGTGTGTGATTGTGTGAATTTTCCAGAGTGGAAGAAATATGAGCGGAATGTCAGTTTAAGGAAAGCGGTAACAAATAGCAGTTAATACAATATGCAAATATTTATATGTTAAGTAGAATAGTTTAGACAAAACATAAAAGCAAATGAATGTAAAACACAGAAGAAGCAATTTTGGGCAGATAAGAAAAATAAAGCACAGTAATTAACCTATGTTTGTTATGGTTAAGAACCTAAATTCCCCAGTGGAGTCGCCATCTGTAACGCCCCATTTTCGACCGGAGTCGGAAACGGGAGTGCCGCTACGCATGGTTTGATTCCTGAAATGCAATTTAAAGGAGTCGCCACCTAATTATTATAGTGAATTAGGACACTAAAAATGTAGCATAAAATACTACGAATGATCTCCATTTTTTAAGGTCTGCGAAAGCTATGTGAGATTCTAGGTAAGGGTTCTTTATTATCCTAAAGGGAAGGGGTTAGGCACCCTAAAGGATCCGCTAACTTGCGGTTGTCCGTTCAAACTTAGGTTTAAAATTATTGTGCTAACATGCAATTCTAAGGGTATTCTAATTATTAAACTAACCAAGTGATATTTAAACTAGGCATGCAAATATTTAATATAGATATGTATTAACAAGATAGTAATAAAAGCAAATAATCATAAAAAGGATGTAATTAAGAGAAATTAGCGATATTTTGCTTTTATTTTATTTTTATGCGAATGATTTAACTTTAAAGGCCCGGTGCACTGCAAAAGACACTTAGTAGAAGAGTTAGTAAATGATAAATAAATTACCAAACAAACACAATATATGTATATATATAGATATATATGTAAAATATATTGTAAAAGATATATTTTTATATAGTGTGGGCTCAGCTAGTGTTATGCCAAGAATACTAAGACATGAGAAGCCAATATCGCTACGGCGGCGGTCGACTCGCCTCCTGGTGAACGATACTATGCATTCTCGTCCAATCTTTTCACTTTCCTCCTCACCCACATATTCCGTCTCGCTTACCACGGAGGCCTCCAGATCGACGGATAAATCCTTCTTTGGCCAATGTAGTATCAAATTCAAAAATCAGCAAAATACCAAGTGTAGTAACTTGTTCAAAAATCAGTAAATACCAAGTGTAGTATCATATTCAAAAATTAGTTTAATAAAGTAATAAAGGGCAAAGCGTCGAGAATTAATCCGAAAATCGAATATCATAACAATGATAAAACCCACAAAACCCGTCGTAGCGACCTAACATACCCACAAATCCACCATAGCAAAAACCAAAAAAATGAATTCAAGGCAAGAAATCGAGAAAATAGCTAAAGCGATGGCAACAACATCAGAAAAATAGTAGGAGCAGGATAGTTTGCGAATTTCAAAGCTTCACGAGTTTTACTCCGCGTATTAAAAGAAATCAAATCATCGCCTAACAACAGATAACGATGCGCAATCGGTCCAACAACAATGGCAAATTGGACAAACAAATCAAAACAACAATAATAGCCAACAAAATGAAGAAGCAAAGCGTAACGTCGCGGAGTTTAAATCGACAAGGCTCAACGTTACCAACGGAGAAGAGGGCGGCGGCGTCACTTCCACGGCTCGATCGCGGGCGCCGCCATAATGCTGATGGTACAATCGGCGGAAATCGAGAATGTCGCCAACAACAAGAAAAGAAACCAAATCGATCCACTACCATGTAATGATAATAAAGATTAGGAGCGAGTAATAGTTATGCGATGCAGCGACATCACTACAACGGCGAGTTCGCCGGAGCAACGCCGCCATTGCTGTTCACCGACGCTAACAGTGGCGGAACGAGGGCAGTGATGTGATGGTTCACTGGTTAACGGGAATGGGGAGTTCCAGCGATGGGAGTGACGATTGTGGGGTTATGGTGGTGGTTCGCCGGAGCTAGTGGCGGTCGGCAGTGGGTGGTGACGGGAATGCAAAGGTTGAGGCGGAGGCGGCGAGATGGTGAGAGAGGGTGAGAGAGGGGACGTGTGGCTGCAGGTGTTTCAAGAGGTTTCGCCGGTGATGGTGGAGTTGTGAGGTCGCCGGTTGTGCGGCGATGGCAGGAGGGATGAGGGCAGGGTTCGCCGGAAAGGGGGTGAGGGAGAGTGAGGGTGTTTAAAAAGGGGGTTCGCCGGAGTTTTTTAGAACTCCGGCGAAGGGCGGCGAAGGGCAGCGGCAAGGGCGGCGAAGGGGAGGGCTGCTGAGGTCCCCTCTTTTTTTAAAATGAAAAATGGGCTCAGCCCCTTTGTTTTTTGTTGTTGAACGTGTGGGCTGCCTTTAAAAATTGAACGTTGTGCTGCCCTTAAAAAATGAACGTTGCTGCTGAATCCTTATTTTGTGCTCCTGATTGTATGGGCTGCCCCCCTCTTTATTTAAAGGGGGGTAAGGTATTTTAGGGGGGAAAGAAAAGTGGGTTTGAAATTTAAAAAAAGAGGGGGAAATAAAAGGGGGTGTTTGGATGAAAATAAAAATGGTGTTGGATTGAAATGATTTGGATTGGGTTCCGTCTTTGGTGGTTTGACAAAATGCAACGCGGGTTAATTATTTTAAAAGAAAGATTATTTAAAAATATGCAAAATTATTAAAATGCAAATGCCGACGCAAAAATGCAATATTTAAGACATGTTTAATGTCTGATTAAAATTAAAGCAGGACGTCAATTAATTATTAAAAGAGATGCAAAATATTATTATAATAGAAACATAATATTAACAAAAAACATAATGCTTAAATAAAAATAAAAAGATGCAATGTCATTTTGTGAATAAATAAACATAGAATATTATATAAAATATGCAAAAATAACGATTAAAATGCGGTGTGCTAAAATACTTAAAATCGCATTTAAATATACAAAAAGCGGTCAAAATTGATCATCAGGACTGATTTCTTTTAATGGTTCATCACAGTGATCGTTTTCCAAAGATTAGAACTCGCTTCTCTACATACTCATCATACTCTTTTGTGGTGAGTTTCACATTAGCATCGATGGAGTGTATTACAAGGTTTGGCGGTAGGCGAGTTGAATAAGTTCTAAGACATACTTCCTTTGATGCATAACAATTCCTTTGGGGGATCTAGCAAATTCTATTCCTAGAAAGTACCTTAGTTCCCCCAGGTCCTTCATTTTAAAAATATTATGAAGAGACTGCTTGGTATCCTTTATGAGACTGATATTGTTCCCTGTAATTAACATGTCATCCACATAGATAAGAATGATAATAATATCCTGCTTACCTTGTTTAAGAAATAGAGAATGGTCAAATTCAGATTGTCTGAAATTCATCTGAATTAGTGCCTCAGTAAGTTTGAAATTCCACTGTCTTGGAGCTTGTTTCAGCCCATACAGAGATTTAGTAAGTCTACAGGCAAGGTTACTGCCTCCCTGGCTACTGAAGCCTTGGGGCAAAGACATGTAAATTTCATCAAACAGATCCCCTTGAAGAAAAGCATTATACACATCCATTTGATGGATATGCCATCTTCTGAAAGCAGCAATAGAAAGAATAGTTCTTATAGTAACCATTTTAACAACAGGAGAAAAAGTTTCTTGATAATCAATGCCTTCTTGTTGACTATAGCCTTTAGCAACAAGTCTAGCTTTCAGTCTTTCTATTTCTCCAGTGTCTTTGTATTTTATCTTGTAGATCCACTTACAGCCTATGGGCTTTTTTCCTTTTGGTAATGTAACAATTTTCCAAGTATGGTTTTCTTGCAAGGCATCTATTTCAGCTTTCATAGCATCTACCCATCTAGGATCTTTTGAGGCTTCCAAGTAATTTTTTGGTTCAACCAATTCTGATACAGAAGTTAAGAAAGCTTGATATGCAGGTTTCAGATTATCATAGGAAATGTATTTGCTAATAGGGTAGATTACATTGTTGGCATTGGTGGTAACAAAGTCTTTGAGCCATATAGGAGGTTGTTTGTGTCTGGACTTTCTTGTTGAGTGATCAGTAGTTTTCAGAGTAGTATCAGTGTTCTCTTCTACAGAATTATTATGAGAAGAGGTGATGTCCTCAACAGATTCAATATTAGTAACATCAACACACCTCCTTTACGAGTATCGGTGTTCTGAAGATTTTCTTGGGGTATACTTTGGTATTCATTGTTATCAACCAAGTTCTGGAAGACTAGATTCTCAGATATATTTTCTCTAAAAGGATATTCTGTTTCTCTAAAAGTAACATCTCTACTAACCACAAGAGACATGGATTCCAGGTCATACAAGATATACCCCTTCTGAGTCTCAGAATAACCCATAAGAGTACATCTTTTGACTTTGGACTGTAACTTATCGATGCTGATTAAGTCATTAGCAAAACATAAACACCCCATAGTTCTTAGATGACTTAGGGAAGGTTTTTTGTGATAGAGGCCCTCATAGGGTGTAATATGAGTGACAGAGGAAGGTAGTCTATTGATTAAGTAGACAGCAGCCTGCACACATAGGCCCCAAAATTTTAAAGGAATATTGGCCTGCATCCTTATTGCCCTGGTTATTTCAAGAATATGTCTGTGTTTTCTTTCTGCAACACCATTCTGCTGTGGGGTATAAACACAACTTCTTTGATGAATGATCTCTAAGTTAAAACAGACTTTGACAAGTATCATTGACAAATTACATTTCCATTATCGATTAATGATTTTGACAATTTGATTAAACTGGGTAGAAATGTACTTAAGAAAGTCTTTAATAACAACACAAACTTCAGATTTGAGTCTGAGTAAGTAAATCCAGGTCATCCTGGTGTAGTCATCTACAATGGTGAGGAAAAATTTCTTTCCATTGTATGTTTCAGTCTTATAGGGACCCCATAGGTCCATGTGGATAATATCAAATGCATTGTTACTATAAGTAGTGCTATTGGAGAAGGGTAATCTATTCTGTTTGGCACAAGGGCACACATTACAGTTTTTTGTTGCCTCAGCAACTTTATCATTACTAGCATTGATCAGTTTACTGAGTACCTTGCTGGAGGTGTGACCCAGCCTTATGTGCCACAGGGTAATATCTTCTTTTGTCATGACTGTCTTTGGCTTAGTAGCTTGCACATTTAGGACAGTCTTTATTGAGTCATGTGTATGATTAGTTAGCACATATAGCCCATCCTGGAGTCTACCAATCTCCTTCACCTTCCCACTGTAGAGATCCTGAAATAAGCAGAAGTCAGGGTAGAAGATGGCTGTACATTTCAGCTCTTTTGTTAGTTGAGAAACAGATAGTAAATTATACTTGAATTGAGGTAAAAAGAAAACATTTTCCAATGTACTCTTGTTTGGAAGTGTACTGATACCAGTGTAATATGTAACGGGCGATGACCATTGGGTAAGAATACCTTCTTTGACATAGTAGACTCATCATTACCAGTGATTTTATCTAACATATTTAGGTCAGACACCATATGGTTTGTAGCACCTGTATCTATTATCCAATTTTTGTTAGTATTGAAAACATGCAGAGCTCTGGGTTCAGAAATACCTGCCATATTTGCAGAATTTTGACTACCTTGAGAGTTCTGAAATGCACCTGTCTGTGTATGATTGTTGTTCGTGATTGTACAATCTGCTCATACTGTGTTTTGGATAACTTTGGTGCTCCTTCAACTTCCCAGCTAGTTTGAGATGGTTCAGAGGAGGATTCAGATCCTTTATTTTGGGCATTATGAGCAGCATATTCTTTCCTTTTGGACTTGAAGCCAGGGGGATATCCAACTAATCTATAGCAGGATTCCTTTGTGTGGCCTCTCATCTTACATTCTTCACAAACAAGATTATTCCTCTTTGACCTCTGATTTCCAGTCTTAGAGTACATAGCAGTAGTAGTGGGACCAGCTCCAAGGATTCCCACATTCTTGTGAATATCCCTTTGATTTTCATCACTCACTATCATAGAGTAAGCTTTATTGACTGTTGGAAGAGGTGACATGAGGAGAATTTGGCTCCTAGCTTGCATGTAGCTTTCATTTAAGCCCATAAGAAATTGATACAGTTTCTGTCTCTGAAGGTAGTTAGTAAAGTCCCTAGAGGTAGGGCATCCACAATTAGGTGGGGGCACAATGGCTTGATATTCTACCCAGAGATTTTTAAGTCTAGTGTAGTATTACGCACACTAGTGTTACCTTGTGAAAGTGTAGCAATTTCCCTATGCAAGTCATAGGTCCTAGACTCATCTATTTTATCAAATCTTTCTTTTAAGTCTTCCCATATCTCATATGCTGTCTCTGCATATAGTACTCCACACAATAAGCTATTAGAGACAGCATTCATTAGCCAAGCCTGAACAACAGCATTGACTCTGTCCCACTGTTCCCACCATTCCATCCCATACTGATTTTTAGTACAGTTTCCATTCACAAATCCTAGTTTATTTCTTCCAAGAAGAGCAATCCTTATTGTCTTGCTCCAGACTGTATAGTTTTCAGAGCCAAGTAACTGAAAGGATATTAAGGAGGCACCACTAACATCAGAGGCTTGTAAAAATAGAGGATGGTTGTGGTCAAGAGTAGTGGATTTAGAGGTACTAGCCACCAAACCCCTAGAAATAGGTACAGTTCCTCCATCTTCGGAGGAACTACTCTCAATAGGAGGATCTGTTACCATCGTTACAGTAGAACACAGTCTTTAATAGTTTATCAAGATAGGTGTTACCATATAGGAGTGGAACAGTAGACATGCACAATCGGTAAACCAGTAACAAGAATCAGTATACACAAACAAGATCTGAACAAGATTTCAAAGTACAAGATACCTCAGATCGAGACACACATAACACTTGATGATTTACTCAGATGCGACGCATGCGCGATCGCGGGATAGTCGGCTCGATACCATGTTGGAATCGACACCCGATTAACGAATGACTAGTGCGAGAAGGTGATATCGGTATGTTCCTTTTGATGTTTCTCAAGCGTGTTCTCTTGGTTTTCGAGAGGACACACATCTGAGAAGAAGGCTACGGAGCAGAGGGTCGAAACATATTCATCATCTCCATTAATGGAGGAGAAAGCTTTCTGAGAGAAGAGTACTCGGGAAGATGAGGAAGCTTCACGAGGAAGATAAGAAGAGAAGTCTCGAATGTTACGTTCAAGCCACGAGAGAGAAGAGTTATGCCCTAATATAAAGTGGGCGTTTCACCTGGTGGCCTTTAATGGGCTGGCCTTTATTTTGGGCCAGACTTATTAAAGGCCAGTGACCATAACAAGAATAGCCAAAAAACAGAAATATACATCAGTATATACAACTTATACATGGGCCTTTATCCTTTGGTTTTAACAAATGAAACTCAAGTTCGGTAGGGGGCGTAGAAATGGATAGCGCTCTTAGTTATCGGCAAAGACCTTCTTGTACACGTCCTTGAGGGCAGGGCAATCATCACTACTTTCTCCGAGGGTATGGTATGGCTTTATTTTTGGTCTTGTTTAATAGATGTCGAGTGCCACTTCTCCCCATCCGCAAAACCAATACAAATACGGGATATATAAGTTGTCCACCAAAACTTAAGCAGATGGAATTTTAAACCGTAACTATCTTAAAATGCTCTTCATACTTCTCAACTGGCGTTACAACTTAACAACTTACAAAAATTCAGTTGTAACGACTAATAAAAGAAAAAGGAAAGTAAGTGAAACCTTGCACGATTTTTTATTTTTATTTTAAACATGATGTCAAGGAAGAAATTGAGAGAAAACTGTCATGTACATAAGTTGAGGAAAAGTTTCTAACTTCTACTTCCTAAGTGATATTATGTCTTTTATCTTTTTTCTTATTTCTTCAATTTTTGCATATTTTCTGTTATTTGTTGAATGGACAAAAGAATCTGATCACTTAAAGTTGAGTGGAAGAGAAAGCTTTTTTTGTTGTGAAGGCGCGTATTCTTTCTTTACAGTCTTGCAGTAAACCTGGGACGTGTGATGGCGCACGCAAACCACGTCGATATGTAAACCACACTTGGCAAGCCATGTGTGTTTCAATAAGAAGGTTTATGCGAGGATCGAACTCGTGGCGACTGCGGTCATGGCCTACTCTTCTTCTGGCAAACCATTTCTGCTGAATTGAGTGGAAGAAAGCTGAAGACGCCATTTGATGATAAAACCAAAATAAGTTTTAAAAGAAGATATTCCCTGTGTCACAGTTTATTTGTCACCATTATCTTTTTTCTATCCAAAAAAGAATATCGCATTTCTATATTTAAACATAATTTAACTTTATTAAATAATTTATATCTATACAAATATCTAAGATTTGTTTTAAACCACAAATTTCAAAAAATCATCTTTTATTTTTTATACTTCGTGTTAAATCAAATGATGACAAATAAATTGAGAGGAAGGAGTAGTCAATAATAGCAAGACTACAATACATCTTTCAACAACACAACTTCAGTCAATTCAAACAGTGGCTCTTGCTACATCTTTGATTTTCTGTTTGTCTTGAGGTGATGAAAACTTGATGTAATTTTGTCAATATATATGTATGCCTTCACATCATGGAAAAGTTAATGGTCCAATTTAATTTCCAGCTAAAAAATGTCTTATCATATATCAATCAGACATCACCATATCCATAAATTTGCATGTCATTTAGCTATATGCATATATCATTTCAATCTATCATGGCTTAAATGCATAGATATTCTCAGAATTGTTCAATTATGTCTGAGAGGATCTAAATATATACGTTTCTACTTGCGTTTCGATTTCTTCTCCTCTAGTTAAATAATCAATATTGAGATCTTGTAGGACCAGCAATTCGAATAATAATAAATTAATAACTCCATCCCCCCCTCCCCCCACAATTTCAGAAATCAAAATTATATCATATGCACCATCAAGCTATGTTAGAATTAGTTTGTGCCCAGAAATGTCAACTGAAATGGATCCAAGGGCTATAAATGTGCTGTGATTCGACATTATATTTCAATGGGAAAAGGGGCATATTTGCCCTCAAACTTAAGGAAAAGGATCATATTTGCCCTCCGTCAAAGTTTGGGGATAAATATACCCCTTCCGTTAATAAACTTGTATAAGTTGCCCAAATTTAACTGAGCTGCTCAGGTGGACGCCACATGGACGCTACCTGTGCGCCAGAACCGTGAAATCTTTATTTACTATAGAGAGAGGGGTGGGGGGGGGGTGGGGGGGAGCACTGTTGAATTGAGAGAAACCTACTTATTTGCAGGAGAGATGTTTTTTCTCTCTTGTAACTTATGGAAGTATCAAACTGAATAAAACATGAAAATTGGCTGGGGATAAAACGGTTCACAAGTTCTACTCATGCTTTTGTCGAGCGTAGTGGACGATGCTGAGAACAAGCACAATACAATATATGCCCTAATGCATGAATTTTTCACTAAGGAGGCTCTTAGATAATTCTGAAATTGCTACCAGAATGTGCTTCATAGTTAGCTCTGCAATTCATATAACTTTGCAGAATAGCTAGATTACTTTTTGACATAACAAGCAAAATAGAAAGAAAGTGGCATGCTTCGAACGATTCCGAGAGCAAAATCATGAGCACAAGCAAGAACCAGGCTATAGTACGGCTTCACCGAGTCTCCCAATCCTTCAATTTCTTACCCTTAGGCTTTGCAAACGGCTTCACCGAGTCTCCCAATCCTTCAATTTCTTACCCTTAGGCTTTGCAAACGGCTTCACCGAGTCTCCCAGTCCTTCAATTTCTTACCCTTAGGCTTTGCAATAGGAGCATTAACAGCAGCCATTTTCGCATTGTACTTGGCACGGAGAGAGTCATTGTATGTCCACCTGCTCCAACGACAATTGTCAATCAATAAGTGGAAAGGCTGTTACAAGAACAATACATAGATAAAGCTGGACACTCAACCAGAAAGCATAAACTATATGCCATAAACTAGAATACAGAAGTATCTATTGAGAAATTTGAAACAGTTTGCATATCTTCCCTTTTCAATTTTGTCTCCAATCGGAGAACATTCAACTAAGAAATATACACGCGCGCATCGCCCAACACAGATGGTGGAAATCAAATAGAGTACTCCTCCTGTTAGCTAGCAAGTAATAGCATTCAAATGGCCAAGCCAAATGAGTAGGGTACGATGACCTAACAGCAAAAGGAATAAGAAGTCTTAATAGTAGACAAAGACTAGCAGGGATGCTAAGTCTTCAATGAAAAGCAGGGGCTTGGCCAAATATTACAATATTTCCTCTCAGTACAAGGTAAGCCCCGCAGCAAGCCGGTCGATCAAATGGAGGGACCGGGATGCTAGGTATTTTTGTTCTTCAGGCCTTAGCTGCAATCCAAGATGCTCTAAGCCACTCAGCTATATTATAGGCTCTAAAGGCAATATTACTCCACTAAAAGAGTATTTTTATTTATTTTTTAAATAAGGTAGATAATTTTAGTAAGTGCAAAAGTGCTTGTCTTGAGATATTCCCTTTCCAAAATTGAAAATTACTGAACTGGAAGTAAAACATTGTGACCAATTGCCTGGCTAATGTAATAAGCTTCTATGTTTCTCCTGAATGATTTTAATAAGCACATCTGTTTTCTTCCATGTATGAATCTTTTTAAAGCATTTCACTTTAAAACACGACTAGTAAGGCAGGTAATTCTGCAGGGCATTTGAACGTATTACTGAGAAAGCACCTAAAGTTTATCTCTCGCTTCCACACCTCAGTCGTCTCAAAGCCCCCGACTCTGAATTCCCAGCCACAACCTATGCTATATGAGGCTTTCATTTCGTTTCCTATCCAGCAGGCCAGGTACATTAGCCACGACAAAAACTTCACAACCATCAAAACAGAATGCAAGCACATTTTTACAGAAACAGAGAAAACTGGCACCATCACTCAAAATACGAAGTCAAAACTTTCAAGGCCCCAATACTTGTAGATTGTCTCATTTTCTGGAAATTTTGAGGTTCAATGCTAGAAGTACCACTCAGACAAAAAACATCTCAATAGACAATTGAATCCTTCATATTCATTCCCCAAAATCTACCTACCAACAGGAAAAAAATTCCTCTGGAATCCTCTCACAACCACCATGATTTACATCACACCAAATCCTGCCCTAGGTCTTGATACACATACGATAAACCTCTCTACGACCAGAGATGCATATCACTCTCTCTTGACACCTTTGCCTAGTTAAAATTTAATAACTTTAAAGGCCAGGGTAATACTTCTTACTTAAGAATCCAAGCAAAAGAGTAAAAGAAAGAGAAGGTCATTAGACGAGATTGCAAGAATCCATCAGCATATAAGACAAGATCTATGGGCTCACCCCACCTCCCACCCCAATCCCACCCAATAAAGAGAGAGAGAGAAGCTATCAATGTGATGCGCCGGATTGTCTGGGATACAAGTCGGCCACTTCATAAAAGGCCAACTAAGACTCCTGAACAAAGTTCGCAGATTAGGTCTGTTATTCTCCTAATAGTTCTGACGCAACTGTGAAACATCTGAAGTATGAATAAATATTCAATGATTATGTAACTTCAATTTTATCCTTTGCTTTAATGTACACTTAAAATCCAATTTGGAAGGCCAAAATTGAGAGATATAACCAGTTTCAAGAAAATTGAACATGCTAAAGAGTACAAACTGTAACATCCTTTCAACCAAAATGAAAAGGCAGCTAAGATAACCACAACTACTGAAAGTTAATATTCACCATTGCATTGAAACTATAAAACCAGATGCTAATGTGGAACAAGTTGCCACAACTGAATAATGCATTATTTAGAAATGTTTATCCAGCAGATCTATGAGACATTGATTGAACAAAGATGAGAATGTAACATAGATGGTTAAAGGTACTTACGGGTTGTTCCAATCAGTTGTGTCCTCATTGACAAGATGCGTCCATTTCGTCCTTCCACTGCGACCAAAGTGTTTAACCTGCATGACTTTTGGTAGTATGGATTTATCTAACTTATCCTCCCCTGTTGGTGCAGAGAAATCGCGGTGATATATATTATCAGCACCAGAAGTTCCAGCTATGTCATCAGTATCTGACTGGAAGAAAGCACCCTTGTGGTAGTATTTCTGCATAAACTTCCACTTTTGCTTGGGTGGTGGGGCAGGTTTCGGGTTTCTCCTTTCCCACTCCTTTCTCTCTTCTTCCGTCATGTTTCTTACCCTCTCTATTTCTTCCCTCTCCTTCTTACTAGCCTCCCTGTCCTCCCTTTCCCTCTTGATCCTGGCAATTTCTCTGGACTTCCAAGCTTCGTATTCTTCAGCCTCATTCACCTCATCATCAGTATCTACATCAGCAATATTAGCTTCCAGCTCCAAATTTTTCTGAATTATTTCTTCCTCTCGTATCTTCTCAACTACTATTTGCTTTGTCTCAAGTTTTCTCTCCTCTAACCTCTTCTTCACTAACTCCTCGAGAGCTCGTTCCTCTGCCTCACGCTTCTCACGCTCATCGATAGTGTCTCTCTCAGATTTTGGAACAAAAACTGGTTTCACCATTGCTATCCCTGTTGTCTCTTCCTCTGATTCAGTCTCATATTCTGATTCTTCTTCCTCCTCTTCCTCTACCTCCTCTTCTTCTTCCTCCGGCAGAGCTTCTTCCTGCTGCCTCTGAAGATTTTTTTCCCTGATTCTCCTCCTCCTTTCATCCAAGGCATCTTCATCATCATCCTCAAATTCCATTCTTTCCAGTCTTCTATTTTCCTCTTCAATGGTTGAAACAATCTCCGCTTGCCGGATGCGTCGATGATCTGCTCTGATTTCCTCACGATTATCAACTCTACTCTCTGCCAATCGACGCAGCCTTGCATCATCCTTTCTTGCAATGTTTGAACCGCCCTGGCTGGGAAAGGCTTTCTCAAGCGCTGCTTCCCTGTTCATCCTAATATCCTCATCTTTTTCCGGTTCATCTGCCCATTCAGGAGCTTTTCCAGGCCAGTATCTTTTCACTTTTGTTTGGCCAATTTTACCCCTGAGCTTTTCCCTAATTGCAATAAGTGTATCACTCACACCTGCCGTTACCGACATTTTTAAAAGAGAAAAGAACCCTGTTGAATGAAAATGGTATGTAAACAAAGCAGTGGACGCTTAACTGCTTCAACCCTCCGAACCCAATGATATAATCTCCCTAATACAAAGAAAAAGAAGAGAATAACTTAGATGAGATTGTGTGTGTATAAATAGCACTGCTACACAAGAAGTTTCAAGAACAATGACATCACAACCTAATCAAATCGACATAAATGATCAAGGAGAGTACTTGGCAGAAATAAAGTGGAATTGTAACTTGTACTAAGTTATAGAGGAGATCAATGCCTATAAGAAAAAAAAGGCAGCCCGGTGCACTAAGCTCCAGCTCCCGCTATACGCGAGGTCCGGGGAAGGGCCGGACCACAAGGGTCTATTGTACGCAGTCTTACCTCACATTTCTTTTTCTGCACTGACCATGGCAACAATTTTGGCAGCAATTTTACCAGTTACTTCGAGGCTCCCCAAATAAAAGATAAATAACTTATAAAGAAGAACAGTGTTATTCCAATATCTTCTCGAGAGTCGCAATCAATTTCCGCCTATATAGCATCAACATCTGTCTTTCACTTGTCTTCTTTCAGGGCAGAGTTTTTTCAAGGAGGTGTGAGATTTATTTCAGACTAAGAATGAGAGTTAAGTGTGACGATGGGTCAGGTTGTGGACCCATTTCGGGTCAACCGGTAGCATGGAATGAGGTGGTGCCAGTTGGAAATGGTCCCGCTATGTGATAGGGTCACGAGGATGCGAGGCCCAAGTCTAGTTAATCGTTGTACGAGTTCGTGGACGCGTTCCACCAGAACCAGGCTGTTCAATTTTATATAACAACAGAACTCTTGAATATATGAAGACTATAAAAAAATCACTCTCCTTTCCACTTTATCTTTCCAACTCAGCAAGCAGCTTCTAGAGCCTTTGTATTGA
The DNA here is from genome assembly GCA_029844215.1 of Przewalskia tangutica. Taxonomy (NCBI): domain Eukaryota; kingdom Viridiplantae; phylum Streptophyta; class Magnoliopsida; order Solanales; family Solanaceae; genus Przewalskia; species Przewalskia tangutica. Next base: position 13,509,356 of record CM056731.1, on the reverse strand, counting down.
TTAAAATGTGAGTAGGAGGGTAGGGTGTCCTCTCAAGATAGGGGCAAATAAATAGTATGCCTCGAACTCTCCAAAACATAGATTTAGACAATGATAAAATGGCGTTGAGATGGATAATAGTTTAGCTTAAAATTAACGTCGAAATTAGCTTGTAAAACATGAAAATAAAGGCCTTCGTAGGCTGTAAAGCTGGTAAGCCTTAGTTCTTTCTGGTTCTCTTGAATATAAACCATACTCCTTTACCCTAACACCGACAACGAGACAAATGAAAATATCACCAATTCACAATAATCTTCAATTATAATATACGAAATTTATACAAAACAAAATCCACTCGTACACAATCTCTCTGTTTATGAACAGTTCACGACTCTTGAAAATTAAACAGTACGCTTCAGCAAATTCAATGCGTGCATAAAAGCGAGGGCATGTAAATTAGATCATTAAACTCACATTAGAGTCGAAGAGATGATGAAATCGACGCGCCAAAACGGAGATTGGGGTTAGGAATGGGCTCCCTCAACAATGACACTCCGAATCCAAGTGACGTTGAATCAGAATTTACACCTTCTGTCCTATTTATACCCAGGTAAATTTATATTACCAACTTAACCCTTTTGTCATTTTAAGTATGGAAAAGGGCCATTTTGCCCCTTAACTGTTGGAAATATGACAATTATACCCTTCTTTTGATTTGGTCTCAAAAAAGTCGTTGTTGTTAATAACTAACGGACCTTCCCGTGTAATTGAAAACAAAACAAAGCAAAGAGCCAAAATTTCTCCTTAACTATGCGAAATTATGTATTTTGCTCTCCCGTTAATAGTTGAGGTCACTTGTGCCCTCGCCATTACCAAATGACTAACAGATTAGGTTTAAAAAAATTATATCTCAAATTATTTCCATTAAAAGATATGTGTTTCCAATTAAATTTGAGTTTTGAAGTGTTATAATATGGGAGTCAAAAATGCAAGGAAGGACTTAAAATGGTGAAGAGATAGCGGGAGAAGAACCGAATTTTAATTTCTATATAACATTAATGCGTACATTTTTAAAATTGAAAAATATATCGTAAGTAGCTGATATGATTCATACAAGTTGAGGGTTATAAATTAAATATGATGATACTTTAATTCATTTAGTAATATATAACGCTATTATATATCGATCAATAAATGAAAACAATATAGTTAAAATATGAATATGTCGGCCCCTATCTAACAGAAGGCATTCATATCTAAATCTCAGCTTTTATATCCTTGAGATACACACGGATAAATATATGAATATCAAAGAGACGTCTAATTAATGGTCAATCAAGAAATGGGAACAAACCGAATATTTCTAGTTTCAGAGGTAACCTTTAAGGGCTCGTTTGGTACGTTATACTGGATTGTACTAATTTCATTGGACTGTATTAGACTGGACTGTATTAATATATAATGGACGGTATTAGAGTATTAATATATTTTGAATTGTATTTTTTTATTTTTAAGATGATCAGGAGACTCCACCCCACCGCTAGATGGGTCTCAAAATGGCTGGATCAGTACTATTTTTAGAAATAATCTGATCCAGTGAAACGCCCACCAAACGTTGTATTATTTTTGTCAAAGTCTGATCAGAAATCTGACGTATCAAACGTGTCCTAAATAGAAAAGGAGGGGGAAGAGAGGAGGTGAAATTTTAAGTTTTGGTTAAAGCTTGTCTTTATTTTGGGCTTGAGGGCCATTTCAGGTCATATATTTAAAAGTGGGCCTTTTTTTAGCTGTGACCACACTATGTCTTTTTCCCCAAGAAGAAAGTCATTTGTCAACAATATTTTTTATTGTCATATATTGGATGTTATCAAAAATATTTTGCGTTACAACAAAAAATGTTGTATATTGTTGCAATAACCTTCGATATGAAAAGTTTTTGCAACAACAAGTTGTTGTCATTTATGTTTTTTAGCAATAATTTATTAAAATTTTGTTACCATTTATGATTTCTAACAACTTGTTGTTATTAAAATTTTGTTGTCAATTCTATAATTTGTTTTAGCATGTCCTCCATATCAGCCCAACTGGATGTGCTTTCACTCCTTATTTTAGTTCAATCCTAGGAGAGTACCTATGTTCTGTGAGCATTTATCAAACATATACTACTTAATTTGTTAGCTCAGTTAATATTTGAGTATTTGACCACGAACTTACAAGACCTATGACAATTTAACCAAGAGTTTACACGCACAAAAGAAAGGATCATTCGCACAAATAATCCTATTTCGGGGTGGTCTTTAATTTTTCCCATCAAATTTGTGGTCTTTAATTTTTGTCCTTCAACATTTTTGGTGCAGTATAATTAAAATTTCGCAAGACATATTTTACATTAAACTTCGACATATGTATCATAACATTTACACAAATTATGCTGAACATGACAAAACTTTCAACATTCAACATAATCTGAAAAATAGTACAAACCTTATGCCGCATAACTGAATTTCTACAAAATTTATTCCGAGTGAGGCAAAAATTCAATTTCTGAAGATAAAATGTTACATAACTATGTCTTACGAAGCAGATCTAGCAGGGGCAAAATTAAAGACCACAAATATGAGAGTCAAAAATTAAAGTTTGTGTTTGAAGGTCAATCCATGCAAAAGAATCAATAAATTTAAGCCCAGGTTTTTATTTCCTAATGGGCCCAGTTTAGAGAGGGCCTAGTATGGGCTGCCGAAATGGCCAGGTCACATACTTCATGAAGTTGTGAAAGTCGGCTTCGTTTCGGTTGAAGAATGAAATACTGCAATTTAGACCCCCATCAAAATACATTATACTTTTAGTCCCTGAATTTTTGACATAATTTGATTATAGTCCTCGTCATATACGTTTAAGCATACTAAACCTTCAATTAATTGAGAATGTGCATACCTCGTCCCTTCACTTGCTGAATATCACAAATTCAGTGACTTAGTGTTAAGCTATGTAATCCTTCACTCTTTCTTGAAACTATCTGCCAGCAAACAGAGCTCTACATAGGGACTGTCATTGCACTTGAAACGATGTCCACATTTATATTGTGATCTTCAAGAACCAAAGCATGAACGGAAAGGAAAAAATAATTTTGACATGCATGGGACGAATTCAATTGTTGTTATGTTATAAGAGGAAAGATGGAAATGGAAGTAGGAATACAACTTTTTAAGACAAACATCATGACTTATGCGAAAACGTCTAGAGATTTGAACAGGTACATTACACTCTTCCCAAACTGTAACTCTGATGAACATGTAAAAATTGGCGTACATTTGCTCCTGGCAGCAGGAATACTAGTTCTACCCAAAAACCCAGTACTCAATTACAATCTCTAGTCAAGAGTATATCAATAATCCAGGAGGGAAGAGCAAAATGATGGGAGAAAATTGACTTCCATTGTGATTCAACTATTACTGTTCAGCAGCAGCTGCAAGCGGTTGAAGGGCTTTCATTGGATTCAAGATGACACCATCGATTAGCCCGTAATCTTTAGCTTCCTTTGCGCTCATGAAAAAATCACGATCAGTATCCTGGTTAATCTTCTCGAGGCTTTGACCAGTGTGGTAGGCAAGGTACCCATTCAAATTTGCTTTGTGATGCAACATCTCATTAGCCTGGCACATCATTGTCAGCATTATTTAGCTCTATATATATCCATCCTTAGCAATCTAAGGATACTAGGAGTTATAATACAACAAAAAACATGCATTTATGTCTAGTAAAAATGATTTCACATAGCCATTTCAAATTTTTAACTTACCGAATAGAAGTTCACAATTTGAGTTATTGCACAAGAGAAAAGGAATTCTATAAGCTCTGACTAAACTTGTGTTCATAAGCTGGAATATTGGAAAATTAACCGTCATAGCAAAATTGTCTAAACATCATACAACTACTATTTTGCGTCAATCCCAAGCAAGTTGGGAATATTGTCAAAACTAGATGCATTCTCTAAGAGTAACAGTTTGGCATATCACAATATTGACTCCTAAATGCAAGAATTTTGGAATAGAAACTGTGGCATACTGTGAGTGATTACCTGTATATCTATATCAGTTTGACCACCTTGAGCACCACCAAGAGGCTGATGTATCATTATCCTTGAATTCGGTAAGCTATATCTCTTTCCTTCAAGGTGATAACAACATCAAAAGTTAAGAGCAAAAACTAGAAGTATAGCATAAAGAAAGTTACTTTAGCCTTGAATCAGCTATTCAATTTACCCTTAGTGCCAGCACTGAGAAGAAAAGACCCCATACTGCAATGCCGCAAAACATAAATTAGCTAAGCAAGGCAATCTATTTATTCCGTGAAGATAAAAAAAGCTAAGGTAATCAACTTAGGGAACTAAAAGTAAAAGAGACTCCATATATTCAACCTGTAACTGAATCCATCAATTGACAAAAACTTTTTTTGAAATAAACTTGTAAATTGTTCCACCACCAACCCATCTAATTGATATGAAGGTTAAGGTAATAGCCGTGTGAAAGGTGGGTGGATCGTAAAAGCAATGCAACATCAACATGGAAATAGTATCAAATAACACATCTATACAAACTAACATAATACATTTTAACTATTAGATTAATTTCTTTGACATTGTGTACTATTTATTCAAGGAAGTCCCCAGGAATTTGGGATCAAGTGAACTGGCACAGTATAGGAAGAGGGCTTAAAAGGGGCTAAGGGTGATGAAAAGGAGGAATGGAAGAATAAAGGGGGGAGGAACAGAAGAAGAACAGCAGATCCAATCCCAGAATTTTCAAATATTTCCCCTATATTCTGGAGAAAAAAGAAGCTATCATTAGCGAACTTTGGCACCAAAACAGAAAACTGTGAAGCACCAAGGAGTGCGAACTACCTAAATGAAATGAGAGGCTGTCAAAAATGCCAATAACATGAAAGAAATTGGAAAATTACTTAATCAAATAAATAAACAAATAAAAAACCTACACTGGAAAACTATGTAGTCCTATCATGGGTTGTGTAAAGGTGATTTTCACAGAGATATAGATCACAAGCAACAATGTATGGTAAAATCATCATCTAAGAGAACACAAAGGTACATAAGTAACGAAATCGGTACCTTGCAGCGAGTCCAACACAGACAGTGGAGACATCAGGTCGAATATGCCGCATGGTATCGAATATGGCCATTCCTGAGATAATAATAGGTGCATAACGTTTGATAAACCATGCATTAAAGTAGAGAGTAAAATCTGATTATAGCAGTTCAACACTATGCAATAAAAGCTGTAATAACTTTGGTAAATTAATATCAGAAACAAAATGAGTTTGACTGGAAACACTTGGTTGTACCTGCCGTTACTGACCCTCCTGGAGAGTTGACATACATGACAATGTCCTGTGTAGTAAATTAATGAGGTTCTCAGTTGATTAAAAGAAAGCTATGTAAAAAGTAAATAAAAGGATGTAGTTTTAAAAAAGTTAAAAAGAAGTTTTAGAATTAAAAGCTTCACTACAAAGGGATGCTCCAACAAAAGTCACAAGCATATGTCAAGCAGAGCTGCATAAAGAAAACCATAGCAGCATCTATATATTCTTTCTTGTTCAATAAAAAGCAAGATTTTTAAAATTAAAAGAAATTGTTCATTTATTATGAAGCTGATCAAGGGGCAAGCCTCATATAGTCGTGGTATAACGGCTGTCAACTACATCAGTCTATAAGATTTAGACCAAGAGAAAGAGAGGGAAACGTGGAACTTTAACACGTTCCCCTAAGGCCTCAACTTGCTTCACTCGTTCGTGCACAACTGGAACACTGTGGCTTCAGTAAGTTCAAGCAAAGAAGTTATGCTGGCATGTCATTTAACATGCTATGTTGAAAATTCCACCATGAAAAAAGGCAGGAAATTCACAAGTTGCTTAAGCAATTAAGCAGTAGACAGATCACATTTAGCCAAACAAAATGCGATGGATTAAAGTTACAAACACAAAAGAGATGACATATACTACCGAAGGAATGCCATATGCAGAATCTCCTTTCAATTAAAACATCTAATAACCAAGTCTATCCCATGAAAAAAGATGTAGTCTAGAAAATATACCTTTTTGGGATCAACAGCATCAAGATAAAGAAGCTGAGCAACTATGACATTAGCCATATCATCGTCAACTGCTCCACCACATCGTATGATCCTCTACAAGATAATAATAATAGTAAACAAGGATTTAAAATTTCTGCAAGTACATTGAGACTTTGCGGTGAATGTTAAATCTACCATAAGGACACAAATTCTTACATATTGGAAGAGCTGGCTGATCACACTCTGAAATCGTTCTGCTACCATCGGCGGTGGTCCTTGACCTTGGGCATATGTAGGAAAATAAGGTGATGATGGCATTTGCACATCATCTCTGCAGAACTCAATAACAAGGATTAATCATATGACATAACAGCTTTCTGTGTGATACATAAGATGACAGAGCAACTAAGTCATTAACATTGGATTCTTAAGATTTACTTGTGTGTTTCACAAGTCCACAAAACTTGATTTTTCCCTTATAATAATCCCATAAAAATGATCTAAGAAAACGCCCTTCCGTCTATTTTATTAGAGAACTTACAAGATTCTTTTTAAGAAGGAAAAGGAAAATATAGATAAAAGTAGTACTTTCTCTGTCTCAATAGTCTATCGGAAACAGCCTGCCTGCCTCCCAAGGTAGGGGTAAGGCATGCGTAGATCCTACACTCCCCAGACCCCACTTGTAGAATTTCACTGGGTATGTTGTTGTTGTTCTTCTTCTGTCTCAGTATATTCGAATTCTTTCCATTTTGGAGTGTCACAAAAATGTTTGCCACCATTACACTACCAATCTTATTGTATACTTTTCTCACAACCAACCTTCATGACTTTCAAGAATTCAATATTCATTTCACTATTCAAATTGGTGCTTTCAATTCACACGTGATGTTTATGGTCACTTCGATATTTACTTCTACTACTACTACTAATATTGTACTTCTAGATAAGTCAAATTAATATCTTAAATAGGAAATAGGTAAGCACACCCATAATTCTTAGCTACGTCTATACTTGGTTAGCCAAAATTGGGCAAAACCCCAAGATTTTCGATTCCTCGTCCACTCATCAACAATAAGATACCCTAACAACAAGAACCAAAAGTGTTCAGAAATTAGACAATTTCCTGCTAACAAAAATATACTCCTTGCAGATTTACCAAGGAATTCAAAACAGAATGGGAAAGAAAAAGAATGAGAGATAACCTGATAGACCAAATTCCAGAACGTGAAGTTCCTGAATCCCAGTCAGCAGCTCCAGAACTAATTACCCTATTCTTCCCTTTCCCAACACTCTTTAATTTCCTGGGTAATTACCATACAAAAAAAATCAAAACTTTAAGCAAAAATACCAAGCATTAACTATACATACAAACCCATCTCCAATACCTGAAGGGAAGAGATTTAAATGGTAGAGAAACAGGGTGGGCTTGACAAAGAGTGCAAGAATCAGATGGGAAAATAGGGCAGTTGAGTTTAGAGATGGAGGAAATAGTGGCTATGCAAGAAGAATGAACCATTTTTTTCCTTGGATTTTTTTGGGTGTGAGATAATTGGTGGGTTTGGACTTTGGAGTGGATGAAGAGTAAAAGATAGGTTTTTGGGGGAGTTGAGTTGAGTGTTGGAGTAAGCAAATAACGAGAACGACGAGCTTGGATGTTGCGGATTGACGCTCTCAGCGTAATTTAGCACCCATCCCATTAACCTACGCCGCCGCTCAAAACAACAAGGTTTTATTCGCTATCCGCATTTTATATCTTCCTAATTATATTATGGTATTTTGATATTATTCTCGCCGTGAAAATAACCTCTTAAAGTGTATAATAGATCTTTCTTGTTCGGCTCTTTCCTGAATCGCAAATATAGCGGAACTTAATGCACCGAATTATTCTTTTTATTCATGAATTAAAATTTTGTACCTCCTGCCTAAGTTGAATTAATTAAATTAATAGTCATGCCCTTTATTAAAGAAGAAAGAGTTTAAGGGTGTGTATGGTATGAAGGAAAAATGTTTTATTTAATTTTTTCATATTTAGTTGGTCTAATTTTTGGAAATATTTTCTTTAGAAAAATAAGTTCCTTAAAAATGAAGAAAATGACTTCTCTAATGAAAGTAGGAAAAACAAATCTTACAAATAACATTCAACCAACTACTTCGCCATCACCCAACCACTCACCCCCTCAAACCCCAACCACTACCACTATCCTATGCACCCCCACCCCAACTCCAATTTTTTTAAAATAAAAAGTTTTTTTATTTTCTACACCACTCCCCCTGTGAAGCCATGCCCCACCCTTCGATGATTCACCCACCCCCACTCCCATACTATTGGGGTGGTGATGGGTGGCGGGGTTGGTGGGGCTTAAGTGAGTATTTTTCAAAATCCTCACCCCATCTCACCCTCATACAACCAAATAATATAAAATAAGTAAATACCAAACACACCCTTGAATATATAATAGTGTATAAGTGATGTTTTTAAAAAAATTACACCATGATAAAATATACAATGTTATACAATCTTGTACAAAGATTATGTTTAATCTCCTACAAACTTCAACCTATGAAACTTCATTTGTAATGATATTGATCGCGGGTTCCCTTGTAATAAAAATAAAACTTCATTTGTAATGATTCAAATCTTCATTGAATAACTTTAATTTTAGCAACAACTTCCAATTATATTCCCAACGAACCTCAATCATATGTTTGTCAAGAATTTCAACAAATCGCGAAATTCATTGTAACGGTTCAAATTGTTAAAAAAAATTGGTAATTAAAGGACTTTTCATTAATCACCAAAGTAAACTAATTACGAAACTGAGCAGATTAACACAATCTGCTTGATCCCAAAACGAAACTGAGCAGATTACGAAATAGGTTTAAACTACTTTTTCGGAACCATACAAACTTGTTAGATGACATGCCCAAAATCAAATCACATCAGACAAGTATATGAATTTCAAAGATCTTTAAGAAAATTCAAACTATATAATTTTACAAGGAAATACAAAATGTATAAATTTCTTAAGAACAGATTAATAAGACCTTGCAAACAATCAATAGGAAAAAAACAGCGAGGGGAACCTAAAACAATAACTAAATAGAGGATATTAAAGTGCAAGCAATGCTTGTTTATATAAATGAAGAAGTGAATTTGGTCATGAAATAAAGGTTTGAAGATGTTGCTGGAGGACTTGATTGACTAAGAGTCTATAGCCTTTCTCTGTAAGGTGGAAGCCGTCCCAACAAACGTAGTCATGATCTTTTGGACATGCAATCGGACAACCAGCTAGCAATTCTATTTTCCCAACAAGTGCGCAACATCCATTTCTTGTAATCTTATATCCTGCCACAACAAATTAAAATTATGTGCTCAGTTAAAATGCTATCACATAAATTAAAACAGAGGTATTGAACAACACTTACCATATTTTACAGGGTTGTCAATTAGATCGAACACGAAATTATAAAATTCAATATAGACCATTTTGGCATCAGAATACTTGTTAGTAAGAGATTTTAGCTAGTGGAGAGCTTGTTGTTGAACAACAACAAGTATGTAAGAAATCTGAAAATAAATCAATAAGAGGACTTGCTGAGTCGACTGAATTTATCCTTAAGATAATATTGTCCCGTATATTCTTTCAACGGTGTAATTGCAACTTATATCCCAAGATAAAACATCAATCAAACAAATGAGCAAAGAGAACTCAAGTGTTTGCTTAGGAAGAAAGATCTTTGAGTGTTGTGTGATTGCAAGAGATGAAGACAATTTCAGAGAATTATTAAGTGAATGTGTGATTTGAAATTGTGCCAAAAGTATCAATTTATAGGTAGATGATTAATTGACCGAAAGTAAATGCATTATTGGTCATCTTTCCTTTATGACAATACATCGTGTTAATTTATAGGCAGAATAACTCATAACCTCCTAAATTTGATATATTATATTTAGGGTATATCTAAATTACTTTTGGTCGATCCTGATTACCCTATGAACGTGGTAATTTGATAGTCTGACCCCCTAAATGTTGACATGGCAAAGAGCGTAAATATACTATCTTTTAAGTGTGTGGATTGAAAGAATTAGCTTCTAAATTAGTAATTTATCAATCATTAATTGACATTGATTTATTTGTTCCAAATTTGTACTTCTTGCTTCTTCTAGACTAGATATACAATTATCCTAACTTTTTGTTTATTTTTATTTATTTTTTAAATGCAATGATTATTTATTTCAACCGTAAATTTCTTAATTTGGAGCAAATAAATTTTGGAAAGAAATTACATCTCCTAATTTTGGAAAGAAATTAGATAATTACAGTTTAGTATAGAACAATTAAAAGTATTGTATATAAATTAATTGAAACTACCTGCAAAAAAGTGGAAGCAAAGTTGATCATGATCTCTCGGTGTATGATGGGTTTAGAGAATGTCATGTCCTGAACCTGATGAAGCAAAAGCTAATTCCTGTTAAAAGATCCTTAGCTTGCAGTGTTGGATCAAGATATGGTTCTTCCACTATAACATATATAAATCTTAGTACTTATTTTATCTTTTTGAGTGAAAATCATTTCCCCTATCAAAAGAAATACCCTTCACCTTTAGACAACTAGACATTCTCCACTGCTAAAAAATCACCATTTTACCACTAAAAATGTTCAATGGTTATTTCCAGAGAAATTTTGATTGAATTAGTGAGAAGAAAAAATAGTAGTGTTTTCAAATGAAAAAATTAGGAAGTTTCCCAGCGTTTCAATGAAAACATAGTTTCCCTCATGCGTTTTTCAGTGAGCTGGTTTGGTGGAAATGAAGTGAAAAAATCATTGTTTTATAACACAAATTTTCCACCGATTGTCGGTGGAAAAACATTTGTTTCTAATAGTACTCGATATCCTATCTTTACGATACTTTTCTAGTTCCCTTTAACCTATGTTATGGAGATATACCTACCAAAAAGATCAGAGGGAACTTTCCATCACAAAATCTACCAGTGGTTTTTCCTCCCTCAAAAGTTCTTCCCATTTTGTGGGATATTTCCCTTTTCTAGTGTCACAAAGTAGTTGTTGCATGTATCGACTATGGAGTCCCCGAACACAAATACTGCCAGAATTATACCAGTCACGTTGTATGGTTGTTGCAGATCCGCTATTGCACCTCTAGCAATAACTATGGGACTTAACAGCAGGAAGATATAAGAGAACCAACTTCATTTTCACTGTCCTCAAAATTATATTCTTGCTGTTTGGAACACTAACACATGATTTTTAAAGACAGCTAACATTTACTTGTCAAAGTCAAAAGTTTCTTGACAAGTGGGAATGCGCGATCATGTGATGAACCCTGCTGGCAGCTTATTTAACTATTCGTTTATTCCTTTACGATGAGTTCCATACGAAACTGAGTGAAATGACAGTAATAGATAATGAAGAGTATTTCCTCTCTAGTCCAGGCAATACATAATTAAGCACCGGAAAGTAGGAAAATATAAAACTCCAACCTAATTGTTGGTGGAAAAGAGACAGATTTGAAACAGTCAAAGGAGCTGGAGTTCAAAAGCCTAGTTACATAAGTTAGAACTAAATACATAGCCTGTAATACTTTGGTAATTCTGCCTGCGCTTTACAACAATGACAAACACCTTAGTTATACAAACACTAATGAAGAGCATTCAATAAGTTTGGGCATGGTAGCTCCAGAGTTAGAATGTAGCCAAGGCTGAGTTAAACCTACTAGTCACTAGCTACCTGTCATTTACATCTAAACAGCAAAATGATATGGCTGCACGCATCTAACCTCGAGCTGCTCTAAGGAAGTTATCAAAAGGACTTGCAGGAGGAAGCCTAAGTGCTAACCATGGTTCATTTGATAGTGGAGGTCCCCTAACAGGTCCATCTTCTTGAAGTATCTGCAGCAAACACAAGTTGCGGATATTAAAACATACCACATAGTTTATCAAATGCAAGTAGAATTCGCATACTTGGAAACTGATAGAAACTAAACCTTATGTGATCATATTTGTGCACAAATATATCTATAGAGGGATCCAAAATAAAAACACACATTAAGATCTAGTTAGAAGACAACGACAGTTGACGCAGGATCACCTTAGAAACTGCTGATGGCCCACTTGCGGGGAAGGCTGGATACACCATGCCAGCTGCTTTTGCACAATGATTTTCATGAGCTAACCAATTAGAGAGTTTCTTTCTTGAGTCTGTGCCAAGAGATTCACATTGACTAGCCATGGTATCATATGGAAGCGGTGAAGTTGAAACAGATGAACCAGCTACTTGACCAGCCACCTCGAGTGCCTGAGAAAAGAAACAAATGTAAGGAACAACAAGGAAATGCTATTTGATTGACTGGTTTCTTTCAAATCCCGTAAAAACCCAATAAAATTGTTATTGATCTCATACATTGTCTTTGGTAACAACCTCTCTACCTAAACAAGGTAGGGGTAAGGTCTCTCCATACACACCACCCTCCCGAGACCCCACTTGTGGGATTACAACACTACGAATACTTGTACTTTTTTTCATATCATCAATGCAGTTTTATCTGCTTCCAGTTTCAATTCGTAATACAGCCTAACTAAATCATGAGTCGTCATAAATTAAAGACACCAATCAGGGAGCGGAAGTTGCTCTAGTCTAACAAGGGAAGACGTGCAAAAACTGTTTGAAGAGAAAAGTAGGCAAGAGGACCTAGGATAATATTTTTTTGATAAGTAATCCATTGTTTTTAACTTGACAGGAGATGCAAGTATGAAGCTAACTTTTTCTTGAGAAGTATGAAGCTAAGTTTATAGAAAAAAATTAAATGCAAGACCAGCTCACAAATAAAAGAACTAATGGCACGTAACTAAGCAGAAATGTAACAATTTTCTTTCAGATTTAACTCGCATTTTCTCATTTTGCAGGATGTCGCATTAAATGAGGAAGCATGTTTATCATCTTTATATGTTACTCCTACTAAATGAAATTGCAAAGATCTCACACAATTTCAGACAACAGACTTGAAGCTCAGAAAAGCGTTGCTTTTATGTTGGATCAAATATGAAGTAATTGACAACTTTTCAGAATCCCATACATTGAGTGAAAAATGCAAAGCGCGCTAAACTTTAGATTGCTATAAAAGGTGAAATTTATTTGCAGAAAAGCGACATCAAGCAGCATCCCCTCCCTAAACCTAAAGTAGTATTTGACACATTGTTGTGAATCGCAAGTTACCATTGCAATTGATTACATGGAGGATTCTTCCATTTCTTCAAAATAATCTACACTTTCATTTCTAATGTGGAAAGAGTTGATAAAACAGGCAAATCAACTATTAGTCACACCTCCCTAATCTTGTTTATAATTAATGAATTATTTTGGCTGGACTATATTCTCCTACAAGCAAGCTCGTCTCTAGGGTACACAAGGCAAAGAGACGTGCATGTGAGCGGAAGATTACCGATTCAAGAAGCTGTCCAATGCTCACAACATGAGACATTGAAGGAGATGGAGACATAGGAATTTTGGGAATGAATCTGGGCATGTCAGCAATTGAGGATTCACTTACTTTGTCATCCTCTACAAATGAATTTGGAGAAAATTCCTGCAACATAAGCGACAAACGTATAAAAATGATATGATTCATGGAGATGAGAGCATGTATTAACAATAAGGAAACTGTTAGCAGACACTGCCATTAAACTAGGGAATGATATGGGCAGATTTGTTTAATACTCTCCATCCCCATTCTATAGGGCCTTGTTTGACTGGGCAGTAGTTTTAAAAAGTAAACAGAGACTTTTGAAATACATTTGTGTAATTGTGTGGCTATAAACAATCTCATTAAGGTTAAAACGATAAATTTAAAGTTAAAAGTGTTTCTCAGTAGGCGTTTGGACAAAGGTTCCAAGTAATTTTTTGAAATTTCAATGAAATTTAATTTGAAGGCGAAGGTGTGTTTGGTTATCATTTTCTGCAAAGTATATTTGGATAAATATCAAGTTTGGATGTGCTTTTTTTCAAAAACATGAAACATGATTTATACCCCCACAATTTCTAAAAACTATCAAAACTACCCCAACGTGACAATTTCACCTGAAAATAAACAATCAAACATGCTTATAAAATTAATACGTTTTGGGTATTTTTATTGAAGGGAAAGTGGGTAGCTAATGGTTAGTTGGGTAATTATTCTAGTCGGTAGATGATATAAAGAGGGGGCTTGTTTTATTAAATCCAAAACTTTGGGGCAGTACTTGACAACTTGAAATTTCCCCAACAGTAATTTTTTTGGGTGAAAAACTGGTTTGCAGCACTTCTTCAAACTTGAAATCCAACTTCAAGTTGGATTTGGAAAACTGTTAACACTAACCGAACACTGATTTGAATTTATTTTTTTCGCAAAAAAAAAAAGGTAAAAAGAAACTTATGTCCAAACGGCTCCTAAGTATAGAAAGGTGTCATTCTTTTAGGGACATGCTAAAAAGGGAAAGTGTGTCACATAAATCAGGGGGAGTATTAAGTATAATGATGAACACTAAACCAACATCCATCTCATGCCGCAAAAAATCATGTGAATACTTATGAGCATACCTCGTCAAACGAAGGTGAATCTCTGGAGTGTGATCCTATTTGGACATGATCCATGTCAACCATTGATTTTAGACAAAAGATGAAAGTATCATCAGGTGTAAAATCCCCCGACAGCTGCTTGAATATGTCATCTTCGTCAACCTAAGGCACACACCAAAAGAATAAGTAAGCACGCATAAGCAGGAACAGGAACAGGGCCCAAAAAAATCCATTTGCATTTATTTTCCTTTTCTTGGCGGCCGGGGAGAGCCGGAGGTTAGTTAAGAAATAAAGAAGTGTGCATACAATTTTCAAGACAACTAGTACCTCCGCAATGCTAGACAAACTTTTAACTAAGACATCCTTTATTATCTCATGACACTCTTGAATTTTGTTCCGCAATTCTGATAGGGATGATACAGCTGCTTCATTATCAGCTGCAGAACCATATTTTTTCACATCTGTGTGAGGCTTCAGGTATACTTGATAACCATCATTGATACCCAGAAAAGGATCAACCTGAACATGGAGGGGATTAACAGCAATTAACACGCACAACATGTTAAGATACAACAAATTTGTTAAACAAACATGGTATTAGGGATGAAATGTCGTTTTCTGTAACTTGTTAAACAACAGCAAAATAGTTTCTTCTGTTTCAACAATGTAGCAATCAGAATTTGTTCAACAACAGAAAAATAGTTTAATTTTCTATTTCCATGATATTGCAAATATCTTTCCTGTTAAGATTCTTTTTAGTTAAAAAGTAAGATAAGACCCCTTGCTTGCATTAATTCTTCACAAGTAACAGAAAATGTAGCTGTGACTTTGAAAATGAAATCAGCGGAAATTTATCCCAAGGAGTACTCACACCAAAATCCCGCAATGTTTCAAGTAAAATATTCAGGTCAGTTATCTGATAAATCTTCGCCATAAATGCTAGCATTGCAGCTGATAACACAAGAAGTGAACGCTGGTATGCGGGAGGCAACAACCCTGAAAGAAGACACTCACAAGGTAATTGTAATTCACTTTTATCAGACACCAAGGAGTTCTTTATTAGTTGCAAAAATAAAGTTCCATACCATTATTAGGGTCCAGGGATAACTTCAGAAGTGATAGAGGAAGCTTACAGAAGCGGATCAGTAAGTTATTGTTGGTTTTCTGCAACAACAGAAATGGCAGTCATGAGCATAAATTAGATACAAAGATGCTTAGAGAAAGCACTTAGCCCTTGCATGGAATTGTCAATTGTGTTCACTCGGACATTATTTAGTTTATTTTTTCTTGTTTTTACAATCACAATGTGAATAACCTGAATGTTCACCTTAACACGTGAGGAAATAAGTGCTAAGCAGAATGACTGAACTATAGCTTCAACATTTGCAGGTACATTATCTGGCATGTTGGCTTGAAGCCAGAGGGCTGAGAGCAATTGGACAATTTGATCCTTGTTTAGCTTCAGAATGTATGGTTCCTGTGTCAAGCAGTAAAAAGCATCCTTCAGTGGAGCCAGAAATTAGTGAAAATGCAAAAAGAAAATAAAATAGAATATGAAAGTGATATCAGTGGAATCAGTAATGTTCTTACACCCTCATTCAAGCTACCAACTGATACAGCGGAGCAATCAATCATAGAACTTATATTTGGAACGTTGGGTGAATTTTTTAGGGCCCAACCCTGCTCGTGTTCCTCATCAACATTGTCCTCCTTTAAATCATCTTGAATACCATACCCATCCTTCAATTTAATTCCATCCTTTTCCTTTCGAAGCTTCTCAAGTAGAGCTGTAATTGACACAAATGTAGATGTGCCATTGGCATTCCATCTCCTTGTATGGTTTGCTATGTCATGTCTAATATGGTTAGAACTTGGGATTAGGAGAACAGAAAAGATGTGGTGTCCTCCAATCCGTATTTCGACATCGGGATGCAATGTCACTTTCAGTAGCTGAACAAAGAGCTCCTCAGGGAACACCTAAAAGAATCCAAAGATAATGAAATACAAAACAAATCCTGTTGAAACACAAATGATATAGAAGATGAACACATACTTCAATTCATCAACGAGAATATTTCATTTTTCCCATTGATATCACATATCCATTTTCGTTAAAAGATAAGAAATCATGTATGGCAGAAAATATTTCCATTTCCATTGGAATACCTAAAAAGAGCAATTCACATCCAACATCCTGTGAAGATTTTATTCATTAACCGCAGACATGGTTGCTTTATACATGGAATAAACATGTGAGAAGCCTAAAGCTCAAATGGAGGAAACATATTTTCCGGTAAACAAGCTAGCCAGCGATGAAAGAGGAGCCAACATGTGATGACTAAGCAAGCAATTTGTACCTGCTGACATCGTGAAACGACAGATGCTAATGAGATCATGTGAGCAAGAATGATCAAGGATCCCATTGTAGCCCTGGCAACCACTTTAAGAGATGGCAACTTCTCCAGCATCATCGCCATCATATCAAACAATGGTCGTGCATCAACAGTCTAAAAAAAAAATCTGTTAATATCCAGAAATACAAAGGCCTATTAAAACCATTCATTAACTAACATAGGTTACCCCTTTTGCAGTTTCTAGGAAGCATTCTTGGATGGATGTTTGAAGTGCAAGATTGAAGTTTAGCTCTTGCTGTTGAACTGATTCGACAGTTGCTTGAAGGCTTTTACGTAAATGTCTGCACAAGTCACTTACAAATCGTACATCTGAGAGACTAGCTTCCAATCTAACGAGCCGAACCAAAGCAGTAGCAGTTTGGATGACATAAGACTTCATTTGAGGATCATGTGCCACATTCTTGTGGTCTAGATGACGAATTACACCAGTCAAAATCAATTGTTGATTCCCTAAGTAACCACAAGAATTAAGAGAACATTTAGATGCCATCAATTCTATTCTAATATTTGTGCCATCAATGTCCAGTAGAATTATAATGATTACAAGGAAACCAGAGTCATGGCAAAGTATTAAATGGTGATAAAACAGATACCAGTCCTTGACCCACCGGTTTAAGCAATATACTAAATATACAGTGTTTTAAGTATATTAAGTTCTTGGCAGATTACCTGAACTTTCCACAAAGTAGATCATGTCAGAGAGAACCATCACAGCCAATCCATGTGGAGAAACCCAGTGCCTCCCATGGTCAAAATGGACAAACATTGGATCTAACACCCTGCGCATTGTACTGCTCTCTTTGGCCAGGTCAGTCATCCTTTCAAGACAAATTTGAGCCCATACTTTTGGTGTTTCAATTTCTTCTCTGTAGAAACAATTTGAGGCAGAAAGATAAAAATGTAGGTAAATAAAGTGATTAAAACAGATATCTACACATTGACAGCAGTCGCGATCATCTGGCAAGAAAGCCAACTTTTTTCTGGATTGAGCGGCACAAACCTTGTTAATAAAGATGGATCTTTCTTATCCAGTCTGGGTCTAATTTGGCAAGGACCATATTCACTACCAACAGCTCTTCCTTCAGATCTAACAACTTCATCCACCCAATTGTGGTGCGCCTCCCCTCGTTCAAAGTCTTCATTATGCATTTCAGGCTCATAGTTATCCAGAGTCACATGAACAATCTGCACGAGATGATATAGAACTTCAGTGATGGCTAGTTATTGTCATTTGTTATCAAAATGGTAAAACATTCTGAGAAGAAATCATCCATACTCGGATAATTCCTAGTAAGCAAATTTAGAATAACCAGCTAGAATGAGAAAACAAGACAATGCATTTTTTCCTAGAGCTGTAAATGAACCAGCCCAAGAAGATTTCCAGAGGTTTGAACTTGGTTTGGATAATACTATAAGCACAGCAACACTTGGTACAATTAGCATATGCTAACCATAACATATCACTGTCTATTTCAGGAAACCTTCACATCAAAATTCAAATATCACAATAAAGAGCCATGAAATATTTTCTAGCAAATGAAGAATCAATGACTGTTTCAAAAATGGGGAAGCAACAACTTAAACTATAAAGGAAATAGAACCTTGTACTAGAGAGAGAGGGAGAGAGCACTCTACTAACCTCATCAAAATCAACAAATATATGGGAGAACTCAGCCATGAACCAAACCTGCAAAGGTAGATTCGATTACTCAGACCCAACAAAATATTCAGCAAACTTGTATGAGGAGAATTATTTCCAGATATAAAGGAAACATTGTTATAACAATGGCTTTTGACTCCAATCCTAGAAGTAATTTCACAGTACCATGGCAGAAAGACATTGCAAACTTGATGCCCTCAAGCTATGCGTTTGATGTTCTTCACCAGTCTCCCGTGCCAATGAACATACTTTGGGAACCAAAATTTCTATGTTATATGTGTATGTTCCATCTACCTGCTTTCAAAATAAGATGGTAAGTAAGTTTACAAATAAAAGAACCTAATGTCAATCTTCTGCTAGTGCAGAGCGACTCCAGGTTTACCATGAGTAGGATGCAGTAATTGTACATACAAGATTCTTGGGGAATAAAATTCTATAAACGAGTTTATAAAAAATGGACAAGATACTCATCTCAGATAACAAATACAAGATGATAAGAAGTGACTCTTGACACTGGATAGCTAATGCGGTATGCTCATAAATACAAGTCGAATCCAAGCATATTGTAACATACTTTAGCTTCAATAACACAAACTTCACTACCAAAATAACATAGTAAGCAGTACGGCTTCATACCAAGGTGACTAAAACAGGGGCAAACAATTCTCCATCCACAAAATGACAAGAATTATACTGTGAAAATACTTTCTTCAAGTTGAAACTTCAAGAAAGAATAAACACGCATTATAATATGCCGACGCCTAAAACTATTAACACTCAATAAGGATAATCTCCCAAGATTCCTCGTTTATCTTGAAGGTGTAAGTAAACCAAAAGGACTCTTCCTTTATCAGCTTTTTATCTCTAGCATCCTTTTGGGGTGTCATCCGAGAAAACTAGAATAATGGTAACTTCAAAATTCAGAATAAATACCAATAGTTATCACAAATATCTAACTAGGAGAGATAAATCCAAACCATCTTTCAAACTGAAGTATATCATCATGCATAGAGATGAGTATGTGGTAACAACAGAAGCACTAGCTTTAACTTCCCTATAATACTTTGGAATTTCTCAAAATTTAATATTGAATGCTAAGTTACTCTTTTCGAGCCAATAGAAGCTCTTAAGGTGAATTAATCATGCAACACTTCTTTAATCAACCAGGACACCACAGTTTGTGAAGAATACCCAATTAGACATGTTCAAGAACCTTTCTTTTACATCTCATTGAAGGTATTTGTGTAATTATGTTACATATTAAAGTACTCATTACACATTCAAACTGAAACCCCAATAGAGAAATTGACATTATACACAGCTGCATTCATCAATATTTTCATTAATCACCTGACTATAAATAAACCTGGTCAGGGTCTGGCAACCAGTAATCCTGATAGCATCTCTCTTAGAATCATCCAGCAGTTCGACGACCGTGTCTAAGAGGCTAGCAGCAAAATATGCCCTGCAGATACAAAAAATTGTATTATAAAATATGAACTCTTATACTTTGCCAAGGTAGTTATAAATATGGACAACAATTACTCACATTTGCTCCTTACACATGCAAAGCAACTTATTGTACACCTCAGCAATAACATTGATAAACTTGACGTGCTCACTTCGCAGTTCTTTGTAGCATCTTTCTTCAAGATACTTTGTGATCTGATCAAGGAAAGCCACAACATGTTTAAACGATGCAAATTTTGCTGAAAGGCTTTACATTCACAGGCAGTGCAAAAGAAAGCCAATACCTTTGGGATTCTGAAAGGGTTTTTTGCTGCATATTCACATAATTTTACTATTTTCCTTTCATTAGGCGAGCCATCCTGCATTCACAAGTTGCATAGTAATTGACTGTTAGTATCACAAGTACCAAAAAAACAGATTCATGGATTACAACAACAACATACCCAGTGAAATACCACAATGTGAGGTCTGTGGAGGGTAGAATGTACACAGACCTCACCTCCACCTTGGTAGTTTGGTAGGTAGAGTGGTTGTTTCCGAGAGACCCTCGGCTCAAGACAAGGAATAATCAGGCAAAGCAAGCAAAGCAAAACAAAGAAACGGTCAGACTCAGACGAGAAATTAAAGCAATGTGGACATGCAGATAGTAAAAATCAAATAGCGCTTTCTAATAAGCGGAAGCAATAGCTAACACAACTAAATAAGATAAATAAATTACACTAAAGAACACTAAATAAGATAAATAAATTACACTAAAGAACACTAAATAAGATTCATGGATTGACTCTTGATAATTTTTGGATTTGGGTCCATATTTTCTACTCAAGCATAACAAAGCAATTATTAGTTAGACCTCGAGAAAACTGAAATTAATGTACTTACTGATGATTTAGGGAAAATTTCAGCTAGCAATTTCTTGTAACGCTTCACGGGTTGTCGAGATCGAGACCTCATAGCAGGACAGCAGATGCACATGTTCCCACATGCTGGGAATAACTTGCGTGAAATATAGCCCATTTTCCTTCAAATTTCAGAATAAACAAGTAAAATTTCTCTGATACCAGAAGAACAAAAGAATAACAACTCAAAACTCAAGCCAAACCAAAATGCAGTTAAGAAAAGACCAATCAACCAACAAGAAAGGGCAACAAAAGTAAAAAGAGAGAGAACTTGTGATAAAAGAGGCCAAAAGCGTGAAAAACAAGATCATTAGTGACAAGACAGAGAAGCAAGAATGACACCAAGGACCACAACGAAATTAAAAACTAGTAACAGCCCCGAGAACAGAAAGAAGAAGAAAAAATTCAACTGCATTAACCCAAATACAGAGCAGAAAGTAGTAAACAAACAAGATTAATATACCTTCAACTATAGAAGGAGATCCAGTGAAGGGGTTACAAAAACTCCAAGAAAGGTTTAAACAGAGCAAATGGGAAGTGAAGAAAGAATTTCCAGTCTTGGAAAAACAAGAAACCAAGACAACAAAACAACAAAGTGAGCGCGTGCGTGGAAGCAATGAGGAAATGTTTGGTTGGGGGAGGGGAGGTGCCTGCTGCCTGGGTTCAAGAATCAAAGAGTAGTAGGCAGACCAGAGAAGAGATCACGTGATTGTCAGGTCACTTATTTGTGTTAAAAGAGACTTGCATTTGTCTTTTCTCTCATCAACACAGCTCCCTCCCTCTAAATACTTTATATATTTTTGTCCTTCTAAATTTTCTTGGAATAATTTTCCACTTCTCGTAGGCGTTTGAACATTAAAAAAAATTGAAAAAAATAGTAGTAAAAATTTGGAGGTGAAAAGAAAATTACTCATTTCGTCATAATTTAAGTGTCTTAATTTTTTTTTATCCATCTAAAAATGAGTCTCTTTTTATATTTAGGTCTCATTTAGACATGATCTGAAATCACTATATGAAATAGTGATTTGAAATTAATTCTATTTGGTCATACAAGTGGTATACTTTCTCATAAACATGAAAACTCCATAAATTATGAAAATCATTAAAACTTTCGCTATTGTTATACAATCTTAACAAATAGGTCAATTATAGTTCATAACAAAATTATTTCGCTACTAAAAGATCTTTCTTAAAAAATATAATCTCTATTGTTCAAACTTTAGTTCAATAAAAAAAAATTGAAAATAAGTTGTGGAAGTAAATTTAGTTTAAAAAAATGGTTAGCGAGAGTAAATTTTGTTAAAATATACTATCAACTTGTATATCCTTTTTTATATCTGAAATAAACTGTTGGTAATATATCTATCAACTATGAATTTATTTTTATAAAATATAAACGTATGGATAAAGTTTTACATTTGAAAAAAAATTAAGTCATGATATGAATTTAAAATTCAAATTTTAATACATTAAACATACATTTAATTTAAGACCACAAGATTCATAAATATTTATTTATTTTTTAAATTCGATATTTAATCAAACTAAAACATTGAGACGGATAAAAAGTTTATCTAATATATAATCAAATGTTATTCCAAAGAGAGAGAAAAAAGAATCATATCCAAACGGGCCTTTGTGTTTTTCTTTTCAGACTGGTAACAGGTTCTTTCTATGGTCTTATTGAATCTCTCTTTGGTGGGAAAGAAGTTTGAATAAAGTGTTTCTGACATATATGATTTTTCTTTTCTTGGTCTGTAAAATTTTGACCAGAAAAACAATTATATAAACAACTTTTAATTATTTTGAAAATTTTCAATTTACTATTTTTTTTTATAATCGAGGTTTTCAGACTTGTGCATGACTATTTCACTGGTATTACTCAGACGTCCTCGAGTTAATGGCACCGGTCCTTCAACACCATCACCAGATAAATCGCGGGATGTGCTCCAATGGCCTTCTGGGAGATACAACTGATCAATGAAAAAAGGTCAAATCCCCCAACAAACAGAGTATTTAAGAGTGTTTTCTCGTGTTTGCAGGGAATCGAACTCACGTTATCCATGTCAGAACGTCTTATAACGCCTAAGTTTTACCACTGGACTATGCCCCGGAGGACTACTATCTCATTTTTAGTTGAAGGGATTCTGTATATATTTAACCTTCGTTAAGATAAAATGGCACTATAACCAAACACTTTTAGAAGGGAAAAGGGGCATATTTGCCCTCCAACTTTGAGAAAAGGGGCATATTTGCCCTCCGTCAAAGTTGGGGGACAAATATACCCCATCTGTTAATAGACTTCCACCATTTGCCCTTTTTTCCATAACCTTAACAGCTTTGCGGTGGCGTCCACGTGGGCGCCACGCAGGCCACACGGGTCGAATCGTCTAACCCGACCCGACCAGAATCAGGCCGGACGAAATTAAAAGACAACAAAACACAGCGATTTCTTCAGCAGCCCCTTTCTTCTTCACCATTTCAACTTTCTTCTTCACCATTTCAAAAACGCGACTTCATCTTCCCAAAAACACTTCCATCGATTCCATGCCCTAAAGCACATTCAAACCGCGACGTGGATTCCCCAACATAATTTCATCAATTCGAAGTTGACAAGGTACGAAATTTCATCAATTCCAATCTACTAATCACTTTCAAGAAGGTTAGAAATTTCTTAATTTATGTCTTACTCGAATTGGTATATGCTTCTAAGTTACCATTGGAACTGAAAATTCCAATCTTCTTCTTATTCTACTTCGAAAGTTTAGAAATTTCTATTGTCGATAGTGTTTGTTTAAGTTTATTAGTTAATACAATTGTGTCGTCGACATATAAATGTCTAAGCGACACTTGAATTTCTGCAAATATTTGTTGTTTGAAGTTTATGTGTTAATCGATACAATCGACACTTGAATTTGTAATCGACACTTGAATTTCTAGTCGACTGGTTTGTTGATAGTAATTACCTATTCCTGAGACATAGGTTTGTTTTGAAGCCAATGTCGACTGGTTTGTTTTGAAGCATAGGTGCTGTCGACTGGTTTGTTTTGAAGCGAATGTTGTATTTTTTTTGCAGATCATTGTCATGGAAAGACTTGTAGAATGTGAATTAAATGTTGTTGTCGCAGCTGAATGTGAATTAGATGTTGATGATTTTGATGCGACTAACATTGCACAACATTCTGAGTCATATTGTATTGATGTTGAGGCCTACATGTGATGCGATGAATCATTAAACTCTTACGTAATGAGTCTAGTGATGATGATTTTGATGTTGAAGAATTAGAGCTTATTAGACTTGTAATAAAAGAGAGATTACACAAAGTTAGAGCATTTCAAAACTATATATCCTAGAATGTCTTTCAAAGATATCATTGAGGCTAGAATGTTTATGAAGCTTTATGCCTTGTCGCAAAATAAAGGGTTGGTATTGTTGAAAAGTGACAAATCTAGGGTTAGGTACAAGTGTGTTGAGGGATGTCCTTTTAAATGTTCCATTAGTAAATGCAAGAACGGATCGGGGTTTCGGTTAAAACATTGGTTAATGAACACGATTGTCCACTGCATTTGAATGCAAAAGAGTATATTGTGACACAATAGCTCATTATTTCCAAAACAAGCTACAAAATGATCCAAAAGTGAAGGTCAAAGAGATGAGGGTAGAACTGAAAGTCGTCTTTAATGTCAATGTTAGTCTTCATAAGTGTAAGAGGGCCAAGAGAATAATTTTGGGAGAACTTAGTAGATTACAATGATGATGAGTATAATAAGTTAGAGAGTTATGCTAATGAATTGAGGAATAGCAAGTGGAAGTGATGTTGTCATCAACATATCTAGGGATGCACTTGAAACGGGAGTACGAAAGTTCCTAAGAATGTATATATGTTTTAATGCAATGAAGAATGGATTTAGTGGTGGGTTAAGACCTTTCATAGGATTGGATGGCACATTCTTGAAAGGAAAGGCTAAAGGGCAACTGTTGGTAGCTGTTGGTCAAGATTCAATGAACCATATTTATCCACTAGCCTGGGCAGTAGTCTCTAAAGAGAACAAGGTCACTTGGAATTGGTTTTTAGGACTACTAAAGAATTCACTAAACCTGCAGCAAGGCCAAGGGATCACCATCATGTCTGATATGCAAAAGGTAAAATATTTCTGATTTAAGTACCATGGCTAAAATTGAAATTCTGAAAATTCTGAAATTCTAAAAATTCTGAAAATTCTGAAAACTGAAAATCTGAAAAACTAAAAATTTGATGTATATATGCAGGGTTTAATTGATGCAATCCAGACAAAGTTACCTGAAGCTAAGTATAGGTTTTGTGCTAAACATATAGAGCACAATTGGTTGAAAAGATGGGGTGGTGCTGCAGCATTGAAGAAGAAGATGTGGCATTGTGCATGGAGCTCGTATCATGAAGAGTTTGTTGACCATTTGAAGGTTATAGGTGAGATGGATCAGTCAGCTGCTGAGAATTTATTGACATACCCAGTTGTGACTTGGGTTAGAGCCTACTTCGACACAACTTGCAAGAATCAAAATGTCGATAACAACATCACAGAGTCGTTTAACAAATGGATTCTGGAGGCAAGGCACAAGCCAATTATCAAGATGCTTGAAGATATTAGATTAAAGGTAACACTTGACCCTTTCAATTTAGTTTTAAGACACGGAATTAACACCTAAACATTGTGTAGGTAATGGCCATGTTGGTAGCGAATGAAAGTCAAGGGCATAAATGGGCTACGGAATACAGTCCTACAACATTAGAGATTTACAAGGACTTTGTGGCTATTGCTGAAAATTGTGAGGTTCATTTTAGTGGTGATGATGGGTTTGAAGTGTCTGAGGGAACCGATACACATATTGTCGATCTAATGGCAAAGAAATGTAGTTGTAGGACATGGGAACTTAGTGGTATCCCATGTCCTCATGCTATAAGAGCATACAAGCGTACACGAGGATCCTATCACGGCGGAGCCATTCACCCATATTTTAATAAGTCAACCTACTTGTCAATCTATTCACACAAACTTCAACCGTTAGAGGTCTAAATGCGGAAATATGAAAAGAGTCATGATATGGAACCACGAGAAATGTAGATGTAAGATGGTGGAGTCGACCCAAAGTTAAGAGAGGAAGAAAGAGAGGAACGAAAACTTGAAAAGACAAGTGAATGGTCCGCTTGAAAGGAAAGGAAAACCTATGACATGTTCTACACGCCATCACATGAATGACACAAGGGGTGTGATAAAGGTAACACACACATCTCGATCACCGCAATTTTGTTGTGTTTTTTCTTCTTGTTTGTGTTTGTGGTTTTGTTTTCGCATTGTTGTTGTCTTTGCTTTTTCTTTCTTCTTCTTTAGTACATTTTCTTCCGCTTTTTTTGTGTTATGTGTTTCTTCGTGTTGCCGTTGTTCTTTGTCGAGTACATTTCTTTGAGCTGTTTCGCTGGCCGCCTTTAGTTCGATTTTTCTTTGCTTCGGTTCTGCTTTTGTTATTCTGTTGTGTTCGCTTTCCGCTCGCTTTAAATTATTCATGCTGCTGTGTTCGCTTTTTGGTCCGTTTCTTTGCCCGGTTCTCGCTTTTTGATGTCGGTCTGTTTTTGTTCGCCGCTTTGTTCGCTTTTCTTCGCTTTAAATTATTCATGTTCTTATCTGTTTTAAGCAAAGAGCTATTAAAGGGAAACAACTTGCAAGGAATAAAAGCAGCAACAGCAGCACATATTTACCCCCGGCAGCAGAACAAGAACCAGAAGAAAGTTTTGTAGCATCAGAACCAGAAGAACGTCTAACTCAATGCAGCAGCACCACCGCTATGATAGAAGCAGAACCATCATTAAGGCCAAGGTCATTTTCGGAGGCAAATACTAGAATACTTGAAAGGATGAAACAAAGATTAGCTACACCAACAAGAAAAATATCCATCGTTGGTGATTCTACTTCAATGAGTGAGCCAACCAACTTGCCTTATCAACCACGAAACAAGGCTCTTGTTATAAGAGAGAAATTGAAGACATGGAAGAGAAATAGGCAGTCCGACACATGACGAAGACATCAACCACGAAACAAGGCTCTTATATAGCTTAGAGGTTGCTGCACTTTTTTTTGTTCATGTTGTTGTTTATCAAACAAAGAATTAGTTATCAAACAAGGCTATTACATGCTGCACTTTGAATCTATATCTTGTTTGCTTACTATTAGAAACCCGTGGTTAGCTTTTACATCTCTGATTTTCTTCTTGTCATTAAATATTACTTTGGAAAACAATTCTTTTTTTGTTGGTTATCAAATGAACAAGTTGGCTGGTTATCAAATGAAAAGAACAACAAAGAATGAAAAAGTAACGAAAAATTCTATAAGAAATGAGAATGATTCTTCAATAACATTTAACTGCCATTATACTTCAATACAAACATTTAACTGCCATTATACTTCCTTATTGTTATAAATCCATGATGACTGTAACACATGAAAAAATGGTTTGGATCCATCTTTGTTTCCCCGTGTTATTTCTTATTTCAAACTTCTGACAAGCCTAAGAAAACAAACTTCCTTATTTGACAAATCCGTGATGTTTTGCTTTTGGATACAAGGTCCCTATAAGAAAACATATTTTTTTTTTATCTGGAAGAAGGCGGAGGGTGGTTTGGAGAAAACACCATGTGAAAATTCTATAAGAAATGAGAATGATTCTTCAATAACATTTAACTGCCATTATACTTTAATACAAACATTTAACTGCCATTATACTTCAATACACAACTACAAATATTAATTCCTAAACATAAAATTAAAAGTTCTTACTCAACTACAAATACATAATCATTTCATAATCGATGCCGCAACAAATCCAACAAATAACGCTCATGAAATCATCATAAACACGCGCATCTTAAAAACTTTGTTCATTTCAGCTTGATTTATACTCTTCAACGCAACGATTTCTGCTTTCAACATATCTCTTTCACTCTTCAAATCTGCTATTACATTCTTAAACACATCCAATGACGACATTAATTCGCCAGAGAAACTTTCAATATGTTCCTCATCCTCCCATTGCCAATATCCATGAACTTCTATAAGCAAAAATGAAGAAGAAAAACAAAATCAAACAAACAAAAAATGTCGTCAAAGTATTAGATTGAAATTACTTACCTTAGGTTTGGGGCATTTGAAGAATTTCCTTCCGGGATTTGAAGTAGTCCTCGAAATAAATTGATTCGCAGTCATACCACAATGACACCTCCTTTGTGAAGAACAACTAACGAGACATTTCTTACTGCGAACATAAACACAATTGTATTAACTAATAAACTTAAACAAACACTATCGACTATAACTTAATCGAAACAAAGACTGTCAAAACTCATCGACGAACCAAATTTACACTTTCGAAGTAGAATAAGAAGCATACAACATTAACTTCAAACAAGAAAAATTTATAACCTTCAAGTATGCACTTAACAGTTACCCGACAATTTCGAAACTATCAACTTCCCTGTTCATTTTTTTATGAAGTTAGTGAATTATCACTAAAGAGCCTCCAGTGGATGTACATATCACAAAAGGAGAGAATTGTCAGTCCAGAACACAACTTCCCGGTTATTCTAATGACTTCAACTTACTTTGTACTTATTAACTTGTCCAAACGTACCATTAGATGCAAAATACACATTAAGTCCAATAACAATGTCTGCCATATTAGTCAAGTTTAAACTTGAGAACGCAAGCCTAATTCAGAAGACTTGTAAAGAGCAGCATAAACTTCACGACCACTAACAAGGTCTCAAGACACTATGTATTGGGACTTCTTCAACCTAAGCTAAAAGTGACCTGGCTTCACAAGTTTCCGCTTCTTTCTATTAAAATAAATTAATCTTATGCACTGCACCATTATGCAAAAAAAAAATACAACATTCGCTTCAAAACAAACCAGTCGACAACACCTATGCTTCAAAACAAACCAGTCGACATTGGCTTCAAAACAAACCTATGTCTAGTCGACACCTAATTTAGAGATGTGTTCAGAAAAGTGTATCGGAAACATATCACTCACACTTCAAACAATCATAATTTCCACTCCGCTAGGTCCAGCTTTTGGGCTATTGAGAACAGATAAATAAAACATAATGCACATATAAAGAGAAGAACAAAAGTAACTATGTTAGCACAAACCCAAAAAACAAACCAGTCGACTAGAAATTCAAGTGTCGATTACAAATTCAAGTGTCGATTGTATCGATTAACACATAAACTTCAAACAACAAATATTTGCAGAAATTCAAGTGTCGCTTAGACATTTATATGTCGACGACACAATTGTATTAACTAATAAACTTAAACAAACACTATCGACAATAGAAATTTCTAAACTTTCGAAGTAGAATAAGAAGAAGATTGGAATTTTCAGTTTGAATGGTAACTTAGAAGCATATACCAATTCGAGTAAGACATAAATTAAGAAATTTCTAACCTTCTTGAAAGTGATTAGTAGATTGGAATTGATGAAATTTCGTACCTTGTCAACTTCGAATTGATGAAATTATGTTGGGGAATCCACGTCGCGGTTTGAATGTGCTTTAGGGCATGGAATCGATGGAAGTGTTTTTGGGAAGATGAAGTCGCGTTTTTGAAATGGTGAAGAAGAAAGTTGAAATGGTGAAGAAGAAAGGGGCTGCTGAAGAAATCGCTGTGTTTTGTTGTCTTTTAATTTCGTCCGGCCGTTACGGTCGGGTTAGACGATCGTCCATGGCGCAGTGGCGCCCACGTGGATGCCACTGCAAAGCTGGCAGGTTATGGAAAAAAGGGCAAATGGTGGAAGTCTATTAACAGATGGGGTATATTTGCCCCCCAACTTTGACGGAGGGCAAATATGCCCCTTTTCTCAAAGTTGGAGGGCAAATATGCCCCTTTTCCCTTATTGGAATATGGTCAAAAAGAATAAAACTTTCTAGACAGCAGAGTAATGTTTTCTTTTTGCACACTCCCTTAAATTCCCAAATATTTAACTAAATTATCCTCTTAGTTGAATACTACTCTTTCAATCACATTAATATTTCTCCACAATTATTAGAGTGAGCCCAAAGATGAAAATAGAATAACTAATTCTATCTTTATTTTATAAAAAATAATAAATACTTTTTATCAATCTTTTATATTTACCATGGCAAGTAAAATGGAGGGGAGCGATTGTTATTTTAAGCTCAAATAAGTAAAGATTTTGAGAACCAATATAGCTGATAATATTTAAAAAAAATGAAGCTGATTATAATTGCACCAACTGTAATTCTTGCCCTTTGATAGTGAATATATTCGATGTATATTCTGTAATTAATATTTGTGTGTAATTATCGTAAATATAGATCATCATTCAATTATGATTCAACATTGTACACATTATATATATTTGTATTAATGAAAAACACTCTCCAAGAGAGATTAATGCATTCTTAGTTTCTTATATGGTATAAAAGTCAAACCCTAAACACTTTTAAAAATATCCAAGATTGTCGCCCCCCCCCCCCCCCTCTCCTACTCAGTCGGCGGTTACCCCCCATAAACCCTAATTTTTCTTTCTCTTCCTAACCAAAATTTAGCCCTCTAATGGTTTCCATGTCTACTCCCACATCTCCCACAACCTCCTCTTCCTCCTCAGGTGTCACCCACAACCCATCCACTTCTTCTTTCCATCTGGTTTTTGTCGTCATCAATATCAATAACTTTATTCCCTTAGTTCTTGATCAAGAAGATGATCAATATTTTTCATGGGTTAAACTTTTTCGTATTCATGTATGTTCTTATAACGTGCTTGATCATATTGACGTCTCCTTCCCTCGCCCTACCTGTCACGATTCGACCCGACAGGCCGCGATCCGGCGCCCTAATTGGACACCTTTACTGACATGTCACATATAATCCAACTGACACCCAAAAATAATACATAAATCCCGTGAAATAGCTGCTGACGCATGACATCATATATATATGTACCAAATTAAACCTTGTCTCCTGATGAGTCACATATAATCAAATATAACAAGGGAGGCAAGCCGACAAGGTCGCCACTATATGATATCACCTATATACGGGAACATCCCAAAACAGAGTACACAACACAAGTGACCAAAACAAGTTTACAAATCCACATACGTACAACCCACAACTGTTTACAGACCTCTATGAGAAGGATAACGAAATATGACGGGACAGGGTCCTGTCGTGCCCCTAAATATACATAAGTCAAAAATGAGTTTCTATACCAAAATGACAAAGCTCCGAATCAATGGAGCACTCCAAACAACTGAACAGGAATCCTAGACTAGAGGATCACCAAATCAACACGTACTGCGCGGCGCACAGTGGTCAGATCGACGGACCGACCGAACCGGACCGGACCGAGGACCGAATCTGCGGATTATCGGACCAAGACCGGACGAATTTCGGTCCGTCGGCCCGGCCCGTCAATTTCGGTCCGTCCGGTCATTCGGTCGGGTTTTGACCGATTGACCGACTGATTCCCCAACCAGCCCTCAGGCCCACCACTCACCCACCAGCCCCACCCTTTGAGCCCCTCCCGCCACCCCGGACGTCTTGACATATGAAATATAGGTTGTAAATTGATCAAACTTTATACGGTCATAACTTTGCGCTCGGACGTCCGTTTTACCTAAAAAAAAATTTGATTTCGCGTATTTTTTCGATACGGGGGTGGCCAAACAGCATAAGTGATTTGATTCGTCCGATTTCTCCAAAAACGTCTGTCTTGCCCCTCAATTTCTCTTTTCCCCCAAATCGTTACGTTTTTCCCATTTTCAAATCTAAATATCTTGCGATGTACAATAGATTTCAACGTAAAAATTTCGTGGCACCGCCCGAGAATGTCAATTTCAGATTGGTAATTCAATTTTAAAAACGCCCTAACCCAATTCAAATTATATATATATTATATATTAGAATTTAGAAAATTATTAATTATATATATTATATATATTAGGAATTATATAATTCAATATATATTATATATATAATATATATATATATATATATATATATATATATTATCAAAAAATAAAAATAAAAATATTTTGATCCGGACGGATCAACTGACCGACGGACCGGACCGAAAACCGAATTATTAAAAAACACGGACCGAAGACCGGACCGAATTTCTCGGTCCGGTCCGATTTTTCGGCCCGACCGAATTTGCGCAACTACTGCGGGCATTTAACGCACCGAAAAAGGGGTCGATGTAAATAATATCGAGTATGTAAAAATGAAATACATATAGAAATAATGTAAATGAGATCATAACTGGCCAAGATAACAGGAGACATGTGTAATAATCAAAATATCAATACAACTGTGCCATGTAGAAATGAGAGTCAAATGTGTCTTATAAAAATGAGTCGTACATACACTGCCCGGCCCTCTAACGAAGGACGCGGTGAAATCATATAATGCCTGGCCCATTCTAGGACTCGGTAAAATCATATAAGGTACTGTGCATGAAACTGACCGGCCCTCTGGTGAGGGACGCGGTGAAATATACTATCTTGGGTATCTGTACCCCAATCATATGTACATAAACTGTCCGACCCTCTAATGAGAGACACGGTGAATCATACAAGGAATCTACGCGCGTATCTGCCCGGGACGCTGTGAAATGGAATAATAACAATTTGCACGAGTAGATATCATGAGCAACCATATGCAACTTAAATCATCACTTGACTCTCAATAAAATCATTACATGGACTTTTTACTAGAAAATCAAAGGCACTTCTCATAACACATATCATTAGAAATTAAACTGTGTAGAAATTATGTACGTCCGCCGTACGTTCATTAAATCATGCCAAAAGGAAAAAGGAAGAGTTTCACATACATTATTGACGAACTAACCAACTCAATAAATAGGATTCGTCTCAACTAGTACGTCAACCTATAACAATGGTAATATGTTTGTCAATTCTATGATTACTAGCATACTTTATATCGAATGACGACTCTCTTTTCTATAAGAAATTGGGCACCACTTCCCCTATTTATATGCACATTCACAATTTTCAAACAAAGTCAACAATACCAATAAGACGATACAACTTAAATAAATAACCAACACAATCCCAAATACTCCATATACGTCATCATAATACATTCCTTCTCTTTTACATTTATGTAATACGACCACAACAACAACTACGGTGATTACTACACCTATTTATCATGTCCATGCTTCAACAACAATAAAAGTGCAAAGTAATACCTTTCTACACCTTAATTCTTTCGGGGCATACGTTAGCAATTACCACATTGAACATGCTTCATTACCAAAATAGCCCTTAAAATGCAACACAACATGTCCAATAATTCCATACAAGTCTCAACCAACACCCACAATGCCAAACTCTTTTCATAATTCCTTAAAATTCAATTCATATTCCAACAATTTCATAAGAACAACTACAACCTTAATTATCAAGATTTTCTTTCAACTTTCAACATGTAATTAGTGACGGAAATAACAACAACAATAATCAAACCCAAAGGACTAAAACAACCCCAAAAATCGGTAACAACATCCAAAATATTCACATGCAATGTCTTAATTCCAAATTTCTCTTAATACAAATTCATTTCTTAAATTCCAACAACATGCAAGGTCCGAAAGGGACAACTTTTCCTACCTATATAATCCCTAAACCCTGCTGATTCTATCAATTCTCCAAACCACCATTCCATATCATATTCCATCATTGTACATACAACACAACTCTTGGAGGCTAGAAGGCTTAAAGGCTAGTTCTAAGTATTTTCTTTCTCTTTTTCTTTGTTTAATTTCAGTTCATGTTGGATATTGTATTAGTTTTTAGCGTGACTATGGCTAGGAGCTAATTACTTTGTTAGGGCTTTTCCTATTGAATCGCTTGAAACTCTTATTCATGACTTAATGTATTGATTTGATTTCTTCTTCATATAGTTAAGATTTATTCAATAGTTGTTTTGATTGCTTGATAATTAATTGATCACTAGTTATCATCACTTATATGATTTCGAATCGAAATCCGAAAGGGGAGATTTGAATATGCTATAGTTGAATAAACATAGGTTAAAACCGCGGACGAAAGTACCCCGATACTTGTGTAGCATAATAGGTTACTGTTCTTAATCCTCCTATGTAGTAAATCCTATCATAGAAATATAGAAGGGTTCTGCACTGGGGTTGAGTGATTATATATCATAACCAGAATATAAGACAGTTTAGTTAAACCGCTATCTTAACGTAAAAGAAGAGGTCATTCTAGTTGTATTAAGGATTGAATAGAGTGAATAGTTGAGGATCTTGGAAGCCCTAATTCTCCATCATAACTGATTTAAACCAAAATATTTTCATAATTAGTTTATTTCCTGCAGTAGTTTTAATTATTAGTCTAAAAACTCAAACCAATTTACATTCACCAAATAGAAACTAAAGCTTAGATAATCGGTAATTGAAAACCAGTCTCTGAGGACGATATTCGGTCTTACCTAGACTATATTACTTGTAACGATACGTACACTTGCGTTAAACGTGTGGATAAATCGCGATCACCACCACCTTCACAATCCCTCCACCCCTGCTACCACCTGCCACCCGGTACACCCACATATCCCGCAAACTGTCGCATCCCAAAATCTGGTCACGCATCCACCCTAAAATACCCATTACCCACCTAAATTTTCTGCCACCACACCACACTGCCCCACCCCATCCCAACCTCCGGCAGTCCTCCCGCCACTGCAAACCCAACCCAACAACTGCATATCTCCCCTCCGGCATAACCACCCACCCAACACTCTATCGTAACCCAACCCTTAGACTCGCACCCTCCCGCCAAGTACTGCCCAGTCACACACCACACTACCCCATCCTGATAGACCCCACCCCCATATTGCCCATGCCACACCACCCGTAGCCCATCCCCGTACCCACACATCGAATAGAAACCTTTGCCAAATACGAGATTTTTAAATTAAAAGTCTATTTTAACCTATCCACACAATCCATATCACATATACCTAAAACCCAATACTAGCCAAACTTGATTAGAATTGAAATGCAGTCAAGCGTGAGGTGTTTGATGTGCTTACCACTAAGTGCACATGTGATTTTGTTCCAAGGCCAGGGGGTGAATGTGATTCGTTTCATGTGGCTTTTTCGTTATAAGTTGAGAGACAGCGGTGATCTTGAACGTCACAAGGTCAGACTTGTGGCAAATGACACAGGGAACTATGAGGGTATTGATTGTGGTGAGACCTTTAGTCCGGTTGTTAAACCGGCTACCATTCGCATTGTTCTGAGCATAGATACGGGTAAGAAATGGTTGATTCATCAACTTGGTATGAAAAATGCGTTCTTAAATGGGAATTTGAAAGAAATTATTTACATGCATCAACCGCCAGGCTTTGTACATCCAGAGGCTCCTCGTTATGTTTGTCGTCTTCGTAAGTCACTGTATTGTATTGAAACAAGCCCGCATGGCTTGGTATGAGCATTTCGCTACTTACGTTGTGCATATTGGGTTTGTGTGCAGGAAATATAACCATTCACTATTTATTTTTCATCGAGGTCATGACATTGCGTACTTGTTATTATATGTGGATGATATTGTGTTGTCTGCCTCTTCTGATGTGTTGAAAATGAGATCATTATGCTACTTAAATCCGAATTTGTTATGACATACTTAGGGAAGTTAAGTTACTTCTTGGGGATTTATGTGGCCAGATATGTATATACTATGTTCCTATGCTAACATAAGTATGCGAAAGAAATTGTGTACATGACTAAAATGACAAATTGCAAAATCATGCCTACTTCGGTCGAACTCAGTGTTGTTGACGGTGATCCGGTGTCCGATCTCACTCTCTATAGGAGTCTCTCAGGTGCACTTCAGTATCTTACATTCACCAGACCTGATATTACATATGTTCTTCAGCATGTGTGTTTGTTTATGCATGCCCCTCACAGAGCCTCACTTTACAGCTCTTAAACATACCATTCGATATGTCAAGGGCACTCTTGATTATGGATTACATCTCTACTCCTCTGCTCCGATCAGGCTGATATCATAACGGACGCCGATTGGGCAGGCTGTCCGGACACACGACGTTCCACATCACGCTACTGTGTGTTCTTATGAGACAATCTCATCTCGTGGTATGTCGCGCGGGAAACTACACTCTTCTGATCAAGTGTAAAACAGAATATAGAGGTGTCACAAACATTGTAGCTGAGATCTGCTGGCTCCGAAACCTCCCCTTAGAGTTGTAGTGTCCCTTACGTAATGCATTTATGGTTTACTGTGATAACATATCTGTGATCTACTTATCTCAAAACCCGGTTCAACATCAGAGAACCAAGCATATTGATGAATATACATTTTGTTCGTGAGAATGTTGCTACAGGCCATGTTAAGGTGTTGCATGTGTTTTTTTTCGTATCAGTATTCATATATTTTCACTAAGGGACTTCCTCGACAACTGTTTCTAGACCAGTCTCAGTGTCCGACCTCCTTCCACTCCGATTGAGGGGGTGTGATAACGAATATTACCATATATTCGTCGTATATTTTGTAATTAATATTTGTGTGTAATTATGATAAATATAGATCATCATTCAATTAAGATTCAACATTGTATACACTATATATATTTATATTAATGAGAAAGACTTCTCAAGAGATCTCACACACTTGAATGTGACTTTACCACTGTACCATCAGATTAATGGGTACATTCAATCCGGGGCCGTCTTTGGACTCGTGCGAGTTGTGTTAACACACAGGGCCCTCGAAAGTAGGGGTTGATTAACTTGAAGTTGTATTGAGTTGTTATTTACAATTTAAAGAACTCACTTTTACGAATTAGAACAGAGTCCCAAAATGTTTGAGACGATCCTTATCCAATTACTCAATTTTGAAATATATATTTTCCAAAAAATATTTTTTAAATAACGTAAGGAGGACCTTATAAATTTGACCTCATTGACCACCTTATCATTTTTCTTTCACTCTTTCATCTTTTTCTTTACCTGATCTGATTATGATCACAAACCTAACTTGAAAAGTAATGTTAATTGTTAAACAAAATAACATAAAACAGCTCCTTCTTTGTCAGCACATCAAATGTATATTTTGCCACCTAAGAAAACATTTAGCCATGTAGAAATGCAAAAAATATATATATATAAACCAGGAAAAAATAATTAAAAGCTAAATATCA
Organism: Przewalskia tangutica; assembly: GCA_029844215.1. NCBI lineage: Eukaryota > Viridiplantae > Streptophyta > Magnoliopsida > Solanales > Solanaceae > Przewalskia > Przewalskia tangutica. Next base: position 13,472,012 of record CM056731.1, on the reverse strand, counting down.
GAATAAAAATTGTCCACGCAAATGAATCACATTATTAGTTACAGTAACAGCCAAAAGCAATAACGATACGCTTAGTCAATGTGCTGTGAGGGAGACTTATTATTTTAGTTTTAATTAGTGCATTTGTCCGCGCTTCGTACAACAGTGAAGAAAATACAAAATATAAACAATTTTAATGTTATATTTTTTGTAAAAGAAATAATATTTCTTAATCAAACATCTTTTCATTTTTAATTCATGATTCCTTAGATAAATTATATATAATCCCTTGATTGAAAGAATTTGTGATGCACATCAAGATTGAATATGAAATTATACATTTAAATCAAAATTAAGAGGTGCCAGTTTCGTTTTAATCCTTTATAAACGATCTACTTTCATGTGTGTATACACATTTTTTAACTTATAAGGGTGCTAATATTAATATACAAAATGTTGATCTTCCCTAGTTACTTGTTAATATGTGAAGCATTTCGGTTACATTTTAAATTTGGGCTCTAAATAGAAGGTAATTATTTTTAGTAGTCACTTTTAAAATTTCTAATACAATGAAAAATGGAAACAACTATTTTTTGGACTTTACTAGTTAAAGCAAATGATTTCAATTGTGACTTTTGAGAAATAAAATCACACCTTCTAGCATGCAAAATTAATGGCGATGAACCAAATAATTAACTATTTTTTGTAGATAATTTCTTTCAACGTTTCTATTCTTTGTCAGTTTATCATATCTCTAACCACCTACCAAAATAAAAATAAAAAAATAGTTTTGTAGCTAAAATAATGAACTAATAGGATGATCAAACAAAAAAAAAAACAATCAAAAAGAGCAAATAAACATTCATTATAAACAAAATTATGTCATTTAAATACTCCAATTATTTAAAAAAAAAAATAGATACGTTGCATGTGGTGAAAAGGAAATTAATTTTCTTTTTGTAAAGTCAAATTTAAAAAGTACTAAATGATATTAAAGTATTAAACTATTGGATGTAACAAAGAAAAAACATTACTAAAAAGAATATTCACATAATGTCTTTGGTAATTAAGGACGCTACGTGGGCTGAATGAAAGGTTTAATGAGTTTGGTCACAAGTTCGAAACGTCGCAGAACGCTCGACTCTTGGGGCCGCATACGCGCATTGTCAAGTGTGGTTTAAGCGGCGACGTGGTTTGCGTTATTGTGTCGATCGGGGTTTACCTGACGCACTCGAAAGAAGTTAGCCGCGTTCCTTCGTCAAAAAAAAAAAAAAAGGTTTAATGAGATTTATTGCCAAAATGCTACGTACGTGGACCGAACGAAGGGTTTAATGGTTTATGAGACCTTTTTTTTATCCAATTATGCTAATCCGTCTTGTCCTACCCCGTCTTGTCCTTTGTCCATGGTTAAGGGTGGCAATAAGACAGATTACCTGCTAATATGCTAACCCGTCTTGTCCTACCCCGTTCATTTTTTAAAAATTTGTCCTGCTCTGTCCTGTCCCGTTAAGTTATGTCCTGTCCCGTTAAGTTATGTCCTGTCATGTTTATATTATTTTTCATTTTTCACTTTTAACTTGATATTTATTTTGTTAACTTCTTTTGATTTATACAATTACCGATTGTAATTTCCAACTATATACGGATTCTCCTTGGTATAAACTGTTGAAATGTTTATTATACATTTATACCACCTTTTTCGAATATAACCGACAGGAGCATAGCTATAATTGTTGGTTTTCTGTGCAAATGTAGTTTGGAGAGCAGAAAAAAGGTTGCTCAAGCATTGAAGTAAACCGACAGGAGCAGAAAAAAGGTTGCTAATCAACACTTAACCCCACACGATTATTCTAATTTCTAAACCCACCATCTGCTCTGTCTCGTTTCAATTTTTAACAAAATTAATTTTGTCCTGTCCCGCTAAAAGCTTGTCCTACCTCGCCCCAATTGCCATCTCTATCCATGGTTGTATAAGTCATCTAGAGGAGGATAACCTAACAGTTGGCCATGAAGTGATGTTAAATGAGCATCCCTCAACTGCCCATTGCCCACCCTACTAAATAAAATGATACATGAATTGAAAGATATATATAGTTGAATTTGGACCCTCTCAGTTCACCAACCCCCATCCCTTCCCTTCCCCTGGACCACAAATCTCACTCACTCCACCATGATTTACCCATCCCTAATGATTGACTAAGTGAAGTAGGACAAACTTAGGCCCCAAGTCCTTAATACAATTAAGGTAAAAGAGTTATATTTGACATCTAAACTTTAGAAATTATATTTGCACTCCGTTAAAGTATGTCATCAAACATGTCATTTTTGTTAGCAAAGTTGTTATATTTAACATCTGGTGGACTGAAATCACACGTGAACGCCGCGTTGGATCCACGTGGACACCACATGGATCCACGTGGAGGGTGAAACCCACCTTCCCCAGGCAACGCCTCCATCGCCGCCGGAGCTTCGATCACCAGGCTCCGGCGAACCCCTCTCCCAGCCCCACCACGCTACTGCCTCACCCTCCCTCCGTTCTCTCCCCCGCACTGCTCCGGCGAGGACAAACAACAACCTTTGGCTCAAATAATCACTAAAATTTCAATCTTTGGAACAATGAAGAAACAAAAACCAATTCAAGAATCCAATTTCAAGCTGTTGGAGGTGGCCGATGTGGCATGGTCAGCTGTGGAGCACTGTCACCACCATACCCACAGTAGTCACACCGAAACGACGCCGTCTGAAGAAAATGAATTGAAATCGTTGAGGTCTGAAAACGAGCGGCTTAAACGGTTACTGGAACAAAATCGAATGCTTCTTCAAAGCATGTCCCAATCAACTACCTTAGTTCAAGATTGTCCACCTGATGTATGTTCCCTTTTAAATTCATATTTGTATGATCTAAAAATTAGGATTTTTTATTTGTGTAGCTTCATGATCGTCCCTTAGCTGCTGTGGAGTCAGGGAGCTTTTTGAAACAACTGGAATCACTCAAAATCCGGATGATGGAAATGGCTGTCAATTTCCTTTCAAGGAGCCTACTGGTTGGTTATTCTCTGTCAGGGACCATGTTTGTGACTGCTCCGGTTCACCGGAGCTGGGAAGGAACGGAGGGAGGGTGAGGCAGTGGCGTGGTGATGGCTGTGGAGAGGGGTTCACCGGAGTCTGGTCGAAGCTCCGGCGGTGGAGGCGGTGCCTGGGAAGGTGGGTCCCACCCTCCAAGTGGATCCCATGTGGCGTCCACGTGGATCCAACGTGGCGTTCACGATTTCTGTCCATCTGATGGTAAATATAAACTTTGCTAACGGAAAGGGCATATTTGACTCCATATTTTAACGGAGGACAAATATGACTTTTTTCAGAAAGTTGGACGGCAAATATGACAATTTTCTCCCTGTGTTAATACAAATGTTGTGCCGTTGGATCTCATGTACATTTCTCTGGTTTGTAGTTGTACAGTTCGTGCCAGCTTTCTCAAGTCATTTAATCATTCTATTCCTTTTGGATCATGGTAATTCTAATTAGTTCCACAACGCTGATTCATTATTCTTGCATAATCTTTCACTTGGTATTCTCCTTTTGGACCACATTAAAGAGGACAAATAATAAAAATCTAACCTCCGCACATTGATGTTTGATTTTGCAGGTCACAGTAAAACAATAGCATTTTCAGCTTTCCCTGTCACAACAGGTATCCTACAAGCAACAGGGAACTTCCATAAGTGCCATTTTCAGTCTCCTAATATATGTACTAGTATATACGAAACAGGCTGTCTTTTTTATCTACACATACCAAAGTTTTTCAGCAGAAGAGATCACCTCCATCGCATTCCATACCTGATACTAATTTATTATTTCAGACCAAAATTTACCAGCTCTCTCAGAATTAGCATCAATGTTACTGCTCAGAATTGAGGTTCTTGTATTTAATGATTTCTACCGTTGTGACTTGTGAGTGACATGATTAGTCAATAGTTACTTAAGGTTACAACCAGCACCGTCTCAAACATTTTGAGGATCCCGTTCTAATTCGTAAAAGTAGATCCTTAATTGGGCTAAGACCTGCTAATTATGGATCTTTACAGTAAATTCTGGCTAATACTACTTAATAAAAAATGAAAAAAAACCCCTAAAATTTCTCGTTTTTCGGGGGTCTTGTGCGGTAGCACACCTCGCACGGGTCCAAAGACGGCTTTGGTTACAACCATGTGATCCAATCTTATGGTTAAAATGAAATAGAAATTGATGCAAAAAATATGGTATATAGTACCAGTTAAGGAACAGAAACGTCACTGTCAGGGGCGGAGCTACATGGTGAGAAGGGTGTTCACCGTTAGCCGGAAAATGACACCGTTAATATAGATAAAATACTGTTTATATGAATATCTAAAGATTTAAACACCCTTAAAGAATTGGGAGCCTTAGTTCAGTGGTAAAAGTCGTGCAGAATGCCTCGCCAATTCATGGGATCGATTCCAAGTAAAACAGCATTAGAGGCCTTTTAAATTTTTGAAAAAAATATAACATACAGAGCCAACTTTTTCCCCTTTTAAAAGACAAAAGCGTCCATACAATTCCCAACTGTCTCTTTGACTTCTTTTTTAATTTTATTTTTAAAATAAACAACCCTTATAAGTCATTGTTTAACTAAATATTATAGTATGTAGTTTGATATAAAAAAATTACTGCACCCATTCATATAAAAATAAATTTTTACTTCTCCAAGATAGAACACCCTTACAAAAACTTCTGGCTCCGCCAGTGGTCTTGCTTACACCCTTCATTAGCAAAGGTAATCTGCAGACTCATTGGCCCACTGCAGGATCGCCTTGATTCCTGAGTGTGACTTCTACATCTTTCCAGGAAGTGTAACAGTATTGAATATAGGCTCTTAATTAATACTATCCACATTGACATTCCACATCAAAACGTTTAGACAAAAAGTTTCACCTTGCGCCCATAAGCTAGACTATTCTGGATTTCAATTATAGAGCCCTACATAGCCATCCACCATCTTTGCCACGGCCAATGCCACCAATCAATGGATCGCTAAGATCGCCCTTAGCACCTCCATACTTATTCGTCCAGGAGGAGACCAAGAAAGGTTTCTTCTTTTAATTTTTTGTTCACTCTTTCAAGACTCGTGAGTACAAATTCTTACAGCATTTCCATTCAGAAGGCGTGATGTAGATATCTGATTGTCCCACTTCAAATTTCACGGTAGAAGTGATAGTATCTCTGATTATCAGATATATGGTGGCTGTTTGAAGCTATTTCCCACTAAAGGAAGTAATACGCACAGTGATGCTATCTGGACGACAAAGGTGGTAATGTCAACAACTGTACGCTACAATGAACAACTCAAGATGAAGCAACAGATAATGTTAGCTGGTGTATGAGATAAGAATCATAAGATGGTATGGAACACAGCCATTTCTTTTGCAGTTCCCACATGGATCTCTATGAAAATAGTCCAAGCGCTCATCAGTGTGAGGGCTGTAAGAGCTCAGCTCAATCAACAAGCACCCAGAGGTTGGATCTTCTCGCGTATTGCCTTGTAGCACTGGAGACTGCAGATAGGTAGCTTTGATTTGGAGTCTCTGTATTTGTATGTGTTCATACACGATGGGCCAGCACATTTCTCGCGAGGAGGTGGATAGCTGAAAACCCAGATTAACAGGTGATATAAATTAGTAATCAGTAGTTAAATAAGACGGGGAAAACATGAATATTGGAAAAAGGTCCTCGAGCTAACAGCTTTAAGCATCCAAACTTCAAGAATAAGCATTTTGTTCTACGGATCATCACCTGCAAGCCGTAGGTTCGAATATGCTTGGGAGTCCCATATAATTAGGAAATGTCACAACAGTACCAGAAGGACCCATGACCCATCTGATAGTATTTGATGAAAGTGCAGTAGCTGTTGCAGTCCTCTCCTGAATGCATAAAAATATGCACAAAAGATAAAGTGTTACATATATACTAAAGAGTAAAGTGCAGATGAAAATTTAAGATTGTAACTTTTGGCTCCTCAACATGATAATACTCTCTTTAAAGAGTAACAGCTTCACCCTGACAATTTCGAATTACATGGAAATGGCCACACATGATCTAGACATGCTCATCTAAGGATGTCATAGACACTTTCAAGACAACACAACACTCTTTTGAAGGAGTAAGGATTCAAGTGGCAGAAGGGGAGTTCTTTTTGCCATTGCTAGGGATGGTGACCCAGGGAAATGGGACTAAAGAACTGAATGAACAAAAAGGAACTGTTCCAATAGATGGTCAAGAAGGGAAGGGAGAAGACTGGAAAAAGAAAGATAGAAGAAAATTAAAATCAGAACAGAAAAATAGCAAAACAGAGGATAATAGGCATAAGTGCTAGATTTCGAGCCAAAAATAAGTTCCAGGGCAATTGCCAAAAACTAAAAAGTAGGAGGGGCTACATCAAACTTCAAAATTTCAAAATGCTTTACTTGTGCATACTCTCACCTGTGCTAACTCCTCTCGTCGCTTCTTAATTTTATCTTCTCGCTTTTTCCTGCTAGAATCTTGACTGAGGATTTTCCTAATTGCTTCAGCATGCAAAAAGCTTTATATGTTAAACCACTTACACAGTTGTAGGGAAACTATTTGGCCAATGAAAACACAGAAGCCCATAAACTTGAGTAAGGTATAAAACCTCAGACTCTCGGGCAGCCTTTTCAGCTTGCATCCTGCGTCTTTGCGCAGCCTCAGCTTTCTTCAACTGCTGTTCCACTTTAGAGAGCTGTGCTCCTTTTGTTCTGCAACCAGATCAAACTGAATTTATCAGCTGATCCTCACATGAAATATGTAAACCATATAAGACGGAGGGAATACCCACTTTTAGGTGGTGCAGGTGGAAGTCCATGGGGGAATTCAATTGTTCTCAAGCCTGCACCGCAAGAAATATATTTTCCCGTTTGAAGTGCCCGCTGACGAGTAGTCACAGTCATTTTCCTCCTATCATCTACTGAGATATCAGTGAATTCCGTTAGTTGCTTCTTCTGCTTGGGTCCTAACTCAGTATCAGAAACCACCGCTTCTTCATAGTCGGCATCCTGAGATGCTCTTTCAGATTTGGATTTCTTAATTCCTTTAACTCCTTTAAGCGAGTTGTAATTGTTCAGATCTGCACCATAAACACTGCTACTTTGGCTTAACACCCTTGATATCTTCCGCTGTTTTCTGCATCCAACTTCATCATCATCCTCATAGCCAGTACTATAACCAGCAGAGTATTTGGAAGACCTGAGCTTCTCTAGATAACGGATCTCATCATCATCGTCATCCTCAGTGTCTTCATCAGTGAATGTTTTACCTGATAAATGTCTTCTAAGAAGAGACTTGCTTTTATGAGCTGCCTCATATTTTCCAAATTGTTTCAAAGGGGCAATGTGCCCAGGTAACTGATCCATCGGTGAATCCACTCTCCCAATGCTAGAACCAGTTTTAGCAAAATCCTTCCAAGGGATACCTCGCAAGCCAATTGACTTTCCACTATATGAGGAATGATGTCCACCTGTATTCTGCTGTGGAATATAAAAAGAAAACCTAAAATTAGCCTCTAAAGACATCAATCACCAGTACCTTGAGGAATCTTAAAAAAAGAAGTCTTCCTGTGGACTGCTGGAGGAAGCTGTATGATAGGTGACAAGTCACATTCTTATGGACTTAGTTGGTGCTTTTACGTTTTTAACTTTTATCAAGGAAAAATAACATGCAAACTTGGATATTACAGCCATGAAAAGGTGAAAACTACTTAAAGGAGCTAAGAAATTGCTGATGGGCTCTAGAAAACGTTCAATTTGACAAGTTCATCAAGACAAGTTAGGGAAAAGTTCATAACTAAGAAAGACCAGTTAGGTCACAATCTTCTAGGCAACAGCTAGTAATTACCAATTGTATGCTGCACAATTTCTTTAGTGTTAGACCAAGGTGCATCCCCCAATCAGTATGATGCACTTATATAGCTTCATAAAGCAAATGTGTACAAAGGAATTATAACAACAGGAAGATAAATATGACCTTGGGTTGCCATGTTTGGGGGGCATCTGAAGAGGACGAAGACTTTATTGAAGAGGACCCAGCAACATAAGTGTGTATTGTTCTTGTAACACCACCAACCTTGAGTTTCACTTTCTTGACTTTGTTGTCATTCCCAGCTCCATCTGATACTGCTCCTGACAGCCCAGAATGGTTATTGCACATTCACAGTTCCGCTTATATTGGGATCTTTTATCCGAGATATTGTTAGGCATCCTTCATTAAATCTATTCATATCTATCTGACCATCCTTTTGCTCAGTATCACTGGAACAGGAGTCTCCAGAGTTTCCACCTTCGACACCTAGCTTACCGGCAGCCTCAGCTTCACTGAGGTTACTATAAGATGTTCTTGAAATATTACCATAATCAGCTTTGTCACAACTTAACGGTTTGCTCAAACTATCAGATGGCAGCGTTGACGAAATGGACGAATTATCACGACAATCCAAAAGCAACTGGGACTCCTTTGGAGGTCGTCGATACAGATCAGTTCTCTGTTTCCTAAATGCTTTGCCCAACCCAAAACTGCTGAAGTTATCCATAGTAGTCAAAGAAAAGGTATGCCAAAAAACTGCTGCAGCTGCAGTAAGCAAAAGACACAAGACTAAAACTTAGCAGGAAAATTTTCACATGCATTGTGAGATAGCAAGGGCTCTAACCAAAACCCTATCACGTGAGATCCCTGATCAGTGGATACACATATTTGGAAATTTCTTTCTCTTAACAATACTAAAAATCCTTTGGAAAAAGACCTAATAGATGGCAGAAAGATAGAATAAACTATTTGAGAGATTAGCGATGATTATAGTAGTTGATTAAAACAAATATCTGAATCTCAACCAAAATGATATCAAGAAGATTCTGGCGTAGTAACACCAGATTAACAGACCACTCGATAAAATTTTAGGCCAATGCCATAAGTGACTCTAGATAATGTAACCAAAATAACACAAAAGCAAGAATTTTCACCCTAAAACTAAGTCAAATTGAAGAAGGTAACTCGTAAATAAACACGGCAAACAGTTGCAAGAGAAGAAATCTAATACTAGCAATCCACAGCTCCAAGAAGCTATGAATAGAACACTCTCAAACTCCAAAAATTGTACTGAAGATTTAGCAAGAACTCAAGTCCTCGAACGCAACAACCCCTTAACCGACCTAAAATTTCACTGTCCCTTGAAAACCCATCAAATAAAGCCAAGATTGAAGCTTTACCATCTGGGGTTTCACCCACTAAATACCCAAAAACATAAAATTTACCTTCTGGGTATTGTTAAGGCCGTTGAGATAAACCCCTCGGAACTAGTAGTGTTAAAGGGCGGTGTGGCCGTAAAGTTGAGAACCACGTTAATTAAGAAGAGAGTAAAAGAATGTGGTGATCAATTTAACTAGACCATGTTGGTCAATGCCGCAAGAGGAGTAATTTATAGAATTAACAATTTGAGTTTTAGAGCCCTAACCATGCACTGTTTTTCATTTGCTCCCTGTTTCTCCAATGCTTTGTAATTTGCCTCCTATTATATGCATTCTTTCTTATTTGCATCACATTTTTGCAAAACTGGAATTAAATTTAAAATTAGAAATTATACTCATTGAGTTATAAGATGCAAACTAAAAAAATGGCTATATTAGCATGATGAATTTTGGGGGAAACAAGGGTAGAACTTCTATTTCATCATCTTCATCCAGTAAGCTTCACAATTCCACGACCTTGTAAGCACCCACTACATGACTACGAATGATTGAACTACTAAATACTAATAAACTTGAATGAGTACCAAGTTGTGTGATGCATCAAAAAGTCAAACCACTAGACTTATTAGAGAAAATAATCCCTCAATTATTTTCATTAATGAAAAAGTGTATATACATATACATAGTTTGCCCGTGTATATGGTAGTCTTTCATACCCTCACATTTATAGCGGACAATTATCGTACGTTGAGACTGTCCCTAAAATCTTCAAACAGAACTAAGAGAAGACCCTTAGTAAAGATGTCACCAATTTGATATCGTGAAGGAACATGCAAGACACGTACTTGTTCACGAACTACTTTTTCGCGAACAAACTGAATATCCATCTCGATATGTTTAGTGCGCTGATGTTGGACCGGATTTCCAGAGAGATAGAGCGCACTAAACATTTAATAGGAAAGTGAAGCTCTAACAGGAGATTACACAGCCAATAGGACTCAGACACCATATTGGCTACCCCTCGATACTCGGCCTCCGCACTGGATCACGATAAAGTAGCCTGGTGTTTAGTCAACTAAGAGATCAAATTATCACCAAGAAACATACAATAACCACATGTCGAACATCTCGTATCGCCACCACCAAACGGTCTGCCACCATTGTCACCACTGCCACCGCTGTGATTTTTACCAAAGTTTTGACCCTTTTGTCATCCCCGTTGTTACGATTTTGACCATAATTTTTGAAGAACGATTGAGAGTCATCAATTTCGCAGGACGTGGTCACCATCATGGCGGAATTGGCTTAGGTAGCCGCCTTTTTAGCCAAACATGCTTCTTCTAACATGAGCATGGAACATGCCTAGTAGAACGGTGGGAGAGGATTGCTTTGACGAATAAGAGTGCAAACCACATTATATGCCTCGGAGAGGCCTGCAACCATGTGAAGAACGAGCCGATCATTCGTGACGGGCGCGCCAACATTTTTGGGTTGATCCGACAACTCCTTGAGCCGACGACAATAGGTGGATGCATTCGAAAAATCCTCCATATTTATATGGGAGAATTCATGCGCAAGGGTCACAACACAAAAATTCTTGTTATCTTGAAATATATCACGCAATATATTTCAAACTTTCATTGTCGTGATGTCGGGTTCGATAATCATCTGTAAGAGGTCTGTAGAGATGGTGAAATAGATCCATTGAAGGGCTGTATCATCACGAGTTTACCACAACTCAATTTCATCCTCTATGGAAGACACATTCTCCTTGCCTTTAGTCGGTGAGACGATGTGATGAAAGACTCTATTAGACCTTGCGTGAATTTTAAACAGTTATGCCCACGTCGCGTATTGGACGTTGTCAATGTCAAGAACAATAGGAATGTTGTTTTTGATATTGGAGACTGCAAGGACATAATGAAAGGTGTTCTTTATGGTATACATGATTGAAGAACAAGAGGAGAATTAAGGATTTTGGGACAAAAAAATAGAAGGGAGATGAGTCGGCAGAAATACTATTCCGGGTTAGGGCGGCGGAAGAGAGGTTGTGGAGAAGAAAAATTTGTCATAGACTTCTGATATCATGAAAAAGAATAATCCATCGATAATACAAGACTACTAACTTTCCATAATACAAGAGTACTATTATAATTATATATGTACAAGAACTCTATTAATTATAGTAAAAAATATACAAATTATACATGAGTGGTAGCTGTTAAGTAGCAAATAGCGGGACCGCAAGGTCACGAGTTCGATCCCCTGCATAAACCTTCTTGGTTGAGCCTGTCACACATGACTTGGCAAGTGTGGTTTACATGGCTGACGTGGTTTGCGCCATCTTTGCCGGTCGGAGTTTACTCTGGCGACTGAAGAAAGAAGTGGCCATGCCTTCACAAAAAAAATAAAATAAATATATATATATATACAAATTATACATATGACATATACACGGTTTGGTAGTCTTTCACTTATAATACTCGTACAACTCTCGAAGTCTTTGTCTTGTTTTTTTCTTCAGGAAAATCGTTGACTTTCCTTCCTCTCCATACAGTAACTTTAGCTGTGAATTTTGATAGCCTAAAATCCTTAATTCCAGTTTCTTGACCTTTGTTCTATGTCTACTGAACCAAAGTCTCAAGTATTCTTGAGTTTCAAAGGGAAAGACACTGGCAATACTTTTGCTGATCATCTCTATGAAGCTCTGCTGGGAGCAGGGTTTGCAACATTAAGAGGTGGTGATGAAAACGAGGGAGGAGAAGAAATCAAGTTAGAATTACAAAAGGGTATTAAAGAATCAGGGGTTACAGTTATAATCTTCTCAAATGATTATGTGTCTTCAAGTTTGTGTCTTGATGAGTTGGTAATAATCTTGGATTGTAAAAGAATAGCAAAGCGTGCAGTGCTGCCCATATTTTACCATGTGGATCCTTCTGATGTTAGGAAACAGAAGGGGAAAATTGGAGAAGCATTTGATAGGCATGAAAGTGGAAATGAGTGGAAAACTAGGGTTAGAAAATGGAGGGAAGCACTCAAAGAAGTTGCAGACTTGGGAGGAATGGTCTTACAGAACCAAGCTGATGGGTGAGTTCACTAACTTTAAATACACACTTGAGCATTGCTTCATCGATGATTATGAGTTTCTTCTAAACACAAATATCTACTATGCTAGAGTTGGAACAAGATTATGATGATGATTTATGACAACTCACATAGCAAATATATTTGATTGAGGAGCAATCCTATTGAGAGGAATTTAACATTTCTAAATAAAATTTGCACTTCATTCATCCTGCATTTATAGAGCATCTTCTCTGACTGGTAATTGATTTAAGCTGAAATTATCTTCATAGGTGAGATAATTATGTTGTCTTGAATAGAAACTAAGGGGGTTGTATTCAATTAAGATTTTAAAAGACTTTTTTGGGATAAATAAGTCTTATGGATTTTAAAAGACTATTTAGGATTTTTATGATTTTAAAAGACTATTTTGACAATCAAGATTTCTTATGTTTGGATTTTAAAAGATTTATCATAAGATTTATAAAGATTTGAAAGGACCACATGAATGTTTTCTCCAATCCTTTTGCTTTCATCATCACCACTTTTTTATAATTTTTCATCACTAGTTTTCAATGTAAAATATATCAAAAGTCGTTATTGTACTTCTAAAATAACAATATATAGTATTCCAAGTTCCATTAACTATTCTTTCTCATTAATTGTCTAAAATATTACTTAATTCTATAAATAACAATAAAAAGTTTAACCAAATTACAATAACAATAGTTCAACAAAATTATAACCCAAATATTCAACCAAAGTAAAATAAAATAACACAAACAAATGTAAGGATCTCCTCCTTTCTCCTATTACAGTTGAATTGTTCACATGGCTTGAGGGCTACAGCTAGGGGTGACAGATGGGCCGTTTGGGCGGAAGTTGGGCGGGTCAAGATGGGTTGAAGTTGTAGATGGGCCAATGCCCAATCCACCAAAAACTTACATGTGTTAAGATAGACGGATCAAGATGGGCTATATGATGGGGGTGGAGGGTGGAGGGGGTAAGTGTGGGTAGGGTGGAGGGGGTAGGTGTAGGTGTGGGTATGAAGGTAAAAAAAATATCATATTTTTATAAATTATTTATAAAAGTAAAAAAAATATAAAATAAAAATTTGAGATTGGGGTAGGGGGTAGGAAGGAGGTAAGATAAAATTTCATATTTTTAATATTTTTTTTTATAAAAGTAAAAAAAATTATGAAATCTAAATTAAGGATGGGGGGCAAGGGGGTGGGGTAGGGTTAGGCGACGGAGATAAGAAAATTTCATATTTTTATAAAAGTAAAAAAATGTGAAATAGAACTTTGAGGATGGGGTGGACTGGGTAAGTGTGGGTAGTGGAGGTAGAGGTAGGTGTGGTGCGGGGTAAGAAAAATTCATCTTTTATAAATTATTTATAAAAGTAAAAAAAATATAAAATAAAAATTTAAGATTGGGGTAGGGCGGGGGGAGGGGGTAGGGGTAGGGGGAGGTAAGATAAAATTTCATATTTTTAATATTTTTTTTATAAAAGTAACAGAAAATATGAAATAGAAATTTGAGGATGAGGTGGGTGGTCGGGAGTAGGTGGGGTTAGGACGGTAGGAGGCGGTAAGAAAAAAATCCATATTTTTATAAAAGTAAAAAAAATATATGAAATAGAAATTTGAGAATGAGAAAAAGTCTGATAGGTTAGACTGTGATTGTTTATAGGATTTGTTATGTATACCTTTCACTAAAAAATCTATTAGAATATTCTATAATATTCTAGAAGTAATACCATAATTATAGAAATATTGTGTAGTATCTTGTATTAATGTAGTATCCCATCTTATATGGTAAGTAGTTTAATGTATAGGAATATTTTTAGGATTATTCTATATTCTTCCTAGTTAGTGTAAAGATGTATATATTCTTACCTAATGGAATGAAGTCTTTTGAGGAAAATATTTTATCATGGTATCAAGAGCTTAGGAAAAGATTCATCTTCCTAAACACCAAAATTGTTTCTTTTTTTTCGAAATTTCGTTCTCCTCCACATCGATTTTTTTTTGGATTTTCCAGTTCATCGTGTTTTTGTTTTTTTTATCCAACTATTATCAACATGTCTGAATCCAAATCGTTCTATCACCCAGCCCTCACAGTTTCCAATATCAAAACTCATGTTCCCATAACTTTACAAATGGAAAATGTGCATTATGCTTCCTGGGCGGAACTTTTAAAATATGTCATTGCTTTCACCGTTCTTCACCACATCATTTCCGGAAAAGACAAAGAAAGAGTCTTGACAACGGATGAAGACAAAGAATTGTGGATGTACTAGATGCCATCGCTTCGTCGATATATTCAACAATATCCACGGATTTGTTGACACGATCATGGAAACAGATTCTAAGGCAATTGATGCTTGGAATCGACACGGATATTTTTATGATAATCAAAATTCCCGCAGCTTGCTTTGAATGTTGGTTCCCTGCCTCCGACAAACCGTTTGTTCTACAACTTGTTGCCGGATTGACAGAGGCATATAGCGGGGTTGCCACCGTTATCCGTCAAAGTAACCCACTTCCGTTGTTCTACAAAGCAAGATCTATGTTAATCCTAGAAGAACAAGGTCTTTCCAAAAAAGTTGCTAACACAACCGACCTGCATACGGTCACTAATGATGGAAATAACCGGTCAAAAAGACGGCATGGAAATAAAAAGTGGAAACCGCAACAAAACGGAATCATCGCAACTCCGGCGTGGGAATTCGGTGGTTACGGCGGTTCGGCGGCCCGGCGGCTGCGGCTCTGCGGCAAGTGGCGGCGGGCGCGGGCGGCGCAAGAGCAGCTGGCTCGCCACAATGGACTTGGCCGACCCCTTGTCCTTACTCCTACCACAACCGCTGTGCCCATTTCCAGAGCCCAAAGAATCACCCATAAGAAGAATTTTTGCTCACCAATGGGAGCACTGAGCAAAGACTAAGTATTGGGCGGCGGTGAGCACCAAAGAAGATATTTGGGCGGCCAAGAAATGGCTAACAATGGAGCAGCAGCCTCAACAGATGGAGGCAAGCAGCAGCTGGCCATGGGCCAGTTTTGGGCCTCAGCGTGAACGAGGCCCACTCAGCGATGGCTAATCGGCGGAAATTGAACATGCCATGCACACGCTCGGGATTAATCCACCAGACACGAATTGGTATATGGACTCAGAATCTCACGTCCTATTTTAATTCGAGCAAATCAAATGGTATAACTGTCGGAAATGGCCATTCCATTCCAATAAAAGGTTATGGTTCCACTAAATTGTCCAAACCAAATCCACCATTAGCCTTGAAAAATGTTATTCATGCACCACAATTAATCAAAACCTAATCTCCGTTCAAAGTTTACTTGAGATAATCGGGTTACCGTAGCTTTTGATCCTTTGGTTTTGTGTGTGATTTTCGCATGCGGCACGGCTAATGAGATGTGATAGCCGTGAGAACTTTATCCGATTTCACTACTACAACCTGACAAGAAACATTTTAATTTTTTGCTTTTAATTCCAATTTATGGCATGAACGTTTGGGACATCCGAGAGTCTGCTTTAAACTCTCTCAAACGCAATAATTCAATTTCATGTACACGAACTCTTAATAAGTCGGGTCGTGTCCTTTGGGTAAGCATATTCAACTACCTTTTGAGTCTTCTTCTAATTGCACTTTTTTGCCATTTGAGACTATACATTGTGATATTTGGACATCCCCAGTTTTGAGCTCTTCAGGGCATCGATATTATTTGCTTGTTTTAGATGATTAGTCTAAATTTCGGACATTTCCCATATCGAAAAATCATGTTGTTTTCTACATTCCTTAGTTTTAGAGCTTTCATCCAAAAGCAGTTTGAAAGGGATATCAAAACATCGATGTGATAGCAAGTGAGTTTGATAATAGACAATGCAGGATTTTTGCAAAACAAATGATTTGAATTTTCGCCACGCCCCATACATCTTCTCAGAAGGGACAGACGGAACGCAAAATACGAACCATAAATAATATTGTCAGGACATCACTTGCTCATGCCTCACGTCCCCCTAACTTTTGGCATCATGCACTTCAGATGACTACTTATTTGTTGAATATACTACCAAACAAACATACAACACACCAAACACCCTTCGCATTATACCTTCAAAACCGACATACTCATCTCGGGTTTTGGGTGCTTGTGTTTTCCATTATTTCCATCCACCACCATCCATAAATTACAACCGAGATCTACTCCATGCATTTTTGGGATACCCATCCCATCATCGGGATACAAATGTTATGACCTATCATCCAATAGGATTTTTATCGATCGTCGTTATATTTGATGAAACTCAATTCCCATTTAGAAAAATCAATGAGTCACAATCTCCCACTTATGAGTTTTTGGATGCTGGAATACACCCAATTTTTACCCAATCATTGTCTCATAGTTCGGTCACTGCTACTGCAAATGGACAAAATTCTTTTAACCCATTACCCGTGTCCTTACCAAATGGTGCCCAACCCACTGTCCGGGATACTGATACACATTCGGGCCCATGTGCTTTGACACCTACCCTTAATGCAACCCAAGCCCCTGATCCCGGCTATACAAATACCATATTTGGCGAAGTAGTTCATCCATCGCCCGACAACACGTCCAGTCACCCGTAGTCAACATGGTATTGTCAAACCCAACACTAAATACAGCCTTCACACCCAAATTTCCAAATCACCATTACCAAGTAACCCTGTGTCTGCTCTGAAAGACCCAAATTGGAAAATGGCCATGGATGATGAATATCAAGCTCTTATTAAAAATAGATACGGGATTTAGTGCCCATCTAATGCTAACATCATTCGATCTATGTGGATTTTTACCCATAAAGAAAAATCGATGGTTCTTTCGAGCGCATAAGGCCCGTCTTCAGGTGATGGGAAGACGCAAAGTTGGCATCGATTGTGGAGAGACATTCATCCGAAGAGTCAAACCAAATACTATCGTAATGCTCACTTGTCTCTCCGCAGGATGGTCACTCCACCATTGGATGTTAAAAATGCATTTCTCCACGGTCATCTAAATGAGATCGCTATACGCATCAACCATCGGTACAGAGATCCAAAATATCCCAATCATGTATGCCGCTAAACAAGTCTTTGTATGGTCTCAAACAAGATCCAGGGCACAGTATCACGGTTTGCGATTTTGTATCACGATGGGGTTTTCACACGATCGGTCCGATAATTCCTGTTTATCTATCATCGTGGTAATCATACGGCTTATCTTCTATCAGTATGTGGATGATATTATTCGACGCCTTCCTCGAATCTCTTCGCAAGAATATCATGTCTCAACTTGGTTCGAATTTGCTATGAAGGATCTTGGTCCATTGACTTCTTTCTAGGAATTCCGTGACAAGACATGCAGTGGACTCTTTCTCTCTCGGAAGTATGCATCCGAGATCGTGGAACGGCCGAATGGCCTCTTGCAAACCCTCAAGAACACCGGTGGATACAAAGTCCAAATTAAGTGCTATCTCTAGCAAACCTTTCACGATCCAACATTGTCTGCAGCTTCAGCAGCGCTGCAATATCTCACTTTTACCGCACTGCATATAACTTACGCCAGCATAAATGTATGCCTATTCACGTAATCGATGGAAGAACATACGCAGCGCCAAACAGATCAGACGCTACATTGGCGGCACTCAGAATATGGATTACATCTTTACCCATCTTGCGTCTCCAAACTTGTCACTTATCTGACGCAGATCGGCAGTCGTGTCCGGACACCGCACGCCCACATCGGGTATTGTATTCCGGTGATAATTTAGTTTCATGGTCTTCCAAACGGCAACCACGATCGCGCTCGATCTTTGAAGGCTGAATATCGGCCGTTGCCAATGTTGTATCCGATTAAATGCTGGATTCTAATCTTTTACCGAGCTTATCGCCAAATTCGAAAGCTACTATAGTTCATCGTGACAACATTAGTGCAATATATCTTTCTGGAAATCCAATACATCATCAGCGCACTAAACATATAGAGTTGGATATCCATTTTGTCCGTGAAAAAGTGGCACGCGGACAAGTGCGAGTACTCCATGTCCCAACGCGTCATCAAATCGCCGATATCTTCACGAAAGGGCTTCCGCTGATTTTATTTGAAGAATTTGGACGCCTCAAAGATTCGGCGCCTCCACTTCAACCGAGGAGTATTAGAATATTCTAGAATAGAATATTCTAGAAGTAATACCATAATTATAGAAATATTGTGTAGTATCTTGTATTAATGTAGTATCCCATCTTATATGGTAAGTAGTTTAATGTATAGGAATATTTTTAGGATTATTCTATATTCTTCCTAGTTAGTGTAAAGATGTATATATTCTTACCTAATGGAATGAAGTCTTTTGAGGAAAATATTTTATCAAAATCCTCCAAAATTCATATTTTAAAAAAATCTTTCAAAATCTCAAAATTTTGAATACCAAAAGACTTTTTGTTAGTCTTTTAAAATCCTAATTGAATACCACTAGATTTGAACACTCTGTTTAAAAAATCCTAATAGACTTGATTGAATACCACAAGACTTTTTTAGATTGTTTAAAAATCTTAATTGAATACCACGTGACTTTTTTATCCCAAAAAAATCTTTTAAAATCCTAATTGAATACACCCCCCCTAAATATGAAGGAGAAGATAATTTGCATGATAGTCAAAGATATGCCAACATACCAGAAACTTAAAGTAATAGAAACATATAGAGTCTGGATATGTCTGTAGACTTGAAACTGTTAGGCCTCTAAATCAAATGCTAGAGTTATCAGATGCAAGAGTTCTAAAGATTGGCGTTTGATTGTTACCAAGTACATAACTCCTCCCCTTCTCCAAGTGGGAATGGGAAAAGAGTAAGTTCCTCAAAACAAGTTGGTACTGTAAATAATGGATCTTGGGCCTAACTCAACCCCAAAAGCTAGCTTTTGGGGTTGAGTTAGGCCCAAGATCCATTATTTACATGGTATCAGAGTCAGACTCATTCCAATTCTTTGTTCACCGATGTTGGGCCCCCAAATTATATTATCCACGCTCCGGTTAACAAAGTGTGGGCGTGCGGGAGTGTTAAGAGTTCCACATCGAAAATGGAATGAGAACATGGACTCGTTATATGGAACAATCCTCACCCTACAAGCTAGCTTTTGGGGTTGAGTTAGGCCCAAGATCCATTCTTTACATGTACTACAGTTCTCTACTGTTTGAGATCAATTCTTCTCTCTTCACTTCTTTTTGTACAAAGGAGAAGTTCTAATCTATGTTAGACTTTTCTATACCATTATATTTATTCTAATTGCTTAAGATGTCTTTATCTTAGTCTTTCTGATAACAATTATGTACACTCTATTAGGCCTTTGTGTTCCCATTATTCATGTTGCATGATTTAGTGTTATTGTCAATCTAGACTCATCAATGAATAAACACAATAATATTAAAGTAATTCAATATAACTTTAAATCAACTACAATAAGTACAACAAATACTTAAACACATACTAACTTGATGTAGATAGAGGCCTGGTTGATGCAGTGTCCAAAGACAAAAAATCGTCCCCACTTGTGCTGTAGTTCTATGGACGTCTGCCTTGAGGATACAACTATCTAAGTGAGAGTTCTAGCACAAGAACTTCACTCCTGGCGAATTTACTTTATGTGTTTTTCCAGAAATATTCTTGTGGGAAGAAGATGAAGATCAAACAATAATCTTAGATCATTAATTGAGTTTAATGATTGATTGCTAAGTGTATTGTGTTGTGTATCTTCTAACAAGTGATTAACATGTTTTATATAGCATAAAATTCGTCTATGGCAGCTTTCCATTCCAAAGGTTGTAACCCATGGAAAAAACACAACTTTTGGCATTCTGAAATTTTCCCGTTGGGGATTAGCGCCGCGACCCTAATTCAACTTCGGAATTCCAGTAGCCTCACAGGCGCCACGGCTCAGCTTCCCAGCGCCGCGGCTCTAATTCCAGGCGCCGCGGCCCTTCGGCCAAAATTCCTTAAATTGATTTAATCACTTGTTCTTCTTCATTCCATACAAGTTCCTACAATACCCCACATTTTCTATTCACACATCTAACAATACCCCAAATGTGGATAGAAAATAAGATAAAGAGAAACTTATCGTCATTTCTGTCAAACGCGATATGACATGCATCGGAAACAATGTCTTTTTGACTTGAACCGTTCGTAGTGAATACCTATCGGATCTACTTGTGAAGTAGTGGACGAAATGCCTTGAACTATTCACATTTTGTAGTAAATCGAGACAACAAGTATCACACATACCATATCAACATATTTCAATTCTTACGGTTGTGTTCTTTTCGGTCATGAACAACTCCTTCATGAGAATTTCTAGAGAACGTAGCCATATCAGTTCTTCCAGATGCGACCACACATCAATCTCATATAGGTGATACTAAACAAGAATAGTCCGTACTATCCCACCTTAAAGGCTTTTGAGTATTATTAAGAATAATATATTCATCCCTTAAAACATCAATGGATTAATACACTTAGTACACCATAGGAATGAACATATATGTGTTTTATGCTCCTTGACTCTTCCCCAGCTAGTTTTCCTATTGAACCTAAACCACGGGATCTCCAATTATGATAGGTTAGGTTTCCACCAGTTAACGACTCATTGTATTGGCTTTAAGCTCATTCCCCTCGATGTAAATACGACTTGCTCTCTTGTATGACATTTTGTCAAAGGATCTGCTATATTGTTCTTTGACTTTACATAATCAATTGATATAATTCCATTCTTCAGCAAACTTCGTATTGTATTATGACGTCGCCTTATGTCTTGACTTGCCATTGTATATTTGATTCTTTGCCCTCGTCTGGGCAGCCATACTATCACAATGTATGCAAATGGCCGTCACATGCTTTTGTCCACAACGGAATACCTTCTAGGAAGTTTCTTAGCCATTCTGCCTCTTCGACAGCTTTATCCAAGGTACAAATTCTGCTTCCATAGTTGATCGCGTATTTACCGTTTGCTTTGATGATTTCCAAGATATCGACGCTCCACCAAGTGTAAATACATACCCACTTGTGGACTTACTTTCTGAATGGTTGAAAATCCAATTAGTATCATAATATCCTTCTAACACGGGAGGATATTTTGTATAATGCAACCCATAGTTCATTGTATGCTTTAGATATCGTAGTGCCCTTATTAGTGCAACCCAATTATCATTTTCAGGATTGTGTGAGTGTCGACTAAGTCGACTCACTGTATATGCTAAATCCAGTCTCGTACAATTCATTATGTACATCAAGCTTTCAAGAACTTATGTGTACTCCAATTGAGACACACTATCACCTTCATTCTTTTCTTCTTTAAGGTGACTAGCGGGATCAAAGGAGTAGCAACCGGTCTATCATCATAGTGTCCAAATTTTTTAAGAACTTTCTCAACATAATGAGATTGAGTTAATATATAACCCTCAGAATTCCTTTGAATTCTAATACCAAGAATGACATTCGCTATTCCCATATCTTTCATATCGAAAGCGGCATGCAACATCTTCTTAGTTTGGTTAATTACATCCTTACTTGTTCCCATAATCAACATATCATCCACATACAAACATATAATGACATATGCATTATTACATTCCTTAATGTAGACACATTTGTCACATTCTTTATTTGAAAACCATTTGATAATAATGTATTATCAAACTTTTCATGCCACTGTTTTGGAGCATGTTTAAGTCCATATAAAGACTTAATCAATTTACAGACTTTCTTCTCTTGACCTTTAACAACAAACCCTTCGGGTTGTTCCATGTAAATTTCTTCATCTAATTCACCATTTATGAATGCAGTCTTTACATCCATATGGTGTATTTCCAAATTGTGAATCGATGCTATAGCAATTACCGTCCTTATAGACGTAATTCTAGATACTGGTGAGTAGGTATCAAAAAAATCTACACCTTCCTTTTGTCTAAACCATTTGGCTACTATACGTGCTTTATATTTTTCTATAGTACCATCAGGCCTTAATTTTCGTTTGAAGATCCATTTATGGCCTATTGGTTTGTCCCGGAGGGAGATCAACCAATTTTCATGTATTATTTTGTACAATGGATTCTACCTCACTTTGGATAGCCTCCTTCCAATAAGGTGCTTCGGATGATTCCATAGCAGCCTTATATGTTTGAGGTTCTCCTTCAACGGAGAAGGTCATAAAGTCCGGTCCAAAATCTTTGGCGACTTTTTCACATTTACTTCTCCTTGGTTCAGAATTTTCTTCTTGAACCGATGAATTAAGATTGTCATCATTTTGGTTTGACTCATTTTGAGGCAGTGTACTCTTCTTATGATTAAGAACATTTTTATCCTTGTCTTTGTAAGGAAAAATATCCTCAAAAAATTCTGCTTCAGCAGATTCCATAAGTGTATTTTTGTGAATACCTTCAACATCTGAATGATACACCAAAAACTTATATGTTGCACTATTATTGGCATGACCAATATATATGTAATCCACCATTTTTTGTCCAAGTTTAGTTCTCTTTGGTAAGAGATCTTGAACTTTTGCTAGGCAACCCCACACTTTCATCCTTTTGAAAGTAGGCAGTCTTCCTTTCCACAATTCATAAGGAGATTGATCATTTTTCTTTTGAGAAATTTTGTTTAATATCATATTTGCAGTCATTAACGCCTCACCCATAGACTGAGGGGTGCCCCCGAACTAATCAACATAGAATTTATCATATTTTTCAATGTTCTATTCTTATGTTAGGCAACTCCATTTTGTTTTGGAGTATATGACGCAGTAGTTTGATGAACTATACCATAAGTAGAACAAATTTTTTTGAACTCATTTGATTGGTATTCACCACCTCTGTCTGACCTTAGAATTTTAATTCTTTTGTAAAATTGGTTTTCCACTTCCGCTTTGTATGTTTTAAACATGTTCAAAGCCTCTTCTTTGGTATGTATTAAGTATACATAGCAAAATTTACTGCAATCATCGATAAATAATGTAATAATTCTTTTCTGCACGCGAAGAGGTTGCTTGGTAATCACACAAATCACTATGAATTAAACCAAGCACTTCATTTGATTTCACAACAGATTTATGAGGATAACTTGCATATTTTGACTCTATGCAAATCCCACATTTAATCATTTTGTTCATAGAACATTTTGGCAACATGCCTATCTTTACCATTCTTTGTAAGGAACAATAATTAAAATGGCCTAATCGAGAATGCCATAAAGAAGGAGAATCAACCATATACATAGAAGCAGAGCTAGCGCCTGCATTTTCATTAATAATGGCAACTGCCTGAGTAGGTACAATACTTAATTTGAAGAGCCCCTCACTGGGGTAACCATTTCCTACATACATCCACCTTTGGTGAGTACAAATTTGTCAGACTCTATTATAATTTTGAAGCCTTTGTTGCTTACAAATTTCAGACACATGCAACACATTTGTGAGCACAAGATCATTCCCGGAAGTGAGCCTCAACGTCACATTCCCTTTCCCTTCTACCTTCACAGTAGCGGCATTTCCCACGAACAGTGGTTCTCCATCCTTGATGGCTTGGTAAGATGAAAACATGTCCTTCTCCGAACATACATGCCTTGTAGCACCCGTGTCCATCCACCAATCGGTTGAATTTGTAACCAGATTTGCTTGAGCAGCCACAATCCTAATAAATTGGTTCTTAGTTTCAGCCCGGTTGGTTTGGTTGACATTACTCGAACCTCCAACACCACCACCTTGACTTTTGCGAAGGCGGCAATCTTTTGTACATGTGCCCAGGTTTGTCACATACCCAACATAGTCCTGGTTGTGGTTTCTTGAATGCATTGGTCCTTTGTGGGGCTAGTGCATTCCTCCCGGTTGCAAAAGATGACTTGACACCAACAAATTTGCCCTTGCATTTTTGAAACTTGGCCTTTGAAGCATTGCCTTCTACCATGTTGGCATTAGGCTCCAATGAAACAGCATCAGCCCTTTCATTCTTCCGGTTGTCCTCTTCAACATGAATTTTCAGAACCAGTTGCTCAAAACTCATTTTCTCCGTTAGATGCTTTAAATAAACCTTAAAATCCTTCCAAGAAGGTGGTAATTTTTCAATAATAGCACCAACAAGGAAATATTGGTTAAGGCCCATACCTTCAACCTCTAGTTCATGAACAATGATTTGGAGTTCCTCCACTTGTTTGACAATTGTCTTTGCATCGCTCATCTTGAAGTTTAGGAACTTGCCGATGACGAATTTCTTAGAACAAGCAACTTCAGTTTTGTGCTTGTTCTCCAATGACTGCCATAACTCACGTGTTGATCCGAACGTGGAGTATATATCATAGAGAGTATCATCCAAGGCGTTGAGAATGTAGTTCTTGCAAAGAAACTCTTGACTCCACCAAGTCTCAATAGCCTTTCGGCTCTCTCCGCATTAGTAGGAGCATTCTCCCGTTCTCCTTCCGGCAATGCCGTTGGAGCCTCAGCAGTTGGTACATTTGCCACATGAAAAGTGGTCAAATAAAACAACATCTTTTATTGCCAGCGTTTGAAATCAGAACCCTTGAATTTCTCGGGTTTCTCCACATGGTTTTTCACCATTGATGATCCTGATTGATCCATATTTGCAAATCAGGAAATAGTATTCTCTCAAAATTTTGCGCACTCAACTAATCAGAAAAATAAATTTTCTGAGAATTTTTGTCTTAGATTGTTATTGTCAATATAGACTCATCAATGAATAAACACAATAATATTAAAGTAATTCAATATAACTTTAAATCAACTACAATAAGTACAACAAATACTTAAACACATACTAACTTGATGTAGATAGAGGTCAGCTTGATGCAGTGTCCTAAGACAAAAATTTGTCCTCACTTGTGTTGTAGTTCTACGGACGTCTGCCTTGAGAATACAACTATCTAAGTGAGAGTTCTAGCACAAGAACTTCACTCCTGGCGAATTTACTTTATGTGTTTTTCCAGAAATATTTTTGTGGGAAGAAGATGAAGATCAAGCAACAATCTTTAGATCATTAATTGAGTTTAATGATTGATTGTTAAGTGTATTGTGTTGTGTATCTTCTAACAAGTGATTAACATGCTTTATATAGCATAAAATTCGTCTATGGCAGCTTTCTATTCCAAAGGTTGTAATCCATGGAAAAGACACAACTTTTGGCATTCTGAAATTTTCGGTAGCCGCATCGCTTCACAGCGCCGCGCGCACAAAATTGATCGGTCCGACCGAATGGATCGACCAACCGACCGAAATTCGGTCCGGTCTTGGTCCTGTTTTTAATTCGGTTTCGGTCCATTCGACCGATTTTTTTTTTTTTATTTTATAATATATATAATTCCTAATATATATAATATATATAATTTATAATTTTCTAAATTCCTAATATATATAATTCCTAATTTTCTAAATTTCTAATATATAATATTATATAATTCGGGTCGGGTTCCGGGGCCCATTTTGTTTTTTAAAATTGAATTACCAATACTGAAATTGACATTCTCGGACGCGGTGCCACGAAATTTTTACGTTGAAATCTATTGTACATCGCGAGATATTTAGATTTGAAAATGGGAGAAACGTAACGATTTGGGGGAAAAGAGAAATTGAGGGGCAAGATGGACGTTTTTGGAGAAATCCGGTGAATCAAACGGACGTCCGAGCGCAAAGTTATGACCATTTAAAGTTTCACTAATTTACAACTTATATTTGATATGTCAATACATACGGGCTGACTGGGGGCTGGCTGGGGAGGGGGGGGGATTCAGTCCATTCGGTCCAGTAGATCGGACCGGACCGAGAAATTCGGTCCGCAGAATCCGAATGTTCGGTCCTCGGTCCGGTCCGGTTCGGTCCGGTCCGGTTTTGACCCTTTGTGCACCCCTAGCCGCGGCCCTTACGACGGTAATTCTCGGAAAATTTCCCTTGGTTACTGGACGTGAGGCGCCGCGGCCCTTCGGCCAAAATTCCTTAAATTGATTTATTACTTGTTCTTCTTCATTCCATACAAGTTCCTACATTTAGTTCTCGATTCCACGAACTTACAGAATAACTTTGTGTTGGTTACTTTTCCATTTTGTTAAAACATTTCAGACATGAGTCCAAATTCATCCAGAAGATCCTTAAAGTGGTTGAGAATAAACTGAGCAGGCCAGTGCTATATATTTGCCCTCATCTGGTTGGAATAGAACGGCGTGTTGTAAAGATCGACTCATGGCTAGAGGATGGATCTACTGATGTTGACACTCTTGTTATTTGTGGCATCGGTGGAATAGGCAAGACAACAATGGCAAAGTATGTGTATAATATGAACTTCAGTAAGTTTGATGGTAGCAGCTTTTTGTCCAACATTAGAGAAAATTCAACACACCGTAAAGGTTTAGTTACTCTTCAAAGGCAATTTCTTTCTGATATTTGCAAAAGAAAGAAGAAACCTATATTTTCCGTGGACAAGGGAATGACTGAGATTAGAGATGCTGTAAGTTGTAAAAGAATTCTTCTTGTTCTTGATGATGTAGATAACCGTGATCAATTGGATGCTCTACTGGAACTGGACTTGTTATACCCTGGAAGTAAAGTTATTGTGACAACTAGGAACAAGAGATTGCTTAGGCCTTTTGATGTGCATAAGATTTACGAGTTTGAAGCTTTGAATAGAGATGAATCGGTTGAGCTCTTAAGCTGGCATGCATTTGGTCAAGATTGTCCTATTAAAGGTTTTGGAGTGTGTTCAGAACAAGTAGCAATCCATTGTGGAGGACTTCCATTAGCACTTGAAGTTCTTGGTGCTACTTTGGCAGGAAGAAACATAGATATTTGGAAAAGTACAATACAAAAATTGGAAACAATTCCGAATCATCAAATCCTCCGGAAATTAACAATAAGTTACGAATCTCTGGAAGATGATCATGATAAAAATTTATTTCTCCACCTAGCTTGCTTTTTCATTGGGAAGGATAGAGATCTAGTAATAGCTATTCTCAATAGGTGCCACTTTTACACTGTAATTGGAATTGAGAATCTCATTGACAGAAATTTTGTAAAAGTTAGTAAGTCTAACAGGTTGATTATGCATCAAATGATTCGAGATATGGGAAGAGACATTGTTCGCCAAGAATCACCAGCCGAGCCTGGGAAACGCTCTAGACTATGGCGTTCGAAAGATTCCTTTAATGTCTTAATCCAGAACCGTGTAAGGAATGCTCTCTTATATGGCTCTTAAAGTAGGGATTCAATGGAATTTAAGTTGTTTTTCACTGATAGCTGATCCCTCACTACAATTAGTGTTATTCGTGTTGATTCAGTAGTTAACATAGTTGTCATTAAGTTCAATGAAATGGATTGAAGATGAGGAGTACCTTTGCTTCACAATTATATCTTCATGAACCAGCAATATTTATAAAATTTCACTATTGAGCTACCTCCTCCTCCTCCTCCTCCTCCTCCAGGCTTATTGTGAACAGTAATGCAAATATATATTTGTTAAAGCAAAGTGAACATATGTTAGATTGGTTGGTATTAAAAATTGAAAAGCTTGGCTTAATTTGCTTAAGCAACCACTTTATGAAAATAGGCATAACCTTTGACCAGGTTCGAATATTAAAGTAAGCAGCTGAGTGTAGAGGTAGGGGAAAAAGCAAGCTGGAAAAAACTGTTTGTGTTCATCACTTTTTTTTTTGCATTCCCTTCTTAATGCCTACTTGCCTTTACTCGTCATTTTCTGTCTCTATCTGAACAGGCCACTCAAACAATTCAGGGTATTATTCTCGACATGGATATGCTCACGGAAATTGACATAGTTAACGCAAGCTTTTCCACCATTGATTTCAAGAAACATAAAACAAAAAACTTCCTCAACTATCCAAATCCTCAGAGAGTTCAATTCAAACAGAAAGACTTTGTTTTTTCCCCATGGCATTTGTCAGATGCCAAAGAAGTCACAAATGAACTGGTTTTGGAAACTGATGTATTTGCAAATATGAACAAGTTAAGACTGCTCCTATTCGATCACGTTGAGCTTCAAGGATCTTTTGATGTTTTTCCTAAGAGATTAAGATGGTTGTGCTGGTCAGAGCTGCAACTAGAATGCATGCCAATTGATTTTCCTCTGGAAAGCCTTGTAGTGATTGAATTACGACGTAGTAGCTTGAGGAAAATTTGGCATGGAGTTAAGGTGTGGTAATATGTGCTTCATTCTTTCCATTTTTATCAGAAACTTAGTTCTGTCTAACTCAGCTTTCATTTCTGTCTTTGGTCATTCAGTTCCTCAGATATCTGAAGATTTTCGATCTCAGCCATTCCTACGAGCTTCTAAGAACACCTGATTTTTCAGGACTCCCCAATCTTGAAATATTGATCCTTCGATATTGTACAAGATTGATTGAGCTTCATGAGACCATCGGATGTCTAGAATCACTTAGTCTGTTGAACCTCAAAAATTGCAAAACTCTGCAGAGACTTCCAGATAGCATTTGCATGCTAAAATGTCTGGTGACACTAAATATCTCTGGTTGCTCAAGTCTTGAATATGTACCGATGGATCTAGATAGAATAGAATCACTGAGGGAGCTGTATGCTGATGAAATTGCAGTTCACCAAATGATTTCTACTGCAGAAGAGGTCCAACCATGGTATAGATTCCTGTGGTCCTGGATGTGGAAAGGGACAATATGTCCTAAAGTTTCACATATTAGTTTACCTAATTCTTTGGTTACTTTGAGCCTTGCTAAATGTAATCTATCTGACGATGCTTTTCCAGTTGCTTTCAGTAGCCTCTCCTTATTGCAAAACTTAGATTTGAGCCAAAATAAAATTTGCAGTCTACCTAAGGGCATAGCTTATCTTAATAGACTTCAAAAGCTAGAAGTGGAAGGCTGTGAAAAGCTCAAATCTCTCCTAGGGCTTCCCGATGTAGAACATCTCAATATTACTAATTGCAGCTTGTTAGAGAAAATATCATATCAATCTAAATCATCTAGACTGAAGGATTTGCTTGTATCAAATTGTGTAGAATTAGTGGAAATAGATGGAAATTTCAAGTTAGAACCCTTGAGAAATACTGAAGCAGAGATGCTTTGCAAGTTAGGCTTGTGGAACTTGGCTTCTATGGGTAGTGTCATGATCAATCTTACATCTAAAATCCTGAGCTACTACCGAATACATGGTAGAGGGTGGACCCCGTCAAGGAGGACAAAGAAAGTCGTTCTTCAGGTATGTACTGCTACCTATGCACGTGTATCTTCTCTTAAATGTAACATATGCACATTCTTAGTTATAGAGTATATGATGTTTGATTTTCACGTTATCTTGCTTGTTTTTTTCCTTTTTGTTTCAGTTTTGTGAGTGTTGAGCGTCTGATTTTGGTATCACTATAATGGGAAAATAATTCTTGTTGGAGTACACACCTGCAAATATTTCCATAGACGAGAATACGTAAAAGTTTATGGGTTATTTTTTGCAGGGACTGTACCAACCGGGTGTCTTTAGCACTTTTCTTCCAGGTGAACATGTTCCTTCTTGGTTTAGCTCAAAGTTCACAAAAGAACCATGTACATCCTTCAAAGTGCCTACTTGTAATTCCAGAATTGAGGGCTTGAGTTTTTGCATTGTGTACAAGCGTTCCACAATTGGGCTCTCACCAAGCGTTCTCCGTCCCCCACGCCTAAATCCGCCTTCAAGAATTTCTCCTCTTGCCATGCGCAAAGCTCAAGGAAGACCCCTTCGGTATCAGCCAGTGGAAAACAAACCATATGAATCAACTTTTGACTGCCCATGCATTACAGTTAATAACTTAACTCTGAGTTTGAAATGGTCTTACCAGCCCTTGTTCTATGGAGTTCCGGGAGGTAAAGAAGGAATGATGTGGTTAAGCCATTGGAAACTCGAGAATCAGTTGAGCAGTGATGATGTTGTGGAGGTGACAGTTACCTCAGGAGATGGAATAACAGTTATGGAGTTTGGGATCAAAATTCTGCATGTTGAAGAGCCAAAAGTGCTAGTTGAAGAACCAAGTTGTGAAGATGCAAGTGGAGAGAGAGATATTGTCAATCCATTCTGTGATGTTGTTTTGGGAGATGCCAGTTCAAAGAATACTTGTTCTGTTCGGCTTCCTCCTACTTATCGTTCCATACGTGCTGCTCATGAGCCCTTTATGGAGATGGCACTGAAGAGAAATATGTCGGACTGTAACTAGGAACTTGCTAATAGGGCAATTACATTTCATTATACACACTAAAAATGCATAGCAAAGTGAGAAATATGTTTATATGTCTAGGCCATGATGAATATCAAGTTAACTTTTGGAGGCTTTAACTGAGTTGGATATTTTAGCGTTTTTGTTCATCTGTATTCTGCTTTATAGCTTGAGCCTTCATGTCTGTCCAATATGTTCTGAATTTGATGGAGGAGAAACAACAATCCAGAAAGAAATGGAGAAGCGTCCACCCACAGACATCAGCTTCTATGGGGCAACCAATTGATATCATCATCATTGTACTCTCTGGACTTTGCCCATATTCCTCCTATACTACACATTAGAACTTGGTCAATTTGTTTTCCACCCAAAACTAGGCAGCTTATGTGTATATTTAGCAAAATGGAGAAAACGACCAATTAAAAATAATTGATGCAGGGAACCCATAGCTACACACTGAGACTTTTTTTTTTGTTGACGAAGGAACCCGCAGCCGCTGTCTCTTTCGAGTGTGCATGGTAAACCCTGATCGACGCAATACCGGCAAACCACGCCACCCGCTTAAACCACACTTGGCAGGTGTGCGAGCTCCCAAGAGGCGGCAGTCGCGTTACTCGGAGGTTTCGAACTTGTGATCAAGCTCTCCCACACCACCCAATGAGGATACCCTCTGCCTTCAAGACCACCAACTGGTCTAGGGCTTCGGATGCTACACACTGAGACTTGTATATATGATAGTATGTACTATCAAAACTCAGATAAAGACATTTTACGGGAGATAGATGTCCAGGAAAGCAGAAAATAATGAAAACTTTCAATTCATATATGAATTGCACCCCTGTTGAAACAACTTTGTTGAAGGATAGGTAGCTCCTGGTTGATTTTGCGGTAATGTAGCTTTAACGATAATGCATAAAAGTAACTTTCAATCCCCATATCCAGATCTCAAAAGAATTCCCTGTGACAAAAGATGCTTGTATGCTTAAAACTGGATACGGTGGACATACACTAAAAATAAATCCAAGTGAAACCAACATCAAAGGAAAGGAATCACAATAAGGCCATTCTAATGATAATAACGAAGATGAGAGTTTGGTACATAGCTCTCTAGCAATACTAACTTCGTTCACAAAGCAAAACAGGAAGAACCTAGGAATAGAAAAGGGGGTGTGGATGCGGCATACAGCACTATTTTAAAGAGGTGAGGAAAATAGCAGGACCAAGGTTGGAAATATTGTACATTTATTCATCATCTTGGACTTTGGACTTCTTTTTCTTCTTTTTACTTTCAACTGCAGCTTGGAGTTCCTCTCCATTTTCCTCCTTGCTCTTCTTTTTCTTCTTCTTCTTTGCTGTTCCATCCTCAGACACACCATTGGCGTTATCAACAGTCTGATCCTCTTCATGCTCTGCCTCGTGTTCTGATTTCCGCTTCTCATTCTTCTTCTTCTTTTCAGACTTTGGTTCTTCAGATGCATCACCATTTGTGTCAAGTGGTTTATCCTCGATCATGGGTTGAGCACATTCTACCACCTCAACTTTGGACTTCTTTTTCTTGCTTTTCTTTGTGGAAGGCTCATCAACGTCCATTTCTGTGTCTGCAGCACACAAATGCTTTATACATCCGAAATACGGAAGCAATAAAGGACATCCAACAAAATTCTAGGAATGAGGTAACAAACCAAGGGTTCAGGCAATGCGCATACATTTAGTCTATCTGTAGGCATGCATTAGGCTGGTAGCATTTACTGAACAAGTACAACAGCAGAGCATGATACAACATTCAACTTATCATACTGGCTACAAGTTGTCAAGAATGTGCACCATTCAGGTACACTTGTACCAAGTCAATCTATTTGAATGTTCAGTCTACAGATTGTAAGTCAATATGATACCTAGCTTCATGACCCGAAAACTCACCATTGTCTTCGACTGTTTCAATAGCAGATTTCATCACATCTAAGTTTTTTCGTGGTGCAACACCCTTGTCATAAAAGTCTAGGCGCTCCTCAACTTGTTCACGGAGTTTCTCTCCAAAAGTAGTGGTACTCTTATCTGTA
This sequence comes from Przewalskia tangutica, assembly GCA_029844215.1. Classification (NCBI taxonomy): domain Eukaryota; kingdom Viridiplantae; phylum Streptophyta; class Magnoliopsida; order Solanales; family Solanaceae; genus Przewalskia; species Przewalskia tangutica. The sequence goes on along the minus strand of CM056731.1, from coordinate 13,439,400 downwards.
GATAAAATACGGGAAGGAAGTGAAAAAGGGAAAAAGGAGAAACAAAATCTTGCACAGAAACCATTAAGTAATGAAATGATGAAATGTTTGCCTCCAAGTCTTACAGGGACAGACCTAAGAAACAGTCTAGACGAGAAGCAATAGAACACTTGTTTGCAAGATAACGAGCCATTCGCCCTTTGTTTTTTGCAGAGGCACGGCCAATGAAGGAAGAGTGGAATATGAGTCCATATTTTGGCGTATTCCCTTTGGTTTTCAAGGCCCTAATACAAAATGATAGGAAATGACAGTTAAAAAATGTGATTAGACAAAATGTTGGTATCATGTGTAGCTGAAAAAAAGTAAAACCTGACATGAACAGTGAGCAAGTGCAAACTAAAATTAATAAGAGCAGATTACCTGAAGAGTGCCTTCTCAGCACCAAGGATCTGAAGGGTAGAAGAAGGGCACTTTGCCAAATTTGTGAGACTACCAGCATGAGAAATTAAACGAGCACCCACAACTTCGCCAATCAGAGCAGCCAAATTTGGTGCTATATCGTGCATTTTTGCAACCAGATAATCATAAAGATTCTTCCTGTATTCAACAAGGTCCATTACCCTCTGGGCAAATAGGTTGACATTAATCATGTCAACTGGCGACAAATCCTGGCCTGTAAATTAGAACAAAATAAGTTAACAGAAGGAATGGGAATTATTTCCAAGACTTGAGAAAAGAGAATATCATACCCATGGATGCTTTTGCAGCTTCTACAATTTCTTTTGCTTTATCTTCATCTCCAACTATTTCTGTTAGTGGTGAAATTTTGTCTTCGGACAATTGGGATTTGTCATCAACGAATTTCACAACTTTGGCATATAGATAATTGTCATTGACAATCTTGACCAACTCCGGGAAATGCCAAGAGTACCATTCTCTGAATCAATATGTATTCAAGTCAGGAATCAAATGGAGTGAAATGGAGGGTGGCCTTCAAAACAAACATATACTTTATCCATATTGCAGAAAGTCATGCAGATGCAAAACATTGGATCTGATACCAAATAGTGGCCTAAGATGTTTTTGAATACCAACACCTGTTACAGAGATAAATTGAACTGATGGCGAGGATGTTACAAGCATATCATGCTCTCTAAGGTGAACAAACATATATTCATTTGAAGACGTCAAAACTACAAACCAAGCATAAATAATGTAACTTAACATTAGTACCAAACTGCTGGTATGGCTGTATCATAACACTGGCAACACATGGAGTCGAAAAAAGGCAAAGAAGAAACATACCTGACTCTCATGGCAAAGGTATTTATATCTTTATCAAGAGTATCAAGTAGGACAATTGCCTGAGTAACCATATTGTCAACACGATTAACATTGAACTTGACCTTTGCTCTGCTGTAACTGTGACTCAGACCAAGTTGAGCTTTCTCCAAATCACCAGGCTACAAGGAAAGGTTCAAAAGAATAAGCAGGAGTTCACCTATCTGAGGATATTTTTACACTTTTAAGATATACACTACTGGCTGCCCTATGTAAAATAATCAAGAAATAAAGAATAGTGGATAATCCCCAAAATTTCATCAGGCTCAAGTGTCTGTTCATTATCTTTTCTTTTTTTAAAAAATATCAATAAAAAACAAAAAACTGTTCATTGTATTTATTCAAAATAAAAGCCAAAATATAGATTTAAGGCTCAAACCACTCGAACAGATGTGAGAAAAAACAAAATTAGGGATACTTCAAAGTGAACTATGGCAAAAGATAAACTGCTTGGCAAGCGAAGGAAGAAACAAACCTTTAGGTTTTCAATGAACTTCTCAAAATGCAATCGAACTCCACGCAAAATCTCAAGAACAAACTCATTACTTTGGCAGGGAATCTTAGTTACTTCATGGATATGAGACCCAAGTTTAGGCTCTGCCAATCCTAAACTGAACTTAGATTTCTTGCCCTCCTTGACTTTTGGGAGACAACGCTCCAAGAAGTTTTGTAGCTCCTCAGTCATTTGCCCTAAAACCCCAAATCCAAAAATCCAGTCAGAACAATTACCTCACAAACAAAACTGAGGAAACGATGAAACATAAAGTATCAAATAGCTAGGCCTCAACAGACCATTTCACAATAAAGTATCAAATAGCAACGGCTGCAACCACATTTCACAGCATTGTAACACACTATCAAAGTTACTTAAAAACCAACTAAAAGTAACCATCAATAGTAGATGTGGATTGGTTACCTGGAAAACAAAGTAGGTTAATTCTACTAGCAGTAAGATCACACTAATAATGTAAAGAACTCTACACATCACCGGTGTATAAAACTTAATTACACTCACTCTGTCCCAATTTATGTGACACTTTTAGCTTTTCAAGATTCAAACAAGAAAATCTATGAATGTGATTTATTTAAGCCCTTCAAATATTTTAAATTATTAATAATTGTGACTTTACTTTCTAAGTAGTTTCTAAATATGTAAATTTAAAAAAGTGCAGCCCGGTGAACTAAGTCCGGGTGTATTGTACGCAAACTTAACTTGCATTTATGCAAGTGGCTGTTTAACCGGCTTGAACGGTAACTTTACAAGTTAATTCAAGGCACACCTTTTTAAATATGTAAATATTTTTCAAAAAACTTAAAGATTGTATGTCAGAATTCACAGTCAAAATAGAGAAGTTTGACTCTCGAAATCCGAACAGTGTATAGCATAAATTGGGACGGATATAGTTTAATCTTCTAAATTCAAACTGGAGCATAAATCTTAACTAAAACCATACATGCAAAGACCCCAAACCTAAATATACACAAAATTTAAACAGAAAAAAGAAAGAACAAAAGTTACAATTGTTAACCTTCAGACACAGCGTTGCATTGATTGAGGGCATCAAGGGCAGATTCAAAAGGGTTAAAACCTTCCATCTTTACTACTTTACCAAAGCGGTTGAGGTCAGTGATGGAGTTCCTCACGGCCTCCGTGTTCTGCCCTATTTCATCAATCCCATGAGCCAAGAACAACCCGTACCCAGATGCCGACTCGTACAATAGATACAGCGCCATGTAAAAATTGCTTCGAATTTCGCTTCTCTGTGTTTGCTGGAGTGCAAATGTACTAGGATTAGGGTTTATAGGAGGTTTATAGTGGGGAAAAAGAGGGGAAGGGAAATAAGGTTTGGGCTTCATTAGATTGGCCCACTTTCAGGCTTGGATATGAATTGGGCTATTTGAGATTAGTATGGATTGGGTTCAACTAACACTATATTAATTCAGATGTGGAGTCGGCCAGGAAATGAGCCTAGTGTCCCAAAAGTGTATGGTCTTTAATTTTACTCTCCGCTAATCAAATTTTAAAAAAATACCCTAAAATTAGCAGTCATGTGTATTAAACTTCCGCTATGCGTAGATTCCGGTAAAAGACCGAATCATAAGGGTCTATTATATGCAGTTTTACCTTGCATTTCTACAAGATGATTTGTGTTTACCATCAGACATAAATTTTAACTTTTGCATATAACGCAGAACTTATGTAGGAGTGAGCACGGGTACAGGGTACTCAGACACCCGACTGGAACCGACACTAACGGGTAGGTTTCGGATAGATATATTAGAATAACGGGTAGGTTTCGGATAGTAAAATTAGAACCAATAAATGTCGGATCCGGTTCCGATTTCGGAAAATAGAGATCCTGTACCCGGACCCGGAATCGATATTCGAATCCTATGAACCCACCCCCATTTTAATACAGCAACTTTGGTAAGAAAAATTCTGCTTTATGTACAGTAACTTTGTTCATTGTTTCTGTAAATAGTACTAGCTAAATACAAGGATACATCGCTGAGAAAAGTGTTCAGATACCATGCAGCACACGTACTGAATAAGCTCAACGATGCCTTGCAAATTTAGCAAACATGGCGAAAGGAAAGCTGCAAAGGGGTTCGGGTAGGTTTCGGGTAATGATTGCTACGGGTAGGTTCCGGATAGTAAATTTAGGAATCGGTTTTTTACAGGGTAGGGTCCGAGTAGTTGAAAAATGGTAGAGTACCCGGACCCGCTCACCCCTACTTATGGTCAATTGAGCAGTTCATTGTTATATATAAGAGCTAGAATTTATGTCTTATGGGCAATAAAAACTTTCCTCGGTTGCCATTCCGACACAAGTTCTTACTCTTGCATATAAGACATGACTTGTGGTCAATTAAGCAAGTTTAGTATACTAATTTATGTCCATATCTTATACTCGATGAACAATAAAAGCTCTACCCAACTTATTTTTTAAAGCGGGTGATATTTTAAAAAAAATTATTAAGCGGGCCAAAAAATAAAGATCACCCCTTATGAAGGCCATTTAGCTTGTGGTCGTCGTTTTAAAATTATTTATAAATTTTCATTTTCAAGTACCATTTCAGACGTACACGATTGAAATTAAAAATTAGCTTATCATTTTAGACATTTTTGTTTGAAGTGTAGCCTTCTGGAGGTCAAATATCATACATTTTTGCCTGAAGTTTGATATAGCTTACTAAAGTCAACTAGAGACATTTTTCACTGAAGTTAAATAGGGGCAACCAAATAAGGTGTCACTTAGATTTTTTTTACCAGTAATAGTAATGTTATTATGGGTGTGTTTGGTTTGGAGGAAAACATATTTTTTTTGAGTTTTTGTGTTCGATTGGTCAATTTTTGTTTAAAATATCTTTTATAGAAAAATAAATTTCTTAAAATGAGAAAAAAATTACTTTACCTTTCACATTCACATTTCACAATGTTTGTATAGGTTATACACAAACACATTTAGGATAGTTCATTATTTATATTCTGAACACAAAAAATAAGTAAGAAATCTACTTATTTTTTTGAACTATATTTTTCATGATTTTTTTCCCTTTATACCGATTACCGAACACACCTTATATCTCTATTAAAAGTAATTGAGGTATGTATAAGTCATCACTAATAGAAGAGGATTCAAGATTTAAACATTATAGAATTCTACAACGATTTCAAACTAACATATATGATATAACAATAAGTTATATTCACAATCAAATATTTATAAATATAAAGTAAAATTCTTAATAAAAATTATTGGGTTCACGTGAACCTTAATTTAAAAACTAGATCCGCCTAAGACGTACTTCATTTGTTCTATATCTTGATATTTTTTGTTGTCTTATTTTCTTGCATTATTGTATTGACTACGTTTCTTTAGCCGATAGACGGAAAACAACATCTTTGTTAGGGATGTCAATGGGACGGATAAATGCGGGTACCGCCCCGTATCTGCTCCAGTTGGGACGTGTATGGAGATGGTTTGGTGGGTGGTGGGGCGGGTATGGGTATCAAAAGTGCTACCCGCCATGGGTAGTGGGGTGGGGGTGAATTTGATATAAGATCCGCCCCGCCCCGTACATGTTTGTGTTGGATTATTTAATTATGCTGATTTTCTGATATTCTTAACTAGAAAATGACTTAAAATCTCTTATTATTGTCAAGACTCACTGATTCTTGTCAAGTCATCAACCTACCCTTCAAATTTTTTAATATTTTTGTGTGAAAATGTATGGTACAAATCAACAACTCTATCAGTGCGTGTGTGACAACTTTGATAATGACATTGAAGTTTCTCTTTTCATTTTTGTACAATTGTGATCATTTGAAAGGACTAAATTTTTTTTTTGTCTTCTTCTATGTAAATTTCACGTTTTATTTTAACCTTTTAATATTCCTAACATTTTGATAAAGTTTTAGACTTTGATATTCGATACACTATAGTGAAAAAAGTTCATTTTTTCCATTTTCTTGGACCTTTTTTTTTCTTATATAACTTTTTGTACTATCTGTGATGGGTACCCGTCAGGTAAGTGGGTACCCATCGGGGTAAGTGGGGTGGGGCAGGTGAAGGAATTACTACTCGTGATGTGTGGTGGGGCGGGGGTGGAGTGGATTTTAGGTGGCGGGTACGGGTATGGGGTACCCTTCCCCCGCCCCCGTCCCGCCCCATTGACATCCCTAATCTCTGCCCTACAAAGGTAGATGTAAGATTTGCATACATCATACCCTCCCCATAATTAATTTATAGGATTACACTGAATATGTTGTAGATCCGGCTATGACGATGATAACGACGACAACAACAACAACAATAATAATAATAATAATAATAATAATAATAATAATAATAATAATAATAATAATAATAATAACCATGATGGCGAGCTTCAAACAATATGATAAATATTAAAAAGATATATTTATATTTTCTATTGACATAATTTTGCATGAGATTAAAAGATGTAGAAAACATAAGACCAGAAGTGAAGTCCGAATTATTAGGTTTCCCTATATAAATATATTCCTTCACTTAATCATATTTTTTCTATGCCGAGATTGAATATTTTTTTTTTTTTGTTGTGAAGGCGAAGCCGCTACTTCTTTCGAAGTCGCGCAGGTAAACCTGACCGACGCAGCAATCGCAAACCACGCCACCATGTAAACCACACTTGGCAAGCCATGTGTGACAGCTCAACCAAGAAGGTTTATGCAGGATCGAACTCGCGACATGGCCCCGCTCTTCTTCTGCACCAAACTTTATCCTTGCGGGTGAGATTGAATATTTATTGAGACACTTTCTGATTTTAGGTCCACTCGTTTTCTTTTGATACCTTAATTCGTCATGATTTCGCACCTAAAAATTGGTGCACCTTGAGGTCGCAAAACATGACCAAAGAAACGTAAGCAACCTTCACTTTTTCGTGTGCTATACTTGCACCTTTTCTTGTATGTGGTCATTTGCAATTTTATTTAATTATGTACCGTCACATATCCATCTTAGAATGTGCATCTCATTGACACCATTTCGTAAATATGTTGAACGTTAGCGGCCGAACACTTATTCCATATAACACCGTTTTATAACTGATATTTTATTAGGTACGTTGGTTTAAATGATAGATTGAATGAGAAATGTAGGGGGAAAAGTTGTTCCTCTTGCTTTATAAAATAAGCATTTGTCCCTCATTGGTAGTGGAAAGAAAAATTCTTCTACTTAAAAGTAGAAGTACTCCTTCTTGTTGCTAAAGGGTTAAGAAAAGGGTCTCCCCTCACGACGTCGTTGTCATTTGGCTAGGCTTCAAATTTGATAATCTTTTTGGACCAAATTTTCTTTAATTATTTAATTAATTATTATTTATTTAATTAACTAATTCAATCCTACCCGTTAGTGACCCGGATCCGCGTGTCTGACCCGCGACCCTGTTCTTTCCCACATTTTATTTAAATTTTCCACCGTTTTTTAAGTGACTGATCAGAAGGGTTGCAAACCTTCAGAAACAGTACTTCCATGGCTATAAATTCACTTGATTCCTCAGAATGTTACTTACTAATTTTCTGAACTCCGAAATCTTCTTCTTCTGCACAAATAAATTCCAGTGTAATTTACTACCGTTGAGTGGTTCGCTGACACCGTTGTTTTAGGTACCGATACACCGGTGAGTAAAATCGTTCCATCCTAGGAGGATATATTCCATTAACCTCGGGTACTTGAGGGGAATAATTTTCTTAAGGACACCCTGTGCATTCAGTGGGATCGATTTTGATTCTTAAATATTTTTCAGAAATTGTTCTTATTCTTTCAGTTTCTGTTTTCTGGTTTCAGAAAGTATTTTTAATGTTTCAACGTTTTTGTAATACAGATTGGTAACAATCTTAAGGATTTTTTTTATTAATCTGTATTCTGTTTTGGAGACTAAAACATGTGTGATTTTCTACTTCGTTTGAAATTTCGTATTCTGACTTGAAGACATAAAAACTTCGTTGGAATATTAAAGTTCATACTTGTACAGCAATTTGAAGAACATAAAAACTTCATCGTTGATGTTGTAAAAAGTTTGTTATTCTGAGTATTAAGACAGTTTGTCTATCTTGACAGTGAAAAGAAATGGCAATTGAAAGCGCTACTACTTCTACGACTATTGCGGCAACAAGCCGAACTGCTGTGCCACCGGCGGAAAAACCGGGGAAATTTTCTGGATCCAACTTCAAAGGATGGCAGCAAAGGGTGTTCTTTTGGCTTACCACTCTTGGTATGCAGAAGTTCACCAACGAAGACCCTCCTGTGCCTGCTGATAATATGCCGGACAATGAAAAAAATTTGATTGTTGAGGCGTGGAAACATGCGGATTTTCTATGCAAGGGCTACATCCTAAGTGCTTTGGAGGATGATTTGTACAATGTCTACAGTGCTATGAAAACTTCTAAACAATTGTGGGATGCACTTGAGAAGAAGTATAAGACTGAAGACGCATGCTTGAAAAAATTTGTTGTTGCCAAGTTTCTAGACTATAAAATGATAGACAACAGAACCGTTGGAACCCAAGTTCAAAAGCTTCAACTTATTTTTCATGACCTTATTGCTGAAGGCATGGTAGTTAACGAAGCATTTTAAGTGGCTGCAATGATTGAAAAGTTGCCTCATTCGTGGAGATATTTCAAAAATTATCTAAAGCACAAGCACAAGGAAATGAAGTTGGAAGATCTTATGATGCGTCTCAAGATTGAGGAAGATAACAAAGCAGCCGAGAAGAGGTCGCGTGGGAATTCAACGGTTATGAGAGCAAATATTGTTGAAGAGGCTGCCCCAAAAAGTAAGAAAAGAAAGAAGTTCTCTGGACAAAAGAAGGAGCAAGCCAAGAAAAAGTTCAAGGGCAACTGCTATAATTGTGGGAAAGCTGGCCACAAAGCCCCAGATTGTCGTCTCCCGAAAAAGGACAAGGGAAAAGGACAAGCCAATATGGTGGGAAAGAATGATGATATGAATGATATGTGTGCAATGCTATCAGAGTGCAATTTGGTTGGAAACCCAAAGGAGTGGTGTCTTGATTCTGGTGCCACTCGACATGTTTGCGCTGTAAAAGAAGAATTTGCAACCTACGCTCCCGCTGGACCCGAAGAGGTACTGTTTATGGGAAATACTGCAACATCCAAGGTTGAAGGATATGGGAAGATACTTCTGAAGATGACTTCCGTCAAGGTGCTGACTCTCAACAATGTTCTGCACGTTCCAACAATTAGGAAGAATTTAGTTTCAGCCGGACTACTCGTCAAAAACGGGTTTAAGTGCGCGCTGGTTAGTGAGAAAATTGTAATAAGTAAGAATATATGTTCATATGAAAGGGCTACCTCACCGAGGGCCTTTTCAAACTCAATGTAATGATTGTTGACAATATTAATAATAATTCTGCTTTGTCTTACTTATTGAAGTCAAATGATTTATGACATGTTCCCTTTAGGACATGTCAACTACAAAACCTTGCACAAATTAATTAATTTAGAAGTATTGCCTAGATTCGAGTGTAATAAATCAAAATGTGAAATCTGTGTTGAATCTAAGTTTTTAAACATCCATATAAGTCTATTGATAGGAGTTCAAATCCTTTAGACTTAATCCACACAGATATATGTGATATGAAATCAATACCATCTCACGGTGGGAAAAAGTATTTTATAACCTTTATTGACGATTGCACTCGATATTGTTATGTGTATTTGCTTAATAGTAAGGATGAAACAATTGATGAATTTAAGCAATACAAGAACGAAGTGAAAAATCAATTAAATAAAAGGATAAAAATGATTAGAAGTGATAGGGGTGGAGAATACGAATCTCCTTTTGCAGAGATATGCTTAGAATATGGAATTATTCATCAAACTACTACCCCTTACACACCACAATCAAATGGAATTGCGGAAAGAAAAAACTGAACATTAAAGGAAATGAAGAATGTCTTACTAATAAGTTCTGGTTTACCGCAGAGCTTGTGGGGGGAAACTATCCTTACAGCTAACCGAATACTCAACAGGGTGCCCCACATCAAAACACAATATATTCCATATGAACTATGGAAAGGAAGAAAACTCAACTTGAAATATTTCAAAGTGTGGGGGTGTTTAGCAAATGTACAAGTTCCTTTACCCAAAAGGGTAAAAATCGGACCAAAAATTGTGGATTGTGTTTTTATTGAATATGCTACGAACAGCAAAGCTTGTCGGTTTTTGGTTCACAAATCCGACAATCTTGAAATTCATGTTAATATGATAATTGAATCAGATAATGCTGAATTCTTTGAAAATATTTATCCGTATAAAATTGAATGTGAGTCTTCAAGTGAAAGATCTAAACGACCGCAGGAAGAACCAAAGGAAAGTACACCAAGTGAAGAGGATCCAAGGCGTAGCAAACGTCAAAGGACATCTACTTCCGTTGGACCAGATTTTGTGACATTCTTGCTTGAAAACGAGCCTCAAACATTTAAAGCAGCGATGTCTTCTTCTGATTCAGGATTTTGGAAAGAAGCAGTCAATAGTGAGATTGAATCAATTTTGAACAATCATACATGAGAATTGACTGATCTTCCTCGTGGAAATAAACCTTTAGGATCAAAATGAATTTTCAAAAGGAAAATGAAAGTTGATGGCACTATTGACAAATATAAGGCAAGACTTGTGGTCAAAGGTTATAGACAAAAAGAAGGCCTTGATTACTTTGACACATACTCGCCGGTAACAAGGATAACATCCATCCGGTTGTTAGTGGAACTGGCGGCCATACATGGTCTTGAAATCCATCAAATGGATGTTAAGACAGCTTTCTTAAATGAAAAGTTGGAGGAAGAAATTTACATGGAACAACCTGAGGAATTTATGGTTCCTGGTAAAGAAAGGAAAGTGTGCAGACTTGTTAAGTCACTTTATGGACTTAAACAAGCACCCAAACAATGGCATGCAAAATTTGACCAAATAATGTTGGCAAATGGATTTAAGATTAATGAGTGTGACAAATGTGTTTACATTAAAAATACTCCAAATCGTGAAGTCATTGTTTGTTTATATGTTGATGACATGTTGATAATGAGTAAAGATATTGTCGATGTAAATGCTACGAAGCGTATGCTCGCTAGCAAATTTGACATGAAAGACTTAGGGGTTGCTGATTTGATCTTAGGAATTAGGATCCATAAAACTCCACAAGGTCTAGCATTATCACAGTCACAATATATTGAAAGAGTACTTGACAAGTTCAAGTATTTAAATTTCAATGTTGCAAAGACTCCAATTGATGTAAGTTTTGCACTTAAAAAGAATGAAGGTGAAAGTGACTCACAATTGGACTTTGCACGAGTTTTGGGAAGTCTGATGTACATTATGAATTGTACACGACCAGATATAGCATGTGCTATAAACAAGCTGAGTCGATTCACGAGTAATCTCAATCAAACTCATTGGATGACAATGAAACGAGTCTTGGGATATTTACAACACACCCAAAATTATGCTTTGCATTATAATAAATATCCCGCAGTACTTGAGGGATATAGTGATGCAAATTGGATCACCGGATCGTTTGAAGTCAAATCCACGAGTGGATATGTTTTCACTATTGGCGGAGGAGCAGTGTCTTGGAAATCATCAAAACAGACATGCATCGCCCGCTCTACAATGGAATCAGAATTTATAGCTTTAGACAAGGCCGGTGAAGAAGCTGAATGACTCCGGAATTTCTTAGAAGATATTTCATTCTGGCCCAAACCTTTGACTCCTATATGTATACATTGGATACTCAGCAAAGAATAGGTAGGGCAGAGAGCGTAATGTATAACGGAAAATCTCGTCACATACGACGGAGACACAATACCGTTAGACAACTCCTCTCTAATAGTGTTATCACAATTGATTATGTAAAGTCAAGAGATAACGTGGCGGATCCGCTTACAAAAGGCTTATCTAGAGAGGAAGTTGGTAGATCATCAATGGGAATGAGGTTAAGGCCAAGGACAAGTCATCATGGCGGTAACTCTACCTAGCAGACTGAAGATCCCAAGAGCTAGGTTCAAGGAGATCAAACAAAGTTGTGACTGACGGTTCAACATTGTCAAATAACTCAACCCATTCTCGAATGAAGACAATGTTCAGAAATAAGGATAAGACTTTATGGCTTGTTAATGAGTTAATAAAGCATTAATGTTTTTAACGGTTATCTAAATCGCGCGATGATGACGGATAATGTGGCTATAGGACCACGTGTTTAGAAATCACATATGTGAGTGTTAAGTGTAAGCCGCTTTAAAGGGAATGACAAGAAAGACCCATTCTCTATGAACTCACGAGACCAGCGGTGTTCGTTCATGGTCAAACGAACACAACCGTGAGAACCATAAACGGTTGAGGGTTGATTGTGTGTCTTATGTTGTCTAGGTATACAACAAAGTTCGACGGTTCAAAGATATCAAATCTACCGATTGATCGAGTATATCCGATATAAGTTCACTACGGAAAGTTCAAAGGAAACCTACTTATCGGATCACGATCGATTCTCGCCAGTATATCACACTCGTCCGTACATTCTTCTATCTTATAACCATTCCCATTCATGGGGATTGTTGGGTTTTGATATTGGTGAATGGGAAATGATGGGATGAAAATTAAAGAGGTAAACGGCTCTTTTGTCCCACATCGAAAAAGAGAAGGAAAGAGGTGTATATATTACATTACACCTTCTCGAGCCGCTAAAAAGGGTTGAGAGGCAAGGACCTCGCTGCCGTCGTCGCTTCGGCTCGGCGCCGCTTTGGATTGGATTTGGATTTGGATTTGTCAAACGATTGATTGATAATCTTTTTGGACAAACGTTTCTTTAATTAAATTAATTAATTAATTATTTAATTAAAAACAAATCCAAACGGATCGACCCGACCCGTCCGACTCTCCCTCTCTTTTTCGAATTTTCCTCCAAAATTAGGTGACTATTCTGAATGGTTGCAACCATTCAGAATCAGTACCTCTAACCCTATAAATTCTTGATTATTTCAAGAATTTATTCACTAATTCATATTCTAATCAATTCTGAAGTTGCTCTTCAACTCGAAATTTCATTCTGTGTGATATACTGCCGTTGAGTGGTTCGCTGCTACCGGAATTTGGATTACTACTATTCTGGTAAGATAATCGTTCTATCCTGGGAGGCGATATTCCATTAACCTCGAGTACTGTGAGGGGAATAATTTCCTTAAGGACACACTTTGAACTAAGTGGGCTCGATTACATTCTGAAATTATTTTTTCAAAACAGATTCTGTTTTCGTTTATTGTTTCATTAATGTTATATGTTTCACTAACTGATTAACATATTGTTTTGAAACATTATTTAGCCAAATACAGATTATTATACCAACAAATAGACGGTAACATAGAGTTGAGTAAAATTGGATTGAATATAAGTAAAAGGATTAGCAATTTACGATTATGTGGGTAAGTTTCTACATTTTTAATGCTGAAACAGTGACAATTTTATTGAGTCTCCTAATATCCTTTGGGAAAAGTCAAATTGTCTTTAATCTAATCGATGGCCAAATTCACCGGAGGCCTCTTATCGTCGGCAATATCTTCTCAACGAAGTTTTGTATCTATTTAGCACTTCAAACTATATTGAATTTGTTTATTTCAATCTCAACAAAAAAATGAAAGCATAACTCTTTGCTCGCTTGCAATGTCTCTTAGTCTTTTATTTTAGCATGCCTTGTGAAGATCTCTCGGGTGTCTATGAAAGATCCGTTCAGTCTCGTGATGAAGAGAATTTCTGATGTTGAAAGGTATCGTCACGACAACTCAATTTGTCAGATAAACTACTTGGGGCTCTCCATGGTTTAGTAAAAGGGAATACCAGGGTGTCGTTATGGTAGCTCACCCGGCTCAACAATAGAAATCCCTTCAGTTCAGCCATCCAAAACCTATAGACTGAATTAGAAGAGCAGAAGTTTAATTCAAGACCAGGAAAACAAGTTATATCGAAGCCCCCGATTAAACATTTTTTTAATAATCAACTAAAATTACAAAGTGTGTGCAATACACTGGCGTGTGACATGATATAATGACTAAGTAAAAGAGGATATGTGTCAAGTTAAAACAGTGGTTGAATCATTAAATGAAGAAGAGAAATCCAGGGCAAGAGTTGGTTTAGTAAGGGAAAGAGGAGAGAGAATCTTTTATTACGATGAGAAAAATAGGAAAATAAGCAAATCGTCTAAAATATCCTAGGCTCACTCTTTATATAGTGATACGGTTACATGGGCTGAACTAAATATAAATAAATGAAATTATATGCAGAAATCCAAATCAGTCCCAAGTAATACTCTTTGTATATATTCCAATCCTCAAGTTGGAGGGTGATGACACACCCAACTTGCGTAGGTGTACATGATGAACAGCTCAATTCAAGATCTTAGTGAACATATCAGCCAACTTAGTTGCACTAGATGTGTGGGAAATGTCAATTAAACCATCAGTAAGTTTGCTCCGGACAAAATGACAATCGAGCTCTGTGTTTAGTGCGTTAATGGAAGACCGTATTTCGGACAATGTGAATAGCTGATTAATTGTCGCAAAACAAAGAAACTGAAGTGAGTGCGGGAAGCCCAAAATCAATAAGGAGCCAGGATAACCATGTAAGCTCTGCCACTGCCTTACTCATGGACATGTATTCAGCTTCAGCGGAGGAATGAGAGACCACTGATTATTTCTTTGACTTCCAACCAATCAAACTACCTCCCAAGAGATGTAGAAACCATTAACAGATCGCCTACTATCTGGAAATGCCCCCAATCACTGTCACAAAACACACTAAGAGAAAAATCAGCAGAATTGTTAAAGAAAATGCCAAAATCTGAGGTGCCTTTGAGATAGCAGAGAAGATGCAAAACAACCTTCATATGAGGAACACGAGGCTATTGCATAAACAGGCTCAAATGCTGGACAACAAATAAATATTAGGCCTCGTATTGGTTAAAAATTCAACTTCCTTAATAAACACCTATATTCTTCAGGCTTTGGTAAAACATCACCTGCACCGTATTTGAAATTTTCATGCATCTCAAGTGGACAGATTACCGGAGAAGAATCAATAACATGAAAGTCTAGAAGTAAGACATGGATGAATTTCTTTAGATGAAGAAGCAACCCAGTGGAAGAATAGACCACCTCAATACCCAAAAAATGATTCAGAATACCCAGATCTTTTATCTTGAACTGATCATGGAGAAAAGACTTAACAGACTCTATTTCATGCAAATTAGTCCCAATAATTATAATGTCATCCACATACACCACAAGTAATACCACAGAATCAGATGTGATCTTGGAAAAAAGAGAATAGTCATTAAGAGAATGTGTGTAGTCTCTAGAACAAAGGAACTGGGACAATTTGGCATACTATTGTCTAGAAGCCTGCCATAAACCATACATGAATTTGTTCAATTTACATACTAACTGAGTATAAGAGAAAGGAACAGATATGCTAGGTGGAATCTTCATAAGAACCTCTTTTTCTAAATCCCCATAAAGGAATGGATTGTTAACGGATCCAACTGGTACAAGGGCCACTGTTTCTTTACAGCAACAACAATTAAGGACTTGACAGTAGACATTTTCACAACAGGGGAAAAAGTTTCATGAAAGTCTATGCCCTCAACCTGAGTATCACCTCTCACTACAAGTCTAGCTTTAGAAATAGTGCAGTAACAAAGACACTTAAAAGTCCTGAGGTGAAAATATTGTGGAGGTTTGTTATAAAATATTTCATAAGGGCTCTTGTCTTTGAGCAAACTAGAGGGAAATCTATTTATAAGGTATGTTGCAGTTAAGATACAGCCCCCCAAAACCCAACTGGAAGACCAGATTGAAAGATGAGAGCCCTAACCATTTCTAAGAGATGTCTATGCTTCATTTTCACCACTTCATTTTGCTGTGAAATATATGAACAGGTAGTTTGATGTAGAATTCCCTTGTCAGAAAAGAAATTTGAACCAGCACGGCTAGATCCCAACTCTAGGGCATTTCCACTCTTAACAGTTTGAACTTTAGGATGAAATTTAATTTCTGTCATGAAAATAAAAGATTTGAGCAGGTCAAAAGCATTACTCTTAGCTAGGGCTGTTATCGGTCCGGATACTCCCGGTAATTATCCGAGAACTGGACCGATACTCGGATCGAAACCTTATCGGTCCAGATACAAGTACCAGAAAATTACCTGGAACCGATAAGGAGCCGGTCCGGTAACCCGGTAATTACCCGTCCCCCGCCAGCCCTAATTAGTTGTAAATTGATGAAACTTTAAATGGTCATAACTCTGCGCTCGGACGTCCGTTTCACCTAAAAAAAATTATTTCGCGTATATTTTCGAGACGGGGCTGTACAAACTGCCGTAAGGCAATTTGGAGCAGCCGATTTCTCAAAAAACGTCCATCTTGCCAATCAATTTCACTTTTCCCCAAAATCGTTACGTTTTTTCCCTTTTCAAAGCTAAATATCTCGTGATATACAATATATTTCAACATTCAAATTTCGTGGTAATGTGTCCGATAATGTCAATTTCAATATTGAAAATTCAATTTTTTTAAAAAAAATAAAATCCAGCCCAGACCTGACCCGGAAAAATCTTACCGGTCCGGACCAAGAACCGGACCGATAAGGTTTCGGTCCAGTCCCGAATCTCGTCCCAGGACCGAAACCTTATAGGTCTCGATCCGGGACCGATAACAACCCTACTCTTAGCCCCCATTAAGGGCTCGTTTGGTACATCTTATTAAAAAGAGCTTTTAGAAGTAGAGTTTTTTATCAAAAAGTTGTTAGGTGTTTGGTTGTCAATAAAAAAAAGTGTTTTTGGCTTAAAAATAGACAAAATCAACCTCTACTTTCAAAAGCCCAAAATTTGAGCTTTTGAAAATAGAGGCCAAAAGTACTTTTGAAAGACAAACACACTTTTTCGATTTTCAACCAAACACTTCAATTTTTTGCCAAAAGCCCAACCAAACGGGCACTAAATGGGTCCAAATAGCTCTAGAAATAATCATCAATAATAGTTAAAAATATTTGAAGTAGGAGTGTGATAGGGACCCCAAGTGTCAATGTGGATAAGTTGAAAGGGTTTGGTGGTTTGAATATTAGTATATTACTATCAGAAAATGTAAGTCTTGTTTGCATGGCTAATGGACAAATTGTACAAGGAAAATATTGTTTGTGGAGAAATTTATTAATGTATAGATTTCATTCTTGAAAAAAAGAATATGTCAAAGTATGTAATGCCAAATTACATCCAACTTATTAGACTGTGATATAGAACTAACAAGAATAACATTTGCGTTGATGTCATTGACATAAACAATACTTTCACTAGAAACAACAGCAAAAGCAATATGTAATCAGAACCAACATTTTTATTACATCTAGAAGAAACATAATCACAAATGGAGGGAAGAATGTCACAAATGGGCTGAGATGAAACATGGGAAGACAGAAGCAGCTTGTCGAGGCCTTTGTCCACTCTACCAAGAATCGGAGGCTTCTTCGAGGAAGGGCCCTGTATAACACAGAAACTTGGTAAATAGAACAAAACCATCAAACTGTAAGAGTAATTTGTGAATGGATATCAGGTTGTATTGAAAAGTTGGAACATAAAGGGCATGATGAAGAACCATATTTGGGAATAAATTCATATAACCAACATAATTCAACTTGACTTTATATCCATTAGGTAATGACACAAGGTAGGGGATAAGAAGAGACTGAATATTGAAAAGAAGGTTTTTATGTAATGTCATGTTATCAGAAGCCTCAGAGTCTATAATCCAAATAAAATAATCTACTTGAGACGTCATACATGATTTGAGCAAAACACTAGGACCAAGTAGCTTACCAGCAAAATTTGAGATATGGATTCCCATAGGGATTAAAAGAGTAGACCATATTGAATAAATGTCCTTAATTGGTTGGTCTGTTCTTTGGACAATCCAGGTATAGTATCATCACTAGCAAGTGTCTCAATGAGTTCAGATGAACCATGAGACTGACCCTGAGGTGCATCAACGTGAACCTGAGCAGCAACTGAAACATTGTTTGCTGAACCAGTATTTCTAGGAATTTTGGTGAACTTGAAGTTTGGAGGAAATCCATGCAACACTGTAGCACTTCTCCATGATGTGACAAGTTCTCTTGCAGTATTTGCAAAAAGAGTGTTGAAGGATCAAAGTTCACTTTTGAGTAGACATTCTGTTAAAGTCTATTTGGTCATACTAGCATGAAAAGAAGCAGCATTGGAGGAGAACTGGGATGAGGAGGAAATTTGTCTCTATTTCTCATTAGATAAAATCATCTCATACACATCACTAATGGAGGGAAAATGCTTGAGCATCAGGATAGCACTCTTAGTTTGAGTGTAGATGTCATTCAAGTCCATTAAAATTGATACACCCTCTGAACATCCTCATCCTTGGTATATTCAGACTTAGTTTGATAGGTACAACTACGAGCCTTACTAACAGACAAAGAAGCAATCTCATCCTAGAGTTGCTTTATCTTATTGAAATATGAAGCTACATCAAAGGACCCCTGAGATATGGGTGCCAACTCCTTCTTTAATTTAAAGATCCTAGCAGCATCTGCTTGACCATACCTCTCTTCTAATTCTGCCCAAATATCTTCAGCACATAATTGAGTATTCAACACTACGGGCTATTTTTTGTCATTGAATTGGTCAACCTAGAGACTACTAGATCATTACATCTTTGCCACTGGCGAACAAGAGGACTCTTAGATGTATCATCTATCAAACCTAGTGTCACAACCCAAACCGCGGGGAGCATACCAGGTGGTTACCTCTCTGAAACATAACCTATAAACTGATAGAAACTTTGGCTGACAAGGCCATAACAATTATAAAAGGTATGGAGGTATAACCAACACACCAATTGGGCAAACAAGGCCACCAACTGTGAATACCTGACATCATCTGGATATCTCAACAAGAAGGGTAAACATCTGTATACAAGACCAGTGAGGTCATCGTACAAATCGACTAATCAACATCTAGGCTGACAAGGCTGTATAAAACAACTAACCAAACATACAAATCTACAAGCCTCTAAGAAGTGTAGCTGTCATATGATCGGGATAGAGCCCCGACCTACCCATAAACTATACATATATACATAACTTAACTAAAAAACCTTTGACAATGTAGCTTCGGAAGAAGCGAAGCTTACCAATCAACAATTGAACTCAATAGACTCCTATTGGAGAGGTCTAGCTGCACCTCCACCTGAACCTGCAACATGAAATGTAGCATCCATAAATAAAAAGAATGTCATTACGAATGAAATGTACTGGTATGTAAAGTATGAATGAATAGCAATATGATAACAGAAGTTGTAAAGTAGGGCATAAGAAACAACCTTGATAACTTGTGTGCCACTCAGGGCGAACAATGAAACTCTAAAATTGTACTAAAACTTCTATACATATGTTCTATTATATAATCCGCCCTCGGCTTATAGCACGAGGTGTTTACGTAAGGTACTGCCCTCATGTAATAGTCTGAGGTGTGTCCATGGATACATATATAAATGTTTTCCCTCCGATTATAGCTCGGGGTGTGTGTGCATAAATAACTGCCCACCGATATTAGTTCAGTGGTGTGTATCATATATGTATATATAACTACACACAGTTATTAGGTGGGTGGTGTTCATAAGACACTATAGTAGTAATGACACTTCACTATAATAGTAATGACACTTTTGGCCCCTTCGACTCTTATAGGCTTTCTTGACTTTACTTCGAGGGTCCCCGGAAACGGACGCTCTGCCTACAGCCTACCAAGGTGGAGGTAAGGTCTGTGTACACTCTACCCTCCCAGACCCCACAGTGTAAGATTTCACTGGGTATGTTGTTGTTGTACTTTGGAACAACTCTTGGTCAACTCGATGATTAACTCTTTGAAACGCTCCTAATGGAGGTCTATGAAACATAGATATACTACCAAAAACCAAGTGATATAGAACATGATAATGATAATAGAAAATACTCCCAACAAGGAATAATCAACTTAAGAGTAGAGTATACTTTACAAGACGTTATCTTTTGGAAATCATTATAGAAACACATATAGGACGGAGTTATGCTTTGAAAGGAAATGATAGCCTTACATACCTTGTGTCGATAGTTCATAAGTCTTCAAACGCTTAATGAATGACAATCTACATCATACGAATGATTTGGATCAATAGAAACTCAATAAACTATTAGTCATTTCATTTAGACATTTCATCGACACTACATGTGCGTAGAACTTCCATAGTCTTTAACAATGGTAACTCAACAACAAGATAACCTTTTCAACTCTACTTTATCTCTGTCTTCCTTATTCATTAACTACCAATATCCATCAATTCAATATAGTAATATGGCTTCAAACGAGCGGCTCAACAACAATAACATTCTCAACAAGCTCTTTAAACAATTCAAGAATCACAACGAGCGGCAAGCTCGGTTTTACGATTACCAAACTATAATTTTAAGCCATTTCTTTCTTCAAAATATGTCCATAGCAGCAACGACAGCCTACACAAGCTACTGCACCAGTTTTCTAGCCACAACATACCTTAATATACATTCAAAACAGTCCCATATTCGATAACTAAACATAACTACAATTTCCGGGCTTTATCTTATCGGTTTTCAATCTTATAACTTAGTCATGACTTTTAAGCACAAGAACATGTGGAGGAAGCAATATATTACATCAATCACCAAGGTCAGATCGAAACATGAGCTTACTCTTACTTAGAACAACCTTCAACGTCATCACGACGCATTAGAGCTACTATTAGCTAGCACCACGAGATTCTTGGGGTTGGATTCACTTGATAGCCTTTGATTTTTGCACTAGGGAGGTATGAGAACCTTTAGAGAGCTTTTAATAGAGTTCTGGATCTGGAGAAGATGAAAAATGAGACTTCCAAGTCGTAGCACCGACTTATATCAAATGGATAAACTTCCACCGCCCAAGTGGGTCCCAAAGTGAGCTACTTGAAGCGTTTGCTCAAAACGCATATAATATTTTGAACAGAGCTCTGATTGACAAACAGTTTATTGTGTTGTAAAGTAGACACGTTGAACTTGAACTTAGATAGGTTATGCACCCATAATCACTTATATACTGGGAACCCCGAACTCTTACGAAACTTATGTAATACTTGTTAAACTTGTTGTCATCTAAATATGAGACCTTGGACTCACTGAGCTTTACGTCACTTGACTTACGATGCATACGAGCGTGAAAACACAGGGTGTAACACCTAGCTTGTTTCTGATGGACAATGCATCCATGTTATTTCTTCTCCAACTACCGTAACAAGTTCTATCAAATGGCACCGGAACTAAAGAGTTTTCTAGCATATATGATCAATGAGCATATAGTG
Source organism: Przewalskia tangutica (assembly GCA_029844215.1). Classification (NCBI taxonomy): domain Eukaryota; kingdom Viridiplantae; phylum Streptophyta; class Magnoliopsida; order Solanales; family Solanaceae; genus Przewalskia; species Przewalskia tangutica. Next base: position 13,418,107 of record CM056731.1, on the reverse strand, counting down.
GATGGCATAGGTGCGTGTAATCGTCCCAGGGGAAAGCAACATGAGACTGAGGAGTAGGAGCTACGCTACTAGTAGGAAGAGTAGAATTACTATTCAACATTTCTCACAAAACAATTGCAGAAAGTACAAACAATTGGAATTGAAGATAAAAACAAGAAATTTTCATACAATAAAAGTGATGAGTTTAAATGAGACTATAGGACACCCTTCGCAACAGTTCTGACAAAAAATTAGGACACTGACCAAAATTAGGGCAAAGTTGCACTGATACACATCAACAAAATCCCCAAAATATGAATACCACCGTTAAACTCCAGAAAAACCATCAACACAAGTAAACCGTGCACAAAATCGTCAAAGATTTGAAATAATTTTGGAAAGAAACTTCGAGAAAAACAAGATAAAGAGCGGAACCATGATATTATGTGAAACTTCACCGGGGTAACATCGATCGATAGCTAATGAACAGATCGTGTAGGATATGGGCTCTGATACTAGGTTAAAATAATGATTGAGAAAGGGAGAGAGGAGAGATGATCTTTTATTACCATGAAAAAAATAAAAAAATAAAAAAATATTTTGGGCTCACTCTTTATATAGTGACCGGAAGAATTAATTACATACGAGTTGAGACTTGAGCCTAGTACAAATAAATAAAATTATATGCAGAAATCCAAATCAGTTCTAAGCAATATTTTGAAATTCCGACGGGATATCGAATCGGACGATAACACATGTCCAGAAACTAAATTGCCGATGTCGATTAAGCTAAATAACCAAGATGTCATGCATATCTAAATCCAAGAAGTAGAAACTAAAAACTTGATTATTCATGTCCTCACAAAATAAATAACTTCAAAACAGTCCATAAACTCAAATAGTCAAAAGAACTTGAATAATAAAAATCTCAGTTAAGTCTAAAGATATCCTTTATGTCGTCATCAACACATCTACTATTGCTACTTTGATAGCCAAAAACATCTTAACTCAATTAAGGAAGATGGAAAGTTTAATTATTTTTTTTTTTTAAAAATTATATGAATAAACAAAAATCGAGTTTGTACGACTTACCGAGTCACCGGTTCGTACCGATTTTTATCGGGTTGCGCCGAGTTTGATACCACCCGTTCCTACAATAAACTCTGACCGACTTCGAAATCGATTTCCGATTAACCTGGTCCGACCGACTGGTCCGATCCGAGATTCAAAACATTAGTTCTAAGTAATACCCGTTGTATATATTCCAACATGTCATTTAGTGCAAAATAATAATTTTAAAATAAATTATAAGAAAAAAATTATTTTAATGTAAAACTAATATTTCAAAAGAAAGAAAAATCTATTTTCTAAACCCTACACATTATTAACACAAAAAATACATTTACTAACAAAAGAAAATTTTGAAAATCATGTTCATGATGTTCTTCACCATCTTCATATGCGTTCTAGTTCCAATCATGATATAAATTGAAAATTTCATGAAAAACAAATTTATTATAACTTAATCTAAAGAATTCCCACAAAAATCCAAAGAGAACCTCGACATTAAATTTCCATTAATGGTGATTTGATAACTCCTTTGATATTTTATTAGGAGAGAGAGTAATAAATTGAATTTGTTTATGATAAAAATCGTATAAAATAGTGAGAATAGTGGCAACAATGAAGGTGAAAAAGAAGATAAAATACATGATTTTAGAACCTGCATTGAAGGAGTTTAAGCTCGGAGAAATGAGATGAAAATAAGGGGAAGAAGAAAAAAAATCTGACTAGATAAAGTTGTTCACGGGTCACTAATGAGTGTATCACACTCGCCATGACAAGTGAGCGAAAACTCAATGACACAGTCGGACCCTATCATAAGTGTCCAAATAAAATAATAATTAATTAAAATATTTAAGTGAAAGATCATGACGACCACAACATCAATTAGTTTGGCCCTTTTTAATTGGACATTTGTAAAACTCAAATTGTCTTTGGTTACTTGCAACATAGTATACTGTATACATGATATTTTCACCGTCCCAAATTACATGACACTTATTTAGTAATAATTTAACTTTAATTTTTTCAGCTTTAATAGATTATTTCTATTCTAACCACACAAACTCAATTAAAATGGATGGATGGAGTATTAATTATGTCATTTTTGTAAGTTTTAAAAACTGGACAGTTCTTCTCAAACGACGCCGTAAATCGTGAAACTGACATTTCATTATCGCAAAACCCTAGTTAAACCCTTTCTCCTTCATCGCAACTTAGAACAGCAGAAAAAATGGTGAGCAGAGCTACCAGTTTAAAGCTTCTCCGATCAACGACGTATCAACGATGGTTCTCAATCGAAACGGCGGCGACGGAGACGGTACCAACTCCGGCCATCACCAACAACAACCGAAGAAACGCCGGTCACCGGAAATTATCAGACCTCTTAAACAGAGCAGACACAAAAACAAACTTCAATGATGCGCTAAAAAAATTGCATAACGAAGGGAAACCCTTGAGAAAGATAGAAATTATTGACTGTATCAACCGTCTCCGTAGAACCAATAGGCTTGATCTTGCCCTTCAGGTATATCTATCTTAAGTGTCCATTTTTACTTGTTTTAGAAAACCACGAGCTAATTTACTATTTTATACCTATTTTACACTTCTACTATACTGGGTATGTTGTTGTATACCTATTTTACCCTTATTATTAAATATTACAACAACAATATACCCTACCTTTTTTGGGGTTAGAGATACTTTTTGTGGGGTTAGAGATACTTTTTTCGATAGACCTTTGCTCAAAAGAAATGTAACGGACGCAATATTGTAAGGAAAATAAGACACTAAAGATATCAAAGATACAAAACAGATGAAACAACAAATAATAATACACACCGAATGCCACATTACTCAACTATGTACTAACTTTATACCCTAATCTTTTACTCAACCGTTATTATTAAATACTATAATTATTTCTAGTAATTCATTTTCCAATATATAATAATTTTATTAAAGATTGATAATAATATCCGAGTGTTGGTTGGAGAAAGTGATATGAATCTAGGATTTCTATAACATGGTGCACCACTTAAAAAAAGAAGATAATTAATGTAGCAAGTGGGAATTGATCCCTAATTCTCACGGTAAATTGCTTAGCATTCAACTAAGCTAATAAGATCGGGAGAAAAAGTTCTTAAAGAATGTTCATTTTATTTGAGCATTCAATCAAGTGTACCATTCAACCTTTTTGGGGCCATGTACATAAGATATCTAGTTTTACGGGGAGACATAGGTTCACGTGCCCCATAATCATCATGTAAATTCCTCCCTGGTGATATGGAGTAAGACTAAAGAAAAATGACTTGCGCCCATTCCCTTAAACAAACATCAAGAAATGACTTCTTAATGTAAATGTATTTTATCATGCCAAACACACCCAATTGAGGTTTCCTTGAACATTTAGTATTAGAAATTTCTAAATTCTCTCTAGTTCTTCAATGTTTTTCTCTTTGTTTTTCAGATTCAGAGGGTCTCGAATAAATATGCTTGTTGACTTATTGTATCCAATATCACATTTTTGCTTCAGATAGTAATTTTTTAGTCTTCTATAAATCTCTCATTAGCAAATTGAAAATCAAGCTAATTTCGCTCATAAACTCTGTTCCTAGTCAGCTAGGAAAAGAGGAAACTCGAGAAAATTCTGTTACTTGCATAGTGGTGAATGCATTTGCAAAAACTATGGAATTGAACCTCGGTTTGACCAGAATGTAAAAGAAAAGAGATCGACAAAGAATTGAAGCTAAATGTATTGTGTTGTTCTACATGCATAGGAATATAGGGGCTGTAGAATTGGAAAAAAATCTAGTAGAGATGACTCGGTGGTAAGATGCAGGTAGTATGTTTTTATTTTTTATTTGTGGTGTTCAGGTGGCAGCTCCAGGACTAACTTTATCATGGGAATTTAGGCCAGGACTAACTTTATCATGGGAATTTGGAAGCAATGAAATGCAGTAGGCTTTGGTTCCTAAAAGGATACCAATTGCCTTAGACATGTCCGACTTCCCTTATTTATGCCAAAAAATATGAATACGTATGACATATTTCATTGAGCAAGAAGAAAAGAACGGCAATAGTTATAATCTATATGATTTATGCGTCATAATCTAGACTTGAGTTAACATACAAATTTATTGCTTGTATTATCGTGTTTTCATTTAGGGTCTCGATCTTGACCAGTTAATAATGAATGACTATGCTCTGTTGGCCAAATAATTGTACTTTAATCACAGCAGAAGAAGAGCAGAAGATATGTTTGGATCTGCATTAGTCCAATTTTTTGGACTGTCTGCTATATCTACTATATTCCAGTGACTGCTGCAATTCAAACTATTCTTGTTTCATGAATCATCTAATAGTCTTATCTAAGTTGATCTTCTTTTCTTTTCCACTTCAATTACATAAGCTGCTATTTCTGTCTCGGACATATTTTCTTAATCATTAAACTTCCAAATGCAGCTGTCTGAATGGATGGAAAGCAGCAAAATTATGATTACCAACGGTGATCGTGCAGTACGGATAGACCTTCTGGACAAGACAAAGGGCACAGATTCAGCCGAAAAGTATTTCGACAGCCTGCAAGAATCTGAAAAAACTAGTAAAACCTATGGAGCACTTCTCAGCTGTTATTGCCGGCATAAAAAGTTTGATAAAGGTTTGAAGCTTTTTGAGAAGATGAAAGAGCTCAATTTAACGTCTACCTTAAATTATAACAATGTGTTATCTCTTCATTTAAGCAATGGCCAGCCTGAAAAAGTCTCTGTACTGGTTCAAGAAATGGAGCAGAGAAATATTGCAGCTGATTTGTATACCTATAATCAGTTGATGAATAGTTATACTTCAGTGAAGGATATAGTATCAGTTGAGGACGTCCTTGAAAAGATGGAAAAGCATCAAGTAAAGTTTGACTGGTTCACATACGGAAACCTAGCAGGGATATATATCAATACTGGAGACCTTGATAAAGCGAATGGTATTCTGCAAAAGATGGAGAAAATGGAAGATTTGCATGACCGTGAGGCTTTCCATACCTTAATCACATTATATCAGAAAGCATCTAATTTGTCAGGAATCGATCGCTCATGGGAATTATTAAAGTCAGTTTTCCCAACTCCCAGCAAGATTAGCTATCTCATCATGCTTTTGGCTCTATACAAACTGGGGGACTTGGAAACCCTTGAGAAGCGTTTTAGAGAATGGGAATCAGGCTGTAAATTCTATGACATCAGAATTTCAAATGTGATGATAGAGTCCTATCTCAACAGAAATATGATTGAAGAAGCAAATTTGCTTTATGAGAATGTGTTGAAACAAGGCGAACCCAACTTAAGGACTTTTGATGCGTTCACAAATTTCTATATAAAAAGTTCGCAGATAGATTTCGCTCTGAAGTATTTGGAGATGGGTGCCAGCAAGGTAAATCCCAAGAAAAAAAGTTGGTTTCCTGGGGATGAAACCGTCAAGATGTTTCTAGCGTATTTTGAGGACAATAATGACCCTGTTAGAGTTGAGAAGTTCTGCGAGATTATGAAGAAGATTGATCGCCTCGATTCCACTGTATATGACTCTCTTCTATGCACACGCTCTGCAGCCTCTGAAGTAGAATTATGAACACCTTCATGGTCGAGACTCTAGAGCATGAGAGGCTCATAACTCAGTTTCTCAATCCAGTTCCAAGTTTATGAAATCTGACAATCTCGGTCTACATTTACACCGATCCATGTTGCTATTTTCCATGTTCTTTACGCTTTACATTATTAACATTGAAGAATGATACTGATTTACCAAGAAACTTATGTCAGCTCACTGTTATTTCTCCCCCATTTTCAGTGTGAAATCACTTACTGTATCATTTAAGTGAGATGGAGCATATATAAGATAATAATGCTTCTATACTCTATATTTGATTTGATAGCTCAAAGTTATTTCTTTTTAGTCTTTCTAATTTGTATTATTTATGGAAGAAGAGTCTATACTAACTTGTCATAGTTAGGCTTGAAGTTCTGGATTATATATTACTCTCTTTTAGAAGACTTACTTTCCTTTTTAGTTCGTTAAAAAAATGACATTTTTTTATTTAGTAATAATTTAACTTTAAATTTTACATTTTACGCAAAGCGAGATCATCTATAACCACATAAATATCTTTGACTAATTTTAAATCTTAAAATTCAAAAGTCTTCCTTTATTTCTGTAAGTGTATGTCAGATGAAAGTACATCACATAAATTGAGACGGAGTACATTTTTTTTTTGTGCGGATTGCCCTTCAAAAGCACTAGTCTTTAATTTTTGCCCCTCAAATTGTTGGTCTTAATTTTTGCTCATCGCTTAAAAATATCTTAAGGTTTCGGGTTCGAACTCCCGTCCAATAAAAAAAATTAAAAAAATCGCAAGTTAAAGTTTGGGTACGCAAGACATAGTTTGTCTACAAATTCTGCTTTATAAGGCAGAGTTAGCCTTATGCCCGAAGGCAAATTGTGCCCTTAAAATAGAGTTTCAAACTCTATTTTGCATTTTTTTATTTTTTTTAAATTGAGTTGGGTTCGAAGTTTAAACCCAGGAGTTTTTAGGCGAAAGACAAAAATTAAAAATCAGCCCGAAAGAGGGGCATTTGTGTTAATTGCCCTATATATTATTGTTGAAAAATAATGCATTACGAGAATAGTAAATAACTATTACAAGTGATTCGAAAGGATAAACAATAAAAACTACAATAGCATCAAGCTTGTTGTAAACAAGAATTGTGTCAACCACAAGCTTTTGAGTTCTTGAATCGGTGTACCAAATGTTGAAAGCTCTTTGAATATTTATAACCTGAATTCAAGAAACACTAAATCTGGAAGGGTTATAACTGTGCTGAGTCGAGTGATGACACTCTGTCTTTAAGACAAGATTGCTCCGTATATCCTTTTACGCTGATAGGCAATAGTCTCCTAACATAAAACAACTACTAACACTTGAGCAAAGAAAACTCAAGTGTTTCTCTTGAAGAACTTTGAGTATTGAAATGTGCTAGAGAGGAAGAAGTTCATAAATTTCTGAGTGTTGCAAGTAGTTCACCAATTGAGCCAAATCCTCAATTTATAGTAGTGTAAGAGGGGCCTCTTCAAGTGCTCATGTAGTGGCCATTCAAATGTCATGTAATGACCATTTAATCCACCAAGTAATGCAACCAAATAATGACTGATTTATGAAGGAAAAAATGACATCTTAATGCTCCAAAGTCCAAAACGTCTCCATAATGAACCAAATTTTTGGACTTCCGTCTCATAGACACTGCCTCGGAAGCGCTGCAACGCTGCGGAATTAGCGTCGCGGCTCCAATAGCCACCGCCCATTTAGCGTCGTGGCGCTGTCCTGGAGGCGCCACGTCCCTCCGGCGCTGCGGCTCCGACGGTTTGGCGCCGCGGTCTTTTCCGACTCGTTTCATCTTACACTTCGCACACTTCTTCCCCTTCATTTACCAAACGTGGAATACTTGTCATTTGACCAATAACCGTCCATCATTTTATGTCTCAAACACTTTTATTACGCACCAATATCTCTTTTACTAATGAAATTTACGATACTTGGCACTACGAGTGCACGTGTGTGAAAACGACGTTTCCGACGTGCAAAACCCCAATTGTTCGAGTCATAAATAATGGGATAAACTTAATTTCCACATTAGTAAATTTTCAACAATTATTTCTTAAATTAACGATAAAAAGGAGATTGGGTTTCAAATCGAGGTGCTAGCAAGAAGGGGATGAACCGTAGCTTTCTTTTGGAGAGATTGGGTTTTCAGTTCCTTCCCCTCCTTTTCCCCTTCCCTCCGTGTAATAGAAATTTTTGTTTTCCGAGAAAAAAAGCATTGATTTTTCAATAATAAGACCTCATTTCATATTTTCATTAAGATGTATAAACACTACAATAAATCGGCTCAAAGAGGACGATTTTTTTAAATAAAAAAGAGCGACAAAAAATGTCCTGTTAGTTAGTACCAAAAAGTGCGACATATAATCGCCCTATTTGTTGAATAAATGGGTAAAACTCCTGTACAGTTAAAGTGCTAAACTAAGTTTTTGAGACAAGTTTAGAGGGTATTTTATGTATTTTTTCATTAAAAATTTGTACCTTATTAAAATATGAAAAACTGATTTTTTTAAAAATGTCCGTTTCTATTGTATTTTCTTCTTCTTTAAGCTGATAAGATTTTCTTTTCTTTATTAGTTATTACCCATTCAATTCAATATTTTTTGGAAATAACCGAATAAGAAGTTATATATGTTGTTTGAGACTTTGAGTTAAAAAAAGAATTCACCACGTTTGAAATTTTTAATCTTTAAAAGTAGATTTTAAGTAAAATAAAAATTATAATTTTTCGATCAAGAAGGACGATTTTTCCAAGTCCCCCTTTGCTAAGGCCAAATAGGGCGAGTTCACTCGCCCTTTTTGGAGAATACATCAAAAAAGGCGAGTTGAGTCGCCCTATTTAGTCCTCACCAAAGGGGGGGGGGGGAATTGAAAAAATCGTCCTTCTTGATCTTACAATTACAAAGCTAACTAAAGTCACATATGTAATTACACAATTAAAAATAAAAATAAAAATTAATACTTGACAAATATGTGTCATTATAAATGATATATTAAATTAGGTATTTAAGATACATATTATTTCTTGAAAATATATTAATTAATAATAACATATTTGTAAATAATATTGTAAAAATAATAGTATATTTTCAAATTAGATATGTTTTAATTTAATTAATTATGAAAATTAAAAGCACGTATTTGTAAGAACATCATGTGTTGTATATATTATTTAACAAACTATTAATATTAATACATATAATATTATAAAATAATAGTATATTTTCAAATTAGATATGTTTTAATTTAATTAATTATGAAAATTAAAAACACATATTTGTAAGAATATTTTGTATATATTATTTAACAAACTATTAATATTAATACATATAATGTCATAACACTATTCAAATGTTTGAGAAAAAAATAATCTATCAATTGTAAGTGAAAAATGAATAATATGCAATGTAAAACAAGTGAATAATAGTACTAAAACAAAATATTAATTGATATTTTTAATCTTTAAAAGTAGATTTCAAATTGAACAAAAATTATAATTCTTAGATCAAGAAGGACAATTCTCTCAAGTCGCCCCCTTTGCTAAGGCCAAATAAGGCGAATTCACTCGCCCCTTTTTGGAGATACATAAAAAAAAGGGCGAGTTTAGTCGCCCTTCTTATTTTCCTTTTTTAAAAAAATTACATTTGGCGTTTGATTCAAAAGTTTGACTAAGCATTAACGAATTCCGGGCCGAGCACCTAATCTTTGGGCTTTGACGAAAATGGCCCATCAACAAAGCCCTACATCAATGATAACGGTGGATCCAAAGCGTCAAGGGCTTTCGCTTGCTTCCAATGGATATAGATCCCTTTTCATAGGGGTGCCAATATTTTTTCAAAAATCGGTTGAACTGAACTGATTTTTAGATATTTCTAAATAAATTTGAAAGTTTCGATATAAATCTATAATCGTATGGAAAATTAGGTTAGATTTTTTATATTATTGAAATTATTATCGAAAAATACCGAATCGAATAAATATATATGTTGAAAATATATTTTATGTATTAAATTTAAAATACATAGCATTAATTTTTTTACCTTAAGACTTGCCTTCAGTTGAATTTTAGATGGAGAGAAGGCTACAATTAACATCTAAACTTGCTCTACTCTACCAAAACAATATACAAAAGGTCTCAAATATTACTCTACTTTAAGTCTTAAGGTAATATCACTTATCAACAACGGTGTATAAGACTGAAAGTTCTATTTTATCATTTTATTTTCTATTTATATTTTATAATAAGTTTTGAAAGTGATTATTCCATTTAGCGTGAAATTATCTGTAATTTTATCTTGTAATTTTTTTAGCTTAAAATTTAATACAATTATTCTTTAATTTAAGCTTTACTAGTTCTTATAAGTTATAAGTATTGGTTCATCTATTTCAAACTAATTGATTGGTGTGAAGATTACCAATTTAATTTGTTAATATAGTTATTCTATTTAACATTTTATGATAATGATATTCTATTAAAAGAAACACGTATACATATATATTTACTAGTGAGATTTATTAATAATGTTGCATTTCAGTTTGTTTATAATTTTTTAATTCATAAGTTCAATTACTTTTTGGAATTACATTGGTCATTAGGTGACCTTTTAGAATACCGAAAATTAATCGAATCAAATCGATATAAAAAAAAAAGAAATATTAGGATGATTTCAAAAAATTTAATTTTAATTATATAAAAAAAATTAATTTTATATAAATTCTAAAAAATAACCGATTGAATCATATCATTAACACCTGCTTTCCACGCGGGAGGGAAAACAGATAAGAGGCCCAATCCAATCATAAGCCAAAAGGTGGGTCGCAGCTGAACTCCAAATGGGGCCCATAAAGCAAAGGAATCTCTTCTTCTTTTCCTTTATTTGGTGATAAATGAGTCACAGAGAAAAAAGGTAAAGAAAACACAGATAATGACGTCATTAAAAAAATCAATCAACTACATGTCATGTTGAAAAGACATACTCCTTCCGTCCGAAAATTTAAGAAATAAAGGAAAAATTTTAAAATATATAATTTAAAATAAATTTTTAATATTTGTATGACGTGAATAATCTCATAAAATTAAATAATTTCTAAATATAGAAATGAGTAAATCTTTTTTGGACGGAGAGAGTATGAGACAAGAACTTGAAATGTAAGAGTGAATCTGGCGGTGGTAAGATGACGTTGGAGGAAAGATCAGACGGCTGAGAATGATTGAAATTATAGCAAAATCCCGCGGGGGGCACGGGAGCTTTATTAGTAAGAGGGGGGTACAGACTTATGTCATAGAGATGTGACATTTCTGTGTGAGTTAAAAAATCAATCATAGTACAATGTTTATGTAAGTATATTTTTATGTTTTCATAGGTCACATGCATAAGTACAGTTAAGATTAGAGAGGTCTTTGACTTGTTCACAGTTGAATCACTATTCTTTTTTACTCCAACTTGGGTTTTTTGTAATTTTAATAATGAGTACACATTCTCGGTGTGACTTATAAATGAGATATTTAAGCTGTGAAATTACTAATACTTGCGTTAAATAGTACTTTGCAACTACTTTGAGGTCAGTCCTTATTAGATCTAGCGTGATGCAGATATTTCTGAGTTATGAAATTACTTATGGATGTTGTTAAGAGTATGACATAGTATATGAATTGCTTATATGGACTTGAATAATCATCACATTACAAGCTAGCTTTTGAGATTGAGTTAAACACAAAATATATTTTTTGCATGATATCAGAGCAAGGTTCATTCCAATTATTTATTCATCGATGTTGGGCACCCAAATTATATAATTCACGCTCCAGTTAACAAGATCTGGGCGTGGAATGTAAAGAATGGATTTTGGGTCTAGCTCAACCCAAAAGCTAGTTTGTAAGGTGAGTATTGTCTAAGTCCATACAAGAGTCCATATTTTCATTCCATATACTAAGTACATCACAACATCTTTGCAGTGAGATTCTTTCCTGATTTGCTTAATCATGAATTCTTGGTGTATTAGACTGTTCGTATTTTTCCAGAGTAGATTAGAGTATATCACATTTGGTTGGAAAATGGCTGGACGGACTACTTATATTGATTTAGACAAATCCTCTCCTCATGAACTACTACACCTTTTAGGGTTAAATTAGATGGTATAAATTAGGTTCTTCTCTATTCGGGTCCCCATGTTATATTATACATGCTCCAATTGGGCATAGACGCGAAGGGATTGTCGGAGGGTTTGAATCTTACATTAGTTGTGTGAAATGAATTGGTGTTTGGTGGTCTGCTTTCATGAACTTGAACAATCTGCCCTCATGAGCTAATGAACTAACTTTGATGGTTGATGGCATATCTTTACGTTTTTAAAGTACACATTAATCAACAAAAGTATGTTACAGATTCATCAACGAGAAGCTCATGATTATCTACTTCATTTGTCTAATAGTTGCTAAATTAGTTTAAATAAGCTGCTGTCAGTAAGCATTTGGCATAGTTTACAAGTTACAGTAGTGAACTACACTGCCAAGTGCTCATACCACTCACTGATCAAACTTTATGCACACCAAAGAAAGACTACTGGACACTGACCAAAACTTCGCTTCAAATTATAGAAAGAGAAGAGACATGTCTGATTTAGTGGAAAGTAGGCACTAGACTAAACTAATAAAAAGGCCTGATTGAAAGGAATACATAGAAAATGGATCCAATATATCTACCTAAGTAGCATGTACAAAAACACACTCATATATGAGACCAAGGATGGAGAATTTTCTAATTCTCTATATCATTATTTTAAGTCATCTATGTTCTTCCATTGCCACATCCTGGACCTCCTAGTGTGAGAACCACTCCTTCAAGTTCACTTCTTTTCTGTGGATCTTTCTCTAGTTGATTAGATGATCTCATGACTGATGATGCTGATCTTCTAATTGGTACTTTCCCTAAGCTCTGTCGCCCGAGTTCTGGAACTTGCATTTGAACCAAGTGCTGAGGTTGCCTTCGACAACCGAGAGGTACATGATTTACGTGTGTGTTTGCATAGTTGACACCAATCTGTCCCGGAGGGGGTGAAGGATTCTGACCAAGGACCGGTCCTCGTGGTACTAGATCAGGTGCCTTATTTATAATAAGATCCAAGTGGATGATCAGTTTGAGGTACTAATTCACAATGTGATTAAATTGAATGGGATATATAGTACTAGATCTGAGAGCTTACCGGAGCAAACAGAACACCTCGAAAAAACTTTCCGTTGACAATGGCAGTCATTAGATAACCGGAATCAAATGCCCCATCGACTTTTCCCCGGATTTCAGCTCCAATCTGAGCAGGCATATATACATATATATTAGGTTTTTATTCCACATAAAAGTTGGAATCATATATTGAATAGTAAATGACTAACAAAATTTTGCTAACTTGAATGGCTTACCAAGTTCTGGAATGGTCCGGCCTCCACGGATTGGCATTGCACTTCCTGCTTATCCATAAGAATGGAAGATACATGTCCTGTGTTTGATGGATTTACTTGTTCTCGAAATAATTGCAAATCATGAGGATTCCTTGTTATGACATTCCTCGGGTTCGGTTGGCAATTGCTAGGGGTCATATGTTGCTGCCTGGCTAAAGGAAACCAATCTGATGCAGTTCCAGAACAAGAGACTGGCTTAATTGTACTCATTTCTACATCTGATTGGGACGGAGGAGAACAGCGTTGAGATAGAGGAGACTGATCTTCTTGATCCAACTCCAGATTATAAATGTGTGAATTGTGACTCATTCTTCTCCTCTTTGGATGCAATGTGTCTTCAAAAATGCATGAAAGTTATAAGTTAGTCATGCCTAGTTCATTTCTTGAAACTAACATGACAAAATCATTTCAAAACCTACCAGAGCTAAAGCGAAAAGCTGCTTTTGATACGAACTCAAGTTCTTGAGATCCCGTTGCTTGTATATCTTCATTCTTTCCCCTACATATAGCTTCCTGCTAAACCAATTTACATGAATCGGAAATTTGATCTCAAATTATAAAAATATATGAGAAAAAGGAACCAGAACTTTGGTCTATTTACCGAGCTATTGTCTTTTTCTCTCAGAAATCTTTTCTTATCATAATGACTTGTATTTCCAGTAGCTCTGCCGCCAGACAAGCTGCGAGTCCCATTAGGATATTCTACTCCAAACTGTAAGATAAGTAACTCACTGAGCGGCCGCTCATCCTCACCACAACTGCAAGGTTGAAGAAACAAAATTTAAAGATATACAATCAACTGGAATTAAAGAGGAGAAAATGGACCAAATACTGATAAAAGACTCACCCTCCATAGATTACAATATCTGTGTTCCGGGCAGCAGCAGTATGAGAAAATCGCCCCTGTGGTTTTTGTCCCGTTACATCAAGCTGAGTCCATGAAGAATCTATCACATCAAGAACCCAAACATCATTGTAGTATTTCTTGTCTCCTACTCCACCAATCACATATATCTGTAAAACAGAGAATTTCAAGATCATTCTTCAGACAAATGTTCAACTAAAAGGAAGGTTATCAGCACAACCACTCGGATGAAAGAACCTTCACTCTATTTGCAACAGCAGTAGAAACTAGAAAGCTAGTTTGTACAAGCACTCAATTATTAGTGAAGAAAAAAGTTTTAACAAGTTCTCACTACATACTAGGCAAAGTGCCTAAGTACTCAAAACCTGAAGCATCAGCTACTTGCCTTTGACCCAAAATTTACAGAGGCATGACCGGCTCGAGCACCAGGTGATGGTCCAATAACATCCAGCTGGTAAGAAAGAGAAAACCATCATCGAACATAACCTTTAGACAATCGTTATAGCTATATCCAGACTGTGAATCAATATCTATATGAATTAGAAAAGCAAGATGAAGATTGAAGCTAGTACCTTTGACCACATTAGTGTTTCCATATCAAGCACATCAACGTCACTTTGATATCGGTCACCACAATCTCCGCCATAAATATAGAGCCTATTACCGATTGCAACAGCACTATGGCTATCCCTAGGAACGGGCATTTCACCCCCCACTTCAGGAGATGACCACCTCATAGTTTTGAGGTCCAAAACATATAAATCATTCAGATAATTTGCCTCGCCTTCACCGCTGCCACCAAAGATCACTAATTTATCACCACCAATGAGAGTAGCCGTGTGACTTTCACGGGGAGAAGGTGGATTTCCTTGACATTCGAGTTGACTCCATTCTTGGCTCCTGACATCCAATACATGAATATCATTGACCTTTCTTGAGCCATTCGTACCTCCAAATACTACCATCCGGTGGCCAACAAGAACAGCACTGTGGCTATCTCTTGGTCCCGGTCCTTGCCCTGTTGTCACAAGAATGCTCCAAGCGATTGCCTCAAGATTTAGTACAAGAACGTCACTAAAATGTAAACCCCCGCGACATCCCTGAAACGGAGAAAGACAATTTATTTGAGGTATATTTGACTACTAGAATATATCAACCAATTTACCCAAATTTGTCTAGAGACTACTATCTGTATCCAACACATGTCAAACAGGACGAAGAACTTTTCAGCCTAATGGAAAGCTTTCTTATGAATCTTAAACGATAGTTTTACATACCATAAAATGTTTTGTTTTGGGCCACATTTAAGTCCCACAACAACTACTCCATTCAAGAACAATGGGAAAAAGGGAAATTTTGAGTTTAGAGTTTTTGAGACAATGAGTTAAATGTCAAAAGAAAAAAGAATTAACTTTCTTTATCCTTTTTTTTTTGTTGCAAAAACAGATCAAACATACACTTCTTTGAGAAACACAATTAAGAAAACTTCGGGAAAAAAGGCACCAAAATATACTAAGAGAGGTTCCACCTTAGAACATGTCAAATGGTCATGTGAAACTCAACTGAAATGCAAAAGCTTAATTATTTGTCCATTTTTTTCCTTGAATTGTCATAAACATCAATAAATTCACTCATAATCACTTTGTCTAGGTTGAAAGCGATATATAAAAAGTACAAAAAAAGAGACAACCTAAAGCAAGAGATTCATTTCTCCTTCACTTTATTTTCCCTATCTTGTTTCTTTAATTTACTAGAAGAACAAGAAAGGACCATGCATCACTCAGCATTCACACATATACAATACTCCAAGTTGCTGATTTATAGACAGTTGTAAAGCCAAGAAAAAACAAGAGAGTCATAATATATATAGGAAAACAAAAAGTACCACTTTAGAAAGAGTAGCCGATAATAACCAAAAATAACTCTACAGTAACATCCTAACATGAAGGAATGAAGACATGACAAAACCAACTCACAATTTGTCATCCATAACTCCCATTCTTGAATAGGAATATACAGTTCCAACCAATATTTTTTCAACAAGCAAATATAGAAACAAAAAGAACTATAAATGAACTAACAAACTATAACAAACAAAAACAGACACATGAAAAATAATACTCTAAAAAACTTACCCCAAAAACATAGACAAATCCATTAGAGTAACAAGAAGAATGTCCCCATCTCTCAGAAGGATGAACACCCATCACCTTTGGATATAACCACATTGCCTTCTTCTTCTGTACTGATACTTCACCACCTAAAGATCCCATTTTTAATTATTTTTTTCTCTGTATTTTCTTTCTCTCTTCTCAAAGTTCAAGAACTAAAACTTCAACTCAACTCAAAATGGCGATGAAAGAAAATTTAAAAGATTTAAAAGAAAAAGGGAGGGGGGGTGAGTACTAGCAATATAATTAAGGGTCAAAGAGGAGATGAACAAGCCAAGTGACATATCAACTATCAATGTCAATAGACATGAAAAGATGTTTCTCTCTCTGTATTTGTTTGTTGTTTTCCACGTCTATTGCATATATTGTTGTTGTGTTTACTTGTGGTCTCTTTACTTTTTCACTTGTCTAACTCAAAATGATGGAATTTTTGAGCATTGGTTTGTGGGAAATGATGGCAAGCTCTTTTGGAGCCTGTTTGGATCGGCTTGTTTTAGGTGCCAAGCAAAAATAGTTTTTAGGCATTTTTATAGGTTGTTTGATAAGCAGATTAAATTATTTTGTAGATTATTAATTATAATTTTGGGATTAATTTATTTCACCTGAAAAGTGTGATAAAATTTATATCTTATTTGATTAAAGGTATAATTTTATTTCGGGATAAATATATTTTTTCAGTAAAGAATGATTTTTGGCCTAACTCAACCCCAAAAATTAGCTTGTAGGGTGAGGATTATCCAAGTTCATTTAAGGATTCATATTCTCATTCTCTATCCGATGTGGGACTTAACATTTTCAATCAAACAAGATATAAATTTTAGGAAAACTAACTGAAATAGTCCCAAAAATAAGCTAATTACCAATTCCATGCCTCTTTTAAATACTCATCATTCAAAACTATTTACGCGACATCTCTCTCGCCCAAACTCCATTCTTTGTGATATCATCGCATTATATTTATATATCAAAATTGTACCATGAAGTACTAAGAGAAAGACTGAAATAATCTTTAATGATATCATCTAAGTATATTTATATACCTCAATGATATCATGATTATTCTACATATAGTTTAGATTTAAAATCATAATACGAACAAGTGTAACATGAATACATATAAATCAAATCCATTAAGGTTTTAATTAAGAGCCCAGCTTTTAGAGAGAAAGTGCAACGAGAGTTTTTTATTTGGTTTGTTGTTGGTGAAGAAGATAATCTTGGGATTGATGGTTTGGTTGCCAAGTTTTTGACGCAAACCCAATTCTCAAGGTGGGTTTAGTGAAGTGGAAATGTCCTCTTAATACACTCGTCTGTCCTAATTCTTTCTTTAGTTTTGGGAAATGGGAAGGGTGCTGTTCCCCTCAAAAGTTTGCAATTTTTCTCTATTTTTACATCTCAACTCCTCTTTAATCGAGTAAGAACTTGTACTCCTACTAGGAGTAATAAATTCTTAACTTTCTTCACCTTACTTTATTATCAATAAAAGACCAGTCGTCCAAAAAATAATCATAATATGTATGGAGATAAGTTTTCTTTTTTTCTTATATGGAGATAAACACTTAGGGAACGTTTGATATGCGGATTAAATTATTTCGAGATTATAGTTCTAGAATTAATAAATTACTTCTCCGAGAAGTGAGATAAAATAAGCATGAGCTTGATGGGATTATGTGGAATATCCAGCACTAAGTTTAAGCTTCATTTTATACTCTATTTAGTAGAAGGTATAAACTTATTCCGGAATAAATTTATACTTGGAATAAGTTTATACCTTCTACCAAATAAAATATAAAATTAATCTGAAACTTAATGCTGAAATATCTCATCTTATCCCGCGTACTAAGCTGCCCTAAGTGGAGGTCACTCAAAAGTTCTAATATCCCATATGTATTTGGTCATTATGCAAATATATATCCAATGTGTTTTGCCCGGTGACCATTTTACTAGGATATTGCTGCCTGGATTTCGTGTTCGATTTTCCTGACCAGCGAGAGTGGAACTGTGTTCTCCCCAAAAAAATTCTCCATTATTCGCATGCAAGCCAAGCGGTACTATTCCGTAGGGCCAGGATGGAGGTGAGATTTTCTGGGGTATGAGACCGTAATGCGGTGGAAACCAGTCACTTTAAAAAGTTTACCCCATCACAATTTTACCCGCAAGGATAGCTAAGTTGGTGTAGCAGTAGAGCGCGGGACCGTAAGGTCACGAGTTCGATCCCCTGCATAAAACTTCTTGATTGAATTTGTCACACATGGTTTGTCAAGTATGGTTAAACGACTGACGTGATTTGGAAGCTATTGTATCAGTCCGGAATTTATCCAAAGCTCACTCGAAAAAGTGGCGGCCGCGAATTCCATCTTCAAAAAAAAAGTATGCAAATATAGTCTATATAGATATACTTCATCCAAAGTCATCTCACATCTTTTTCAGTTCTAAATCTTATGAGAATGGTATTAATGAGAATGGAAGATTGTAATTAACTGCAATCGATGTAATTTTCAAAAAGATATATTAACTTGAAAAGGAATACTTAGAACTTGTCATATGTAAATCATTAGGCAGAAAACAATATTAAGTGTATAATCAACCATACATTGATTAAGCTGTTTTGCAATGCAAAGTGTCTCCGAGATTTGAAATAAAATTGATGATTAGGCTACTCTCTATAGCATTTGTTCCACGCCTTATCAAGTTGAAATTCATATCCCCACCACCTCTCTCTCAAATTAGTGAATCATCATTAACCTAAAATTGATAATTAGGTTACTTCATCAATCATGATCATTTAGGTGTGTTATTCCATTTATGTGGTCACACA
Source organism: Przewalskia tangutica (assembly GCA_029844215.1). Taxonomy (NCBI): domain Eukaryota; kingdom Viridiplantae; phylum Streptophyta; class Magnoliopsida; order Solanales; family Solanaceae; genus Przewalskia; species Przewalskia tangutica. The sequence continues at coordinate 13,399,114 of CM056731.1, read as the reverse complement.
CCCTCTTTTCAGAAGTAAAAATATTTTTTCCAGAAGTCAAAAAGTGTTTCTAGATAGAAGAGAAGTAGAAAAACCAATTTGGATTTTCTAGAGAAATCCTTTTTGCTCCTTCATTGATTTTTTTTTATCCATTTACCATTTTCTTTTCATAAAATTCCTTTTAATCTCATATAATATCCTCATATAAAATAGAAATTTGGGAATATGGATAGGGTTGGGTAAGAAAAAAAATCATATTTTTTTAATAAAAGTAACAAAAAATATGAAATATAAATTTGAGGATGGTTAAGACAATTGGGTGGGGTGTGGGTGGTAGGGGTAGGGCGGGATAAGAAAAAAATTCATATATTTTTATATATATTTTTTTTATAAAAGTAACAAAAAATATGAAATAGAAATTTGAGGATGGGTATGGCAATGGGGTGGGGAGTAGGGGTAAGGGCGGGGATAAGATATAATTTCATATTTTCAATCATTTTTATAAAAATAACAAAATGGGGTGGGGGTAGGGGGGGTGGATAAGAAAAAATCATTTTTTTATAAAAGTAACAAAAATATGAAATAGAAATTTGAGGATGGGTAGGGCAATGGGCGGGGTGGGGGTAGGCGGCGGGAGAAAAAACTCATATTTTTAATAATTTTTTTATAAAAGTGACAAAAAATATGAAATAAAAATTTGAGGATGGGGTAGGGCAATGGGGTGGGGTAGGGGTAGGGCGGGGGTAAGAAAAAAATTCATATTTTTTAATCATTTTTTATAAAAGTAACAAAAAATATTAAATAGAAATTTGAGGATGGGTAGGGCAATGGGGTGGGGTTGGGGGTAGAGCGGGGGGATAAGAGTAAGAAAAAATTCATATTTTTTATAAAAGTAAAAAAAAATATGACATAGAAATTTGAGGATGGGGTGGGGGTACGTGTTGGTAGGGCGGGGGATAGGTTTGGACATATTTGAGTCATTGACTAATATTGTCGTTACATTTCTTATATACAATATAATATTATTTTTTGATTAAATGTTGCAATTAAATAATTTTAAAAAAATATATTAAATTGTAAAGATATACTAATTTTTATAAACATATGATATAAAAGAATATTTATAGTTTTAAATCTATTAAAAAGAATATCTAGCCAATTTGCATAAATGTTGGCCAAACAGAAAACTGTTTCTGTTTCTCAGGAGCACTTCTATAATTTTTGGCCAAACACCCTAACTGATTCTCCAGAAACAGTTCCTGCAGAACTACTTCTGAGAAATAGAAACACATTTTCAAAAGTTTGGCCAAACAGACCCTTAGACATTATTACAAAAGCAAAATACTAGGAGTATTATTTTATTAGCTAGCGAAAATAAAGTTAAAATAAACTACATTAAATAAACTAAGGGATCGTTTGGTTAACTGGTTGGATATTAGATATATAAGGATATTCAATGAGTTAGAATATCTCATGGGATTAGTTATCGCACTCTCTGTATGGATAGCTAATTCGACCATTTTAATATAAATTAGGGGTGGTCAGTGGGTCGGGGCGGGGCAGGGCGGTACCAGTCCTGACGGGACGGGGGAGGGTCGGGACGCGAGCTCCTACGGGATTAGCGGGACGGGAAGAGGTCCCACATCCCGTCAGAAGAGGGGCCAGGATTTAGGGGGACGGGACGTCGGGTCGGGTTGCGGCATTTGGGTTTTTTAAGACATAATTTTAAAAAATACTATTGATGACGCTTGAATGTTCAACACACCTCGGGTCATCTTTGATAGTGTCAGAAATGTCTTCACATTCTTCCTCAAGTATTTCAGCAAGTCTTCATGTCCTTCTTCATTGACAATTGTTTCGTACGGTACAACACTCTGCAAAACATAAACATCAAATTCGCTAACTTGTGAAGAAGTTGAACCACTAAACATTCTATTTCTAAGGTCTTGAACACTCGTAGCAGAAACTGCATGTTTTTTATTAGGTTGCAGTGAAGTAGAAGAAGATGATACCGAAGCCGTTTGATTATTTGAATTTTCTTGTTGATAATACATATATATTTTTTGCATTCATTGTGTATGCTAGACTTAACATCTTATGAGTTAGTATTAATAAACACAAATTCAGAATTTAAATTTATGAGTTTTTACTGATATCTCAAATTAATACATTATTTTTACATTACATTGGTTACTTACCTCAATTAGATTTGTGCTACCACCACTAGAGCATAACCAAAATCTTAATTAAAGCCAGATTGAGGGTTTCAATTCATAAGTTCAGGAGGGGGTGTTGTTGGTAGTAGTGATTCACGTCAAATATTTATAGATATTTAATTTAATAAATTTCTAATACATAAAGCGAGTTTGGTAAAAGTTACCTTGTTCATGTAAATTCATAACTTACATAATAGATCAGTTCCTGACTAAATTTATTTAAAAATGGATCCCGATCTAATATTTATCAAAATTTAATGAAATTTCACATATATAAATTAATTTTCAGTATTAAAAAATTAAATTTAGATGAACTCATTCTCGCCGAAGCGTTTAATATAACTTTCTGTTTGTGACTAGAAACAATGTCACTGGGTGTAGATAATTATTGGGAGAAAGGAGATAAAAGACCAAATATATACAGAGGCATGCACACAGAAGAATGCATTATAGATGCATGTTGTGAGGAGATCTAGAGAAGCTAGCATATGATATTTTATATGAATAGGGTGGTCTCAAATATTTTTGGGACCTTGTTCTAATTCATAAAAGTTGGTCCTTCATTGGGTTAAGACATGCGAATTATGATCATTTACAATAAATTCTGCTAATACTATTTAATAAAAAAAATGAAAAAGAGCTCCTAATTTTTTTCGATTTTTGGAGAGTCATGTGCAGTAACACAACTCGCACGAGTTTAAAAACGTCCGTGTATATGAATAAATAAACATAAAGAAAGGCAAGGGTATAGGAAAAACAAAAAAGAGAATGAAGCAAATCCGAAAAAAGAAAGAGGGGAAAGAAATGAGTATTTTTGTTTACTACTGACAACAAAACCCTAAACAAAAGAACTCTGCACTAACGGTAGTGCATTGTCTTATGGTCAGACGCGCACCAAAAGATGTTTCTGCAGTGCACGCGACAAATACGGGCAATACCTATTATAGGGTTTTTTAACCTTTTCTTTCAACCACACACATCCTCAACTTATTGAGCGACAATAACATAGGAAAATATAGAGGTGTAGAATTAAATGGGAGAATAGTGTAGGGAGTCGAGTGTTGACATACTTCTATATTGTAGAGGTAGGTGGCTAGTCCCCTATTCTCATTTTCTTCGTATCTAGTAATTTCTTCGTCTCAATTTATATGATATAATTTGACTGAACACGAAATCTATGATATAAAGGAATACTTTTAAATCTTGTGATTTAAAATAAGTTATATATATATATGGTTATAAATTAACTCGTTAAGCGTAAAAGGTACTCCCTCCGTCCTAAAAAAAAAATAATATCACATATAAATTGAGACAGATGGAGTAAAGTTTAAATTAAATTATTGTGAAATAAAAAAATGTGTCATTCTTTCTTGAACTGATTAAAGAAGAAAGCATGTCATATAAATTGAGACACATAAGGAATATTGATGCTTAATATTCACGTAATTTCCTATTCTTCTATTTATATTGTTACTTGTTGCTTCATTTATTTTGCTTATCTTGCTATTTTAATGTCGCTATTGTTCTTTCTATCTTGCTTTGATTTCACTTCTTTTGAACTGAGGGTCTATCGAAAACTATTTCTCTTTACCCCACAAAGGTAATGAGATATGATCTGTGTACATCCTATCTTCGTCACACCTCACTTGTGAAATTACTGGGTTTGTTGTTGTTGTATATTTATATGTCCAGATCGATTTATACACATTTTAACTAATTTTATAAAGTATTTGTTACTTTCCACTCTTTTTGAGCTCAGGATCTATTAGAAACAGGCCATCGATCCAGAAAAAGTAGATATAAGGGTCGGGTATATCCTATCCACTCCAGGCATCTCACTTATAAAGTTATATTGAATATATTATTATTATTTTTATTTATATTTTTCACCAACACATAACTTAATGGCTCTCCCCGTTACACTTGAAAATATTGGAAGAAGTCATTTACTATTTTTGCCTTTGATAGATTTTTAAGATGAAAACTCATAATTCTTAACTCTCTCAATTGATCACTAAGTCACACTCACTAAGTCACACTCTAATATGCATTGATTTAGCCTTTATTTATATACCATTATTCTAAACTAACTTTTACATTATATGTCCATCCAAAAATAACTTAAAATAAGATACTAAGTTATAACCTTCTGTAACAGATTATATATGATATCAAGAAAACTTACCCAGTTGATTGAGTTTAAGTTTTATTTATACTCTCTCCGTCTCAAATTATTTATCATTTTTTGTTTATTAAAAAATATTAATTAAGAAAAATATTTGACCTACTTTATTCTTATCTATGTCTAAATTATAATCTCTCTCCATTAAATATTTACTTATTTTATGTGTCATTCTCATTAATGATAAAGGATAAAATAGAGAAAACATAATTAATTATGTCTTTAACTTTTAAAATGAAAAATAATTTGAGACAACTATTTTTAATAACCACGACAAATAATTTGAGACGAATGGAGTAAAATAATGGAGTAAATAATCTAGTTTTCATTATCACGGTATATATAGACATTAAATTCATATTTGGTGTATAAATGGAGCATTGATTCACGTGGCTCACTGACTTCCTTTCCTTTTCTTTTGTGTGAATTTGGAATATCGAAAATTTTAATTATGTTTAAGTTGACAGATAGATAGACAGAAAAGAAAACTGAAAGACATTAATCCTATCGAGGGAAACCATTTATGATAGATTGGATATGTGCTATAGTGTTTGTGTTGTGGCTGGCTGGCTTTACACATCTAATTTTCCTTTTCTTCTTCATTAATCTTGGATCTTTTGCTTGACTAGACATATACATATAAGCTTGTCATTTCGGTAAAGAATAGATATTGAGTCTAACTCAATCACAAAAGTTAGCTCATAGAATGAGAATTGTCAAAATTCATATAAGGAGTCAATATTTACATTTTATATCGATGTGGACTCTTAACAATTTCAAAATGATCGAATAAATGAAAATGCGTTTGAAATATACTTGAATCACCAAGACTTACAGTTCATTAGTATCGGCGCGAGTCTTTCACACAGTAAATATATTACTACGTGGTTTATTCTCACTACATATCACAAACATGCACAGTGCACTACCATCTGATCTTATTGCATATCACAATTTTACTTATAAAAAAATGTTCCATTCTGTGTGCGCTATTTGTTGTTTGGAGATAAGTTTCTCTTCATGCAATTACTTTGAGGAGTCATGAATTGATACTAAGTCCTTTCAGTGTCTTTAAATTACAAGCTGTCCAATTAAATCAAATCTTTTTACCTAATATTTACCCTTTTCTTGTTTCTTCACCTTTTTTAGGGTTCTTGATTACTGACTATGTTGTTTTTGTTTGGTGTCGGGGGGAAAGTTGTGATCTTTGGCCTTCCTGAAGGCCTCCAAATTGTCAATTTGTGCTTCATTTAAAAGGTAAAAAGTCCTAATAACACATCAACAATTACTGCGCCTCAATCCCAACCAAGTTGGTTGTCCACTGTATAAATCCCCACGGACCATGTAGCTCCATTAATTTTCAGTTCAATTCTAACAACTAGTCACAATTAGCTATGGCGATTAGATCTTATCTTCTTCTATGTATCATCTTATTATTCTCTTCGTATTACAGAACCTTCACTCTTTATGAAGATCAAGTCAGACTCGTGGACCAGTAATATTTTGCAATTTCAATCCCTATATTTCGCGAAAATATTCAATTATATGTTTAGATTAGATTTTTCATGTTTTTTTTTATTGTACATACATAATTTTGCTATTTCAATCACTATACTTAGCAAAAAAAAAACAATTATATGCTTAGATAAGTATTTTGCTTGATTTGTGATTGTGTAGGCACCAACAGTATTCTCACTATATTTGTATCTTCATATTTTGGTGTTTTGTTTTCTTTACAATAATACATCTTGACTACTTTTCTTTGAGTCGATGATCTATTGAAAACAATCTATCTACCCCACATGATAAGGTCGACGTACATCCTACCCTCTTCAAACCCAGTTTGTGAGATTACACTGAATATGTTGTTGTTTGGTTTATTCTCACTACACTCTCTCCTATGTAACGCGGAGAAGTTTAAAAGAAAAAAACTTTAAACCGATAAATTTGGAATGCAACAAACTCGACATGAAGATACCAAAACATTGTCCGATATTAATATAAATGTACTTTTGTGTGAAAGTGTGTTAATAGTATTGGGGTTAGTGGAAATGTAGTACTCATATAAAAGACTAAGATTTCACTAATTGGAATAGGCAGAAACAACGTAACGGGTACGTGCAGTTGACCCTTTACCCTAAACTCACTCGTGACCCACCCAACAACCAAAGCCAATTTCTTTCTTCTTTCTTCTTCTTTGCTACTATCAATGTCTAATGTAATTAGGCACACATTGTTTTGTGCACTTTTTGCAACATTCGAAGTAAGCTCTCTGCCTCGTTTTCAAATCTGACTCGAACTGAAACCCTAACAAAGTACTCTATTATTTTTATATAACCAAAAAAAGGCTCGACTAGTTTAACAACTTTATATGCTAGTAGTATTTCTTGTTTATTTGCACATTGTATTAATGTCTATAAGTTTCTTTCTATCCCATTATTTGACTACAAGGGTCCACCACAGCCATTGTACATTTGTACCTCAATGCCAGCTTAATAACGGAAAATTACATTTTACTAGCTGTCATGTACTCGACTTTGCCAGACAACAATTAATGACCCTGGTGTGAACTAAATCTCACACTATTCAACAGACAGATTTGAGTTGATGATTTAGCTAATAGTGACAAGGGTTTATATTTGTCTTGATACAAGAATATCTATGGTTCAAACCACTTTCACCGTATTGTGAGAGACAAGATTTTAAAGACACTACAAGTATTTACCATGAATATCTTTAATGTTGTGTCCATACTGCATAAATGACATCAATGACATAGAGCAGATGTACAAGGAATTGACGTGTGAGGGGAAAAAAGGTACCAATTTTTTTATAAATCACCATTTCACATATTGCTCGAGTATAGGTACAGCAGTTTTGATATCTTGGGCATAATTATTTTTCAGTTCTCACCTGGATGACAAGGTAATAACTGTTTCAAATTACCTGATATGTACCTTCGCGTAGAGTTATGAAGGAGTCGTCTGTGATTATGACATGCATTTCACTATACAAGAGCAAGAAATCACACAAAATGGCTAACTCAAGCCTCAGTATAATTTTTTTTTGGCATCAGTGAACATGTTAATATTAGCAGTCACTGCACATGAGTAAAAGCGAGAGTTGTACAAGTATGTCACGTCCACAAAACAGAAGAAAAGTATTGGCCTCATGGATGGTGGACGGGGTAAAATTTTCTGCAGCATAAAACAATCACATTATAGAGATTAAAGCTTCTATCTCACAAATGCCCAAACTTAACAAATCATTACAGAAACTTGACAGTTCCTACACTTCACTTCAAATGAGCACTCAACTTTATATAAAATCTTGCATTGATGTTAGCTGATATAATAACTAATTTACAAAAGGCATACAGGATGCATTTCAATTGCAATGTGATGACCAAAACCATGCTACAGAAGAATATACAACTACTTATGTACTTACTTTTGGCATTTCATAAATGAGGGCTAAAAGAGAAAAGAGTCCTTTGTGTATCTGTCGGATTTTCCAACCATCTACAGTATAGACATGCTGCCCCAACTACTGATACAAGGGAAAGCGTCGCTAGAAATCCAAAATGTGACACATCATTTACAATTATTGCAACTCCTAACATTATTGATTCTGCTAAACTCGCAACAGAAACCTCGGTTGTTCCGATAAGATTGGCCTTAGATGCAGGAATTCCAGTTTGTAGAATCTGTTGCCCGATGACATCATAGGACATGTGTCCCAGTCTCGACAATACCTGTGAAAGGCGACATAAGCCTTCTTGAAAATTGTCCAATTTCAGATCATTTTTACTGTTACTAAATAATACAAGTACCACATCGTGCAAACGAAACTAAATGAATATGAAACTCTCATAAAGCAATATGTTGAAAGATAGAGCACTCTCGAATATACCCCTTTAAAGGCAAAAAAAAGATATATGGTTCGCCACAAAATTTTCATTTAAAGCAATCAAGGTAAGAGCAGTGAACTTACAACTAAAGCCAAGAAAAAGAAAATGGGAGTCTGCTGAGAAAGAGATCCACTCCAATAAACAGCAACCGCCGTAGTCAGAAGCGAAGCCTGGAATACTAGGCCAGCCGCTCCAGCCTGATATTAAATTCTTGAGAGTTAGGCCCAGATTGTGAATGATAAGAGGATACTATTTCTGACAAGAACAATTGAAGATATAAGAAGCAGAACCAACCCTTAAGATGCCAAGGTGCTTGACCATCTTTGCAGACACAAATGTCGCTGCAACGCCTATAAAAGCACATAATCCGCTGAAGCCCCCAATAATAGATGGATTTAAACCTGAAAGCATTAGAGTGGTGAAACATTTGAGATTAAAGTGGTCACTACAGAAAGCATTTAGGCAATACAGGAGTTATGCAGTATAAAGCATTGTAAGTTACAAAGAATGGTCAATTAGTTACAAATTTTTCAAGATGGAGTGGATTGTTTACAGGATAAGTACCAGTCAGAGTTGCAGAAACATTACTATAATAAACCAGTAAACTGTTTAAATTTAAAAGCTGTCAGCACATGATTTACACCTAAATGGCCACCGCACTCTTTGAAGCACTCACAAATTCACAAGAAAAATATCCCAAAAGAAACAACCGATAAGTGGTATGTGTGTGTAAGTAAACTAAGTGAAAACACCGGTCCACTGCGTGAAACTGCATAAGGCAGGAACAGTCCCCAACACTAGCCAACACCAAAATATTTCCAGGATGTGTGCAGGTCAAATAATTAGACATATGAATTTCTAAGTCAATAGGAATCAATACGGATTTTAGATATCAATAATTAACTATTTCCTTCTTATAATGGATAATTATTTTTTACTGGTGTCTGGACCATCTTGCATGAACCTCAACTATTCCAGCGAGTAGCTACCTCTAACCAGCACATGTATGGAATAACTTTATCCACCAAGGCCTAGGCAACCTAGCATCTTCATCTATGCTGAAACTGAAACCTTACTCTTGCATGCTTTTTGTCCACTTTATTGACCGATAGGCCATACTTTTGGGTGCTCTTGTAATGGATAATTTTCTTGGAAAAAATGGCCAATATAGAAATACTCCAATCCATTCTGAATATAAGAGAAACCCTTTATGAATTTATAATACTAATTTATTGTTAAGTGATAAGAGTTGTGTTAGAGTCACACAACAATGTGGGATGTGACTATTTGTCTCCTTATATGGTTTTGGACAATCCTTACCTTATGAGCTAGTCTTTTTGAGTTGATTAAAGTCCCAAGGTCCATTTATTTAGCAATTGTTTTATGGCCTAAAAGGGAGTAACAAAGGTCTTAAATTACTCAACCTACTGTCTTAAGCTTTCGGGTTGGATCCTCATATCAAGACCAAGCTTTGGCATACCTGTTATCGCACTCATAACTTGGCAATGAGGTACACGTGTCAACCCCAAAATCAGTTATTTGCATTAAAGTCCACGTCTCAAACCCATCATCAAGATACTCGTGTAATATTCCACATTAGGTAGATAAGGGAATTCAAAGTGATTTTATAAAGATGTTATGTTGTCTTACGATTTTGAGTCGATGCTCACATTCTTCCACGAGATGTTAAAAATACATTACTACAAGAGAAACAGTGAGAATTAAATGGGGACGATCTCACAATATAAGGAAGAGTTTTGGCTACTTGTAATAGAATATTTTCTGGCATTAGAAGGATTTTTGGAAAAAATCATCATAGAACTTTTTGATGAAATCATCATAGAACTCATTTATCAAAAAAGTAAAAACAAAAAATAAAAACATTATAAGAAACAGCTAAACCTTTTTAAAGGTTTCTGGCCAGCGAAGACTTGCTCTAAAGTGTGTGTGTGTGTATATATATATATATATATATATATATATCTTTTCTTTCTAAGTAAATCCCTTCTATGTGGTGCATTTCAGTACTTTGTTGGTACCAGCATGACAGTATTTATGCTGAAACTAAAATTAATTGTAATTTCTTTCAAGACCTCAAGCATTGTGAAAGTAGCTACATTTGCTTTAAACATTCTCGATCTAGCAAACCAGGATCGATCATAAAACACCAGATGTATATTTTAGATTGATGAAGTGAATATCAACTGATCAAACAAACTAAAGCATTGATCCAATACATAGGTCATGGTCAAAATAAAACCAAATCCAGAAAGTATACCCCTAATGTTCTAAAACTTTCTATGAGCTTGTAAATTGCTTCATGAAGTTGTAAGTAAGTTGCAGCACACTGCAAGTATCAGATAGATTACCAAACATCTTACTTATCCAAAACAAAGAAAAAAGATTATCATGCATCTGAAAACTGTTTTTATTACACCGCTCAAACACAACCCATCATATGAAAATGCTCAGATCCACCAGAACATCATCACAGCCAATACAACCGTGCTTAGAAACGTCAAAAAAACTATCATTATAGCCATTGGTATGTTTATTAAGTGTAGCTACATTGTCAAAATCCAGTTAGTGACAGCATCCAGAAATCTAAAGGTGAAAATATCACGAGTCTACAATGCAGAATTACCTTTCTGCGTTAAGAATGCTGTCATTAAACCACCAGGTGCAAGAACAACATTGAAGTATAATAGCACATAGGCTATGCTTGCTGGAAGAACAGGTTGTCTAACATATTCAAACCATCCATGCTTTATAGCTTCTAGACCGACTCCCACTGAAAACAAACAACGGGCTTAGTATGAAATTGAAATATATTTCCACCTTCAACGAAACTGAACTCAAGAGAAGATACCTATATTTTCTGATTTTAGTGAAGACGGGAAGGAACAACTGAAACAAGTTTCCACAGCACGGTCAAGAACCCCAGAGGAAAGCTTGTTGGTTAGCCATGTCAGAGATACCTAGTAAAAGCGTGATCAAATCTGAGTGCTATGCAGTGCTTTAAACTTCAAACCACAGAATGAAATAGAACCAGGACTATGATTTACCACAATAGGAAGTGCCCCCATCATCATACCAGCAGCAATTTTTAAGCATACCACTGGTTCATATTTAGAGAGAAGAATGCCAAATAATGCTGCTCCAACAATCTACAGTAATCCCCCAAAAAGGGAGAATTACAAGATAAATGATAAAAGACTAAGTTTATTAACTTAAATGATACTCACTTTCGAAATTCAAATTATTTGATAAACTAAACTCAACAGAAACACAATATCAATACTTTTGAATATAATTGTCTGATCATTGATATCCGTTATGCTGCAGAAGAAGCGAAACAAAGCTGCCAATTGATGTGGCTATTACCTCGCATAAGTGGTCAATACGGCTTAGAATAGCATTTGCTTGAGCAAGAGCAACTGGGCGATTGGTTCCAGCTAACTGTATAAATAAGATTCTAAATTAGAAATTGCTCAAGCACAGATAAGGGTCAAAAAGTGAGACACAGGGGACAAAACAAAGTTCAATCAGTAATACCAAAACAACCCAATCACGCTCCACTGCAACCCCCAATGCCAACCCAGATAGCCTCTCAACAGCTCCCGCTAGAACAAGCACAATAAACCAAGGACGGAAAAGTATAGATGATGCAGATGTTGGATGAAGAGTAGGACCATGTATAATCATTCCAACAGACACCAACTGGGCAGCTGTCTGACAGAAGAGAAGTATTAGAGAACTCAGGAAATTTTGTTGCATACACCTCTCCTTAGTGTCACACACAGAAAAGGATACCTGGACTATAGATAGACAATTATATGCAGGAACCCTAGGAATCTGATCCATAAGTTTGCCAACCAGAGGACCTCCACCAATTACAGCAAGCTGTACAAGTAAAGCGGGATGTGAGGAATTTCTTTTTTTGTTTGGAACCGGTAAATAAGTACTTATTGATAAAACAACACAACACTAAGATGGTGCTTGTAGGTACATAATCTAGGAACCTCCTGTACAAAAACAACAAAGCAAATAATTATCTTCTAGCCTTTATTCTTTTGTATCACTTACTAATGAATACCTTAGCAAAGAAGCCCATCAGTGCTACAGGAAGAAGGCTAGGATGAATCAACGCAATGGCAGCAGGTGAGGCAAAATTCCAAAGTTGTTCCACCATATTCCCAGCCAGGCAACTAGCATATAAAGCTGCTTGAATGCACTTGACATCAGAAATCTATAAAATGATGAATTACAGAAATAATGCAACTACTGAATGACTGATCATGTTTTCAGAGTCAAACTACTTGAAGATAAAAGATTTGAATTGGAGCTCTCAAATCTGCAGCTTGTACAATGATTTTGTTTCTCCAAATAGTCCATTAAACTTATCAAATCTGATATATAAGATATTATATATTTATCTCTGAACCTCGTCTTATCCACACTTCCAAAGGACCTCAATAGATTCTCAAAGTATTAGCATTTTACAGAAGTATCCTTTGGTAAATTCCAAACTAGGTTGAGGCTCAGCGTTTATCATCAGTTTGGAATATAGCAGACAGTAACTCATGCACTTTCAGACATAAGTTAAGCTTCTGCCACTACAATATGAGATTCCACTCAACTTAAGAGGAAAGACTAACCGTATAACCCTGCTGGATGAGCAGGAGTTGCAGCAATAATATTCTGCTCCTCCTCTGATAAGACCTGTTCAACATCAATAATAGAAAAATCAAAAGTGCAGTAGTGATAGTTAGATGGGAGCAGGGGCACTAGAAATGATTGAGCAGAATTATTCATGACAAATCCTACAGGTAATGTTGTCAAGAGAGTGTCCACAAATGTGCCCTTGGCTAGCAGATTTAGTGCTTCAGTTTCCAGAATATCAGATTTGAGATGAAGAACAGGTACTGAACAGCCACAATCATCAGTTACAACATCATCCCAAACCTCTTGATCAGTTGCAATGTCAGTCAAGACGTCAGTATTTATGGAACATCTAGTGTTAAGATTTCCAACCCTGCATTGAAAGAAACGAAGTTAAATTGCAATGACAATCCATGACTCTTTCGGATAAAGATGACTATCAACTACTCTCACATTGCATTGCTATTTTGTGTGGTGCTACGTATGCAGATTTGGAATTAGTAAAACCACGACAAAAACTGAACATCATTATTGTCAACTACAAGCTACCTGCCAGTGAACATGCAATATTTATTCTAGTGATAATAATTTATCACTTGCCAAATAACACCAAAAGTTAAGACCAGTGCTTGCTTCAATTCCGTGCAACATGTGCTCGTGTGCAACAACAGTGACTATGCTTCAACTGCAAGAGAGTTGGGGAACACATGTCCCACATATGTGCGAGTGTACATGTATATGTATTGAATGCATGCATGTGTTCCCAATTACTTGTAGGACACACGACGACAAACTATTAACACAATTTAAGCCTCTTCCTTTAGACCTTGCAAATCGCAAACAAATAGGATCCAAAAGCAAGATATGTTTTCTGAGTGGAAGCAAGAGCCCAACTAATGAAAACGAAGATAAAAGGTACAGGGCAAAGGAGAACATGATATACAAATTACAAAAGATTTACATAGGGCCATGCCCACAAATCTCTTCTGGAAGGCAGCAAGAAATATCCTGTTCAATCCTGTTACTATACATAATAGAGAAGCCAGTTACTAGTTCATCCCGCAATAATGTCAAAAGCATACTCCTATCTCGAAATACAATTCAATTGCACTGAAGCCAAATGCACCAAACAGGTTTACAAGATTTAACTTCATTTGTAATCCAATGATAAAGAAGTCACTCAAACTGCATTACACGACTCACCCATAGTGCCAATTGATCTCCATTATGACACCCTAGCAAATGATAACAAGACTGAATGTCCATGAGACTTAATTTACATTCACTCCTATTAATGTGGGATACTCAGAAAAGTTTGAACTACTCCTACAGTTCTAGTCTTCTAGAAGTGACAACTTCGCCAAATACCTCGGCCTTACTGCAATAAGTACTGACAGTCCAATTACATTCATCCGTTGTTGACGATAAACATACTAATTAGTATTTCTTTTATTGGTATAAACATAGTAATGACAAAGGATTACACTGGCTATGATGTTGTTGTTATAAATGTTCCACTACAGGACTGATAAAAAATATTAACCACCCAATGGTAGAACCAACATTGATACACATACCGGAGATGCTGTTTATGTGTAGAATGCCAGAAAATTAGATGACAAGAACAATAACATATGCATCAGTCTGTCAGATCATCATACACATTACTAAATCAGCAATCACAATGTACAGTGAAAAGCATAACTGCGAATAGCACCTTTGACGACGAGAAGAGAAGCAAGGACGTATTCTAAATGAAGACGACGACGTAAGAGGAGCTTGACGGAGTGTAAGGAAGGCGGACCAAGGTTGAGCGTGAGAAACAACAACCACCATGGCGCACTGCTCATACAGCCTTCGGGTAAATCCTAGGGTTTCGTCATTCGATTGAATTTGGGAATTTTTGGATGAAATGAATGGTTATCTGGATTGCCCTTTGCTTAAGGCCAGAATTTCGTTGCTGACGTGTTTAGAATTTCTAAACTGTTGGCTAGTATTTGCTCCTAACGCAAATTGTTCAATTGGTCCCTAAGTGTGATTCAACCTGTATTTTTTTTCCCCACGGTTCTACATAGTAATATCAACACCTTTTCAGTATTGACAACTCTGGATGTGAAGAAAGAACGAGGTGTTTGGCCAAGTTTTTTTTAAGTGTTTCTGTCTTATAAGAAATTCTTCTTTGGCCAAATAATCTCTTTTTAGAAGTAGAAATATTTTTTTCAGAAGTCAAAAAGTGTTTTTAGATGAGAAGAGAAACAGAAATACCAATTTGGTGCTTCTGGAGAATGCATTTTTGTTTATTCATTGAAAAAAAAATTGGGTAGGGCAATGGGGTAGAGCGGGAGTAAGAAAAAAAATTCATATTTTTTAATAATTTTTTTTTATAAAAATAACAACAAATATGAAATAGAAATTTGAGGATGCGTACGGCAATGGAGGTGGGGTAAGAAAAAAAATTATATTTTTTAATAATTTTTTTTATAAAAGTAATAAAATATGAAATAGAAATTTGAGGATGGGGTAGGGGTAGAGCGGGGTAAGAAAAAAATTCATATTTTTTAATAATTTTTTTATAAAAGTAACAAAAAATATGAAATAGAAATTTGAGGACGGGGTAGGACAATGGGGTGGGGGTAGGGGTAGGGCGGGGGTAAGAAAAAATTTCATATTTTCAATCATTTTTTATAAAAGTAATCAAAATATGAAATAGAAATTTGAGGATGGGGTGGGGTTGGGGGTAGGGCGGGTAAGGGGGAAGAAAAAAAATCATATTTTTTATAAATGTAAAAAAAAATATGACATAAAAAATTAAGGATGGGTGGGGGTAGGTGTGGGTAGGGCGGGGGTAAGTTTGGACATATTTGAGTCATTGACTAATATTGTCGTTACATTTCTTATGTATGATATAAGATTTTTTTTATTAAATGTTGCAATTAAATAATTTTAAAAAATGTAAAGATATACTAATTTTTAGAAACATATGATAGAAAAGAATATTTTAAATATTTTTAAATCTATTAAAAAGAATATTCGAGTAAATTTGCATAAATGTTGGTCAAACAGAAAACTGTTTATGTTTCTTAGAAGCACTTCTATAATTATAGGTCAAACACCCTAATCGATTCTCAGAGCAGAAACATCTTTCCAAAAGCTTGATCAAACAAACCCTAATTAGACAAGATCAACAAATCATTATTCATTAAAAAATAACTTTATACTAATGTATTTGTCGTTATTATTGGTATGAACGAACCAGACGGTAGGGATCCGGGAGTCTAAAACAGAAAAAAATTATGTTTATATCTTAAGGTTAGGGATGACAAATGGGGCAGGGCGGGGTAGGACAGGTCAAACGTTAAATGGGGCATGGTAGGGCAATGCTTAAACGAGACAGGGCAGGGCGGGACAGGTCAAAACACATTTTTAGAAAATTCTAAATAGGGCACGACAATTAATAGGTTATAATTTTTAGAAAATTCTAACTAGTTTGGATTGTGAAATTATAATCTGTTACGATGGATTGTACTTGTTAGAATTTGATAAAAATTTATAGAGTTATGCGTATCGCGCTTTTTACCTCGGTGCGAGCGGTATCATGACATTGCTCTTTGGCGCGGTTCCCTGGATGGAGCAATAATGCTGATTTTGAGGAGTCGCCACCTAATTAGTTAAGTGAATTAGGACACTTGATTTATTGCAATAAAAATACTGCAATTAATCTTCATTTAATGGTCTGCGAAATTAATGAGATTTTGGACCATGGTTCTTTATTATCCTAAAGGGAAGGGATTAGGCATCCTTTAAGATCCGCTAACTTGCGGTTATTCGTTCAAATCTAGGTTAATTATTTATTGCCCTTTTTATTCTACCTATTCTAAGCATTTTTCATAATTTATAATTAAAATAAAGTGCGATACAAAATAATAAAACTAAAATTAAATGCGACATAAAATAAAACTTCGGGACATCTTTTAGCCTTTTTTAAGCCCTCTGCACAAGATGATCTCCGGGTACCTGCATAAACACTTAGTAAAAGTGTTAGTAATAGAATAAATAATTTTAAAGTAATGACAGGAATTAACAAGTAAGCCAAAAATAAATCTGTCTTTGTACAGGGGAGGCCTTGGAAATCAGACGGAGATTCCTTCATCGGCCAATATTGTTAAAAACAATAAAATAAATAAAACCTTCAGATCCGCGCCAAAACAGTAATAGTTTTAAACACAGAGGGCTCAAATATATATAAAAATAAAGTGGGACATCCTAAACAAGTGCTAGTGCAAGACCGCCTCACAAGACACGTTGGTTATCCTGTGTAAGTAGAAGAAATCATCAACGCCCAGAAAGCTTCATTATATTTTATTTTTCCGTCTTTGCAACTGTAGAGGCCTAAAAAATCGACGTATAACTTTTTCATTGGCCATAAGTGTAGTATCATGTTCAAATCAGTCAATACCAACAGTGTAGTATTTGTTCTAAATCAGTTTAATAAAAATAAGAGGGGCAAAATCGTCCAAAAAATAGTCCAAACCCCCATGAACAGTAAACATCAAAACAATGAGTGAAATAGCAACATCACAGCAGCAGTGGTTCGCCGGAAACCACATTCCCACCGGGAAAACTCAGAACGACGTCGGAACAGCCCCAAAAAAATAGTATATAATCAGATAAATAGCAAAAGTACAAAAACCAGTCTGTCAACAAAAGAAAAATAGCATAAACAATAACCACGACTGCTCCGGTGGCAACACCAAATGGGGGCAGATTAACAACAACGAATCAGGGAATCCGGTTCGTCGGAAACCGTAAATAGCCAAAATATTACAAACATAAAAATGAAACAATGAGTCGTACGAAAATGCAGAACAATAGATGAATCCGGGAAAGGTCACCGGAAAAACTCAAAACGTCGCCGGAAATGGTGAAAATAACCAACAAGAGAGATAACAACAATCTATTGGCGTCGAGTTCGCAACTCGGCCAGTTCAAAACCGTAATAATCAGTCCTACAAACACAAAAATATAGCAATAAAGAAAGAGAACAATATAGTGAGCATTGTTATGTGTTGATATCGGCGGGGGTGTTGGTGGACATCGACGGAGAGGTGTGGGTGTAATTCGCCGGAGATGGAACTCCGGCGAAGGGGTGATGTGGGGATCGACGGAATTAATGGGGTTCGCCGGATGGGTGTGCGCTATGTGTTGGAGGTGTAAAGAGCACTGGAGGGACGCGAGCGGTGGTGATGGTTCGCCGAGCTATGAGCTCGGCGACGGCAGCAGAGGTTGAGGTGTTGGGTGAGACCTAAAAATGAAAGGAGTATAATAGAGGGGTGTGCGGTGATGTTGTTACGTAAATTCGCCTCTTTTTAGAATGGGCGGATAGTGTTTTATTTATAGGGTAGATATTTAGGTTTAGGGTTTGGTATTTGTGGGAAATGAAAAGTGATATTTGATTTTAGGGGGAAAATAAAAGAGGGTGTTTGGATGAAATTAAAAATGGTGTTGGATTGGAATGATTCGGATTGGGCCTCGGACTGGTTTGACAAAAATATAAAACATGTTAATTATTTAAATGAAAAAATATTTAAAAAAAATGCAAGATTATTAAAATGCAAATGATGATGCAATAATAATAAAATACAATATTTAACAAATGTTTAATGTCTAATTAAAAATTAAAACGGGATGTCAATTAATTATTTAAAGAGATGCAAATATTATTAAAATAAACGACTGTGTAATAATAATAATAGAAACATAATATTAACAAAGACATAATGCTTAATTTAAAATAAAACGATAAAAATGCAAAAAATGATGATTAGAATGTGGTGTTCTAAAACACATAAAATTGCAACAAATATACGAAAAATGGGTCAAAATTGACTGTCAACAGTACATCTTTCTGTTACGGTCATATTGAGACTTTACGGGGATTAAACTGACTTACGATTTGAAAGTTATCACTGTTTAAAATTTCTGTCTCGAATCAATCTAAATCTGGAAGGACATAATGTATAACGTAAAAATTGTACAAATCGGTAAAGAATCTGAAAGTTTGTGATGTGGCGCTGCCGTCAAACCCTAGGAGGAGTCGCAGCGCTCCATCATGGAACCGCGGCGCCTCAACTCCAGAAATGTCAAATTCGAATTTCCGAAGCCCTAAAACTAGTTCAGGGTCAGATCTTCAGATCCATCATTGTTCCCTTTCATTATCTAACAACACATTCATACCATTATCCAATCCGCTTCGTTAACCGTCTCGATGCGCGTATTGAAATCGAACGATTTACGTCGACTCGATGAGTTAGATTGAAATAACTTCCTCGATTACATCATTGTTCAACAGTTTCAGAGACAAATATTATGCTCTCTTGAGATTTTAAGGTTTTTGAAACTTTTAAAAGACAAAATTTAGATCTAGACAAATCCTAACTCATATTATCATTAATATTCATTGTTATAATCATACAAAAAGCCCAGGCTCTGATACCACTATAGGGGGTTTGTCGGGTTAAATCTTGTTATACCAGTGGTTCGGGCACTGGCCATGATCGAGTCTGTCAGCCGCGCTGATTGATTGTAGACATGGCGCGCAATCGAGCATGGCGCTAAAATCTTGAGGTCATTTGGAGTTTGTGGCCATGGCCGAAGTCAGTCGCGGCCTAAATCTTGAGGGTCATTGGAGTTTCAGTGTGGCCTGGAAGCAGACCGTATTTGGAAGATCTGAGTCATGAGTTGCTGTGTAGATCTGAGCGGAAAAAACTTAGGAAAGTCAGTTTTTTCTTTTAAAAGGCCTTGGGAGGGTGACAAGTGTCCCCATCGATTCTGCGTCGTTATATTGACCAAGTCTTAAAGACTCGGTCATACTTCATCTCTCTCTCTCTCTTAGACAACAGCTCTTCTTTCTCTCTTAAATTATTTCAAGCTCCTCCTTCTCTAAAACTCCGAGGTATTCTAGCCTTAGGAAAATCTGAAAAGTTAAGAACAAAAGGAAGCTTGTGGCTAGCTAATGGTGGTGTTCTTAGCGAAGCTAGCAAAATATTTGGAATAAGTTTGGCTAAAACTCTAAGGTAATGATTCTTCCTTTAGATTTAGTTTATAGTGTTGCATGTTAGGAAGAAAGTATTTGTGGTAGTAAATAATGCTCCTAGAATCATTGATGCTTTAGAAATGTGGTTTGGATATGAGAAATGGGTTAAGAAGAGATTATGAGCATGTTGTAGCCTACAAACTACTTTAGAATTGTTAAGTGTATTATTAGAACTTGTGGGGCGAATTTTACACACCCAGATTAGATGTGTAATCCCACTTTGTGTTGGTTTGGATGTTGGGCCTTAAGGAGGCGTTTGAGCGTTGAAAATCGGCCTTTGAAAAGGTGGCAAGTGAGTAGAAACAAAGGAAATCTTGCCAATTTTCCTTAGGAATTAATAACTTGAATTTGGAATTTCTACATTGAAATTAGAGGTTAATAAGCATGTATGGTTATTATAGGTTGACATATTACTTGCGGTAGTTGGACTTAGCAAGTGGATTGACCGAAGAGGTATGTAGAGCTCTCCTATCTCTTGAGCATGAATAGTTGTATCTATGTAGTACGGTATCGTCTGAGATTTGATAATCTACACTTGTTTTAAGGTATATGATACTTGTTTCATTTCAAAAGTATAAGTCCCTTGGGTTGAGGGAAAATGTATTTGACAAAGGTATAACGCTAATATAAGGACTTTATGGGAAGTTGGTTATATTAGTTTTCTTGAAAGGTTCACAAAGAAAGGTTTACTCTAATTAAAACAAGTACGGGTAAAGGATTTGAAAATGAGAAAGGTGAATTGATTTTTAGGCATTGGTTGCCTAAGGTTTTAAAGGAAATGAAGTCACTTGATTTAGAAGCTTATTATAATTCTAAAAGGGAATGTGACTTGGTTTGAAAAGAAATTGTAACTTGATACTATGGTGATTAGTATCTTGAAATTTTTGTATAAAAATGAGCTATTTTCTTAAAAGGTTAGAAGTACATGGTACTTGGGTTAAATTCCCGGATTTCTATTAAAAGACATGTTAGTGCCTTAAGTATACTAAAATGAGAGGATATATTAATAATGTTAATAAGAAGTTAGGGGATTTCTTAACTTGCTTATGTATGATATGATAGGCCGGTAGTGCTTATGTTGTGATATGATAGGCCGGTAGTACTTATGTTGTGATATGATAGGCCGGTAGTGCTTATGTTATGTATGATAGCCGGATGAGTTATGTTATATATTTGTATTATTACGGGGTAAACCCCGGATTATTATCTATGCCATGGATTTGCTACCCATGATGCGAGTCGTGACTGCGCACTCATGCGGATCGGACGCGGGATCCGTGCGGGTGAAATAGTCTCGTGCGAGTACGGCGATGGTACTCATGCGGATCGCGGGATCCGTGCGGGTGAAATAGTCCCGTGGCGAGGCGGATGACCTCATGCGGGTCCACAAGACCCGTGCGGTGAAATAGTCCCGAGTAGGATTGCTTAATGATCTACAGGCGAGGTACCTGTTTTGATCGTGAGCCTCCTATTTTTATGCTATAAGCTTTATACTTATTACTCTCATTGTTAGTAAGGCCTGATGTAAGAAATTGATTTTTATCTATGACTCGGCTTATGTTTGACTTATGATATTACTATAGTATTTTCGATTTACATACTTGTGCGTTGTGTCGCGACCCGCTTCGCCGAAGTGCGTTAAATCTGCGGTAAGGGTAAGCGGTGTGGATCCTCGTTCTTAGGATCACTATTAGGTGTCGAAGCTCCATTCCTCGGAAGCTTGTGTATTAGTGCGGACATTCCACGATCTTATAGGTATTTTGTACATTCGAGGGTATGGCGGGGCCTGTCATCCACGATTGTTATCTTTAAGTGCGTAGTCACATTTATGTTTTGGGCTCTAAGAACCGGTTGTACTCTTATACATTGTTAAGTATGTTTTATGGAAAGCGACCTTATCGGTGGCGATGATGTTACCCTTTTTATAAGTTATGTGTTATGTATGTTCATTCTTTATTCTCGACATATACAGCGAGTACCGGTAAGTACGATCGCGGCGAGGTTGGGTCGTGACAAAAGTGGTATCGAGCGATTAGTCCTCGGAAAGTGTCCATGACAGTGTCTAGTAAGTCTTGATTATCGGTGTGTCGTGCACGCATCTATAATCGAGGAGGCTGCGAGATATTTAGGATTGGTTTCCATTCTTTCACTCTAAGATCGTGCAATAGAGTGAGTTATAGGTTGAACCTCCTCGATGTTTTCCTTTATGTATCGATTATGCCTCGCGCATGAAACCGCGGCCCGAAGGGCAAGCGGTGGAGGAACTACTAGTATAGCAAAGGGTTACGAGCCTGAGCCCGATCACTACCGGATGAGGTGTTTGAGCAGCGAGTTCTCTGGCGTCGCCATGACTTGATGCGAGGCGGCGGCGCTACCAGCCGCGGTACGAGCCTCGATCCAGCGGCGGCGAGAGGATATGAGCTCTGAGAGATAGCGATTCTGCGAGATCGTGGCGAACGTGAGATAAGTGAAACGGCGATTCATTTGTACCGTAGTTCGGCACCAGCTGCTTGAGAAGTGAGGACTTTTGAGTTACGGCCACGAGTTTTATGGGTCGAGGCACGAGGATGATCCTCGGGAGTTTATCAAGCGATTCTGACGGATCATGAAGTCATCGGGGCTTGAGACCGAGTCGGTGGTACTAGGTTCGCATCGTGCGGGACAGCTGCGATTGGTGGTATGATTCATGGGAAGCTGTCGGGAGCATGCGGCTTCAGTATTTGGGACGAGTTCTCAGCGTTCTGCCCATTTCTTGCCTCGCAGATGAGGAGGGCTCGGGCGATAGATTTTGACATTGAGGCGAGTGGGCGGGCGGTTCGGGAGTCTGATGTGAGTTTGACTCATTGGCTCGGTATGTGCCCGCTTTGTATGACATGGAGGGCGAGTGCCGGTATGTCACGAGACTCGATGATCACTTGGCGAAGTTGCGGGAGTAGCTCTTGGTGGGCATGGACATTGCCGCGTGCGAGCATATGCGCTTAGGTGTGAGGCGGTAAGCGGATCGATATGTATCAGCGAAGAGGCGGGCGGCGAGGTCCTCTGGTAGTTTTAGGGTAGCAACCCGTGACGATTTGTACCACAATGGTCAGGCGCTCCTCCCGCGTGCCGGGGCGTCACAGAATATTCGAGAGCAGGCGGGTTCGAGGCTTGGGTTTCGGAGGACGAGTTCGGTCGAGATGAGGCCACCTATGCCTCGGTGTGGTCGATGTGGTGATTGCCATTATAGAAGTGTCGTGTTCCTCCGGGAGCTTATTACTCTTGTGGCGGCGAGGCCGTTTGAAGAAGATTGTCAGAGCAGGCGGCGGAAATGCTATAGCTCGGCCGATTCGATTCTTTGGTGCTTCATCTTGATTGTTATGCGCCGGGCGAGGGTGTTCCGCGGGCGGCGAGCGCGGCGAAGTCGTGGCGGGGTTCTAGTTCCGGTCCTCGAGCCGCGTCTATGCTATGTCGATCGTCGAGGACCGGGCGTCACCGGCGTCGCGAGTGCATTATTGGTTTCTTGATGTGATGTATATGCTTTGATAGATCCGAGTTCTACCTTGTCTATATATCTCCTCATATTCTTTGGTAGAATAGGAATAGAGCGAGTCCATAGAATCTTTTGAGGTGGCTCTGGCAGTGGTGTCTTGATGGTAGGCGGCGGGTATATAAGGCTTGCCAGTGACTATAGATGGTCGTCGGACTCTGGCGACTTGATAGAGTTGGATATGGCGGACCGATGTGATTATGGGTATGGATTGGCTAGCGTCTTGCTATGCCAATGTGAGCAGAGAGAGGTTAGTTCGGTTCCGGTTTCTGGTGGCCGGTTGCTCAGTGGAAGGGAATCTTTGCGTCGCAGGGGTAGGTTTATTTCTTACCTCGAGGCTATGAAGATGATCTGGAAGGGTATATTTACCATTTAGTTCGGGTATTCGATCACGTCTTTGAGATCTGGACCTTGATCGATTCCGGTTGTTAGAGAGTTTCGGGCGTATTCAGGGCGAGCAGGGTATTCCTCAGAGGAGATTGAGTTTTGCATTGATTTGGCGCGGATACTCGTAGATATCTATTAGCCATACGAGGATGTGCCTGCCGATTTGAAGGAGTTGAAGGACCGGTGAAAGATTTCTTTGGAGAAAGGCTTTATTAGGCAAGTGTTTCTCGCAGGGGCGCGATGTTATTTGTAAAGAAGAAGGATGGGGCCAGCTGCGTATGTGTATTGATTCTGACGGTGAACAAGGTAACTATCGAAGCAGTATCCTCCCGGGATTGGCGATTTGTTTGACGATTGCGAGTGCAAAGTGTTTTTCAAGATAGACTGCGATGCAGTTTATCATCAGTGCGAGTTAGAGATAGATATCTCAAAGCTGCATTCGGGACCGTATGGGCCTTATGAGTTCGGTGATGTCTTTGGTGACCAGCCCGTGGTGTTCATGGATTTGATGAATAGGGTGTTCGAGCCATTCTTGAATATGTTCGTTATAGTGTTTATTGATGATATCTTGGTGTATTCGCGCCTGAGCGAGGCATCTGAATCGTTTGAGGGCGGTTTTGGGGTCTCGAGGCCGTGATTGTATGCGAGTTCTCGAAGTGCGAGTTAGTTAGCTTGATGGCTTTCTTAGGGCATGTTATGGGTAGCGGTATTGAGTTGTCTGACTAAGATTGGCGATCAGACTTGGCGGACCAGCTACAAGCCGGAGTGCGCGACTTTGGGCACTTGCGGCTATTATCGGAGGTTTGTAGAAAAGTTTGCTTATTCCAGCGCCTTTGACTAAGTGACTCGGAGAAAGCGGCTATGTTAGGTGGGCGGATACTTGTGAGAAAGTTTCGATTGCTAAAGGAGAAGTTGGCGCCCTTGAGTTCTTACTCTTGGAGGGCTTAGATGGATATGTGGTTTTATTGTGGCGCGTCGGTGTCGGGCTTGGAGTGCGTCTTGATGCGGCGCAGCGAGTTATAACTTATGCGTCTCGGCGGCAAGGCATGAGAAGAACTATCTCGCGCGTGACTTGGAGTTGGTAGCGATGATTCGTACCTTGAAGATGCGGAACCTTATTTATATAGATGCGTGTGGACATTTACGAACGCGAGTCTCGGTATATCTTGACGAGAGGAGCCGAACTTGCGGCGAGGCGGTGGTTGGAGCTACTTGGGATTACGATGTTGATATTCTATACCACGGGAAGGCGGCGTAGTTCTGAGATGCCGCAGTCGCGGATCGATGGGTAGTGCATGCGATGTTGACCAGAGAAGAGATTTGGTCAGAGTTACATCAATGCGAGCCTTGGGGTTCGTTGGTTGATTACATTAGTAGCGGTCGGGTTCGAGAGGTTCCGAGTCTTCCATCGTCGAGGAGGTGAAGAGCGGCGATATGAGATCCGATTTTGATGCGATGCAGAGATCTGCATTCGAGAAAGAGATGAGTCTATTTGAGGTAGCGCCGGATGGGTGCTAAGATTCGAGGCGGTTGTGTGTTCCCGATGTAGCGAGGACTTCGTCGGATTACGGGGAGGCCTGCGCGGTGCTCGTTATTCTATTCATCCGGTCGACTAAGATGTATCATGACCTCGGATCGTGTATTGGTGGGATGACACAAAGAGGGGCGTTGCGGAGTTAAGTAGCGCGATGCGGTGTCGGCGAGTTAAGGTTGAGCACCAGAAGCCCGGTGGGCTGTTGTAGGCTATTGATATTCCGACTTGGAAGTGGGAGGTGATAAATGTGGATTTTATTACAGGGCTACCTACCACCGGAGAGCGTGATTCCATTTGGGTGATTGTCGGCGGTGTGAAATCAGCCCATTTTCTTCAGTGAAACGGCGTTCTCGGTGAGACTACGCGGATTATATATTAGAGATTGTGAGACTACGGAATCGGTGTCGATTATATCGAGATAGAGCCAGTCTCGGCTAACACGGAGGTCTTTTGAGAAGGATTAGGGACACGAGTGAGTCTCGATCTGCATTTCACCCTCGGGTAGCGGGACAGCGCGACTATCGAACAACGAGGATATCTTTGCGGGCTTGTGTTATTGATTTGAGGGTATTGGGAGGATCATTTGCCTCTTGTAGAGTTTGCTTACAACAACGGCTACCATTCCGGTATTCGGATGGCGCGCATGAGGCCTTATACGGGAGAAAGTGCAGTCACCGATAGTTTGGTTCGAGTGGGAGAAGTTCGATTAGTCGGGCGGACTTAGTTCGTGACGATGGATAAGGTGAAGCTTATCCAGGGCGGTTGTTGGCGTATGAGTCGTCAGAAGTCGTATGCAGATCATCGGCGTCGACACTTAGAATTTGAGATAAATGATTGGTTTTTTCTAAAGGTATCGCCCATGAAGGGCGTGATGAGATTTGGAAAGAAGGGGAAGCTTAGCCCAAGGTACATTGGGCGTATCGGATGTCCGTAGGGTAGGCGGGGTTGCTATGAGTTAGATCGTCGTCCGATTTGGAGGCGGTACATCCAGTTTTCCATGTGTCCGTATTGCGGAGATGTATTGGAGATCCATCTAGAGTGCACCGGTTCATGATGTCAGTGGCGAGGAGTTATCGTATGAGGAGAGTCATGGCGATACTCGATCGGCGAGTTAAGCGACGGACGAAGGGCGTAGCCGTCAGTGCTTATGGCGGGCGAGCAGGAGGAAATGGCGTGGGAAGCGAGAGGATGACATGATGAAGAAATATCCTCACTTATTCCTATACCTCCGGGTAACCCACGTTCTAAATTGTTGGTCTTTAAATTTAGTACTTATGCTTGAGTTTTGTTGTGGCGTGTGGGCGTCTTTATTTGATACATGTCGATATCGTGATTTGAGTAAGTTAGAAGGAACATTCGACGAATGTTTCTAAGGGAGAATGTTATACCGTGGTTCGAACTGGACATGATCGAAGTCTCAGCCGTGGCCTCCGGGCAGTGGCGCGGCGGGTGATTGTAAATGGCCGGAAGTCGAGGCGCGGCGCTAAATCTTGAGGGTCATTGGAGTTTCAGTGCCATGGCCGGAATCAGTCGCCGCGCTAAATCTTGAGGGTCATTGGAGTTTCGATCTTGTGGCCGGAAGCGAACGCGGCAGCCGGAAGATCTGGTCCGCGGAGATTCTGCGTGCCATGGCCCAGAAACGAAGCTGGCCAGTAGGCGGATCAGGCGGAAAAACTTAGGAAAGTCAGATTTTTCTTTTAAAAGGCCTTGGGAGGGTGACAAGTGTCCCCCACATCGATTCTGCATGCATTATATTGACCAAGTCTTAAAGACTTGGTCATACTTCATCTCTCTCTCTCTCTTAGACAAAAGCTCTTCCTTCTCTCTTAAATTATTTCAAGCTCCTCCTTCTCTCTAAAACTCCATGAGGTATTCTAGCCTTAGGAAAATCTGAAAAGTTAAGAACAAAAAGGGAAGCTTGTGGCTAGCTTGTGGTGGTGTTCTTGGCAAGGAAGCTAGCAAAAATATTTGGAATAAGTTTGGCTAAAAATCTAAGGTAATGATTCTTCCTTTAGATTTAGTTTATAGTGTTGCATGTTAGGAAGAAAGTACTTGTGGTAGTAAATAATGCTCCTAGAATCATTGCATGCTAGAAATGTGATTTGGATATGACAAATGGGTTAAGAAGAGATTATGAGCATGTTGTAGCCTACAAACTACTTTAGAATTGTTAAGTGTATTATTAGAACTTGTGGGGCAGAATTTTACACACCCAAGATTAGATGTGTAATCCCCTTTGTGTTGGTTTGGATGTTGGGCCTTAAGGAGGCGTTTGGGCGTTGAAAATCGGCCTTTGAAAAAGGTGGCAAGTGAGTAGAAACAAAGGAAATGCTGCCCAATTTTCCTTAGGAATTAATAACTTGAATTTGGAATTTCTACATTGAAATTAGAGGTTAATAAACGCACTATGGTTATTATAGGTTGACATATTACTTGCGGTAGTTGGACTTAGCAAGTGGATTGACCGAAGAGGTATGTAGAGCTTTCCTATCTCTTGAGCATGAATAGTTGTATCTATGTAGTACGGTATACGTACAAGATTTGATAATCTACACTTGTTTTAAGGTATATGATACTTGTTTCATTTCAAAAGTATAAGTCCCTTGGGTTGAGGGAAAATGTATTTGACAAAGGGATAACGCTAATATATGGACTTTATGGGAAGTTGGTTATATTAGTTTTCTTGAAAGGTTCACAAAGAAAGGTTTACTCTAATTAAAACAAGTACGGGTAAAGGATTTGAAAATGAGAAAGGTGAATTGATTTTTAGGCATTGGTTGCCTAAGGTTTTAAAGGAAATGAAGTCACTTGATTTAGAAGCTTATTATAATTCTAAAAGGGAATGTGACTTGTTTTGAAAAGAAATTGTAACTTGATACTATGGTGATTAGTATCTTGGAATTTTTGTATAAAAATGAGCTATTTTCTTAAAAGGTTAGAAGTACATGGTACTTGGGTTAAATTCCCGGATTTCTATTAAAAGACATGTTAGTGCCTTAAGTATACTAAAATGAGAGGATATATTAATAATGTTAATGTCACGCCCCAAATTTTCCTAAGTCTTTACCTAGGGTGTGATGGCACCTGGACAATTATTTTCCACCAGGAGCACCATTTAATTCTCTTTATTTAGAAATTTAAACTTATATTCAAATACGGAGCGATTAATAAAAATAACAATAAAGAAATATGTTTATGACTTTATATGAAAAAAACATAACGCGAGCCCATGCTCGTGCAAATATTGTTTCTACATAGACATACTGACAAAGATTATTCTAAGTTGGAAGGGAGATCATTCCACAGGCATATCGAGACATTGAAACGGCATTACGAACTGACGAGTACCAAGCCCAAACAATGGACTTGGTATGAAAAGAGGTCATGGGACGATCGCTAGCCTCGACGTGAGTCTTTCCTCTATCACCCTTTCTGAAACATGTTAAATAAAGAGTCACCTACCATGCAAATGAGTGAGAACCTTACCCTGCAATTCAAAGTAACACCACAATATTCCAAGCAATCACATTATAACGTAATAAGCATATTGCAAAACATATCAAAGTTACAACATCTTTAAATATGCAACAACTCCTCATAGAAATTCTTGGTTTAACTAACACTTCATTTTATCTCGTATTATACGTTAAGACATTCCTGCATTTCCACATGTTTATTACATTTATATATTTGTGAACGCGTATTCACTTTTCATATTTATATATAGGTAAACATGTATTCATCTTTCATATTTGTTGCGCGTGCAACCCGATCCATTATATTTACGTATTTGTGAACACGTATTCACTTTACGTTTTGTTGCGCGTGCAACCCGATCCATTATGTTTACGTATTTGTGAATGTGTATTCACTTTACGTTTTGTTGCGGCAACCCGATCCATTATATTTACGTATTTGTGAACATATATTCACTTTACGTTTTGTTGCGCGTGCAACCCGATCCATTATGTTTACGTATTTGTGAACGCGTATTCACTTTACGTTTTGTTGCGGCGCAACCCGATCCATTATATATTTATATATTTATGTGAACACGTATTCACTTTTCATATTTTTCGTAAGATCAAATAAATACTATTCTCTTTTCTAACATTACATCATTCATACTTGTAACGATTATAACTTTTTAACCATAACTCCAACTAAGGTGTTTCTCAAATGGAAACTAAGGTAAGACGGGGATCTTTCACTGTACCAAATTTCATTTAAAACTACTTTGGGTAACTAACACAAATTTATCCTCAAAACAGCCACATGAAATTTGTTTCGGCAGAATTTTTATTAAACAGCACCCAATCTTATAATAGTCATAACTCCTAATCTGTAAACCCGTTCAATCCCCATAAATTCTCAAAACGACGAGAACAGAGAGCTACACGTCTCCATGTGAACCATTCTTTCATATTCTGTACCATTTGGTACAGTTTTACACTTTTATTCGCTGCCCTTCCTGGATATCGATAGATCCGAGGCAGAAACTTTAAACAGCGATA
Source organism: Przewalskia tangutica (assembly GCA_029844215.1). Classification (NCBI taxonomy): domain Eukaryota; kingdom Viridiplantae; phylum Streptophyta; class Magnoliopsida; order Solanales; family Solanaceae; genus Przewalskia; species Przewalskia tangutica. The sequence continues at coordinate 13,369,111 of CM056731.1, read as the reverse complement.
ACTCTCAATCCGTAAGTCGGATAGACCCCCGTAAGGTCTCAAAATGTCCACAACAAAGAGATCTAGAACTTTCATTTAGCAACAATTCTCATATTCCCCACAGATTAGTACAGTTTTACGTTTCAACGTCCTGCCCTTCTGGATTCCGACGAATCCGAGGCAGCAACTTCAAACTACAATAACTCCCAACTCGTAAGTCCGTTTTAATAAATCTTTATATATATCTGTCCGTAACAGAGAGATTTACAACCATGTAAATTTTCATATAATTCTAATAAGTAAAACTCAATAAAAACAGTCCGTAATTATGCCTTTCCGAATTTCGACCAAATCTAAGGCAGGAACTTTGAACTATGATAACTTTCAAACCGTACGTCCATTTTACCTCATTTTTGGTTCTATATGATCATATTAGAGAGGTGTACAATTCCTCCGAATTTCATCAAATTCTAACAATTATAACTCAGTGAGAACAGTTCGTAAAGTTCATGACGGCTGGTTGTCTAAACAATCAAAAGTTCAATATTTCTTTTCAACACTCAATTCTTATTCTAACATGTATTGAACTAAAAATAAAGGATGTTACCAAGAATTTTTGAGTGAGAAAACTCACCTTGTAAGTGTGAAAAAGATTGTGGTTCGGTTGCTACAACCACCCTTGCTCCTTAGTGTTCCCTAATTTTCTTGTTCTCCTTCCTCCCTTGATATTTTCTTGATTTTTTTCCTTCTTGTTCACTTGTTTTTTTTTCTGATTTTCTAACCTTTATGTTATGTACTTTGTTTGTGTGTAAATACAATGTATAAGTGGAGAGTTTTCTATAACCTATGGGAGGTGGAATGACAAGAGTTGGAGGGGAAATGAAAAGGGGGGAAGAGGTAAAGAGAAGGGGTTGGACGTGTTGGTGCATGCTGCATGTTACAACATTTTTTTCTTTTCTTATTTTCATTTCATCTAACTATTTATCCAACTTTAACACTAAATCTATTCCATGCAATTTATTCTTTGTTTTCTTATATATAGATATTTTTATTAACCCAACCACAACTATATATTATTATTATTTTTCCGGATTTTACATTCTCTCCTCCTTAAGCAACATTCGTCCTCGAATGTGAATAAGGTCGTAACATAATCACATAGACCCAATAATGTTTATTGTTATTGTAACACTAATTTGGGGCTTCACATTCTCCCTTCCTTAAGAAACATTCGTCCTCGAATGGAACAATGTTGTAACACAATGCATATAGACACGCCAATGGAAAACATATGAAGTACTATGTAATGCATTTTTTTTTATTACCTTAGTCAAATAGGAATGGATATTTGACTTTCATCGCCTCTTCAGCTTCCCAGGTGACTTCCTCTGTGGAGTGATTCCTCCATAGGACTTTCACGGAAGCAATATCTTTATTTCTAAGGCGTTGGACCTTTCTATCAAGTATTTCTACCGGAGCCTCTTCATATTGAAGCTCTTTATTAAGAACTATCTCCCGGGGAAGGATGACGTGACTTGGATCGTGCAAGTATTTTCGTAACATTGACACATGAAATACAGGATGACCGCTTCAATTTGTGGAAGTGCTAATTCGTAAGCCACATTCCCACTATTCGCAAAGATCTCATATGGCCCAACAAACCTTGGGCTCAATTTCCCTTTCTTACCAAAGCGCATCACTCCTTCATTGGGGACACTTTTAAAAATACTTTCTCCTCTTGGAATTCAAGATCTCTTTCCGATGATCTGCATAGGACTTATAATGGCTATGAGTTGTTTTGATCCGCTCGAATCATCTGTACCTTATCATTTGTTTCTTGAATGACTTGGTCCGAACGATTGCGTCACCCACCTCGAACCATCAGTGAGACCTACATTTCGTCCATATAATGCTTCAAACGGGGCCATTTGTATGCTAGAGTGAAAACTATTGTTGTGGCGAACTCAATTAGACATAGATGGTCCAACCAACTTCGAAAATCTAACACACAAGATCGCAACACGCCGAGTGTTTGAATTGTTCTCGGCTTGCCCATCTGTTTGCGGGTGGAAAGCGTGCTTAACTTAACTTTTGTCGAGACCTGCTGAAACTTTGCCAAAAGTGTGAGGTGAACTGGGAACCCTATCTGAAATAATTTGTGGGAATCCGTGTAACCGCACAATCTCCTCAAATAAATCTGTGTGTCTTGTGGTGCGCGATCGTAGTCTTGGCCAGGTAAGAAATGGGCTGACTTTGTGCGATCAACAATCACCCAAATAGAATCATACCCTTCTCGAGTTTTGGTAGACCGATTCTGAAATCCATATGAATCGCCTCCCACTTCCACATGGGGACTCGATGTCTGAAGTAATCCGCCAGATTTTTGATGTTCACTTTCACCGCGACATATAAGACACCTCCGACAAACTCGCAACGTCTTTCTTCATCCCGTCCCACCGAATTTGCCTTGAGGTCTGATACATTTTTGTTGACCTGGATGAATGGAATATCTTGTGTTGTGACCTCATCTAAGATCTTCCTCCCAGATCATTTACCTTAGAACACATAACCTACCCTTATACCGGGCGGTTCCGTCATTATCTCCCAATGTAAGCGTGAAGGTCTTCCTGTTGGATCTTCTCTCGAAATCCAACAAACTCCGTATCCTCAAACCGACTTTCTTTTATTTACGAAGCTAAGGCGATGCAAGGTATCATGTACCACCACCCTACCTTCACCGATCTCGATTAAGCTAACCCCGAGGTTTCCAACCTTTGTACCTCATGAACAATACCCTATTTTGTATTGCCAATGGGCTAGCTGCCGTTGATCTCCTCATCGAGTGCATCACCACCACGTTGGCTTTCCTGGATGGTAAATAATACTAAGGTCATAATCCTTAAGCAACTCTAACCATCTTCTTTGCTGAGATTCGGATCATACGTGTGGTTATGTACTGCAAACTCTTATGATCTGTAAATATGTCCACATGCACACCATACAAATAATGTCTCCATATTCGTAAGGCAAACACCACCGCAGCTAATTCCAAGTCATGAGTTGGGTAATTCTTCTCATGTATCTTCAATTGTCTAGATGCATCGTGATAACCTTTCCAAACTGCATCAAGACACATCCTAACCCAACTCTAGAGGCATCGCAATAGACTGTGAACCCTTCCTGTCCGGATGGTAAGGCTAAGACTGGTGCAGTAGTCAACAATTCCTTTAGTCTCTGAAAATTTGCCTCACATGCTTCTGACCACTGGTACTTAACCGTTTTTTGAGTCAACCGGGTCAAAGGAGCAGCAAGACTAGAAAAACCTTTTACGAATCTTCTATAATACCCAGCCAAACCCAAGAAACTTCTAACCTCTGTCGGAGTGGTCGGTTTTGGCCAGTTCTTTACTGCTTCTATCTTCTGGGGGTCTACCATAATTTCATCCCTTGACACAACATGGCCCAAAAAGGCTACCTTTTCCAACCAAAATTCACACTTTGAAAATTTAGCATATAGTTTCTCCTGTTTCAAGACTCAAGACTACCGCCGATGCTCTTTATGTTCTTCAACACTTCATCAGAGATTAGGATATCATCTATGAACACAATCACGAACAAATCTAGGAATGGTTTGAAGATTCTGTTCATTAAATTCATAAAAGTTGTTGGGGCATTGGTTAACCCAAAAGACATGACCAAGAACTCATAATGGCCGTATCGGGTTCTAAAGGCTATTTTGGATATATCATCTGGATTTATTTTCAGCTGGTGATATCCCGAACGGAGATCAATCTTGGAAAAATAGCTAGCTCCCTGAAGTTGGTCAAAAAGATCATCGATTCTTGGTAATGGGTATCGGTTCTTGATCGTGACCTTATTGAGCCGATAATCGATGCACGTTCGGAGCGATCCGTCTTTCTTTTTCACAAACAGGACTGGTGCACCCTAAGGGGAAACACTAGGTCTTATAAAACCTTTATCCAGAAGATCCTTCAATTGTTCTTTTAACTCTCTCAATTCAGCTGGAACCATTCGATATGGAGGAAATAGAAATAGGTCTTGTACCCAGAATTAACTCTATAGCGAACTCCACTTCTCTATCCGGAGGAAGGCCTGGGAGATCTTCAGGAAAAAAAAAAACTTCGAATTTTTTTCAAACAATAGGGACATTATGCACCGCTGGGGCCTCTTTTTTTGGTATCTACTATATTAGCCAGATATGCGTACTCCACTTTGTGACTCCTTAATAACTTTTGAGACATAAGGTAGGAAATAAGCTGACGTGAGGATATTCCTCGCATCATGGGTAGCAAATCCACGGAGCGTGGTATAACGTCTTGGGGTTTTTCCTCATTTATACTCTTACCACAAGCGGTGGTATGGCGTCTTGGCTTTCCTCATTCATACTCTTACCTGGAGAAGGTGGTATGACGTCTTGGGCTTGCCCTCATTCATACTCTACCCCGGAGAAGGTGGTATAACGTCTTGGGCTTGCCTCATTTATACTCTTACCCAGAGAAAGTGGTATAACGTCTTGGGTTTACCCTCATTTATACTCTTACCACGGAGGAGGTGGTATAACGTCTTGGGGTTTACCCTCATTTATACTCTTACTGAAGAAGGTGGTATAACGTCTTGGGGTTTACCCTCATTTATACTCTTACCCTAGCTCAATGGCTATCCTACATAACATAAGTAAGTCGAAATCCCCTAACTTCTTATTGACATTATTAATATATCCTCTCATTTTAGTTCACTTAAGGCACTAACATGTCTAAATAAAAATCCGAAATTTAATCCCAAGTACTACATACTTCTACTCTTTTAAAACGAATGACTCTTTTTTATATAAAACTTCCAAGATACTAATAACCATAGCATCAAGTCACTTGTCCTTACTTATCTTACTTAAAGTAAATCTCTCCTTTTAACTTTCCATGAATATAACCAACTTCCCATAAAGTCGTTATATTAATCTTATACCTTAGTCAATTACATTTTCCTATTTCCAAGGGACTTAAACTTTTAAAACAAAAAAGTATCATATACTCAAAACACTTGAAGTCCCTTAACTTTGAAAACTTAAGACATCCTTAATAGTTTTAAAGAAGTGGGTTAACCTCCTAACTCGCCCAACTTGGCCATTCTTAAATAAGTAAAGGATATCAAAGTATTGACGTCACCGTACTATATAAGTACAACTATTCATGCTCAAGAGATAGGAAAGTTCCACATACCTTTATTGATCTTCTAAGCGATGAGTGGAACTCTCTGCGGATGGAGTTGACTATTTTCTATAGTATGACTCCAATCGGATAGTTGAAAAAGGTCGAGTCACATAAATGCCTCTTTCGTGAATACTCTCTTTTTGATTTGGCAAAACCTTCTACCCTCATTGTCATGTTGACGATCTGAAGGTACGTCCGATCATAGGCTAATGTCACTACCTTCTCTACCAAGTTCGGGTTTAAACCCTCACAAATCTTTTGACCTTCTCCCTTTCGTAGGAATAATATGCACGTTGTATGCTGAAGATCGCATGAATTAGGTATTATATTCTTTCACATTGCGGTCTTCTTGTTTCAATTGTTCAAACTCACGCCTGAGCGCATCTTTTCGGGTGTTAGGCATGTACTTTTTAATGAATGCGGCTCTGAACTCCCCCCACGTCATCGGTGGTGACATCGGGGAACGATTTCTTCTAAAGTTTCTCCACCACACCCCCGTATTGTCCATAGTTTATCGTTGCACATCCCCTTCCACAATCATTTGAAGGAGGAAGTACGAGAACCAAATCTTTAAAAAGACTCAAGATAAGCACGAGAAGAGTACGAAAGAAGGGAAACTTTAGGATGTTATTCTGTTCACTTATTACTAAGGTGGCGCGCACACCGTCGCAATAAGTAACCGTTCAAACATCCAACTCGAAGAAAACTTCCTAGAATCTTTTAACCTGGTTTAGCTTTGATACCAACTTGTCACGCCCCAAATTTTCCTAAGTCTTTACCTAGGGCGTGATGGCACCTGGACAATTATTTTCCACCAGGAGCACCATTTAATTCTCTTTATTTAGAAATTTAAACTTATATTCAAATACGGAGCGATTAATAAAAATAACAATAAAGAAATATGTTTATGACTTTATATGAAAAAAACATAACGCGAGCCCACGCCGTGCAAATATTGTTTCTACATAGACATCTTGACAAAGATTATTCAAGTTGGAAGGAGATCATTCCACGGGCATATCGAGACATTGGGCCGACATTACGAACTCGACGAGTACGAAGCCCAAACAATGGACTTGGTATGAAAAGAGGTCATGGACGATCGCTAGCCTTGACGTGAGTCTTTCCTCTATCACCCTTTCCAAACATGTTAAATAAAGAGTCACCTACCATGCAGGTGGTGAGAACCTTACTGCAATTCAAAGTAACACCACAATATTCCAAGTGCAATCACATTATAACGTAATAAGCATATTGCAAAACATATCAGTTACAACATCTTTAAATATGCAACAACTCCTCATAGGAAATTCTTGGTTTAACTAACACTTCATTTTATCTCGTATTATCGTTAAGACATTCCCTGCATTTCCACATGTTTATTACATTTATATATTTGTGAGCAGCGTATTCACTTTTCATATTTATATATAGGTAAACATGTATTCATCTTTCATATTTGTTGCGTGCAACCCGATCCATTATATTTACGTATTTGTGAACACGTATTCACTTTACGTTTTGTTGCGGCGTGCAACCCGATCCATTATGTTTACGTATTTGTGAATGTGTATTCACTTTACGTTTTGTTGCGGCAACCCGATCCATTATATTTACGTATTTGTGAACATATATTCACTTTACGTTTTGTTGCGCGCAACCCGATCCATTATGTTTACGTATTTGTGAACGCGTATTCACTTTACGTTTTGTTGCGCGTGCAACCCGATCCATTATATATTTATATATTTATGTGAACACGTATTCACTTTTCATATTTTTCAGAAGATCGAATAAATACTATTCTCTTTTCTAACATTACGTCATTCATACTTGTAACGATTATAACTTTTTAACCATAACTCCAACTAAGGTGTTTCTCAGCGGAAACTAAGGTAAGGCGGGGATCTTTCACTGTACCAAATTTCATTTAAAACTACTTTGGGTAACTAACACAAATTTATCCTCAAAACAGCCACATGAAATTTGTTTCGCAGAATTTTTATTAAACGACCCAATCTTATAATAGTCATAACTCCTAATCTGTAAACCCGTTCAATCCCCATAAATTCTCAAAACGACGAGAACAGAGAGCTACACGTCTCCATGTGAACCATTCTTTCATATTCTGTACCATTTGGTACAGTTTTACACTTTTATTCGCTGCCCTTCCTGGATATCGATAGATCCGAGGCAGAAACTTTAAACAGCGATAACTCTCAATACGTAAGTCGGATAGACCCCCGTAAGGTCTCAAAATGTCCACAACAAAGAGATCTAGAACTTTAATTTAGCAACAATTCTCATATTCCCCACATATTAGTACAGTTTTACGTTTCAACGTCCTGCCCTTCTGGATTCCGACGAATCCGAGGCAGCAACTTCAAACTACAATAACTCCCAACTCGTAAGTCCGTTTTAATAAATCTTTATATATATCTGTCCGTAACAGAGAGATTTACAACCATGTAAATTTTCATATAATTATAATAAGTAAAACTCAATAAAAACAGTCCGTAATTATGCCTTTCCGAATTTCGACCAAATCTAAGGCAGGAACTTTGAACTATGATAACTTTCAAACCGTACGTCCATTTTACCTCATTTTTGGTTCTATATGATCATATTAGAGAGGTGTACAATTCCTCCGAATTTCATCAAATTCTAACAATTATAACTCAGTGAGAACAGTTCGTAAAGTTCATGACGCAACTGGTTGTCTAAACAATCAAAAGTTCAATATTTCTTTTCAACACTCAATTCTTATTCTAACATGTATTGAACTAAAAATAAAGGATGTTACCAAGAATTTTTGAGTGAGAAAACTCACCTTGTAAGTGTGAAAAAGATTGTGGTTCGGTTGCTACAACCACCCTTGCTCCTTAGTGTTCCCTAATTTTCTTGTTCTCCTTCCTCCCTTGATATTTTCTTGATATATATAGCTGAATAAATCAGCTAGTGTTTCCCTCGTTGACCAGACCCAGAAAACGAGGCAGATTTAGGTCAACTCGGACCCACTGGACGTTAGGCGCCGCATCCCTTAAGTAAGTGGCGCCGCGGCGCCGTGGCCCTGGATCACTTGGGTCGCGGCCCTTGCTCCATTTCTGCTTCGTTTCTATTTTATTTTAATGTCTCGATCATCAACCGAACATTAATTGATTAACTCTCTGATTACATCCTTTGAATCGACGGAACAATTGACTTAATGTTACCCTTCATACCTTCACATACTGACACTAATATCATTAGGGTCTACGTGAACTCTGATCGCACGGGAAGACGAACTCAATATGTGAAGTCTAGTTACACGAAACCTGTGAACTGAACCTTTATGCGGGAAGATAAAATCCTTTCATTCATGACACTCAATCAAGCTTAGGATCTGTCAAGTGTATATCCAAATGGCTTAATTATTATAATTCATCTATATTAGCCGATAACAGGACCATATCACAGACATGTCCATTGCATTGGCCAATGACTTAGTCAACCTAATACCATATGAGTACCTGAGTGTTCACTCGAATATAAATTCAAGGAATGAATCCTTTCTTGGCTCACATATCACCTTTAATCTACTTCGTAATGCACCCAAAACAAGTCGCGTCTCAACCTATAAGACATTTGAGCTTAGGACAAGATCAAAATACATTACTCCGTAAACAAGATGGTATTGACCTCAAGTCTGAAGACTTTTATCTCCCACACGCCGATGACATTATAGACATATAACAAAATAATACATCAGCAGGGCATACCAATACTTCAACGAGTATCCATGTGTCCATCACGAGTTGTCATAACTCGTAGCAAATGAGACATACTACATCCCATAAGGATATGATGCAGACCGCATGTCGACGTATCGCATATCATCGATATCCCAATTTCGATGATCATTAGTCGAGGTAATTTAAGAGTTACGTTATAACATTAATTCTCACATCATTAATAAACACGTAACCTCTAGGGATGCATTTATAGAATATTATAAACAATCAACTAATAATTCAACAAATACAAATTGCCATAATATTAATCATCATTAATATAAATACGAATGTGTATAAAATATATTGTGTTCTAATACAGATTATTTCTAGGACATACATGTACTTTCATTATGAAGAGTAATCTAAGATAACACATGAATCCAGAAAACTATGCTATCAGCTACAGTATTCAAAGACGTCTTGGCCACTTACAAAGGTCTCATTACATGATATGTAATCAAAAACCAAATAGAAGTATCCTTCATGAACTCTGAACTTGACCTGAAGCACGCGTGACTTGAGTTGTGTGTGTGTCAAATGTATAGCTTATGCATGAATTGTAGTGTTATTTCTTCCATGTTCTTAATTGTAGTGTTATTTCTTCACTCTCATTTATACATACGAAGAAGAAGTGTCTTTTATCCTTTTTAGAATTTTGGCATATAAATTGGCCAGTCAATTTAGATAATCCTTTTAAACCACGCATCAAAGGTATACTTAGATTATTATAAATTAACTTAGATTATTTCTCTTGCATAAGGAGTAACTTCAGAATTTTCACCAAATATTACTCACGTGTAATGAATGTTGATGATATATTATATATTCATCAGAACCTTATTTATTTGCCGGGGAAATGTGCAAATATACCCTTTAACTTGTGATATAGAGCAGATATATCACTCGTTAAAAAATGATTGATATATACTCCTACTGACTACTGTTACATAAATGGGCAATTATATCCATTTCATAACACGTGTAAATATACCCTTTATACTAACAATTTAAAAAAAAAAAATATTTAGCTTTTTTTTTTAATTTTTAAAAAATGTCACAGGGCTTTAAAAAATAAGTCTACCTATATTGTTTAGTAGAGTTATTTTTAAAAGCCCTACCAATATTGTTTAGTAGAGTTATTTTTTTTTAAGCTACAAAGTAAATTTTTACTGGTATGTCGGGTATGGTTCGTTTAAAAAAATATATATATGTGACTTTAAAAAAATTAAGTCTACCTATTTTTTTACACGAACCAGACTCAATCCAGTAGAAAAAAACTTACCACGTGTCTTTAAAAAATCAATTCTATCTCAGAAAAATTGGGTAGAATTTTTCTTAAAGCCACATGTCATTTTTAAAAAATATTCCGTCAGTAAAAAAATATATTTGCACTATTTATGTAACGACAGGTAGGGGTGTTCACGGCCCGAGCCGACGATCGGACGAGCAGGACGAACGGAATGGACCGAACGGAATCGGAAATTTTAGACCAAGGACGGAAAATTCGTCGGTCGATTTGGACCGGTTTTTTTTTGTTTTTTTGTTAAATGCAATTTATAAATTATAAATTTTTAACAATGTCTTTCTTTATCAATCTCATTAAATATGTTTGTTTTTTTTCCCTTATCCTTCAATATACTTTATTTCATTAATATGACTAACTTAAAGAAAACCACCAAATGTACTTGGTTCAGATATCTGAACTACTCATTAATTAAAGTTACACACCACATTTATATTTTCTATTTTCTATTTGGAATTTGGACATTCCTGAAGCATCGACATAAATTATAGGTAGGGAGAGAAGAAAGTAAAGTAGTTGTAAATTGATCAAACTATATATGATCATAACTTTGCGCTCGAACGTTCGTTTCACCTATTTTTTTTTATTTCGCGTATTTTTTCGATACGGGGGTGGTCAAACCGCGGCCAGACCAATTTTCTGAAAAACGTCTTTTTCCCCGCTCAATTTGAATTTCCCCCCAAATTGTTACGTTTTTTCTATTTTCAAAGCTAAATATCTCGCGATATACAATAGATTTCAACATTCAAATTTCATGGTAATGTGTCCGGGAATGTCAATTTCAATATTGAAAATGCTTTTTTTTTTAAAAAATAAAATAAAAAATCCGGTCTATTCCGGTCCGGACCGAAAAACCGGAATCCACCATTTTGACGGACCGAAATCCACCTGTTCGGACCGATCCGGTCCATTCCGGTCCGATTTTCCGGTCCGATCCGGTTTTGTACACCCCTAACGACAGGTGCATCACTGAATCGTTTAACTAGATTAGACAAAGAGTACGACAATCTTGCTTGCCAAAGTATGCCTTAAATTACTTTGGCCTCAACTTGTGCAAGATTTAAGCATACTTACTCTAGTACTATACTATATATTATAAAATATCAAATACAAATAATTATAGTACAAAAATATTTATCTCTATTTAAATTGTAATGAATTTTCTCCCGACTTCTTCATATCCAACATATGGCTGAGAAAAAAACGAAAAGAACAAAACACATATATTCGAGGACAATGGAACTAGCAACGGCCTAGATTTTGTATGAATCCCACTACCAACGGCTGATATCTTCTCAATTTTGCATGTATGACACGAGTACGCATCTCACCATCAAACGGCCCCACAAGTGTTGCCACGTCAGACTATGCCCTCTACAAGTGGGGTCACATGGTGAGGCTCGTGTGCGCAATGAACCCCATAAAAAAAACACAAGTCGCATTGGAAACTGGAGGAGGGAGAAAGTGTGCTCTGTAAGTTTCAGCATGGCGACAGAGGAGAATAACACCGTCACAATGGAGAAGAAAATCCACGGCGGCGATAAGTTTTCCGGTGCCGGAACTTATGCATGTGGCTTCTCTTCGCCTGTTGTTGTCGGTGATGTATCCAAAATGCAGAATTTGGCCGGACGGAGTTCCTATGATGGAAAGGATAGCTTCTATGAAAAGCTTAACAAGCTGAACGAGTCCTCTGGACTTAGTATTGTGTGAGGCTTCTTACATTTTCTCTTAAGAATGTGTAAATAGTTACTCTATTATAATTTCTCCTAAGGAAGGTTACTTCTATGTATGCAGCTTTAACTTAAGACAAACAACCTTGGATTTGCATCTTTTCTATGAAGAAGTCATTAAACGAGGTGGATTTAATCAGGTAGTCCCCCCCACCCCACCCACACATACCATGCTCAACGATTCAATTCTCTTATTATGTAACTCGTGGTTTATCTCAATACCAACAACGTATGTTATTTCCCCCACATTATCTGGTTGAGTGAATTGATGTACTTCACTTATTGAGCTTCTCTACTTGAGTCAAGGGTCTATCAGAAATAATTCTCTGACTCTCCCTGCCATACCATACCTGATAGAATCCTAAAGGAGAAACTCTAGGTTTTGATACTTACTGAATTGAAAGTAAGTGGATTGATGCAATCAACGGCATTCAAAGCCACCTAAACTATATGAATGATTAGACCTCAATGAAATAAATCAAATCAAGCAACACCCCGAATAGAAAGCAAAACACAAGAATATATATCAATAGACAACCAAAGGTATATTAAACCAAATACCTCCTAATGATTAATTCATAAAAGTACCTATGTTATGAAGATGATTCCACAAGTGAATGATCTCATGTGAGAATCATGAACAAGTTCAATAGACAACCAATGAATCCACCCTAATTGTGTTATCACTTTATAATCTACACTAATCGCTAGCTAACACTAAACTAACACTACAAAGTACCTAACAAGAGTTTTACTCTCAATTCATCAATCATCAAAATCCCCTAATGAAATGACCAAGTATAGTATTTATACTAAACAAGCTAAAGAATACTAGACTAGTTATTACAATAATACACTTAATGAAGTAAGGGTCTTGTTTGGTAGCCTTCTTTATGGGTGATGGCTTGAATTTTAAAAATAACCTCTTTGCATGGCTAACCATCCCTCCATCTCATATTCACTCCACCCGACCAAGCAATCATCCATACGTCATATGCTCTCCTATGAAGCTCCTCAAAGGTCTCTAAAGCTTCTTTTTTGCATTAACATGGCTTGTAGGGCTTGAACAATTTGAATCATGTGTGCTCCTCGGGATCGTATCAATACCTGCCAAGGTAGGGGTAAGTTTTGCGTACAATCTATCCTCCCTAGACCCCGGGATTACACTGGGTATGTCATTGTGGTTGTACTTATTGAACTTCTCTCTCTTCTGAATTGATGAATACCAAAAACTTGTTATTCTTGTTCTTCATTTTTTAGAAGTATCTTTTCTTCCATGACATAAGCTTATTCACTCAATGTATCATGTTTCATTCAGCAAAGAAGTGTGTTTGAGAGGTATGGTGAAAAATAGCGAGTACTTAACATGGTTCCTCTATCAATTAAGTCTCCGATCATAAGAGTTTCTAAATCAATGTAAAGGAAATGAAGCCTCTACTAGCACTGAATGTGGATGTGCATATGACTTTCCCACTATTAGTTTGAGTTCTCTTGATTTGCAATATTTAGGTCACGATGGATGCTAAGTGGGGTGAAGTTGCATGTACATTGCATGTGAAAAGCAATATCACAATGTTTCCGACTCAACTTCAGAAGGTGTACGAAAATCTTCTTCTTCAATTTGAGCAACTTTATTACTATCGAAGTCGAGAGAAAGGAACCATGCAACCACCTAGTCAAGTTTCTGATGCTGCTAGGCTAGAACCAGTAAAAGGTAACTTTCTTGTTGAAAGTCTGGAGGTCTATGGACTATGGTTACTAGAAGTTTCTAGAACCAGTAAAAGGCAACTTTCTTGTTGAAAGTCTGGAGGTCTATGGTTATTAGAAGTTGAGCTTTTTAATTCCCTAGTTTGTGTATGACTGGTTTTCCATCAATTCTTTTGATGAAGATTATAATCTTTCTTTAGGTTCTGGAGATGGGTCAAATGACTCCGCGGGGAAGAGGAAATTTTGTGATCGGTCATCTCCTGTGGTAACTTTGCGCTCTGATGATAGGGACGGTCCAATAGAAAAAAAGAAGTACAAGAATGATTGTTGCCTAGTTTCGACAGGTTTGTTACTCTTCATTATCACAGAGACTTACAGTTCGTTAAGCTTCCGAACTTCTGTCACATTTCAAGTAACTCTCTTTAAACCATCAATGGAAACACTCACGTTTTATGTCCTAAAGCTGGGATGACCTAAGTAATCGGTGCAGTTGTAGAGAGTAAACACTATGGAATTGCTATTCTTGTGGTCTAAGTGACTGTGGAAAGGAATTGGTGTATTACTAATTTTGTAAATGATAAGAATATGTCTCTATCAGACTTGTCATAGAGGGAGAGGGAGAGACTTGCAATACAAAGAATATGATTATCTTCTATTTCATCTTGCTGGTCATACAAAGCTGTTACCTCTTCCCTCGGGGAAGTCTTTTGAACATTTTTTTAATTTCTGAAATGCTTCAAAACTTGTAAAAAGGCTCAAAACCAAGTAAGCGGCCTAGCATGGATTTTTCTTTGATGATCTCTTCCAATGTGAAGCCACTTCCCTCAAGAAACTAACATGTCAAAAGCTTACTCTAGCTACTCCTCTATTACTCTTGATTTGCTCTTCGATTGCATATGATTTAAATGCAAACGATTTTTTCTGTTTTGGTGTATATGACATGTATGAATTTCCTTGGAAAGGAAAAAGTAAAAGAGAGAAATCAAGGGTACAGATGAAAACCGAGACACACATGGTATCAAGATTAATCTTTGCAGCAATACAGAGTAGAAGATTCTTTTTAAACCTTTTTCATAAAAAAGAAGAAGAAAATACAGAATAGAAGAATCGATTTGCTTCCATTTGGAAGGCATCGATAACCTTCAATGACATATCCTGGCATGTTCCATTCTGTCTGTAGGAACCAGTGATGAGTTAAAAAACATGCACTACCATCTGATCTTATTGCATATCACAATTTTACTTATAAAAATAATGTTCCATTCTGTGTGCTATTTGTTGTTTGGAGATAAGTTTCTCTTCATGCAATTACTCTGAGGAGTCATGAATTGATACTAGTCCTTGCAGTGTCTTTAAATTACAAGCTGTCCAATTAAAACCCAAATTTGAGTTTGCTTCTCCAGGCGACTTCATAGTTTCTTAGGTCAAGACTCAAATGGATCATAATTTTTTCTTTCAGTAGGGCCGGAGACACTAAAGTCTCAGACTTCATCAACCAACACGTATCTGAAGAAAGACCCTCGTGCTCCAGTAAGAACAAGGAGTTCATATCAACTATACCTCAAGTTGGAATGTGAAAGACTAAAGAAAGTACATGGGGAGAGTTATGGTGCTAAGAAATTTAGAGATATGGCCATTGATTCCTGGAGGACTCTGTCTGAGAATGACAAAGAGGTAGGATGACGTACTTCTTATCATATTGTTGCCAGCAGGTTTATAGTGATATGAATCATCTCCTAAATCGCTTTATTGTAATTTTGGCCATTTTTGTACTCTATGTATCAATTAAGCAATCATGTTTCTTTCTTATATTTGAACATAGACAAATTTAAATTGCTCCATGTAACAAGTGGGAAGTAAAACTTCTCTCCTTGTTCATCGTTTTCTTCTGACATTTGCAGGCTTATATAGAGGCAAGTAAGTTGGACAAGGAAAGATATAACAGAGAAATGGCTGCTTATAAACAGCCTAAGAACAAGGAAACTGCAAAAGATGAAAACTTGCATCACAACGGTTCAGCGCCGAGTATGATCAACTTTGGTGCACCATCAGGAATTGATAATGGGTATTATGCGACTTCACAAGCTGATACTGGAAGCAACATTGTCCCTGATGCATCCTTTATTGAGTCCACAGTACAAATATTGAAAAATACTAAGCCAAGTGACCCCATATTTCAGATGGATTGGGGCTATTTTGCGTAGCTGAAGCATTACTAGCAGCTTTTGATTATTGGGCGTGTTACTGCTTAATGGTTTTCGAAAGGTATGTATAGCTTTCTATCTGAAAGTATCTCAGAACCTTTTAGTGTTTTGAGGATGTATAGCTTTTAGTTGTGGAAATTAGCATGTCAAGAAGCAGCATTTCTAGGTTTTAGAGGTGTCCATGTAAGAAATGCTGTTTTGCTGCCAGCAAATTTTGTAAAAGGGTCCATGTGATCTTATGGTTAGTTTCCACAAATTTTGTATATGCAATACTCACTTTTGCATCGACAACTAATGTATAAACTTTATATAAGCTATTTAAATTGGCAGGAATCTCTATTACATTATTTTCTTGTAGAGTTTGAATGTCACTATCATGGTTATCCATGATTAACAAAAGCTGCATGAAAATATACAGCATTTATTTCTGCTTCTAGTACAGGTGCTATGCTTTCCTCCAGAAATTACACAGCATTTTCTTGTGCTGGTACAGGTGCGCAATGCTTTCCTCTAGAATATACCTTTTGCCGTCAGATTCAAGGTATAGCTCTGCTGTTCCAACAAACACTAATAGAGCCACAACTGCATGAAAACCGTTTACTAATCAATAACTCTGTACCCGACGCTATTTCTTCAACATAAACCATCAAATACTAAAAGGAAAATATATGATTTCGTGTTTGAGTAATGTTGACACCAAAGATCGTAGAATATAATAGTCAATAAATTTCCACCAGGGAGTATTGTGGGAGTCTCCTAAGGCTTTGCTCTCTGGTTGTATTGTGGGAGTCTCCTAACAGACCACTTCAAGGCATGTCGGAGGAAAAGTATTGAAACACTATAGATCCACCAAAATGTGGGTGGGAATAAAAAAAATCATAAACTCTAAAAAAAGAGTCTCCTAACATGAGAATGAAGCACACCTAATAAACCTTTGCTTTAAATTCCCTAAAATTTGAAGCCAAAAAATTATGTATCGTAAATCTTATGATTCAATTGTTACTTAAAAAAATGTTGAATTTTGTAGAGCAAATAAAAAAGTGCAAAATTTTTATAAATAGAAAAACAAGTGTTTGCTTTGTAATTTGTAGTGATCGAAAACTACTCAGGATCATGGGTGACAAATGGGCGGGTTGGGTCGGGTATGAGCAGATTGAAAATAGGTTAAACAAAAATGGATTAATTATTCGATCCGTTCATATTTAACATGGATAAAAAAATTATTAATCTGACAGATAATATGGATATTTATATTATATAAAGTTAAATTAAAATGTTGGCTTCATGTAGCTAATATGGAGAAAATTAATTTATCTATTTGTCCACAAATCTAATCTCTAATACATAGTTGCACCTCAACATTTGCGGGAAGAATAGAATTTTGAAGTTTTCCAATGACACGACTTCCAAGTAAATATTTTTCGAAAAGTACCAACCCAAGCCCCACCATTTCCCATCCCATTGCACCCACCCTTCACCACTCACCTCACCCACTCCCCACACCCAACCACCAACCTCGAATGCATTTTATCTTCACTCATCTCTATCCCACACCACCACCATCACCCCAACCTCATCCCGCTCCACATCACTGCTCCACTCAACCCCTTCACGCCCACTCTCCTCCCAAATTTTCTACTTCATATATTTTATTTTACTTTTATATAAAAAAATACCCCCAAATCACAATCCACACCAAATTTAATCACGTAAATTTCTCATTATTTATAAATTTTTATAAAAGTAAAATAAAACATATTGAGTAAAAATTTCGGGAGTGGGGAGAGGTTGGTGGGTAGATGGTGTAGAAATTAAAATATATATATTTTTAAAATGATTTTTTGGAGGGATGGTGGGGTATTGGGGTCGAGGTGTAAAAATTAAATAAAAAAATTTAAAATTTATTTTAAAGATTTTTTTTTGGAGATTGGTGGAGTGTGTGGGTGGGCGGGGGATGGGCGAGTGGTGTGGATAAAATAAATTAAAAACTTAAAAAATAGAGGGGATGGGAGAGGGGGTTGAGTTGGGTGGTGTTGGAGGAGTGGTGTGGTTAGGGGTGGTGGTTGGTGAAATGCTACTTATGAGACTTGTTTTCAAAAGTTATTTTTTCTTATTTTTAAGAAATTTGTTGTACTAAAATTGCGGGTTATTCATTTTACCCATTAAGTCACTTATATTTTAAGTGAATAATATGAGTTGATCCATATTAGATCTATTTTAAATGAATTGGATACTCATTTTAAATATGTTGGGTCGAACGTATATCTATATTTTTTTAACATTACTTAACCTTTTAAAATATAATAGTCACTCTAATAATGATGTTTAAATTTATTATCGAAAGGCCATTCAAATAAAATATACTAATACTTTAATTAATATACTCAATCATGTTAAAAAACTTAATTATTTTTCAGATGCTTATATCATAACAAAATTATATTAGTAATTCTTGTAATAGTTGCCTCAGCCTAAAAACATATTTCAAATAAAATTCATAAAATCTTATCTCTAGAAAGAATAATGAAAATTGATACTAAAAAATAAAGGAAATAAAAAAATTGATTAATAGTAAATGGCGTTAGTTACCCGCCAGCCACCCAATATAAAGCGTTAACCCAAGGCCAACAATATAGTAACGGCGTTGAGGCTTACACTCTTGGAGTTGGAGTCAAGAAAGATGGGGTTAAAGGTGAATGTGTTACCGTTGATGACTTTGTGCCTTTCATGGGCATGGGTCGAGACTCTTTTTACTGGGTTTTCTTTATTATTACATTCTTTGAATTTTGAGGGGGAATGATATTTGAGGGGTTTCTTGGTATCTTTTTCTAAGTGTTTGATGTGAAAGATATCATTAGGGTAATGGTGGAGGGCATTGGACAATTTTTAACCATATTTTTAAAAACAATTAGCGAACCCCAACTAGTTTGTGATTGATAAGTAGTTTCTTGATTGATATGTTTGGGAACAATTGACAATTTTGACAATACCATTCTTATTGATGTTCTAGTTAATTGCCATTTGACAAGACCAGAGTTGAAATTCCAGGATTTCTTCCCATCTTCTTAAGCATTGGCAGACGAAGTTACCCAATACTTGTTCAGGTGGTTGGGTTGGCAGGTATCCAATAATAATCGACGTGCATATAAGTTGGTTGGACACCACCATTTTAAAAAAAAATTGATTTTCATTGGATCCAATTACATCAGTTAAGCCTTTTGATTTCTAGTTACTCTTTTTCGACCCCCAAGTAACAGATGCATAAAGAAGTTAGTTTGATGTTACTATCCTGTAGGAAATCAATTTTGAGTGTGCACCACCTTGTTCTTTGTCATTATCTCAATAACCTTTTCTCCTTTTCAGGTGAAGCAAACTTCTTAGGTGTTGCTGCTTCTGCTAAGGGTGTTGAAGGATTTGATACCGAGGCCGCAAAGAAGAGTTTTTTTTTTAAGATATATTTATTAAAGGTGATAGAAATTTCATATATTTAAGAATATCTACTATCAAAGCACTTCCCTTTCAGTCATCAAACCGAATTCTGGCATAGGTTTCCCTGGTGCTTTTGAACTTGTCTCTCAGGTATGTAACCTGTGATGCAACTTGCCTATATAGTCTTGCTCTTTCTGCTTTTCTCGCTTTTCATTAATTTGGTGATATGTTACAACTGTGTAAAAGCAATGGTCTCAAAGTTGCTGTTGCATCTAGTGCTGACCGGATTAAAGTTGATGCAAATTTGGCTGCAGCAGGTTTACCAATAACAATGTGAGTTAACGTAGTGTGCTTTGGCTGTGAATAGTTGCCTCTCATCCGTTCTATAATTAGTATCCAAGAAACACTGAATTGTACTGAATCAACACATAGCAAGGACTTTATTTATTTAGTACATTATCAGTATAGATATGTTTTATTGTAGCGCGCTACCTGATATCTATTCCCAAGGCACTTGGCTTTTTGAGTGTAACTTCTGCCAAGGGAATTGCTAGACATAAACATTTTGTTGACATAATGAATCTGCTAGTAATGGAATGAGGAGCTCAGACTCCAAAGAGTTAATATGCTTGGATCTTTGGATATTGGATTTCTGTGACTCTTTTATTGCTGTATTATCATGATAATTCTAACTTTAAAATTGCTTCATATGTTCAACTTGTCTCTCACTAATATCTTGGTTGTCTTTAATAAGGGGTACATATCTGGTTGTTAATCTTATCAGATTGATACCTGGTGATGGTCTTAGCTCTAAGTCGACATTATCAAAAGGGTAATGTGTCTGGGCACATAGTAGTGTATATGCATTTGTAGTGTCAAGTCCCACATTATTTTGAGGTAATGGGTTGTGATCTCCTTATACGGTATTGGCTAATCCTTACCTAGCTAACTTTTAGGGTTGAGTTAGACCCAATGGTCATTTATTTACATTGTATAGAGTCAGACCCATCGATCCTTGTTGTTTAGTTTCTGAATGTTGGGGCCCTGTGTTATGTTTTCGATGCTCCAGTTGTCTAATCCTGGCCTTGCGGAGGGAGGGGGAGTGTTAAGTCCCACATTGTTTGAGGGACTGCGTTGTGGTTTCCCTATATGATTTTGTGCAATCTTCCCCTCATGAGATAGCTTTTGCAGTTGAGTTACGTCCAAGGTCCATTTCTCCATGGTACATATGCAAACACATGCACTATGAGTTGGTTGATAATGTAGTTTGGAAGGACGTAGTTCGTTATTGTTGTTATACAAGCGAAAGTGTATAACTCTGATGAAAATGGCAGGTTTTGCGGCGAAATAATTGAAAGCTCCCCGCAATTATCTTTAGTTATGTTTTTATTTGTATTTAACCTCGTATCCCTTTTCTTTGATTTGACAGGTTTGATGCAATTGTATCTGCTGATGCTTTCAAAAATTTGAAGCCTGCTCCTGATATTTTCTTGGCTGCATCACGGATTCTTGATGTTCCCACTAGTGAGGTAGTTTCCAGAATGTGCAATGCTGTTTTGCTACCACCCATCAGATTTTTTCCTTTTTAGACACTTAGCTATGGGTAGTATGTGATGCTAATCTGATGAGGAACTTCTCGTCGACTAAGATATCACCGAGTTTTGCATTCACATTCTGTTTAAGTGAGATTTCCTTACATTATTATCCATATATGACTGTAATAATCAGATGAAGCTTGCTGGAAAACAAAATATAAGCAACTAAGATATCACCGACTATGATGTATGCTTTAGCTGCTATCTTATTGTCTTTTACTTAGTTGATGGAAAGCTGCTGGTTCTAGTGTTCCTCTAGCATATCATCTGTAGTTAATATTGGCTCCCTTTCTATGCTTACTATAAATGAATCTAATGATGACAAACATTGCAGATGTGATGGTGCAGGAATCTCAATCCGGTAATGATTTAGCTCTCTTCCCCTGAATCCAATATGACAGAGAGTATCACAGAGCTGGATAATTATCCCACCAGTGGTGTCGTATCCTCAATTGCAGGGTAAGAGCGATTCGATATTTTGATTATCTAAGTTAGATCATCTGCATCATCATGGCCGCTTTTGATATCTAATACCTGAAATTGCTGTATGCATTTGTAGATTCAACTTTTTTTTTTCTTTTTCTCTTTCCTTCTTTTGTCCATCTGAAATTCTTTTCTTAAACTTTACCTGGACTAACTAAGAACAGTGCATACTGGCGATATACATCCTTATCAACTTTGCTCTTAAGGTGTCTTTGGTTTTTCATGATGAAGCTGAAATCAGCACTTGGTTACCATTGTATCCCTATGGGGAGAGAAAAGTTGTGAAATTTTCATGTGACAGTGAAGAATTCCTAAAAGAAGTCAGCCAGAAAGAGAAATGAGGTTAATAGAGAGAAGGGATTTTCTTCTAGGGTGGTTGCCCCTCTCTGTTGTGCCAATGATTTTCTGTAGCTGCTAAACCAACATCCCTTATTTATGAAATACTCAGAAGCAGAAGATGATCCATCTATCTCAGTGAGTGTGTATTCTTGGGGTATTTGCGCTAATGGCCTTTTTTTGAGGTAGTGATGATAATAGTATCACTTCATTGGTTTAACAAAAAGGTGCATTGAAGACAATCCGATCCGCATCTTGGCTTGGCAAATCCCAGGATGGCCTGCAATTGAGGCTCTCTCTTTTGCATGCAACCGGTGATTTTGCAGCCATGGTGTGGTTGCCTTCTCTTTTTCTGAGCAAAATGCAGTATCGGGGCCTCAAAATATTTCCGGAGTCGAACTGGGGACTTCTTGTGCTTTAAGGGGTCGTCAGGGACTTATTAATGTTAGGAGGATTTTTTCTAATTATTAATGTTGGAGGATTTTTTCTAAGGGTGGTTGCCCTCCCTGCAACTCCAGTGTTTTGCCATATGAAAAAAACGAAAAAAACCTCCTTTAAATCACAGGGAAAAATTATTCACACCCTGTTGAGATTTTTGACTCAAATGATCCTTTATGTTATGGAGTTGAACTAAATTCATCTCACAGAGAAGAGAGAGAGAGAGAATTCTGAGGCTTCAATGATACTGGCAAGAGAAATTAAGAGACCCGTATCGTGGCGGGGCGACCCGGAAGGCAAGTGATTTTGGTGTCATGCAACCGAGGTTTGCAGCCATGGCGATGTCTTTATTCTCTTGTTAGCTATTGTATTGTTATTCTAAAAGGGTGTCTTTGGTATGAAGGAAAATGTTTTTCATAATGAAATCAGTGTTTGGTTACTGGTACAGCACCCTGAGAAGAAGAAGGTTGGGAAATTACAGCTGAGCCTAGAATTTTCCTAAAAAAATCCAGCCTAGAAAGAGAAATGAGGTTCATAGAATTTTCCCCCTTTGGAGTAATTGTGCAAAAGAGGCTCTGTGATGATGATAATGTTTTACTTTCTGGGCTAATAAAATCGGGCATTGAGGACAGTCTGACCCGTATCTTGGCTTGGCAAATCCCAGGATGGCCTGCAACTGAGGCTCCCTCTTTTGCATGCAACTGGTGATTTTGCAGCCATGGCGAGGTTGCCTTCTCTTTGCCCGAGCAAAAATGCAGTATCTGAGCCTCAAATATTTTGGAATCAAAAGAATGATGTATCTCAGAAAGATGGCCTCTTTATCTTCTTCTTAGATTGAATCACCTGATTTCAGAGAGTATTTAACCCGCAGAACGAATAGAGAGAGTACAAGCTATATGCTTAACACATGCAATAATTAGAGCGGAAAACCCGCTCCATTTTCTTCAGAAGTAAACCAAGACTTCATTAAGTTCCGCTCACCGTAAAACAGTGAGCAAAAGCGGGCAGGGCTAGTAATAGATTCAGGAAGGGCAATGACAAAAGATTCTCCTAAAGATCTAACTGCCTTAGACCAAAAGGCAAAGCAAGTTAAGTTATTAAAGAGCTAGTAATAGATTCAGGTAGGGAGTTCCATTTCTCCCTACCTGCGAGCGAGTTCGACTTATAGGGGTTAGAGTCCCTAAGTAGCAAGCAAGTTAAGTTATCAAAGCAATGCTGGAGTAAGTCAGCCATTGGGAGTTTCCATAGGTTGTGGTTGTATCCCTAAGCAGGAAGAGTTTTCTAGCCAGTTGCAGATTCAATTGCTTCTGCCTTCGAACTTGTTGCAGTGACAGTTGGAGTTATAGTAAGGGGCGCCCTTTTCTCTCTCTAGCTGTAGCTGTCTTATTTCTCTCTCTAAACCCTCTGTAAGGCTATCTGTACACAGCTGATCTGCGACATCAAGGTGAAGCGAAAGAAGGGGGCAATTGGTATTGCGCCCGAGTGAGCGGAAGTCACTCTAGTGAGTTGCGGAAGGGGAGACTTAGATCTTGTCAGTTCATAACAAAAACCGCATCCGGTGGTATCCTATCGTCGTATAAAAATCATTCACTGCTTAAAAAATGGAATGAGCTCTCACAGGTTGAGTTTTTTAGGCCAGATTTTACGTATCAGAAATTTCGTATAGAGAGAAGAGAAAAATGTCCTTCTTCTTGCTGTTGTTAAACAGACTGTGCCTTCATCTTCTTCTGAGATTGAATCCCCTGATTTCAGAGAGTATTTAACCTAAGAGACCCCTGTAAGTTTGCATTTAAACCAAAAACACTTTGCTTTTTCAATGGATGTTGTTAATAGGTAGACATATGGATAGGGAATATGAGGCTATGATGATAGTTTCTTCCCTTCTATTGTTGAGCAACTCAAAAGGGCAAGGAAATACGGGACCGTATCTTGGCAGGGCAATCCGGATGGCTAGTGGTTTTGTGTCATGCCAACAGTGTTTGCAGCCATGGCGATGTCTTCATTCTCTTGTCTTATCAACAGATCTGAGCCTCAACTTTACTCTTAAGGTGTCTTTGGTATGATGGATAACATTTTTCATGATGAGATCAGCACTTGGTTACCATTGTATTCCTATGAGGAGAGAAAATTTTGTGAAAATTTCAGGTCAGAGCCAATAATTACTAAAGAAGTCAGCCCAGAAAGAGAATTGAATTCTATTAAGGGTGGTTGCCCCTCTCTGTTGTGCCAATTATTTTCTTTTTAGCTACTAAACAACAGCCCTTGTTCATGAAATACTCTGAAGCAGAAGATGAATCCATATATCTCAATGATGATAATAATGTCACTCTCTGGGTTAACAAAATGGGGCATTGAAGACGATCCAACCCGTGTCTTGCCCTGGCAAATCCCAGATGGTTTGCAATTGAGGCTCTCTTTTTTGCATGCAACCGTGATTTTGCAGCAATGGCGTGGTGGCCTTCTCTTTGTCTGAGCAAAATGCAGCATCCGAGCCTCAAATTTTCCGAATCAAACAGGGGACTTTTTGTGCTTTAAGGGGTCGTTTGGTTACTGGTTAGGAAGGGAGTTATTCATGTTAGGAGGATTTTTCTAAGGGTGGTTGCCCCTCTCCGCAACTCCAGTGATTTCTCATATGTTAAAAAGAAAAATGAAAAGAATCGGACAACCCTTTAAATCACAACGAAAAATTATTCACCCCTTATTGAGATTTTTTTACTCAAATGGTCCTTTATGTTATAGAGTTGAACTAAATTCATCTCACAAAGAAGAGAGAGGAAGAGAGAGAGATAGAATTCTGACGCTTCAATGATACATGGCAAGAGAAATTAAGAGACCTATATCTTGGCCGGACCCGGAAGGCAAGCGATTTTGGTGTCATGCAACCAAGGTTTGCAGCCATGGCGATGTCTTTATTCTCTTGTTATGGAGTTGAAATAAATTCATCTCACAAAGAAGAGGGAGAGAGAGATAGAATTCTGACGCTTCAATGATACTTGGCAAGAGAAACTAAGAGACCCGTATCTTGGCCGGCGAAGGCAAGTGATTTTGGTGTCATGCAACCAAGGTTTGCAGCCATGGCGATATCTTTATTCTCTTGTTACCTATTGTATTGTTATTCTAAGGAAAATGTTTTTTTTTTATGTTGAAATCAGTGTTTGGTTAGTGATGCATCCCTATGAGAAGAAGAAAGTTGGGAAATTTGCAGGAGAGAGCCTAGATTTTTTCTAAAAAAGATTCAGCCCAGAAAGAGAGAGATGCTAATAGAGAGGATGGATTTTCTTCTAAGGGTGGTTGCCTCTCCCTTCTTGTATTTTTCAAACCTGCTTCGAAAAACGTTTTTCTTAAGCCGAAGGTCTATCGGAAACAACCTCTCTATCCCACAAAAGTAGGGGTAAGGTCTCCATACACCCCACCTTCCCGAGAACCCTCTTGTGGCATCTCACTGGGCATGACGTTGTTGTTGTTGATGATGATGTATAATCACTGAGTTACATGCTTGTTTTGCTGCATGTATGAACAAGAAGTCAAATCTGCTTAGAGTGACATGATTAATACTTGTACAAATGAAATTCTCTCGTTTGCAAAGTGGAATACTTTTGTCCCCAAAAAGGGTTCATATGCCTTTATGAGATGACCATTTAGGGAATTTGGTATAATGTTGTTGTGAGGTTGCAGAAGTAATTTATGGACAGGGTGCAGGTTACCAGACGAAATGTTGTAAGATATGGAAGTTTAGGAATTGCTGCATCCTGTCTCCTCTTCACTATTACAAACTGGAAGGTATAGAGTTTAAAAAAAGAAAGCAAAAGGTATCCTTTTAATTTCATTTGGTTTTACTCTGATTTGGCGTTCATCTTTGCATGCTCTGCTGCTCCTATGCAGGCAATGCAGTATTCATCTCCCAAAGACCCAAAGCTATCTGGAACTTGTTATTTGGCACAGGCAATCCTT
Organism: Przewalskia tangutica; assembly: GCA_029844215.1. Lineage (NCBI taxonomy): Eukaryota > Viridiplantae > Streptophyta > Magnoliopsida > Solanales > Solanaceae > Przewalskia > Przewalskia tangutica. The sequence goes on along the minus strand of CM056731.1, from coordinate 13,342,956 downwards.
CTTTTGGACAGAAAGAAGGTCTGTCTCTTACAATGAAGTATTTGTTATCTTCTCTTTATTTTCATTGTTTCATTCTTCTTGTTGTGGAAAACTTCTCTCGATGACATTATTATTTTCTCTCTTTTTGGAGCATTTCCAATGTGGCATCTATCCATTCTGTATATGAAGGAAGTATGGGCTGCATCTTTTTTTTTTCTTTTCTTTTTTTGGCGAAATTTGATATAATGGAAGGAGATTATTTTTTTATTTGTGTATTGACACTGCAGATGCATCCAGTTCACAGAGGATTCAACAATTTGTAAACTATATATCTGATGTGGACGCCAGGTAACAGAAGTTTTTATGTATTTTTAAACATATAAACTGCAACCTTTTTTTGCCTTATAAATAGAAAAGGTTGCAGAGTTTTCCTAAATTATGAAATTAGTATCATTTATGTTGCATTCTTTCTGGCATCTTTTGTGTCCCTTCATCTTGATAGGCTTCTCTTTAATTTTTCTCTGATTCCTGACTTATTTTATCATGTTTAATATTCTGCATTTTGCTTAGGAAATCTACGACTATTGTGCCTGAGTTCCCATCTAAACTTGATTGGCTGAATACAGCTCCCCTTCAGCTAGGCAGGGTAAATACATAATTCCATATTTCACTTTCTGCTTCTTTTGGAAACTTTATTTCTTTTCTTATAGCTTATTTTCGTATATGTGCATATTTATGTTTTTTTTTCAATCTCCAGTCTTCATGCATATATTCTTCTGGAAACTTTTGGTTATCTACTTCTATCTAAACAGTGTTTTCTATTGACTTACATGTGTATGTAAAATTTTTGAAACTTGGAGAGGAATTCCTCCCAAATATAATATTCTGTTGTTTCATAATATAATGTTCTGTTTTAAGTTTTCCATATTATCCTTTTGAGTAATGTTAAGAATCTTCTGACGATGACATTGATTGCAAAAAGCTTTTAGTTACAACTATGATACCTTTTCTTTTTCTAAATGGTGGTGTTCGGGCCAGCTTGTGGTGACATGGTGCACCTCGACTATTCCACCGGGCACCTGCTACCTCCCACCACACAAGTACGGGATAACTCTGCCCGCAAGGCTTTGGCAGATGGGAGACAACAGTGAATACCTATACCGTTTATAATTTGAAAATTTTCTTTTCTGCTAAATAGTACTTTTAATCTCATTGTTTCTTGGAGGTATGTTTAAGTTGCACATATTTACTAGAGACATGAAAAGAGGAGGAGTTCTGGATCATATATCTATGCTATTACTATGCGCTCCCTGAAACACTCTTATGTTTGCGCAGGATTTGAAAGGAAAAGTTGTTCTTTTGGACTTCTGGACTTACTGCTGCATTAACTGTATGCATGTACTGCCAAATCTGGAGTTTCTGGAGAAGAAATATAAAGATATGCCTGTAAGATTCTCTTTCACCTTTAGGGTTCCAATCTCAGCTTTATTGGTTGTCTCATGAAATGATATTCTGTCTACAACAAGTTGATCATTGGAGATCTTACCCCAATCATTTCTCTCATAGTTATACCAGTGTATACCTATCCTGAAAATTCTTAACCATGTTATTTTTAGTTTGATTACGAGTGGATCAATATTCTACTAACTCTGGCAGAAGGATTTACATGGACATGCATGCTATATTTCATGTAGGAACTACAGACAATCTGAGGTTCTCATTAGATAGAGGTGCATCATTGCAGCAGTAAAAATTTCAGGAGAGAAAAACGTTACCAGTTTCAAAAAAAAAAAATCAGGAGAGAAGGGAAAGTGAAGTAAAAAAACCATGGCTAGGTCAGGTTAGGGTGAGTTAGCTGGTTTAAATTTTGTTAGAATTCATCTACAAAGAAAGTGTTGCTAAAATGTAGGAATGTTAAGATCAAGTTGTACTTCTATGATGTCAATGAAAGGCTGTCTAGATTGCAATTCCATTGGGTTTGTCTTTGTTGATATCACATCTGTGTCGATATATATTCTTTCTGTGTGGTAGATGCTCTAAGTAATTTGTTTTTGTTTTAGTTAGTCTTTAGAGTACTCTGAAATCCAGGCAGTAATCTATTAGTTTATTCTGTAATATATTTCCCTGTATCCAATATCTATAACATCTTCAAACTCTTGGGTTTGCGCAAATTTCACAGAAAATAGGCATGAAGTGAGTTTTGCAAATCGCAATTGCTGTTAAAGGAGAAGGAAATTTCATGAGGTTTTAGCTCTTAATTGGGATAATCTGTAAACTTTCTGTATTAATACTGACAGGTCAAACCATTATAGCCTCAATTAATTATCTCATACATGTGAAATGACCAGAAGGATAACTGTACTTCTTATGAACCTTTCTCGCTTTCATAATAAGATTTGTATACTGGGTTTGAGCTGATGAATAGTCACAAGTTCAACTTTTCATATATCTTACTCTGAAATGTTTTCTGATATTCTCTTGGGAACGGGAAAAAAGAGAATGAAAGTTAACACTATAGAGTGAGGAAAGTTATACTCCCCGTCCCAATTTGTTAGAAGATTGACCAGTTTGGGAGTCAAACAACTCTTTGACTACTATTTTCTCAAGCTCTTTTCCTATATTGTGAATTATCAATTATGCAGACTTATAGTACTTATAAGATGGCGAGGAAGGAGGAAAAGCTTGCGGTTACGGTGGAGAAAACGACGGCTTCTGAATGTCTCTATGTGTAATTAGAGAAAAAAGGCGGGGATAGGAAGTTGTACAGACTAGTCAAGGCGAGGGAGAGGATGACCCGTGACTTGGATCACGTGAGGTGCATCAAGGACGAGGACGACAAAATACTGGTGGATGACACGCATATTAGGTGTACATGCGGCGTACACTAGGGCGATCTAGGATATGTATGATAGAGCAAAGACCAGGATACGAATAGTAGGAGGAGACTCGGAGCACTTCCAGTCCTTATTGGATTGCACCAGGGATCAACTCTTAGCCCATTCTTATTTGTCTTGGTGATGGATGGACTAACGCGACAAATTCAAGGGGAGGTGCCATGGTGTATGTTATTCGCGGACAACATAGTCCTGATTGATAAGACTCACAGCTGAGTGAACGCTAAACTGGAGGTTTGGAGACGAACTCTGGAGTCTAAAGGGTTTAGGCTGAGTAGGACTAAGACAAAATACTTGGAGTACAAGTTCAGTAACGGGAGCGACCTTGAGACAGGCGTGGAGGTGATGCTTGGTACTCAGGTCATTCCAAAGAAAAAAAACTTCAAGTACCTCGGGTCTATTATCCAAGGGGATGGAGAGATTGATGACGATGTCACACATCGTATTGGGGTAGGGTGGATGAAATGGAGTCTCGCATCTGGAGTCTTATGCTACAAAAAGGTGCTACCAAAACTTAAATGTAAGTTTTATAGGGCGGTGTTGTATGGAGCGGAGTGTTGGCCAGTCAAGATTTCGCACATTTAAAAGATGAAAATTGCGGAGATGAGGATGCTGAGATGGATGTGTGGGCATACAATGAGGGATATGATTAAAAATGATGATATCCGGGACAGAGTGGGAGTGGCCTCGGTGGAGGATAAGATGCGGGAAGCGAGGTTGAGATGGTTTGGGCATGTGCAGAGGAGAGACACAAATGTCCCATTGCGGAGGTGTGAGAGGTTGGCTATGGACGGGTTCAGGAGGGGTAGAGGTAGGCCGAAGAAGTATTGGGGAGATGTGATTAGACAGGATATGACGCAGTTGCAACTTACTGAGGACATGACCTTAGATAGGGGTTGTGGAGGACACGGATTATGGTAGAAGGGTAGTAGGTAGTCGAGCGTAGTCCTACTTACGCTTGCGAACTGGTAGTTGTAGTGTTATTATTGAAGGTTTAAAGGTCATTCAATGGTTGATTCTTCAATACTTGTCCAAATGACCTCTAATTTCCACCAAATTTAATTTCCAAGCTCCCCTTGATGAGTAGAACAAAACCCACCAACTTTTGAGGCCAATATGACCCCCTTCACCAAAAACCACTTTCAAGTTTCAAACCTTGAAGCTCCAACAATGATAGAATGCTCAAAACACCTCAAAATTGAACGAAACTTGAAATTTAGGTTCAACTAACACTAGGGAACAAGAATCTAGTGTCAAAACAACAAAATTAGCACAATTTTTTTCCAGGAATTTTCAGAATTCCATTTTTTTTTGGGTTTTCAAAATAGAGAACGTAGGATTAAGAATTGTAGATACAACCAAATGATAGAATCATAAAGGAGAAATTCTAGGTTTTGATACGCGGAATTGAAAGATAGAGGATTGACACAATCAACGACATTCAAAGCAACATAAACTATATGAAAGATTAGACCTCAATGAAATAAACCAAATCAAGCAACAACCCGGATAGAAAGCAAGACACAAGAATAGATATCAATAGACAATCAAAGGTATATCAAACCAAAGACCTCCTAAAGATTAATCCATAAAAGTACCTATGTTATGAAGATGATTCCACAAGTGAGTGGTCTCATGTGAGAATCATGAACAAGTTCAATAGACAACCAAGGAATCCACCCTAATTGTGCTATCACTTTATAATCTACACTAATCGCTAGCTAACACTAAACTAACACTACAAAGTAGCCGACAAGAGTTTTACTCTCAATTCATCAATCATCAAAATATCCTAATGAAATGACCAAGTATGATATTTATACTAAACAAGCTAAAGAAGACTAGACTAGTTATTACAATAATACCCTTAATGAAGTAAGAGTTTTTTGGTAGTCTTCTTTATGGATGATGGCTTCAATTTAGAAAATAACCTCTTTTCATCTCATGGCTAACCACCATTGTTTCCCTCCCTCTCATCTTCACTCCACACGACCAAACAATCATCCATACGTCGTACGCTCTCCTATGAAGCTCCTCAAAGGTCTCCAAAGCTTCTCTTTGCATCAACATGGCTTGTAGGGGTTGAAGTTTCTTAACTCGACCTCGAGTGAAGCAATTTGAATCATGTGTGCTCCTCGGGATCGTATCAATACCTGCCAAGGTAGGGGTAAGTTTTGCGTACAAGTTTTGCGTACAATCTATCCTCCCTAGACCCCGGGATTACACTGGGTATGTCATTGTGGTTGTACTTATTGAACTTCTATCTCTTCTGAATTGATGAATACCAAAAACTTGTTATTCTCGTTCTTCATTTTTTAGAAGTATATTTTCTTCCCTGACATAAGCTTATTCACTCACTGTATCATGTTTCATTCAGCAAAGAAGTGTGTTTGAGAGGTATGGTAAAAATAGCGAGTACTTAACATGGTTCCGCTATCAATTAAGTCTCCGATCCTAAGAGTTTCTAAATTGATGTAAATGAAATGAAGACTCTACTAGCACTGAATGTGGATGTGCATATGACTTTCCCACTATTAGTGTGAGTTCTCTTGATTTGCAATATTTAGGTCACGATGGATGCTTAGTGGGGTGAAGTTGCATGTACATTGCATGTGAAAAGAAATATCACAATGTTTCCGACTCAACTTCGGAAGGTGTACGAAAATCTTCTTCTCCAATTTGAGCAACTTTATTACTATCGAAGTTGAGAAAAAGGAACCATGCAACCACTTAGTCAAGTTTCTGATGCTGCTAGGCTAGAACCAGTAAAAGGTAACTTTTTTGTTGAAAGTCTGGAGGTCTATGGTTACTAGAAGTTTCTAGAACCAGTAAAAGGCAACTTTCTTGTTGAAAGTCTGGAGGTCTATGATTACTAGAAGTTGAACTTTTTAATTCCCTAGTTTGTGTATTACTGGTTTTCCATCAATTCTTTTGATGAAAATTATAATCTTTCTTTAGGTTCTGGAGATGAGTCAGATGACTCCGCGGGGAAGAGGAAATTTTGTGATCGGTCATCTCCTGTGGTAACTTTGTGCTCTGACAATTCCATTCTTATTGATGTTCTAGTTAATTGACATTTGACAAGACCAGAGTTGAAATTCCAGGATTTCTTCCCATCTTCTTAAGCATTGGCAGACGAAGTTACCCAATACTTGTTCAGGTGGTTGGGTTGGCAGGTATCCAATAATAATCGACGTGCATATAAGTTGGTTGGACACCACCATTTTAAAAAAAATTGATTTTCATTGGATCCAATTACATCAGTTAAACCTTTTGATTTCTAGTTACTCTTTTTCGACCCCCAAGTAACAGATGCATAAAGAAGTTAGTTTGATGTTACTATCCTGTAGGAAATCAATTTTGAGTGTGCACCACCTTGTTCTTTGTTATTATCTCAATAACCTTTTCTCCTTTTCAGGTGAAGCAAACTTCTTAGGTGTTGCTGCTTCTGCTAAGGGTGTTGAAGGATTTGATACCGAGGCCGCAAAGAAGAGTTTTTTTAAGATATATTTATTAAAGGTGATAGAAATTTCATATATTTTAGAATATCTACTATCAAAGCACTTCCCTTTCAGTCATCAAACCGAATTCTGGCATAGGTTTCCCTGGTGCTTTTGAACTTGTCTCTCAGGTATGTAACCTGTGATGCAACTTGCCTATATAGTCTTGCTCTTTCTGCTTTTCTCGCTTTTCATTAATTTGGTGATATGTTATAACTGTGTAAAAGCAATGGTCTCAAAGTTGCTGTTGCATCTAGTGCTGACCGGATTAAAGTTGATGCAAATTTGGCTGCAGCAGGTTTACCAATAACAATGTGAGTTAACGTAGTGCGCTTTGGCTGTGAATAGTTGCCTCTCATCCGTTCTATAATTAGTATCCAAGAAACACTGAATTGTACTGAATCAACACATAGCAAGGACTTTATTTATTTAGTATATTATCAGTATAGATATGTTTTATTGTAGCGCGCTACCTGATATCTATTCCCAAGGCACTTGGCTTTTTGAGTGTAACTTCTGCCAAGGGAATTGCTAGACATAAACATTTTGTTGACATAATGAATCTGCTAGTAATGGAATGAGGAGCTCAGACTCCAAAGAGTTAATATGCTTGGATCTTTGGATATTGGATTTCTGTGACTCTTTTATTGCTGTATTATCATGATAATTCTAACTTTAAAATTGCTTCATATGTTTAACTTGTCTCTCACTAATATCTTGGTTGTCTTTAATAAGGGGTACATATCTGGTTGTTAATCTTATCAGATTGATACCTGGTGATGGTCTTAGCTCTAAGTCGACATTATCAAAAGGGTAATGTGTCTGGGCACATAGTAGTGTATATGCATTTGTAGTGTCAAGTCCCACATTATTTTGAGGTAATGGGTTGTGATCTCCTTATACGGTATTGGCTAATCCTTACCTTGCTAACTTTTAGGGTTGAGTTAGACCCAATGGTCATTTCTTTACATTGTATAGAGTCAGACCCATCGATCCTTGTTGTTTAGTTTCTGAATGTTGGGGCCCTGTGTTATGTTTTCGATGCTCCAGTTGTCTAATCCTGGCCGTGCAGAGGGAGGGGGAGTGTTAAGTCCCACATTGTTTGAGGGACTGCGTTGTGGTTTCCCTATATGATTTTGTGCAATCTTCCCCTCATGAGATAGCTTTTGCAGTTGAGTTACATCCAAGGTCCATTTCTCCATGGTACATATGCAAACACATGCACTATGAGTTGGTTGATAATGTAGTTTGGAAGGACGTAGTTCGTTATTGTTGTTATACAAGCGAAAGTGTATAACTCTGATGAAAATGGCAGGTTTTGTGGCGAAATAATTGAAAGCTCCCCGCAATTATCTTTAGTTATGTTTTTATTTGTATTTAACCTCGTATCCCTTTTTTTTGATTTGACAGGTTTGATGCAATTGTATCTGCTGATGCTTTCAAAAATTTGAAGCCTGCTCCTGATATTTTCTTGGCTGCATCACGGATTCTTGATGTTCCCACTAGTGAGGTAGTTTCCAGAATGTGCAATGCTGTTTTGCTACCACCCATCAGATTTTTTCCTTTTTAGACACTTAGCTATGGGTAGTATGTGATGCTAATCTGATGAGGAACTTCTCGTCGACTAAGATATCACCGAGTTTTGCATTCACATTCTGTTTAAGTGAGATTTCTATTACTATCTCTTATTTTGAAAATTAAATTTCTGGACGGAAAAGAGATGCTCAATTGCCAAGCATTCTATCAGTGAGAACATTTTTTTTTTATTATGGAGGCAGATGAAGTTTTGAAGTAGTATATCAGTGTTCTGTTTGTTGACCTTGGTAGACAATATCATAATCCTCTGTGTTGACAGTGTATTGTGATTGAAGATGCATTAACTGGAGTACAAGCTGCCAAAGCTGCGAAAATGAGGCATTTGCAATTGAGTGCCTTTTCTTTTTCTTTACACTCATTGAAAGTTGTTGGTATCACTAATCCTACTAGAACTTTCCTCTTCGCTTGTTGCATCTGTCAACTGAATCAGTAAGTTGTGTCAGTCTAATGTACCCTCTTTGCCTCTCGTTTTAGTTATCATTTTGATTCCAGTTTTTCTACATTTATCTTAAATTGTTGTAAAATATAGTGTTGTACGGGAAATAGTACAATACTGTTACAAGTATGGTCGAAAGGAAATACAAAACTACATACAACATGTATGGTTGTAGTAGGTACAAAATAATGGAAATAACAGGCTTCTAGTTCGTCTCTTGAAATCAACTTTCATGAGCGTCAGTGGGATAAAACAGCAATACAAAAACTAGCTTTCCCGGACAATGTATATTGTGTAATGGGTTCCTGATGACTTTGATTTCCACAAGTTAGTTTGGACACCTGTCTGAAACAATTCAACAAACAAATGAAAGCATAGTGCAATGTTCGTCGAGTCGATTGTTTGACAATCTCTCCTTAAGACAAAATTACCCCCGTATATAATGGCGTACGGTAGATGGATAATAGTCTCTCAGGATAAAACGACAATACTCTCTCAAGCACAAGCCAAATACTTGAGAGTCCTTGTAGAAGAAACAAGAACAAGAGATTGCTAGAATAGAATAAGAGCTCTCAACAAGTTTCAGATTTTTGTAATTGCAATGAGTATGTAAATCTTAAAATTCAAGCTCTATTTATAGTTGCAAAATACTATCCACAAGCTTGTGTGAATACTTTAAATGGGTTGCTTTGATCTCACAAAAAGCCATCTTGAACATGCCAAAGGTTGGATAAGATTTGGCCTTTCCAAGTAGATCAAAATCCAGAAGATTCTATCCAATTTCGGTTCACTGGACAGGAAGGGCCGCGACCCTAATTCAGCAAAAAATTATGGACTTACTGGAAAGTAGGAGCCGCGGCTCTTCCCCCATTTTTTTCGTGTTTTTGCACATTTCTTCTTTAAATATATTGTCTTCTTTAAATATACTGTCGTGGGAGACACATTAATTTGGCCAATTAAACGTCCATCCTTACCTAACTTACGAACACTTTAATATGTGTACCAACATCTCTTTCACTATGTGAGATTTAGCTAGATATTGTACGACGTGTGCATGTGTATGGAAAACGTATTTCCGACATGCGGGGCCCCATTGTGTTCAAGTCATTAAGGACGGGATAAGCTCAATCCACCAGGTAAATTTTCCAACAATCCCCTCTTGAAAGAGGTGTTGGTGCACACGGAGTGCCAACCATTAGCAATCTAGTAGCGGAAGTGTATTGCATCGGAATAGGTAGCACACAGCTTTGAACCTTTCCTAGTCAACTACCATCGGACATATTTACTGAGCGGTGAACGTGATGTCTTGAACCGTCAGTGTTTAATATATGTCAAGACAATGATAGAGACACAAATAACTGTCCAATCTCTCGTTTCTTCTTATGTTTTGTCCGTTGTGGCCGTGGACACTCTTGGATTCTTAAGTGCGTACAATTGAGGCGGCCTGACCTCGCACTTAAATAGGTGACCTCCCACCAGGAGTCATTAAAGTATCTTCGTCTTTAACCTCAACTTTCGAGTATTATGTTAAGACCCTGACACTTAACCTTGTACCCATAATTCAGGTAGCACTTTAATGTCTATCGCGGGAAGGCTTTGGATTAGTGTTTCCGTAATTAGGTGTTGACAGAAGAAAAAGGTGAAGAAAAGAAATTTGGGAGAAGATATACACTTCTGATCACTTGAGTATCAATTGCTTAAGATTCATTAATACTTTTTACAATCTCTTCAATTATTTGAGGAACTTTAGTCTCATTGATGAGTTAAACCAAGAATATGTACCCTGCAATGGTAATGGTATTCCAGAATATGAGATCCAAGTCTTAAGTTTTGAGCGACCATACCTTTGTTCAATTTTAGTTTAGTTTTATGATTCTTCTCATTTGACCCCCTGATAGACCTAAACAGAGATCTAGAACGCATTGTCCAGTACATACCGAAATTTGATCAGTAATCTGGAGCGTCTTCATAATATCTTGTATTCAACTAATAGTAATTGTATGTATCTCAGTGTTCATGTATGAAAATAAACAACTGAAACTTATTGACTCTAGTCTATGTGTCTTTTTAGGAAGATTATACATAGCAGATACAAATAACAGTGTGATAAGATACTTAGACCTGAACAAGTCAGAAGCTGAAGTTTTTACTCTGGAGTTGAAAGGAGTGCAACCTCCACTTAGATCCAGATCTTTGAAGCGCCTTAGACGGCGATCTGGAGCTGACACACAGACTGTCGTAGTTAATGGTGGTTCATCCAATGAGGGTACATTGAACTTACGAATCTCAGTACCTGAAGGATGCCATTTCTCAAAGGTTTTGTTTCTCTTTCCTGAACAAATTGATTAAGAAAATAGGGAACACTCCTTCCCTACCCTTGAATTTACCACCTCGATATGACCTTTTGTTTATTTGCCTCATAGACTTTGCTGCTTTGCTGACTTCTACCAAAATGCAGGAAGCACAGAGTAAATTTAGCATAGATTTGGATCCAGATAATGCTGCTGTGGTTGATTCCTTGGAGGGAAATCTCAGCCTAGAAGGTTCTGCAGTGGTGCACTTCAGAAGATCTTCTGTTTCATCATCTACTGGCAGAGTTTATTGCAAGGTAGGATTATCTTTCAAGTTTGACTTTAGTTTGGTCAAGTTTATGGGTTGCATTTGCTTCTTAAGCCATGCGCGTGTATATTCAGCAATTTAATAAAGAGAATACTATGTCAGGCAATACGAGCAAAATAAAGCGTCAGTTGCTTCAAGTTTGCCGTATGACAATTTGACCTCTGTAGCATGTGGTTATAGTGGGTTGATATATATGCTTTGAAGTAGCAAGTGTTAGTAACATCTCATGATAAGCATAATGTCATGGCTAGCTCAATTTTCAGTCTACCAAAGCAATATGTTCTACAACAGGATTGATAATGTGTTTGTACCTCGCTTTAGCATGATCAGAATACTATGTGATTATCACGTTCCTAGTTACATTTGCCATGAGTACTTCTGAGTTCTCCACTTTGAGATCTCTGATTACTTCCCTAATGTAAAACTTGTAAAAACAATTTCAGGTGCACTATTGCAAAGAAGATGAGGTTTGCTTGTATCAGTCATTGACACTTCCTTTTGATGTGAAGCCAAAAGCATCCCCCAAGTAGCTTACAGATTCCGGTCAGGTGATTCATCGATCACAAAATTAAAGTGAAAATACGGATATACTTAATCATGATTACGTGATAAATGAATGTATAAAATACACATTTGCTGTGGGTTAACAACCAACATGATCATTCAAGATATTGTACCATCTCATCCTACAAAATATTTAGAGGAGATAAATCATGAGTCACGAGTTAACAACCAACATGATCATTAATGGCATGATAAGCAAAGGATAAAGGAAAGGGACTCACTCGTGTGCACTTATCTTTTAATGGTCGGATGATGATTTCAATTATTTGGGTTCAAGGTATTTTAAAGACCTTTGGTTAATCTTTGATTTATCATATAATATTGTTCTTTTAAAAAAGAAAATGAATTAGCACAGCCCTCTTAATCAAAATAATGCAAATGGGAATCACTTACTCTAATTATATATGTTAATTGACAGCTAACAACACGTTTATTGCACCAGTATATGTCTATCCCCTTGCAAAGCACACCAATAAGTATGATTAAGTGAGTACCATTAATTGTATTCTCTGCACCAATCCCCCTTTTTCCCTTTCAATTTCAATTTAGGAGGTCTTAGTTAGGCATGAGTCTGTGTTTTTTATTTTCTTAATAAGTATATCTGTATTTGTGTTTTGATATTTAAATTGTTTGTCTGATTTAATAATCAGTTGGTAGTATTATTTAGTATAGACTTCAAATGCAGGAAAAGGTCAAAGTTATGGATAAGTAAGAATCTTAATTAGAAGAGACAGCATGTGGGAGTTGTTTAGGCCTTCACCAAATGCAAGAAAAGTATAGATACCATGTAGGCTTTTCATTGCTCAAGACATTCATGTTAAAAACATATGCATATAATTGATAGATTTCATAGTGAAAATAATATTAAAAGCGAGATTAATTTTCTTTTCTTTTTCGTTTAGAGTAATAAGTATTATAATGCAAGTGGTTAATCTGCTTTATGGGGTATTGATAATCTAGAAGCATGTGATTGATAGCTGTTGATCACTGTTTTCTAAGTTTTAATGACATTCAAGCATGTCTGACTAAAAGAGGCAAAACACACTCTTGCATGTCACTGCCTAATAAATTGGGTTTGTCCGAATTTTTTATTTCATCCGTTCATTTTTAGTTTGAGGACTTCTTAAGAACTAATAAATAAGGTGTGTATTTGCTATAATACTCATATTAATTAGTGTATAATTCCAATAAATTTTATTTTTTTTACACTTAACGGGATTATTTGTAATCACACAAATATTTTTGGCTTGTTTTATACCACAAAATTTAAAAGGTTTCTGTTATCGCATAAATTGGGACGGATGGAGTATATGAATTAGTGATGGTAGCTAAAGAACAAAAATCTGTGATTATCTCTATAGATGAATTATAAAAAAAAAATCCTTTTTGTGATGGAATATTTAAAAATTCAATCAATTTAAATATGAATTTTGTGCAGTAAATGGAAAAGACGTAAAAAGAAATAGCAAAAGATAAAAAATAATTGTAAATTTCAAGGGAATCGTTATGCTTACGTGTTTGGAGTGTCATGACATCTAACAAAATTGGTATGGAAGCTTTATCTTCTTTTATAGCATACATAAATGGAAAACAATAACTACTGTTGGGTATAAATCGGCGTGGTGCACATAGTTTCTCAACTACAACTTGTAGAGTAACTATTTGCACTGTATTACATCTTTCTCATTCTTGTAGAATGAGAATGAGATATGCTCACTTATAGTGGAGAGTCCAAAGTTGTAATATTTCATACGTAATGTAATTGTCACAAATAGAATGAGAATGTGAATGCCACTCCAACATCTAGATATAAAGTAGAATATGTTTGTCTCCCCTCTTTGTTTATAATATGTATTTCTCTGTAATAACGTTATTTGTCTGAATATCTTTTTATTATTATAGTAAAATATTGTTATAAAAAATATATAATATATTATGAAAGTTGATTTGAAAAGAACTTGATTATTATAATAAAATATTATCATAGTGGATAAATAATATAGAGAGGTCGGACCGTATTTGAAGTTATCAATCTAATAGTTAGCTCCACTATCAACTATTCAAGTCGAAAGTGAAAGGGATTGTCGAACTTAAACTATGGAATAAATAATTTCAGCAAAGAAGAACAGAGGTAAACTTAAAGACAGTAAGGAATGTTCCCAGAAATGCTCTGTGACATGAACTGGAACATTAACAAAAACGCAGAACTAAAAAACGAGTTAAGATGCAGCGGAAATAAATCAAGAACACCCAAGATTGTTTTTCATAAGTTATATAATTGTATATAACTTATAGTGGTCTCATGACCAAAAATTTATTGTATAAAAATTATACAATCTTACAAATTCCTTGAGAATGAATAAAAATCCGTAAAACAAAAAGGGATTAAAAAGAAGTTAAATCCTAACTTCTAAGCCTGAAAAATCTATCTAAAATAGAAGTGAAAAACACCCTATTACAATTGCTTTGAGTTGAAAGAACAAGTATAGATCTAAGAAAGCAATTCGCAATTTTGAACAAGTGTAATCACAAAAACAGGCTGCTCGATCCAGCTGTATTTGAGGCAATATTTGAGACGTCTCAGATCTGAATTTTCTTAAAAAGCGGATATTAAAGCCTTGGGTGAACCTCTATTTATAGTGGAGAGTTCACGAGAGGCTCATGATTCTCGGTGGAGGTTGAGCGAGAATAGGGTTGGTGGAGTGTTCTTCACCTTGAAATTCTCAACAGATTTGACTTTGTCTTCCCGAGAATGCTCCTTAGTTATGCACTCTCCTGGACTTGGTCTTGTTAAGTATTATCGTGTTTTCCTTAGCTCCAACCAAGCCAAACATTCACGTGATAAAATCTTCTCGGCTAAATCGCGTGAAGATAGGCAAAACTCTTGCGAAATGTCCTCGAGATGTCACGACATTTGGGATGACATTTTCTGTTTTACTTAACACCAAAAAGAGACATGTTACGGAAAATGTTAGGACACGTAACCTAACACTAACAATCTCCCCTTTTGCCTTTCTTCACAAAACTAAATAGTTTAATGATTTTATCACAGGCAAATATCTCAACCTTCAACACAAGCGATTATAAAGCACGATATATACACTATGTGCGATAAGTTACTCGAATCAGGTATGATGCAAATGCGAGTATACATCTAAAAGATTAATGCTGAAACCATCAATATACATAAACAAAGATAGAATAAATAGCAATATATAAAATGAATTAAAATGTCTCAAATCGCAAGCCAAATAACTACGATCCACAACTAATAAGCATTCAACAATGCTACTTAGCGGCTAAACACAAGAACCTCGAGCTGTTTCCCAATTTCACCGCCTCGAATTGTCCTCTGGTTTCATCTCCCAGTATCAAGATCCTCTGGTTTGTGCCTTCACTCGATTGCTCGCAGACCGACTGCATCTCCTTTTTGGGAAGAAAGCAAAAATAGGAACGCGTTCCAGCTTCCACTGGGGCTACCGTGCACAGTCCACTCTGCGATCTGGGCATTGAGCTTTGCAATCTCTTGCACCAGCCAGCGATTGTCGAGACGATCGTGAGATGTTCGGAGATATGCAGGACATTTCGTAACACTAGCACTTACACCTTGTATTCGTCCATGGAAGATCAATGACTCGCTCTTGCTCTTGGGATCGTCGATTAACGACGTATACTTGAGTTCTTTCGAGCAGATCTGGCAGGGCTTGGAATCCACGTGAGGTTAGTATCTTAAAGATCAATGAGGAAAGGAAGGATGATACTGTGTCCTTTCGCCATATTTACAATCTGTTGAAAGATTGTTTTTCCTATATCAACACTAAAACCTTTTCCTATTTTGTATAGGAACAATGCTTGTTCAATTGTTACAATTGATTTGTTCAAAGAACACAACCAATGTGTATCATTAACTTGTGCAAAACAGCAAATAAAGCGGTGAGTTTGGAGGTTGGACACCTGAAACCCATTTCTTCACAACTCCGGTGAGGTATGACATCACCTCATCCCTGTCATTTATCACCATCCATTCGCCTCTCATCATCATTCACTCTATTCAAACATTGGTTAATTGTAGTCGGTGTGAAGTCATAAAATTTGTTATGAAGAAACACTTTCCCAAAGTGTTTCGACTTGGGTTTCTCTATTTTACTTGTTAGATTTGCATAAAATAACTTCACTACCTTGTCTACATGGGGCATTTGTTATTCTGAGTCTAGTAGATTTCTTGAAGTGAAGAAATCCACGGCAGTGGCTCTTACAAGACTTGATGTCCAACACCTTACCGGTTCGAATGGCTCGACCGTTGAACCAACCCGATGTTTTGAGTGATTGGTTTAAAAACTTGGGAGAGAAAGGGGTTACCTCGCACGCAGATTCGAGCTACCGCTTGTGAGACCTCGGACACCTGGAATCGAAGTTTTGTGGATAGATGATCCGTAAGATGTCATAACATTTTACGTGACATCTTGAGGGTTGATGATGATTTTGTTTCCCCTGAAGCATGACCAGATTTCTTGTGATAAAACTTCTTCAGCGGGGTGTCGTCTGGAATTTCATCTTCCTCACTGGATTCGGGCAGATTTGTGAGGGAAGGTGAAGCAGGAGATTCCGGTTGGGACTCAACCAAAAGAGTCTTCTCGAATCGTGAGCCGGAGCTTGAAGAGGAGAGTCGCTGACTTCTTCCTTTTGGTGGAGGATTCACCATCGCCAAAGGCCTTCTCAAAGTTTCGGACCGATCTGCGAGTGGGAAAAACGCTGATTTGTCCTCTTTGGGAGGACGGAAACATCCGGGGTTTCTACAAGTTGATAGGATTATTTGTCTCCACCGGATAGGCGATTTCAGAGGTTCTTGGAAGACACTTATCACCAAATCGTGCCTGATGGTGGACTTGTGCTCGTTAGAGTGTTCTGGGACTGGTGGTGACATTTTCGGTGACATGGGTGAGACATCCATTGGAGAGAAAGGGGAAGAAGAGAAGGAGAAGTTAGGGTTTTCGGAGGTTACGGGAATGGGAGAGGTTTGTGAGGGAGATGTGTTGTGCGAGGGATTCATTGTGGGTAATGTGCGAAAATTTCGTTCCCACCTTTTTTTTTGTTTTTTTGTTTTTTTTTGTTTTTTTTTTTGTTGTTGTTTTTCGGAGGAAGTTTCTTTGGAAGTGAGAATTAATATTTAGTGAATGGGTATTTATACACTTGGCAAAAACTATCTACATAAGTGTTTAAATTCTATACAAAGACTAGTTCCTAAGGTTTAGAGGTTGTTTCAAAATAGACATCAAAACCAAGAGAAATTTTTCAACAAAAACCAACTCAACATTAATCGACACACGTCTTTTGAAAAATCTGGATATCTGAGTGTTATCAGAAATGTTAGCACATTTTGTGTAACACGGGAGTCATTTTCTCATAGGAACAGCAGTTTCGGCAACTAAACAAGACACTTTATAGAGTTTTTGTCTCTAAATTAGTGGAACAATGTATATTGAGTCCAAATAGATAAGATCTTGTGTCTATCATGATATAAATTATAAGTATGTTGATACTCCTATAGAATAGGAACGATATCAATTTTGTGGGCTTTGTGACATTTTACAATTCTTGAGAAATTTAAGGCTTTGCCTTATTTTTTGATACTCACTTTTTATGATTTTTATATCATCGCAGAACGGTATCTTTTAAAAGGTGTTCCTTTGAGAAGTTATGACGTTAGAAACACAAAACAACTTTAACATTTCTGAAAGAAAAGCGGTTCAGATTTTACATGGATGAATGTTACACATGAAATGTCGGGGACATTTGGATAACACCTTGCGTGATGTTAATTTTATATTGAGCAGAGAGGCAGAGAGTTTTCAAGTTTGAAAACCTCTCGTGATCTAAAGCTTTGTAAAAATATCACTAGTTGATGAGAAGTGTCAACATAATCGATTCTAACTAATTGTTTTCAACCAAGTCTCGAAGAAAGTGATGTCTTATATCTATATGTTTTATGCGAGTCTTGAACAGGATTTTTAGATATATTGATGGCACTCATATTATCACAAGACAAAACTAAGATATTTTTGAAACACCATAATCGTCTAACATGTGTCTTAGCCATATTAATTGAGAGCAACAACTCCATTGCTACATATTGATTCGGTTGAGAGTGAGACACAATTTTGTTCTGATGCACGTGAAACTAAGTTATTGCAAGGTAAAAACATCCTCCACTAGTACTTTTTCTATCTTCCACATCCCCATTAATCAAGTCACTATATCCTATTAGATTAGGATTAGTGTCTTTGGAATACCAAATTCCCAACTTCGCGTGTCGTGACATATCTTATGACACGTTTGACATCATTTAAGTGGGAAATTTTAGGGCATGCTTGGAATCGTGCACACACAAACACTAAACATAAGATCCGGACGACTCGCGGTGAGATACAAAAGACTACCTATCATAGATCTGTATAAAGTTTGGTCAACATTCTCCCAACATCATCTTTGGATATAGTGCAGGTTGATCCCATCGGAGTCTTCATATGTTTGGCATTCTCCAATCCAAACTTTTTAACCAGGTTCTTGGCATATTTGCTTTGTGAAATGAAGATACCCTCCTCATTTTGTTTTATCTGCAAGCCTAAGAAAAAGGTTAGTTCCCCTATCATGCTCATTTCGAATGTTGAGGACATAAACGACAAAGTCTTAAGATGAGTCATTGAAGTCGAACCAAAAACTATGTCATCTACATAGATTTGAGCAATAACCATATCTGATCCATGGTGTTTTATAAATAAAGTACAATCGCTACACCACGTTGGAAACCAAATTCGAAGGAATTGAGTTAAACGACCATACCATGCACGTGGAGCTTGTTTTAGTCCATACAAGGCCTTTTTAACTTCGTATACATGTTGTGGATGGTGAGGATCTTCAAATCCTTTGGGTTGTTCAACATATACCTCCTTATCAATATATCCGTTCAAAAAGGCACCTTTCACATCCATTTGGTGAAGAGTTATCTTTAAACAACAAGCTATGGCAAGTAATAATCTAATTGATTCAATTAGCTCTGGAACAAAGGTTTCATCATAGTCGATACCTTTGACTTGAGAGTATCCTCGAGCCACTAGTCTAGCTTTATTTCTTATAACGATTCAGATTCACGATTTATTCTTAAAGATCCATTTAGTTCTATTACATTAGTCTCATCGTGAGGCGAACTAGATCCCAAACCTCATTTCTGGTGAACTGTTCTAGTTCTTCTTGCATGGCTTGTATCCACCAACTGTCTTTTAGTGCTTCTTTAATGTTTTAGGTTCCAAAGTAGAAACATAGCAAGATTGACTTACCTTGTGATGTATGGTGGACATACACGCATACTTCACCATGTCTCGGTAAATTTTTGGCTCTTTTCTCCTTGTTTTTATTCCTTCGAATACTTCTCCTATTACCTGTTCAGTGGGATGGTTTCTTCTGATTCTGGATGAGGGATCCCTGCGTACTGAATCACGAAGTTCAGTTTCAGAATCCTCATCAGAACCTGCAGTGTTCTCATCTTGATTCTGGTGTTCTTTGCAGATGTTGTGACATTTGGTGTAACATCTGCATTTTCTGTGGTCTGCCCCTCCTGTATTGTTACGACAGCATCTGTTACTGGTGTATTTCCTGCATAATCTGCATTATCATCAAAAACAATGTTAACAGATTCTTGTACGGATTTGGTTCGAAGATTGTACACTCGGTAAGCATGACTATTTTGAGAATAGCCTATGAAAATTCCCTTATCACTCTTAGAGTCAAACTTTGCTCGATTATCTCTATCATTTAGAACATAGCATACACACCCAAAAACATGAAAGTAACGTAGATTTGGTTTCTTTCCATTCAAGATCTCATAGGGTGTCATTTTTGTTCCTGGTCTAAGATAGACTCTATTAGAGATGTGACTTGCAGTGTTTAGGGCTTCTGCCCAAAAACGTTTTGACAGTTTTTTAGAACTTAGCATGACTCTAGCCATTTCTTGTAGGGTTCTATTCTTCCTCTCTGCTACACCATTTTGTTGGGGGGTTTTGGGAGCAGAAAATTCATGGAAAATACCTTTTTTCTCACAAAATGTAGAAAATTGATTATTTTCAAACTCCTTTCCATGATCAGATCTTATCCGAAAAATAGAGGAATGATATAGATTTCTAATTCTAGAGTCTGATATTCTAAACATGTCAAACGTTTGAGACTTTTCTTTCAAAAAAATATCCAAGAGTATCTTGAAAAGTCATCTACAATCACAGCGAGTACCTCACGCCTCCTAGGCTATCTACCTCGATTGGACCCATAAGATCCATATGTAAAAGTTGAAAGCAATGAGGCGTGCACGAGAAATGTCCATCACTCAACAACTTTGTGAGGACACGGGTTTGCTTACGCTTTGAGACAATCTTCACACACCACGGTTTCACTCATAGGACTTAGTTTAGGAATGCCTTTACCGCCTCATAAGATATCAATTTTCTAAGGTTGTGGTAATTGACATGTCCTAGTTTTTGATGCCACAATGTTGTGTCATCACCCCAACACTATTACATACCTTATGTTCTCCGACAAGATAACAATTATCACTTCTTGTGCACATCATTATGCATTTGTTAGTTTCATGATCATGTACATGCATGTTTATTGAATCTTACCTCTAAGTTGTCATCACACGGTTGGCTTATACTAATTAGGTTAGCCATCGACCATCAACGTCAAGACATTATTCATCTTTGGAATTCGGGGACATTACGATTCCTCTTCCTATTATCTTACTCTTTCCACCTCCTCCATATGTAACATTTCCTCCATTTAGAGCGTAGTTCTTTAGAGATCTTTTGTTCCTGTCATATGGCGGGAACAACCACTGTCAAAGTACCACGATTCAGAGATATTGGTCCTTAGTGCGGTTATGACTACATTACAACTTGTTTTCTTGATGGGAACCCAAACCTTTTTTGTTACCTTACGATTTTTGTAGATAGAGGAGTCTCTTAGAGTGTTGTCTGAAGTTCTTGACAGCATTCTGGAAGACCTTTTCTTTACGAGTTTTAGTAACTTAAAGCAAAAAGGTTTTAAATGTCGGATTTATTACAATAATTGCACACATAGTTCTACCATTCTTACAGTTCATTTCCCATTTTTAACAAACAAGTTGGAGCATAATGTATTGATAGGATTCTTGTAGCCCAAACCAAGATGCAGTGAGGTTGACTAGCACTAAGGATTTCATCTAATTTGGAGGTGCACTGTGTTAAGCTTTTTGAAGGTTCTTGGCGGATCCAACTTTGCACTTATCTTTAAATTCAAGATCTTTTTGGTAGAGTCACTTCGATCGGGTAATGGTACTAATCAAATCTGCATTCTCACGAGTTAGAGTTTTCACCTTTGATTCAAGTTGATTAGATTCAATGATTAAGTCCTTGCAAAGGGCTTGCAATTCATAATCATATCATCCTTGTAGTCTTGAGTCTCGTGTTTAGAATCATTTTTGAAATAAAGCCACGAAGCGGTTGACATCGAAGAATTAAAAACTCATACATGCTCATTGCTTTGTATCTGCAGATGTTACGGTGATGTTCGGAAATGTCATGACATTTAGTGTATCGCGATCGGCTAAACCTTCATCATCGGCGAGAGAATGTTCAAGCGATGGCGGCGTTGCTTGTGACTCTATTTACGTGTTCTCTTCCCTTCACCTTCATCATCACTTAGGAAATCCATAAACTTTTGCCAACCTTTCTTAGAGTGTTTGCACACTCGTTGGCATAACGGCCCCATCCGGCGAGCGTGACATTGAATGTTGTCGACAACGGGATCGAACTGGTTGATCGTAATTTATTCTCCTAAGTTGATTGCCTTTTTGTGCGGTGGGAAAATTCTTGGTAATTCGTGGATTGAGTCCTTGGTTTTGGTGCTCTTTAGACTTAGATTTATTCTTATCTTCGTTGAATCTTCTTAACATCGTATTGAACCTACGAGTAAGAAGAGCAACGTTGACACCATCCCCAATTTCTTCAAGTGTTTCATCCTCTTCATTGACTTCCGTCTCTAAGGATTTTGCTTGAAGGGCAACATCCTTGCCTTTGTATAAAGACCTTTGATTTTCCATGTTCATCTCATATGTTTTGAGGATGCTCATTAAGGTATGTAGGTCCATTGTGGCAAGGTTGTGTGCTTCTTCAATCGCACAAATCTTAATGTTGAACTTTTCAGGAAGAGATCGAATGGCTTTTTCAACAAGTTGATTGTTGGTCAATGGAGAACTGTTACACCCCGTAGTTCAGGTCATGCGTTTGAGTACGTACGAAAGGGGGTAAGACTTAAAATTTTCAAAGGATAGGTTGACGGATTATTCCGGGCGGGTCTTAGTCAACTTTGAGGCAGGTTATGACCCGGTAAATTGAGAGTTCCTAAGTGTTTCAAAGGCACGGGCGTAGTTCGTTGAGTCTAGATTCAACGCAACCAACCGCTAAATCGATAGGGCGTCGGGTAGAAAGTTATGAGGTTACAAGTTCGGTCTGTGATCGGAAATGTGTTTGAGCGGCGGCAGCGCGGCCGGATGCGAGGCGACGCCTAAAGTTCGGAAGGGTCGCTGAAGTTGCAGCGCGCATGGCCGAATAGCGAGGCGCGGCGCGAAAGTCTGAGAGGTTGCGGAGGTTTCGTGCGCCCGCAGAAGCGGGATTTTTGGGCGGCAAAACGTAGAAAAGTCGGATTTTTGTTTTCAAAGAGACCAAGGGAGGGGGACCAGTGTCCCCATCTGATTTTCATTGCATGCAATATATTGACCAAGACTTGGACATTTTCTATCTTTCATCTTCTCTCTCTCTCAAATTGCTCCCTTCTCTCTAAAAACCCTTAGAAAAATCTGAATAGTTAAGAACCAAAAAGGAAGCTTGTAGCTAGCTTGTTGGCATTGTTGTGGTGGTGTTCTTGGCAAGCTAGCAATACTTGGAAGCTTGTAGCTAGCTTGTTGGCATTGTTGTGGTGGTGTTCTTGGCAGGAAGCTATGATACTTGGAATAAGTTTTGGCTAAAACTTTAAGGTAATGATTCTTCCTTTAGATTTAGTTTATAGTGTTGCATGTTAAGAAGAAAGAACTTGTGGTAGTAAATAATGCTCTTAGAGTCATTGCATGCTAGAAATGTGGTTTGGTTATGAAGAATGGGTTAAGAAGAGATTATGAGCATGTTGTAGCCTAAAACTACCTAGAATTGTTAAGTGAATTATTGTAAACTTATGGGACAGAATTTTGGGTGTGTAATCCCTTTAAATTGTTGGATTGATTGAGCCTTACAATGTGGTGTTTTGATGGTAAATTCGGCCTTGAGAAAGGCGGCAAGTGAGTAGAAACAAAGGAAATCTTGCGATTTTCCGTAGAATATAGGGCTTTGAACTTAGATAATTCATACATTGAAATTAGAGGTTAATAAGCGTACTATGGTTATTATAGGTTGGCATATTACTTGCGGTAGTTTGAGCTTAGCAAGTGGATCGACCAAGAGGTATGTGGAACTTTCCTATCTTTGGCGTGAGTATTTGTATCTATGTAGTACGGTGAGCGTCTAAGATTTAGTATTTTTACTTGTTTAAGTATAAACAAAGACTGGTTTGTTTTAAGAAGTATAAGTCCGTTGGTTAAGGGAAAAGTATGATTTTACAAAAGTATAGAGTACTGGGTGTGAAAGTCTTGAGTATTGAATTATTCTAAAGATAAGAGGCTTGAAGTATTTTTGAAAATTGTATGAATTTGTTTGAAGTATAAGCCTCTTGGATAGTAAAGGAACGAAATGGTTCATAAGGAGTTATAACGGCTTTATGGGAAGTTAGTTATAACGGCCTTATGAATGGATAAGGATGTCGTAAATTTCTAAAGCATAAAGTTAGTATAACGGCTTTATGGGAAGTTGGTTATAATAACTTTATGGAAGGTTATGAAAGTTGTCTATTTTGATTAATGAGCATAAGTTGTCTAGATTGTGAAAAATTGAAGTTACTTGGTTTCAAGCTTTGAAATGAGTTTTCTAAAGGTGTAGTAACTACGTTGAAAAAATAGGCGCTCTCGATACTACGGTGTTAGTATCTTGGATTTTGCATAAAGGGATCTCTTGAAAAGGATGACGTCGTAGTACTTTGGCTTGTTAAAAGAGAATTATTCTGTTTGTGCCTTGATAGTGTTTTGGGCTTGTTGATTGAGAATTATTCTATGTGTGCCTTGATAAGTACTTTGGCTTGCTTAAATAAGAATTCTCTTGGTTTATGTGAAAAGAAGACATGGTAATTGTCTTGGTTTATGTAAAGGCATGATATTGAAATTCGAATTAAAAGCGTGTAGTTATGAGTTACTTGGACGTCGCCGATGTGAAGGATTCCACGGTATGCTTAATTTGTTCGATTATGAGTTACTTGGAGCGTCTGCTTGATGGCGAAGGATTCCACAGGTATCTTCCATTGTTCGATTATGAGTTACTTGGGCGTCTGCGATGATGAAGGATTCGCGGGTATGCTTCCATTGTTGATTATGAGTCTATTTGGGCGCAAATCGGTGATGGAGGATTCCGGGTACGCGGCCGTGATGAGGGTTCGTTTCCTGTTGTGATATTTTGTTCCATGGATTAGCTCTCCGAGTCTCGATGCGAGGTGGATCTAGTAGTTAGCCCTCGTACTTGCCGGCCGAGACGTGATGCAGTGGATCGGTAGTTGGCTTCGTACTTGCCGGTCGGGGTTAGGCGAAGTGGTGTGATCGAGGTGGATCACGGTGGTTAGCCTACGACTTGCCGATCGTGATGTAGCGAGGTGGATCTGTAGAGCTATCGACTTGCCGGTCGACCGTGATTCGGTATTAGTATTGTTGATGCGGGTGGATCGTAGTGGCTTTCGTACTGCCGATCGATTGAGGACGCGAGGTGGATCGGTAGCTATGCGCCCGTCTTGCCTCGTGCGGTTCTTATGATGCAGTGGGATCTAGTATTCATATGTACTTTAGTGTTGTTATATCATGACCGCGGATGAGGAAGGGACTCACGGCACGATTGATATTATGGGCATGAGACTACGGTTATATTTGAGTGATGACTTAGAGGCGTGAGTCACGACTTGGCATAGGCTGCGTATATGTTGTGTCACCGTAGTTTGGCTATCATACATGTCTCTGCTTTATATATATGCTATTATGAATTCATTCTGATATTTTGATTTATGCACTTGGTACTGTTATCGACCTCGCCCGGTGCGTTCAATCTGCAGTCGAGATCGTAATAGCTTTGGTCCGCTCTTAGGATCACTGCTCATTTCTGGAAAGCTCCATCTCCGGAGGCTTTGTCTTTTGGTATGATTCCCGAGGTTATAGACTTTTATGCATTCGGGGTATGGCGGGAATGTCATCCGCCAGTTATTCCTCAGAAGTGCGTAGTCACGTTTGTGGTTTTGAATGTAAGAATAAAGTTGTCTTGTTTCACCATCGGTTAAGTTATTTTATGAAAGCGGCCTTATCGGCTTGCTAGTGATGTTTACCTTATACAGATTTGTTTTATGTATGTTCCGCTGCTATTCTATGACATATACCTGACAGGGTACCCCGGAAGGGTACTAGTCGCGGCCCCGGGGTCGGGTCATGACAAAAACCAAGAACTTGACATTCATTAGAGATATCAATCAACTTTTCAAAATATGTTTTAATATCCTCCGATTCCTCCATCCTCAAACGTTCATACTTACTCATGAGCATGCGAAGCTTCGTTCGTCGAACACTTGAGCTACCTTCACAATGAGTTTGTAAAGTATCCCAAGATCTCGCGATAGAGCAATTTTGGATGAGTTTGAACATATAAAGATCAACTCATCCGAAAATAGCATTTAGTGCCTTTTCGTTGAAGCCTGCACTATTAGTTTCTTCGAAAGTCCATTCGGCCTTAGGCTTGACCAAAATGTCGCCTTCCTCGTCCGGTGGGAGCATAGGAACAGTGTATCCATTTGTAATAGATCTCCATGCTCTAACATCAATGGATTTGATGTGAGCGTGGCGAATCTTCGATAAGGATAGTTTGATCCATCTAAAATAAGAAGTCTACCAATATTTGGATTACGGATCCATAGTTAAGTAAAAGGACCTTAGCACTTATTATGTCGTGTCGGCTCGATACAGCCAGAAAGGATTATCGAACTTAAACTATGGAATAAATAATTTCAATGAAAGAACATAGGTAAACTTAAAGGCGATAAGAATGTTCCCGAAATGTTACGTGACGAATCGAACATTAACAAAAACGCAGAACTAAAAAAGCGAGTTAAGATCACGTGAAATAAATCAAGAACACCTAAGATTGTTTTTCATAAGTTATATAATTGTATATAACTTATAGTGGTCTCATGACCAAAAATTTATTGTATAAAATTATACAATCTTACAAATCCTCGAGAATGAATAAAAATCAGTAAAACAAAAGGGATTAAAAGAAGTTAAATCCTAACTTCTAAGCTGAAAAATCTATCTAAAATAGAAGTGAAAAACACTATTACAATTGTTTTGAGTTGAAAGAACAAGTATAGATCTAAGAAAGCAATTCACAATTTTGAACAAGTGTAATCACAAAAACAGGCTGCTCGATCCAGCTGTATTTGAGGCAATATTTGAGACGTCTCAGATCTGAATTTTCTTCTGCAAAAACTGGATATTAAAGCCTTGGAGTGAACCCTCTATTTATAGTGGAGAGTTCACGAGAAACTCATGATTCTCGGTGGAGGTTGAGCGAGAATAGGGTTGGTCGAGTGTTCTTCACTTGAAATTCTCAATGATTTGACTTTGTCTTCACGAGAATCCTTCCCAGTTATGCACTCTCTCCGACTTGGTCTTGTTAAGTATTATCGTGTTTTCCTTAGCTCCAACCAAGCCAAACATTCACGCGTGATAAAATCTTCTCACCGTAAATCTGCGTGAAGATAGGCAAAACTCTTGCCAGAAATGTCCTCCCAGATGTCACGACATTTGGGATGACATTTTCCTGTTTTTACTTAACACCAAAAAGAGACATGTTACGAAAAATATTAGGACACAGAACCTAACACTAACAGAAAGGTTCCAATTTCACCATACATTCAATTACCTCACTATATGCCTACACATCCCACCTTTAGTTTTTAAAAAAATGTGGATGAAACATGTCCACATTATTCAACAACAAGATTATGAATGAGTCCAAATGCATCAATTCATAGAAAAACAAAGCAAATGCCAAGAATTTGATAAGAAGTGGCATGAAAACAACCACATGTTCTTTTCTCTTCTTCCTTTCCTTTTGATATTTGCATGTGCTATCACTCACTCCACTAATATAATCATTGTAGAGAATACCCCAGATGTTTACCAATCACTGCCTGCCAACACATTCCAACTTCACCTTTTCCACATCATTTGCATATATAATTCTACTAGTGGTGTCTCATAACTATTTTCCCAATTAATCAAAACAAAATAGATTCAATGAATTTTCTGTTTTGTCTGACATAGGCACATCTTTGTAGTTCACCTTTCTGTAGTGATGCCTATCTTTTGGCATTGTTTAGTGAAAGGTAAAATTAAGTTATGATAGGTCACATTCTAAACGAATAGGATGTGATAGAATAAATAAAAAGATCAATTTCCGATCATATATGTAATGTCACCAAATAGCGCTCTTTAAAAGCATTGCCCAAGTCTTATAGAACTTTAGAAGAGAGCATTATTTCTCAGAATAAATTGATTTTCTAAGTAGATGTAGTTCGATTACAAGTATTGACATAAAATATTGAGGAAGGTAACATAAAATAATTTACTATCAGTTGCAGGTAGCAATCGACAAACACTAGTATTGACCTAAGTACTGTTCGTTTTTAATATGATGCATGTTTTACCAAGTCTCAAAATATTTAACCTCATCCATTGTAAGATAACTTTCACAACTTCCGGCAACAACAAATTAAGGGTGATCCCATTAGGAAGAAAAAATGTAAGAAAACCTTATTCCTTTGTTTAACGTGCGCATTGGATAAACCACGGGCCCGTAGTGGCGCAAACATGTAGTCGTCGATCGATTAAACCACACTTGAAAACTCCCAAGATGCGTGGCGGGCCAAGTGTTAGTGTTCTGCGGAGTTTGAACTTACGACTGCTCTCCATACCCACCAAATAAGAATATCCATCGAGGAGATTCAAATCTGTGACCCTAGGGTCTGAGGCAAAAACCTTTCACCAGCAAGCTTGGAGCTCTTTAGATAAGAAAATCTTATTCCTAATTTTATGAGAAAGCGAAATTATTTATGATTGATGCTCGGCTCAAAATAGACTTTCAAATTTCAACAATTACTTTTGGTTTTTCATCGGAATCGCCGCTCCAATTACACATAACGTTTGCCCTTATAATATCCACGTTGTGGGTGCACGAAAAATGAGAGAGAATTGAAAAAGGAAAAAAGCAATAAACAACGGACGCGTGGGTTGTCGTCGCATTCTCCTTTCTTTTCCAATACAAAAACTCACCTCTTCCCCCTTCCCATTTCCTTCAAACTCTTCTCTCTCTCTACTCCGCCACCTATCGCCGCCGCCGCACTCACAACTCAGGTATTGTTTTGCAACTCAACTTTTGATATTTCGTTTTTGTTTCTTCTGCTATCTGTTTATGGTTTTGTGCTCTGATTTTCAATTTTTCTTTTTTGTTTGAACGGAGATTCCTGAAAATCGAAAGTAATAGTTTGAGTTTCTTTTCAATTCATTCTTTGAAAGGTGTATCATATTACTACCTTATGTGTATAGGTTTATGTACGGATACAAAAGCGTGGTTTCTGATTCACCTTATTTACTCACAGAATCAGTTTCAGAATCTCATCGCCTCTTTTTCTTTTTCTGCAGTTTGCATCTATCAACAGAAAAAGAGAAACCGTACAATTCGTAAGAATCATTCGGAAACTAGCATCAGAAATTGTTCCTTCTGATGGCGTCATCCCAAACCGTATCGAATCCCGATGCTAACTCCAATCGCTCGCGAGAATCCAAGCGCAAAAAGAGAAGAAAAATGGGAGACGCTGGGGAAATGGAGCCGCTAACAAGCCTTGATCAATCGAGGTGGAGAACTAATACCGAGCAACAGATCTACTCTTCCAAGCTTCTCGAGGCTCTTCGTCACGTCCGCCGGAGTAATGACAGTCCGTCTCCGGTTATCTCCGGACGCGCCGTCAGGGAGACAGCCGACAGAGTCCTCGCCGTCACATCGAAGGGAAGGAGTCGTTGGAGTAGAGCTATTCTCACTGGACGGCTCAGCCTCAGGCTTAGCCAAATCAATAAAAAGCATAAGAAAGCTAAGCTTAACAACGGCAATATAAAGTCGAAGAAAACGGCGGCGAAGAAGCGGTTGCCGGCTTTGCAGCGGAAAGTTCGTGTTCTCGGCCGTTTAGTCCCCGGTTGTCAGAAACTCCCGTTTCCGAACCTTCTAGAAGAAACTACCGACTATATATCAGCTCTAGAGATGCAAATCCGAGCCATGACTAGCCTCCTCTCCGCCGGTGGAGCAGGATCAGTTGCCGCTCATCCCCCTCGGTACGGCTAAGTGGCTCGTTACAATGTCCTTTTCTTTTTTAATTTCTAAACCTCTTTGTTAATAATTGAGTTTTAATATTAGTGTATTTTATTGTATATAATAGAATATTGGGAAATATTCAAATATTCTATTAGTATACATGTCCCTTCTTTACCTTTAGTTTTCCTGTTTTGCTCTAAAAAAATCTTCTACCTCTCCTCCAACTTGTTGTTTACCTTTTTTTTTCTTTGATTTTCTAGTATTCACATTTTGTTTCTTTTGATGTCTTGCCTCTGGATTAACATTATATATTTATTTGTTAATTAATTATTCATCAATTATTGGTTGATTAAGTAGACATTGCCAGCCTTAGTTGATTCACTTCCAATTTATTTGTTAATCAACTTTTTCATTAGAAAACAAATGAGGTATTGGATAGACTCTCCACCTGTGGTATTAGGTAGTAGTACCAATATTTGTTGATTATCGTGCTTTGGGAACTTAATTATCTATGGAAATGAAACTGATTGAAATGGTGGGAAAAGGAATAACAAGAATTACATTAACTAGTTTGGAATTGACAGATTGTTGCGGCTACTGTATAAACAGATCATTGATTGAAGTATATTGAGTATGAAAATTGAATTACAGAATTTGAGTCATAAAGGTTAGTTAGATGTGTTTAAGGGGGGCGGTTGGAAGGGATTGGGGGGCTAAGTGGCTAACCAAACCCCACAATGCACATGAGTGAAAGGGCTGGCAAGTGGGAGAATAGGCCAAAATATGAGTCTACAAAAGCAAGAGAGAGCTCCACTTCACGTTGGTTTATTCACTGCGCACCTTCGGACAGCCGCCAATAGCAACTGCTGATTTTACGTTAAATAAAAAAAGAGCCACACTTCACGTGCTCCATTTTGAAGCTCGTTTTTCCTTTTGCCCCCACCCACTATCTCAGCACCATATGTATGAGTTAAAGCGTTGAAATACCCACTATTGCTAATATTCCTGTAAGGCTGTAATCTCTACCACCCCCACCCACCCCAACCCACACTTTTATTTTCGATTTTTTGGAAACTTGAAAGCTTGCTCGGTTAATGTACTTCCTCCTTTTCATAATAAGTGGATAAGTGATATTTAGAATTTCCAGAAGAAATTAATTTTATTCTTCTAATATCTTTATTTACACATCAATAATCATTAAGTAATATTTCCTTTTTAGGCATTAATTAGAGGTTCTAGAAAGGAGTAATTTTTTAAAGGATGCGCATAAACTAAAAACAACACTTAGGGTGCGTTTGGTTCGCGCAGGGTAAACGGAATGGAATGCAGTAAGAGAATGAAATGAAAAGGAAAGGAATTATCTGAGTGTCCCTATATGTTTGGTTTTGGGTGGTCCGGGGTCCGGAGTCCGGGGTCGGAGATGGTCCGAGTGGTCCGAGATTCGAGGTTCGGATTGGGAAAAGGGAATCCAAATACCAAGTGGGGTGGGGGAAATCAAGGAAAGGGAATGAAAGTGGAAAAGGGGTAAAGGGAATGAAAAAATAAAGTCAAACAAACAACAACAAAGAGAATTCTATTCCTCCATTCATTTTCCTTTCCTGTTTACCCCGAACCAAACGCACCCTTATTATAGAATGAATAGGGTATTGTAGTAGATAATTTTCATTTTAACTCCCTTTGAAGTTTGAAATCTGATTCTTAAGCCTTCGAGGTTTTAAGAAGTGATATATGCCATCCTTTTCTTGTTTTTCGGATTCTGTTATCAGGGCGAAGTCAGGATTTTGGGTCTAGGGGAGCCTATTTTGATCTAGGGGAGCGAAAAATTGAGGTCTTTTAGTCTAGGGGGAGCGAAAAATTGAGGACTTTATTGTAACATCATGAATATTACTAGTAGTATACTAGGAAAAATTTAAATGTGAGGAGGAGTCCGAGCCCCCCTGGAAACCATGTAGCTCTGCCCGTGTCTTTTACCATCTATGTTTTTTGTGCTTCAATTATTATTTCATTGTTTTTTTTTATTTATGGAATTCTATGTAGTGCTTTCTAATTTGTTGTCATGTCTTATTCATTGCCGCAATTCCTTTTTCATACGGCTTTGAAATGTTTTTTTTTTAGCCGATGGTCTATAGAAAATATTTAGGTCTGTGTACATTCTATCATCTCTAGACTCAACCTGTGATTTAATGGATATATTGTTGTTGTTTATCTGCCATCCTTTATGCTAATAGTTGTGACAAATTATTGGTGCTATAAAGGGCTGTCTTTGAACATTACTAATTTTGGAAGTTGACACTTAAAAATAAGCATAGTTTTTCTTAATAAAATGAAAAACTTAACACCACAAATTAAGGAGTGTATCGACCACTTGCTCAAACCTTAAAGGGCTCAATAGTATTTCCAAAACCTCAAAGGGATTAGGTAAATTTATCCTAAATGAAGTGCCAGCTTTAATATTTGGAACTTTAAAGTTGTACCCCTAACATGCATAGAGGGTGGAGCTAGGAGTTGAATTTCTAAATTTTGGCCCTAACATTTCCTTTATAAGCACGTGACACATTTAAGAGCAAAATTGGTAAGACGACAAATAGTGCTACAACAATGAGATAAGATTAGATACACATCCTACCATAACTTCTTCAGTTCTCTTTACCCGAACCAATATGTTTAATTTCATCTCATGATCGACGAATCTAGGAAAATATTATACATTTATGACATTATAAGGACACAATGCAGTAAGATTGTAAGTAGGTGGAATAAATATCCCACTAGGGATGGTAAGGAGTTGAAACTTGAAAATGTTACTCTCGTTATGCAATACTGAAAATCATCCGCTATTTTCCTACTATAGCATGTACAAACCTATAATCTTCGCTATATTTATTTCGATGGCATACTAATTTTCAACCCTCATCCACATTTTTAGTATCCAAAGGTGGCTAAGACGGGTGGCCTATCAATAGCTGGAATACGGGCTATTACGCCTATTCAACATATTCCGATTGTGATAATCTATATATATAGCTCACTTTATGCGAATGAATTTTGTCATATTTAGGAGTAGTAGTTACTACAGAAACTACTTTTACATAATAGAAGTCGATAATATTTGAGGATTAACTGAAAATTATCATCTATACATGCAATATTTATGATTTTCTAGAAACTACATGTGTGCAATTACAAACTAATAGTGTGCGATATTTTATGTGGGAAAAAAAAACATAATTAGCCGGTCGCTTATATTTTACACCCGCCTAGCCGTAAAATACGATTTACTGACAGTAGCCACAATTTGTATATAACCTCGTGCCAACAAAAACGAAATCAAAGTTGCCACCATCGTCAACCTCTCTACAAGGTTCTTTCCATCACTCAAAAACTTGAAAAAGGCAAATCAAACTAAATAAACTTGCTCTTCAACTTCAGAATCACAAAACTAAAAGCCAGGCTCAACAGTATACAAGAACAAAGACCCACCAAACTTTTACATTGCCCCAGTCTAAAGCCAATATAAGAAAAAAAATAGTCCGGTGCACTAAGCTCTCGTTATGTGCGGGGTCCGTATTCAAATTTGTAGCTCCCCCGAGAATGCATTCTCGGGTGTTTACCTGGGATGAGATAATTGCCATCTGTGGTCTTAAGATTAAGATTCATGCCTCAAAATAGGACTTTTCTACAGTCAAAATAGCTAACACGTGTGCCGCCATCACTCTCAATTTTGTTCATATCAAGTCATCAACTAAATCAGTACAAAATTAAGAAATTATAAGTCGTAAATTAAGAAAAATGAAAAAAAAAGAGAGGATGAAGTGGAACTATGAATAAATATGGAAGGACTGTTTCCCCTTTTGAATTATCTTGTGGAGTATTTTGTTCTCACAGTTTTTTTACTAATTAATACAAATGTGTATAGTTACGAAAATGAAAAGCACTCGTGATGTCGTGCATGATGTTGCTTTGACATTATTATACGATTTCTACAATGCTTGGTATGTAGTAATTAATATCCATATAGTATATATATATATATATATATATATTGTGGATGAGCAATATTGGAAGAACTAAGAGTGAAAAGCAATTAAGCAAATGGCATCGTATCACGAACTATAAGCGTGCGAATCAGTTAGTAATTTTCATTTAAACTGGTTTAGTTTTTTAATAGTTCTTTCTAGCTAGTGATTATACCTCTCAAAAGACCATAAATCTATCTCTAACTTTTCATGTAACGGATGGTAGACACAAATTTAATTGTCATTATCATTATCCTTCATGATTAGGTTCTTGAATCGAAATTATAATAAATTTTGTGGTCTAAGATTTTTGTGTATTAATTGTCATTATCATTATCTATCAATATTTTTCACTTGAAAATGCAGAGAATAACCAAGAACCAAGGTTTTTTAATTAAATAGTTTACACAAGATTATACAATTACATTACTAAACACGTATTGCACGAAAATTTTACTCTTAGAGCTTCTTTAAATTGGATTATAACTATGAGTTTCAATACCAAATTACTTCAGTTAGAATTGAGTGAACTCGATCACATGTGATAGTTAAAGTAAACAAACTAAAAAGGGGAAGAAGAAAGGGAAAAGGGGCGCTATGGTATGGACAGCGTGAGTTCGATTCCCCGCAAGCATGAAGAAATTCTGCATGTTGGAAAATTGGACCTTGTCTCATTAATCAGTTGTACGCTCCCAGAAACTTAGCCACATAAGCACATCCCGCGATTTACCTGGTGATAGTGTTGAAGAACCGGTGCTATTACCTTCAGGACGTCTAGGTAATATCAGTGAAGTAGTCAGGCGCAAGTCTGAAAACCTGAATTATAAAAAAAAGAAAAAAGGGGTTCAAATTAACTATAAAAGTAGAAAACAAAAAGAAGGTGGCCTACTGGTGAAAAAAGGAAGATGTATATATGGGGTGTCTTAGTTGAAGGCACATGGTAGCATGTGGAATTGTAGTGTTCTGGACATGTTGCTGAATTAATGGAAAAGCCAAAGATATTATGTTTGTTAGGCTGAGAGGCATACACGACCCAAAGAGATAAACTATTAATTTGTCTATATATATAGTTCCCGGCTACTATATATACCAAAAAAATAATATACTCGGATCAAATATTTGCATCAAATTAATTAGTGTAAGAATATGCGCCTTGTATATAACAGCGGCCAAAAAATATGCTTTATCACTTTAATTTATACATTGCTCTTAAGATTTAATTATATGATGCGGTGTAAACACTTTTGTGTTGAGCCGATGATCTTCCGAAAATAGTCGTTTTACCTATCAAGGTGGAAGATAATATATGCGTACGCTCTACCTTCTCCAGACCTCATGTTGTGGATTCCACTTGTTGTAAGGTAAACACTCAATACTAGTAATAAAGTTTTCTTGCCCGCAGATAAATCACTTGCCAGGTGGTAGATTCCTCAAGTAAGTGCTCGAGTCCCAGCAGCGCATGAGTTTCATTCCTCCTTTGTGGGGGATGTCTCATTGTAGGTATCAGGCACTGTGTCTCCCACCTAGTGGGCCGTTGGGTCACCGTGATTTACCTCTTTCACCAATCTATGTCGGGCCGGAGGGATGAGGGCCCTGTGGGCGAGAGATTTCGCATTTTTGCCTTTCTTAGACTGTAATCTTATTGAACTTTATGCTTTTGTGTTGCTCACGCAATTGACCAGTTCTTTTTGTCATGATTAGTGTAGTTAACATCCTTATCGGTCTTTATGACCCTTGTCGCCTTTACATAATTATTTCATGAATTACATAAAGAAAATATGCATTAATCTGTATCCTATATTGATTGACCACAACTTTCACAAGGAATAAATTATATATATTGAGATTTAATAGATAAAATAGTTGATTTATGAACTTTTGTGAACATCATAAAACAGATAATTTATATGGATATCTCAGAAGAATGGAGAATACAATTAACAAGATTTATATGGAGAATATAATTAGTTTATCAAATAAGATACATGTGTAATATGGTAGCAGTAAAGAAATGGGACACATGAAAATATATACATGTGAAATCCAACCTGGGAAGTCAGTCACTAGGCTACATTTGATTTTGACACCTAATGAATGCCACTTTGGCACAATCATTGGATTAGGACCACCATTTCATTTATTAATTAATTCCTCCTTCTACATCATTTTCATGTCACCTTGTGGAGTTCAATTCAATAATATTAATATGCAAGTTGTAGTAGAAGAAAACAATATATAAAATATAAGTGTAAGAGAAGGAAAAAATGAATATTGAAAGTAATACGGAAAAGAAGAGCAAGGAGGAATTAATGTGGAACAACAGTGTCCAGCTCTAAAGCCAGCCATATTTATGTGCATATTTAGAACGTTCTTAAAACTAAAAATATACTCTCTAGTCTCTGCATAGTCATCTCAAATATTTTGGGGCACTGTTTTAATTCGTAAAAATAGGCTCTTAATTGGGCTAAGACATGTGAATTATGGCATTTACAGTAAATTCTTGTTAATACTACTTAATAAAAAATAAAAAAATGAACCCTAAATTTTTTCGTTTTTCGGGGCCCTTATGCGATAGCACACATCGCACAGATCCAAAGACGACCCTCACTCTATAAATCCAAGATGAAAGTTCAATTAGTAGTTTAATAATTGTAATTTTACCTTGTGTCAAATTAGATTAAAGATATATTCAAATTCTGTCGATGTCCCCCTCCCTCCTCTTTAACTTTTTTCCTCCACCACATCATACGAGCCTACCTCTATTAAAATAAAATAGTAGGAGTATAATTTGAAACAAATTTAATTAGTTAATGCGATTAATATTTTATTTTCATTTCTAATCTCTCTTCTAACTATATAATTTTAAATTTTTGACTTCTTTTCTTGAAAGGTCATTTTCCACATTACGACACCACGTGTACGTGTGGAGAGAAAATCCAAATGGAGATGTTATAATGGTCAATTTTTGTCCCAAGTCGAGGGATCTAAATTTCATGACTTTGTCCCAATACATCTTATACCATAATACTTGTCTATTTTAAATTTAATGTGAGTAACACATATACAACCAAATATTATCAACAACTCTTATTGCCACAAATATTAATTGATTAACTACATCTACAATAACAAAATCATTTCCTTGAATCTATCAAAAAAAAAATTGAAATTTTATGTGTAAACCTAGTTCATGATTTATTTTGCCACAAAAGTTAAACATGGGGAATCCATCTTATCAATAAAATCTCTACCTTCACTTCTCAATCTTTGAAAGATCGCAATGACTTCATAAATTAGTGTTTCTCGAGACAATAACAACGAATTGAAAGAAAAACTGAATACTACATAACAAAGTCTAACACCATTCAGACTCCTTTAAAATAATACGTCTTATTTCACAAAAAAATCACGACTTCTCTTTTCATCAAATGTTTCACGCCTCTAGCTATCATTTCTCAACCAAATATTATCAAGAACTCTTGTTGCCACAAATATTAATTGATTAACTACAACAACAAAATTATTTTCTTGAATCTATCAAAATTTGTATTTAAAATCTTATGTATAAACCCAGTTCATGATCTATTTTGCCCACAAAAGTTAAACATGAAAAATCCATCTTATCAATAAATCCCTACCTTCACTTCTCAATCTTTGAATGATCGCAATGACTCTATAAATTAGTGTTTCTCGAGACAATAACAACGAATTAAAAAAATTGAATACTATATAACCATCTAATCAAATTTGAAACAAAATACATAATATCAAGCTTCAAAAAACAACATAGATCACTCAAAATCTGTGTCAAGCATTGAAAAGTTTTCTCCTTTTTATCTCTTATTTTAATAAAATTTCTTACTAGAAAAATGTGGAATTCAGCCATAAAAACTCTCCTTAAATCACTTTCGCTTGATAGAAAAACGTTTATCATTTTAATAATGAGCACAAATTCTTACAAAAATTCATGTTCCCTCGCATCGTTTTTATATTGATACATAACTTTTATTTGCATTTCATATGTTCAAAATTTATCTTTATAGAAAAAATGAAATAATTCAAATTTTTAATCAAATATAAATATTCAAAATATTATGTTATATCAAAAACAAATTTGTTTTGATGACATAAATTTTTTAGAGTATTTTATTAATATAGTGCTTAAATTTCATATGCACATTCAGATATTGAAATAAACAGTTATAAGTATACAATATGTAAATCTAGAGACAATATCTTAATATTTAGATGTTCAGATTCATACATCTAGATCTTAATGCACATTTTAATATTCAAATGTGTATTCAGATTCAGACGTCTTAATCAGGGTCGTCTTTAGACTCGTGCGAGGTGTGCTACCGCACAAGGGGCCCTGAAAATTGAAAAATTTTAGGGCCCCTTTTTATTAAGTAGTATTAGCCAGAATTTACCGTAAATACCATAATTCGCAGGTCTTAGCCCAATTAAATACCACTTTTACTAATTAAAGCAGGACCCAAAAAATATTTGAGACTCTCTTGTCTTAATCTTAATGAAAGGACTTAGTCATTAAGATATTGTTCAGAGAAATATTAGAATTTGAGTCGTGATTGCGCTAAAACCTAAAAGTAACTACGTTTTGGTCATGCATATATATTTTTGTTTTACTATATCTAAGGTGTAATTAGTTTGACACTTTTGCAGGGCGGCCATATTTCAACAAAACATTTAATGGACATTTTATAACAAAAAAAAAAGAAAAGCTTTCCAAAAAATTACTCCGTAATTAAGTAGCTCATACTTTAGTATAGAATATGAATCGAATTTTGACCAATAAAGGCGTAGGAAAGATGTACCGTGACAAAAAGTAGGAAAGAATAGTTAGTATGTGTTTGATCAAGTTTTTACAAGTGTTTCTCAAGTTACAAATATTTTTTGGGCCAAACACATAATTATCAAGAAATAGAATACTTTTTAAAAAAACCAAAGAGTGTTTGTTTCTACATGGAAGAAAAGGAGAAACAGAGAAGTCTTTTTTGTCCATTAAATGTTTTTTTTGGATCTATTGACCCTTTTCTTTTCACAAAATTCCTTTTAATCTCATATAATATCCCCAGAGAAAATAAAAATTTGAGAATGGGGGTAGGGCGGGGGTAAGGAGGTAAGAAAATATATTATATTTTTAATGATTTTTTTTTTATAAAAGTAACAAAAGATATGAAATAGAAATTTGAGGATGGGGTGGAGGTGGAGGGGGTAGGTGTGGGTAGAGCGGGGATAAAAAAAATTCATATTTTTATAAATTGTTTATAAAAGTAAAAAAAAAATTAGAAATTTGAGAATGGGGTAGGCGGGGAGGTAGGAGGAGGTAATAAAAAATATCATATTTTTAATATTTTTTTATAAAAGTAACAAAAAATATGAAATTGAAATTTGAGGATGGGGTAGGGCAGGGGGTAAGAAAAAATCCATATTTTTTTATAAATTGTTTAAAAAGTAAATAAAAATATAAAATAGAAATTTGAGAATGAGATAGGGAGGTAAGAAAAAATCTCATATTTTAAATAATTTTTTATAAAAATAACAAAATATGAAATAGAAATTTGAGGATGGGTGGGGTGGATGGGGTATGTGGGGTTAGGACGGTGGGCAGGGGGGGTAAAAAATTCATATTTTTTATAAAAGTAAAAAAAAATGAAATAGAAATTTGAGGATTGGGTGGGGATGGAGGGATAGGTGTGGGTAGAGCGCGGGGGGTAGGTTTGGACATATTTGAGTCATTGACTATCATATTGTCGTTACATTTCTTATGTACAATATAATATATATTTTTTATTAAATGTTGCAATTAAATAGTTTTAGAAATACTAATTTCTAAATTGTAAAGATATACTAATTTTTAGGAATATAGAATAGAAAAGAATATTTTTAATAGTTTTAAATCTATTAAAAAGAATATTCTAATTTTGTTTGCATAAATGTGGGTCAAACAGAGAAGTGTTTCTGTTTCTCAGAAGTACTTCTATAACTATAGGCCAAACACCCTAACAGATTCTCTAGAAACAGTTTCTGCAAAACTATTTCTAAGAAACATAAACACTTTTAAAAAAACTTGGCCAAACAGACTCTTACTCGATGATTTGTCTTTGGTCCATTAATCTAAGCACATGTCGAGTTTCTACATTGTATTTTTCTTCATATATTCTTTAATGACAATCGAATTTCAATTCAAGGCTATGACACCTAAAACACCGCCATCTCATCATCCCTTGTCCCTAAAAAAACGTCATCTACGCTCCTAATATTATTAAAAACCTAATCTCTAATAGGAAATTCGCTAGTGACAATTTTGTATCTATTGAGTTTGACCCTTTTGGTTTTTCTGTGAAGGACCTCCGTACGGGGACACCTTTACGAGATGCAATAGTGTGGGGGGTCTCTATCCTTTCTCATCCACTTCCGCTGCAAGTATCAATTCACATACCTCCCACTGCAATCTCTCCATCAACTTGGCAAAGTAGACTTGGACCCCCGGTAGCATCAATTTTTAACTTTCTTAGAAGTCACAATTTAATTCGATGTAATAAAGGGAAACTTGCCCACAATTGTTATTCTTGTCCTCTAGGAAAGCATGTTATACTTCTGTTTACATCATCTTTAAGTGTAACTTTTTTTCCTTTCGACATTATTCATGCAAAATTATGGACATCTTCAATTACTAGCAAACTGGGTCATAAATATTATTTGGTATTATTAGATGACTTTTCTCACTTTCTTTGGGTCTATCCGCTCAACTATAAGTCTCAAATTTACTCCCATGTTTCTTGAATTTCGAACATATGTTAAAACACATTTTTAAAAGGACATAAAATCGTTCCAATGTGACAATGGTCGTGAGTTTAAAAATTCTCCCTTTCATATATTTTGTACGAATAATGGGATGGTATTTCGATTCTTGTGCCCTCATACCTCACCTTAAAATGATAAAGCCGAAAGAACAACTAACAATATGATCCATACAATGCTCTTTCATGCTTCTCTTCCCCATCTCTACTGGGTATACGCGTTCAAAATAGTAGAATATCTTCTTAATATATTACCTATCCGTACCCTTCAAAATAAAACCCCTACCGAAATTCTATTCATTTAGATTCCTTCATATGATCACTTTCAGATTTTCAATTGTCTATGCTACTCGAATTTTGCCTCCACGACTCCTCACAAATTAGCACCTCGCACCCCTCCCTGCGTCTTCTTAGGTTTTCCGTGGAACCATAGGGGATACTTATGCTATGATTTTTACATACATAAAATCCTAGTCTCTCGCCATGCCACATTTGAGGAAAACATTTTTCCGTTTGCAAACAACTAACAACTTCAAGTCACTGATTACGACTTCATTAATGACCTGAACATCTCCACTCTCATGCAAAACGCCATACATATTGCTAATATTCCGACGGTCCCATCACAGTTCTCCTCCCCCTCGATGTACCGTCGCTACCCCAAGTCCCGTCGAACACCCCCACCCCACCTATAACTCCAGTCACATCCTTCATATCTCTATCGACCACCCTCATGCCTCACTGCCCTAACACCCCACCGACATCAAAGCAGCCCTCATCAGCCACCCCTTTGACCCCAATGACCCCTCAACTCTCGCCAACCCCACTGCCCTACGGTATCGTCATCTACCCGTCCTCACAACCTCCACTTCCCGTTAGCCCAAAAGTCCCATTTCCAACCCACCGTATGGAAACTCATGCCTAGCACAAAATTTTTAAACCGAATGTCAATTTTAACATATCCACTCAGACCATCTAATTATACCTAAAAATAAAAAATTAGCCAAGCTTGACTCGAATTGGAATGCGGTCATGCGTGATGAATTTAATGCGCTCACTACACAACGCACTTGAGATATTGTACCGAGACCGGGGGTGACTATGATCCTTTGCATATGGCTATATCATCACAAATTCAGAGATAGTGGTGAGGTTAAATGCCATAAAGTGAGACTTGTGGGAAATGGCATGGGGAAACAAGAAAGGGTTGATTGTGGTGAGACCTTAAGTCCAGTGGTTAAACCAACCACCATTCTCACTGTTTTGAGCATAGCAATGGGAAATAACTGGTTGATTCATCAACTTGATGTGAAATACGTTCTTACATGGTGATTTGAAAGAAATAGTATATATGCATCAACCGTCTGGCTTTGTGCATTCAGATGCTCCTCAGTATGTCTGCCTTATTCGAAAGTCATTATATGGCTTAAAACCAGCCCACGGGGCTTGGTATGAACATTTTGCTACTTACATCAATCGGGTTTGTGTGCAACAAAAGTGATAATTGTCTTTTCATTTTTCATCGAGGTAATAACACTGTATACATTTTGCTATATGTGGATGATATTGTTCTGATTGTCTCATCTGATGTGCTGAAAAATGAGATTATTATCATGCTCAAATTCGAATTTGCTATGACAGACTGGGTAAGTTGAGTTATTTTTTGGGGATTTCAGTGACACATCCAAAAATACAATGTTCATGTGTCAGCGTAAGTATGTCGATGAAATTGTTTACAATACTAAAATGGCAAACTGCAAGATCATGTGGGTTGACTCGAAATCGAAACTAAGTGTCGATGATGGGAATTCGGTGCTCGATCCTTCTCTTTATAGGAATTTTGCTAGTGCACTTCAGTATCTTACAATCACTAAGACCGACATTACCTATGTCTTTCAGCATTTGTGTTTGTTCATGCATGCTCACATGGAACATCACTTTATCGCTCTTAAATGTATCATTCGATACCTTAAGGATACTATTCACTACATATTACATATTTATCCATTTGCACCATCCATGTTGATATCGTATACGGACATTGATTGAGGCAGTTTTCCAGACACACGTAGATCTACTTCCAGTTACTATGTATTTTTTGGCGATAGTCTCATTTCGTGTTCTGCGAAACAGCAAGCCACTCTTTTCCGTTCGAGTGCAGAAGCATAATATAGAGGTGTTGCGAACGTGGTTGTCGAGATTTGCTGGCTCAGAAACCTTCTTCTAGAGCTTCACTGTCCCTTACGTAAGGCATCTCTTGTCTATTATGATAAC
Source organism: Przewalskia tangutica (assembly GCA_029844215.1). NCBI lineage: Eukaryota > Viridiplantae > Streptophyta > Magnoliopsida > Solanales > Solanaceae > Przewalskia > Przewalskia tangutica. The sequence goes on along the minus strand of CM056731.1, from coordinate 13,300,693 downwards.
ACATCTGTTGTTTATTTGTCTCATAACCCGATCCAGCATGAGCAAACCAAACACGTTAAGATGTATATTCATTTTGTTCGTGAGAAGGTTGTCATTGGTCATGTTAGGGTGTTACATGTCCCTTCTTCGTAACAGTACACAAATATATTTACTAAAGGACTTCCTCGACAGTTGTTCCTTGACTTTAGATTCAGTTTCAGTGTCCGGCCTCCACCCGCTCCGACTGAGGGGGGTGTGATAGAGAATATATTAATATTGTCCATAAATTATGTAATTAAGATTTTGATATAATTATGAAAACTAGATATCCTAATATAATTATATATATATATATATATATATATATTGTATCAATGAGAAGTCTTCAATCAAGGAAAATTGCACTATTCTGAGTTAAGGAATAAAAAAATTGTCAACTTGATTCTTTTCTGCTTATACTCGGGCTGCTGCTATTTACTAGTTTCCCCCACACACACAAAAACAAGCTAATTAATAAGTAGATCATCATCTAAAACTTTTGTAAAAAATATAAAGGGGGAGTTGAAAAAGGGGTGGGGTGGGGTTGGATTTTTTTTATGTAAATAGGTAGAAAAAATGATTTTATCCTGCATATATATAATTAAATTGTTAATTCCCTTAAAATCGATAATAGTGTAGCTCTGCCCTTGGTGTCCATTGATATAGATTAATGTTTTTAGTGTGAAAAATCCAAATATGTAGTGTACTAATGACATAATTTCTTTCCTTTAATGATAATAAGTTAAGAGACGTAAATATTCTGGTATAAACAAGACAATTTAAGAAGTTTTTACAAATGTAATGCTGAGAGCTAGTTGAGACAATGTTATATAGTATCCATTTAATAAAATTATATAGTATCCATTTTACGTCTCAAAGAAGTTCTTTGAAATCTTTAGTAAACGATACGGCTCAAGAAGGAGAATATAGTTTTTATTCTAGCAATAACAAGAGCATCAATTAGTACAAAAATATTTGAATGTAATTTTTTTCACTTCAGAAATCTGTTCGAAAAAAGATATTTAAACAATAATAAAAGCTGCATTATCCATAAACTTTAAGAACACACAATTATCAGTACTACTTAGTATTTAATTTAATGTTTGGACTTGTCATTTTCCACACTAGCGCATCCACGTGTAGACTGACAATTGTTCGGTCTCACGGACTACAGACAAATCCAAAGGGAGATGTTGTCCCAGGTAAAGGGATCATATTTCTTGTCCTGTGTCCCAATAAATCTTGCCACGTCCCCCAGAAACATCTCTAATGAAATGAGTTTAAGTTCTATGTAATATTAAAACACAATCAGTTCTTTTAAAATAAATGATCACATGTTAAATTACATTATTGATATATAAATTTTATTATACTCCTTATGAAATTATTGTTGAAACTTTTAGCAATACTGATTTTCATTTTCCAACATCCTATGGGATCAGGATTTTAAGGATACTCTCTCCTTGGAAGTTGAAACAAAACAATAAAATTCAAACCCTTAAAATCACTAATGAGAACAACAAATTTTCATATTTTTGGCATGCATGGAGTATTTAATAGACCATTCATTTTCTTGTTATCTTTACAACTAATGAAGGTCAAATTGAACAACAAACAAGAAAAACTTTTGAGTTTTCCAAAGAAGGTATAATAAATTAAACACGTATTCACCCTACTATAAATAGTCATACGAGCCATTAGCCAAAATTCATCAATCCTAATTTTTATCTCAACAATATAACAAATATGTACTCATCATATGGTAGCACCAGCTCTGGCACCACTTCAAAGTACCAAATCAAATTTGGTGGACAAACAATAGAAACAACAGTGACTGACAAAGCTGCAATTGCCAACGAATGGGCCAAAAAAATGCTCTCCAAATATGCTGGAAAACAAACAGTTGTGGGCTTGGACAATGAATGGAGGCCCAATTTTAAGCCATACACTAGCAACAAATTAGCCACTCTCCAACTCTGCATCAACAACACGTGTCTGATAGTGCAGTTATTTTATCTGGACGAAATCCCACAAGCACTCAAGTCATTCTTGGCTAATCCTCATTTTATATTTGTGGGAGTTGAGGTTGCTGAAGATATCCTTAAACTGAAAAATGAGTATGGATTGGTTTGTACTAGTAAAGCTGATATTCGTGATGTTGCTAAGAATAAGTGGCCTGGAAGATTTTCACGGACAGGATTGAAATTTCTTGCTAATGAAATTTGCGGTCTTTATATGGCTAAGCCTAAGCATGTCTGCATGAGTAATTGGGAGGCGAGGGTTCTTAGTGAGAGCCAAGTTGAATATGCTTGCATTGATGCTTATGCTTCCTACAAGATTGGGCACAAGCTCCTCATGGAAACTTAATTGAAGTGATTACAAGTCTTAATTAATTAAGAGATTTAGATATGTTTGTTACTAATCTAAGTTAATATTGGGTTTCAGTGTTTAGGCTATTGCTGTTTTCTTAAGTATTTCGTATTATGCTTCTATGTTTTTAGTTATGAAGATGGAATGCAAGTTATTCGTACTTTATGCTTAATTTTCTCTGTTTAACGAACTTTAGTTTCACATCATCAATTTTATTACGAGTTCCGGTAGACTTTATAGTTGGACTTATTACATGTTTGATCTGTCACTTATACTGTAGGCCTTTATAAATTAATAACTTTTTGAAAATAATATTTTTACTCGGTCCTGACTTGAATTTAAGGTCTAAATTAATAATTTCGATAAATTAATAAGATAATATTTTTTCGGAAAACCCTTATATAAATTTATAGTCCCTTCAATATTATAAATTAATAATTCTATAAAATTACAAATATAACTACGACAACTTAGTAAAATTTAATTCTATTGTTGTTTGTTTCTACTTAAAATTTAAATTTAGGTGTATTTCATCTCTAACTTTCCTTCCTGCATCCAAAAGCTCCGGTGTTGCGTTCTCATACTGCAACAGAAAATTGCGAAGAGTTGTTGCCGCTATGAGTGCTTCCTTCCGCGTAATTGGTTGCAAAGGCATTGTATCATCTTCAGTTTCATCCTCAATAGGATTTTCAACAACACTAGCTACAATTTCTTCTAAACTTTGAATCTCTGAACATGTATTATTTTCACCCTGGTAATCCAATAGGTGATTGAAATCCATTTTGTTGCGGTACCTAAGGCCATTAATCATCGTATCAAGTTCATGAATGCATTTTTCAGTAGTTCCTTCATTTAAATTCCTTGAGGCTACTTCATCCTTCGAACGAATTTTACAGTGTCGAAAATAATTTGCTATCGTCTCTTGCTGAACATTTATCGTCCAAGCTGAGACTGCAAAATTGATGACATCTAAAACAATAATCTTTTCTGGATCAGATTCTCCAACTCATAGCTATCTAATACCCTATGCTAAAATCTCATACGGTAGTGCATCGCTCCAACAAAATTCTTCTACCATGCATTTTTTGATACAACCAACGAACATATTCATCAAAAAACACACTCATCATCCATGCTCGTGTGTTGGAATGATATTGACAATTCAAGCTGTTCATGTTGACATTTTTGAATCAACGTGACTTTGCGTACTTTCCAATAACCCATAAATAATTTTTTTCAGAGTCATCTTCATTGCAACAAATAACAATTGTTAGCCTTTCTTTGCTTTGTTTTCTTCCTTCAAGTTGTTTTGTTGCAAGAGAATGATCAGTTTGTAACCTGTAAAACAAACCAGTTTCATTCATATTAAAAACATCTTTCATAGGATACTGGTTTATTTTTTCCTTATAGCCACCAATTTGTTCTTCATGTCCTCTATGTCAACAGAATCACTCTCTCCAAAGCGACGAAATGACTTGATACCATGTCTTAGCTTGAACTTCTCAAGCCAAGCTTGAGAAAATTTGTGCGATTGAGGAGGTTTTTGAGGGTATAGTTTCATCGTGTCTCTTGCCTTCTCCAAAATTAGCTCTCCGGACATGTTTACACGTTCTTGGTATTGGAGAAACCACTCTTAAAGAATGTTTTCCATCTCTGAATATTTTGTAGGTTTGTGTCGCTTGGCATCCCCTTCTTTTTCTAAATTAGCCGAAAGATACTCAGATGGTCGCTTGAGTTTGTTCGATATTCTGCCTTGACTAACTTTCAAATGAAAAATTTCATCAATCCACTGTTGCAAATATTTTTGAGTGCATGTGGGGTGATCTCTTTTATACTTTCATAGTGCTTTACGTATTTGATCTGTCATGGTTGATTTTTGGACACCTTTTAGATGTAAAGCCATGGTTGATTGATTTTGATTTGGATTGACTAATTAGGAATGTTTGATGTTGTTTATATAGTGGTTGATTTTCTTACCATACATGAACTTGCATTAAGTTTTAACTAGTACTGCGTACTAAAATTAATTTTTTTTAAGGGGGTGTATTATATTTAATTAGTCACATTGTACATGAACATCATTCAATTAGTCAATACAATGTATATGTTTTATTCATGAAGAATAATGTAGGTTCGTTAAATCGGAAAAAAACTCTTTAAATTAATAAATTATTAATTTATCGGTTAATTAATACCTCTTTAAATTAATAAAATTATGTGATCCCGACATTATTAATTTATAGATGTTTTACTATATGTAGATTTATAAATGATTGGTTCGGTGATAAAAATTTAAATCGTCACATTTAAATTTGCGTTATGCCTCTGCATCTATTTGCGTAGTTTATTAAACTGACTGGCTTTCCAAAAAAAAAATCAGCCTTTTCATATGACTTCACAAGAGAACAAATAATTAAATCTTGTGAATATTGAGGTTGTTTTTGTTAGAGTTGTCAACATAGTGATATCGTAGATAGTTGGTTCGTTTGTCTTTCTTTATACTTGGATCAATGTATATACCCCAGCCAATCATAAAAAGTACTCCATATTAATTCGTGTATAATGTATAGGATGTTTACCCCAGCCATAAAAAGTATTAATTTGTGTATACTTTAATATTTACATCATCAGTGCAATTTGATTAGCTACTTCGCAATGATCTTCTACAATACCATTAGCTACTTCGCAATGATCATCTACTATTTATATTTATTTATTTTGTGAACCCGCACCGCTTATTCTTTCGAAATACAAGTAGAAAGAAACCCTGTCCGACGCAATAAATTTCCAAACCACGTCAACCTATTAACCACACTTGGCAAGCCATGTGGACAAAATTTGGGTGGAAAGTTCAATTTTGTAGTAATAATAATAGAATTTATATACATCCAAACATAAATTGTTTAGTAAACATTTCATAACTTTTTACTTGTTTCGGGCTGGATAACAAGGACGAGGAACATAATTGCACGTCAAGTGGGCTAGTCTTTAATTTTTATCTTTAAAATCGAACTTATGCCTAGTGGACATAAGTTGTTTAAGGGCACATCACATAAATTGCAGGACATTAATAAGGACGAGGGACATAATTCATGAAAAAGTTATTTGTTTGAGGGGTAAAATTTAAAGTGACCAGCCCAAAATAGTGACAGAAGTGCAAATGACCGTAGAACCATTGGGCCGTGCTAGTACTGGGCCATTTTATGGTATTGGGCTGGGTATATTTGGATCGACCCTGCCCAATTGAGTGATAAATATAGGAATATTCTCGGTTTACCAAGATATATAGAGATTTGAATTGGTAGAGAAACTCTTCCTTGGGAAGTTGAAACGAATTAGAACTCTTCCTTGATTGATGTTGCACCCATTCGTTGAAGAAAAACTTACTTTATAAATTTGAACACATTTCTGGCTCCGCCGGTGAGTCAATCCTTAACGTTTTGGTTTGTTTTTCTACTATATACTATCCTTGACAAAAGACCAGTTGGATCATAAACCCAATGCAGCTTCACACAAAACCTAAAAAATATCATGGCTGCTTACAATTATGAATTATTTGGCTAATAATCTGAAATTATCCTTGATAGTTTGACCAAACGGCATTTCATTTTCCATTATCAATAGGAAAAACTATTTTTCTTGGAAAGCTCAGCCATATTTACGTTTGGCATGGAATACTTAAAGAGGAGCCATTCGTTTTCTTGATCACTTAATCACAATGAATAACGTCAAAGTGAATGGTATTCCCAATTACAAAAGTAATAAATTAAGGGGATACTCCTTCCGAATAAAAAATAGTATCCCCTTATTAAATCAGAAAGGAATTAACCTTATTTTCAGATTTGTTCCTATTAAATGTTATGTGATCAATTACCAGTGTCTATTTTATTAGGCGTAGTTTAGTCAAATTACATATTTTTATCTAAAAATTATTAGTATTTTCTTAAGGGTGTGCATATGGCTAAGTAGACACTCTTTTTACTTTTGTGCCATCCAAAAAAGATTAATTGCATAACTCTTTCAAGATTTCAAAGATACCATCCTACTATTATACACAGAGATAAGATATGCTATAAATATATAGTCATCTTCCGGCCAAATTTGGTTTAGAAAATATCACCACAATGCATTCGTCTGGTAGCGCCTCTAAGATGACCAGCTTCAACCCCGTTATTTCAAATTGCAACGTAAATTTTGGTTGAAAAAACGATAGAAATAACATTGACTGACAAAGCTGTCATTGCAAATCAATGCCAAATCAAATGTTCTCCATGTATGCTGGTGGACAAACCATTGTTTGCTTAGACAACGAATGGAGTCCCAGTTTGGCTCCAAACGCGACCAACAAATCAGCCACACTCCAACTCTGCATCGATGATGATTGTCTGATAGTCCAGTTGTTATATTTGGATGAGTTCCCACAAATCCTCAACACATTCTTGTATAGTACCAATTTCGTATTTGTTTTGGAGTTGACATTGCTAAAAGACATCCGTAAACTTAAGGATGAACATGGTTTGGTTTGTAACCAAATTTGTGATTCTTATGACAATTATTGTTCTGCGATATCAGATTCTCCACGTTTGAAACAACTTGCTTATGAAATTTGTGGTCTTGATATCTCTAAACCGAAACATGTTCGCATGAGCAATTGGGAGGCAAGAGTTATTAGTGAGAGCCAAGTTGAATACGCATGTATTGATGATTATGCTTCCTACAAGGTTTCTCACCAGCTCCAGCTTATCGATCGAACTATTCAGCATTATTAGGAAATATCTTATGTTACTTAGGCTATTATGCTTTCTTAAGTGTAGTCAATTAATTATGCCTATGTCAAAAGGCAGTGTTGAACTGTTGATCGTTCTTTATTTTGTTCAATTTGTTCTCCTTACTTTGATGGGCGAATCCTCCAACGGTTGGGCCGTGCAAGTACTAGACCCTTTTGCCTGATTAGGCTGGGCTTTTTAGGTTCGTCCTTACCCATATGACATGTTTATCTGTACTCTGAGAGTTCTTGCCTTCATCAATTTTGCGCGTGTCAATAATAAATATTAGAGCTTCTAAATCCGTGGATAACAGAATTTTATTAAATTTAAATCCATGAGAAATTCGAATTATATTCAAGATATATTAATTCAAATGATTAATTATTGGCTAATATAATTAGATTAATTATTTAAGTCCAATAAATATGAATATATTTTAAAAGTCCAAATGCATTGGGCTAGTCTATTGTTTTGGGCTACAAATGATGAGCCCACTTTTTCAAGTCCAAAATGTTATCTTATCCAAGAGACCTTTGGTGCCACGTGTCAAATGACGTAGCACGTGAGGTCAAATGAATGAGCTAATAAACGGAGGAGCTAAATAGGATCATGACACATGTCAAAATGATGCATCATGCCTAGTCAAATAAAAGGTCAATGAAAATGCGCCACGTGTACAAGTGACATGTTTCGACCAATCAAATATCGTCATGTCAACTTACATCTGATTGACCGAAAGAAGTCCGTCCTTATCACAACTCCTTCATCCTACAACTATAAATAGAGGTCTCATAATTAAGAAAAGAAAAAATTAAGAACAAGAATCAAGAAGAGAGCTCGTGGATAAAATATCATGTATCTCTCTACAAGCTACAAGTTCAAGGTCAAGTGGAAGATTAAGAAGAAGGCTAATATCAAGGAGTTCAGGATCAAATTACTTGTCAGTGACAAATAATTCAGATTCAAATACGAAGATTCAAGATCAAGCTACTCACACCCTTAAATTCAAATCAAATTCAAATTCAACATAGTTTATATTATTATTGGAGAATCATAGGATTATATATAGATTGTAACACTCAACAACATACTTGAAATCAAATATTATATTTTGTTGCTCAATTTTCCTTTCTTGAATTATTATTTTCTCGACTCGAAATTTATTATTTACAAAAATGTTTCACCAATTGTAACCTTAAAGCTAAACGTAAGTACCATAGATAAATATCAATTTAAAAATGACGTAGAATTGGACGTGTATTCGATTGTATTAGATGCACATTGACCAGATGAAAAAATGGTTTAAAGTACTTAACTCTAATGAGTTTTAAGTGTTCAATTAACGAAATCGAGAGTGCTGGGATCGGGATGACAATCTGAAACAAGGGTTCATTCCCTCAGCTTCTTCTAATATGTAGAGCTTCTAAAAGGATTTGGGGTTCATTTTTGTTTTACTTCTAGCTTCCACCGGGAATACTTGTCTAAGGAGTCGTTTAGTCATGATTTGAAATTATTAAAATAAAATCATGGTGATTTGAACTTTGAAGTTAAAGTTTTATTTGGACATGAAATTTGAATTTCTTTTAAGTTGTATTTTTTTTATAGACATAAAAAATCCACACGTTGTGAAAACCATCAAAACTTTTTCCGATTCTGATACAATCTTACCAAATGAGCAAGTCATAGTTCATAACAAAATTAATACGTTACTAGAATGTCTTTCTAAAAACTACAACATCAATTGATCAAACTTTAGTTTTCAATAAAAATAAAATTTTAACATGAATACAATTTAATGAGGTTGGTAAATGATTGGTGAGAGTAATAGCTGAAAATATCCTACCAACTTGTAGATTAATATTTGATCTAAATGGTTGGTAAATATATCTACCAATTTATGAGTCTTTTTTTATAAAATATAAATTTAAGAGTCAAGTCTTACATTTAAACAATTTGAAATCATGATTTAAAATTTCAAATCATGTCTTTTTGGATAATTTGATATTTGAACGAACACTGATTTGAAATTATGATATTTCATATCGCATGTCGAAACGCCTATTAAGTCATCTTAATAACACAATTTTCAATTTAACTTTTATTTTAATTTCATCACCATTAGATTTTCTGAAATTCCTATAGAACCCAAAGGAAAAAATAATATTTCTTTTTTCGTTTCAAATTAAGATATGCAAATTGAAAAATCGTACATAAATTCAAAAATATTATAAGACAAATAAAAGACCGGCGTAAAGGGGTCCCACAAAACGCACAAGTGTTGGGAATGTTCTAAGCATCCTTTGACCATTACAAAGGTAAATAAGCATGTCTTAACGACACGTTTTTTCTTCCCTAAACGACCTCGTTCCCTTATCTTCTTCCTCCTCCTCACCATGATATCCATTTCCATGTTGTCACCATCAATGTATGTATACAAATCTTTCTTTATTTCTTCCATAATATACTCTTTAAAGCAGCTATTTTTATTTTCAAGAATGTATCTTTTTGCGTTTGATCTGTTTGTTATTCATATATTATTATACCCACATCGTATATTCCTTTTATTTTCCTTTTGAGTTTTTTTTTTTGAAAAATGTAGTGTTTGAAGGAAAAACGGGGACAAGGGATTTAAGTATCTTTGGATCATTCGAAATAAAAAAATTAAATTTGAAACCCTATTAGGAATTGTGACTAACTTCCTTTCCTTTTGTTTGGATAATAAAGAAATTAGTAAATGTATACTTTCTTGGATAAATGCTTTATTCCAGCTGCACAAAGGGACCACTTTGATTTTCAAAAAAATTCTTTGTCATTATCCATGTCTGTCTATATGTGTTGGTGAAACGAATCTTCCATGTGATTGAGATTGTCTTGGCGTTGCCAATTTCTAAACAACTACTATTAATATGTAGTTATGTACAAGGATATATATATATATTACAACAACAACATACCTGTGAAATCCCACACCGTGGGGTCTGAAAAGGGTAGAGTGTACACAGAGGACACATATCATCATAAATCAAACTACAGTGGATTATAAAACAATAAGTGTGATAGGCTAATCAGGCCTACAGTAATAGCACTACAACTATCAATTTGTAAACATAAGTAGGACTACACTCGAGTACCTACTACTCTTCTACCCTAATCCGTGTCATCCATAATTCTCATCTACGCCACGCCCTCGAAGTGCAGACCGCCATATCCCGTCTAATCACCTCTCCTCAATACTTCTTCGGCCTACCTCTACCTCTCTTGAACCCGTTCATAGCCAACCTCTCACACCTCCGCAATGTGGCATTTGTGTCTCTCATCTGCACATGTCCGAACCATCTCAACATCGCTTCCCGCATCTTATCATCCACCGAGGTCACTCCCACTTTCTCTCGGATATCATTTCTAATCTTATCTCTCCTTGTATGGCCACACATTCATATATATATATATATATATAATTGTATTTAAAAAAACATCACAATATTTAGTGCTTGAGGTGGTGTTTCTTCAAGATCTATTTGTAGTTTGTGTAACATGAGAAAAGTTGGTATCTTTTTCAGGTTGTAGGATAATGTTGTTTATTAGCCTAAATTTGGATAACCTTTTTAGCTCAAGTAAATATATTTAAAATGGCAAAAAAGAAGTGTTCATTTGAAATGTTTTGGTGTCTTATGCCCATGTGTTTTGTTTTATGAAAAAACAGATTAGCATTTCCTTGTCTTTAGTTGGTGGATAGCTGCAAGTATTTTTGATGTAATGTCATATTTCCAATATTTGAAAACAAGAACAAGTTTGTTGTACAAGGGCTTTGCCTTTTAAGTAACTTTATTCCTAACTTATGCTTTTGTTATTAGCTAAAGGAGTTGGAGAGAGGTAGACGTAGAAGTCTTTGGGTTAGCTATGGATCATATACAATCGAGGGAAAGTGATTTCGGAATAGATTTGGAGAGTGGAGAAACTAGTGATGAAGATGGAAGTAGTATACATGATCTGACTGGTGAAATTTCTAACACAGAGTTGTATAATGCGAGGAATGGGTTTCGTGGAGTTCAATTATCCAATGGATATGCAAGGAACCAAGATGGTTCAAATACATATAGCATGAAGTTTAGTGCTGATGAGCTTTCTGTTAGGTGTACAGAAATTTTGTCAAAGAAATTCGTGGAAGGGATGGAAAATTTGAGGGACAACAAAATGGATAATGAGAAGACAAGGAAGCCAAAGCCTCCTAAACCACCTAGACCCCCAAAGGGTCCATCACTTGATGCCTCTGACGTTAAGTTCGTCAAGGAAATATCTGAGATTGCTATATGGAAGCGTAGAAGGACCGAAAGACTAAAGGCATTAAAGAAAATTAAAAAGGAGAGTGGATCATCTTCAAAGATGAATATATTAGCAACGGTCATCACGATTCTGTTCTTCTTGGTTATTGTATTTCAAGGTACGCTTCATATCCTAGGACATCTGAACTTTTAACTCCTCAGCGGTATTGAGAGTATGAACTTCTTCATTAAATTTGTTATCAAGGAGATCTTTTGAATATTCCTGGCTTCTAAACCAATAGTATGTTGTTTTATTGCTGACCTCGTGTTTATTGCTGACGAGATTTTGACTCTTCACGGTATAAGTTCATTTCTTTTGTTTTCACTTCCGCTAATTTGAAGATATGTCTTAGTTGTCCTGTAGCTACTGAAATGGCTGAGGAAAGCGAAGATCACAGCTTTTCCTAGTAGGTGGTTTATCTTGTATGAAAGCTAGCAGATTTTAGTATGATGCTATAGCTCTATGAGCTTACTGGTTGTCAATTCTTATCATTCCTTCTCTTTTTCACTATTATTGTTCAAAGTTCCTTATGAGAACTTTCGCTATAAACATGAAATGGCAATGCACACTCAGAAAACGCATGATGTGCTGAAGAGACTTAAGTAAATAAGGAAGAAAGGGAGAGACCAAAATTATAGCTTGCAGCAGTTGCCTTTATACAAAATTATATCTCCTTGCTTACTCAAAATGCTCCGAAGATTCCATTAGCTTAATGCATGAAGTCAAATTAAGTATGTCATTATTAAGAGCCAAAACCTCTTTATTTGCAATTTTAAGATTTCCTCTTCCTCTGGTTGAATCATTTAATAGTCAGAAGCTTACTGGTGTGTTTATGTAACAAACAATGGAAGAAAATATCAAAACACTGAAGAATAAAATTCTAAGTACATTTGCTATCAATATGGGGTAAAAAATGATAGTATATCTGAGGAGTTACTCAATATCAATGGGGGAGACTCAAAATAATGTTGCACTAATGGCTACCAATTGTACAATCTAGTATACTTTTCTGTTATTATCCCATTTGTGGTTTTTATTCTCAATGAAGTGAATCGTGATTATGTTTTCTTTATTTACAGGTGTTTTGGGCTCTCGTGTATGACATCAGTGTGTATGTCGCCTTTAAATTAAGTGGTAGGTTCACTTACAATTTCCTTAAAATTTCTCTGTCCGAATGGTTTATGATGTAGCATCTCAAACAGTTCTCATTCTACACTTCTATCTGCTTACCAAGTCACCATTCACTTTAGATACTCCTGCCTGCTCAACAATCAGATGGGGGCAGTTTTAGAGGGAGTAACTGGGGACTTCCAATCTCGTTACTTTCAAAATCATATTTTAACTCTACCCCTTCCGTTTTCTGTACAAAAATGCTGGTCGTGTGTTCTTCCTCGAAATAGAAATGAGCTTTCACAAATGTCTCAAGAGAAGCATGATGGTCTATTAGGCACTTAAACAACTACCGGACCATGACATTATCTTGCTACATGAGAATTGTTTACCTAGCTTAGGATTATTTATCATTTAATAATTGTTTACTTGTTGCACCAATGCAGATTAGAGTTTGTGGATTTGGAATCACGGAGGTGTTAAAGTTTGCTGGAGCTAAACAATTGAGAAGGAACGAAAATGAAGAGGTTTTAGAGAAGAAGAAAAGGAAGCTAAGAACGTGAGAGGGTATTTTTGGGAGCTGAAGTGCTCTTCTTCATTCTGTATTATTTCCTCTCAAAAAATAATATTACAAATATTGCTAACTATTTATAATGACTAATCTTGCAAATATAACCATTTCAGAAATAACCACTAACTATAACCACTAACTAACATTGTATATGGTGTATACTAATGATATACTATGAACTCTTAATATCTAACTAACTAACCACATATATATACAATGTATATATGTGGTATATCTTAACATCCCCCTCAAGCTAGGCACTGAAAACATCGGTTTCAGTCCTAGCTTGGAGATTATGTCCAAAACAGAACACTTTACTAATTTTTGTATAAAGAAGAAAAAGAATCGCAACAACATCGCAGAGACCACAACCCTTTTCTCTCGCCAAAGAAGAACTTTCGAGGCAAAGAAGCAGAGCAAAGAATGAGGACAAGAGCAACACAACGAAGGTCGGACAACACCATCGATATCAACAACAATATCAAGAAGAACATTAGTAACTACTGCAGATCGATCACGCAAAGAATACTAACAACAGCAGAACACCACACCGCGATATGACACAAGTAAATGCCACGTAAGAACAACAGAGTGGCTTTGCTCGAATACGAGAAGCAGATAATATCCCAGATTTAACCACATCTCTAGCTATGCTTTCAGATGCAACGACACACCAGCAACATGTACATTTTCAGTAACAAATCATCTCTAGTGTAGAGTCCAATATTCTCATTTGATATGGGCAATTGGATGTCCTAACTGCAAGGTTTAGACAAAACAGAGAAACAATACTTTTCTGAAAGAATAGTTGTTACTGCTCCTGAATTTTCACCAAGAATAAACACACGAGTGACAGAAACAACAAATCTGCAACTTCAACACCATCCACATGACTAGTAGTAGACACATTGGCAGAAGTAGCAGCAGAAACACCAACAAGAAGTGTAGGTAAGTACACTAATGCGGCAAAGAATGACTAATGCACTAGCGCAAAGAACAATATAGCAAAATTCCAGCAGATTCACACAAAACAGTCCTGCAATCTCACAGTCATGCAGTCCCAACAATTATCCCATCCAACTGAACCACAACATATATCGACCATTGCTCTCATAAGAATCCACTGACCTTAAGCGGAATAATCGCATACTGCTGCGATCTAAGGACGCAAGAGCAACACACGCCGCCCACAAGAATACCAGGCGCAGCAGAGTAACATCGAGAACGCATGACAAATGAAAGCAAAGAATATCAAGAACACTATAATTTGATTCTCACGAACCGAACCATCATATCGCTAGCATGTGCTTTTATAAACTGAATCTCTTAGTTTCTATTCTTAATTTGACAGAAACCACTGGATTTATCTTGACGGAGAACCCCTCGTTCTCTAGTCTCTCTCGGACTAGAGAATCTCTCGATTCTCTCTATGAATTTGTTCTGAACCAGCACCAGCAGACTACAATTCTGTACCAGCACCAGCAGAATTTGATAAGCGGCAAGAACCTCTTCGTTCTCTAGTCATTCTTGGACTAGAGAATCTCCCGATTCTCATCACGCAAGAAATTTGATAAGCGGCAAGAACCTCTTCGTTCTCTAGTCATTCGAACTAGAGAATCTCTTGATTCTCATCACACAAACTATTCTATCCATATCTAGTCTCCGACGAAGTATCCCTCGGTTCTCAGTCTATTTGTCGCTAAGAACTCCTCGATCCTTCAATCGATCTATTGAATATGCAACTCTCAAATCGACAATCAGATACTTAAGTTCTGCAGTCGATAATACCAATTTTCCAATCTACTGGAATAAAAACAGGACCACAGTTTTTCTTGAACTGGAGTCTTACTTCCTAGTGATCTACCACATCAATGCATCCAAACCATCAGTAACACCAGTTGCTGAATAAAATCACTCCATATAGAAGCTAACATAACAACACCAACATATTTCAAAACAACAATAACACTGGATTTTCAACAACACCAAAGAAGAATAAACAGATCGCCTCAAGATTAGTACAAATTAAAGTCAAACATCGTGGTCCAAAGAACAACCACAAGCCAACACAGAACAGGACACATCAAAATCAGCAAGCCAACACAGAACAACAATTGATACAATTCTAGAATCTGAAACAGAAAACAGCAATGACGAACGACAACACAGACCAGAGAACAACACCACAACTATCAATATCTTTTCTCCAATTTCCTCAATTCACCAACACAAAGTAAATGAAGTTGAGTTTCCATCAACTCGACTATTCGCGGCGATCTTCGACGTCGCAACGATAGCCAAATGCGGAGTGTATCCGCATAAAACGATAATATCTTCATCCGACTAAATCGACAAATGCGATAATCGAAAAAAACTGTAAACAAAATAGAATGAATCGACTTTGAATCTCTGTCGATTCTGTTTTCACTCGCAACAAAATCGATCGATATACTATAGAGATTACCTCAATATTCTGTCTCCTTCGATTTTCTGATTTTTTTCAGCAAAAAACGTTTGATTCTCTGATTTTCGAACTTCTCTGTTTTCTTTCAACTCCTCAATGTAATTGGATCGATCTATACATCACTTGACTTTGATACCATGTTAAAGTTTGCTGGAGCTAAACAATTGAGAAGAAGGAACGAAAATGAAGAGGTTTTAGAGAAGAAGAAAAGGAAGCTAAGAACGTGAGAGGGTATTTTTGGGAGCTGAAGTGCTCTTCTGCATTCTGTATTATTTCCTCTCAAAAAACAATATTACAAATATTGCTAACTATTTATAATGACTAATCTTGCAAATATAACCATTTCAGAAATAACCACTAACTATAACCACTAACTAACATTGTATATGGTGTATACTAATGATATACTATGAACTCTTAATATCTAACTAACTAACCACATATATATACAATGTATATATGTGGTATATCTTAACAGGAGGAACTGACTCAAACAAGTGAAATCATTTTGAATCTTTTGGCAAATAGTGGCTGCTTATTATACAGAAATGTAACAACTACTATGTCTTTTGTAAAGAGCTCCTGATATTTATAGGTGCTCTTAAGTAGCTAGAAAAAGGTTACTCTGATCACATGACCCTGGGAGCCAGGCATGATTTTGGTGTTGTACTCTAGGAAACAAGAAGTTTAGAAGGGGCCATTGCAGAGCTTCACTTGCGGAATAGATTTACTATATCTTGATTTGAGATATGCACGTCCTTAATGTTTTGGTCATATTAACACTTCGTGTATGTACTCCTTTCCTCTATGTGATTCGATTTGACTTTTGAGGTCGAACATCACACTGTAACATTATATAACAAGATTTGCAAAAGAAAAAAATGAATGTGGCGTCTGTTTCTAAAGCAGGTGAAAACATTTTCCAGAAAATTGTGTTCATCGAAACGTGATTAAAGAGAAGTTTTCAATTTTTGCACTACTTTTAGAAACAAAGGCATGTCCTATGAGCCATACACCCTCTGTCCATATTGTCGATCTCTCCTTTTATATCCCAAAATGTTATCAAGCTTAAAAACGTAAGACATGAATGCATTTCCGTATTGAGCTTATATATATGACATGAATGCCTGCTACCGATTACTTGTAAAAGCACAATGCTGGAAAAATGTGCACTTTTCTTAAAGTGCATGAAAACCAAACATGATAATATGGAACGGATGCACTAATCAATTAACAACCCTCAGTAGAAGGAAAATAAAGAGCATTTGTTATAGACGTACGGTTATAATGCAAATCCCTACTCCTCACTTTACTGATAAAAAACAGTTCCTAACACATCTTCCCTGATGGTGGTGGCTATCCCTGTGAATAATTTCCATACAAGGAAGTATAAAGCATGATCATCATAGCAGAAAGCTTTTCTTCAAGAGAAGGACCACCAACAGAATGAGTTAATTAAGCTTTCACGGGCTCAGCTCTGGGCCTCCAAAGTCCCAGCCTATATTTGTGGGTGTACTTCAGTATCAGCTTCCTCTGCCACAGCAAAAGAAAAGTGTCAAGAAGGGTTCATGGATGCAAAAATACAGCAGAAAGAATTGATGGTCAGAATTCAAACTACAAAGACTACGATGAGTCAACGCAGATACGATCATGATTATGTATACGCTTTACATGACTTGAGACTAGATGTTTTGGAATACAGGATTGTAAAAAGTAAATACACCGAACCCCAGGTTTCTCTTTCCCCACACTATCTTACAGTATAACTCCACCAATTCTCCAGGAACACCCATAACGTTAATATTTAACACCCCATTTCAGCTGTCCCCGCCAGAGTCCCTAATCCAAGACCACCCCGTGAATCTCTGAGTTGCAGAAAGTACGCATTCTGTGCATAATGTGTTAATTATCACAGATTGCATGCGAATCCATTAATGAAGGAAACAGAAGAGAGTAGGAAGAGGAAGAACGAGAGAAGACGAAGTATTTGGGAGCAAAGCAGAATGCTCTTCTGCGGATTTTCTATTATAAAGCTCAAGTGAAATATTACAAAATAGTCCTATTTATAGGTGACTAATTGACTAATTAACCCCTAATGACAAAATATCTAACTAATCTAAAATATCTAATTAACAACTAACTAACCACATATATATACAGTGTATATGTATGGTATATCTCAACACATGAGTTACGAGACCAGCAACATCCATAACGTTAACAGCATTGTCATCAGCAGTCAAACTTATTTTCCTGCAAAAAAGGCTTCGTGGTCTTCTCAACATTACCAACAAAATAGATGGTGTAATAGCAACGTCCAAACCGTGTCCCATATGTGCATAAGCATTGAACAGACTAGCGTTTGTAGATGCATCATCAACAACTCAATACCCAAATATCTTCTCTTTTCTATAGTTGTGAAGGCAGCAACCACATGCTCTCTGCCATGTTGCAAAGTACACCATCTTAATGCCCTGGCAATTGTAGCAAAGAATGGTTTTTCCACAAGCTCTATCGCAGCAATAATATTTTCATGTGTTTCTTCAAATTTCAGTGCAGTCTAGCGCCTTCATTTTCGTAATCCATAATAGTCGATCAAGATCAACATTGACACCGCGCAAAGAAGACATTGTAACAAAATCAAGAATAACATTAGTGACTACAAATTCAATCAGTAAAGAATACTAATATCATCAACAATATCAGCAGATGAAACAGAGTCGTCACTGAACCACTTGGATAGAGATGACAATTGGGGCAGGGCAAACTCTTAACGGGGCAGGACAGGGAAAGACTTAAATGGGGTAGGGCAGGGCGGGGCAGGGCAAAATTAGTTTTGTTAAAAATTGAAATATGGTAGGACAGGTAGTGAGTTTGTGAATTTTAAACCAGGTCCTATGAGAAATGTGGACGTGACGTGCTGATCCTAACTCAATTTCTGTAAGGCCAAAAGTTGGAAGATGTAATCAGATGAATGAAAATGTCATTCTCCTCGACTTTGAGGGACATATTTAATATTCAGAAGCACTTCAATGGCAGATTATTGTTATAAATCCCCGTGTCTCAAAGGAACTCAATGAAGGATTTTTACTGCTCTAAATCAATGTATCTTCAAAGCTTTGAAGGGAAGAGAGATTCAATGGAATATTTTCATGGGGTAAATTTCGTGTATTTTGGAGCTTTGAATTCAACTTCAATGGATGATTTATGCTGGGTGATTTATGTGTATTTTGAAGCTTCGAAGAAGGTTACAGTAGAGAATTTGTGTATTTGAATTTGAAGAGATACATGAAGTGTGTTCTAATGGAAAATGTTGGAATCAAAGATGAACACCATAAAAGGAGTGATAATGAAGATGAAAAAACGGGACGGGGCAGGGCATGGCGGGTCAAAATCTTAATAGGTCAAAGTTTATCCCGCCCTAACCCGCCTATTTGCCATCCCTACACTTGGATAAATTCCAGCAAAAAACAACTGCAGTATTAATATTTTCAAGCAGGAGCTACAACTCCCACAACATTGAGTCGACTTCTGAACCAGCACCGACACCAGCAGAACTACAATTTCTGAACCAGCACCAGCAGAACTATAATTTCTGAACCAACACCAGTCGAACTTCTGAACCAGCACCAGCAGAACTTAATAAGCGGCAATAACCTCTCGTTCTCTAGTCTCGCTTGGACTAGAGAATCTCTCGATTCTCATCACGCTATTTTATAAGCGGCAAGAACCCCTCGTTCTCTAGTCTCGCTTGGACTAGAGAATCTCTCGATTCTCATCACGCAAGCTACACATATAAAAACAGGCAATCTACAACCTGTGAATAACTCTTTGAATCTTTGAATTGAGCTTCAACTCAATCCATATTGTCGTCGACGAAGTATCCCTCAGTTCTCAGTCTGTTTGTTGCTAAGAACTCTTCGATCCTACAATCGATCTATTGAATATGCAACAGAACCACAATTTCTTTGAATTGGAATTCCACTGATCCACAGTTTCTTTGAACTAGAGTTCCATTGATCTAGGCATCTAGCAACAATATCTTTTCTTTCATTTTCAGAACTGCATATTAATTCCAGCACAACAGGTTTTAACAATAACAGCAGAACAACAGCTTAGAATTTCAGCCCCTGCAGCGGCAAAAGACTTTCCTATTGTCAATCCATAACCATTATCATCTGCTATGCCAGCAATAAATCCCAGAAGCAAGCACTACCGATAAATAACCAACACAACAATGACGAACTCGACACTTTTCTCCAATTCGTCAATTCTCAACATATGCAACTCTCAGCAGTATCAACACACCAACACGAGCAGTTGCTTCTCAACATATGCAACTCTCAGCAGTATCAACACACCAACATGAGCAGTTACTGCTTTATGAACAACATTAATAGACACAGTGAAGCAGTAGCAACAATCCAACATTCACTAACACAAATACAACTTTAACCAACACATAACAACAACAACTATCACAGTATTCACAAGACACATATTTGTATGTAACTTCAAAATATATTCTCTTCGATTTCACCCAACTTAGTAAAGACTACTGGAACTCCGGCGATCGTCGTCGCAGCAATGACAGTCAAAGACGGAGTGTATCCACAGAAAACAATAACATCTCCATCCGACTAAATCGATAAATGCGATAATCGAAAACAGTAAACAAAATAGAATGAATCGACTTTGATTCTCTGTCGATTCTGTTGTCACTCGCAACAAAATTGATCGATATATTACCTCAATATTGGAGAGATATGTGATGCAATTTCATTTTCAGCGGTTTTTTATTTTTCTTTAATTTCAAAGTATAATCCAACTGGATCGTCGAATCTCCGATATCTATTGCATCGATTCTTCTATACTCACTCGGCTTTGAATCACGAACAGCTCAGCTCAGAAGGATGAATTCGAAGTTTCGATCTTACACGATTTCGAATCGCATCGCGATTTTGATTTTCAGGTTTCAATTGCTTCTGATTTTCTTCCGTTCCTTCAATTATGCTCCTCTATAATCAGTTCCTGACTTCCTTCACAATTTGATTTTTCAGAATGATTGATCAAATTTCAGTTTCGATCGAGAAACTTAATCGCAGCAATCGTCGCACCTCAGATCTGTTAATCCAGCTTTGATATCATGTTAATTATCACAGATTGCATGTGAATCCATTAATGAAGGAAACATAAGAGAGTAGGAAGAGGAAGAACGAGAGAAGACGAAGTATTTGGGAGCAAAGCAGAATGCTCTTCTGCGGATTTTCTATTATAAAGCTCAAGTGAAATATTACAAAATAGTCCCTATTTATAGGTGACTAATTGACTAATTAACCCCTAATGACAAAATATCTAACTAATCTAAAATATCTAATATCCAAAATATTTAATTAACAACTAACTAATCACATATATATATACGGTATATTATAATGGTGTGAGATCTCATAGATTAACTTTGCAGTTTGGAGAGTAAATTTCCAACCGGACTAAACTAACACCATGTACTAATTGATCCTCTCAATAGGATAATTTGCATAGGACATCATCTTTAATCACATTACATCACTTAAAATACATGTTTAAGCGCACACTCTTTTTTAAATGGTAAAGGTACTTCTCCATGGAGACGTTATTCACTCAAGAGCTCAGTCACCCACTAAATCAGATCATAGCTTTAAAGATAAAAAAGGAAATTTTATGTCGATTAACATTTGGATGCAAAAACTTAAGAATAAAAATTGGATGTACTTAAATGCATATCAGAAATAACAAAAAAAAAAGGATCCTAATGTTGATCATACTTGCTAATCTTGTTAGAACGACGCCCAGTTTCAAAAGTTACATCTAGAACGTGATCTTTTAACCAACTAATCTAATCAAGGAAACATCTTCGATGAACACTTAAAACGTATCCATTTTATTCTTGATGCATGAGCTACTCTATATACACAGGATTTCATCGCAAAGATGCTCCGAATTAGATATCTCGTAAATAGAGAGATAGAGCTACATATGGAGAGGGAAGAAGACTGGCATCTTCACAGTAGAATCTTATTACATCAAATTGTTAAAAGGGAGTTTCCTTCTCAATATGGATCCCTGGAGCACTGAGGACAATTTCCTCTTTTACCTTAACATCAGCACGAGATCCATCTTAACAGTGAAAAGCTTGAGGAGGAGGATAATCCACATAATATGGTGCTTAATGTGCAAGAAGGAAGGAGAGGATGACAATCAGCTACTATTCATTCTTTATAATTAGACCTTTATTTGGCTTAGCATGGTATGAGGAGGGTATGATGGATACAGACCTTATCTCTATCTTTTCAATTAATTTTTGGATTTAAAAGGGGAAAAAGGAACAGAAAAGCTGCATCCTTTGCAAATAAGGAAATGGAAGGTCTCAGTACTATAAGGGATTTGAAGGAGCTTTTTTTACATAATACAAATGGATTATGTTATGGAAGGAGTCCAACAGTACAAACAAAATTAGAAATTAAAAGACCTTGCTGAAGGGGTTCAAGACAACAGAAACAAATTTGCTTCTTTTTTGTCTATCTGATCAGTTGAACAGGCAATATTCAGTCGCTATCTACACATGTTAAGTCTTTATGTAGCTCATCTGCAGCAACTAGAGATATCAGAAGCCTTAGAATTTAGAAAACTAGAGACAAAGAAAATTGCAATATTGATGTTTTTGATGCCTGACCAACTTTATATTGTTGGAGAATTTTTGTTTCTCTTGTTAGTGCTAACAACTGGATGTCTATTGTATATTATCATATCGTATTTGTGAGTAGTAATGTGTAGAACGGGAAAATAATAACAACAACAAGTAAATAATAAATCTGAAAATTAAATAAGTAAAAGGTCTTGTTGTTTCAATCTTTCCTTAAATAATATTGTCCCCGTATGTCCTTTCAACGGTTGTGTTAGCAATTTATCTTCCAAGATAAAACAGCAATCAAACAAGTGAGCAAAGGGAACTCAAGTGTTTGCTTTGAAAGAAAGATCTTTGAGTGTTTGTGATTGCAAGAGAGGACAACCGCAAGTTAGCGGATCTTAGAGGGTGCCTAACCCCTTCCCTCTAGATTAATAAAGAACCCTTACCCAGAATCTCATTAAGTTTAGCAGACCATTAAAATGGAGTTAATGTTTTACTTCAAACTAGTTAAACATTTAGGTGTCCTAATTCACCCAATTAATTAGGTGGCGACTCCGCGAACCCTTAGCATTCTAGCAACTCTTTTGCAATTTTAGCATCCTTTTAGCATTTTTAAAACTTTAAGCCTCTTAAACTATTTAGCATTTTATTTATTTTTATTTTCTAACCTTTTTATTTGAGCAGCAGGAGTTTAGAAAATAATGTCGCGGTCGAAAAAGGGCGCGACAATCAATGAGATTTATAGTTTAGTGGTTGAGGGCTCTTCTCAAAATTTATTCCCTATTGAGAGGTCGCGAGTTTGAATCTAATGAGTAGCAAAAGATTTTTTTGTTTAAAACACAAAAAACATGACCCTCATCTTTAAACAAATAAATGTTTACTATACATTTATTAGATGTTTTGATCAATAATTTTTTTAATATTGATTAATTAATTAATTTTAATTTTTAATGTGAATAAAAAAGAGTCTTTTTTTTCTCGTACAGGGCCTTAAAAGTATTGGAACGACCCTGATCGGTAGGGTAAACTTTATGCGTTTTCTTTACTCTTTTTTTTTTTGGTTAGTTAATTGTCATTTGAGATAGGACCTAGCTTTACCAGAATTAAGCATCTGTTTTCATACATCTAATACAAATATTATATCAATCTTTATCCCACGTAGTTAGTGGAAGAAAAATATGATATGATTGGGAATAGCATCCTATAAAAAGGATGAGACAATGCAAAATTCTGAAATTTGGGGATTGTTTTAGCCATTAAGGAAACTTAGATGGCACTTTTAGCGGCTCAATTAACGATTCGAATATCAATACCACTCATAAAGTTTTGTCTTTTTTCTAGTTCCCGCCACACTTTGACAATGTTCCGTACCAACAGCATTTTGATGTTAATTTCCAGCTATAAGTTATCTAAGTCCAATTTCTAAAAATAATTTAATATAGTGTGAGGGAAATAATTACTACGTTAATGATTTCTCTTTAACAATAAGGTCACTTAACTTTCTTTATATCACATCAAATATCACACAATTAATATTTGCCCAACAAAATATAACATGTCATTTAATTTATTTCATATGATTTTTTTATTTTTGTCTCAGTCCACGTGGCAAAGATCTGACCCGATCCATAATCAAAATTTATTCCACATGGCTTTAATATATATGTACGGAAAGTATTTATAATTTATATATTTAGTACAATTTTGATATACACAGTATATGTACAAAAAAAAGGCTTACTATTATTTAGAAGTAATTTAATTTTATAATTCTCATTTTTTATGAGATTATTTATAATCACACAAATATTTAAAATTTGTTTTACACGTATCATAATTTTTATAAAAAAAAAAATTCTAAACTTCAGGAGATTGTTGAAGCAGTATAGGGACAAAAAGAGAGACTTACATATAGTGTTCATTGACATGGAGAAGACATATGATGCAGTCCTTCGGGAGGTCATTCGGAGATGCTTGAAGTCTAAGGGTGTGTCTGCTGCTTACATTAGGATAATTAAGGACATGTACGAGGGTGCCAAGACCCGAGTTAGGACAATGGGAGGTGACTCATAGCACTTTTCAGTCGTGATGGGTTGCACCAGGGATCAGCCCTTAGCCCATTTTTATTTGTCTTAGTGAAGGATGAATTGACGCGACATATTCAAAAGAAGGTGTCGCGGTGTATGTTCTTTGATGATGACATAATTTTGATTGATGAGACACGTAGTGAAGTTAACGAGAGGCTGGATGTTTGGAGAACGATCCTAGAATCTAAAGGTTTCAAGTTAAGCATGACTAAGATGGAGTACATGGAATGCAAGTTCAGTGATGTGACGCTCGAGACAGATGTGCAAGTGAAGATGAAGGCACAAGCTATACCTAAAATAGAAAGTTTCAAGTACTTTGGGTCCATAATACAAGGGGATAGTGAGATTGACGAGAATGTTGCACACAGTATTGGAGCAGGATAGATGAAATGGAGGCTCGCCTCCAGGGTGCTTTGCGATAAGAAAGTGTCGCCTAGGCTGAAAGGTAAGTTCTACATAGTGGTGGTCCAACCAGCATTATTATATGGGCAGAATGTTGTCCAGTCAAGAAAGTTCACGTTCAGAAAATGCAGGTGACTAAAATGAAGATGCTCAGATGGATATGTGGTCATACTAGGAGAGATATGATTAGAAATGAAATTTTATGGGATACGGTTGGAGTGGCCTCCATGGCGGATAAGATGAGAGAGATGCGACTGAGATGGTCCGGACATGTGAAGAGGAGGTGTGAGAGATTGGTTGTCGCATGAATTATGAGATGTATTTTATATCTAGATAGCTTGCTGACATATTTTTGTTGATTAATTTTTCGTGCAATCTTGCATTGAGTTCATTCCTTTTTAGTCCAGTGTCTATCGGAAACAACCTATTTTCCCCCCACAAAGGTAGAGGTAAGTTATGCGTACATCCTACCCTCCTCAGACTCCACTATGTGGAATTACACTGGATATGATGTTGTTGTTATCGTTTCATGCACACAACGGTGTAGCCATATACAATGAAGAGTGGTTAATTAAACATCATTTATCAAGAAATTATATTAAATATAGATTATACATAATTTTTGTACATATTTATTAAAGCCATGTGGAATAAATTTGGGTTATTTAAAAAGAGAGAAAAAGCCATGTGGAATAAAGTAAATGACATGTTATATTTTTTTGCTCAAATTTAATTGATTGATTTTTGATGTGATATAGAAAAAGTTGAATAACTTTGTTGTTATAAAAAAAACATAACCTTGAGAGATTATTACTCATAATTGAGAGTGTTACTACTTCCAACAAAAAACCATAAGCGGCCGGTACACACTCATTTTGAGTACTCTATCAAATAATTGAGGCCTGGACATAACAAAAGGGGGGAAATGAAACAAGAAGTTGCAAGAGGTTTTGTCCAAAGTTGAAAACAAAAAATGACAATAACCTACCCGAAATAAATATGACCCTGCCTTACTTTTTTTTTTTTTTTTTTTGTTAACGGCGAAGGCACCGCTTCTTTCGAAGTGCAAGACAGAAACCTCGATCGACGCAATTGTCGCAAACCACGCCACCCGCTTAAACCACACTTGGCAAGCAGTGTGAGCTCCCCAAGAGGTGAAGGCCAGGCGTTATTCCTGAGTTTCGAACTTGTGACTGCCTCTCCCACACCACCCAACGGCGATACCTCTCGCCTTCAAGCACTAACCTGCAGGGCTTCTGACACCCCGCCTTACTTGTCTGATTGTCTCTTCATTAATTAAATAATAAAGTGAACCTAGTCAACACGTTTATAATTTAGAGTTTATGTATGCACTATACTAGACAGTAATATATGTAGACGCTTAATCCTTTTTGCTACTTTATGGGAATGCATCATAAATAAACTATGTGGTACAATGGTGAGGCGAAACATCCGCTTATATTTTCTCACATTTCTCCCTGAAAATACTATTGTGTGAACCCCCAACCACAAAGAAAAACACAAAAGTAATTTTTGGAGTTCCTCGATTCGAGGAAACACACACACACAAAGGACGACTAGTGCTTGAACTTTGTTCATTAATTAGAATAAACTCAAACAAATAATTCATTAATTATTCTTATTAATTGAAGACATATATATATATATATACAGATTACAATAGGAGAATTTTATTCCTACTTTACATTTAAATCTCTATTTTATACAATTAAGTTAATAGAATAATTCAAATTATGGTACAAGACTAAGTCTACCAAATATATAATAATAATACAATAATAATGTGTCCACTGCTGAACACTCAATGGGCCCTGAATATGACCTGCATGTGGACCCCACTGGACGTGGGTACTGTTTAACGCACCCCCGCAATCATAGCGAGCGGTCTTCTTACGCTGAGACTATCTCTAAAATCTTAAAAAAGGACTGGGAGAAG
Source organism: Przewalskia tangutica (assembly GCA_029844215.1). NCBI lineage: Eukaryota > Viridiplantae > Streptophyta > Magnoliopsida > Solanales > Solanaceae > Przewalskia > Przewalskia tangutica. The sequence continues at coordinate 13,273,955 of CM056731.1, read as the reverse complement.
ACCCTTTGTAAAGATGTCTGCAATTTGATATCTCGAAGGAACATGGCAGACGCGTACTTGTCCTTTGGTTACCTTCTCTCGAACAAAATGAATATTCATCTCTATGTGTTTAGTACGCTGGTGCTGAACTGGATTACCAGAAAGGTAGATGACACTTATATTATCGCAATACACTAAGGTAGTCTTCTCAATAGGACAATGAAGCTCTAACAATAGATTTCGTAACCAACATGACTCAGAAACCACATTGGCCACCCCTCTATACTCGGCCTCTGCACTTGAGCGTGAAAGCGTGGATTGACGTTTGGCAGACCATGAGACCAAGTTATTACCTAAAAACATGCAATAGTCAGACGTAGACCGTCTGGTGTCAGGACAACCACCCCAATCAGCATCTGTGTAGGAGACAAGTGTAGATGTCGACGAGGGATACAAATGCAAACCATACTCAAGTGTTCCCTGAATGTACCCAAGAATGCGTTTGAGCGCATTCATATGTTCAACTCTAGGATCATGCATAAACAAACACACATGTTGTACGGCATATGTAATATCAGGTCGCGTGAACGTTAGATACTGAAGGGCGCCTGCAAGACTACGATAGCTGGTCGGATCCTCGTATGGAGAGCCTGCTACAGCACCCAACTTGGGTTTAGTATTAACTGGAGTAGAAGTGGACTTACAAGATGACATCTCAGTCCTTTCAATGATCTCTGTTGCATACTTCCAATGTGATAAGAACAATCTGCCTGCATGACGAGTGACTGCAATCCCCAAAAAATAACTCAATGGGCCCAAGTCTTTCATGGCAAACTCAGAATTGAGCACTGTCATAATAGACTTGCATAAAGCATCAGAAGAGGCAATCAAGATAATATCATCAACATATAACAATATATAAGCCATGGAATAACCATGACGATATATGAATAATGAATTATTGACTGCGAAAAAACCCATAATCGAAACATAGTCAGCAAACCTCTTATAACAAGCCCGTGGAGACTGCTTAAGCTCATACAAGGACTTCTTCAATAGACAGACATGATTAGTATATCTAGTATCCCTGAATCCCAAGGGTTGATGCAGATACACTGTCTCCTGAAGATCACCATGTAGAAAAGCATTCTTCACATCTAGATGATGAATGTGCCACGATTTTGAAAGAGCCAAGCTGAGCACTGTGTGAATGATAGCCGGCTTGACCACATGGCTAAATGTCTCACCACAATCCACACCAACATGCTGAGTCTTATCATCACCTACAAGTCTAGCCTTATGTCTTGCAAATGAACCATCAGAATTTTCCTTATGAATAAAAATCCACATAGACCGAATAATATTAACACAAGAAGGACGGAGTACCAACTCCCACGTCTTATTATCAATAAGAGCATTATATTTCTCGGTCATGACAATTTTCCAATTAGGGTCATCTAAGGCAGAAACATGATTACGGTGTAAGGGAGATTTAAGAACATTAGTATTTAAAATGTTTCTTTGGTTTAAAAATACCCTGTTGACTGTAGGTGACTGAACCATGACTCTGGAACACTCAATGGGCCTCGACATGGCCTGTCCGTGGACCTCACTGAACGTGGGTACTGTTTAACATAAACGATTGAGAATTACTATTATATTTTGAATGGTGAATTGAGTAATCTATTTTGGTTAATTGATTGATATTTAATACCAGTAGTTACTTGTGGAGTACTTTTAAATAAATTCACCTTTTTTATGATCAAAAGATTCCTTTATTCACCCTTCTACCCTTGAAAACTCCTAATAATAATGTATTCATTCTTCAATCTTTCTCTACTTAAATATCAAGTTTAATTGCATGACATAGGCTCAAACATGTGAGTCTGTCATCTAAGTCACAAGTCTATTAACCTTATGTTTTACGTTGTTTGCCTAGACACAATTTAGCAATAAATAAATAAAATATGAAAGTTATAATCGTAAATATATCATAATAGTCTGGTGAAAAATCTTTTGAGATTTATAATTATAAATATGTCATAACACGACTTATCTTCTCATTTTCGGTTATTAACGAGGGACATAAAACAGTTCAACATGATTAATATTATATTTTTTGTCACTCATCATAATTAAACAACAGGTTTCCCAGACTTCTTTTCAGTTATTTTTTGCTTTTCCTGAAACTAACCACGCCTTTTATGACTTTAAAAAATTGGAACTACATTAGTAAAGTTACAGTCGTTCACCTTGAACAATTTTGTTAAATATTCTCTAATAATGTGCAAGTGAAAATTTTCAATGAGTTATGAAATTCGTAAAATTTCAAAGTAGTGTTATTCTCTACTTTATCAATTTGATTGGAGGAAGGTGTAAAAAGTAATTTGATTGGGGGAAATGTGAAAACCACATCAATTTATATACAAACGGCACAAGGTACTAGCTAGAGTCTAAATAAAGGAAGGAAAAAAAGGACTATAGTTCACTATGAGTTGAGTACTAGCTACACTTCAAAAAAAAAGTAAACAGAGAAATAAAAAACAAATACCCCCCCCCCCCGTACTCTGACCTAATTGACAAAATTACCCTCAGCCACCACAACACGGCACTCTCCACGTGACTCTCGCGTGCTGGATACAACTTCAGCCTTTTCCCCCAATCATCATCGATCACCTTTCTGAAACTACTCGCCGGAATGTCGAAAGGCCGATCAGTATTCCGGCTATACCGCTGTAGAAACTTCTATAAATACGTTAGATATAGAGATTAACTTCAAAGGAGCAATTTAGATAGTACAGCCACAAAAAACGAAGAAGAAACAGAGAAAGGAGACAAGAGCAACAGATTCAACGGCGGAGATGATAGACCAGACGATAGAATCAACGATGTTGAAAGGCAAGTCAAGTTCCGGCCATGACCACTGTCGAGGAGAGAAAGCAAAGCTAATACTACCCCATGGAAACGAGGACGCCGAAACGACGCCGTCGTGGCTTCTCGGACTCCAATTCGGCGTGAAATACGAAGTAAACAGCCTTGGCCACCGCATAAACGACGTCGGAAGTGAGAAACTAACTCGGATCCACCTGAATGCTGACGTGGACGATCGCTGCTGCCAGCCTGACTCCGCCATCTATATATCTGGTTCGTTTTTTTCTCTTCCAGATATTTTTATTTGGTGGAAAGGAGTAGAATATTTCTCGTATATATTCTCTGTCACCAAGGGATTCTAGTAACTGCTAAAGTTGAGGCTTTTATATATATATATATATATATAACTATTTATTGTGTCTCGTTTGAATGAATAGAGAAATGAAATTTGTTAGCCTGTTGGTTACGCTTGTTTTTTTTCCTTTAACAAATGATTATTTTAAAAACTTAAAATGTTTACTAAGTTTTTTTGAGAAAATAAGTGCTAAGAAATAAAAGAAGTAGTTTTTTAAAAATTAAAAAAAAAATAGTTTTTGCCAAACATTAATTATTACTCAAAAATACTTTTAAAATTAACTGATCAAACACAAATTCAATATTTTCTTACTTCAGAAATTAGTTATATTTAATTATATTTATCATTGCATTTTATTGGAACCTTCTAAAATAAATGCTTGTTGAACTCCCGGTTGTCATCGAGTTAGAGTAAGTGGTAATTCTCTAATTATATTTCACCTTAGGACGCACATTTAGATAAATTTATTGTTTTTCAGGTCTAATCTTTCTTATTTTATATGTCTTCTCCTCGTATGTGTTGAGCTTTTAACTATAGTAAAAAAAGAAATGTTCCTAATTAATAGAGTACAGCAAGGGGTCGTTTGGTTGATTATCGTAGGTATTCGAGTTAGCATAGGCGAATTCAAGAGAATAAGTATATCATTGCTTTTAAAGGCTCAAGTTTGATTTGATCCCTCAACCTTAAGGAATTAAATTATGCAGTTAACCGGTGCACCACTCAATCTCATTTGATCATGTATTCCTTCAATTAATATTTGATATATTTTAAGAATTATACACATAATATACCGAGTTTAATCAAATGACACATAACCTATTTTTTCTACATAAATTCGCTCCGGCTCGATTATATGGTATAACTAATTTCAGCATAAACTTTCACATCAAATGATTAATATATGGTTGGCCGTATTAGAAAATATATACTCCCTTTGTCTCAACTTATATGACATAATTTCTATTTTACTCAGTCTCAAAAAATGATACATTTCCTTATTTGAAAATAATTTTACTTTAAACTTTACATTTTACGCTTAACGAATTTATTTATAACCACACAAATATATTTGGCTTATTTTAGATCACAATTCAAAAATCTTTCTTTATTTTTTAAATTTCGGACCCAATCAAAGTACATCATTAAATTGGAACGGAGGGAGTATTATCGTTACATTATGTAATGCAGTATTTAGTTCGTGATATCAAATAATAACGAGATTAAGTTATACAAGAATTATTTTATACGAGATAGAATGTGGAACAAATTAAATACATGTACCAAACAATATGAGAATAAGCAGTACCGGTCCTGAGCCAAAGCAGCCAATGAAATGGCATGGCTTAGGGCATCATTTTTTGGAAAAACTTTAGGGCATATTTTTTTTGGGGAGGATCACTATTAAATACAATAATAATCAAAACTTTAAGGGTCAAAATACACATTCCTCACATCTTTTTGAACTCTAAAGAATCTCTAATAAAACCCCTCATATAAACTCAAATAACAAATCATTATTCACTAGGTTTACAAAAGATTTCTCTCCACCACTCACCCTAACTAGTTCAGAAATTAAACTTTATGTTTTGTTTTCATCACCTTTGTAGATGACTAAGAGTCTCTCCTAACTCTCTTATATCAACCTGAACTTCTGCGCCGATAGGAAGTCAAACAATATCAAGAATTCAAAACCCTAGGTCTCTAGCACTTCAAAGTTTATCTGTCAGGTATAACTCTAGATCTAAATTATCTGTTTGTTTTGTTTTTGCTCTCTATCTAATTTAAATTTTTGTTGTTGGATTTGTTGAAGGTTCATGAGTAGTATGTAACTAGATTACTAAGTTTTTTGTTGTTTAATAATAATATGGAATTTTTATAGATTTTTTGTTGTTCTATCAGGATCGTAATGATTTAAGTTTTAGTTGTTCAATCAGGACCGTAATTATGAAAAAATAACCGTCCGGTGCTCAAAATAGACAGAAGAAAAAAGATAGGGATGAATTCGCAAAAAAATATGCTAAAGACGGTGGTCTTTATAGGTTTGTGAATCCAATTAATAATGTTGAGGGCGGAGAAAATACTGAGGGGAAAGACACAAATATAGACCTTGAAAAGTTACCAGAAGAGGTTGAAATAATGACTCATGTTGACACCAATGATGAGAATGTTGAGAATGAAATTATTGAAGCAGTAGAAGATCATGTTGACACCAATGATGAGAATGAGCCTCTAAACATTAATGAACATACAAATTGGGATAAGTTTGGAATCAATTTTCGAGATTTCATAGTTGAGAAAGGTCCTATGAGGGAGAAGAGATGCTCTGATCCAGTTACAAAAAACAAGAGATGATCCTAAAATACAGAGTGAAGCTCAAGCCTTATTGGGAAAGAAAGGAATTTTGAGCTTTGAGTTTTTATTTAGTATGATCATTTGGCATAATTTCTTATACTCCATTAATAATGTTAGCAAGATCTTACAATCAGAAAATATGAATATTGAGGTTGTCATTACGCAACTAAAAGGATTGATTTCTTATTTTCATAATTGCAGAGAAAATGATTTTGAAAGGGGTATGGCTGAAGCTAAAAAATTGACATCTGAATTGGGGGTTGAACCTAATTTTCGCGACAAACGCCCAACAAAGAGAAAGCGACAGTTTAATGAAAATGTCGAAGAAGATTTTGTTCTCTCCGTGGAACAATCATTTAAAGTTGACTATTTTATATGCATAATGGATCATGTTGATACGTCATTTCAATTCAGGTTTGATCAGTTTCAAATATATGATAACACTTTTGAATTTCTGTTTGTGAGAAAATTGAAGTTCGCAAACGACGACATGTTGAAGGCTTCATGCATTAATCTGGAAAAAAAATTGAAGCGTGATTTTGTTTCTGATATCGATGGGTATGTCTTATTTCTTGAGTTAAGAGTTCTAAAAGAATGCATATACGCGGAAATAAAAAAAGCAATTGAGATGTTGAACTTTTTGAAGAGTGTGGAAGGTTGCTACCTGAATGCCACAATTGCTTATAGAATTTTGTTAACTATACCAGTGACAGTTGCTTCCGGAGAAAGAAGTTTTTCAAAATTAAAGTTGATCAAGTTATATCTTCGTTCGACTATATCACAAGAAAGGTTGAATGAACTAGCTATGATATCAATTAAGAAATAAATGCTAGTGAATTCTAATTTCAAAAGCTTGATAAATGATTTTGCCAGTAATAAGACATTATGTCGCTGTATGGGGATGAAGTGTCATACTTCCTTCCCAAATCAAGGGAGAAGGCAAACTCATGTATAATGGGGGGACCTTTAGTTGTTTGTCCTCCACTTAGCTCCACTCCAGTTAAAGACCCAGATGATGATAATTACTTCCACAGTGCATGGACATATATGTCATTTAATTTTGTCGGCAGGAATAGTTAATTAAATCAAATTTGAATTCTTATTTATAATTAAATCATGATTTAATGATACTAGTAGTAGTTAGGATTCAAGCTATTTACTCGAATTTAATGTTTATATACAACAACATGCCTAGTATAATTTCACCTGGTGTTTGGGGAGGATAAAGTGTATGCATACAGATCTTACCTCTATCTTGTGAAAGCGATAAGACGGTTTCCGATAGACTATCGGCTAAAAAAAATGCAAAGAATAATGTTTATATACCAAATCAATGCAAGATATGTATCTTTTATCTACAAATTTGTTACATTAATAATGAATAATTAATATGTATACTCACTTAGATTTTTAACTTTTTCATTAAATTACTTAGTTTGATGTGAACACAAGATGCGGATTACGGGATCATGAGTATTTACATTTAAACTATATGCTATGACAGTAGTATTTGCCTTTTAAATTTTTTGAACTATCAATGTTTCACCAGTCATAACGAGTTATTCACTCTCTTTTCATGTTATTGATAAGTGGTATTATAAATATTTACATAATTGGCTTTTAAGTAATCTATTAATATGTTTTATACTGTGACCAAGTAAAACTTTAGGTATAATAGTACACATAAAGCTTAAACGTGGTAATTAGAATGCCGGTGTGGTTAATGTATAATGTCCAATATTCCTTGAAATATATGTAAGTTATAAAGTAAGAAACAGTTCCTTGAAACAAAAATTGAGTTCCAAACATTTACTACTTGATTTAGCTACCTAAAATACAGAAAACAAAAGAAAAAGGAATGATATTCTAAGCCTAGTATATGTGTTCACAAATTGACGCTTAGTAATTTTTGACAAGTCAATGGATGCATCATCGTGTCCTATATTGCTTATGGATATAACATGTAAAAATCTTCCATGGCATTTCTTTTTCCCAGCAATTTCTATGTTCATATTGAAGTACCATACTTACACAGGAAGAAAAAGACTAAGATGTTGTGAACTAATATTACATTTAGTGAGTGATGCATACCACGTGTTGTAGACGTTACAATCTACATAATGTAATGATGTATGCATTTTCAATTTCATATTGATATATGTGGACGTCAAGTATTGAAGCTTCTGGTCTTCCTCCAGCTCAGTTTCATCCTAACAATAAATCTAGATCTGTTATAAAATAATATAAATTGAGAGTGAAGTAAGAGAATAGAGAGGAAACTTAAGCAGATATTTTATTGCAATATTTATATCATACCTAGGGATGGTAAATGGGGCAGGGCAGGGTGGGGTAGGACAGGTCAAACGGTAAACGGGACAAGGCAGGGCAGAGCGGAACAAGTCAAAACACATTTTTAGAAAATTCTAAATAGGGCAAGACAATTTTTGGATTGTGCAATTATAATCTGTTACGCTGGATTGTACTTGTTTGAATTGGATAAAATTTTATAGAGTTGTACATATTTATGTTGTAACACCCCATTTTAACCGGAGTCGAAACGGGAGTGCCACGTATGGTTGATTCCTAAATGTATTTTAAGGAGTCGCCACCTAATTATTATAGTGAATTAGGACACTTAGTTTATTGCAATAAAAATACTGCAATTGACTTCCATTTAATGGTCTGCGAAATTAGTGAGATTCTGGATCAGGGTTCTTTATTATCCTAAAGGGAAGGGGTTAGGCATCCTTAAGATCCGCTAACTTGCGGTTGTTCGTTCAAACCTAGGTTAATTATTTATTGCTCTTTTTATTCTACCTATTCTAAGCATTTATAATTAAAATAAAGTGCACTACACAATAATAAAACTAAATTAAATGCGATATAAAATAACATTCCGGGACATCTTTTAGCCCTTTTTAGGCTTTTTGCACAAGATGATCTCCGGCTACCTGCATAAACACTTAGTAAAAGTATTAGTATCAGAATAAATAATTTTAAAGTAATGACAAGAATTTAATAAGTAAAGCAAAAAATAAATAAATCCGTCTTTTACGTATGAGGCCTTGGAAATCAGACGGAGATTCCTTCATCGGCCAGTATTGTTAAAAACAATAAAATAAATAAAACCTTCAGATCCGCGCCAAAACAATAATAGTTTTAAACACGGAGGGCTCAGATATGAAAAATATATAAAGTGGATTTAAACAAGCTAACAAGTGCGAGAATTCGCCACGGCGCATGTTGGTTATCCGGTGTAAGTGGAAGAAATCATCCTTGCCCAGAAAGCTTCATTTATTTTATTTTCCGTCTTTGCAACTGTGGAGGCCTCAAAAATCGACGGATAACTTTTTCATCGGCCATATAGCATCTTGTTCAAATCAGTAAAATACCAACAGTGTAGTATTTATTCTAAATCAGTAAACCAGCAAAATGTCCAAAATCAATTGCAATATGGCCAAAACCAGTCCAATAATATGTCCAAAACCAGTCCAATAATATGGCCAAAACAGTAGCAAAATTGTCAAAACCAATCCGAAATCCAGCGAATAGTAGCGATAATCGATGAGCAAATCGACAAAAGGGTGCGGCGGGGATAAACAAAGAACAAGCGTCCCACAAATCGAGAAAGACATTCGACACCAAAAGAACGACAAGCGAGAGGACGGAGTTTTCAAAACTCGTGAATCAATTTCGGCAGAATCAACAATGACCTTCAAGCAAATAATACCCACAAAGACCGCCCATTAATATGGCGAAAATCACCCGACTAATAACTACAATCACCCAACAACCGTACAAAATAACAACAGAAATCAGTCCGAAAATCAATCCAACAATCGTACAAAACAATAACCACAAATTAGTACCCACATAAAATAAAATAGTGAGTTCAACAAAGCTAGTTGGAACAGTGTTCAACGCCGCCGGTGGTCAAATCCGGCGGAACCGCGACAAAACAGATGGGGAAGCAAGGCGTTGCTTCGACGGTTTTCCATCGAGCAACGCCAAGTCTTCGACGGATCTAAAAAAGCAGTAAAAAGCGTGTGTAATGGTAGTTCGGCGGTGGTATTTACATGCGATGATGGCGGCGGTCGGCGAGAGCGATGGTCGACGGGATGGTGGCGGTGGTCTTGGTTTCGGACGGTGGTGTGTCGGCGGTGAAATTTGGGAACAATGGAGGTCGGGTGACTTTTGGGTATAATAGAGAGAGAGAGACGAGGGTTGTTTGTGTGTGTGAGAGAGAGGGTGTTCGCCGGAGCTTGGAGCTCCGGCGAAGGCGGCGGCGACGGAAAAAGGGAAGGTGGGCTGCTGTGAGGGAGACAAAGTGAGGAGAGTCTTGAGGTATTGTGCGGTGATGTTTAATAGGGGCTGATTTTTGTGTGGTGAGTTTCGCCGTGGTGGCGGCGGAGTGGGAATGAGTGAGTTGGCTGGACTGATTTATGTGGGGCTTCGACGGGAGCAGTGAGTGAGGGAGATGGGGGTGTCGACGGTAGGTGTTGAGGGAGAGGGCAGGGGGTGGTCGACGGGAGAGGGCAGGGGTGAGGGTGAGGGTTGTGCGCTGCCTTAAAAAATGAAAGGGGCTCCTGAAGTTTTTGTGCGGCTGGGGTCTCTTTGGATGAGGGAAATGTTTTGTATTTATAGGGGTGTGTTAGGGTTTGGTATTTTGGGGGGAAAGATGAAAAGTGGGGTATTGTTTTGGGGGGGGGAATAAAAAATGGATTTTGACTTTAGGGGGGAAAATAAAAGAGAGTGTTTGGATGAAATTTAAATACAAGAATGGTGTTGGATTAGACTGATTCAAATTGTGTCTTGGACTGGACTGATTTGACAAAATGCGAGGCGGGTTAACTATTTAAAAGAAAAATTATTTAACAAGATGCACAATTATTAAAATGCAAATGGCGACGCAATAATAATAAAATGCAATATTTAAGACATTTTTAATGCCTGATTAAAAGTAAAAATGCGGTGCCAATTAATTATTTAAAGAGATGCAAACATAATAATAATAGAAACATAATATTAACAAAGACATAATGCTTAATTTAAAATAAAAAGATAAAAAATGCAAAAAATGCTGATTAAAATGCGATGTGCTAAAATACTTAGAATTGCAACAAATATACAAAAAACGGGTCAAAATTGACTGTCAACAGCATGTCCCTCTTTGTACGGAGATGATGGAAGAGTCTTCAGACAAAGATGTTGACTTGTAGCCAATTTTGTCCTGTTTTATAAACTGGAACTCAAAAATAGGGATGATGCAGATCCAAAAAATGTCGATGTCGATCATGACGACACCGGTCGTTGTGGACGCAAAAATAAAAAGCAAAGCCGACGCCGATTAAAAATGTCGATGTCGAAGTATGATTGACACCGGGTTGCAGTGATGTGGTCTTTGAAAAGATAAGGTTATTGTAGATGAAATGGCGCTGCCGGACGCAATGCAAATGTTCGTCGTTGCATAGACGAAACATGGATGAAGCCGTTGCATAGGCTTAAAAGAAATGGCGTCGTTGCATAGACGCGATGCAGATGCTCATCGTTGCATGGACGAAACATAAATGAAGCCGTTGCATAGGCTTAAAAGAAATGGCGTCGTTGCATAGACGCGATGCAGATGCTCGTCGTTGCATGGACGAAACATAAATGAAGCCGTTGCATAGGCTTAAATGAAAATGGCGTCGTTGCATAGACGCGATGCAGATGCTCGTCGTTGCATGGACGAAACATAAATGAAGCCGTTGCATGGGCTTTTAATGAAATGGCGTCGTTGCATAGACGCGATGTAGATGCTCGTCGTTGCATGGACGAAACATAAATGAAGTCGTTGCATAGACTTAAATGAAAATGGCGTCGTTGCATAGACGCGATGCAGATGCTCATCGTTGCATGGACGAAACATAAATGAAGCTGTTGCATAGGCTTAAATGAAAATGGCGTCGTTGCATAGACGCGATGCAGATGCTCGTCGTTGCATGGACGAAACATAAATGAAGTCGTTGCATAGGCTTAAATGAAAATGGCGTCGTTGCATAGACGCGATGCAGATGCTCGTCGTTGCATAGACGAAACATAAATGAAGCCGTTGCATAGGCTTAAATGAAAATGGCGTCGTTGCATAGACGCGATGCAGATGCTCGTCGTTGCATAGACGAAACATAGATGAAGCCGTTGCATGGGCTTTTAATGAAATGGCGTCGTTGCATAGACGCGATGCAGATGCTCGTCGTTGCATGGACGAAACATAAATGAAGCCGTTGCATGGGCTTAAATGAAATGGCGTCGTTGCATAGACGCGATGCAGATGCTCGTCGTTGCATAGACGAAACATGAATGGCCGCCAGACAGCTTAAATGAAATGCATTGGTTTAGGGGCGTACCTGCTTTGTGACCCGTCTGGGTTGAGATAACGTCATTGCATAGACGTCGAGTGTTTGTAACCCGTATTGTTTTTTTTGTTGTGCTCCTACCTTTGTTGATATGAAGATCCTGCACTCAAAGAAAACTTGTGAGTTTTTTTTTTTTTAGAAGGTGAGTGGTTGATTAGCGTCGATTCTGTAGCTTTGGCTCTTGACACTTGCATTCTTGGTGAAGACCTAGTTGGCATGCTTTTCCCTGTCTATTGCCATTTTTTTTGCAGTGAATTCCTTAAAATGTCCCAGTTTCTGGTAATGAAGATGTTGAACTGGGTAAGGTTGTATCTTGACGCTATCAAAGCGATCAGGTAAGGAATTTTTTTTTTTAATGTAAAGCGAATGCGAGAATATGGACAAGATCGAGTCCTCTGCAAAAACAAGGAAGAAATATTTCTAACGGTTTGACCGAAGCCGATGTGGCTGTCTACGTATCCCGCCGAGGGAGTCAGGTCAAGACGTAGTTAATGCTGTAAAAATAAGAATTTTTATGATTTTAAAATGATGTGGGACCGAAGCCGATGTGACCGCCTACGTATCCCGCCGAGGGAATCAGGTCAAGACGTAGTTCGTGATGCAAAATGATTTTTATGTAATATGCATTTTGTTGTTTTTTCTGAAAAAATGGAAGACGACATTACGTTCTGACTCCAGTTGATACCAACAATTAGTATTGTGCATAAGGATGTTCTTTTATTGATTTCAGTCTAATCGAGATTGACTCTGGTGTAATTCACACAGCTTCAGATAGTACCTCAGACATACCTGAGTGTCGACACACCTGCTTGCATCCAAGGTTTCGAACTACACGTAATCTCACGTTTCAAATGTCCTCACTGAAAGAAAGTCTCATTTCACACATGTATTTCAGTATTTTGAATTTTGGGACGTTTAGAAATGCGCTCACACTCGAAAGATGTTCATAAATGCAATTGTGATACCATAGGCTTGGCCGTCATGTAAGTATCCACTAATGTGAGAACTCTCAGTATAAGATCATGTAGGGCTTGTCACGGGCTTGTAATGTAGGCTTGGGGAAAGGAAATGGATATCATTTGGATAAAAGTGACTAATCATTCCTCGATAGTTGGACTACGTCCATGATTGATATTTGTGCGCTTTAATGCTAACTTACTTTCTTTTTGTCCCAGTTTTTCTGTATTGACTTCTTTTGAATCTTTCATTTGAAGCCCCTTTTTTTTTTTTTTTTTTTCGGGGTTATATATATATTTTATATCGGGGCTTTTGATTTTTTTTTTTTTTTTTTTGTGAAGTCGTCTCTGCTTTCATTTTTGAGACTTTGACAATTTTGTCTTTGCAAACTTCAATGCAGTATTTTGTCAGCCATTTGCACATTTCTAAAGCGCTCGAGGAGGTCGGGCCAAGAGAGGGATAGTGCGTACGCACTCAGAAAGGGTATAGGTGTAATATGCGGTTGTCAAAAAATAGGTTTTAGGCTCAAAGGGGTGTACTAGGGATAATGTTATTTGGTAGGCTGAAAAGGCTCAAACGGGTCAAAGAAAGCCTACGATCATTTCCTACACCGAGTGTTACTCAGGATTTCGCCTCAACAAACATTCAGGCCAAGTTCTAGATCACAATGCAATGCAATTGAACTTATTCAAATAACTCACCACACAATGCATATGAAACGATGAGGTCGGCTTCATTCTTATCTTGGAAACATGCAAGACAATGTTATCTGCGGGTATGAATAAGAGGTACCAAAAGAATCTATGGTTTACCACAAAGTCAACCCATACTGATTATCACTTTTTTTTTTAATTAATATTCTTTTTTGAATAAAGGGTACCGAACCCGAATAGGGCTGCCTACGTATCCCGCCGAGGGAATCAGGTGCGCGTAGTTCATTCAAATATGTTATAAAATGTATGCTTGAAAACATATATCAAAAAAAAAAATAGCAATGTAAAGCTGTGCAGAAGAAATGATTGTCCACTGTGGACGAATGCAAAGTAAAATGAATTTCCGAAAACATGATGAATGGGATGCATGAGTGAGACATGCGCTCTTTATTATTATTATTTTTGTGGTTTTTATTTTTGTGGTGTCGAACTCAAAATGAGTTGTCTACGTATCACACCGTGTGGTGAGAATCAGACACGCGTAGTTCGGAATGACTAACCTGTAAAATGCATGATATGTAAGAACTATGTCATCAATGCTAAACACATTATTTGAATTTGCAAATATGAATAAAAATACAAAGTAAAGAAGAATTGAGAGCGATGTATCGTTGAATCTGGTATAGACTAACTTCTTTTAATCAACATAACTAACGCTCATTTTTTTTTTCTTTTTTTTCGCCCGCCCTCGGTTGTTTGCGAGGACGACCTTCCTGCAAAAAATATAAGAAATAGGTGAGTAGGAAAATGACCAAAATAATAAAAATGCAAAAGTGTGACAATATAGTCAAAGACTCCCCTGATTGGTTCGACCGGACTGGTGGTTGATGTTTCACAAAGTCCAAGTCGCGCTATTCAAGAGTGATTTACGAAGTAGAAGTCCTGATTGCAATGTGACAGCAAAAAGTGCAAAAAATGCAAATGCTCGAGTCCAGAATCACAAAAGGGTAATTAATGCATTAAATAATATGTACAGAGTTGCTAGCGATAAACAATAATAAACAAAAAGCATGCAAATCAAGCGCGTGCCCTAATATGCTTGGGACCTCCCTTATGCCAGGGGTGAGCCTAAACGCCAAATATGCGAGATTATGATAAATAAGTCCAAGTCGTTAAACTGCAATGTTTTGTTGGAAATGGCGACCAAATGACGGTGCACTTTTTCCAATTTCGGCGTGTCATGACCAGGCTTGGATCCGTCCATCATTATCACGCTACACATATATGCTTATGGGTCGTTGGGTTGTGAAACCCAACGACAATTTGGTGGATTTTCTAATCGTGGAAACGATACCAAGGATCGACCCACCTAGGGTGTATGCATGCATGACTTAAAAAAATGTGGTAAAGCTCTATCTTAATTTTGCTAAGATTTGGCTTACTAGACAAAATGGTTCCCGAGCGGACTATTCGAGTGAGAAGGCTACGCGGCCACCGGTTGGACCGGATTCTCCGCGTCTATTACCAACTCTCCTAAATTTGGGTTTTGAAGAAAGAATTTTGCTGATGCACCAAGCGCACCTCACGTGTAGTGTGTGATAGTGTTAATTTTCCAGAATGGAGGAAATATGAACGGAATGATAATTTAAGGAAAGCAATAAAAGAATGTAGCAATTAAAGTAGTTAATTACAAAATAAAAGCAAACAATATAAAATATTTACAACAAATATAAAAGCAAAATAAAGTGCAATATTTAATTAACCTGAGTATGTTATGATCAAGAACCTGATATCCCCAGTGGAGTCGCCATCTGTAACACCCCATTTTAACCGGAGTCGAAACGGGAGTGCCACGTATGGTTGATTCCTAAATGTATTTTAAGGAGTCGCCACCTAATTATTATAGTGAATTAGGACACTTAGTTTATTGCAATAAAAATACTGCAATTGACTTCCATTTAATGGTCTGCGAAATTAGTGAGATTCTGGATCAGGGTTCTTTATTATCCTAAAGGGAAGGGGTTAGTCATCCTTTAAGATCCGCTAACTTGCGGTTGTTCGTTCAAACCTAGGTTAATTATTTATTGCTCTTTTTATTCTACCTATTCTAAGCATTTATAATTAAAATAAAGTGCACTACACAATAATAAAACTAAATTAAATGCGATATAAAATAACATTCCGGGACATCTTTTAGCCCTTTTTAGGCTTTCTGCACAAGATGATCTCCGGCTACCTGCATAAACACTTAGTAAAAGTATTAGTATCAGAATAAATAATTTTAAAGTAATGACAAGAATTTAATAAGTAAAGCAAAAAATAAATAAATCCGTCTTTTGCACAGAGGAGGCCTTGGAAATCAGACGGAGATTCCTTCATCGGTCAGTATTGTTAAAAACAATAAAATAAATAAAACCTTCATATCCGCGCCAAAACAATAATAGTTTTAAACACGGAGGGCTCAGATATGAAACATATATAAAGTGGGACAGCCTAAACAAGTGCGGCTGCGAGAATTCGCCCTGCCAGCGCATGTTGGTTATCCGGTGTAAGTGGAAGAAATCATCCTTGCCCAGAAAGCTTCATTTATTTTATTTTCCGTCTTTGCAACTCTGGAGGCCTCAAAAATCGACGGATAACTTTTTCATCGGCCATATAGCATCTTGTTCAAATCAGTAAAATACCAACAGTGTAGTATTTATTCTAAATCAGTAAACCAGCAAAATGTCCAAAATCAATAGCAATATGGCCAAAACAGTAGCAAAATTGTCAAAACCAATCCGAAATCCAGCGAATAGTAAGCGATTCGTAGCAAATCAGTGAACGACAAAGGGTGCGGCGGGGATAGCAAAGAACAAAACATCCCACAAATCGAGAAAGACATTCGGACCTCAAAGAGCGACAAGCGAGAGGGCCGGAGTTTTCAAAACTCCGGCGGAATCTATTTCGGCAGAATCAACAACAGCCCTTCAAGCAAATAATACCCACAAAGATCGCCCATTAATATGACGAAAATCAGTCCAACCAATAACCACAATCAGTCCAACAACCGTACAAAATAACAACAGAAATCAGTCCGAAAATCAATCCAACAATCGTACAAAACAATAACCACAAATTAGTACCCACATAAAATAAAATAGTGAGTTCAACAAAGCTAGTCGGAACAGTGTTCAACGCCGCCGGTGGTCAAATCTGACGGAACCGCGACAAAACAGATGGGGAAGCAAGGCGTTGCCGGCGGTTTTCAACGAGCAACGCCAAGTCTTCGACGGATCTAAAAAAGCAGAGTAAAAACCGAGTGTAATGGTAGTTCGGCGGTGGTATTTGCATGCGATGATGGCGGCGAGGTCGGCGAGCGATGGTCGACGGGATGGTGACGGTGGTGCGCTGGTTTCGGACAGTGGTGTGTCGACAGTGGGGCTGGGAACAATGGAGGTCGGGTGACTTTTGGGTATAATAGAGAGAGAGAGACGAGGGTTGTTTGTGTGTGTGAGAGAGAGGGTGTTCGCCGGAGCTTGGAGCTCCGTGAAAGCGGCGGCACGGAAAATGGAAGGTGACTGTGAGGAGACAAAGTGAGGAGAGTCTTGAGGGTATTGTGCGGCTGATGTTTAATAGGGGGGCTGATTTTTTGTGTGGGCTGAGTTTCGCCGGCGGTGGCGACGGGAGTGGGGAATGAGGGAGTTGGCTGGACTGATTTATGTGGGGCTTCGACGGGAGCAGTGAGTGAGGGAGATGGGGGTGTCGACGGTAGGTGTTGAGGGAGAGGGCAGGGGGTGGTCGACGGGAGAGGGCAGGGGTGAGGGTGAGGGTGAGGGTTGTGCGCTGCCTTAAAAAATGAAAGGGGCTCCTGAAGTTTTTGTGCGGCTGGGGTCTCTTTGGATGAGGGAAATGTTTTGTATTTATAGGGGTGTGTTAGGGTTTGGTATTTTGGGGGGAAAGATGAAAAGTGGGGTATTGTTTTGGGGGGGGGGGGGAAATAAAAAGTGGGTTTTGACTTTAGGGGGAGAAATAAAAGAGAGTGTTTGGATGAAATTTAAAAACAAGAATGGTGTTGGATTAGACTGATTCAAATTGTGTATTGGACTGGACTGATTTGACAAAATGCGAGGCGGGTTAACTATTTAAAAGAAAAATATTTAACAAGATGCACAATTATTAAAATGCAAATGACGACGCAATAATAATAAAATGCAATATTTAAGACATTTTTAATGCCTGATTAAAAGTAAAAATGCGGTGCCAATTAATTATTTAAAGAGATGCAAACATAATAATAATAGAAACATAATATTAACAAAGACATAATGCTTAATTTAAAATAAAAAGATAAAAAATGCAAAAAATGCTGATTAAAATGCGATGTGCTAAAATACTTAGAATTGCAACAAATATACAAAAAACGGGTCAAAATTGACTGTCAACATATGTTACGGTCATATTGAGACTTTACTGGAAATAATCCGACTTACGATTTGAAAGTTATCACTGTTTAAAGTTTCTGCCTCGGATCAACCAAAATCTGAAAGGGCAGAATGTATAACGTAAAAATTGTACAAATAGGTAAAGAATCTAAAATTTTGTGATGAATAAAAGTTCTAGATTACTCCGTTATCGACAGTTTGAGATTTTACGGGGATAAATCCGACTTACGGTTTGTAAAATATCACTGTTTAAAGCTTCTGCCTCGGATCAACCGAAATATGGAAGGACAGAATGTATAACGTAAAATTGTACAAATTGGTACAGAATCTGAAATTTTGTGCTGAATAAAAGTTCTAGTTTTCTCTGTTCTCGACAGTTTGATACTTTATGGGGATTAATCCGACCTATGGATAAGAAGTTATGATTGTTTTAAGATTGTGTCTTGTTTCATAAAAAATATGGCGAGACAGTTTTTCTAGAGTTTTTTTGCATGAATTTGTACTAGTTACACTAAGTATTTCAAGAGTAAACTTAGGATAGTGTTAGGTCTCCATGTTACCTTCAGCTCGGCATAAGAAATATCTTATTTGGGGTTACGGTTTGAGAATTGTAACTCTTATAAGTGGGAAGTGTGAAAGGTTGAAACTTGAAAGAAAGGAATAACATTTAAAAAATAAACTCAGTTCATAAATTATTTGATATTAAGAAATTATGACAATAGACTGATTTTTCATCCATTTAAAAAAAAAAAATTAACAAAATAAATATCAAGTTGAAAGTGAAAAATGAAAAATAACATAAACATGGCTTAACGGGGTAGAACAGTGCATATTTTAGAAAAATGATAAACGGGGCAGGACGGGATGGGTTAACATCTTAGCAGGTCAAGGCTTGCCCTGTCCTAACCCGTCCTAACCTGACTCATTGTCACCCCTAATCATAAATCATACCAAAGAGATGAAACCTTCATATTTATAGGAAGAGAAATACTTGGTCACCAAGTAACTAATTTGATTCTAACCAGATTAGCCCCATAGTGACTATAGGTTATTTCCTAGTTATATAGGTCTCTAACCAAACCTTGCTCTCCAAGTATAAATTAATTCATACTTTATAATACACGGGCTTTCACTTATAATATTATTTACAACAAGATCAAATATTTACTAACATAGTTTACTTCGTTACTAATAAGTAAAATCCGAGTGCCATTAGTTAATTCTGTTGAAATATATTTTTCTTGGTTAAAGCAATGAGTATTGTAGAAATTATTGCGATTGTCTACGAATGAGCTTCTATTAACTTTAATTTTTGCAAAACGTGCTAGACGAATATAGATCCCCTTTGTTAAAGGAACCCAATATGGTCATATTATTAGATCATGGCCATTAAAGTCATATATTACGGGCACGGCAAGATTGTGGTAAATACTTAATATGATTTTTGGTAGAAATAGACAACATAAAAACGGTCAAAACTTACACTTAAATGGTAAAACCGTGAAAGATAATTGACCAAAAACATCTATGACCAATTTGAGTATATGGTAACATTAACCATATACCATGAATTCAACCATAAAAATATCATGTACTTCACACGAAAAGCCAACCAAAGAGAACACTCCGTTTACCCTGTGCGCACTCGAAAGAGTAGCGGCTGCAGGTTTCTTCGTCAACAAAAAAAAAAAAGAGAACACTCCATTGTAACATGATGTTGAAAGTTCAACGAAAATTAAGAAAAACAAACTAAACCATTACATTTTCAGACAATTCGAAAGGCCTTTGTGCCAGACCAAAAACCCTGACCCTTGGCAACAAGTAAATCCAATTACAAAGTCTAATGTTGTGATCCACGAGTGAAGAGACCTATGAAACAAAAGAGACTCACTATGATCTTCTACCCAAACTTGAATCCACCTGCAGGAACATTAGGCTGGGTGTTTCCGAATTGGAAACCTTGCTGATTCCCATCAACACCATCAGGGAGATTTTGCTCTTCATCTTCTTCAGCCCAGTATTTCTCCAAGATCTTTACGGCCTTCTCATATATCTCGTTGTTGTCATGAGTTTGGAGATTCTCAATCTTATCCAATCCATCACATTCATCGATCATTTGTGCATACAAATTGATTCCACCATTTGTGCCGGCTTCTTTGTCCACCTCGCCCACCTTCAGTATATTCTCGAGCCCCTCCAAGCATACTGTAACGATTCTGGGATCTGGACAAATTAGGAGATCACATAGTGGCTTAATGCAACCTTGACTTGCCAAGAACCTGCAATAGGATAAACAACAGATCCCATTAACAAAAACTGAAATGTTCACCATCTTTCCACAGTTGCACGGTAATTCACAATTTGCTCATTCAAAAACCTAGGAGCTATTCCCTTAAAAGGTTTAACAGCTCTTTCCATAAGTATTGGAAATCCTCTAGCCTGTCAAGATGATAAGTAGACCAGCACTCATTAATTATCAGTTCATGTTTCAAAAACAAGAGCTTTACCTATTTTATCATAAGATAAAATAGAATGTCTATCAGAGTCCCTGATCATCATTTATCAAATAAGAAGAAAATCTGCTTGTTAATTTTGATCAAGCTTTAAGAAAAATATTTTTTACTTACAACCTCATTAAAAATCATATCGGCTCGGGTTACAAGAAGAGTATGACACGATCATAAGACATGTCAGACAAACAGCAGAATTAAAGGACTCAGAGATTGTACAGACAAAGAACAAACCTAATCTGGTCATTAGATCCTCCAGATGTAGCATTTGAGATAGCCCATGCTGCCTCCTTCTTAATGTCAAATTCTGCATTTTGCAATAGGTGTACCAAGGGAAGAATAATATTCGCCTCAATAACAGCCTGTTTAGAAGGGAATAAACAAGTGTAAGTGCATTAGTAGCAAGAGTAATAAAGGAAAAGAATATTTGAAATTCCTGAATCAATTCATTTCATCCTTGAAAGGGGAAATATGGAAAGCAAAAAAATCGGCAAAAAACTTGACCGAAAGGAAGCAAGCTTCTCTTGAAATAACTGTGTAGTACAAAAATATCTTCCCATCATGTAACACTCCGGTAGCACTTTCTCATGCTACATCTTCATTTATCATATCATTCTCTGGAAAGTCTAGCCTAAATATCTAATTGTGTATATTTATGTAGCACAATCCCGTAGTCTCACCCAATTTCACTCTTCTTATGATACCTAAACTTGCAGCGGAGATATTGCTCCTACTTATGCAAAAACCTTTCTGTCTAACATGCTTCTTTGTAGTTTAAGCTTTTTGGTTGATACCCTCACTATAGTATGGGACATCATCCTGTGTACTGTTAGTTAGCTCATTCATATTTAGGATAAACAAAAACGGGTCCATTGCGGATCCTTGGTGTAAAGCCATTATTGCGTGAACTTTTGTTCTATGTCATGTGATTATTCTAACGCTTGTAATAGTTCCCTCGTACATATCCTCTCTTTTTTTCACGAGGAAAATTTAGTTCCTTTATACATATCCTTAAATAATAATTACCTTGTCCAAATAATTATTATTTGTGCTTATATTTAGTTTTTCTGTGTTACATATATTTTTTTTAGTTTTTCTTCATCTGCATTTTTCCCCACTAAATCCCATTTTTTAATTACACTTTGTCCTCAAAATTCCAGAGACCCCAGCGCTTTCGACACATTTTACCTTTGTCAACACTGACTATAGTTAAACAATATATACCCCAAAAGGAGCTTCTCTTTACACCAAAAATGAATATATTAATCAATCACGCTCATTCCCAAATTAATAGAGGTTGGCTTATGAATCCTCTTTATCCATTCCGCTTTTTTCCTTTATACTTTCTTACATCTCTTTCACTTATCTGGAATATTTGTTGATTACTTTCATTCCAAATTAGTCAAAAAATGCAAAATGAAAATTGTTCTCCACACTGCCTGCATTTCCTTACCAATTTTCAATAACCTCCAACCAATGAGTCTCTTTCATTGTCTTGGGTAGCACCTAAGCAAGGTTAAATGACAAGAACACAATCTTTTCTAATCCTCATATTTTTCATGTCATCCTTTACCTCTGTCGCCTAATTATACGAGTGTAGCTAAAGTTTTCTTCTTCTAATGTACACTATACTTTTAAGTTAGAGTAACTAGTTGTTCATACCTAACTACTCATCCAATTAAAAGTCATTACTGATTCACACAAAACTCATAAGAACCCAAAAGATACATCTTTTACCGTCTCAACGTGGTAATGTTTCCAAAAGAAAAAATTGGAAAAAAGTACAAGAACGTAAGAACATAAGTACATATAAAACCGGTGCACCAATTTGGAAGAAGGGAGAGGCACACCAAATGTACGACCAAAATTAAGAGATAAAATCCAATACAGACCAGTAATGCATAGGAGAATAACTTGGGTATAAGAATGCGACATTCCACTCAGCCACTAGAAAACCTACTCTGTTCTACATTTATCTCTTCTCAGTGACACACCATCAAGTCCTTAAAACCAGATCTTATCCTGTAGTTATTTTTTTTACTCTCACGAAACGCATCATACTTGACAGCATGAAAGCATGGTGACTGGTGAGCCTATTTGCATCAAAGAGAGCCAAGAAAAAATAAAGGAAATTGCAATAACTACAAACAGGAGCTCCCTGTGTCCAGGTGAAACCTAGAAAAGAAAGGAAAAAGTGCATGTACATTGAAGCCCTTAACCTATTTCCTGTGAAAATAACATCAGTTTATTCAGGTAAAATCAAAACTAAGCTGCAGGCGTACAAGAAAAGCATGTGATAACAGAAAAAATTCACGGAAATACCATACATTTTAGCATCTAAGGACTCTTCTTTCCCTTTTATAACTGTGTTACATTAAATTCATCATAAATAAATGTGTTATATTAAATATTATGCTAATACGTGACCCATTAAATCACGACGAGAAGGGGAAAGTGCAATACAAACCACCTTGATCTAATGCCCATCAAACCCTCAGAAAAGGAAAGGGACAAAGACAGGTGTAAAGCATGGTCTGTAACCTACCTCTGGAAGGTCCTTGAAAAAATATATAGAACTGCATTTAAATAAAACAGAACTACCTGACAGAGCAAAAACTCACGACTATGTCTAGCATCTACAAGACGATAACACGGAGCTTGAGAGCCAGAGTGTGAAACGAGAGAGGATGAGCAAGGTAATAATTAGCATTAAGCACAGGGTACTTTATCAATCCCAGATTTTTTTAGGTACTTAGCTTCCGTCCAAACAACTTAAAAACAACATTTGATGTAGTATTGCTATATATAAACCTTATTTCCAACTGAACCAAAAAAGTGCAAACTACTCCATGCAAAGATATGACCTGGGAGCAGACTAAATAAAATCAGAACACGTAAGTGGAATGGAGATATACCTGTATTTGGGCTTTGTTTCCAGCAGTGATATTAGAAATTGTCCAACATGCTTCCTTCTTGATGCTTTTCTTGTGATTTTGAGTTAACAATTGATACAGACATGGCAAGACTTGGTTGTCAATCACATACTGAAATATGAATACCAGTAAGTCATGTGATAATAGAGCAGAAGAATAAAGTACACTTTCTGAACACTTAAATCCATATGCAAGTAGCAGCAGGTGATATTAGCAGAAGTTTCCAATCGTTCTGATTATAAAGAATATATACACAAGTTCACCCTGAAAGACAAAGTACAACAACAACAACATACCCAGTGAAATCCCACAATGTGGGGTCTGGGGAGGGTAGAGTGTACGCAGACCTTACCTCTACCTTGGTAGGTAGAGCGGTTGTTTCCGAGAGACCCTCGGCTCAAGAATCCTGAAAGACAAGTGCCATAATAAATTTCTGGCAATACGTTACACAGAACATTTTTTTTGCTCAATAAAAGATTCACATGATGCTAAACATGGATAACATAATCAACTGCATAACAATGTTCATCATTTAGATTTTTGATGTGGAGATAGAGTGACCTGAAAGACAAAGTGCAAAGATAATTTGAACACTATAAAGGTAATACTACAGCATTGATTCGGACGGAGGATGACGTCGCAGTACCTGTGTTTGAGCATCATCACCAGTAACAATATTTCCCGCGGTCCGGAGAGCAGGTATGAGAACGGTAGGCGATGGATGACTTCATAGGACAAGGAGGGAAAAGGCAAGGTTAGCATCAAATCAGCTGGATTTTTATAAAAATGTCAAGTATAAAGCTGGATGTCAAAGAGCAGTCTACAACCCCCTAAACGCATCGATGCTGACTGATTTTAAAACAATGGTTATAGAGATATTTGGAACTTACAGAAGAAGCTCCACTAGTCGTGGACAGACACCTGCTTCAATTACAGCCTGAATCTTATCATTTGGGCCATCAGATAAATAAGAAAGAGCCCAGCAAGCATCTGTCAAGACTTCTTCATCATTCGTGTGGATAAGTTGTTGAAGAACGGGCAATGCAGGTTTGACCTATAACATATACTGTCAGTCAATTATTTTTTAAATAAATCTTTACCTATCTAGACAGATTCAGAAACAGCACAATAAATAAGATGCAAAATGCTGTCATTAAAAAGGAAACATAATTTAAGTCTCACTTACTGCCTCAAATGGCGTTGGTGGTTTGCCTCGACAAAAGTTAGAGAGAGTCCACGTTGCATTTCTTAGCATTGAAAGCTTTGATTGTTCATTCAACTGAGCTAGCAATGGCATCAGCGCACCCTGACTTAAAACAAGATCTCTACAACTTGGGGAATCACCAGCAACATTGCCCAAAGCCCAGACTGCCTGTTTGGTAAATTGGTGTCAAGATAGAATTGTTGTCAGAATTTTTAGAAAGAGCCAAAAATAATTAAAAACAAATGTTTACTTTGTCATGGGACTTGCACTTTTTTTAGAAGTTTGGATACATAATTCTTTGAAGAAAACACAGCATAACCAACACAAATTGCAGAAGCAAAGTCTGGAAAACTTTCAGACCTCCTATATTCATACAACAATTAATACCGGTTTCACTTAATATTGAACTCCTTGACAACAGCACTATACAACTCACTAATCCCTTCGCAAAGTGCAATATGCATCCCGCAGTTGCGACACAATGCCCTATTTACTTGGAAATTTAGAATTAGTTATCCAAATTATTATCTTTTGTTTCACATCTTCATCGCTTGCACATTAAGAAAGATGTTATATGTTTAGTTTTTTCTTCATGATTCTACTATTTAAAGCAAAATCAAATCTAACTTCTTTTAGAATGACAAAAATCAAATCTAACTTATGGAATAATTGTTTTCCTTATCAAGGTCTCTTGAAGTATATATTCACTTTAATTTAAAGCTCACCAATACTGCATTACATTTTAGGTTATGTAGCAAATTGCAAAGCCGTTCCTGTTCCACAAACCGAAGATGTCGGTGCAACAGGTGCATAGTTTAAACTCTAACGCTTACCCCGAGAATATTGAAATTCACGTCCAACAATTGGTGCTTGAATAAAAATAGGATAAATTTTGAGCCGAGGGTCTATCAGAAACAGCCTCTCTACTTCCCAAGACACTCCCAAGACAGGGAAAGGTCTGCCTACGCTCCCAGACCCCACTTGTGGGATTACACTGGGTATGTTATTGTAATAAAAATAAGATGAAATAATGAAACAAGATTACCTGTTCACGGACATCATCACTGGCTGAGCTAAGAAGTTGTACAAACATAGGAACAGCTCCATGATCAATCACAACACGAGTATGTTCTGATGTTCCAGATGCAACATTTGTCAACGCCCAGGCAGCTTCAAACTTCAGACATAGGAAAGATCAATGCAAACTTAAGAAAAGGCAACATAACAGGAAAAGAAGGAAGAGTAGGCGACACTTACTTGAAGCTGAGGTACGTCATTCCGTCCGAGGAATTGTACAAATCGAGGGATAACTCCAGCCTTAATTACCTCATCAATTGGAGGGCTGCGCTCTACAGTTAACAAAATTATAGTCAACAGCAAACAAAATTTAGGAAAACTAAATTCAAAAACGACGGAACAAAGAAATACCAATCGATAAGAGCTTCCTGAAATGTGTAGTTGCTTCGATTTGCGCCGCAGGATCTTCTGACCATACTCCTTGGACCATAACAGGAATACTTTCGAGCTGTTAGAAAAAACAAAAAGATATTAGAAGTGGACCTGGATTATAGTAAAAGGTTTGGGGAAGGAAAGGATGAGAGAGTCATCATTAATCTCTCAAATATATTCCACCTGTCCTTATTCTAAATGTTTGACAGTTCCATAAATAAATAAAATATCTGTAAACCTTTGTCGTGTTCAAGAATCCATGGCCGTCAAGTATTAATAGCATGATATGATGTTTCCTTATAAAACTAATGCTACCCTTTACAGAAGAAGGAAAAGCTTAAATGCTTTAACCTCTTCAACAATAGTGCGTAAGCCAGAGGAACTTACTGATTTTCATTGTTCTAATTTCAACAAGAAAACTTGCTAAATTTTACATTTGTGTTCGCGCTTATGCTAGCATCATTCATCTTCTGTTCTCATCTCTTCTTTCAACAATTCCTCGGTTTTGTTTCCTCATTATGCTGTGGTACTATTACTGAAATTTGAAGCTAAGTTTTCTATTGAAATTCATGTATGTACTGATATTATGTAACTAAGATTGTGATTCTATTAATATTATGCTGAAAATTAAAGCTCATATCTTTTACACTAATTTTAGTGTTTCTACCATATTGTATGTTCAGATTGGTAAATCCTGAAGGAACAGAGTTTTAAAGCGAAAAGCACAAAAAGGCGACAAGGTTCACGAGGCTTGAAGCAAAAAGCGAAAAGTATAGTGCACTGTTCTTTAAACTAATATTTTCTACACTAATTTTTAGTGTTTATACCATATTGTATGTTCAGATCGGTAGGTCCTTGACCTTCCTTAAGTTAAGAACAGTGTTTTAAAGCGAAAAGCACAAAAGGCAACAAGGTTCACGGGGCTTGAAGCGAAAAGCGAAAAGTATAGTGCACTGTTTTTTAAAGTAAAGTGTACAATTTACAAAAAGTTAAAAAAAGATCAAACCCTGAATTCAGTACTATAATGATTAAATTGCAAATAAAATAATTAGTTTCAGCATCCATTGTACAATAATATTGATATTAATCCAACCCCTCAAAGTTGAGATTCAAAGAACCGACTGCCTATCCTTTGGAAGTCTTTGCTCGTCAATGTTTGGAAGGTACACTCCTCTGAAGCGCACATAACCTCTCGCTTTGCATCAATTTAAGCACCGAAGCGATGGCTTGTAACAAAAATGTAATCACTTGGTCAATTTTAATGAATTTCTGAATATAAAGAGTTTATCTTAATTATGTTAGAAAAACTCACATTTTCTAACGCATGACATTTATTTTGTGAAGCATGCACCTTGCTTGAAGTGTGTGCTTCACTTCTCATCAAAGACAATAATATTATCAAACTGTGTTTTGCTTTTCGGTTTTCATAATACGAGCACAATTATCAAAAAAAATCATGCCAGAAAGAATGGGTTAGTAGTCGTAATATTACTCTAGTAGTTTCTTGCCCTTTGATTTCAGCTACTATTACTATCGTATTACTTTGTGGTTGTTGTTTCTCCTTTTCGTGGTCGTTACTGCTCTATCATGCTTTTATAGTATGATGTCATGGTTTATTCGTTCCAGTTATTTCTGTTTGCATATTGCTTGGAATTGCTTGTCCTTTTGTTGAGGGTCTACCGGAAACAACTTCTCTACCTTCCAAGGTAGAGGTAAGGTCTATGTATACTCTACCTTCCCCAGATCTCACTTTGTGCAATTTCACTGGGTATGTTGCTGTTGTCGTAAAAAATAGGTTAGTGATGATGATATGTAACAAAATGGACACTCTCGTCACACGGAGCCTCAGAAGGTAAGAGTTCCTTTTGGTCTTGACATACGTCCAGCTAATTATTTCCCCACATCAATTATGGACATGTTTTCTCATTAACTAATTACAGATATATTAACCCACGATTTCAACTTGTCTTTTTGCACTTGTCAAAAATGCAATATACAACAGAAAGATATGAAAGAAAGGGCGAAAACAAGAACTCGATTAGAAAAGGAAGTTAGCTCTAATTATGATTATCAAAGATTTACTGAATAGAAATTTAGTTGATTTGCTTGTAATTGTTGTCGCCAACTATTTATAAAGTATGGTTTCCCTTTTTTAGCTCTTTTAAAGTATTGCCAGTGTTCCATTCCAACATCACTGCTACTGCTACGTATTAACCTACTCGATCTACCACTGCCTCAATTTGATCGGCATATTGAATTTTGGAAAATAGTTTGACATTTTTACTAAATCAAGAGATAATTTCATTGATTCCATACTACGATGGTGCAAAATTATAAACAAGTGATTGAGTGTGGCATCCAACATATACCACTGTCAGTGGCGGAACCAGGATATACATTAAGGGGTGTCGAGAAATTACAATTATGTTGCGAGCTAGGATCAAACTCACAACCTAAGGGAAGGTTTGCAACCCCTTAACCATTGTTGTGTTAAGGGGTGTCAACACTGTTATATATCGGTATAGAACCAAAATTTTACCTATTGTACCGGCGAAGGGGTCGCTTGACACCCCTCGGACATGAGTAGCTCCGTCCCTGACCATTGTCCTAATAACTTATACATACAAGCATTCTCTCTTTACACCAAAAAGAATCAAGCTTTTCATTTATATTAATTAGCCAAAATTGTTAAGTATAAGATTAGGATGATAACGAAGGGACCTTAGGCCTAACTCAAACCCAAAAATTAGCTCATGAGGATTGTCCAAGTCCATATAGGGAGTTCAAACACCCATCCCACAACCGATGTGGGAGAATCAACATATAGGGAGTTCATTTGTTGATCACACTGGTAATCAAGGGGTGCACAATTTTTAAAAGGTATCGTAACGGAGCAAATTCGAACATAATTCTCAGCCGCGCCAAAAATAATATAATAAAGGCTAAATAACTAGCGTCTCTTACTTATCGCTAAAATAATTCCAAGCAATTAATCAGGAGATCAATAATAACACATAAACAAGAGATGGACTATTGAGTGGAGTCAACTTCAGCAACAACAAAATAGAAAATAAAAATCAGATTTCCATTAATTAAGAATACCCAAAAGATAAAAGCAAAAGTACAAGCTTTTGTACAGCTCCAAAGTAATCGATCAACCAAATCAAGAACCACCCATCGCAAAGATCAAAAGTTCAGACACTCTATGGCATCAATAACAAGACCAGTGGGAGGATTGTCCAAGTCCATATAAGGAGTCCAAACACCCATCCCACAACCAATGTGAGAGAATCAACATATAAGGAGTCCATTTGCTGATCCCACTGGTAATCAAGGGGTGCACAGCTTTGAAAAAAGTATCGTAACGAAACAAATTGCACATAATTCTCTGACGCGCCAAAAAAGATATAATCAAAGTTTAAATATCTAGCTTCTCTTACTTATCGCTAAAATATTTCCAAGCAATTAATCAGGATCTCAATAATAACACATAAATAAAAGGTAGACTATTAAGTAAGTGGATTCAACTTCAGCAACATCAAAATAAAAAAAAAATGAAAGTCCCATTAATTCACTAACTCAAAATACCCAAAAGATAAAAGAAAAAACACAGTTTTTCTTCAAACTCCAAAGTAACCGACCAATCAAATCAAGAATGAATCACCCATCATAAAGATCAAAACTTTTACACACCCCATGTCATCAATTACAAGATCAGTGCAACATATAAAACATAAACCCAAAAGGGTCACTATTAAGAGTCCAAAATTACCCTTTTTTCAATAGCGGCGGGGGTTTGAGTAGCATCTGGTAATTGCTGGGACTGATGAAGAAGACCTTCTCGACGCTTCTTGAGGAGATTGTCTTCACGCTTATTCTTCCTGATCTCAACAAAATTGTCCTCTCTCCTTCTACGGGCTTCATCTGCATCAACCCCAATTTTGTAAGATTTCTTGCGAACTTCAGTACGAGTGTTGGGTCGAAGCGACATTTTGTCAAAATTGAGGGGTTTCGGGGGCAAATGCCTCTCCCTCTCCCTCAGAAAATAAAGAAAGCGGTGACTCGGAAAGTGAAGATTGAAAGAGAAAATGTTAAGAGAGATTGAAGAAAAAGGAGTGTATGGTAATGGGCTGTGAATTTATTATACGTGTTTTTGCTTCAAGACACGTTAAGGAAAATACGGGCTGGCTTTTGGTCTTTAGTTTAAGACTTATTAGGTGTCACTCACGTGTACCTATTATAAGTTGCGATTCTAGTGTTTCATACCAAAACATTTCTTTTAAGCACAAATACTGTAGTTGCATGCATGAAATATTGTTCGAAAGCCAAAATACATTAATAATGTCGACTTGAGACTTCAATTAATCAGGCCATCCCTACACATTTAAAAAGTAAATTTATGTATTTTGCCTACCACCATTGCCAGAAACACCATATACCCAACGTCGTCACGTCAATAACACATCGAATACTATATCACATGTCACCTCAATTGTTTCTTCTTCATTATACACCATCAAACCCACATTAAATTACCACCATTGTCGAAAACATCATATCCGCCACTATCGGTCCTCTTATCTTTTACGTACTTACTTTTTCTCTTTTCTCGCTTCTTTATTTTTCTTTGTCCAGTTTATTTCTTTTTCTTCGTTGCCGGAACTCCATTTTGCAGATTTCATAAATTATGTAGTAAATTTGTGGGTGTGAACGGGAATGGATGAACTGAAAGGGTAAACACAAAGAGGTTTAGAGCAATGTTTGTCGAGTCGATTGTTTGACAATCTCTCCTTAAGACAAAATTACCCCGTATATAATGGCTTACGGTAGGTGGGTAATAGTCTCCCAAGATAAAACGACAATACTTTCTCAAGCACAAGCCAAATACTTGAGAATCCTTTTAGAAGAAACATGAATAAGAGATTGCTAGAAGAAGTCTAGAGCTCTCAACAATTTCAAATTTTTTGTTTTGTGAATGAGTATGTAAATCTGAAAATTCAAGCTCTATTTATAGTTGCAAAATACTATCCACAAGCTTGTGTGAATACTTTAAATGGGTTGCTTTGATCTCACAAAAACCTATCTTGAACATGCCAAAGGTTGGATAAGATGCGCCCTTTCAATGAGATCAAAATCCAGAAGATTCTATCCAATTTTGGTTCATCGGGCGGGAAGGGCGCGGCCTAATTCAAAGAAAAATTCGGACTTATCGAAATTAGAGTCGCGGCCTACCGAAGGTCGCGGCTCTTCCCCATTTTTCGTGTTTTTGCACATTTCTTCTTTAAATATATCGTCGTGGGAGACACATTAATTTGGCCAATTAAACGTCCATCCTTACCTAACTCACGAAGACTTTAATATGTGTACCAACATCTCTTTAACTAGGTGAAATTTAACTAGATATTGTACGACGTGTGCATGTGTATGAAAAACGTATTTTCGACATGCGGGGCCCCATTGTGTTCAAGTCATTAAGGACGGGATACGCTCAATCTCACTAGGTAACATTTCCAACAATCCCCTCTTGAAAGAGGTGTTGGTGCACGCGGAGTGCCAAATAATTAACAATCTAGTAGCGGAAGTATATTGCATCAGAATAGGTAGCACGCAGCTTTGAACCTTTCCTAGTCAACTACCATCGGACATATTTACTGAGCGGTGAACGTTATTTCTTGAACTGTCAGTGTTTAGTATATGTCAATACAATGATAGAGACGCAAATAACAGTCCAATCTTTTGTTTTTTCTTATGTTTTGTTTGTTATGACCGTGGACACGCTTGGATTCTTAAGTGCGTTCAACTGAGGCGGCATGTCCTCACACTTAAATAGGTGACCTCCTACAAGATACCTTATAGTATCTTGCTAAGAGTCATTAAAAGTATCATTACCTCAATCTCGAACCTCGGGTGTTATGTTGAGATGTTGACACTTATCATGTACCCATAATTCAGGTAACACTATAATGTTTATCGCGGGAAGGCTTTGGATTAGTGTTTCCGTAAGGAACCATTATCCGAAGTGCTCTTGCTTTTCTATATGCGCTAAACTAGACCTTTACAACTTAGTTTTCTCATTGAATCGTATTTTTGGGATCTCCAGTCAGTATGGATGGGTTACCACCATATCGGTCCTTATTGATTGGGTTTTAAGCTCATTCCCCTAGACATGAAGTTCATCTGATCATTGGGTAATACCTTAGTCAAAGGGTCAGCTATATTCTTCTTTGACTTTATGTAATCGATGAAGATAATACCCGTGGAGATTAATTGTCTAACGGCCTTATGTCTCCGACGTATGTGTCGAGATTTGTCATTGTATATGCTGTTTCGTGTCCTTTCTAATGCCGACTGACTGTCGCAATATCATTACAGATGGTACGGGTTTATCCCAGCAAGAGATATCCTCCAAGAAGTCATGAAGTCACTCAGCTTCTTCACCTGTTTTGTCTAAAGCGATGAACTCCGATTCCATGGTGGATCGGGCGATGCAAGTTTGTTTGGAGGACTTCCAGGACACAGCCCCACCACCAATTTTAAATACATACCCACTGGTGTACTTGGTGTTCCGTATATTAGATATCCACAGATCATCGCACTCATCTAAGATACTGATACCTCGAGTAGTAATCCGACATTGTATATTTCAAATATCGGAGTATTCGATTAAGTGCTTTCCAGTGGTCATTTCCGGGATTGCGTGTAAACCTCACCAGTTTATTGGCGTAAGCATGATATCATGCTGCACGCTTTGTTACATACATTGATCGCCGACACCGCACATATCGCCTCCCGAGCACGGGTGTACCACGATTCTTGTCAATGCTTTGACTCATATCCATTGGTGACCTTAGTGACGGACAGTAAAACATCTCAAACTTTCTCAAGACACTCTCTATGTAATGAAACTAAAATAGTACTAGTCCGTCAGATGACTTAGAGATCTTAATTCCTAAGATGACATTTGCGATACCCATGTCCTTCATGTCAAAATATTGTTTCAACATGTTCTTGGTTTCCAGGATCAAGGTTCTACTACTGCCTGTGATTAACATGTCTTCTACGTAGAGGCATATTAAGACGAAGGAGACAGAGTCTCTTTTCACGTAGACACATTTGTCACAGTCATTAATGGAGAAACCGTTCAATAGCAATGTACTATCAAATTTTTCATGCCATTGTTTTGGAGCCTGTTTCAGCCCGTACAGATATTTGATAAGTCTACAGACTTTCTTCTCTTGTCCTGGAACTACATAACCCTCGGGTTGTTCCATGTATATTTCTTCTTCCAGATCACCATTTAGGAAGGTTGTCTTAACATCCATTTGATGGATCTCAAGGTCATGCAGTGCTACAATAGCAATGAATACCCTTATGGATGTCCTTCTCGATACTGGAGAGTATGTGTCGAAGTAGTCAACACCCTCGGTTTGTCGGTATCCTTTGGCTACCAACCTAGCCTTGTACTTATCTATAGATCCATCGGCTTTGTACTTGCGTTTAAGTACCCACTTACATCCTAGTGGTTTGTTTCCCGGAGGAAGATCAACCAACACCCAGGTGTGATTTTGCGTGATGGATTCTATTTCGCTTTCCATAGCTTCTTTTCAAATCGGTGCTTCTGGAGTTGACAATGCTTCTGCAATTGTCCGTGGTTCATTCTCAACCAAGTAAGCTAGAAATTCAGGCCCAAAGGATTTCTCTATCCTGGCCCTTTTACTTCGCCTAGGTTCTGTCTCAGGATCAGTTGGATTCTCGTCCACATATGTATCCATTTGGTTAGACTTGTCATATTCCAGGGAATCATGATTTCTCTTGCGCGAGGCGACTTCATTTTCCTTCTTAGGAAAGATTGTCTCAAAGAATTCAGCGTTCCTTGACTCTATGATGGTATTCTCGTGTATATCTGTTATGTTTGACTTATGTATCAGAAAGCGATAAGCACTACTGTTATTTGCGTATCCAATGAATATGCAATCTACAGTCTTGGCCCTATCTTGACCTGTTTTGGCTTGGGTGCTTCTACCTTGGCCAAACAACCCCATACCCTTAGGTATTTGTAAGAGGGTGTTTTTCCTTTAGTGTACGGTTCTTGCGTTCTACCACACTATTTGACTGTAGGGAGTATGGTGCAGTAGTTTGATGGATTATGCCGGTTTGGGCACAATATTCCTCAAACGGAGCTACATACTCTCCCCCTCTATCACTTACGGATTACTTTAATTCGTAGGTTTAGTTAGTTCTCAACCTCGGCTTTATAACGCTTAAAGGCATCGAACGTTTCGTCCTTTCTTTGAGCAAGTAAAGGTAGTTGTACCTTGTACTATCGTCTATGAAAGTCACAAAGTACTTATTCCGCCCTCTAGTTTGAACAAACTTTAGATCACAGATGTCCGTGTGTATAAGTTCTAGAGGAGCGGTATCTCGTTCTACGGAACGAAAAACCAATTTGGTATGTTTTGCTTCTACGCATACCTCACATTTGGATTGAGGGTTTACAACATTAGATGACAATAACTCCAACTTTACCAATCGTTTAATTGACTGATAGTTTACGTGTCCTAGTCTATGATGCCATAGACTGGACGACTCAAGCAAGTAAGAAGATGCATTTTCATTGATATTGTGAATTACATTTATGGCGTTTAACTTGAAGAGCCCTTCACAGGCGAATCCCCTTCCAACAAACACACCATTTTTAGTAACAACAAACTTACCAGATTCGAACACAACTCGAAATCCGGCCTGCACTAAAACATTAACTGAAATCAAATTCTTAGGATGTCCTAATACGCATGACATTCTTGATTTGAGGTCTTTGCTGACGATACTGAGTACCACAACACCTTCTCCCAACACATCTGAGGTAGCATTATTCTCCATGTACAACTTTTTACCTTCAACAGTTGCATAGGTAGAGAAAGTATTTCGGTCGGGGCATATATGACGGGTTGCACCCGTATCCAACCACCACTGGTTTGGATTCTCCACCAGATTTGCTTATAGCACAATGACCGAGAAGTCTTCACAAAGATCATCAAGGATCTTGTTTTCAACCATGTTAGATTTGGCATTCTTCTTACCTTTGGCCTTGTCCTGTTGCTCGCGCTTCAACTGGCGGCATTCTTTGATCATGTGGCCTGTCTTGCCACAATGGTGACAACTGCCTTTGAACTTCTCAATGGCCTGAGTTTTGCCTTTCCTTAGAAACTTTCGTTTCTTGTTCGGATTTCCTTTAGTCTCCACCAAGTTAGCCTTAACATCAGTAGTTTGTTTGCCTTTTACCAAGGTCTTTTTGTTGTCTTCATGGATATGTAGCTTGATGACAAGCTCTTCAAAACTCATTTCATTGGATTTGAGTTTCAGATAACTAGTGAACTCGCTCCATGAAGGAGGCAATTTCTCAATAAGCGAAGCGACCAAGAAAGACTCATTGGGCTTCATCCCCTCTAGATCCAAATCATGGACGATTAACTAGAATTCCTGCACCTGTGACATGACGGATTTATCATTCACCATTTGATACTTCAGAAACTTTCCGACAATAAATTTCTTCGCACCCGCATCATGGGTACTGTATTTATTCTGCAATAGATCCCATAACTCTTTTGCGGTGTTCACAGTGCAGTACACCGTGTAGAGTGGATCGCATAGGCAGTTCAAGATGTAGCTCCTGCACATATAGTCATTTTGACTCCAGGAGTCAAAGTTTATCATCAAGCCAGCAGTAGCCTGGATATTCTGGCCCGCCTCAACCGTTGTGTCGGTTTAGACGTCCATATCATCTCCAATAGTAGGAGGATCCTCAGATAAGTATTTAGACATACCCAGAACGGTGAGATAAAACAACATATTTTGTTGCCACCTTTTGAAGTTGGTGCCCACTAACTTTTCGGATCTTTCGGCTTGGAAGTTGGGAGGGAGCATAGTAGTCCCAATGGTTCTGAATGTGAAGCCAACAACTGGGGTGTTACGAATTGATGCGAGCGTAAGATGTGGCGTTGTTGGAAGCAGTGACTTGTTCTTTTCCGTTAACCATCTTTCGTTCTTCGTAATAATAATTTTATCTTAACTGTAGTAAATTTGTGGGTGTGAACGGGAATGGATGAACTGAAAGGGTAAACACAAAGAGGTTTAGAGCAACGTTTGTCGAGTCGATTGTTTGACAATCTCTCCTTAAGATAAAATTACCCCCGCATATAATGACTTACGGTAGATGGGTAATAGTCTCCCAAGATAAAACGACAATACTTTCTCAAGCACAAGCCAAATACTTGAGAATCCTTTTAGAAGAAACATGAACAAGAGATTGCTAGAAGAAGTCTAGAGCTCTCAACAATTTCAGATTTTTTGTTTTGTGAATGAGTATGTAAATCTGAAAATTCAAGCTCTATTTATAGTTGCAAAATATCATCCACAAGCTTGTGTGAATACTTTAAATGAGTTGCTTTGATCTCACAAAAAGCCATTTTGAACATGCCAAAGGTTGGATAAGATGTGGCCTTTCCAAGGAGATCAAAATCCAGAAAATTCTATCCAATTTCGGTTCACTGGACAGGAAGGACCGCGACCCTTAACTGGAAGGGCCGCGACCCTAATTCAGCAAAAAGTTATGGACTTACTGGTGTAACATCCCATTTTAACCCGGAGTCGAAAACGGGAGTACTACGTATGGTTGATTCCTAAATGTATTTTAAGGAGTCGCCACCTAATTATTA
Source organism: Przewalskia tangutica (assembly GCA_029844215.1). Classification (NCBI taxonomy): domain Eukaryota; kingdom Viridiplantae; phylum Streptophyta; class Magnoliopsida; order Solanales; family Solanaceae; genus Przewalskia; species Przewalskia tangutica. Next base: position 13,237,158 of record CM056731.1, on the reverse strand, counting down.
TAGTGAATTAGGACACTTAATTTATTGCAATAAAATACTGCAATTAATCTCCATTTAAAGGTCTGCGAAAGCTATGTGAGATTCTGGATCAGGGTTCTTTATTATCCTAAAGGGAAGGGGTCAGACATCCTATAGGATACGCTAACTTGCGGTTATCCGTTCAAATCTAGGCTAATTATATATTGGCTTTTATTCTATCTATTCTAAGCATTTTTACAATTAAAATAAAATGCAATACAAAATAATAAAACTAAAGTTAAATGCGACATGAGATAAAAATCCGGGACATCTTTAGCCCTTTTTAGGCCTTCTGCACAAGATGATCTCCGGGTACCTGCATAGACACTTAGTAAAAGTGTTAGTAATAAAATAAACAATTTTTAAAGTAATTGCAATAATTAATAAATAAAGCCAAAAATAAATCCGTCTTTGTACATGGAAAACCTTAGAAATCAGACGGAGATTCCTTCATCGGCCAATATTGCTAAAAATAATAAAATAAATAAAAACCTTCGGATCCGCGCTAAAACAGTAATAGTCTTAAACACGGAGGGCTCAGATATGTAAAAATATAAAGTAGGACATCCTAAACAAGTGCGGCTGCGAGAATTCGCCTTGCCAGCGCATGTTGGTTATCCGGTGTAAGTGGAAGAAATCATCATTGCCCAGAAAGCTTCATTTATTTTATTTTCCGTCTTTGTAACTGTGGAGGCCTCAAAAATCGACAGATAACTTTTTCATTGGCCAATCAAGTGTAGTATCATGTTCAAAATCAATAAAATACCAAGTGTAGTATCTTGTTCAGATCAGTAATCAAAAGTATAGTATCTTGTTCCAAATAAGTAAAATACCAAGTGTAGTATTTGTTCTAAATCAGTAAACCAACAAAAAATGCCCAAAATCAATAGCAATATGGCCAAAACCAGTCCAATAATATGGCAAAAAACAGTAGTAACAATGCCGAAAATTAGTAGCAAATAGCCTAAAATCAGTCCAGCACCATGGCTAAAACCAGCCGAACAAATAACCAAAATTAGTAGCAACAACGACGGAAGATCAGTCCATTAAAATGGCGAAAGTCAGTCCAGCAACAACAATGAGCTGCGATCAGTCCACCAAGAACAACCAACAAATATAGAAAATCGAGAAAATCATTACGTTTCCAAAGGTCGCCGGAGTCTTAAAACTCGTGCAAGGCGATCAAAAATCGAGAAGTAAAAAGTCCAGCGATCGAATAATATAATAGCCACGAAGGGACACAAACAGTGATTTCAGCAACACAAAAGGCAGCGGGCAGCGGCGTCACTTCCACGACGAGGTCGCCAGAGCAACGCCGCCTGACGAACGCTAGGACATTGACGGGCAGTGGTGGGGTGTGATGGCGACTGTTGTGGAGGGCGTTCGCCGTTGATGGACGGTGGTTCAGGGAGAGGGCGATGGCGACGGGAAGGCAGGGAAGAGGAGTGTGGCTGGAAAAGGGTTTGAGGATGTTGCTAGGGGGTTCGCCGGCGAGTTGTGGGTATGTGGAGGTAGACGGGGGTGAGAGAGAGTTGTTGGTGGGGTCGACGGGAATGTTGTGTTTTGTTGTTCGCCGGAGTTCAGGCGGCGGCGATGAAGGAAGGGAAGAAAGGGCTGCTGAAGGTTTAAAGAGGGTAGGGGTCTGTTGTGAAGTGGGTTTGCCGGCGATGGGAGCTCAGTGGTGGTCGACGCAGGGAGAGGGGGTGAGGGAGAGGTTTGTTGGTTCGCCGGAGCACTGAGCTCCGGCGGTAGGCGACGGGAATGGGGAAAGAGGGTGAGGGCGGCTGCTAGGTAGAGAGAGGGTGAGGGTTAAGGGTTGAGGGTTGACGGTGAGTTGTGTGTCGCGGCTGATGAAGTTATAGTGTAGGTGCTGATTTTTGTGCGGCTGGGGGGGGGGGTGAAGTAGGGTAGAAAATAGGGTAGAAGTAGGGTAGGTTTTATAGGGTGAGATTAGGTTTAGGGTTTAGGGGTATTGGGTATTGGGTATTGGGTATTGGTTATTGGGTATTGGGTTTGGGTATTGGATGAAAGTGTATTGAGCTTCATTTTTTGTTTCGATTTACGGATTGGGTGATTGATTATGCCACAAATTTGGGTAGTTTTGACAAAAAATGCACAAATGGATTAATTATTTAAAAGGAAAATTATTTAAAGATACAAGTTATTAAAATGTCAATGCCTGATGCAATAATAATAAAATACAATATTTAGCAAATATTTAATGTCTGATTAAAAGTAGAGACGGGGTGTCAGTTAATTATTCAAAGAGATGCTAAAAAATGTTTAATACCTAATTAAAGGTAAAAAGAACAAAACATGATGTCAATTTACAAGAATAAACAACATAGAATGTTATGTAAAAAATATACAAAATGTCAAAAATGATGATAAAATGCGGTGTCCTAAAATGCTTAAAATTGCAAGAAATGTCTAAAAGATGGGTCAAAATTGGGTGTCAACAACTGAAAATTAGGACACGCGGCCCTTACCCCATTTTTCATGTTTTTGCACATTTCTTCTAAATATACCGTTGTGGGAGACACATTAATTTGGTCAATTAAACGTCCATCATTACCTAACTTACGAATACTTTAATATGTGTATCAACATCTCTTTCACTACGTAAAATTTAGCTAGATATTGTACGACGTGTGCATGTGTATGAAAAACGTATTTTCAACATGCAGGACCCCATTGTGTTCAAGTCATTAAGAACAGGATAAACTCAATCCCACTAATTAACATTTCCAACAAATTACACTACCTTCGTTTCCAACTTTTCTTCTATATGTTTTCAAAGATATTATGTATCCAACAATTATTTAATTAGTCATTCCAAAATCAAAACACCACACAAGACTAATCCACTTATTCGGAAAAATTTCTTCGGCAAACTTTCATTTTTTCCACTCAATCTTCAACCATATTTCTTCGGCAGTGAACGGCGAAGGAGTGTTAGGAAAGGATTTTCTTGAAAGTGTGCAGATGAAGAATAAAGGAAGGGGCAGTGATTGGGGGAGGGAGAGGAGATTATGTCTCAAGAAGAAGAAGAGGAAAGTGGGTGGGTGGCGGTGCAGCGTGGCTGAGTAATATGCAGGTGAGAAAGAAAGGGAGGGTGGGTGGGAGTTTACAAAAATATGTGTTTTACAATTAAAAAACAAAAAATAGATAAATTTTAATCAAAACGCGCCTATTTTTTTAATTATTTTTATATTTTGTGAATCATCAGTTTGTAGCGTGGTAATAAATTTACTTTTAAGATAGTCATAGATGTAATAAGTCGCTCGATTAGTTGGAGTGTAAACTCGATATTTTGAATATAGTTAGAATGAAATTATGTATTTTGCCTTGAATTTTCAACGACCTTGCTACTGAATAATTTTTTGAGTTAAGACATAGATGTAATTGTCAATTATATGTTTAGTGCTTGGAAAAAAAGAGTTTACTTAACATAGGTTTTCTTTGGTATATTGGATGGGATTAAAAGGGTAGCTTCCAATATTTCAAAAGTAACATTGCTTATGTCTGCTAGGAGAAAAAACTACATTCTTGACCGCATTTTGTCAAATTATCAAATCTTTTGTGAATATTGGTTCGCCCATCCAAATGTGTTCAACAGATGTCATGTTGACGTTAAATAAATATCTACAATCTTCAATATAGTTTAAGATGATAAGTTTAACCATCAAATTTGAGATAGATTGATGTGATTCTTCTATGCATAAGACTATACCAGAATATTGAATTATCAACGAAGAAAGGCATGAGATGTTGATTAGTAGTTGAGAGGCCCCAATTCGGTGTTGGATGTCCTCGTGCTTAATAAGTTTGACCGTATAAGAAAGACATAGCTACATCCCCAATTTAATGTGTACGTAGCAAAAAAAATTGTGATAGAATAACGACAATTTTTTATCAATTTAATGTAAATACATTTTCTACGTAAGTTTATAAGTAACATAATACAAATATAAAATGAAGTCTATTTTATACTTTGGACTTAATAAAAAAGGTAACAATATGTAAAAAAAGAAGAAGAGATTGCGTACTTATATAATTATTAAAATTCAATAGAAACATGACACAAGTTCATATGTGTTTTGTAAGTGTATGTCACTTGTTAAATGAAGTATTTAAAAGTTAAAGAAGGCAAGTAAAGGCGAATACAAACTACGTCATTTTAATCTGAATAGCCTTTTATTTCATTTAATGATTATGTTAGATCCTCCTATGTCATTGGAATTTCAATCTATTCCTCAAACTCTGACTTTGATTTTTTTTGTTATATAAACATTGAGGAATTCTAAAATTTATAGATTAAAAAAAGAAGTTTTTTGTGTGTGTGTGTGGAGTAACTCAGTGGCTGTCAAAGAGTCAATAGATTAAGGAACAACATAGTTTCTACATTTTGTGAAAATGTTTTCAAGGCATCTTCATGCAACAGGTAGGTAGGACTGGGCAAATTAATAATCAAATCAATAACCCGAATTGATAATTAAATTATTGGGTTAATGATTCGGGTTATTGGTTTAACTATTAGGGTATCAGTTTACTATCCCGTGTGATTGCATTATCGATTTGGTCATTTTTTTAATGGGTGTGTTAAGAGTACCACATCGGATATAGAATGAGACCATTGTCTCCTTATATGGACTTGAACAATACTCACTCTACACGTAAACTTTTGAGGTTGAATTAGGCCCAAGTCCATTCTTTCAGAAATGGAATTGGAATATGAGTTTTGACAATCCCCACCCTACAAGCTAACTTTTGGGATTGAATTAGGCTCAAGTTCATTATTTACATGGTATCAGAGCAAGACTCATTCTAATTTTTTGTTCACCGATATTGGCCCTCAAATTATATTATTCACACTCCAGTTAACAAAGTATGGGCGTGCGGGGGAGTGTTAAGAGTTCCATATTTGAAAGGGAATGAGAACACTGACTCATTATATGGACTTGGACAGTCCTGACCGTACAAACTAGCTTTGTGGGTTTAGTTAGGTCCAAAATCAATTATTTATATTGTATCAGAGCCAGATTCATTCCAATTATTTGTTCATCAATGTTGGGGCCCAAATTATAGTGTCCACGCTCCAGTTAACAAGGTCTGGGCGTACGGGGGAGTGTTATGAATCTCACAGAAATGAGAACATGAACTCCTTATATGAACTTGGATACTTCTCACCCAACAAGCTAGATTTTTGGTGTTAAATTAGGCTTAAGTACATTCTTTCTAGGGTGAACCGATAATTCAATAGTACTTTATTAATTATAAATTTACCCTTCAATATATATTCAATTTTATTTGTAATTCTTTGATGGCTATAGCCTAAAACTGCTGATTTTTTTCCTCGTCTAATTGCATCACGGGGAGGGTGTTCACCTACAATCATCTACTAAATTTTAGATATTAAGTTGCAATTTCTAATATAATTCTTTTCAACTACAGTATATGTTTTGAAATGATCATATATGATATAACAAGGGAAAAGGATCATATTTGCCATCATACTTTCAGAAAATTATCATATTTGTCATCCGTTAAAGTATGGAGACAAATATGCTCTTCCCGTTATGAAAGTTGTTATATTTGACCTTTTAACAAAAATATCACGATGGACGCCACGTATGGTCCATGTGGACGCCATGTGGGATCCTCCATTTTCCTTCTCTAAACAAACACTAAACATTTTCCTCATCTTCATCCTTAACAACCGCCGCAACCACACCACCGCCAGCGACCACACACCGACAAACATATAACCACCACCCTCTTCATCTCCATCACTACTCCGGCAAGTAGCAGTCACCACCTCGACCGCCACAACCACATTAACGTCGGAGCTCCGAGATCCGGTGATCTCCAACAACAACACCATCACCGTAGGGACTTTGCCATTAGTCTACCGTGGTTGCTGTTTTTTATACTTAGGTGATTTCTCAGTCCAAACTTTTGCTCTCTCTAGACTCAACTGCCCATATTTCTTCATTCGCCCATCCATTGCCAAAAATATTACACTCCAACAAACAAACCTTAACTCCTTCTCAACTTCAATCTCATCAAATACCTAGTAAATCAGTTCAACAATCAAAATCATCAATCAACCCAACACCAAACATTTTCCATTACAATTACCTCTAATAAGCTACAATTAGATCTGAAGATAAAATCCAAAAACATCAAAAAATCACACTGTTGAAACATACAAGAACCAACCCAGTACCAAATATCCATTTGCTTATTTAGTCAAGAAAAAAGTCAAATTAGTATATTAACATAAAAAAATAAAATCCTGATAAGTACCCACATAAAGAAACGTTAAATAAGCACAATAAAATTAAAATATGAAATCTTGATAAGTACCCACAGACATAAATATGTAAAATTAGTATAATAAGATCAAAATATGGTTGTGTGTAGTGATGGTGTTGTTGTTGGAGTTCATCGGCTCTTGGAATTTCGACGTTAATGTGGTTGTGGCGATCGAGGTGGTGATTGCTACTTGCCGGAGTAGTGACGGTGATGAAGAGGGCGGTGGTTGTGTATTGTCGGTGGTGTGGTCGCTGAGGGTGGTGTGATTGCGACGTTTTTCGGTGTTTGATGGTGGTAGTCAGCGGCGGCGATTGTTAAGGATGAAGAAGAGGAAATTGTTTAGGGTTTGTTTAGAGAAAGAGGGTGGAGGATCCCACGTGGCGTCCACCGTAGCGTTTCTGTTAAAAAAGGACAAATATAACAACTTTCATAACAGAAAGAACATATTTGTCCCCATACTTTAACAGAGGGCAAACATAACTCTTTTCTTAAAGTATGATGACAAATATGCCCTTTTCCCTATAACCAATCTCATCATAATATTATTCCAATTTGGTACTATATGTATTTATTCATGAATCAAAATTCATTCTAATACATTTGATTTTACATAAAAATTATCTATTTCTTGAAATTTAAGATCTAATGCTTGTTTTTTTTTTTTAATTATTTTTAACACTAAATCTCAATTTATCCGAAAAGCTTTTACTTGGCTCTAACGTTGTTTCTTTCTCAAGGCTTGATGCATTTGCAACGAAGGTTTAACTGCACTTCTTCGAATTACATTCCTTGAACTTAATGTTGTTTATGTGAGATAATTTTTCTGTCACCAATTTAGTTTACATATAAAGATTTTTTTTGAGTCAATCTTAACGATTAAGCCAATTACTGAATTGATAATGATTAATATTCGATTAACCGACATCTTAACGATTTAGCATATCTACAATTCGATAACCGATGGTCAAACTGATAACCTTCAAAATGAACTAAACATACCGATACACAACCCTATCAACATGCGTACTAACGATCACTCAAGAGATTCCATTATTGAATATAAATTAATGACCAGATGTTATTTTATTTGACAATAGATCAATATTTTGTATTCTAACCCACTTTCTAATGCATATGAGAATAGTGTTATTATGAGGTTGTTGTAATCAATTTATGTTTAACATGTATCAAGTGACAATAATAGAATATACACCATATATTCATTTGATATTATTAATGATCTTGTACATTTGTAATTATGGTAGTAATTTTTTGTATTAGAAAACGTATATTTAATTTTTGTAATTATAAACTAAGTTTACTATTGTATATCAAGGGATTATTCTCTTTCAGAGAAAAATAATTAATCAAACCCGTGTAATATCTCATATTGACATGTTATATTGAAAATTACCACGAAACGTATATTTTAAAATAAGTTTTTTTATTTTCTTAATAAAATAAAATATTTCATGAAAGACTATTTTATTATCATTTCCTTATGTGAACCTATGTGACATTCGTCTAATATTTTATTTCATATTTAATTTTAAATAGAATAATATATCTGCGTTCATACATAACTTATAAGAATATTAGTTATATAAAATGAAATCAAATAATTGTAGGTATTAAGGGTCTGTTTGGCCAAGCTTCTGAAAAAATGTTTCTGTTTTTTAGAAGTAGTTCTGCATAAATTGTTTATGGAGAATCTGTTAGGTGGTGTTTGGCCAAGCTTCTGGAACAAAACACTTCTTTGGCCAAACACCACTTTTCCAGAAACAGAAATATTTTTTCCAGAAACCAAAAAGTGTTTCTAGATGGAAAGAGAAGCAGAAACACCAATTTGGTGCTTCTCGAAAAATATTTCCCGAGAAACCCTTTTTGCTCATTAAATGATTTTTTTTTGGACCCATTAAATGATTTTTTTTGGACCCATTTACCCTTTTCTTTTCACAAAATTCATTTTAATCTCATATAAAATAAAAATCTGGGAATGGGGTAGGGGGTAGGGCGGGGTAAGTTTTTTATTTTTTTTATTTTTTATAAAAGTAACAAAAAATATGAAATAGAAATTTGAGGATGGGTAGGGCAATGGGGTGGGTGGGGGTAAGAAAAAAATTCATATATCTATATATATATATTTTATAAAAGTAACAAAAAATATGAAATAGAAATTTGAGGATGGGTAGGGCAATAGGGTGGGGTGGGAGGTAGGGGTAGGGCGGGGGTGTAAGAAACAAAAATTATATTTTTTATAAATTGTGTCTTCAGAAACAGTTCTGAGAACTACTTAAGAAAGCAAACACTTTCAGGAAGGCACAAAGCAGGACCAGGGTGTTTGGCCTATGTTATAAATCTTACGAGAAAGCGAAGCATTCTGTTTGACTCACATTTATGCAAATTTACTAGAATATTCTTTTTAATAAATTTAAAACTATTAAAAATATTCTTTTCTATCATATGTTTCTAAAAATTAGTATATCTTTACAATTTAATAATTTTTTTTTAAATTATTTAATTGCAACATTTAATCAAAAAATAATATTATATTGTACATAAGAAATGTAACGACAATATGATAGTCAATGACTCAAATATGTCCAAACCTACCCCCTCCCTACCCACACATACCCCCTCCCCCCGCCTAAACGCCCACCACACCCCATACCCCTACCCCATCCACAAATTTCTAGTTCATATTTTTTGTTACTTTTATAAAAAATGATTGAAAATAAGAAATTTTTTCTTACCTACCCTACCCCCTCCCCCTCGTCCACCTACCACATTCTCAAATTTTTATTTTATATTTTTTTACTTTTATAAACAATTTATAAAAAATGTAATTTTGTTTCTTACACCCCGCCCTACCCCCTGTTACACATCGTAGTTTCAGGACATGTATATAAGGACGTACGTGAAGAAATACGACTTTATGTTTGAAACGAAAGAAATATTTTTTTTTCTACGAAAAATATTCCGAACCTCGTGGGGGGGGGGGGAGTTTTAATAATTGGAATTCGGTTCTCAAATTTGGTATTTGAGACTTATAGAATTTATTAGAATTTTGGAGAGATAAAATATTTTGGACCAATAAGAGGGTGACACGTGTCACCCCACATGGCCCATGTTGGGCGAATTTGACCATGGCCAAGTGGCAAGTTGACTCTAGATATTTGTTGATTTCAATCTTAGCCACACATTTGTTTTAATTTTAACCCTTGGTTTCATTATATATTCACCTAGTAGTGCAAGACTTTAACACTTAGAAAATTTCAAGAAAACTTTGTGCACTTCATAGGAGGCTCTCGGGCAAGGCAACCTAGAAGAAGAAAAAAATTCTTCAAATCTTCTTGATAAATCCCCATATTCAAACCAAAGATCCCTAGTAGTATACTAAGCATAAACAACCTCTTAAATCCCGGAAATACTACGTTAATCCGCTAGTCGCACCTTGAAACCCTAAGGTGTTCTTCATATTTTGAGTTGGAACTTGAAGAGAAGTTGGTTATGAACTTCTAAGGGTTGCTTGGAGTGGATTGGAACGTAAAGGAAAGGAGTTAAAGTTGTTAATGATCGACTTTTAATCTTGGATTATATTTGGGCTTAGTGAGGTAATGATCCTTGTCTTCTTAATGTAATTGAAGATTACATGTTATAGTAGTTGATAAATGAGCTTGTGCTATAAGGAATAAAGATTTATAAGTGTTTAGGATAATTGGAGGGTTAAAACCGAGACATGGCATGTTAGCCATTGAAGTTGTTAATCAATTTGGTTGTTAGTTATAAGCGTCACATGTTATACAAGAAAGGGAATTTAGTTGTTATAGTTGTTATGACGTATTAACATGTTGGAGTAACGACTTGGATTAAAGAATTAAAAAAGGACTATATGTTGTATTGTTGTTTGATTGGTTGTTCCTTAAATGTGGCGTATTGGTTATTGATTTTGGGTCTTGAAAAAGGTGAAAAAGTACGTAGAAATAGGGGAAGTGCTGTCCAATTTTCCGTAGAATAAGAGACCTTATACTTAGTATTATTCTACCTTAGAAAGCTAGAAGTTAATAGACGTATTATGGTCATTATAGGTTGACATTCTACGTGCGGCGTATTCAACTTAGCGGGTGGATTAAGCCGAAGAGGTATGTGGAACTTTCCCTATCTTCTTGAGCATGAATCTTATAAATGTATAGTACGGTTGACGTACATGTCTTAAATGAATTCGGTTTCATTTTGGTACCATTGATTTGATTTAAAAAGGTACAAGTTTAGTTGGGTTGGAAAGTTAAACTCACTTGGTTAGGATGTAAATGCCTTAGTTTTTCTAAAAACATAAAGTGTTATAATGGCTTTATGAGAAGTTATTTATAACGACTTTATGGGAAGTTAAAAGAGTGGTTTACTCGAATGATTTAAAAGAGAATAAATGATTTGATTTTGAAAGTATACGATACTTGATTTAAAGAGTATAAGTAACTTGATTTAAAGGTATATGTTACTTGAGTTTGGAAAGTAGAATTTACTTGGTTTCAAAGCCATGAAATGAATTTCTAAAGGTGTAGTAACTTGATTTGAAAAATAGACATGCCTTGATTCTACGGGTGTTAGTATCTTGTGGCTTTTATATGAAAAGGGTTCTTTTTAAAGGAATAGAAGTACGTAGTACTTTGGGGTTAGATTCCCGGATTTTACATGATAGTGCCTTAAGTTTAATTAATGAGAAGATTGCTAACTTGCATATGTTGTTCATGATGACCGTTAGTGCTAGTGTTATATTATTTATTACGGGGTCAATCTCCGGGTCATTTTGCATTTTGCATTTCCGTGGATTTGATCCCCACGATGCGAGTATGGCGTATATGCTCATTGCGGGCCCACAGAGTCCATGCGGGTGAAATAGTCCTATGCGGGTGAAATAGTCCCATGCGAGGCAAATTGCCTCATGCGGGTCCACAAGACCTATGCGGGTGAAATAGTCCCAGGAGTAGGATTGTATAATGATACTACGGGCGGGTGACCCTAATTTGATCATAAGCTTCCTATTTTTAAACAGTAAGTTTACTCTTATTTACTCTCATTATTAGTAATGCACATTGTACTGTTAATTTGGTTATCATACATGTCACCAACTTTATTTTAGACTATATGATTTTATTACAGTACTTTCAGTTTCATATACTTGGTACATGTTTTGTATTGACCCCCTTTACTCGGGGGCTGCGTTAAATCTGTGGTAGAGGTAAGCAGTTCTTGATCCTCACTCTCAGGATCATTGTTCAGCTTTTGGGAAGCTCCATTACTCCGGAGGCTTACCTTTTGGTACGGATCCCTGCTGTTGTAAATTTATGTACATTCAGGGGTATGGCGGGGCCCTGTCTCGTCATAGATAGGGTCCAAACTCTTAGAGGTCTGTAGTCATGTTTTGTGGGTTGGACTTGTAAAAGATGTATACTTTTGTTATGTATATATGCAGAAAGATGGCCTTATCGGCTAGCCTGGTTCTTAATTCACATTACTGTATGTCTATGAGCTTTATTTATATTCCGCTGGTTATCTCTGATGTATACCTGTAAGGGTGCCCAGGTAGGGCACCAGTCGCGGGCCCGGGGTCGGTTCGTGACACCCCCTACCCCACCCCATTGCCCTACTCATCCTCAAATTTCTATTTTTAATATTTTTTGTTACTTTTATAAAAAAAATATGAATTTTTTTCTTACCCCCACCCCACCCACTCCCATTGCCCTACCCATCGTCAAATTTCAATTTCATATTTTTTGTTACTTTTATAAAAAAAAAAATTAAAAATATGAATTTTTCTCTTACCCCCGCCTACCCTACCCTACCCCCACCCCATCCTCAAATTTCTATTTCATATTTTTTGTTTACTTTTATATATATATTTTTTATAAAATATGAATTTTTTTCTTACCCCGCTCTATCCTCATTCTACCCATTCCCAAATTTCTATTTTATAAGGGGATATTATATGAGATTAAAAGGAATTTCGTGAAAAGAAAAGGGTAAATGAGTCAAATTTTATTTTTATTTAATGAGCAAAAATGACTTCTCGAGAAACACTTCTCGAGAAGCACCAAATTGATGTTTCTCTTCCCATCTAGAAACACTTTTTGGCTTCTGAAAAAGTATATAACTTCTGAAAATATGGTGTTAGGCCAAAGAAGTGTTTAAGCTTGGCCAAACACCTTCGTGAGAGGGTAAACCCCGAATCAACCATCCCATAAGATCCACAAGGAAATATAGGGGCCAACTCGCAATAAACCAAAGTAGAAGGACCTCGCACGATCACAAAGAACAAGGGTTTAAGCAAATCTTGAAGCTGCACCTAAAGCCTGGCATCAATGGCGCATCAAGAAACAAAGCAAGAAGATTACGGCGTGTTGTTATATTACAAGTACACTACCATTCCCGACCTTGAAGCACTATTCAACTTCTATGAATCCAACTGCAAGTCTCTTTCCCTCCTTGGTCGTGTTCGCCTCTCTCCCAATGGCGTCAACGTTACTGTAACTTCTACATCTTTCCCTATGAAAACCCCATTTCCCCAAAACTGTGAAATTTTGCATACATAATACTATCTGCTCCTATTTGTTTGACATTATTCATATCTGGAGAGAGAGAGGTCATTTTTTCCTGTTTGGATGGTTGTTTCCCATGTTTCATTATTGTATTGTTTTCATTGATAACGTGTTTGTTTCCATTATTTTTAAAATAATGTATGATGTTGTAAACCTGTTGTAACCCTGTTGCTGTATAACCATGAAAAAACTCAATTTTTGTAACCACATATTTGGTGGTTTTTGCCTGCTTACTTATAAAAATGTTATTAAACCACAACAAACGATACGGTCTATCCAAACATTGTATTCATTAATACAATACAATATGATACTATACAATATGATATTGTACATTATGAAATCATGAATAAACACCATCCAAACAGAGTGTAAGACTGCCAAATATTCAGACAATTTTCTAAATATTTTAATATTGGTATCTTTTATTTGAAAAAAAAAGTATCTCTGTTCCTGTTCCTAGTCACATATGCGGTATCTATGTTTCAGTGTTATGAGTGTCCAAGTATGATGATTCTGAGCTATTTTTAGGTGGGTTTGTGCAGGTCGGGGGCAAGTTATCTGCTTTGGAGGAGCACATTGCTGCAATGAAGTTGAATTCTTTGTTTGAAGGGACAGACTTCAAGCTTGCATCTTGCCATGAACCATCAAACAATAGGGTTGCCAAGGAATGTGGATTTACTTCCCTCTCCATACGTATAGTTAAGGTTGGATTACTAATTTCAGTTTTGTTCTTGTTTTCATTTGCAGAAATAAGTTATATGGTTGATTCTGGTTAATTGTCAGAGTAGGTCATATTTATGGAACTTTTAGTTGCATTAGTTGCAAATAAGTTAGTAAATTGAATGAAAAACTTGCCCAGTTTTTGACTTTTTCTATAAACAGAAGTTTGGGTGCTACTTTCTGTATGATAGAATTAAAGGCACCCTGAATGTGTGGGCAATTGGTATCGTTCCTGCTCAGTAATTGGAGAATTTGGGAGATTTCATATAAATTGCAACTCACTGTTCTTGACTTGCACCCTCGCGGTTGCATTTTACAAAGTTACAACAACAACATACCCAGTGTAACCAATTAGTTATTAACTTAAATGAACCAATTAGTCAAGTTCACCTTTCGGTAGAAGTTCCTATCAGATTGGGGATATACTACAACCTACGAGCTCCCAAGTCATACAATATTAAGAAGGTGAGCTTGCATTTGTTTCTAAGCAATTAGAAATTTTTAACTACAATTAGAAATTTAGACCCACGTTGTGGGATTTCACTGGGTATGATGATGATGGAAGTTTGATATGCCCAAAAGGAAAAAGAAAAATCTGCAATGAATTTGTACGTGCTCATTGAACTATTAGCCTTGACACCTCTATTGATTGTTTTCCCAAACCATATAACTTGCTAACGACATAGGATCACAAGAAGCTAGAGAAGATAAACCATTAGAGCAATGTTTCAGAGAGATCGCATGTGGGCCCACTTTGTGGCCCAACCACACTTTGCGAGGTATCGAGTTTTGAAACACCACTCTAGTATGGCCAGACCTTCTACCCTAGTCCTAACTTGACTATCAGACTTTTGTTAACGACATGATTCTGACCTGTGATGTGCACCTAACACATACTTCACAAACTGCATCCTTACCTTTACCAAAGCCCTTTTGGCATTCCTCTGGAGTAATGTAGAAGTAGGCTAACATGATACTACTCTGTCCTGGTCCTATACTGCTGAAATGCCATTCTGGGTCTTGGTATTCAACTGGCATCTTATACATACACATGATATTGCTGATATTTCGAACCAAAAAATAATTAGGGTGTTCCTAATTTGGGTGACTGCTAAAGAAAGTGAATGCTACTAGCTTCGGCTATCCATTTAACATGGCCAGCAAATCTTGGATATAGAGCGGACTTCTGTATGGAGTGAAAGTGACTATAATCAGGATGTTGAACTTGGTCTACGCTAATAAAGAGAGCACATAGACTTTGAATAAAAAAGCAATTTTGTAAGCATCTATCAATTACAATAAATGTGTTGGATTTTCTTGTATGAAGAGGAAAATATGGATAATGTTTGTTGAGTAATTGAATTATAGTGAAGTTTGTTTGTCATTAGCTTTTTATCGATCACTTTCTTTCCAAGTGATGCTAACCTCACCTTATCACTCAGGAATTGGTAACTTTAAGTTCCTGTCCCCTGCCATGGTCACCTGAAATTTCAAATGCGGGGAGGCATCTCTCTGCGTCTGAATTCCACTCTGTCCTTCACAATGTTGGTTTGTACTCCACCTCTCCGATGAAGCGTAATCCATGTGCTTATAAGTTAACTATGATCGTTCTGATGTTCTCACATTGAGATATTTAGGAGGAATATGCATATTACTCTAGCAGCTGTTTAACTCTCAGTTTTTTATTAGGGAACTGTGAAGACAAACTGATCCCAAGCAGCAATAAAGGAACTGTCCTGATTGATGCAAGGAATATATATGAGACTAGGATCGGGAAGTTCTATCCTCCAAATGTGGAGACTTTGGATCCAGAAATCCGGCAGTACAGTGACCTTCCTTCATGGATAGATAATAACTCCGAGATGTTACGCGGGAACAATATTCTTATGTAAGTGTTGTTTGATAATAATTCTGACGAATTGCATGGAGTATTTCTCTTATGTTCGCTCTTGTGATTTTGCTATATTGCATTTTTATTCAATGGTGTCTTATGTATTACATGGTGAAGAAACTGTATAGGGCTTACTTCAACTCAGTTAAAGCATGCTGCTATACTGCTTCACTGTTTTGTTCCCTTCAAATTTCCAATCTCCCGTCGGCTTTATGTTACATTGCAGGCGATGATTTATTCTAAACTTTGAATCCGTGGCATTGTCTGTTCATGTTATTATACAGTAGTGAATTAAAAAACTTGTTTCCTTTTGTTGATAATCTGTACATCTTCATCTATTAAGTGTAGGACGTATTGTGTCTGCTGTCTAGTTGCAACAACTTCCGTTCTTTATTTCTCTTGCTATGTTTTTTAAATTGCTATTCTCCTTTTGTTTTCTTGTATATGGCAAGACCAGTACATTACCAGCAGTAGATTTGGTGCATGGAAAGGTTTCATTAGGGCTATTAGGAAAAAAATTGGATGGAAATTCCCATGGATAATGCAAAATGCATCTAATTCAGAATTAAGTTGTAAAAATAGCTCTGTATTGATGCTTAGCTATCAGAATATACTTGCATGCATTGTAATATATTGGTAATCTAGATAATTTCTTTAGGAATATTAGGATTTGGGAGGGAAAAAATGGACGAAAAGTTGCTATGTTGTTTTAAATCATGTAATTAAGAGTTAAGATTCTTTGTCCGGAGACGATGAAAGAGTTTTCAGACAAAGACGTTGACTTATAGCCAATTTTGGGAGTGAAAAAATGGACGAAAAGTTGCAGACGATGTTGTTTTAAATCATGTAATTAAGAGTTAAGATTCTTTGTCTGGATACGATGAAGGGTGTTTGATTTCATGCTCCTGAAGATAGGAATCAAACGTGAGCTGTCGTGTGTTCATACTCCGCTACAGACAAACAAAGACGTTGACTTATAGCTAATTTTGTCTTGATTATCAGAGTTAGATCAAAGCTCAGAAAACACATGAGTAAACGGAGTTTCCAAGAAGAAATAAGGATTTTTGACACCAGAAAGTTGGAAGCAAAGCTGATGCAAATTTAAAATTTGTCACAGTGTCGAATTATGATGACACTGGGTTATTGTGACGCTAGAAAATTAAAGGCAAGACTGATGCGGATTCAGAATTTGTCCCAGTGTCGAATTATGATGACACTGAGTTACTGTGATGTTGCGGGATACTGGAGGAGAGTGGATCGACGTTCAAGGCCGTTTTTGCCCTTTGTTGGAAAGTCTGGCTCCCCAACAAATTGTCTCAGTTCATTGTAAGAGATGGTTCCACGTTGTGCTCCAGCTTCTGCGAATTGCTAAAGTTCATGCCGACTGAAGCTAAGATAAAAACATTAGTGCATAACTGTCGAAACAAAACGATATAAAAATGATTAGGTAAGAATGTGAATTTTGTGTTATGGTTGTAGTCAATCGTGTATGCGATGTAATGAAGTGACGTGATGGTATGCCGTCTTGTATGGACGAAATGCAAATGATGTCTTGTATGGACGTTGCCGTCTTGTATGGACAGAATGCAAATGACGTCTTGTATGGACGTTGCCGTCTTGTATGGACGGAATGCAAATGACGTCTTGTGTGGATGTTATCGTCTTGTATGGACGGAATGCAAATGACGTCTTATATGGACGTTACCGTATTGTATGGACGAAATGTAAATGACGTCTTGTATGGACGTTACTGTCTTGTATGGACGTTGTCTTATATGGACGGAATGCAAATGACGTCTTGTATGGACGTTACCGTCTTGTATGGACGGAATGCAAATGACGTCTTATATGGACGTTACCGTCTTGTATGGACGCAATGCAAATGACCTCTTGTATGTACGTTACCGTCTTGTATGGACGGAATGCAAATGACGTCTTGTATGGACGTTACGCTTCGCGCGACGTTACCGCTTGTGTGGGCGTTCTGCTCGCGGACGCATGCTCTTGTGGACGTTACCGTCTTGTATGGACGGAATGCAAATGACGTCTTGTATGGACGTTATCGTCTTGTATGGACGGAATGCAAATGACGTCTTGTATGGACGTTATCGTCTTGTATGGACGGAAGTGCAAATGACGTCTTGTATGGACGTTACCGTGGACGGAATGCAAATGACTTCTCCTTTGGGGTGGATAAAATGGTTTCGACCTCTATAAGTGGAGCTTTTGTATTGCAATTCATGCGTAACCAAAACTAGATGAAGTAATTATCAGATTTTTGTCAAAACTCGTGATGTGTGCCAAATCTGATATAACTTGTTCCTTCTTCCCTGTCTCATCATGTTGTCTCAACACGCATCCAAATGCGTTTTCCAACACGAATAAGTACAACATCAAAGGTCTTCCGGGTTCTGGAGGCACTAAGACCGGCGGATTAGACAAATACTCTTTGATTCTGTCAAAAGCTTGCTGGCATTCTGCCGTCCACATGGTGGCAGTGACTTTCTTCAATAACTTGAATATTGGTTCGCATATCACTGTTGATTATGCTATGAACCTACTGATGTAATTCAAGCGACCGGGAAAACTCATCACATCTTTTTGACTCTTTGGAGGAGGTAATCCCTGAATGGCTGTTATATTCGAAGGATCCAACTCTATGCCCCTTTTGCTCACGTGAAACCCAATAATTTCCCGGTTGGAACATCAAAAGCACACTTTGCAGGGTTCAACTTCAGAGTGTATCGCCTCAGCTGATCGAAAAACTTCTTTAAGTGAATCAAATAGTCTACAGACTTTCGTGACTTGATGATGACGTCGTCTACATAAACTTCAATCTCTTTAAGGATCATATCATGAAATATGGTAGTCATAGCTCTCATGTATGTGGCAACTGCGTTTTTGAGCCTGAATGGCATAACCCGGTAATAATATTGAATGTTGTTTTCTCTTCGTCTTCTTCGTCCATTAAAATCTGATGATAATCGGCAAAACAATCGATGAACGACTGCAACTTATGCTTTGCACAATTATCGATGAGTATGTGGATGTTTGGAAGAGGAAAATCATCTTTTGGACTGACCTTATTGAGAACCCTATAATCGACACAAACTCGAATCTTTCCATCCTTCTTTGCTACTGGCACAATATTAGCTAACCAAGTAGGGTACTTTGCTACTCGAATAACCTTTGCGTCGAATTGCTTATAGACCTCCTCCTTGACTCTCAAACTCAGATCATGTTTGATTTTTCTCTGCTTCACCGGAGGGCAGGACGATTCAATGGGCAACTTGTGAGAAACAATGTCTGTGCTCAGACCTGTCATATCGTCGTAAGACCAAGCGAACACATCAACATACTGCTTCAATAGGTCTACCAACCCTTCTTTCTGTACGACACTCAAATGGACGCTGATCCTCGTTTCCTTAACGACTTCATCATCTCCTAAGTTCACTGTTTCTGTTTCGTCCAGATTTGGTTTTGGCTTATCTTCAAAATGTTCTAACTCTTCGGTCAACTCTCCTAATGAAAAACTTCCTTCGGGCTCCGTTGAATTATTTTCGTTGTTTTGACTTTGTTCGCTTGTTTCATGACATGTCCCATTCTAATTATCGACAAATATATTATTTCGTATGCTGAAAGAGAAAGAAACAAAGAAAATTGATTAAACCATAACTTGTTATTTAAACTTCAAAAGAGGGAAGTAAAGCTTATATAAAATGAGTTTCTACAATTCAGACTTCAATCTGAATTGGATTATTTAATGAAAACTAATGTTAATTCTACCAAGACTCTTGGAAAAACAGGATTGGGGTAAATGTCCAATTGTTCAAGGCATCTCCTGGCTCTACTCTCCAAATGGTCTGGTCTTCTGTGTAGTCTTCCAAAGTCGCATGGCACTCTCTTCCCTTGAATGAAAAGGCCACAAGTCCTCCGCGAGATTATTTGCATCCTCCTCCTCCGATAATCGGCGGTCGTGCCTTGACGAATGAATGATTGTGGCGAATATGTCTCGCAGAGAGACTCTTCCTTCTTCTGCGATTGGATATCAATATCTCCTCGGCAGTGGGCTGATATCCGAGGCCAAAAGTGTTCTTCTTCTCCGACCGACAGGTAAACTAGCTCTGTGATCCCTCCCAAGTTTGGTCCAAGTCCTCGGCCAGGCTCGAAACCATTTCTCAGCATCTCGCATCTCTTGGGCTACCATTGTGGGAGTGCGGGGTAGTCACATTCGTCCGGCCTTGTCGACGTCCACAATTTTGTTCATATGGAAAACAAACCCATCTAGCCTTTCCATACTCTCGATGACCGGAATCGCACTTCTGGTGTTAGAGGGGTCGCTCTTGTCACCATAAACCACGACCTCATGATGGTTCCAGATGAATTTCAGGATCCGATGCAAAGTTGAAGGGATGGCTACGACCATGTGGATCCAAGGCCTTCCAAGTAGTAAGTTGTAGCACGTGGATATGTTCAATACCTGGAATTCTACCACAATCTCTGCGGGTCCAATCTCCAGTGTCAAATCAGTCTCGCCTGTGACGCCCCTCTGAGTTCCATCGAAGCCTTTCACCTTCACATGGCTTTCGCAGAGTTGGCTCCTAAAGCTTGAAGAGTCGTCAAAGGGCAAACATTAACAGCTGAACCCCATCAATCAGAACTCGAGCGATAAACTTGTATGCACATCTAACTGTTATGTTCAACGCATTATTGTGTCTCAGACCCTCAGGGGGTAGCTCACTGTCATGAAAGGTTATCTTCTGCACTTCTATAATCTGCCAGACTAATGCTGAGAAATTTTCATCGACAGTCTCGGCCGACACATAAGCCTCTTTTAATACTTCCATCAAAGCGCTCCGATTTGCAGAATTCATCAATAACGACAATAGAGAAACTTGTGTCGGTGTTTTCCTCAACTGTTCTATGACGCAATATTCCTTGGTTGACATTTTCCTCCATTCCAAAACTCTTCTACCTCTGTCTCGATCACAATCTTCTTTTGAGATACCTCTAGGGCTCGTTTGGTACGTCGCACTGGACTGTACTAATTTCATATTGGACTGTACTGTATTAATATATAATGGATGGTATTAGAGTATTAATATATAATGAATTATATTTTTTTATTTTTTTTACCGTCCAGGGGAGACCCACGTGCTAGATGGGTCTAAAATGGCGATTGGATCGCACTTATTTCTAAAAATAAATGCAATCTGCACCGAAAACGCCACCAAACGTATATTTTTGTCCAAGATACCCAACTTAATACAATGGTGGTTGCACAAAAAATGGATCGGACCGAAAAAAACCCTGGACCGAACCGGACCAGATCGAATTTTTCGGTCCTACATTTATGAAAATTCGGTCCTCGATCCGGTCTGGTTTTTTTTTCCTGGGTTTTAATGTATATTGGACCGGACCGGACCGAATTTTTCGGTCCGACCTTTCTGGAATTTCAGTCCTCGGTCCGGTTCGGTTCGGTCTGAGGGTTTTGTGCAGCCCTAAATATAGCGTACCAAACGTGCCCGTACAGTGCGTAACACCGTCCGGATCTTGTCCGTTTTTGTTTACCTCTGTTATGCTTCTCGAATGACAAACCCAGGTACTAAAAACTGACATCCGGGGCTTATAATGGCTCACCTCTACTGGCGCCCTAACCTGGGTTGTGATTGTGATGAGGGCTGAAGATCTCACTCACTCCTTCTCTCGAACTGGTACAATAGTCCCTTTCAGATCATATTCATCATCAATGGCGATCATATACATATCAGCGTCGTCGTGATTTGGCAAGGGATTATCGTTGACATTAGGGAAAGGTCCCATAAACTGAATGGCTCCCTTTTTAATTAGAGACTCGATTCTGTTCTTCTAAGCATAACAACTTTCCGTGTCATGTCCGGTGGCTCCAAAATGATATGCACAACACTTGTTCTCGTCATGCCATGGCGGGAGAGGGTTGGGAGTTCTCCCTTGGATCGGTTGCAACAAACCAACGGTTTTCAGCCTCTCGTATAGTTGGGATAACAGTTCGGCTAACGTAGAGAAAACAACATTCAATATTATTACCGGATTATGCCATTCGGGCTCAAAAACGCAGGTGCCACATACATGAGAGCTATGACTATCATATTTCATGATATGATCCTTAAAGAGATTGAAGTCTATGTAGACGATGTCATCATCAAGTCACGAAAGGCTGTAGATTATTTGATTCACTTAAAGAAGTTTTTCGATCAGCTGAGGCGATATAATCTGAAGTTGAACCCTGCAAAGTGTGCCTTCTGTGTTCCAGCCGGGAAATTATTGGATTTCATCGTGAGCAGAAGAGGCATAGAGTTGGATCCTTCTAAGATAAAGGCCATTCAGGATTAGCTCATCCGAAGAGTCGAAAAGATGTGATAAGTTTTCTCGGTCGCTTGAATTATATCAGTAGGTTCATAGCACAATCAACAGTGATATGCGAACCAATATTCAAGTTATTGAAGAAAGACGCTGCCACCAAGTGGACGACAGAATGCCAGCAAGCTTTTGACAGCATCAAAGCATATTTGTCTAATCCGCCAGTCTTAGTGCCTCCAGAACCCGGAAGACCTTTGCTATTGTACTTATCCGTGTTGGAAAACGCATTTGGATGCATGTTGGGACAACATGATGAGACAGGGAAGAAGGAACAAGCTATATACTACTTGGTGATCCCCCTAAATTAAAAGTAAATGCTAAAGGGGGTTCGAGGAGTCGCCACCTAATTATTTGGGTGAATTAGGACACCTAAATGTTAACTAAGTAATGTCAACATTAACTCCATTTAATGCTCTGCAAACTTGTGAGATTTTGGGTAAGGGTTGTTTATTATCCTAAATGGAAGATGATAGAAATGATTCGGGAAGGGATGACATCACCGGAAAATCCGGCGAGAGTGTCGGGTGTCAGCGACGGTTGCGGGTACGGGGGAGCGTAGGCGGCGATTTGGGGTAGGGATTAGTATTAGGTTTTGTTTTGTTTTTAGACTTAAGGGGTATATTTGGGTAGGAAATGGGCTGGACGAAATAGGGGTCTGGGCTGATGGGTATTTGGGCCGCGGTTTCAGGCGAGGGAATGGGCTGGGGGTTTAAAATAAAAGGGGAAGTTGGGCTGCGGGTTTGGGTATAATTTTAGGTGTTATAGTTTAATAGAAGGGGAAAAATAGATTGTAGTATAAGAGGATTTTATTGAAAGATGTTTTCTTCGCAAAAACTAAAATTATAAAGATAAAAATATCAACGTGATAATAACATAATATTAAAAAATGTTTTAGTGCTTAATATAAAATGCGATGCCATTTAACATAGAATATTAGGGAGATTATGGTTATGATGTATGATAGCAAAAATGCGGACAATAATAATAATAATATTTGAGAATAGGCGATGATATTAAATTCCTTATTTATATATGTGTATATATACGTGTGTTAAATTTGTTTTTTTTGCGGTGTCAAAAATACTTTAATTTGCCGACAAATAAATGGAAGAGGGACAAAATTGGGTGTCAACAAAGGTGTAAAATAGCAGCACATAGACTCTTAATGAATTGCATGCATTCTAGTAATGATCTACACTCCATTGTTGTCTGAGCATCTGAGTTTCTTTCACTCATTGATGTTTTTCAGGTACTGTACTGGAGGGATTAGATGCGAGATGGCATCAGCCTATATCAGGTCTAAAGGTGCCGGCTTTGAAAATGTTTTCCAGGTAAACTTTTATGAGAATCAGATCCTTTACTGCAGTTGTTTAACATTGTTGGGCTTTTCTTTGGCATTGTGGAAACTTTATGTCAATGGTTTACTTTTCAAAATCTTGTTTTAAAACCATGAAGTTGATCTTTTAAGCTTTGCCATGGTAAGACAGACATCATAATGCCTAGATGTCCATGTTTTGCTCTCTACAGATTTTCTTTGTGGAAGAACCAGATTCATTTTAAATTCTGTTTTTTTTAAAAAAAAAAAATTCCATTTTGACATTCATCAGGATCTTTGTACTGTGGGTATATTCTGGTTTACAGACTAAATAATGTTGAATGTTGATTCAAAGTATTTACTTTCCACAGCTTTATGGTGGGATACAACGATATCTGGAGCAATTTCCTGATGGTGGGCTTTTCAGAGGAAAGAATTTTGTCTTTGACCACAGGTATGGTCACTGTACTTCTAGTCACACCCTACTTGAATTCTTGGTTTCACTGATCCAGCATTCTCACTGGTGATTACGACCTCACAGTACCCGGAAACATCTTTATCCGAAATATGTGTATCTGCACTTCTTATTCAAAAAAATATGTGTATCTGCACTTCTTATTCAAAAAAATATGTGTATCTGCACTTTATCTCACAGGAAATAACCACAACATAAAAAATAATGTGGCTCTCCATGTTGGCACATGTAGGTCCTTAACTTGATTGAGCTGTACATATATATCTCCAAAAAGATGCACATTACCAAAAAAATATTTTTTTCCTGTGGCAGTATCCATGCCATAATACTCTTTTAGAAATGCTGTGCTGGGTGTTCATTTACTTCCTTTGTAGAGCATCCATAGGGGGCAACAACAACAACAACCTACCCAGCGTAGTCACACATGGTGAGGTCTGGGGAGGGTAAAATGTACGCAAACCTTACCTCTACCATGGGGTAGAGAGACAGTTTCCGATAGACCATCAACTTAAAGCAAAGCAAACCATAGCCAGTATCCATAGGAGGCATTATCAATATTTTGCCTTACATCTTTCTGGTTTTGGCAGGGTTTCAGTTGGAAGCTCAGATTCAAGAATTTTGGGTACTTGTCTTCTATGTAGTTCTCCTTTTGATGATTACTCGTCACGGAGCCGGTGCACGTACTGTAGGATGCTTGTATTAGTCTGTGATAATTGCCGGGTAAGTATCACTAGGAAGATTGATCTTGCAACCTTCTTGTTTGCATTAGATTAATTGGGTACTTAAATGTTAAAACTATTTGGTGACTCAGAAATTCAATGCATACTCTATCTTGTGAATTTGATAATTCGCGGAACAACTTTTTCAGTTGTATTTGCTTAGACTCTTGTAGGAGTTCTTCACCAAGCTTGAAGATTTTTTGACTCCATGGTTTTATTTTATTTAACTAGAAACCTTGACCAGACTGTTTCCATTGCTTGTTAGGGATTTACTTTGCGTCGGAATGTTCTTCACTATCATTAATACTTGCAGATAGGCAGTGGTATAGGAGTGCTTGCGACAGAAAGATGTGTAACAAATGAAAGGCAAGTTTTATAAGACGTCTGTGAAACCCACAATCTTTTATGGGAATGATTGTCTTAGAAATGCGAACACCAAGATAGGCTGTTGTACAAGATTGGATAAAGTTAGAAATGATTACATCCGGCAATGAGCTCAAGAAGCACATATAGAGGATAATATGAGGAGGTTGCATGAAATGATTTGGCCATTTCCAACATAGACCTCTACATTCACATGTCTTGGTGATACAACACTATAGTTATTGACAATGATAAAAGGGTATGAGAAATCCATTATTTCCAGTTTTGGAACTCGTTGTATAATAGCCCTGCTCCTCTATCTTTCATCACTTAAAAACTCGGCTTAGTTCACCAAAATGGATTCAGACCCATGATGTTTACCTACCCTGTAGGTGGTCTCTAATTTAAATTAGAATGAAAGGGGTCTGAATAGAGGGTGCTAGTAGCTTGGATGTTTACCTACCCTGTAGATGTTTACCAATTTACCATATTTTTCTGACCCTTTCAATCAATTTCATATTTGGTCTGAATTGAGCTATAGGATTATCATTGTTATGTCTTACTTGAGTTTCTCATTCAGAAAATACTCCTTTGTTACTTGAAAATCCATGTTTTTCATTGGCTGTTTACCTACCCTGTAGATGTTTACCAATTTACCATATTTTTCTGACCCTTTCAATCAATTTCATATTTGGTCTGAATTGAGCTATAGGATTATCATTGTTATGTCTTACTTGAGTTTCTCATTCAGAAAATACTCCTTTGTTACTTGAAAATCCATGTTTTTCATTGGCTGTTTGAAGTTTTTTTCTTTCTCCTCTCTCATTTCTCTTCTTTCAACCAGAAACCCCCCACGATGACCTACCGGCGACCAGGCCCCACCGCCATATAGCGGCCAACCTCCATCGAGGACCGGCGACCAGGTATCAACCCTACCCTATTTTGTTCTTCTGTTCATTCGCCAACGTACGACACAGGTCCACCACCACCAACCGCCGACGCTGCGCGGTACGTCGACTACCGGCGACCAGGTACACAACTTTTACTGAAGTTCTCTGTTTTCCTCTCTTTTCTTGTCTCTTTCTCCCACCGTGGTTGTATCGTCGTCAACGACCTCTGACCATCGACGCTGCAAGGCACGCGAACCTCAGGCGGCAAGGTACGCCGCCGGTCCCTCTCTCTTTCTTTTACTCCCTCTCTTCTCTGTTGCGATCTGTCCGCCGGAACCGGCGACCGGAGTTGTACCGTCACCGGTGACTTCGGGTCCTCAGGCTCAAAACAGAAACCCTACATCGAATTGAGGGCAGGTGTACATAGCTACGCAAGTTTTCGGAAATTTCCGATGGTGAACAGTAACTGTCGGCGGTGAAAAAGCAGAAGACATGCATTTGCACAACTAAATAGCAATTTTTGGGCGGCAAGCAGGTTAGATTCACCTAGAATTGGTACCTCCGGGTGACAGTATTCATCCTTTTACCTTACCTTCGTAGTTACATTGTGCCGACTTTGTTGTATTTGTATATTTACTTTACATTCTTGCCATTAATTCGTGTTTTAGCAACGAGTGTGTTTGCGCACTATTCCTTGCTTGTTTGAGGAGTAGTAGCTGATTAGCCTATAGCTGCCTTAGTGGCTCTGACGACAGATGATAGACTAGGGTAATGATCTCGATAGGGGGCGAGGGTTGGGGGCAGTGCTAGGCTGAGAATAGGGTCTTAGAACATTGGGACTTTAACAGAAAAATTCATAGAGCTAGTTAAAATTCTTAAGACGAAGAGGATTAATATAGCATGTGTCCAGGAGACCAGATGGGTGGGACCTAAGGCTAAGGAAGTGGATGGATACAAGTTATGGTTCTCTAGTAAATCGGGGTATAGGAATATGGTAGACATTTTGGTAGACATCGAGCTAAGGGATCCGGTGGTAGAGGTTATGAGGGTCAACGATAGGATGATAGCGATTAAGCTGATAGTTGAAGGGTCTTATGAACATTATTAGTGCTTACGCACCGCAGACGAACTTGGCTGAGGAGGAGAAAATACGCTTTTGGGAGGATTTGGATGAGGTGGTGGCAGGTGTACCATCCACAGAGAAGTTATTTGCGGGAGAGGATTTCAATGGTCATATCGGGGTACTTCCAGGGGACTACGACGTGCATGGAGGCTATGAGATCGGGGACAGGAACGGGGGAGCCGTCACACTTTTGGAGTTCGCTAGAGCTTTTGGGTTGGTGATAGCTTTTGGTGATGGATTTGGAGATTAGGATAGAGAGGAAAAGAAGGATTGTAGATGACAGGTGGAAGATCAAATGGGGGACTTTGACCATGGCGAGTGCAAAGGAGACGGGGGAGAGGTTGATGGGCAAGGGGGCTTGGGGGAGTAGTGGGTACACGACCAGTATGTGGGATAGAACGACTAGTTGCATTCGGGAAGTGGCTGGAGAAGTGTTGGGGGTCTCGAGGGGTAGTCGTGGTGGGCATCGAGGGGATTGGTGGTGGAATGGTACAGTTCAAGTGAAGGTGGATGCGAAGAAAGTGGCGTATACAAGGCTAGTAAAGAGTGAGGGTGAGGTGGAGAAGTGGGCGAATAGGGAACTGTATAAGATGGCGAGGAAGGAGGCAAAACTAGTAGTCACGGCGGCGAAAACAACGACTTTCGAATGCTTATACATTGAATTAGAGGAAAAAGGCGGGGAGAGGAAGCTGTACATGCTAGCCAAGGCGAGGGAGAGGAGGGCCCACGACTTAGATCAAATGAGGTGCATCAGGGACGAGGACGATAAAGTATTGGTGGATGACGCGCATATTAGGCAGAGGTGGCAATCCTACTTCCATAAACTCTTGAACGAAAAAGAAGATACAGTCATTGTGTGGGAAGAACTGGAGCATTCGGCAGTACGGATTTCCCATCAGAGAGCATTAAGATCGGCGAGGTTAAGGAGCGGTTCGCACGCGCGGAAGAGCGGCCGCCGGATGAGATCCCAGTTGATTTTTGGAAGTGCATAGGCTGGGCAGACGTGGAGTGGCTGATTGAGCTGTTCAACGTCATTTTTAAGACGGTGAGAATGCCCGAAGAATGGAGGTGGAATACTATGGTTCCTATGTACAAGAACAAAGGTGATATCCAAAGTTGCAACAACTATAGGGGTATCAAGCTATTGAGCCACAATATGAAAGTTTGGGAAAGGGTTGTGGAGATGAGGGTGCGACGAGGCGTGTCTATTTTCAAGAATCAGTTCGGATTCATGCCGGGGCGTTCGACTACAGAAGCCATCCATCTTATTAGGAGATTGATAGAGTTGTATAGGGAAAGGAAGAGACTTATGTATTGTTTTCATCGACCTCGAGAAGGCATACGATAGAGTCCCTAGAGAGGTTCTCTGGAGGTGTTTGGAGGCTAAAGGTGTACCAGTGGCGTACACTAGGGTGATCAAGGATATGTATGATGGAGCAAAAACCAGAGTACGGATGGCAGGAGGAGACTCAGGGCACTTTACTGTGATGATGGGGCTACACCAGAGATCATATCTTAGCCCATTCTTATTTGCCTTGGTCATGGATGGACTGACGCGACAAATCTTCCAAACCTCCATGGTATATGTTATTCGCAGATGACATAGTTCTGATTTATGATACTCAGAATGCAGCGAACGATGGTGGAGGTTCGAGGCGCACTCGAGTCTAAAGAGTTCAGCCGAGTAAGACCAAGACATGCACGGAGTGCAAGTTCAAGAACGAGAGCTGGCGCAGACAGACGGAAGTAAGGCTTGAGACTCAGGTCATCCCGAAGCAAGAAAGCTTCAAGTACCTCGGGTCTATTATTCAATTGAGTGGAGAGATTGATGATGATATCACACATCGTATTGGGGCAGAGTGGATGAAATGGAGGCTTGCATCTGGAGTCTTGTGCGACAAAAAAAGTGCCACCAAAGCTAAAAGACAAGTTTTATAGGGCGGTGGTTAGACCGACTATGTTGTATGGAGCGGAACGTTGGTCAATCAAGACGTCACACACCCAAAGGATGAGAGTGGCAGGGATGAAGATGCTAAGATGGATGTGTGGGCATACGAGAAGGATATAATTAGAAATGAAGATATACGGGGCAAAGTTGGAGTAGCCTCGGTGAAGGATAAGATGCGTGAAGCAAGGTTGAGATTGTTTGGGCATGTGCTTTGGAGACACACGAATGCCCCAGTGCGGAGGTGTGACTTGTGAGAGATTGGCTATGGACGGATTCAGGAGGGGTATAGGCAGGTCGAAGAAATATTGGGGAGAGGTGATTAGACGGGATATGGAGCATGCGAGACTTACTGAGGACATGACCTTAGATAGGGGGTTGTGGAGGACACATATTAGGGTAGAAAGGTAGTAGGTAGTCGAGCATAGTCCTACTTACGCTCACAATCTGGTAGGGTAGGGTTATTAATATAGGCATGCCTAGCAGACCATACGAATAGGTGTAGTGCTTCTTTATAGCCTTTTATAGCCATATATCTCATGCTATACACTCAGTAATGTACTTGACTTATTCCATTTATCTGCGTGAGTATTGCTTCCTCTCCAGGATGCACTATCATGGCATATTCGAGTTTGCTATCATCATTTTCTTACTGCTTTATTGCTTTAAAGCTTTAGTTTTTGGAATGGGTCTGACCTTGTTTTTCTGTCTTGTTGTTTTTCTATTTTTCTGTTTTTTGTTTTCTGTTTTTGCTTTTGTTCTGTGTTGTCTGAGTCGAGAGTCTCCCGGAAACAACCGCTCTACCTACCAAGGTAGAGGTAAGGTTTGTGTACACTACCTTTTCCCAGACCCCACATTGTGAGATTTTACTGGATATGTTGTTATTGTTGTAGTCCTTTAGTTGTTATGTTCTTAACCGATTATGCAAGGTGAGAATGTATACCATAAAGTATCTATAAACATCGACACAAATAAATAAAGGAAAGTAGACTAGCTGCAGAATGCTTGTGTAGTACTTGAACTTTTATTGCATGGTATATATGGAGTGATGAGGGCATGGAGCATTTCTCTTTGATGGTTAACTGGTAGATTTCGACCAATGATTTTTGCCTTGGATACCTCTCTAGGCCTATCTGGTGAGAAGTTTTAGCATTATTTCACTTCTTCCCATCAAAAACCTTGATGATGGACATGCATACGTAGTAAGTATTTTTGGGTTGATTTTCCTAAATAATTGATGACTAAGGGTCTAGCTTTGCTTCTATGTTGTTTGGACTCCTGGTGAACTATTAAATAGCTGTGTTTCAGTTAGATGTACCTGATATGTGGCTGGGCTAACTAGTACTGCAGTTACCTTCACTTTTCGTTTCATCTGCTTTATATTTTTATATATCCCACAAAGGGTGACCTCTTCTCTATATAGCAATCAACTTTAAAAAAACAAATTAATTTAATAATATTGCTTTATATTGTTTGAATTTGATGTGACTTGTATGTACCTTTTTCAAATATTCTTAGTTCCAAGTAATACATTATTACTTCAACATAATGGTCTTGTCTCAACCATCTTGGAAGTCAGCTATGTTTGGTCAATTTGGGATAAAAGGAGTATTTCCTTTTCGATTGTTTTATCATCTTATCTTTTCTTCACCTCTCTCTTCCTTTTGTAAACGTTTCTCCTGTCTTGCAGGAGAAGGATTCTTCTTATGTTTGTGAACTGTGCCAGAAAAACAGCCAGTGCATTCAGCCAACTTCAGCAGAGTTTGACAACTCAGTGGAAATATCAGAAGTCGGGGAGCTTGAAGCTGTCTCTACCTCAGATAGAATAGCACTATCTCCTTTGGTTTCAGGTAATAGAATGGTTTCTAGTATTGACTTTCGAGTTCAGATTTGCTTGCAGTCTTTGAACTTTGATCTAGACGAGGCTGTATGACTATCCAAAAATAGTAGTTTAGATATGCACCTATCAATTTTGATTTAAGCCATGCTGTTTGACAATCCAAAAATACTATAGTACACCTTCTAACATTGTCCTGTTTCCTTTATTCCTCATGGCTCAGTGTTTGAGATTGTTTCTCGAGTCCCACAGTTTGTTGCCAGCACAAACATATTTAGGATAACTGATTCAGGGATATTCTTTTATACTTCTTTCCTCCTGCTTGGTGTTTCAAGGCACTCTTGACATTATATTGAGGAACACACTGCAGGACCCAAGACATTGCGGAAACTGAGAATTCTTTGCCTTCATGGTTTTCGCCAGAATGCTTCTGGTTTCAAAGGCAGAACTGCATCTTTAGCCAAGAAACTCAAGAGCGTTGCTGAGCTTGTTTTTGTGGATGCACCCCATGAATTGCCTTTCATTTATCAAATTCGTCAAAACTGCGATTCTGCATCAGAAATGGAAAATAACTGTCCACCTGCAGATAGTTGCCATAAAAAGTTCTCATGGTTAGTTGCACCTGATCACAAGGGGGAGAACGATTCTGATTGGAAGATAGCTGATAGTCCATTTGACCCTCTTCAGTACCAGAAACAAACTGAAGGTTTCGACAAATCAATTGCATATTTAAAAGACTTATATTCTAAAGCAGGCCCGTTTGATGGGATATTGGGTTTTTCACAAGGAGCTGCAATGGCCGCTTTAGTTTGCCTGCATCAACAGAAGCTAAAAGGAGAGATGGAATTCAGATTTGCGATACTGTGCTCCGGATTTGCTGTCAATATGAACAATTGTCAGCAGGGTTCAATCAATGTTCATTCCCTTCACATATTTGGCAACAACAAGGGTAATGATAGGCAGATAGAGAACCAAGCTAGTAGACACCTTGCTACTGTGTTCGAGAATGGCTGCTCTGTTGTTATTGAACATGACTTTGGTCATATAATTCCTACAAGACCTCCATATATAGATCAGATAAAAGATTTCCTCAAGCGTTTCCTGTAAGATAGCATTTGCCTAACCTAACTCAAGCTTCTAGTCGTTCATCAATAGAGTCTTGATGCACACCCTGTTTTGATGTAAAAGATTTGGGATTATGCTAGCTTGTACCCTATGCTGTAATTTGTAAACTATTAATCAGAGTCCCTGTTACAAAGGTGTGTAATTTTGTTCTCGAGATCACATCATTTCCGAAGCACAGTTGTCTATAACAACACTTTTCTTTTTTAAAATGTATGATGGGCTTGCCCCTTTATTCTATTCCACTTAAATATCAGATTTTTGTCAAAACTCGTGATGTGTGCCAAATCCGCACATCATAGGTTGCGCTCTTACCACTTGACCAAAGTCCTATACATTGTCCTCAAGATCATATCATCCATCTCCTGTTTGTTACTTCAAAAAAGAATATGGATAGGAGCAATCCCGATTCTATCTTATTCGTAGATGACTTGTATGCTTTTCTAGAAAAATGTAGGAAAATTCTTTTCATTCTCTCTTTCAATGAGAAAATATGACAATGATATTTATATGTTGAAGTGAAAGCTGGCTTGTACTAAAATTAAGAAGCAAAAGACAATTAAGTCATGAAAATACCCTCCCCCGAAGAAAGAAAGAGAACGAGGGGTAAAATGTTAGAGATGAAGGTAAAAGTGAGAGCTTTCTGCCGTTTCACCAAAAATAAGGGTGCAAATCTGAAATATCTGGACGACAGTATACAATAAAATAGGTGGCTACTGCAAAATATAAGAACTCATAGGGACCGTCCTTAAACCCCAGTTCTGAAAGCACCTGCAACAATCCTAAGACGAAAACGAAGCATGCAGATTTTCAGAAGAAACCCACTTTACAGAATCTCCTCAAGATTCCTCCTTAATCAAGTTCGTTATTTTATCTCTTCCTCTGAACCTTGTCTTTTCACTTCCAAAGTAGACCCAATCTTTTCTTGGTTATATTAATAGTGTAATATGTTTTGGGATATTGCATGTCTTGCGCTCCTTGTATTTCTAAATGGGGTTGAACCTTTGGTTCATAACTACTTATATATATCTGTAGTTTGATATTCAAAACTTTCACCCAATTTCCTCCTCTTTATAATTTTTTCTCCTGACTACTTTAGTTGTGGTAATACAGTGCAGTTTCCCCCTTTCTTAGGTCAAACTATCATTTTTGAGTTGATTTCTGATATCTAAATTTAATTAAGTCTTTTTTTTCTAATTCATTTTGTTTTGGTTTGCTGCTGATATCTTATGAATTGGATGTTATAGGTAGTTAAAACCAGTGCATATTCTACCAAGAAAATTTATGATGCCGGTCAGCCGACTGCTGCCACTCACCCTCAGGTACTTCTACTCTGCATTTGTAGCATTGGTATTTGGTAACACGGAATTAAGGGCTGTTGACATTGAAGAAAGATAAAAAATGAGTAAAATTTAAATTCTTCTTTTGGTGGAAACTTTTTGTAAAATGAGTAATTTTTTTTTGGTTGTTATGTCACTGCATGCAGTTAATGAAGGAAGGGGAGATTACTCCTGGAATTACCAGTGAAGAATACATGCAGAGAAGGAAGAAATTATTGGAGTTCCTTCCGGAGAATAGTTTAGCTATTGTTGCAGCGGCTCCTACAAAAATGATGACTGATGTTGTACCTTACAATTTTAGGCAGGATGCTGACTATTTATACATCACTGGATGCCAACAACCTGGTGGTGTCGCAGTTCTAGGGCATGACTGTGGTTTATGCATGTTCATGCCAGAACCGAGCCTCCAGGTACTTCAGGAACCATTCACTTGCTTCATTCTTGTTGACAAGAAGCTGTTAATAAGATAAAAGATTCGTCATATTTATACAACAAGTTATCTCAATTTACTAACATTTTTCTTTAGATTCTTCTACTATGGTTTTATGGTTAGTATACATTGTAGCAAGTTAAAGATTGCTTCCATTGTAAAAGTCAAAAAGTATTTCTAGGACGTTCTTTGGCAAGGAGAAGTGGCTGGAGTTGATGCAGCTCTACAGATATTCAAGGCTGACCTTGCTTACCCTATTAGCAGATTGCCTGAGGTAAATTCTTTTAAAGATCATATCTCCAACTGCAAATAAGTTTGATATTCTTGTTAGAAGCAAATACCTCTCACACTGAGAAGTAATAGGGTATAGGTCTGTTATTCCATTCAATAGGACAACAGAGTACTTTATCAAAAAGGGAATGGGAACCCTATTTATCTTCCCTCCTCTTGATTATAGAAATTTATGAAAGAGAATTGGTCCTATGAAAGATGGCTGATAGATACTCTTTGACTGTTGATGCAATTCTTAGAATGTATTGCTGTTCAAAACACCTTCTTTTTCTCTTCTCTTGCCTGGAAAAAGTATTGTTTTCCTCCTTTAATACGTGTAAAAGGTATAAAGGGAACAAAGTGGACCAAATGTCAAAGTTTTCACATATATTGAAGTCGGGCTTGCCTTATTACTATAACATCATGTTTGATAGGACCTATCACTGGGTGTGGCTTTTACTCATAAATTGGAAATCAAGCATGCATCATCTTAGTATCGGTTGAGAATATAATATTATGAGCATGAAATTGAAGAGTGAAGGTTAACACTTTGCGTTAAGGAAAGTGGTCAGTATTTTCCAAATGGGACTAGGATGATTTACACAGAGGGAATATTTTTTGGGTTGCTGTATTTGGCTGGTTAACCACTACCACAGAATGACAATTAGTATTTAAATTGACAACAAGGAAGATGTATATATGACTGAGTGTTATTTGTAGAGAACCATATTATGGTGTAGGTTCTCTACTTATTGGATACCACTTGCATATGAGAGCTTAAATACGGCAACATCGATAAATTCTTACCTTATAGAAAAAAAACAGGAAATGAAGATGTGATGCCCATATCATGATTATCTCTTGCTAGCAAGGAAATTATGTCAATTATTTCATTCTAAGTTGTCTTTCCTGTACATGGATTCAGTGTACTGACTTTATTTCACTTGCTCCATGTTACAATTTCTCTTTTCTCTAATTTTTGCGGGACTTGTTAGATGCTCTCTAGGATGATAGAAAGTTCTTCCACTGTGTTCCATAATGTGAAGACAAGGACTTCATCTTACATGGAACTAGAGGCCTATAGAAAAGCAGTCAACAATTGCAAAGTGAAGGATTTCTCTGTTTACACTCATGAAGCCCGATTGGTGAAGTCTCCGGCAGAGCTTAAATTGATGAGAGATTCTGCATCGATAGCCTGCCAGGTAATTGTAGTTCTTTCATTTTTGTCAGGTTCATGGATCAGAGTGCTTGCTCTTACTCACGTAGGTTCATTTTCTGATTGGACATGGAAAACGTCTCTTAGTTATATTAATGGAAAGATCGAGTGCAGCTGACTTAACTTTCGTATGTTCATTTGTTTTCTTCTGAAATTGATACTCTTCTCACAGTTAACATGTGACTAGGGTATTGAGACACCACCGAGCTTTTTTCAAACTTGTAAAAAACATTATTTGCAGATCAGCTGATAGCATCTTAAAGTAACACGTTTGTCATTTTATTGTACACAATTTTTTCTTTAAAAGGTAAAGTAGGTGTTTGCATTTCCCTTTATTTCCTCTTCTTCTTTCATGTCAAGGTGGGGTCTTCAGGTTGAAGATACTACATTTCTGAAGATCCAAAAGTTATTCACAAAAGGAAAAATGGTACAGCTAAAAGGATCACCAATCGAAAAGAAGACCGTTTTTTATATTCCGAAAAGTTGGAGTCCGTACTTGCTTATTTGGGTCAGCATATTCTTCCTCCAATTGTGACGGAACATTGCTTGCATGTACAATCCTTTCTTTGATAATGTGCTTCTGTGTTTATTAGTTCAGAAGCTCTAGGCATGCTTAAAGAAAAGATGTGTATGTACTACCCCCGTTCATCCTATTTCACAATCATAATATGCAGTTGTCTTGCAATATAGTTAGGAGTTATATGGGAGTGTAGATATTTTCCTCTCACTAGTTCATATTTTCCTCTTACTAGTTCAGTCCTTATTTATACTCTATAAAAGATAGTTTTTGTTTCTTGATGTTTTAATGTATATGTTTTTGGTAGGCGCTTATCCAGACCATGTTGTACTCGAAATTGTTTCCTGATGAAGGAATGCTGTCAGCCAAATTCGAATATGAATGCAGAGTTAGAGGTGCCCAAAGAATGGCGTAAGTTTTTTTTCTTGTATTATCTTTGGAAGTTTGTATGTAGAGAGGGGAGCGACTTGCAATTTCTAAGTATCTTAGTCTAACATGTGTTGCAGCATAACAAATCAAAATGCCTTTAAGACCTCATGTCTAAACATGCAATTGATTTTTTTCTTTCTATTCTCCGTTTCTGATAGTTTTGCTTTTCGTGACTGTTTTCCTTTTTTTGTCATACTTCTGGCTGAGATCGTTTCGAGGATTATACATTTTCCTCTTCCTGTTCCGCAGGTTTAACCCTGTCGTTGGTGGAGGACCAAATGGCAGTGTCATTCATTATTCTCGTAATGACCAGAAAGTATGTTTAGTATCTTCAAGCGCAGTTGGATTTGAATATAATGCATATTGAATACTACTATCTAATTTGTTGATTTAACAGATTGAAGATGGGGCCTTTGTTGTTTTGACAGATTAAAGATGGTAACCTTGTCTTGATGGATGTTGGATGCGAGCTCCACGGTTATGTCAGTGATCTTACTCGTACTTGGCCACCCTTTGGCAAATTTTCTCCCGTTCATGTAAGTATCAGATCCATGAGTTTCTTAAGTCCCCCCCCCCCCCCCTTTGCAAACTCAAGTCAAAGCCCAGTCCTGTAGGTGAAGACCCTATTAGCTGATCAAAGTCCGACAACCTTCCATTTCAGAAGGAATACCCCAAAAGTCTACCAAGAACAGTCTAGAAAGACAAACAGCAAAATGAAAACCATCAGGTAGTGTATCCTAGTTGTGGGATTATACAGGGTATGTTGTTGTTGTTGTAGTGTCCTAGCAGCTAGCTTCACCCCCAGATGGATTCCATACTACTGCATCTTTCTCCAGTGGAGAAGTTGCATTGATCTAGAAAGGTCAAACTGTTGACATCGCCATATGTTTTCAAGATTATGGTTGTCAAGTACTTTACTACTAGGGAAATATATGATAGTCCTGGGTCCAGTGAAAATAGAATGCGACTCACAATTTGGTAACTTTTTTCATCAGATTTCTTAGTCAATGGAAACAAAATCACAGCTTAAACCATAACAGACATATTCCAGATTTTTTAAAACATTCTATTATCTTTACTAGATAGCTCTCTAATCTCGAGTTTTCTTGCTGATAAATATGAAGAGATTCCCGTAATGGTTTAATAACTGCCTTCATGTTTTACCAACATCTGTAACCAAGCTTTTCTTTTCTCATTGTGGAGAGATGTCCATGAATTTTCCAAAGATTTTCTTTTCAGCTGTTTCTATACTAGATGAATATGCTGAAAATTGTTTAGATCAAAGGTAGTAATGAAGAGGAGCTTATGCAGGTAAAGATATAAAATGGCTCTGTGTTCCACCCATCGATCAATCATGAGCTCTAGTTTAGTGAAGACCACCCAGAATAACTAGGTATATCTTCTCAGTCTGGATCCTGAGATTCTGCTTTCTATGTGTAGTAGATGTATCCCATGGGCACCTATTCTGAACACTCTTAGCTCCGGTGCTAATCTAGCACCCTGCAAGCTAATTTTTTAGCTAGACTATTTGCTCAACTCTAGGCTTCCTCCAAATTTTAGAAACACTAATTGTCTATCACCAATTCTGAAGTGTGAAGCACCTTTACCCTAGGAGGGAAAAAATCTGGCCAGACAATGTTTCTCACATGAGAATTTTCCCATCATATGCCCATTGACAACCACTGAATTTTGGGCACATAGGATCCAATGATTCGGCGCCAAGACTTACCCCCCTCGATTCTAATATGTTGGAACCCTTACTACACATTGAAGACTTTCAAAAGCTAGATACTTCCTCTGTCCCAATTTATGTGGCACTGTCTCCTTTTTGGTCTGTCCTCAAAAGAATGTCACATTTTCATATTTAGAAACAATTTAACTTTATGAGATGATTGACAACCACACATTTATATAAGACTTGTTTTGGACCACACATTTCAAAAGTCTTCCTTTCTTTCTTAAACTCCGTGTCAAGTCAAATGGTGCCACATAAATTGGGATGGAGGGAGTATTAATTTCCAGCACTTTAGTTGGTGGTATGAATTCTGAATCTTAATTCCAGATCCTCAATGGTCTGATTTCAATCTGGATGTGAAAATGAGAATGATAATAAAATCCCTTCTTATTAAAAGACAAAATCTTGATTTTACTTCTTCGCTACAGATTATGCTTGAGGAAACTTGATATGTTTTTCAACTGCTACTTTTCTGTGATATAATCTCTATACGCATTTATTGTCTGGAACTTGTTGATAAGCTCCAAGACTCGATCTGTACCTTTCAGGAGGAACTTTATGATCTTATTTTGGAGACAAACAAGGAATGCGTGGAGATGTGCAGGCCTGGCACAAGCATCCGAGAAATACACCACTACTCGGTACTATTTTAATTAATCCATCTCGTAACTTATTTTGTTTTATATTCCAGGGGAGGGTGGGAGTAGGATTTTTTTTGGCCTTTCAACTTTCACAGTCTTAGATCCAGTTATATTGCCAAGTTACATTGGTATTCCAGTCTCAGTGATCTAATTTTGGATACAGTTGTTAAGACCATAGTGTTACTTTCTGTTTTGCCTAATTGTCAAGTTACGCTGATTTCCACCTCCCGTTGCGAATATCAATGAAGCTTCGAGGTTTTCATTTATATGAGCCAAGGGAAATGAGGTTTGATGGTATTTTCAAAGATATGGACAAATTAAATTCCTTTTAAGCCTTTTGAGTTTAGTGATGTTGGGGAGAGACAGATCCAAGGGGAGGTGCCGTGGTGTATGTTATTCGCAGACAACATAGTACTGATTGATGAGACTCGCAGCAGAGTGAATGCTAAGCTGTAGGACTAAGACAAAATACTTGGAGTGCAAGTTCAGTAACGGGAGCGACCATGAGACAAGCGTGGATGTGAGGCTTGGTACTCCGGTCATTCCAAAGAAAGGAAGCTTCAAGTACCTCAGGTCTATTATCCAAAGGAATTGAGAGATTGATGACGATGTCACACAACGTGTTAGGGCAGGGTGGATGAAATGAAGGCTCGCATCTGGAGTCTTGTGTGATAAAATGTGCCACCAAAACTTAAAGCCAAGTTCTATAGGGTGGTGGTTAGACCAACTATGTTGTATAGGGCGGAGTGTTGGCTAGTCAAGACTTCGCACATCCAAAAGATGAAAGTTGCGGAGATGAGCATGCTGAGATGGATGTTTGGGAATACAAAGAGGGATAGGATTAGAAATGATGATATCTGAGACAGAGTGGAAGTGGTCTCGGTGGAGGATAAGATGCGGAAAACGAGGTTGAGATGGTTCAGGCATGTGCAGAGTCGAAACACGGATGCCCCAGTACGGAGGTGTGAGAGGTTGGCTATGGACGGGTTCAGGAGAGGTAGAGGTAGACCGAAGAAATATTGGGGAGAGGTGATTAGACGGGATATGACGCAGATGCAACTTACTGAGGACATGGCCTTAGATAAGAGGTTGTGGAGGACACAAATTATGGTAGAAGAGTAGTAGGCAGTTGAGCGTAGTCCTACCTATGCTTACAAACTGGTAGTTGTAGTATTATTAGTGTAGGCCTGCTTAGCCTATCATACTAGTAGACACAATATTGCTTTATAGTCTCCTGTCGTTTGATTTCTGTTGTTATGTGTTCTTTAGTGTACTTTGTTTATCTTATTTACCTACGTTAGTTACTGCTTCTTTTTTAGAATGCGCTATCATGGCTTATTCGCTTTTATTACCATCATTTTCCTTTAAATTTCTTGTCCGGGTCTGACCGTTTTTCTTGCTTTGCTTGCGCTTGCTTGTGCTTGTCTTGAGCCGAGGGTCTTTCAGAAACAGCTCCTCTACCTTGGTCTGCGTACATTTTACCCTCTCCAGATCCCACGTTGTGGGATTTCACTGGGTATGTTGTTGGGGAGAGGCAAATGCCTGTTGTTTGCCTCTACCTTGATTTGAAAATAGTATCTCTTCGCCCCATTTCTTCATATGTGATGAATGGTAATGCTTCGGTAAAGATAAGCATGTAAGGTTATGGTTAAAGTTGTCTAATTTATGTAGTGTGCTTTGGTAACTGATTCTCAGTGAAGGGTAGCATTACTTGGTTAATGCAAATGATGGTTTGCTTTATTACACAAGGGTCTTTCTTTGTCTTTGTTGTTAGGGCAACTGTTGAAGGTCTTATTATTGTTCGAGATATGGGGTATATAATATATGTTCTGTAGTGAGTAATTGCCCCATATCGGCACAATCTTTTCTTTAGATACTTCAAGGAGTGCAAAAGTGTCATTCTTGTTTTTATTTTGATGTGGGACAGGTAGAAAAGCTGCGAAGAGGATACAAGGAGATTGGAATACTAAAAAATGATCGGCGTGGAAGATATGAGATGTTAAATCCTACGAATATAGGTTATTCCTTTAATCCCTTAGTCTTCCGCTGCAGATATAAGAACAACTCATGTGCAATAGCAGCCGAACTTGCTCCCTTTCAGATTGTCCTCTCAGTTGCTATTCCTATTGTGTTTTTTGCTGAAAAGATAAATGATTTTTTGCACCACTGACCATCTCTGAATGAGTTTGGTTTGCCAATCATATTTCCAGGTCACTTTCTAGGAATGGACGTTCATGATTCTTCTACAATTGGATATGATCGACCTCTTAAACCTGGTGTAGTAAGTTTCCTCCCTCACCCATGATTGCTTTGATTTCTGAAAATGATTGGGGAGGTGCGAGGTGTGCAAAATAAATTGGTTGTCATTCTTTTGAAATCCGCCTCGCGAATGAGCACCAGTGACTTGTTCATTTGGAAACAAATGAGATTTGCCTTTATGCTCAAAATGATCAGATGAAATTATACAAAGGTAATAGTCAAGGAAAAAATTGCCTGGGCATTATTTAGACATTTGTAAGCTCCTGCTTCCTCTGGTGGTTTCTACATTTAACCTTGATGAAGCACTGATTGGTACGAAGAACCCCTGACCACATAAATAGACTAGTCCTTTTGATGTTAGCTTCTAATTACTTGTGATTTCTGCAAGAACTTCTAATCAGTCCTCATTGACTTTTATATGTAGGTCATCACAATTGAACCAGGAGTATACATCCCATCGTGCTTTGATTGTCCAGAAAGGTATACTTTTTACTTCATCAAATTGATGTTATGCATCAGATTACTGTATCTTAGATCATCCTCGAGTTCTTAGAGATTCTCGGTTTATTGAACTGGGTCTATCTGCCAAATTATGTTGTGGTGGGTGGATGAAGAATTACTCTTTTATGCACAAAAGATAAGAGAGAATCATATGATTCGTAACCTATTTGTTCTTAGAGTAGTAACCTGTAACAGACTAGCAGTAGTAGCCATTTTGAGTGGTTGTACAAAGGAGTCCCAGTTAGGTTGGGGTTTCAGTGAATGACTAATGGCTAATTGTATGTTCAACCAAGAATGGATCAGCAACTTTTACTTCGAAACTTCTTTTGCGGATTTTAAAAAAATTCCACACCTCAAAAGAAATACTCCATGTAGGAATGACATTTTCAGGTGGTCCCATTCAAGGGAAGATGGTTGCTTTTGTCATAAATCTTTGAGAGAAAGAACTATTGCTAAATTGAACTAAGTAGCTGTTTATAAATTTCTGCTGTCTGGTGATTCATCTGTAGTTGAGGAGCTAGATTATTGATTCATTATTCTCTTACCCACATTAAGGAAAAAAAGTGCGCTTGTTTCCCTAGAATTCTTTATTTACTCACTTTCTATATGTTAAATTGTCTATAATCACTTCTGTCATTCAGGTTCCGAGGCATTGGGATTAGGATTGAAGATGAAGTCCTTATTACAGAATCAGGTTATGAGGTATGTCTACATAAATCGTTCAATTGCTTCAAGTACCAGTCCATATAACCTCTGACCCTTTGATCATGTCCGAAACTTATTAGCACTCAAGACCTAATTAAGTTGGTTTTATGGCATTGCAAGTAGAGGCCAGATGCTCAATGAATCTTTAGCCATAGTTCTAACCATTATGCCAATTTTTTCCTCTCTGGATACAGGTACTTACTGCTTCCATACCGAAGGAAATTAAACACCTCGAGTCCTTGTTGAACAACTTTGGCAGGGGAAGTGGAATAGACACTAGAGCTGCTCTCAGTTAGTTTTGCCTTTAAATTCTCCAAGTTACGACACAGCATTTGCAGCACCGGAATCCAAGTGATTATCAATATGCTTGTTTTCTTCAGAAATTTATACGTGCTCCTTATTCTTCACAGCCATTTCTACTCACTAGCAAGAACGTGGATCGTTGAAATTTGATGTTCAAGTGTTAAGTAATAATTTATGTGATTAATTATCATTTTCTAATAAGGATAATTGCATTGACTTATACTCCTATAGAGTAAGTAGTATGAGTTGAAGGAGGCATTTGAAAGCAATTCTTTATCATACAGTGTTGTCTTTTTGCAGTTGAATATTTTCTAAATATCATAGTTATATGTACACATAGGATTCGTTTTCTAAAGGAAGGTTCAAAATTAACCCCTAAAACTACCAAGAAATGCTAATTTCTTCCCCTTAATTTTGCTTTAGGGATAATGGAACTTAAGTAGTTACTCTGTTTGTGCTTTGCACGGATCGATGAATTTCTTGTATTCAAATTGTATGTGGTTCCTTGGTGGGAAGGAAGAGATTTCTTGAATGGAAAAGGAGTTAGCAGTTACCCTAATAACAGTAATAGATATTCATCCACATTTGTTTCTTTTATGGCCAGTGTACCATCTGAGATAAATAGTGAGCAAGCTTTTCTTCCATTAAAATTTTGATCTAATATTACTTCTTCGATCTCCTTTTCGCCATTGACTCCTAATGGAATTTAAACTATGGTCAAACGTTGAATGAAAAATATGAACCTTTTTTCTTCAACCATGTACAGTCGCATTCTTTCTTTTTGCGAAGAATTTGACGTTTTAATGAGTCCCCCTTATAATATGCATTTGATTTCTCTTGTCTGCCTTTCTTAGAAGGTGTTATTTTTCGCATTAAGTTAGAGACAATGGCCCCTACTCGCAGGCTGCGTCACCACCTATCTTCTTTATGCTTTGCTAAAACTAGGCTAAACGTGTTCGTTATGGTACTCTTTCTAAGGTAAGTTTTTGAAGGTTGATTTAAACTTTAGGGGTTCAATCTTGTAAGATTCTTAATTGAACTTGAACCTATTGTATTTTAAAAGTCATGGGTTCATATCTACAATTTATTATAAATTTATGCTTAGCTTCAAAAGTTTGACTTTAATGCCTGGTGGATATGTTTAGATTTGGTTCTTGGTGTGCATGTGGTGGTTGACGTTGAAAAGATTAGGCATTGTCTTAATAATTTACCGTGTCTGAGGAAAAGAGAAAATTAAATAGGGATTCTTGTTGCACAATATAGGTTCCAACTACTCACATTACATATGGATGGTTGCTACTGTATTTGTTACTCCTTCCAACTGTTTTTTTCAATTCAGCATAAATGTTAAACAACACCTATATTTGAATACTTAATTTGTAGCACAACCTTCCCCATATTGTAGGACCATTATAATTTTCAATGCTCTTTTCCCATCTTTGGTGGACTACCAAGTTAATGCCCTCCCCATACAATTTTGGAAAAAACAAAGTACATGCAATATTACTTACTAATACTTAAAACACATATTTTCAAATTCTAAACTTTGTTGTGTCATTTTCTCAATAAGGATAAACAGAAAGTATGAAGTTAAATTGTGTTATTCTTTTTAGACTAATTAAAAAATAAATGGCGGCGGAAGTAATATATATAAAGCCG
The DNA here is from genome assembly GCA_029844215.1 of Przewalskia tangutica. Taxonomy (NCBI): domain Eukaryota; kingdom Viridiplantae; phylum Streptophyta; class Magnoliopsida; order Solanales; family Solanaceae; genus Przewalskia; species Przewalskia tangutica. The sequence goes on along the minus strand of CM056731.1, from coordinate 13,193,419 downwards.
TGTCTTTACTCTTTATTAATTTAATAGCAATATAATTAGATGGTTATTAAATTAATTTTTGGTACAATCATTTGTGTATTATACATGCTCAATTTCATACATTTTCATGTTTAATGAGAATACTAAGTTTTTGGTACTCTTTAACAAATTAAGTATCAAATTTTCACACACAAAAAAAGGTCTTGATTGACCTTGTTATATCTTAATGGCATTTGAGAAATTTGAGCCAAACCCAAGGGTAGATTCTAATATTCCTACCTATATATTAGAATCCCTTTTACTAATCCATCTCATTCCACAAATCTCCTCCATATTACAATCGTAAGCCAAAAAATAAAGTCTAATTTTCCAGTGCAAAAAAAAAAAAGTCTCTAGTGACAGATGAGATCAGGGCCAGTGCAACTGAATTCTACACTGGAGATGATATGTGCCAAGAGAAATCCAAGTTTTTGTTAACAGAAATGAACCTCCCTAATGGCCTACTCCCTTTGCAAGACATGTTAGAATGTGGCTATGTTAAGGAAACAAGCTTTTATGTATGTCCTAGAGATAATCTGTATTAGGACATAATGTACTTTATACACATTCGTATTTATATTAATGATGATTAATATTATGACAATTTGCATTGATTGAATTATTAGTTGATTGTTTATAATATTCTATAAATGCATCCCTAGAGGTTACGTGTTTATTAATAATGTGAGAATTAATGTTATAACGTAACTCTTAAATTACCTCGACTAATGATCATCGAAATTGGGATATCGATGATATGCGATATGTCGACATGTGGTGTGCATCATATCCTTAGGGGATGTAGTATGTCTCACTTGCTACGAGTTATGACAACTCATGATGGACACATGGATACTTGTTGAAGTATTGGTATGCCCTGCTGATGTACTGTTTTGTTATATGTCTATAATGTCATCGGCGTGTGGGAGATAAAAGTCCTTAGACTTGAGGTCAATATCATCTTGTTTACGGAGTAATGTACTTTGATCCTGTCCTAAGCTCAAATGACTTATAGGTTGAGACGCGACTTGTTTTGGGTGCATTACGAAGTAGATTAAAGGTGGTATGTGAGCTAAGAAAGAATTCATTCCTTGAATTTATATTCGAGTGAACACTCAGGTACTCATATGGTATTAGGTTGACTAAGTCATTGGCCAATGCAATGGACATGCCTGTGATATGGTCTTGTTGTCAACTAATATAGATGAGTTATAATAATCGAGTCATTTGGATAGACACTTGACAGATCCTAAGCTTGATTGAGTGTGTCATGAATGAAAGAATTTTATCTTCTCGATTCAGTTCACATATTTTGTGTAGCTAAACTTTACATATTGGGTTCGTCTTCCGGCGCAGTCTAGGAGTTCCGTGAAGATCCTAATGTAATTAGTGACGTTATGTAAGGGCCTGAAGGGTAACACTAAGTCAAATGTTCCGTCAATTGAAGGATGTAATTAGAAGGAGATTATAACTATATATTCAGTTGATGACCGGGACATTAAAATGGGAAAAGATTAAAAAATAGGACAGGACCGCGGTACCCTGTTTTGGGACCGCGGTGCCAAGAACACTGGGCAGCACCGCAGTGCCCCTTTAGTGGGATCGCGGTGCCTTGTTAGGCGTATTTTGTATACACTTTTGAGTCATTTTTAGTTAGTGTTTTTCCCATTTTCGTTTAAATAAGTGTCTTGTTATGGTTGTTTTCCTTTCTTTTGAGTCACAGCGGTTCAAAAAGGTAAAATGGCGAAAAGGAGCGAAAAGTGGGCATAAAAGGAGAGTCCCGAGGCAAAAAGGACGGAAGTTGGCAATTCAGGACAAAAAGCTGCGCAGCATGCCATTCATCTGAGGCCGCGATGCCATAATGCTGAGAGGCTGCGGGACTTTCGGCACGCAGCGGTGCCATTCTGCGAGACTTTCGCACGCAGTGCCATTGCAGGGCCGGTGCCGAGGCGTGAATTTTCAGATCCGAAATAGAATTGGCCAAGGGCAGAAGGGTCCATAGGTCACGAAATTTACAACATATTTAAGCCCTAGGGATTAGTCTAGTTTGGGGGGTTGTTCATTCTATCACACAACACAACTCAGGACAGATCTGAAGCTACAATTGGAGACTTTAGTTCACATAATTTTTCTTTCTTTTCTTTGCAATTCAGTTTATATTGGTATTTGTATTAGTTCTTAACATGTCTATGGCTAGGAGCTGAACACTTTATTAGAGCTTTTCTTATGAATCGCTTGAAACTCTTATTCATGAATTAATGCAGTAGTTTGATTTCTTCTTCACTTGATTAAGATTTATTCAATAATTGATATGAATGTTTGATAGTTAATTGATCACTAATTATCATAATCTATATGATTTCGAATCAAGAACCGAAAGGAGAGATTTGGATATGCTGTAATTGAACAGACATAGGTTAAAATCGCGGACGAAAGTACCCCGATACTTGTGTAGCATTATAGGCTACTGTTCTTAATCCCCATATGTGGTAAATCCTATCATAGAAATATAGAAGGGTTCTGCACTGGAGTTGAGTGATTATATATCCTAACCGGAATATAAGACAGTCTAGTTAACCGATATCTTAACGTAGAAGAAGAAGTCATTCTAGTCGCATTAAGAATTGAATAGAGTGGATAGTCGAGGATTTTGGAAGCCCTAATTCTTTCATAACTGATTACAACTTCAATAGTTTAGTTAATTCTTGCAATTATTCTAATAGTTAAACAAAATCCCAACTCAATTATCGATTGCCAAATAGATAACATAAAATAGATGAACGGTAATTAGAAAACTGTGGACGATAAACTCGGTCTTACAAACTATATTACTTGTGAACGATACGTACACTTGCGTGGGCAATTGGACAAGGTCCTAACAAGTTTTTGGCGCCGTTGCCGGGGACTGGCGTACTTCTAATATACCATCTATTTTTATTTCTACTTTGGCTTTATTTTTATTTTTATTTTTACTGTTAGAACCCTGTTGCCTTGATTTGTTTGTTGATTTTGGTCTATTTCAGGGATTTAGTAGTGTATGCGAAGAAGAAGGGGAGCAGACACACTTGTTCTTTTAACCCTGAGATTGAGAAAGATTGCAAGCAGAACATGCGAAATAAAAGGATAGCTGATTCAGTGACCATGGACAACCAACCACCGAATCAGAATGGGGCAAACAACGAGGTTCATGATCATGTAGAGGAGTCAATACCGGTCCCAGCAGAAAGAAGCTTGGGGGACTATGTTCTACCCACGGTTACTGGTGCACAGACATGCATCAGGCTCCCAGCAATAGGGGCAAATAACTTTGAGATCAAGCCAACCATCCTGAGCATGGTCCAGAACACAATACAATTTGGGGGATTGTCATCTGAAGACCCCCACATGCACATTGCCAACTTTCTGGAGTTGTGTGCCACTTTCAAATACAATGGCGTCACTGACGATGCATTAAACTGAGGCTCTTCCCGTTCTCACTTAGGGACAGAGCCAAGAGCTGGTTGAACTCACTACCTGCCAACTCCGTCACCACCTGGCAGGACCTAGCCCAAAAGTTTCTTGCAAAGTTCTTCCCTCCTTCAAAGGCAGCAAAGTTAAGGGGAGAGTTGAACAATTTCTATCAGGTAGATGGAGAGTCGTTGTATGATGCATGGGAGCGGTTTAAGGATTTACAGAGAAAATGCCCCCATCAATATGGTGTAGAGAAGTGGATGTTGGTCCACATTTTTTATAATGGGTTGAGTGGTACTACTCGTATCATAATTGATGCTGCAGCAGGGGGAGCGTTCATGAGGAAGAGTGCCAATGAGGCACATGAATTACTAGAGGACATGGCTGCCAATAATCATCAATGGGCAGATGACAGGTCTGCGAGTATCAGGAAGACTATGGGCATACATGAGATAGATGCTATCACGACATTAAATACGCAGGTGGCCCTCTTGACAAAGCAACTGCAGCAGAACACTATGTCTGTGAATGCAGTCCAGATGCCTGTGAATTGTGATATTTGCGGGGGCCCACACTCTATTGACAGATGCACAGCGATGGATCCTAATAATGTGCCCATGAAGCAGGTTCAGGCAGTTGGGAACTTTCAGCGGCCTTATAATTCCAACACATACAATCTAGGGTGGAGAAATCACCCTAACTTTTCGTGGAGGAACGACCAGGCCCAGCAGAAACCATATCAAGGTAATTACCAGAACCAACAAGCACAGAATCAGGCTACCTCATCCCAGCAGTTTAGACCACCTACACAACAGGAGAAGCCTGATGAGTTGAGGGTTGCATTGCTTACACTCACCAATTCACGTAATCGATTCGTATGCGAAACCAGTCCTCTCAGGAACCAGGAAACGCAGGTTGGGCAATTGGCGAAGATGGTAACCAACAGGCCGCAGAGTACTCTCCCAAGCAATACAGATGTCAATCCAAGAGAGTAGTGTCAGACAGTGTTGTTAAGGAGTGGAATGCAGTTGGAGCAGGTTGCCCCCCAACCCGCAGTGGTTCATGAGAAAGAGGGTGAGAAAGCAGTTGAGGAAGGAAAGGAGGGGGTCACTGAGGACCACCCTACAGTTGAGAAAGCTTCACCGGCACTTTTGAGGGAATACACTGATAGAATCTCTTACCCTCAGAGGCTCCAAAAGAAGGCCATAGACAAGCAGTTCTCCAAGTTCTTGGAGGTATTTAATAAGCTTCACATCAATATCCCCTTCATTGAGGCGTTAGAACAAATGCCCGCATACTTCAAATTCATGAAGGAGATACTTGGGAAAAAGAGAAGGTTGGCGGATTATGAGACGATGGCGATGAGGAGTGCGGCGCCCATCTTACAGAAAGCGCCTAAGTTGAAAGATCCATGAAGCTTCACCGCTCGCACTATTGGCAAAGTAACATGCAGGCACTTTGTGACTTAGGGGCTAGATCAATCTCTACGCCTGCGTGTTCAAGAGATTGGGTTTGGGGGAAGCTAAACCAACCACAGTTAATCTGCAGCTGGCTGACCGAACTGTGGTACACCCCAGAGGCATAGTGGAAGATGTGCTTGTCAAGGTGGGAAAGTTCTTCTTCCCAGCAGACTTCCTCATTCTTGACATGGAGGAAGATGATGAAATACCCATCATTTTGGGGACCATTCCTAGCCACGGGCAGAGCTCTAATCGATGTGGAGAAGGGAGAATTGAGACTACTGGTTCAGGAAGAAGAGATGGTATTCAAGGTGTTCAAATCCACTATTGAGTCTCAGGCTAGCAACAAGTGCTTCGCAGTAAGCACAACTGACCCAACAGTTCAAGCACAAACCAACACTAAGGAGATCATTCCTACAGCTGTGAACCCACGGGCTAATTTGAAAGCTGCAACAAAAATTTATGACATGAAAGCTAACAAACATGTAAATCTTACTGAACCCAATATTGTGAAAAAGAAGAATACCCAATATTGTGAAAAGAAAAATGATTTTCAAATGGATAGGTTGTGAGGCTAATTTACCCCAATGATTGAATAAGGAACCTGCATCCGGCTAAAAGACATTAAAGACAACGCTACTTGGGAGGCAACCCAATGTTTAAATTCTGCAATTAGTTTAAATTGAATAGTCTCACTTTTGATATTTTTTTATTGTGATCTAACACCTTACACATGTAAATAAAAATCAAAAGAAAGTATAATCAATTCCCTTTGTTAATCAATTACACAATAATAACATTTCAATCAAGATAGAGTAACCAAAGTTCAAACATCTAAACAATTAATTTTTACCAATATTATTATATATATTTTCTAGTATTATAATAACATATATAACAATATACTTCGGCATTTCGGTATTTTTTTTATAAATACCAAATATCGTATCAAATACCAAAAATATTTAAAATGTATACCAAATACTATAATACCGAAACCACTGTATCAAACACTAAAATTTACCCTTATTGTTTCAATAGTTGAGTATTAATTAAGTCATGAGATATTTAATACGCAATAGATAAAAGATTGTTTAGATAAATACTTTTATGATTAAAACTATTACTCCAAAAATATTTAAAATGCATACCAAATACTATAATTTCAAGCATGTATGGAATGAGAGATAAGTTGTTTATTGCAAGCGCAAGATAGAATATAGATAGGAACACTTGGAAATGAGAAACTAAATGAACATTGAATGTACAAAAATGCCTATAATAACGACAATATGAATGGATTTGAAGAACGAGTCTATACCTTTAGATTTTTTTTATTAGCTTCACTTCATATATGTTCTAAAACAGAAATGACGCGTACGCATAATAATTTTAAAAAAATAAAATGATATTTTCTTGTAACACCATTACACAACTATCTTGCGTGCAGGGAACATATATAAATGAAGTTAAGTATGTTAAATATATATAAGTGTACGCATGATATACACATGTATACTTATTATGTATATTAAGCCCTATATCAAAACAGCCCATCACGGGAAATGGCCAGTGGGCTAGTATCGGACAACAGCCCATCACGGGCAGTGGAAATATATTAGGACAGCTCAATATTTTGTATATTAGGAAAGTATATTGTAGTATAATTAAACTTGTACTATTACCATAATTGTATAGTTAGTCTTCATACTTAACACTTGGCACGAGAAAAAAAATTATTTACGGAATATTTACATGTATAATACTTATTGAATAGTGCAAACATCGAGTATGAATATACATTTATTTCCTCTTCGCAAAGCATTCAACTCCATTAACGGGCTGAGATATCTAGGATAGTATGATCTCTTTGACATATGTTCATACATACTATAAGTACGCGATTCATGAGATTATTTTGATGATAAACTCACATGATAGTACTGATAATGTTAATAATATACCGCCCCACAAATGTTAAAAGATTCAGAAAATTAAGAACAAAAGAATAAAAGAATTACAAATAAATGTAACTGGCGCGCCGGATAGTGGCTTATCCATAGGCTTGGCTTACACTACACACACAATTGAAATTAGCACAACAATATTGAGACATGGAGAGACCTTAGGCTTCACTTATTTTCATATTCTTGATAGGCCTATCTTTTTAATCCAAGACGGAACACATCCTATATATGTAATACAAGCTACTATTTTTCAAGGGAGGCCACCTTCCCCCTCAAGTTACACTAAGGGCACGCGTTTGACGTCAGATGTATTAAGTTGGATCAGACTTGGACAAAAATAATACTGACGTTTGGTGGCGTTTTCAGACTTGATCAGACTATTTTTAAATAGTACAATCCAACTGCCATTTTTGAGACTCATCTAGCAGGTGGGTCTCCCCTGGACTGTACTAAAAATAAATAAAAAATAAAAAAATACAATCCATTATATATTAATACTCTAATACCGTCCATTATATATTAATACAGTCCAGTCCAATGAAATTAGTACAGTCCAGTACAACGTACCAAACAAGCCCTATGCAAACCGCACTATCCGTCAAACCTACAGAATATCGCTAATTTGAAAACATACTTAATAAAGTGCTAATCAACCTCAATGAGAACAGTTTACATATGAAATACTAAACTAGCTCGAAAGTTGCAGAACCATTGTAAGAAATTCATGTAGTAAAGACACATTGTGACAGACTCGGAAATATACATGAATCTACCTTATTAAGCTAGGAAACAATACTTCTGAGGAAGCTATTGAATTATTGAAATGAAGTACAAGATGCTTGTTTCAGGTAAGAGAGACTTGTGCAATCAGTACAGGAAATGAGGTCAAGAAAACAAAAAGAAAAAAGAAGAAGCTCGATGAATATTCACAGCCTTTGAAAATCATGGAGAAACTATGAAAAGGACTAGCAACCGTGATAAAAATGTACGTTGGAAAAGCATGTAGGCCTAAGAGACGGAGTAAATATACGAAACAAGAACCTACAACTTCAAAAGGACAGGTTGAAGTAACTTTCTTAGGGTTGGGAATCCTTGCTTGCTGGTGCATAAAAGGATTATTAGATGAGGAACACAGTTGCTAGTCCTTTATAAATAAGGGAAGCCTATATATTGGGCATGAACCCCTGAGCATAGTCCACATAAGACAAAGCTGTGCTGCTCATTACTCCTGTAAGAATGTCACTTGGGACCAAGGCGAGCCCGCCAGGGGAAGGATAGATGCTAGATGCCCAATGGACAAGGGGAGAAGCTGAAACAGGCTGCCCAAACAAGGCATTACCAGGGAAAATAGGCAAAAGGGAGGAAAAGGGTGAAAGAAAACTGTTTACTGATTTGCAAGACAGTCAGATAAAAGAAAATCAAGAGATGAGAACTCAAGTCAGCTTGAGAAACCGATTTGAAAACATAAAGGAGCTATTGTTAAAATGAACACATTGTCAGGTAGTAAAAACTTGAACAGTCTGAAAGCAAAGGCAACTATAACCTTCATCCTATAATCTACAGTCGTAATTGATGGAAGCTATAAAGTACCTCAGAGTCTAGAGGGGAATGATAAAAAGAGAATAGGGATCAAAAGAACGATTTAAGAAGATGGTTCAAAAGGAATTTACAGGGAGATTACACAATGAGAATTGAGGTTAAGAGGCCATATATATACATAGTGGTGCATGTCACCTTAAGACAAAACTTGGTTAGCCTCTCTACGGTTGGAAGAGAAAACTAGAATCTCACACTAAGAAAACCATTGGAATCAACAATAGTGAAAGACTAATTTTAGGCCATAAGAATAAAAGCCACCAAAATAGAATTTTCCTACTTCTCAGACCTAATGTACATTTCTATCACACCAAAACATGACAACTTCAGTACAAGATAAATTATGAACAAACGATAAAGACAAAGCGTATACCATTTAGAAGCTACACTACAAATCCTGATTGCGGATCTCCCAACATTGCAATTTCTCAAAGATCACAACTTCAATGCCTGGAAAAATCAAGAAGTATGTCAATATTGGTCAAATTGAACGTAAGATACACCACTAAGTCGTATGTTAAAGCTTTAAAATAATAATGTTATCTAAGGAGTTTATATGAGCAGCAGTGTATTAGTCTAGTTTACATACTAGTACCAAATATCTCTTAGAAAATGTTAGTCATGGTATTGTGCCATACCAAGTTTCTACAAACTCCCATGATGTTGAAGCGTATTACAAACATTCTTAGGACTAGTGGCTATCAGCTAGAGCAAGGAGAAGTAACCAAATGTGTATGAACAAGTACTATAATAGGAGCTATGCAGTCTATGGCAGCTAGCTCTGGATCCAGTTGGAGTCTCTTTAACATCACATATAGTGTGGTGATGCAGAAATTAGTGCAAAAGCACCTAGGATTGTTCTAACATAATGTATTCCCCCCTCATAACAAAATGTATGATTCACAACAATAGTTAATAAGGTCTGGTGGAGTTCATATTGGGTCATTCTATTTGGTTACAGAGGAGAGAACCAAAAGTTTCTCAACCAAATTGCTGAAATCTTGCTAGATAAGTCACTAGCAAGCACTGCCCTTAAGCAGGAAGAGTTCGCCTATGCTCTTGCCTTTATATCAATTCCGGGGATGAGGCTGAAACTAATTACTACTTAGACTATTCGTTTAGGGATAAGGGGCATACATTCGAGCGAGCAAGAGAGGAAGAGAGAAGGATTTATTCATGTCAGGGTCAAGGGGATGGGTGGCCTGAACCCTGTTCCTCCAGTTAGAGTTATCTAACTTCTGTGTTTGTCCCTCCACGCACATTACAGTATCACCAGTGTTTTGCCTAGCTGGAGTTCAGAAGGTCTATGAGTATATACATAGTTGAAGGAAGCAAACAGAACCTGCAAACTACTTTCCAGCTTTTGTTTAAAATGGTAACTACAAACTACTATCCAGTTTATTAGCAACTTCACCTTCACGAGTCATTTTAACATCATATATATATATATATATATATATATATATATATATATATATATATATATATATCACCTAACAATACAAGATTCACTATAGGCAATATGTTGCCTAACAATACAATAATCACTATAGAAGATCTTTTCCCAGGACAGAAATGAATGGTCTTCCAGGCCTAAAAAAATTAATCTAATTCATGAATTTTTGTATTCAGTCATTCAGAAAACTGTACCTGGGAAGCTCTGACCCATTTGCCGTTAATCCAGTCCAGATGCAGCCTTATATCAGCATGCTTAAACTCCAAGTCCTCATTGTTTGCCTTAAAGTAAACCTTGTACCTCTGGCCTTTAAGTACTTTAGAAATCACACCCACCCACCAGCCATCCATGTGCAGAGCATCAACTTCTTCAAGGACTTTGAAGCTTTTAAAAGGTCCAATATCAGGTGGACGTGGTCGTACATGCAAACGTTCAGCTTCTTCTTGCAAAAACTCTGTATCGTCACTGTTTCTTAAGTACTGATACTCTACAAGGTAGTTACCGTTATCTAAAAGATTAACAACAGTTGCAGCAAACCAAGCACCCTCAAAACCTTCTTCATCACTGCTGACTTCGACTAATGACCCTTCACTAAAATTTTCTGCAGCTTCATTATTGGGTTTCATTTCAGTAGATACAAGTTTCTGTATGTCATGCCCAAGTCAAAGTAAGTGGGAGGGAAAAGAACAAATCAAAAAGTGAAATGAATGGATGCAGAGTAAGTGGGAGAGAAAAGAACAAATCAAAAACCTTCTTCATCACAGATAATGGATGCTGCATTTATTGCAAGTGAATGCGTGGATTCAAGACTGAAAGGGGCTGAACCTGGTTTAATGTGCAAGCTGGATATTGAAAAGGTATATGATCATGTAAATTGGGAGTTCTTACTGAATAATTTAAAACAAATGGGTTTTGGGGAAAGATGGCTGGGATGTATTAAATTTTGCATCAGTTAGGTTTTCTATCCTAGTGAATGGAGAACCAGTGGGCTTCTTTCCCTCAGAAAGGGACTTAGACAGGGTGATCCCCTCTCCCTTCCTGTTTATCTTGGCAATGGAAGGTTTTGACAGCTTGATGAGGATATAGCAATCCAAAACAGATGGACTAAAGGCTTTCAGATAGAGGGAAACAGTGGCCAAGTCAAAGAAATTTGTCATTTGCTTTATGCAGATGACACTGTTATCTTTTGTGAACCTCAGGAGGAACAAATAAGATTCATCAAAACAATCTTACTGTTCTTTGAAGCTTCTTCAGGTTTGAAAGTGAATTGGGGGGAAAAGCAATTTGTTCCCAATTAAGGAGGTGGCTAATATTCGGAGTTTGGCAGATATTCTGGGATGTGAAGTGGATAATACGCCTACAGTCTTACAAGGAGATTCTGAGTACGCTTATACTAATCTTAGATGGAGATTTGAAGCACGTGGGTAGCGGACAAGAACCCAAGTTCGGACTGAGTTGTAGGGGTGCACAAAGGGTCAAAACCGGACCGGACCGGACCGGACCGGACCGAGGACCGAACCTTCGGATTCTCCGGACCGAAGACCGGACCGAATTTCTCGGTCCGGTCCGGTCCGGGTCAATTTCGGTCCGGTCCGGTCTACTGGACCGATGGACCGAATCCCCCCCTCCCCAGGCAGTCCCCCCACTCCCCAGCCCCCCGCCAGCCAGCCCCCAGCCAGCCCCACCCCAGGCAGCCCCAGCCAGCCCCACCCCCAGGCAGCCCCAGCCAGCCCCACCCCAGGAAGCCCCAGCCAGCCCCCAGCCCCCCCCCCCCTCAGCCAGCCCCCGGACGTATTGACATATGAAATATAGGTTGTAAATTGATCAAACTTTATACGGTCATAACTTTGCGCTCGGACGTCCGTTTTACCTAATTGTTTTTTGATTTCGCGTATTTTTTCGATACGGGGGTGGCCAAACTGCGTAAGCGGTTTGATTCCTCCGATTTCTCCAAAAACGTCCATCTTGCCCCTCAATTTCTCTTTTTCCCCAAATCGTTACGTTTTTCCCATTTTCAAATCTAAATATCTCGCGATGTACAATATATTTCAACGTAAAAATTGCGTGGCACCGCGTCCGAGAATGTCAATTTCAGTATTGGAAATTCAATTTTAAAAAAAAACGGGTCCCGGAACCCGACCCGGAATTATATATATATTATATATTAGGAATTTAGAAAATTAGGAATTATATATATTAGGAATTATATTATATATATATTAGGAATTATATATATTAGGAATTTAGAAAATTAGGAATTATATATATTAGGAAGGAATTTAGAAAATTAGGAATTATATATATTATATATATTAGGAATTATATATATTAAATATATTATATATATTAGGAATTATATAAATTATATATATTATAAAAAAATTTAAATTAAAAAATTCGGTCCGGACCGACCGACTGACCGGACCGGACGGACCGAAAACGAAACAAGATTTTTAAAGGGCCAGAAATGGGACCGATAATCTCGGTCGGTTGGTCCGGCCAAAAGGGTCGGTCCCCGACCGAAAATTCTGCACACCTACTGAGTTGTGAACATGTCAATCATAGGAAAGACTTCTTAAGGGGGTGCTTGTTAGCAATTTTCCACACGCTTAACGCAAGTGTACGTATCGTTACAAGTAATATAGTCTAGGTAAGACCGAATATCGCAGTTTTCAATTACCGATTATCTAAGCTTTAGTTTCTATTTGGTGAACGAAATTGTGGTCAAAATTGATCGGACCGAAAAATCGGACCGGACGACGGACCGAGAAATTGGTCCGGTCTTCGATCCTGCTTTTTCAAGATTCGGTTTCGGTCCGTCGGTCGGAATTTTTATTTTTTTATTTTTTATAATATATATAATATATATAATTTCTAATATATATAATATATATAATTTATAATTTTCTAAATTCCTAATGTATATAATTCCTAATTTTCTAAATTTCTAATATATAATATTATATAATTAGAATTGGGTTAGAGACGCTTTTTTTTTTAATTGAATTACCAATAAAATTGACATTCTCGATCGTGCCACGAAATTTTTACGTTGAAATCTATTGTACATCGCGAGATATTTAGATTTGAAAATGGGAAAACGATTTGGGGAAAGAGAAATTGAGGCAAGATGGACGTTTTGGAAATCGAAAGCAAACAGATTTTTGTTTCTAGTTTCATTACATTATCCACTTTATCCACTCAATATCTTTAGCAACTACAAAATGTTTGATCCATAAAAAAAAATTATGACTCAAAAACACACAAAACAACATAAAGACAAATCAAAAAGACTCAAAACAATAAAACAAAATAAGACACCCCCCAAACTTAATCGACACATTGTCCCCAATGTGTGAAGACTAAAAATAAAAGGACAATTTACTGACACAACACAACGGTCATAACGGAAGTTTTAGAAGACCTTCTTGAAATTGCACAGCACAGGACTTTCGAATTTCTGAGCGCGGCCTGCGTGTTGGCATGGCCATCGACGGGAAGTGTTCTCTGAAGTTCTGGCGCCGCTATATACGGGAACATCCCAAAACAAGTGCAACAATACAGCTAGGTCAACCGCATAAACGTTCTACACAAGTCCAAAACACATCTATCACTCACAACTGTCTACAGACCTCTAAGAGAAAGATAACATAATATGACGGGACAGAGCCCCGTTGTGCCCCTAAATATACATGTCTAGAATAGTGAATCTGTACCAAAATGGCTAACTCCGGACAGTGGAGCTCCCAAGAAAACAGCTGAGCAGGAATCCTAAGCCGGAGGATCGCCGAATCAATATCTCGTACTGCGGGCATTTAACGCAACCCCGAGGAAAAGGGTCGATGCGAAATAATGTACTGAGTATGAAAATATGAAATACTGAAAATGAAATCATAACTGTGCCATGTGAAATAAAGAATCATATAGTAATCCTGAATGCTTACACATAGAGTCATCATGTCCATATGTATGTATTTAACATGTCTCGGCCCTCTAGTGAGGGACTCGATGCAATTATCAATATAACATGTCTCGGCCCTGCAGTGAGGGACTCGATGGAATTATCAATATAACGTGTCTCGGCCCTGCAGTGAGGGACTCGATGGAATTATCAATATAACGTGTCCCGACCCAGTCTGGGACTCAGTGAAATCATATATGTATAACATGTCTCGGCCCTCTAGTGAGGAACTCGATGAAATGAGTAACAACACTTGGCACGAGCAGAATATCATGAGCAACCATATATAACTTAAATTATCATTTGACTCTCAATGGAATAAAAAAAAGGCATTATCATATCATATATCCTTTAAATCATCTTTTGGAAAATCAAGGCGTTTATCGTATCATATATCATTTTAAAACATCCTTTGGAAAGTCAAGGCACTTATCATATCATGAATCATTATTTTAGTAAAACTAGACTTTGAAGGAATCACGTACGTCCGCCGTACTTTCATTAAAATCATACCAAAAGAAAGAAGAAAGATTTTCACAAAACCATGCCAAAGAAAGAAAGAATAGTTCACATACCTCTTAGTCGCGCAATCAATTCAATACTAGGATACGCCTCGTCTAGTATGTCAGCCTATAATAATAATAATACGGCCATTAATTCTAGGCCTTCTAACATAAGTTATACTGAATAACGGCTTCCTATTTCTATAAAAATTTGGGCAGCATTTCTTCTGTTTATGTGCGTATCCACAATTAACCAACAGTCCAAATCAAACCAACCATCACAACCATTTCAATATGTAATCTAATTAGGCCCCATATACTGCATATACGCCATCATACAGTCTCCTTTCCCTTATTTATGAAAGGCAGCAATTTCAACCATCAAAGTGACTATCACACCTATTTACCATGTTCATTCAATCCTTAAAATGTTACAACAATGTTTGAGATTCCAAAACTCTTTTCTTAGTCCTTAAATTCCAATTCATCTCGCGTCACCTTATATAACTAATTACAACACAAAGTACCAATGTTTCTTTCAATCTTACCATACAATTACGACGATAATAATAATAATAGTAACAATTAATCTTGCATCAAAACAGCCCGTAAAGGTCACATAATGTCCGAGAATTATCCATGAATTTTAGGCCATTAACATGCAACCATTTTAACTCTTTTCTTAACTCTTAATCTTACTTTACCTTTCCAACAATTCCATATAACGATTATATCTTTAATCTTCACACTTTCTTCCATTTTTAATACGCAATTAGTGATGAAATTTACGACACAACACACGAATCCAACATATACCCGAAACAGCCCAATTCGGCTCACACCCAAAATTGACACATGCATTGTCTAAATTCAAGATTTCTTCCTAAAACAAGTCCATTACTTCAACTACAACAATATGCAACTTCAATTATAGCATAGAAGGAAGAATTTTCATACCTTAATTTAATCCCCAAACGATCCGATTTTTAGTCATGCTTTGTCACCTGAACTTGTAACGTCCATAACTCTCTACTCGGTGTTCAATGACTAGCGGTTTGTTGCGTTGGAAATTAGACTCGATTTAACTTCATTTTAGGCTTTTGAAACACCCAAAACTCCTAATATACGAAGAGATATATCCTCCAAAGTTGACTAAAATCTGCCAAAGAACCAATGGTTTTACGCCCATTTTTCTTCTCAATTTTCACCTCTTTCAACTCCAAATTAACATGCATGAACCCCCCTATGTTGACCCATCATTTATACATGTTTTCCTTCCCAAATTATCACAAAAAAACCTAGAAATTTCCAGCCTAAGTTTCGGCCCAGTGAGGACCGAAACCCACTGCTTTCCTCTTCATTTTGGTGCGTCTTCTTTGGCTTTTTAATTGTAGGATGATTTAGTCTTGGGAAAGCAATTAAAAGCTTCAAATTGGGTGCGGCAATGGGTGTGAATTTCTGCTGAATGTGGAGAGAAAGAAGAGATGTGAGAGTGTTGTTTTTTTTTTGAAATGGAGAAATGAAGAGTAGGTTATTTAAAATCTGAATTTTTATAATTGCAATATGATCCAAAGCTCTTATTAGTCTTCTTAAATAACCCCTCAAGTCTTAGGTTCCACTTCTTCTAATTCTTAACTCCCGCTTTCATTAATTCCCGAGAATTTCATAAAGTCTCGCATTTTCCATGTCGTAATTCTTATAATATGATACTAATCCTTAATGGAAGTATATAACTTATCATTTTAAATTCTCATTGACATGCTCGTAGCTTGTGTAAATATTCTTACATCCATTATCCGAATCTTAATCTTAATGATGTTCTTAATCCTCGTCCTAAACTTACGAGGTGTAACAGTCTTATATTCCGGTTAAGATATATAATCACTCAACCCCAGTGCAGAACCCTTCTATATTTTTATGATAGGATTTACTACATAGGAGGATTAAGAACAGTAACTTATTATGCTACACAAGTATCGGAGTACTTTCGTCCACGATTTTAACCTATGTTTATTCAACTATAGCATATTTAAATCTCCCCTTTCGGATTTCGATTCGAAATCATATAAGTGATGATAACTAGTGATCAGTTAATTACCAAGCAATCAAAACAACTATTGAATAAATCTTAACTATATGAAGAAGAAACCAAATTAATGCATTAAGTCATGAATAAGAGTTTCAAGCGATTCAATAGGAAAAGCCCTAACAAAGTAATTAGCTCCTAGCCATAGTCACGCTAAGAACTAATACAATCTCCAACATGAACGGAAATAAAAACAAAGCAAAGAGAAAGAAAATACTTAGAACTAGCCTCCAAGAGTTGTGTTGTATGTACAATGATGGAATGAATTCAGTGGAATCAGCAGGGTTTATGAATTATATAGCTAGGAAAAGTTGTCCCTTTCGGACCCTGAAAATGTGTCAAATTCGGCCCAGAAACTCAAAAATCTCGCGTCGGCGCCGCGGCCCTAAAATTACTGAAATGTAGGCTCGCAGGGGTTGGGGCGCCGCGGCCCTGCTGGCCTGGCGCCTGTAGCATTTTTTCGGCGGGTTTTGTTTCTTCGTCCTTTTTTCGTTCGGGCTTTGTCTGATTTTTTCTATGCTTCCCAGGACTTTTTAGACTTCATTTCTTTGCCCTTTTAGTGTGCAATTCCACCTCAAATAAGCTCATTTCCTCTTCTTTTCGTCATTTCTCCATTTTTGACCGTTGTGACTCAAAAGAAAGAAAAACGATCCTAATACTATACTAAACACAAACGAAATGAGTAAAATACCAACTAAAAATGACTCAAAAGTGTATACAAAATACACCTAACAGTGCTTGGTTGGGAGGTTTGAAAAGAGGGTGTTGTCACCGGAGCCGATTGCATCTTGGGCTGCGGAGGCATGGGGTTGATGTCTGGTCTGAAGGTGTTTGTGATGGAGATTCAAGCATGTGAGTTTCAACCTCTCTGCTCCACACCACCTATGACTCCAAAAGTTGATGCTACATGCATCCCCTGCCCGAAGCTTATGTTGCTGATGAAATCTTACTCCTCCAAATTTGCACCCAACAATTTCATACTTTCTCCAACCACCTTATTCGATAGAGCGTGTTCCTTGCTCTCGAGTCTCCATAACCATTTTCTTAATAGGTCCTTGCTGAAAACTCGAAAATACAAAATAGTTTCAAGATCCCCTCATCATTCCTTTGGAGATGTAGCGTTCTCCCAATTGACTAAGTGGAACTTCCTATCTCATTTCCATTTGTTGATCCCAAAAAAAGTTCCTTTCGGACCTTTTCAGTTCATCTGTGACACTGGCTGCTGCGTGGGTAATGACATAAAATACGTATAAATGCTTGATATAGTGCTCTTAATTAATAATTCCAACCCCCCACCAACAATGAAAGTACCTCTTTGGCCATCGTGCTAACCTCTTTTCTCTCAATTAACGGACTCCATACTAACTAATTCTTATTAGAAGTGCCTGAAGGTAAACCAAGATAATTAATTGGAAGAGCTCCAATCCTCATTAGATGTGATTATTTCGTATCTTTCCAATTTAATATAACTACATATCACGTGGGGATCCATATGCCCGTAATTTAGCTTTAGTTTTACTTTTATAAGAACCCACATTTTTAGCTTTAGTTTCCTCATCTAATACTATTTGCAAACTGTTGACGCTGAAATGTTCTTTTTCCTTTTTCGGATAAGTGATGGATGATAAAGATGTCGAATGTATCCCGTCCCCACATTAGAATTAACAAGATAATCCTATCATCAATCTTTTTAGTTATGGAACTTTATACTTTAGTTCTACTTCCACAATGATTCTGACTCAGTTGCTATAGTATTTATCCTTTAATACCACAACTTGTATTACCTATCTTTCTAGCCTTTTTGATTAAACACTGTCTTTAGTAAACATAGTCCTATTTAAGGTATTTACTGATTTTGTTGACTTCCCCGTTAACAAGCCTATGTTACAACAATATATCTGAATCCAACTCTCTTGAACTTACTTCTTCACCGCCATCTGCGCAATAAGATGCGGGAATCCTCCTCCTCTAGCACTATATCTAGGAACAGATGTGATGGGACTATTTTTTTACCCACACCTGTTCATGTTTGGTAATTGAGAGTGCAAATTCACATTCTTGGATATCCAATAAGCTATGCACAAGAACATAACCATCTGGATATAGTATTTCTAGTGTAAAACACATTGATAATGATAAGTGACAAAAATCCTAAAAGATCCACTCCCTTCCTAAATGGGATTTACGAGACACAAAAGAAAAGTAAGAAGCCAGATAATGCTTCATATAACTTCCTTCAAGCATGACTTTGCAAGTTTTCTCTTGGAGCCTAACCGCATTTGTTGGAATGAGAGGGAAAAGGCACATACCTCCTTATCTTCTCCTTCGTCAAATGGTGGGGTCCATTCTCCATTGGCCCACTCACGGTGGATCCTTATCTGAGACTCATCAAATTCAAGCTGATCTCTTGTACCCCTAAAGAACACAGAGTATCTCCCACCATCCAACACTTGCATTACCACACCTTCCCACCACCCATCATTATAATTAGCATCCACTTCTTCACTAACCTTAAACCTCCTTCGCCTTTCAGGTGGTGGCCGTGGCCGTAACTGAACTAAACTCATCGTCTCTTTCAACTGTTTTTTACCTTTTTTATCAGCCATTAAGGTTTTGTACTCAACCAATACTCGCAGCTTGTTGTTGCTACTTTCGTCATCGTCGTTGTTGTTCCTTCTTTGTTTCTTTGGAATGGGGCGGATGACTGTTCCTTCATACCACGCGCCTCGAAAGCCTTCTTCGTCACTGCTAATCTCAACTTCTGCGCCGTTTGTGAAGTAAGTGTTGAACATTTCAGTTTCATCTTGGTCCTTTGCCATGCCTGCAACAAGATGAATGGAAGATTCTTTGGTTTGAAAATTGGCTGTGGCCACTAGTGGGTTTGGGCAGAAGTGCCCATTCTAAATCGATTTTATTTTGGTTAGTCTTGAAATAAGCTACTTATACTGTTATACATAGATGGTCCTTTAAACTTTTCACTTAAACACTTCAAGGTCGTCTCGGTTAAAATTATGCAGATATAAATAATATAAGAATTAGTTATGAATTAATCTATGTATTATTTTATATAATTATTAGTTATGTAAAATTTAGTTATTTATGTATTAGCTATTACACATTTTACCTGCATAAAATAATATATAAATTCCTCATAATTTATACATATATTAGTTATGCGCGTTTCTAAATTGCAAATCAAACACCGTACTAATTTTATATATGAATAATTCACCTCATAAATAGCTACCAAACACAATATTACTTATGCATAATCTTAATAACTTACTCATAATGTGCTACCAAATCTATGAGGGATAAAGAAGGAGGAGCCAACATTGGAGGTGGAGAAGGAGGTAGATGAGGTAAAGACCGTGGTGGCTGAGGCGTAGGTGGTGAATACGATGGATAGAGGTAGCAGTGATAGAGAAAGAAGAGGAGGAGGAGATGATGGTGAAAGAGAAGGTGGAGGTTGTGGGGAAATAGCAGGGGGTAGGGGTTCTATGTAAATAACAAAAGTTGGAGGCTATTAAAATGGGGTAATAACACAATTAGCCATCAGGTGAAATTATTGATACTCAATGGCCCAAATTTCCATAAAACACATTTTGTAGTCCTAAACTTGTCACGCCCGTTTTTGACCTCGAGGGTCTGAACGGAATTGCAACTGTCACGACCCGATCTGACGGGCCGCGACTAAACGCCCTAATGACGCCATTCTACTAACTTATCATACATAATCCAACTAATACTAAGGAAAGTATGAAATTCGGCAGCATAACGCCGTAACAACAACATATGTCAGAATAGGCGAGCCGACAAGGCTGCCACCGAATAATATCACGTATACACGGACCAACACAGAGTACAATGACATAGCTGACCAAAACAGATTTACAAGTCTACATACGTACAACCCACAACTGTCTACAGACCTCTATGAGAAGAATAACAACATATGACGGGACAGGGCCCCGTCGTGCCCCTAAATATATACATAAGTCTAAAGACATTTTATGATTTCTAGCGTAAGTTATATCGAAAGACGACTTTCTTTTTTATAGAAATTCGGGCAGCACTTTCCCTGTTTATGTGCATATCCAAAACTTTTCAAATCAAGCCAGTAATACCCATTAACAATATGCAACTTAAAGATATAATCATAACAATCTCAAATACTCCATTTACGTCACTAATACACATTCCTTCTCTTTTATATTTATGCAATCTAATTACCATAACAACCAAGGTGATCAAAGCACCTATTTCTCATGTCATTCTAACTTCTTTAACCATGTTAAAACAACTCTCAAAACAACCCATACTTTAACAACAATATAAGCTCAAGTAACACCTTTCTATACTTCAATTCCTTTAAGTCATGTATTAGTAATTACCATAACGTATACTCATGTTCATGACTTATATTTTCAGCTTTTATAACTTTACCAAAACATCACTAAAATACACATAACAAGGTCCAGTAATTTTCATACCAATTTCGGCCACAACATGTCACAACTCTATAACTCTTTTCTTAATTCTTAATCCAACTCACCTTCCAACAATTCCATATAACAAATACATCTTTAAACATCAAGGTTTCTTTTCAATTCTCAACATGCAATTAGCAACAATAATAACAACAACAACACTTAAATCCAATGTATACAAAATGGTCCTAAAATCGGCTACAACACTAAATTAGTCACATGCATTGCCTAAATTTCAAATTTCTCTTAACACACATTCATTTCTTGAATTATAACAACATGCAATCCCAATTAAACCATAAAAAGGAGAATTTATACCTTAAATTTATCCAAAACAGTCCCTTAATCTTCCCTCACTGTTTCAGCGAATTTTGCACCCATTTTTCACTTCTTCAACTCCAATTCAACATGCATATATCCCAGAATGTTAACCCATCATTTATACATGTTTTTCTTCTCAAAACTTGTCCAAAAAAAAATCTGAACTTTCCTTGCTAAAATCGACCAGCAGTGGTCTGAAATAGCCATTGTTTTCGTGCCAATTCTTGGCTTAAAATCTTAGGAAGAACTTTAATTTAGAAGGGGAAAACAAAAGCCTAAATTTTCTATGGAGGGGGAGAGGGATTCGACTGGGAGAGGGTGAGAGGAAGGGGAGAGATTTTCTTTTGGTTTTAGACTTAGAACAATGGTGAAGGAGATGAAAATTAGTTAGGTCTAATAAAAAAAGCTGAAAATTAATGTTTACATGTTGGTCCCTTAATTATATAATAAAATTAAATCAATCCCCCAAATAATAAATTTTAATCCCACTTCTTTTAATCTTTACTCCTGTTTTCTTTAATTCTCGAAAATTTCATAAGGTCTCGTATTCTCTATGTCGTAGTTTTTATAATATGTTACTAACCCATAACGGGAATATACAACAATCATTTTTAAATTCCCTTGTCACGTTCGTTGTAACAAAAAAAAAAATCGGAATCACATCCTTAAGTATTTTAATTCCTAATGATGTTTTTAATTATCGTCTTAATCTTACGAGGTGTAACAGCAACGTTGCTCTTTTGGCGCGGATCCCTGGATTGAGCGAAATGCTGATTTTTGAGGAGTCGGCACCTAATTAGTTAAGTGAATTAGGACACTCGAACAATTGCAATAAATATAGTGCAAATGATCTCTATTTAATGATCTGCGAAATTAATGAGATTCTGGATCAGAGTTCTTTATTATCCTAAAGAGAAATGCTTAGGCATCATTTAAGATCCGCTAACTTGCGGCTATCCGATCAAACATAGGTTAATTATATATTGGCTTTTAAATCTACCTATTATAAGCATTTTTCATAATTTACAATTAAAATAAAATGCAATACAGAATAATAAAACTAAAATTAAGTACACGACATAAAATAAAACCCCGGGATATCTTTTTATCTTTTTAGACATTCTGTACAAAATGCATCTCCGGGTACCTGTATAAACACTTAGTAAAAGTGTTAGTAAGAGAATAAATAATTATAAAACAGCAACAAGAATTAATAAGTAAACTAAAAATAAAATCCGTCTTTTGTGCAGGGGAGGCCTTGGAAATCAGACGGAGATTCTTTCTGTTACACCCCGTAGTTCCAGGGCATATAAGTGAGAACGTAAGTAAGGAAATAAGATGTGAAGGTTGGAAGGAAAGTATATTTACATTTTCGGATACGGAAAAAATTTGGAAAAATGTGACGACGAAAAATTTATTAACTCGGAGTTGGATTCCCTAATATGGATTTATGGACTTAGTATTGTATTATGAAGTCTTGGGATTAAGAATATGAGCTAATTGAAAATTTCACAATTTGGGGGGGGGTTCGAAAATTATAATATTTTTGGCTAAGTGTTGGATGAAAATTTTGTGAAGAGATTATAGTGTGGAAGATATTTTCATACAAGTGGACAATAGGGTCCCCCATCCACTTGGCTTGTACACCTCTTATATTACAAGTCTTGCAAGACTTAAGCTTACAAATATCTTCATCACTTCAAACCCTTATCCTCTCCCTTCTCCTTAGCTAATTTTGAAATTACCATGTCACAAGTGAAGAACAAATTAATTTATTTTTCAAGATTAAGCTCTTTAACCAAGTTCTAAGCCAAGGTTAATACTCCATGGTGGTCACGGTTTTGGGACAGATTTGTCCAAGAAAACCTTAAGCTTGAGATGAACTTTTTGGAAGTAAAACATGAAAGCAATATGGTTACAAGCTTGTAGAGGATACATGTGTGTGATTGTAACTTGAAGAAGTGGTGCAAAAGTGGCATGTTGGCCGTGACTTTGTGGACTATTTTGGGTAAGATTTAAGGTAAGATTTCTTCTTGCTTTTGAAGTAATTGGATATTACATGTTGTAGTAGTTGATAGATGAACTTGTGTTAAGAGAAACGGAGAATAAGAAATGCATGTGATAGTTTGGCATGTTGGCCGTGAATGGGACAGTTTTGGCGTCGTTGGATTCGTTGGTTATTGTTGTTATTATCGTCACTTATTGCATGTTATAAAATGAAGAAAATGTTGATATTGAAAGTTGAAATGTATTATATTAAGTATTGAAACTTGAATTGGATTATAAGGCATTATGGAAAGGGCTTTGGGTTGTTGTTGTTGTTGTTGGCCGAGAAGCCCATAAAACAGTAGGATATTGTGGTGTCGTTTTAGGGACTGTTTTGTGGTGTTATAAAGCTGAAAATTCAACCACCAATATGCATGTTTAAATGTAGTAATTGCTAATGAAAGTTCTAAGGGAATAAAGGTGTGGAAAGGTGTTGAAATGTCTCACATTTTACCCTCGTTGTTGTTGGATTGTGGACTGTTTTTAGTGAACTGTTTTACGTGGACTATGAGGCTATTTTTACGTGAGAAATAAGTGTGTGAATCACCTTGGTTAACTGTTGGTTGTGCCCTTAATTGGTGCCTTGGTTGTTGATGAAATTGACCTTCTTGAAAGGTGGAAAAGTACGTATAAATAGGGAAAGTGCTGCCCAAATTTTTATAAGAAAGGAGATTCATTATGTGGTATAAGTGTATACTAGTATTCATGAAGTTGATAGACGTGTTGTTGTCATTATAGGTTGAAGTACCTATTTGGGACGTATTATATTTGGTGTGTTGGTTGGTCGTCAATAAGGTATGTGAACCTCTTCCTTCTTTTGGCATGTTCTACGTATGAAATATACATGTGGTATTGTTTCATGATTCATTCTACTCTTAGAAGTTAAGGAGTATTCATGTTATTGATTCTATGCTAAAGGCATGTCTAAATTATTCATAAGTCTTTACCAAGTCTTATGGGAGATATTGATAAGAGTTTTTAGGAAGTATTGGAGTCGAGTTGATCTTGCTAAGTTACAACACTAATGAGAAAAGGTATCGAACAAGCCATTGCAGCGTTAAATGAAAAAGGAATCGATAATCAATTATATTGAAATGAGTAGAATTTCCATCTGCATAGAAGCTTAGATATAACCAGTTCGTTTTACACTTTCTAGGTTCACATCTGATTAGATAAGATCATTATTAATATATAACCTGCTAAAGGCTCATAAAATGGATTAATTTGACAATTCAGATCGGTTATCACTATGTAAATGTTTCCATAATGTTAGCCAGAGGAGCGAGACGAATTTAGATTATCGAGTTGGTACAGAAGACAAGCGGTGTGTGAACTATCCTTTCTTATTTTGAAAGTTGTTTATTTGAAGTAAGTGTACGGTGGAAGTACGTAGTTTTATTGGATCTTAATCTCAAAATGATACTTGATATGATAAGTATCTTGATTTACCAAATGAGGTTTTAAAGTGATACTTGATTTGAAAAGTATAAGTTACTTGATTTGAAAAGAATAAGTGACTTGATTTGAAGAGTATACGTGACTTGATTTGAAAGGTATAAGTTACTTGATTTTAAAAGAATAAGTGATCTGATTTGAAAAGTATAAGTGACTTGATTTGATAAGTGTAAGTGACTTGATTTTAAAAGTGTAAGTGTCTTGATTTTCCAAATGATGGTTTAAAAATGATACATGATGTATAGTGTCTTGACTTTCCAAATGGTGGAATTTTTTAAAAGGAAGGCATAGTATTGTATTGGTATTTCTAAAAAGGAAGGCATGGTATTGTCTTGGTATTTCTAAAAAGGAAGGCATGGTATTGTCTTGGTATTTCTAAAAAGGAAGGCATAGTATTGTCTTGGTATTTCTAAAAAGGAAGGCATGGTATTGTCTTGTTATTTCTAAAAAGGAATGCATGGTATTGCTTTGGTATTTCTAAAAATGAAGGCATGATATTGTCTTAGTTTTTCTAAAATGAAAGGCATGGTATTGCCTTGGTTTTTCTAAATTGAAAGTTCATTTTAAAGATGCTATTGAGAGTCAAATGGTATTATATTCGTGCCTAATATGAGATGATTAGGCTACCGAGTCCCATGATGGGTCGGGTATGTACATATATGAGGATTTCATCGAGACCCTCACTAGGGGGCCGGGTACGATATATATATGGAGATGACTACATTCACCGAGTCCCATAATGGGTCGGGTACGGTATGTGCACATTATATGACTTCACCGAGTCCCAGAATGGGCCTGGTACAACCGAGACCCTCACTAGGGGGCCGGGTACGGTATGTATATAAATATGACTTCTTTCACCGAATCCCACAAATGGGTCGGGTATGTTATGTGAGCCACCGAGTCCCATAAATGGATCGGGTATGTTATGTGAGCCATCGAGTCCCACAAATGGGTCGGGTATGTTATGTGAGCCACCGAGTCCCACAAATGGGTCGGGTATGTTATATGTTACACCGAGTCCCACAAATGGGTCGGGTACGTTATGCGATACACCGAGTCCTTCACTAAAGGTCGGGCAGTATATAGAACAGTCTTTACCGTGTCCCTCACTAAAGGGCCGGGACATGTTACACTGATGGATCACCGAGTCCCTCACTAAAGGGCCGGGATGTGTTATATGAAAACAGATACGATGACTCTCATTTTTATAAGATGCATGTCTGATACAAAGTACGGTTGATACAAGTATTGGCTCTTATTTTATATGGCACGGTTGGATCTGGTATTTGATTTTCATACTTGTCTCTGTCATCTTTTGTACATTTATGATCTTATTTACTGTACTTCATGTTTACATACTTGTTACCTTGTTGTACTGACCACCTTCGGGGGGCTGCGTTCATGCCCGCATGTATTAGGTACTCAGTTGGGTGATTCGTGAGCTTAGGATCCTTGGTCAGCGTTTTGGGATAGCTCCAATGTTCCGGAGCTTGTCATTTTGGCACATGTCTTCCATTATGGCTATGTATATTCAGGGGTACGGCGGGGCCTTGTCCCATCATAGTTTCTTGCCCAAACTCAGAGGTGCTGTATTCATATGCAATGGACTTGCGGGAGTCAGATATATATTGTTGGCGATTGTACATCGTGTTGTCGGGATGTTCCCGTTTATATATAGCGGCAGCCTCATCGGCTTGCCTGTATTTATAACATGAGTTTTTTTAAAGTTTCCGCTGATTTTATGTGATGTATGGGTAGAAGGGTGCTCAGGTAGGACACCAGTCGCGGACCCGGGGTTCGGGTCGTGACACCTTCATCGACCATTGTTATGACCAATACAATAAAATAAATAAAACCTTCAGATCCGCACCCAAAACAATAATAGTTTTGGTTACGGAGAGCTCAGATATGAAAAATTAAGTGGGACGTCCTAAACAAGTCTTGGTTGTGAACTAGTGACTTATTAGTCAATATAATCGTCCTGCCAACGTCTGTTGGCATCCGGTGTAAGTAAAAGAAATTATCAACGCTGGAAGATCTTATTTATTTTCCGTCTTTGCAACTGTGGAAGCCTAAAAAATCGACGAATAACTTTTTCATTGGCCAAGTGTAGTATCTGTTCAAATTAGTAAAATACCCAATATTAAAATGTAGCAATCTGTTCTTTTGGAAATAAGAAAATACGTTCCAATCAGTTTAATAAAGACAACAAGGATGGGCAAAACTGTCCAAAAAAAATCAGTCCTGAAACAACGGACAATAGCAGTTCGCCAGAGATTTTAGAAAGTCGCCGGAGTATTTACAAACTCCGGCCAAATAGCCAAACAAAAATCAGAAAACCAAACTCTGTCCAACCGAAAGCATGCGACAAAAATGCAAAGGATCATTTCATCCAGAAAATCAGTCCATCGACCAAAAATCAGCCAACAAACCCTCAAACGGAAAGCAATAACAAGGGTCACCGGAAAATATCAAGGTAACCATGGCGAAAATACCAAAAAAAAAAACAAAGTTAGTCCAACAAACATAAAATAATAATAGTATCAAAAGCAGAAAACAACAATGACGTGTGACGGCGACGATGTGGGGTGTTCACGGGAACAGTGGGAGTGACGGGATCTGGGAGTTCGAACTCCGGAGGCATGATTTCGCCGGAGTGGGATGGTCGATGGTTGATGGACCAGTGGTGGCCGACGGGCAGGGGTTCGACGGAGAGGACAAGGGAAAGGGTGAGGTTTGAGGTATTGGTGGTTTGTGTGTATGAGTGATGAAAATGAGAAGGGAAGAGGGTAGATGTAGTGAGATGTGCGGCTGGTGTCTGTTGGTGTATTAAAAGAGAGAAGAGTGGGTGAGTTTTTTAAGAGAAAGTGTGCTGGTGGATGTTGAAAGAAAGAGGGGACGAGACTGATTTTCAATCAGTGAGGTAAATGTGTTGAAGTAACCAAAGAGGTATGGGGTGAAGGTATGGGTTAAAGGTTTGGATTTGGCGGATTGGACTGATCCGAATTGGGCCTCGGATTGGACTTTGATGAAACTGATTTTGATTAAAATACAAAAGAGTTTATTATTTAAAAGAGAATTATTTAAAAAATACAAAACTATAAAAAATGAAAATGCCGATGTAATAATAATAAAAATATAATATTTAAGAAATATTTAATGCCTACTTAGAAATAAAAATGCAATGTCATTTTGCGAAAAATAAAACAACATAGAATATTAGGCAAAATATATATAAAAATGATAATTAAGATGTGGTGTCCTAAAATACCTAAAATTGCAAAAAATAATCAAAAGATGGGTCAAAATTGGGTGTCAACAACTTGTCCCTCTTTGACCGAAGACGATGAAAGAGTTTTCGGATAAAGACGTTGACTTGTAGCCAATTTTGTCTCCATCGTCAGAATTAGAACAAAGATCAAGAAATGAATGGGCGAAACTGAAGCAGATTCAAAATTTTGTCTCAATGTCGCATTATGATGACACTGGGTTGCTGCGATGCTAGAAAATTAAAGACAATGCCGACGCAGATTCAAAATTTTGTCCCAGTGTCGAATTATGATGACACTGGGTTGCTGCGATGCTAGAAAATTAAAGACGGCTGACGCCGATTCAAAATTTATCCCAGTGTTGAATTAGGATGACACTGGGTTACAGGTGCGATGGGGATACTGGAAGAGATATGGTGTTTGTTCCCGAGGTCAAAAATGCAAAAAGTGTTTACAGATGCTGATGACGTCATTTCAGGACGCAATGCGGATGTTCGTCATTTATGGACAAAGATGGCGTCGTTTCTGGACGCAATGCAGATGTTCGTCGTTTCTGGACGAAGTCGGCGTCATTTCTGGACGCAATGCAGATGTTTGTCGTTGCATAGACGAATATAGATGAAGCTGTTGCATAGGCTTAAATGAAATGACGTCGTTGCATAGACGCGATGCAGATGTTCGTCGTTGCATAGACGAAACAAGGATGAAGTCGTTGCATAGGCTTAAATGAAATGACGTCGTTGCATAGACGCTGTTACACCTCGTAATTTTAGTTGTATAATTTGATAACGTAATTAAGATAATAAGATTCGAATATTGGATATAAAGTATATTTACATATGCTAATACGGAAATTAGTATACAAAGGATGTGATCCCGGAATAAATTTTGAATACTAAAAGTGTGACGATGAAAATTTATAATAATAATGGTATATTCCCAAAGGAGGTAACGGGGTAATGTCATATTATAAATTATGACATTTGGTATATAAAGATTTTATAAGTCATGGGAATTTAAGTTAATTGGAATCAAGAATTAGTTATGTGGGTCATTGATTATTTGTGATATTAATTAAGATTGTTGGTAAATGTTATATGGACATGATCCATAGGTCCATTAATAGGTAAAAGCCTATTACGTGATAGACATGCAAATTACAGATGGGGTAATATGTTGGTGATTGTAAATAAGAGATATTGTACCAGGGTTACACGTGCAAAGCCTATAAAGATTCTATAAGGTCATTATTGTATTTCATTACATTTTTCATTTTCTGATCTCAAAGCACTGCTAAACATAACCAAAGTATTCAACAACCAAAGTGGGTACAGTTTTCGAGTGATTAAGACAAGTCTTTAAAATTTGATAAAAGGAATTATCGAGAACTGGCTAGTGTTTGGAAACGGCTAGATTCAGAGGGTTTAATTCTTCTTGAGTTGATTATTGGGTTCTAAGTATTTGATAATTTTGTATTCCATTTCGGGAATTTGCTTGGTTTTGCTAAATTCGGGCAAAGCGAACTGGTTCTATTATTGGTTAAGATTAATCCTATAAGGGATGACTAATCCGTGATAGCTTTTGAAGCGCCGTTAATCGAGATGGTAATAGGATCTGTTTTGGCTAAAGTTAAGGTAGGATTTCTCATTTTTATAGTATAATTGAAGTTACACGATGTTGTAAATTAAGGAATGAACTTGTCTTAAGAGAAATTGGAAATAAGAGATATGCATGTGAATATTTTGGGTGTTGTAGCCGATTTTTGGGACTGTTTTGAAGAACATTGGGTTTGGTTCTTGTTGTTGTTGTTATGGTTATTATCGATATTAATTGCATGTTAAAAATAGAGGAATTTTGATACTTTAAGTTGTAATTGTTATATGAAAGTGTTGGGACATAAATTGGATGTTAAGGAATTAAAAGAAAGGCTATGGTATTATGTTGTTTGGACCGTGACATGCTAGAAATTGTTGGACATTGATGACTCGATTTTAAGGGTTGTTTGCGTGTTGTTTTGTTGGAGTTGAATGCTGGAAATTTTATTAAGAACATGCATGTACATTATGGTAGTTGTTAATACATGTCTTAAAGAAATTAAAGTGTAGTAAGATGTTATGTTGCAAATTATAAGACTTGTATTCTTGTTGTTGTTGCTAGAGTTGATGGACTATTTTTAAAGGTTATTTTAATATGGATTAAAGGGCTGAATTAACAAAATAAATAGGTGTATTAATCACCTTAGTTGTTGTAGTTGTTGTCTTCCATAAACGTAAGAGAATGAATGTATTATGATGACGTATATGAAGTATTTGAGATTGTTTTGGTTATATCTTAAAGTTGCATCTTGTTATTGATATTGTTGGCTTTGTTTGTGAGTTGTGGATGTGCATATAAATAGGAGAAGTGCTGCCCAAATTTCTACAGAAAAGAGAGTCATCATTCGACCTAACTTATACTTGAAGTCATGGAATTGACGAACGAATTACTATTGTTATAGGTTGAAGTGTTAAACGAGACGTACTTTAATTAGTGAGTTGATTAGTTCGACAATAAGGTATGTGAAACTATCATTTCTTCTTTTGGCATGATTTATATAAAATAAGTGTACGACGGACGTACATAATTCTATTGAATCCTAATTCCTAATGATACATGATATGATAGTGTCTTTGATTTTTCAAATGATGATCTAAAATAATACATGATATGATAGCGCCTTTTATTTATTCCATGGAGAGTCAAATGATGATTTAAATTGCATATGGTTTCTCATGATACTCTATTCGTGCTCGATGTGATTATATCCTTTCACCGAGTCCCGGGCCGGCAATGTTCGTGTGCAGATCCTTGCATTTGTTCACCGAGTCCCTCACTAGAGGGCCGACAATGTTTATATATATGATGATTCCATGAACATATATCCATGATGCGGGTAC
The DNA here is from genome assembly GCA_029844215.1 of Przewalskia tangutica. Classification (NCBI taxonomy): domain Eukaryota; kingdom Viridiplantae; phylum Streptophyta; class Magnoliopsida; order Solanales; family Solanaceae; genus Przewalskia; species Przewalskia tangutica. Next base: position 13,162,402 of record CM056731.1, on the reverse strand, counting down.
AGATACCCATGATAGTATATGATAATTCCATGGACATGTATCCATGATGCGGGTACAAGTACCCATGATAGTATATATGTATATGTATGATTATATGGACAGACATCCATGCTTTTGATATGACTCTCATTTTTATAAGGCACAATTGACTCTCATTTTTATAAGGCACATTTGACTCTCATTTTTATATGGCACAGTTGTATTCGTATTTTGGTTATCATATTTGTCTCATGTTATCTTTTGGTCAGTTATGATCTTATTTACAGTACTTCATGTTTTACATACTCAGTACATTATTTCGTACTGACCTACTTTTCCTCGGTCGTGTTCGTACCCGCAGTCTGTGTTCTCGCCAGTGATCCTCAGGCCTAGGACTTCTACTCAGCTGGTTGGAAAGCTCCATTGTTTCGGAGCTTAGTCGTTTTGGTACATAACCTTATTTTTGACTCATGTATATTTAGGGGCACGACGGGGCCCTGTCCCATCATATTTTATTATTGTATTCTTAGAGGTCTGTAGACAGTTGTGGGTTGTGCGTATGTGGATTGTAAATCTGTTTGGTCATCTGTGTTGTTGTACTCTGCTTTTGGAATGTTCCCATACATAGGTGATACTATGTGGTGGCAGCCTTGTCGGCTTGCCTATTTCATTATGTTGGCTAGTTGTGACTCCCCAGGAGACATGTTCAGTCGTGTGTAAAGGCAGTCTTGTCAGTTTTCCTATTTTGCTATATAACGTATGATACAGTTTTCTATATTGCCCTTGGTGTCAGTCTGATTACATGTGACAGGTGGGTATAAGGGTGCCCAGGTAGGGCACCGGGTCGCGGCCCATCGGGTCGGGTCGTGATGTTCGTCGTTGCATAGACAAAATATAGATGAAGTTGTTGCATAGGCTTAAATGAAATTGCGTCATTGCATAGACACAATGCAGATGTTCGTCGTTGCATAGAAGAAACATAGATGAAGCTGTTGCATAGGCTTAAATGAAATATCATCGTTGCATAGACGCGATGCAGATGTGCGTCGTTGCATAGACGAAACATAGATGAAGTCATTACATAGGCTTAATAAAATGACGTCGTTGAGTAGACGCAATGTAGATATCGTCGTTGAGTAGACAAAATATAGATAAAACATGTTGCATAGGCATAATAAAATGATGTCGTTGAGTAGATGTGATGTAGAGGTCGACGTTGCATAAACAAAATATAGATAAAGCCTGCAGCATATGCATAATAAAATGGCGTCGTTGGGTAGACGTGTTGTAGATATCGTCGCTGCGTAAATGAAATATAGATAATGTCGTTTCATAAGCATAATGAAATGACGTCGTTGAGGAGACGTGATATAGATGTCGTCGTTGTAAGACAATATAGATGGAGTCGCTGCGTAGTATAATAAAATAACGTCATTGAGTAGATGCGATATAGGTGTCGTTGTTGCAAGACAATATAGATGAAGTCGTTGCATGGGCATAATTGTTAGCGATTTTACAAATGCTCACGCAAGTGTACGTATCGTTCACAAGTAATATAGTCTGGTAAGACCGAATATCGTCCTCAGTGACTGGTTATCAAGTACCGATTATCTAAGCTTTAGTTTCTATTTGGTGAACGTTAATGTGTTTGTATTTTTATCTAATAACTAAGACTAAGTAATTGCAGAAAATAAACTAATTAAGATATTACTTTGGTTTAAATCAGTTATAAAGGAATTAGGGCTTCCAATATCCTCAACTATCCACTCTTTCCAATCCCTAATGCAACTAGAATGACTTCTTCTACGTTTAGATAACAGTTAACTAGACTGTCTTATATTCCGGTTAGGATATATAATCGCTCAACCCCAGTGCAGAACTCTTCTATATTTCTATGATAGGGTTTACCACATAGGAGGATTAAGAACAATAACCTATAATGCTACACAAGTATCGGGGTACTTTCGTTCGCGATTTTAACCTATGTATATTCAATTACATCATATTCAAATCTCTCATCTCGGTTCTTGATTCGAAATCATATAAATTATGATAATTAATAGCAAGTTAACTATCAAACATTCACACCAATATTGAATAAATCTTAATCAAGTGAAGAAGAAATCAAACTACTGCATTAATTCATGAAAACGAGTTTCAAGCGATTCAAAAGGAAAGCCCTAATTAAGTAATTAGTTTCTAAACATTGTCATGTCAAGAACTAATACAAACCAACATAAACTGAAATAAATAAAAGGAAAGAACAAGAACTTGAACCAAGGTTGTCTTCAATCTTGTGTTGTAGCCTCCTCCTTAGCCTCCCCAAATTAGAATAGAGAATATGTACAAGATGCCCCATAATGAGTAGGGTTTTATACTTGAGAAAATATTGCATTGTGAACCCTAAAAACGTGTCAATTTCGGCACAGAATCGGAAAAACCCCGCCTCGGCGCCGCAGCCCTGCAGGCTGGCGCCGCGGCGCCTGAAGTCCTGAGGAAAATTTGGCTCACATCAGTTGGGGCGCCGCACCCTGCTGGCTGGCGCCGGTGGCTTCTCTTTCTCGGATTTTCGTCCTTTTGTCGTCCGGACTTCGTCTGATTTCTTCTATACTTACCGAGACTTCTTATGCTTTATTTATTGGCCCTTTTAGTGTGCAATTCCCTCTCAATTAAGCTCATTTCATCTTCTTTTTGTCATTTCTTCATTTATGACCGCTGTGACTCAAAAGAAAGAAAAACATTCATAATATTATACTAAACACAGACGAAATGAGTAAAATCCTAACTAAAATGACTCAAAAAAGGGTATATAAAATATGCCTAACAAACCCCCAAACTTAAACTTTACTCGCCCTCGAGTGAAGCACTAAACGAAAATAAAAACAAAACAAACGAAGACTATGAAATGGATCAAGTAGCTATAGAAATGCTTCTTCAAAATCATGGATGAAAGATGGGATAATATGTTAGAACATATGTAGCATGAATAATCAGAAATCTAGAATTTCAAGTTAGATATTTCGCAAATTCACTTAGATCATGGTCAATGGAAATACAAACACCTAACCTATGCATGTCAATTTCATTCCATCTTTCCCAAAATATTATAGACATGTTTACTTGTTATTCTCCACTAATCATAGACATACACATTAAAGATCATCAGGACTTTCAAGGGTTGTAATGTAGGCTTAGGCAGGGGTAGGTAAAAATAGACATTTAGGCTCAAATTACATACCATAAGCTATTTTCATTCAACTCATTCTTCCTTCTTTTTGATATTCTTTTTAGTCTCATACCTATTTCCTCTTTTTTTCCTTTTAAGAGAACGAGACACATTTATAAATAACAAACACCCTCAAACTTAGTCTTTTGCATATTCTTCATTGAGGTGCATCAATTTTTCAATTCTCTTTTTGTATTTCTTTTTCAACACTTTTCATCCCACTATTTTCAATTATCACTTATGGCACAACAAGGGAATCATAGGGTGTCAAACAAAGATGATATTTTAGGCTCAAAGGGGCTGACTAAAGATACAATTTATGTCAGGGTAGGTAATGAATGGTCAGAAGGGCTATCAAAGAAATGCCTGAATCATTTCCCTAAACATGTACATCTTAACTATTTCGCCTCAAATAACAAACAAACAGATTTTCTAGACATTTTTTTAACCTTTCTTTCCATAACTGATACACATAGGCTAAGCACAAATATCCCAAAGAATTATATGTCATGAATTTTTGGCATATCTAACTTAAGCACACAGATTGTCGCTTTTAATTTCATTACATTATCCCACTTTATCCACTCAATATCTTTAGCAACTACAACATACATGATCCATAAAAAAAAATTATGACTCAAAAACACACAAAGACAAATCAAAAGACTCAAACACAAAACAATAAAACAAAATAAGACACCCCCAACTTAATCGGCACTTCGTCCCCAATGTGTGAAGACTAAAAGTAGGGACAACTTACTGACACAACACAATGGTCATAAAGGAGGTCTGGGATGAGATTCTTGAGTTTGCACAAACTTCTGGACTCTCTGACCTTCTGAATTTCAGCATTTTGACACTTAGTTCCCATTCCACCTGACATCAAAACATAAGACAAAACTCAAGACCGTGAGACTGTTCAAGATAAAATAAAACAAACTAAAACAAAAATTAAAATAACATAATTAATAAATATTGGGTTGCCTCCCAAAAAGCGCTGTCTTTAAGCAATTTAAGATAACATAAAATAATGCTTCTTAGTCCTAAGAATTTGGTCTCCTTTTTCTTAAAAAGGGAATTGGTATTTGCTAGGAAATTTCATGAAAAGAGAAGGTGGGGTAATGGGCGGAGCAGTGAGGTTTAAAAGGAAAAGAAATGAAAATATGAACTAATTTGAACAATCATCATTGTACACGTTACTTTTTGGGTTGAGTTAGATCCAAAATTTATTTTTTACATGATATTAGAGATATATAATTCTAATTATTTGTTCACCAATGTTGAACCTCAAATTATATTATTCACGCTTCATGGAATGAAAACATAAAATAAGCTTATAGGATAATAGGTTAAAAATTATCTTTATTTTGAATCTAAAGGCTATTTCGGGTCATTTGTTATAAAATGCGTCTTTTGGAACTTTTTTGACACTCAAATTAATTTTTTTATTCTTTTTTTGTGGGAGAGACATGAAAATGAGTTTAAAATTATGATTGGTGTGTGTTTGCAGAGACGTAATGGCGGCAACAATGGTGTTAATGGTGAAAATTGGTGGTGGATGATGATTGGATGAAAATTTGAAGAAGAAGAAGAGGAGAATAAAATATTTTTATTAAAATATAAAACTTTCACGCGTTTCTTTCATGTGTAGTACCCAAACTTGGTCACATTAGTAAAAAGCGTCTAATAAATTCTATTTTTTAATAATAGTCGGAACAAAGCTAAGTTGAAAATTAAAGCCAAAATAAGCTCTACTCCAAAAAGCCAAAATTTTGAGCTTTTGAAATAATTATTTATTTTAAAATAAGTTATACTCTTATTTTAAAATAAGCTCAACCAAACACCTCTCAATATTTTAATTAGTGTTTATTTTAAAAAAAAAACTTGTGAGCTTAAAATAAGCTCAACCAAACACACACTAAATAACGCTAATGCTTAAGCCATTTAAATAAATATAGCCTCCTCTCTTCTCTCATATTTATAACAAAACAAGAAAGGCGCGAAACCAAACTGGAAAAACCCAAACCAAAATCTCCGATCATCGGGACCTAATGCTCCGGCGACATTTCCGGTCACACCTCCTCCTCAGATTTCCCACCATTTTTAACATTCCCTAGCTCCTTTCATTACTCTTTACTTTTTTCAAACAATGACATAACTGTTAGAAATATTTATTAAACGTGAAATAAAGTTAATCCTATTTAATTACGAATCGAACAATTAGAGCCCCGCACGTAAGAAATATTATTTCCACACACGTGTACATATAGTGCCAAGGTTCATAATTTCCTTAAATGGAAGAGATATTGGTACATATACGAATTGTTTGAGACGTAAGGTAATAGACGGTTATTGGTCAAATGACGTAGGTTTCACGTTGGTAAATGAAGGAAGAAGTGTACAATATGTTAAAAGATGAAACGAGTCATGAATCGCCAAGGTGCCACTCTGCAGGGCCGCGACGCTGTGACCGTTTTCAGTCCGTTGGAGAAGAATAAAAACTGACGTTTGAGCTGACTTTGAAGGATTAACTCTTCATTATTTTGCTATTGAATTCAGTCATTACTTGGCTGAATTGTAACTCCACACTAATGGACTTGATCATTCAAAGCCATAAAATAAGCTTATAGGATTTCTAACAAATAGTTATTGTTATTTCTCCGTTCTACACATTACCACTAATTGTAACTCAACGTGTGCTCATAGCAAAACACACTTGACATCTTACACTCAACAATTCTCTGAAATTTCTTCCTCTCTTGCAATCACAAACACTCAAAGATCTTCTTCCAAAGCAAACACTTGAGTTTCCTTTGCTCATTTGTTTGATTGTTGTTTTATCTTGGGAGATAAGTTGTCATTACCACCGTTGAAAGGATATACGGGGCATTATCTTAAGGATAGATCAAGAATTTGGTCGACTCAGCAAGCCCTCATATTTGATCATTTTCAGATTTCTAACAAATAGTTATTGTTATTTCCCCGTTCTACACATTACCACTCATAATAACTATATGTATTTGACAAAGGTATGTGCCTTTTCACCCTTCAAGTCAAATCTTATTCAAAAACCCACCTAAAAAACAACCATAAACCTTTTAATCTTGGAGCTTCTTCTGCAAAAATGCAAAAATTCCAAGCATTTTTGGCAAATTCTTATGGAAAATTTATTAACGTGAATAAAGTTAATCCTATTATTTATGGCTCGAACAATAAGGGTCCCACACGTCGGAAATGTCGTTTTCACGCATGTGCACACGTTGTACCAAAGATCGTAAGTTTTCTCAGTGAAAGAGATATTGATACGTAAAAGAAATGTTTGAGACATGAAATGATAGACGGTTATTGGTCAAATGATGAGTGGTTCACATTGGTAAATGAAGGAAAAAGTGTACGATGTGTAAAAAATTAAACGAGTCGTAAATCGTCGCGGAGCCGTGAAGGCCCGCGGCGCAACACCGCTTGAACAATGTTTGGCTACTGGAAGTTTGGAGCCGTGGCGCTTCAGAGGCAGAATGGTCGATGAATGACGAAAAATTTCTGACTTTTGGACTGGTTTTGGAGCATTGAACCTCCATTACTTGACACTATAATTCAGCCAATATTTTGCTGAATTCTAACCCTCAATAAGTGTCATCATGGTCTTGATTGCCATTAATTGTCTAGATGAGAGGTCATCTTACACTATTAATTGAGGTTTTAGACTCAATTGAAGAACATACTTGCAATCAGATTTTTCTGAATCTTTCTTCCTTTCTAACTTCCTTTCAAAAGATTCTTCCTTTTTAGTAAACATTTGAGTTTCTTTTGCTCAATTGTTTGTTGATTTTTATGTTAGGATATAAGTTGTCAATCACCGTTAAATGATTTATACAAAGCAATATTATAAGACTCAACAAACTCTTGTTCTTGTTTCGAGATTGTAATATTTGTTGTTGCTGCTTACATTCCCACTTTCTTGTAACTCACAATTCTTTCACAGATGATCTCCACTGGGTTCATCAAAGACACATATGTTGCAAGCAGGATTCTCAAGTTTTCCACTGACTCCCTTTTCATTCACGTTAATTACTCTCATAGAATATATGATTACATCGAAAACCCAAATGGGTTTATCTGTAATAACATGATGAGAGCTTATTTACACCTAAACCAGCCTAAAAATACAATCTTTTTGTATAAATCAATGTTGAAAAATAATGTATGTATTGATAATTATACGTTTCCGCTTTTGGTTCAAGCTAGCACGATTAGATTGTCCGACATAGAGGGAAAGAGTTTCATAATCACGTTTTTAAAACAGGATTTGAATCGGATGTTTATGTCAAGAACACTTTGATTAACATGTATGCTGTTTGTGAGAACATGGTTGATGCAAGAAAGGTGTTTGATGAAAGTCCTGTTCTGGACTCGGTTTCGTGGAATTCGATACTGGCAGGTTATGTTCAGATTGGAAATGTTGAAGAAGCAAAAGTATTTTTTGATAAGATGCCTATGATGAATGTTATTGCATCGAATTCTATGATTGTATTGTTGGGTAGGTCTGGTAGGATGAGTGAGGCTTGTCAATTATTCGATGAAATGGTGGAGAAAGATGTGGTTTCTTGGACTGCTTTAATTTCTTGCTATGAGCAACATGGGATGTACACACAAGCTTTGATTTTATTTATGCAGATGTGTGCTAATGGAATTTCCATAGATGAGGTTGTTGCGGTAAGGGTTCTGTCTGCATGTGCACACTTGTTGGTTGTTCAGACTGGTGAATCAGTGCATGGATTAGTTATAAGAGTTTTGTTTTGAATCTTATGTTAACCTTCAAAACGCTTTAATACACATGTACTCTACATGTGGAGATGTAATGGTGCACAAAAATTGTTTGATGCGAGTAGTCATCTGGACCAGATATCTTGGAACTCAATGATCCCTGGCTACTTGAAATGTGGCTCGGTGGAGAAGGCTAGAGAATTATTCGATTCCATGCCTGAGAAGGATGTTGTGTCATGGACTACAATGATATCTGGTTATGCACAACTTGATCATTTCTCGGAGACTTTAGCACTGTTTCAGGACATGCTCCATGAGGACAATAAGCCTGATGAAACTACTTTGGTTAGTGTTCTTTCGGCTTGCACCCACTTGTCTGCCCTTGATCAAGGAAAATGGATTCACGCTTACATACGAAAGAATGGGCTCAAAGTGAATATCTTGGTACAACTCTTGTTGACATGTACATGAAATGTGGTTGTGTGGAGAATGCATTGGAGGTCTTCAACGGAATGGAAGAAAAAGGGGTTTCTTCTTGGAATGCTTTAATTCTTGGGTTGGCCATGAATGGGCAAGTGGAAAGATCACTAGACATGTTTCAGGAGATGAAGGAATGTGGTGTAACCCCTAATGAGGTTACTTTTGTGGCAGTAACTTGGTGCCTGTCGACATATGTGCCTGGTAGATGAGGGCCGCTCCTACTTTGATGCTATGACCAGATATTACAATGTTGAACCTAATATCAAGCACTATGGATGCATGGTTGATCTACTTGCGCGTGCAGGGTTGCTCAAAGAAGCTGAGACGCTTATCGACAGTATGCCTATAGCTCCTGATGTTGCCACTTGGGGTGCTCTTCTTGGAGCTTGCAGAAAACATGGTAATAGTGAAATGGAGGAGAGGGTTGGAAGGAAGCTCTTTGAACTTCAGCCAGATCATGATGGATTTCATGTGTTACTGTCCAATATATTGCTTCAAAAGTTGGGATAGTGTTCTGGATATTAGAGGAGCAATGACGCGGCAGGGTGTTGTTAAAGTACCTGGCTGCAGTATGATTGAAGCAAATGGTGCTGTTCATGCCAGATAAATGAAATCGAAAAAATGTTGGCTGAAATGGAAAAGCGGTTGAAGATAATGGGCTATGCTCCAGGCACAGATGAGGTTTTACTTGCTATTGATGAGGAAGGAAAAGGTACTTTGTTTAGACATAGTGAAAAGCTTGCAATTGCATATGGGCTCATTTCTATCGCTCCTCCAACTCCAATAAGAATAATCAAGAACCTACGAATATGTAGTGATTGTCATGCAGCAGCAAAACTACTATCAAAAGCATTTAATCGTGATATTGTGGTTAGGGATCGGCATAGGTTTCATCATTTTAAGGCCATTCTTGTTCCTGCGTGGAATTTTGGTAGCTAATACTCTGTTGTTGGCCCGTAAAGATCTATTATGAAGGTTGTTCAACTTGAATGCCTCAACCTTCCTTGCAAAATTAACTACCCGCCTTTCAGGTTTGAACTGTGCATAGCTCCAATAAGACTATTATCTCACATATGGCCCCTGAAGTGCAGAAGCTTGGCCATCACAGGCTCTATAAGCAGCTTCTTTACGAATTTAGTCAGGCATTTACCCATTCTTGAAGATTGGTTGAACTGAACAGGTGAATAAGATTTTGAGTGCTGATGTTCTAATGGTTTTAATCATTTTCAACGTTAATATAGACGGGCCTATTTCAATTTGGATTCCAACGCTAGCTTCACTTACCAGCACTTTGTTCACAGAATAGGATTTCTTTGGAGTAGTCTATTTTATATAACAAAGCAAGTTTTTTGGTTATTAAGTTCTTGAACCAGAAGTAACGTCTCCCCATTCCACTCATATAGTTATTGTGGAGTAAATTTTGGTTCTACTCAGCTAACCAACTAGGTCGTCACTTGTCAGTAATAGAAGAAGAATTGACCTGTCTCATTGTTTGTTTTCCTGGTATCTTTACCGTCGACAGACAAAAGGAATTGTAGATCTGATTTCCTTAGATTGAATTGGAGAGACCACCAGAGGGTGTTCATTTTTCAGCATACGGAAATAGGGTGATATCTCTATGTTATTTTTGCAGTACGTTGAAGAATTTCTATAGTAGTTAGTGAAGAAGTTTATGCATATATGGTGGAAGCAAATGGGTTAGGGCTATCAGAGGAATTATACGACCAAATATATGCCATGTAACATGATATTCTTATTTCTCAAAATCACGATTTGTCCTCTAGATAAGATATATTATATATATCATCTACAGAGCAGCATGAAGGTTTACATGACCTTAAATTTGTAATTTTCTGCTCCATTTGTAGTTGTATGATGTATTTTATCAACTGGGAGAATGAAGTTCAAATTGTACATATCTGCCTGCTCATCAGCAAAATGCCTGTCAAGGGACATTTTTCTCAACCTTGAAGGCTTGAACACTAGCATAGTATCATCTTGTTTTGTTGTTTCACCACAGCCTATGATTTTACGCAAATGTCACCGGCGTGCACCGATCTGGGTGTTGATCAACGACACTTCATAACTATGTTACACTGAATGATGTTACACTTCCTCCCAAGACAATGAGGTAGCAATTGACTAGCTCAGAAACATAGCCGTTCCAAAATAGTCTCCGGACAAGAAAATTACCAACACAATCCAAACCACTTCGATGTATAAGTAGAATGTGTTTCATCTCCTAAAGAATGGTCATTTTAGTATACGGAACTGAGACTTAGCAATACCACTTGAGCAATTTTCCTTTTTACCAGAATGGCAAAGACAGCACACACAAATCTCTAAGAGATCATATTGTTCCTCAAATAATAACAATGTACCTACGTTGGATCTTCCAACACATTTTATAAGTCAGAAGATCCACTGGAGTCCACGTACTTGTATAACTAAACTTGCTTTCCTATGAATTCAAATGCCTTGTATCATATCCGCTAGAGTCCATGTTCGGCATCAAGCTGTTTTGCCTTCCAGATATGGTAACGACTAACAAACACATGCAAATTTCAAGAAGACCGCAGAGTTATTCAATCTTCCCAAAATAACAATGCCCCCTCGCTGGATCTTCCAAGAGCACTTAGAATTCAGAAAATTCACTAGACTCCAAGTTCAGTATAATCAAGAACTTGCTTTCCGTGAACTTCAAATGTAGTGCATCATGGCAAATAATGATTTTAGTTGGTTACATAACCTACTAATTCCTTTTCTAACAATATCAACTATTGACCAAAAGGTCCAAAACTGATTGGTTATCCCCCCTCAACTTTCTTTAAAAGATCTTTTCTTGTATAGAATGCAACATGATTTCTGAAGAAAATGAATCTATCTTCTTTTGCATCTACTTGAATTCAGTTGCACCAAAAGAATAAATGAATTATACCAACATATAAAACAGCAAGCACTTTGTACCTCATTGCTGTTACTTTTCAAGTTCCATCTTCTAAGTCATGTATAAAGAAGTCCAAATCAGGAATATATCGTGCGTCTCTCATATGTTCGACCAGGATTTTTACAACTTCATCAACACAATCCATATGTGAACCCATCTTATCTCCCGCAACAAAACTATAGTTCTGATTCTTTATCTCCACCGAGCTTCTCCCAGCCTCTTTCTTGGTAGCCATCCTTCTCATCAGCTTCCTCATTTTTGCAGAGTCACCCCATTTACCGTCAGCTGCATAGATATTTGACAAAACAACATAAGTTGCTGCAATTTTTGGCTTCAACGCCAACACCTTTCTTATGGCCAGCTTGCCCAAATCTGGATGATTGTGTGCTTTACATGCTCCTAGGAATGCTCCCCAAACAGATTCATCAGGATCAAATGGCATACTCTCTATCAAATTAAAAGCCTCCTCAACTCTTCCAGCACGTCCTAGCAAATCTACTAAGCTCCCAAAAATCTCCGGATCTGGAGTTATGTTGTAATCACCAACCATTGAGATAAAATACCTTAAACCTTTATCTACAAGCCCAGCGTGGCTACATGCATTTAAAACTGCCACAAAGGCTATCCTATCAGGCCTGACTCTAAATTTAACCATCTCTTCAAAAAAGTCAACAGCTTCATTTCCATATCCATGGCTTCCATAACCTATCATCATTGAGGTCCACGAAACCAGATTTTTCGTGGGCATTTCATCAAAAATTCTGCGTGCGCTTGCAATATTTCCAGACTTTGCGTACATGTCTATTAAGGCATTGTCCAACTCTAAGTTCCCTCCGAGGCCTCTCTTTATGATTCTTCCATGAATCTGCTCTCCACAACTCAAAATTGCCAAATTAGCCACAGCTGCTATAATGCTGGAAAATGTGAAGCAATTGGGGCTAAGACCTTCAGACTCCATACTCGAGTATGTGCTGATAGATTCATATGGATCAGACTTCTCGTATCCAGCAATCAAAGTGTTCCACGTGATTGAATCCCTTTGAGTCATTTCATGGAAGCATTGCTTTGCATCATTTAAGCTGCTACATTTGCAATACATATCTAAAATAGAATTCATAACGGGTAGATTAAAGTCCAACCCATGTTTGACGATTGCAGCATGAAGTTGCTTCCCACATGTACATGAATGAATCGAGGCACAAGCTCGAACTGCAATTGAAAAACTAAATGGGTTTGATTCACCCTCTTCCTGTCCATCCAAAAACACACACAAAAAGCACGAAAAGTTAGATTTAAAATTTCCATTCGATTTCCTAGGCAACTTATTTTTATTGAAATAACTACGTAAGACTCTCACTGACGATACGATAAAATCTACACATAATCCAAGCAATGATTTACATGTTTATTAGTATCAATTTTTGGAATTTAAGAAGTTGCTTTCAAATTAAACTACAGGAAGTACATGACACTATTTTGTATACGCATTAGCTGCCCTTTTGCCAGAAAAAATCTAAATATATACCAATAACATTCTTCTAAATTTTTTAAGCGCCACATAGCCATCACCACGATGAGTATATCCTGCTATTAAGGTAGTCCAAGACACATCATTTTTCCCTCTGATCTCATGAAAAACCGCGGATGCTTCATCCATATTAACACAACACGTAGCATAGACATCCAAGAGCGCATTCCAAACATAAAGACTTCCACTCATGCCTTGCTTAAGAACCAAACCATGAACCAAAGCTCCACGAGAGGACGATTTGATCCCTTTACAAGCCTTCAACGTACTAGATAACGTAAACTCATTGGGGCGCACATTCGTATACCTCATCATCTCACAGAAAACCACCCAGGCACGTCCATGAAGATTGCATGAAGTGTACCCAGAAACCATAGTCGTCCAAGCAACAACGTCTCTTTCAGGCATTTCATCGAACAGTGTACGTGCTTCTCTAATTAGACCCCTTTCAAAATATGATTTGAGAAGACCAGTGGCTAAGACTGATGGAGGCTTTGGTAAAAATGGTGGGTTTGAATGGGGTGGGTTGATTGCAGCACAAAGGAGAGAGTTTCTGATAGTTTGAGGAATTTGAGTACAATGTGTTTGGGACACTAGTTTTCTTGCATTCATTGCTTAAACAATAAACATAGTATCAGAAACATAAACTTAAGATTAAAACAAATTGGTTTACCGAATGCGCCGAGATTACAGAAAATAGAAGTCTTTGATTCATTATGTATAAGTGTATAAAGATGTGTTTCATTTGTCCAGTGGCAACTGGTTGGTATAATCTCTCCTCTAGGCACTTGCTGTTTAAACTTTAAACTTAATTCTGATTTTAACTTTCTTTTAGGAGTGAGATTTTGCTAATTCTTCAAAATGAAGAGGAAAAAAAAGACTTCTTAATTATAAAGTCATATGTTTGAATAAATTTAACAGGAATGCATCCATGTGATACTAAATTTCATTTAAACACTTACCTATTTCGATTGAGTATTTGGATACATGAAAAAATATTTCTATTAAATATTTTCAGTTAAAATTTTGACAAAAACTTTTGCACGCTAATTTAAAAGGGATTCCTCCATTCATTTTATAGGTGTCTAACGGACCGACCCGGTTCGGATCGGTAGGCCCTTATCGGGTTGAACCGGTTCCGGATCGGTTATCGGGCCGGTTCACCGGCTTACCGGGCCTATCGGTCCGGTTCACTATCGGGTTTCCAGTCTGCCCGTGGAGTTCCGGAACTAACCGGGCCAATCGGTTCGGTTTTTTTTTTTTTAAATTTTGAATTAAATATGTAATATTTAATATAGTTTCAAATTAAATATAAAGTATAAATTCAAATTAAATATGTAATATAATAATATAATATAGTTTTATATTTTAAAATTTAAAGTTAACTTTCTATTTTATAGTTTATAACTTTATACTTTATAGTTTATACTTTATACTTTATAGTTTATAACTTTATTGAGTTTACTCTTTATATTGTAATTATACTTTTATTAATTTATTAAATTAGTAGACATAAGTTAACAAATAACAATTAAAGAGATAATAAAATAAAAATTAATGATAAGATGTAAACTTTGGAACTGTAATAATGTTAATAAGATTACATAATGAAGTAATAAAAAATTTATTTACATATTATGCATCCTTCTTGCAAGTTCTTCATAATTTATAGGATGATTGAATTGGTTATGGTCCATAGCCTCTAAATCTGGAGTATTAATTCCAGTCCCGCTTCTGCCTTCCAAAATGTTGTCGATTTCTTCATCTTCCGAAGTGTTAACGTAGACACCTATAATTGATTTCTTCTCTCTGATCTGATCCAATCCCTTAAGCAGACTAACACTTCTAATGTGCTTCCGCCTAATGAGTGACGTGTATCTCCTATTTGATCTCGTGTTTGGCTGAATGCACTTTCAGAAGCCAATGTTGAGATAGACACATTAAGAATATCCCATGCCATAGCTGCAAGTACCGGAAATTGTCTTTTGTTGTCCTGCCACCATTGTAAATGTTGAAAGTTTTTTTTCGACTCCGCTGGCTTTTACAAATAAAATTGCAACTCATCACAAGATCGACTTGTGCTTGCTTGTGTTGTAAAAGTGCTCCATATATCTAAAGCTTCATTATCATTGTCTTCATCGAGTCCTGCAGGTGTAGACACAGAACCAGAACTAGAAGGAATATTAGTAGCAGAGTTGTTTTTATAATATAATGTAGCATAATATTCATATAATGTAGTTAAATTAGTATCAAGTTTACTTACACAATCATATGAAGATTGAGTTTCTGTTGCACCTACGTCCATATAAGTATATAAACTACATATTAAATTATGACAATCTACTTTTTTAATAGAATGATTTAAAACTGCACCATACAATAAATATCAGAAATAGGAAAAAAATATTTTTTAAACTTTTCAAACATAGTTGTAAATGCATCTTTGTATTTTATATTTATTTTTAACCATAAAGTAAATATGAAATTTCAGCTATATGAGCTAAAACATTACAAACTGTTGGGTAATAAGATCCTGAAAATTCAACAGTAGCAGTGTAAAATTTACGTAATTTTTTTAAAAGCTCAGCAATTGATTTTCAATGTTCTTCGGTTAACATATAAATCACGTTCTTACCGTGAGCATTTAAAACATGTGTTATGGGGTCTTAATACTTATAACATTCTTTTAAAAATAAATAAGTATAATTCCACTGTGTAATAATCTCATCCGGCATGAATTTAGGTCTCAAATTAAATTATTTACATTTTTTTTAAAATTCTATAATTTTATTTTTTCTATATTACCTTGAATAACTCCAACAGCTCTTCGGACAAGTTTTAATTCATTTGCAAATAAATTCAAACCACTTTTAACAATTAAATTATAAATATGACAAACACAACGAACATGAAATATATCAGGAAGTGACGGTTCTAATTCCGATTTTAAACGATCTACAACAACAATATTGTTAGATGCATTATCGAATGATATACAACGTATTTTGTTATAAAGATTATAATTTCTGGCATAACCACAAATAGTTTCACTTATATATTTTTTCCAGTATGACTTTGATCTTCGTCATACGCAAAAACAATAATACATTTTTCCATTTTAAAATTTTCATCAATCCAATGACAAGTAATTGTTAAATAATCATAACCATTTAAAACATGTCCAATGTCTGAAGTAAAACTAACTAGGCATGGAAGATTAGTGAACAAATATTGCAAAAAAATAACATAATCATTATAAAAACTAAAAACACCAGCTCTACAAGTACTACGAGGAACACCTTTAAATAAATGATTATATACTCTTTGAATATATGTAATTAAATACGAAGAAGAAGCAAAAGAAAAAGAAAAAGGTAAACAACCTCCGACAATCATTTTTGCTAATTCAATGTGATCCTTCTTTGGATCGTACTTAATCACCACCACCACCCCCTCCCCTATTAATGGATTAATTTGTTGTTGACCGGATTCTAAATCAGGGACAGAACCCCACTGTATCGGATGATCTTTCGTTAAATGTCTACCTATAGTGTCGTCCCCCCGTCACCACCCCCTCTCTTATGTTTATAAGTTTTCCCATAAATATTACATCTAACTCTATCAGTGTCCCCAACTTTATCATAAAAGAGTCACACTTTACTCCATTTTCCCTTACTTCTGGACCTGGTAAAGGAGGTCTACGACTACCACTAGTAGTACCAACATTGACAGAAGGAACACTAGTAGGTGTAGGAGGTTCAGCTTTCAAGTTCAACAATATTATCTATATGAACGTTATCATATTCATTATTTTCTATTCCACAATCTTCTTGTATTTTATCATAATCTATATTTTGATTAGATTATTGTTACACCCCGTATTTCCAAGAGATTGAAATGAGAACATACGTATGGAAATAATATTTGAATTTTGGAAAGAAAGAAATATTACTTTTTTTTAAGAAAAATCTCGGGAATTTGTGAAGGAAAACGTTTAAAAATAGGAATTTGGTTCTCAAATTTTATATTTGAGACTTTTGGAATATATTGGATTTATGGATTTTTAAGTTCAGAATTGGTCACGTGGGGCCTACGAGAAAATTTTACGGTTTTGTGGGGCCCACAATATTTTGAGATATTTTGGCCAATTATGGATTTTTGGGAGATGAAATAATCTTGGACCAATCGGAAGGTGACACGTGTCCCCCCTTGTCTTGGAAGACTTGACTTGGACTAGATATTTTGGAGATAAGTGGAGGTGGGTCCCACTCCACTTGTCTTGCTACACATGGGCCATACACTTGGATTGATCTCAACCCTTGGTTACTCTATATATATCCACATAGAGGGTGCAAGACTTCATCTACACTTAGCCATATTTCACAAGGCAAAAATATTGCCCTCTCCAAGATAGCTCTCGGCCAAGGGGTCTTTTGGAAGACACAAATTCTTCAATACTTGTTGATAAATTCTCATATTCAAATCAAAGATCCCTAGTGATATGCTAAGCATAAACAACCCCTTAAACCCCGAAAATATTATGTTGTTCCGTTAGTAGTACCTTGAAAACCTAAGGTGTTCTTAGACTTTTGTGTTGGAACTTGAAGAGAAGTTGGTTATGAACTTCTAAGGGTTGTATATTGTGGATTGGAACGTAAAGAAAAGGAGTTAAACATGCTAAGGATCGACTTTAAACTTGGATTATTTTGGGCTATATTGAGGTAAGGATCATCTTTCTCTTAATGTAATTAGAAATTATATGTTGTGGATATATGTAGATGACCTTGTGCTAGAAAGAATGAATATTAGAAATGGTTTGGACCACATTTGGATGTTGAGGCCGAGAGTTGGTTGATATTGGCCATTGGAATTGTTGACCATTTTGTTATTAATAACACTTGTCGCATGTTGTATAATGAAGGAAATATTGTTGTTGATAGTTAATATAACTTATATAACATGTTGGAACTTGATTTGGATTAAAAAGGAATTAAGAAAAATGGATATGGATTTAAAGTATGTTGGCCGAGAATGGCCCTTAATGTTGTTAAATAATAGACTGTTTTAATATAGATTGTGGAGCAGAATTTTACACGTCCAGTTAGGCGTGTAATCCATTTTGGCTAACTGTTGGTTGCGCCTTAAATGTGGCTTGTTGGTTGATGAATACGGGTCTTGAAAAAGGTGGAAAAGTACGTAGAAACAAAGGAAGTGCTGCCCAAATTTCCGTAGAATTAGAGGGCCATTATTTGGTATAAGTCTTATACTAGAAAGTTTGATATTGATAGAAGCGCTATCATCATTATAGCCTATAGGTTGAAGTACTACGTGTAGCATATTCTACTTGGAGGGTGGAATAGCCAATGAGGTTGAAGTACATTGGAGCGTATTGCTACTTGTCGTTTGGGTTAGTCGCCAACGAGGTATGTGAACTATCATTCCTTCTTTTGACATGATTATTTGATTTAAAGTTATGAGACTTGATTTCTTTAAAAGATTATGAGACTTTATTTTTCAAGTTATGAGACTTGATTTTTAGAGTTAAGAGATTTGATTTATTTTGAAAGTTATAGTACTTGATTTGATAAGTACAAAGCTTACTTGATTTTAAAGAGATAGGAGTAACGTAATAGGAAAGAATGAGTCCTTGACATGAAAAGAGACTAAGTGATAATGCAAAAATCTAGATTTCGGGTACAGGGCCGCGGCTCGGCAACTTCAGAGGACTACATATGTTCGGGTCGCGGCGCTTAGTGCGTGGCAGCGCCGCCTCTTCCGAAGGCCGAGAGGTTAGTCGGGGTGGTGTTTCAATGCCACGATATCGACCCTAGTGAGTACAAGTGACTTGATGAATAAAAGAATAAGTTACTTGAAGTTAAACGTACACTTAACTTGATTCTAGAAAGTGGAAGTGTCTTGATACTACGAGTGATAGAATCTTGGGGTCTTACAAAGGAAAGAATGTACGGTGAATGTACATAATACTTTTGGGTTTAACTCCCTAATAATATTACATGATATGTACGGTGAATGTACATAGTACTTTTGGGTTTAACTCCCTAAATATTGCATGAAACGATTCTTTTATAAAGAATAGACGTACACAGTACTTTGTGTTCAAATCCCTTACATGACATGATAGTGCCGTTGTTGTATTAAAAGGAAAGATGTGGTAGTGCTTTAGTATTCCAGAAATAAAAGTGTTATAATGGCTTTATGGGAAGTTTGTTATAACAAGGTTTGTGAAAAGTCAAGAGAGGGTTTAAAATGTTGAAAGGAAATCATGTGAGAATATCCATGATTAAGTCCTTAATATAGTACATGATACGCGACACTTTGATCTTCAAAGTTGTTTTAAAATAATACGTGATGTCTAGTGCCTTGATTTGCCAAAACCGTGTCTTAGAAAGATACTTGGTATGATAAGTGTCTTGATTTCCTAAACGATGGTTTCAAAATGATACATTTATTGGATCCTACTTCCTAGTGATACATGTAGTACTTGGCTTTTCTAAATGGAAATTTAGTTTATAAAGTGAATGTACGACGGACGTACAATTGTTGTAATGGACTTTAATCCTTAGTGATGCAAGGTGTGATAGTGCCTTGGTGTTATAAAATGAAAGACTTGTTAGAGTTTTGTTTGTTTTAGAAAAGAAGGCATGGTATTGTCTTGGTTATTTTAGAAAGGAAGGCATGGTATTGTCTTGGTTATTTTAGAAAGGAATGCATGGTATTGTCTTGTTTGTTTTAAAATGAAGGCATGATTGTCTTGGTTGTTTAAAAAGATGGTGCATTCATTTTGTCTAATGAGAGTTAAAGATTACTTAACTTACATATGTTGTTCATGATAGTCATTAGTGCTAGTGTTATAAGTATAATTGCGGGGTAAAACCCCAAGACATTATACATATCCGTGGATTTGCTCTCCACGATGCGAGTATTGCGTATATGCTCCATGCGGGTTCGTAGGGCCTAAGCGGGTGAAATAGTCTTGTGCGGGTGAAATAGTCCTATGCGGGGCAAATTGTCCTATGCGGGTCAACAAGACCCTTACGGGTGAAATAGTCCCAGGAGTAGGATTGCATAATGATACTACACTCTACTTTTAAAAAGACACATTGTACTGATATTTGATTATTATACTTGTTACATGCCTACAGTGATGTTGGAATTCCACGGGCATGTTTATCTGATGATGGTTGTATATTATACTTGTTACATGCTGACAGTGATGTTGTATTCCACGAACAGGCTTCTGTGATATTATATGCTGAGGGCAGGTGTCCCTGATTTTGACATGGCTTTCATATGTGAAAGTGGTACAGTGTTACAGTAGTACAGTGATACAAGGTACAGTTGGCTCTGATTGTTATATGACACGGTAGGATCTTGTATTTTGATTTTCATACTTGCCCCTGTCATTCTTTTGTACAATTATGATCTTGTTTACTGTACTGTATTCCCGTTCCATACTTAGTACATGTTGTAGATCGACTTCTCTGAGGTCGTTCATGTCCTCGTGTCCCAGGTACTCGATTGTGGATCCGTGAGCTTAGGCCTTGTTCAGCATTTTGGGATAGCTCCAATGTTTCGGAGCTTGTCATTATGGCTAGGTATATTCAGAGGTACGGCGGGGCCTTGTCCCGTCATAGTATTTGTCCAAAATCTTAGAGGTCTGTATTCATATGTGGGTTGGACCGACTAGAGTTGTACTTACATTGTTGAACAGTGTAGACCCTTTCGGGTGACTTATATTATGGCAGCCTTATCGTTTTTTTCTTTGTTTAAGAAAAAAAATGAGTGTTATTTATCTTCTGCGGTTTATTGTGTTGTATGAATATAAGGGTGCCCAGATAGGGCACCAGTCGCGGGCCCGGGGTTCGGGGCGTGACAATTATGAAGAACCTCTAGTTTTTTACCCCTTGAACTAGATTTACGGCGCAGTCCCGATCCAATTTCCTTTAGCAAATCCATTATAAAATATTTAAATAATCAACAAATAAATATGACAATTTAATAAAATAATTAGAGAATGAAACGAGTGTACCAAACTTACGGGATTTAGAATTCAATTGAAACTCGAAGCTCGAAGTCTTGCGTCTTTGAAGTTTGAATTTGAAAATTAATAATAATAATAATAATAATAATAATAATAATTTGAGAATTGATAATAGAGAGAATTAAGAGAGTATGAGAATTGAGAGAATTGTAGAAATAATTGTGTGATAAAAATGTAGAGTATTTATAGTTTTTTTAAAGGGTAAAAATATAATTAATAAAGAATAATAATTAATAAACAAAAAAAAAACAGCCTAAACGGTCTAAAAGACCGTTGGCCATCCCCCCAAGTCCCACCCCAACCGTAATATTACCGTTGGGCAACAACCCAGATTTTTTTTTAATTTTTTGTGAATTATCGGGTCGGTTAACCGGTAAGGTAACCGGTTTCCATTATCGGTTTGTACCGGTCCGGACCTTACCGAATTTTTATATAACCCGTGCGAATTGGGGTCGGGGGCCAACCCAACCCCAACCCAGAAGCTCTACGGACCAGATTCATTTTGTACGGTCAACCGTCCGATTTGATCAATCCGGACCGGTAGCCATGTTTAATTCATTCATGAGGTGGAGCTATTTTTGTTTTCAAACTCCAAAAAGGTTAAGGGGGCAAATTAAATTTTCTCTAATATATATATATATATCAATATAATTAAAGTGACAATAAAGATTAAAATTGAAAGTCTGAAGGAATCGTTTGGTTGGAAGGTAAGTTATCCAAGAAGTAGTTATACAAAGATTAATTATA
Source organism: Przewalskia tangutica (assembly GCA_029844215.1). NCBI lineage: Eukaryota > Viridiplantae > Streptophyta > Magnoliopsida > Solanales > Solanaceae > Przewalskia > Przewalskia tangutica. The sequence goes on along the minus strand of CM056731.1, from coordinate 13,140,669 downwards.
CATGAATTATTTATATAGGAATTAGCTATATTAGAATTAGTTATACAAGAATTATTTAATCCCACAATTCATGTATAAATTTATACCACCATGGAGGTGGAATAAATTATACAACAATTTAGGCATAAAGTAAAACCAATATTGAAATGGCAACCAAAAAGAGTAAAAGCTATGCAAGATTCTATGCGGACATGGTGATACCAATCAAACGCCCATATATGTGTATTAGCCTTATACATGGTCCAACCAAACGACCGATAAGAGTTGAACCAAAATAAAGCCTAGTCGGATCACCCTTTTCTCCGGGTGACAGGTCGTGCCAAAGGTTTATTGGTTCAAATAAATGAATTTGCATATGAATAATGTACATTACTTCCCTTTCTAGACTGAAAAACGAACATACATCGTAAAAATTATATATATGTCTAACGGATCGATCTGGTAGCCCGTTATTGGGTTGAACCGCACCGGTCCGTCCATCGGCCATCGGCCTACCGGTCCGTTCATTACCGATTTTCGATCGTCATGCGTCCGGGTTGAATCGGGCCTACCGGTCCGGTTTTTCTTTTTTTGTAAATTTTGAAATTCTAACTAAATTCAAATTAAATATGTAATATAATAATATAATATAGTTTATAACTTTATACTTTATAGTTATATTGTAGTTATATAAACTATATTAATTTTTTTTTATTTCGAAAATTTATTAATTTATTAAATTAGTAGACATAAGATAAGTTAACAAATAACAACTAAAGAGATAATAAAATAAAAACTAATAATAAGATGTAAACTTTCGAACTTTCATTATTCATAATGTTAATTGTTAATAAGAGTACATAATGAAGTAATAATAATTGTTATTTACATATTATGCATCCTTCTTGCAAGTTATTCGTAATTTATAGGTTGCTCCATAGCCTATAAATCTGGAGTATTAATTTCAGTCCCGGTTGCGCTCCCGGTTTCCAAAATATTGTCGATTTCTTCATCTTCCGGAGAGTCAACGTCTTCATATCCTTGATTTTTTTCTCTAATCTGATCCAATCCCTTAAGCATACTAACACTTCTAATGTGCTTCCGCCCAATGAGTGACGTGTGTCTCCTATTTGATCTCGTGTTGAGATAGACACATTAAGAACATCTCGTGTCATAGCTGCTAGTACCAGAAATTTTCTTTTGTTATCCTGCCACCATTGTAAAGTTTGAAAGTTCTTCTTCGGCTCCGTTGGCTTTTGCAAATAAAACTACATCTCATCACAATTTCGAGTTGTGCTTGCTTGTGTTGTTGCAAAAGTGCTCCATATAGATAAAGATTCATTTTCATCGTCTTCATCGAATCCTGCAGATGTAGACACAGAAGCAGAAACAGAACTAGAAGGAATATTAGTAGCAAAGTTGTTGTTGTCATGTAATGTAGCATAATAATCATATAATTTAGCTAAATTAGTATCAAGTTTACATATGTAATCAAATGAAGATGGAGTGTTTCACCTACTTCCATATAAGTATATAAACTAAATATTAAATTATGACAATCTACTTTTTTAACGGAAGGATTTAAGACTGCACCAATACAATAAATATCAGGAATAGAAAAAAAAAATTAAACTTTTCAAACATAAATGTAACTGCAGTTTTATATTTTATATTTGATTTTAAACCATAAAGTAAATATGAAATTTCAGCTATATGAGCTAAAACATTACAAACTGTTGGGTAATAAGATCCCGAAAATTCAACAGTAGCAGTGTAAAATTTACGTAATTTTTTTAAAAGTTCAGCAATTGATTTCCAAACATCGTCGGTTAACATATAAATCGCATTCTTACAGTGAACATTTGAAACATGTGTTATGGAGTCTTAATACTTATAACATTCTTTTAAAAATAAATAAGTATAATTGCACCGTGTAATAATCTCTTGTGGCATGAATTTAGGTCTCAAATCAAATTGTTTACATTTTTCTTTAAATTCTATAAGTCTATTTTTTCTATTATTACCTTGAATAACTCCAACGACTCTTTTGACAATTTGTATTTCAGTTGCAGATAACTCAAAACCACTTTTAACAATTAAATTATAAATATGACAAGCACAACAAACATGAAATATATCAGGAAGTGACGGTTCTAATTCCACTTTTAAAAGATCTACAACAGCAGTATTATTAGATGCATTATCGAATGATATACAAAGTATTTTTTTATAAAGATTATAATTTTTGGCATAAGCACAAATAATTTCGCTTATATATTTTTCAGTATGACTTTGATCCTCGTCATACGCAAAAGCAATAATACGTTTTTCCATTTTAAAATTTTCATCAATCCAATGACAAGTAATTGTTAAATAATCATAACTGTTTAAAGCATGCCCAATGTCTGCAGTAAAACTAACTAGGCATGAAAGATTAGTGAACAAATATTGCAAAAAATAACATAATCATTATAAAGTCTAAAAACATCGGCTCTACAAGTACTACGAGGAACACCTGTAAAACAAGGATTATATACTCCTTAAATATATGTAATTAAATATGAAGAAGAAGCAAAAGAAAAGGGTAAACAACCTCCGACAATCATTTTTACTAATTCAATATTGACAGAAGGAACACTAGTAGGTGTAGGAGGTTCAATTTCTTCAAGTTCAACAATATTATCTAATTGAACGTTATCATATTCATTATCTTCTATTCCAAAATCTTCTTGCATTTGATCGATGCCTGCACTAGCTGCTTTCTTGATCTCCTTGACTTTCTTTTATAGTAAAGCTCTGTCACATGGTTCTCGATACTTTGATTTTACTTTTATAGAAAGATAGTCTATATTTTGATTAGATGATGAAGAACCTATAAAAAATTTACCCCTTGAACTAGATTTACGACGCAGTCCCGACCCAATTCCCCTTAGCAAAAGACATTATAAAATATTTAAATAATCAACAAATAAATATGACAATTTAATAAAATAATTAGAGAATGAAACGAGTGTACCAAACTTCGGAATTCAGAATTCAATTGAAACTCGAAGGCCGAAGCTCGAAGTCTTGCTACTTTGAAAATTAATAATAATAATAATAACTTGAGAATTGATAATATAGATAATTAGGAGAGTATGAGAATTGAGAGAATTATATAAATAATTGTGTGATAAAAATGTAGAGTATTTATAGATTTTTTAAAGAATAAAAATGTAATTAACAAAAAATTAAAAAACAAAAAAACAAAAACAAAAAAAAAAAAAAAAAAAAAACGGTCCACTGACCGTTGGCCCCTCCCCCAGCCCCAACGATAATGTTACCATTGGGCACCAACAACCCTTTAATTTTTTTTTCTTACCGGACCGGACCAGTTAACCGGTAAGGTTACCGGTTCAACCGGTCCGGGTCCTTACCGGATTTCTCTGTAACCCGTGCGGGTTGGGGTTAGGGCCAAACCAACCCCCAACCCGGTAAGTCTTACCGGACCGTATTTTGTACCGGGTCGACCGATCCGGTTCCGGGTCAACCCGACCCCTTAGACAGGTATACAAAATTATAAAGACTAAAGGGAACCAGCATATACAGATTTAGACAAAGCAACCAAGTATCATTCGTAGAGAATCATAAAAACTCTCTCCTGTTGCATCTTACACAAACTATAAGCAACAAATACAAACATGCCAATCATCAATTCATCATAGTGTATTATATATATAAACAGATTAATTCCTGTAGATACCTGTTATGAAGGTATCAAAATTAACTTGGTTTCATTTCCTAAGTTGATGAACTATTACAACTGACTGGCTTACAAAAACAATGGTAATTCCATAATGCTGTGTGAAAAACTATTCTTCTTTAGTTAGTCTTGAGGTTGAAAAATCCCTCCAGACATACCCTTCTCCTATCTATTTCCTGTACATTTTAAATGTGGTAAACCTCTGAAAGAATGATGGTTAACTCATACAAGGATCTGAGACTTGGCCGCGCCACGTGAGCACTTTTTCCTTCCAGATTTCTTAAGAGCACAGACACAAATCTCAAGAAGATCATAGTCTTCTTCCCAGAATAGTAATGAAGCCATCTCTGGATTTTCCAACAGCATTTTCGATGTCAGAAAACCAGCTATAGTCCATGTTTGGTACAGACGGGCTTGCTTTCCCGTAAATTTGCCATACCTTGTATCATAATATTCAGGCCACTGATCCACCCGAAGCCTTTTCTCAGCTAAATCGACTGCCTTCCTAGCCAGGTCGATCCTATTCATCTTAATGCATGCCAGTGTGAACTGAACAAACACAGAGCAACATCATAAAACAGCAAAGGCGAGAGCAAGCTAGCAATGTTTGTTACAATAGGTTTCGCCTAACATTACTTTATCATCGTAAACAACAATTCAGAAACCAACTAACTGATCAAAACTAAGAAACAGAGAGGCGAAAGTCGATGTGTACGGTGGAATTGTCTACAAGTTCCACATCTATTAATAAATAATCATTATAGAGTTCAGTCATTTAAGTTCAGCATTCAGCTGCAACATCATCTTAAATAAATCAAAAGGAGGGAAACAGAACTTTTAATCCGGTCCTTTGTTTTCGTTCAATAAGTTTAAGCTGTTTCTTCAGTCTGCGAAATGGGTACATGTTATGGAGAATTTCGGGCATTCCATATAATTCTGTGGTTCAATTTACTAGGACAAAACTAAGATCACTGTTTTAGTTACCTGGTTATCCAGGACAATTGCAATTGTAATGAAAAGATTAAAACATTTATAAACTTATTGGATTACTGCTCAGCCTCGTAGAACTCCAACGACGATAAATACATGCAAAGAGAGAGAATTGCATTGTAGTCACAGTATCTAAGCGAAAGCAGTCAAATGTTCAGCGGAAATTGAGTTAAAAACATAAAATCAGTTCAAATTCTTATCGCGGAAAGAAAGAGAGATCATTAAGGAAGAGAAAATCATCAATCAACCAAGAGAAGAGAATGTGACCTCACCTGCCAGAGAAGAGTTGGCCAAGAACCCCCATTATGATATGACCAAGGTCTGCAACAACAGTCAACTTGGAAAGCTTATTAACTTGACACCTTAAATGCCCAAAGATAACACACAATACATATCTACAGAGAGAGAGAGAGAGCTCACGTGTTCTTAGGGTCACTACCAGTGATTACACGCCACTCTTCAGACTCCAGAGCTGGGTAACATATCTTAAGGGGCATAAAACCCACAAGATCATCCCACTTTGCTTCGACCATATTCAGGATTGCCTCATTCTGTTTTGGGGTACCCAAAGATGACACAATGGACCACAGATTTCCAAGTGTGAAGAATCTAAAGTCCATGTGGGCAGGCTGTAAATTGCCAATAAGATAACCACCTTCCTCAGGAATCCAGTCCATCAACCAATGAGGGATTTGTTCAGGGTAGATGTTAAATTTGTTAGTGGCTTCAGTGGAATACTCCTCTGTCTTATATCGGTATATTTCATTGATCTTCTTCATATCAACCCAATAATATTCTCTAATGTGAAATGATAATGCACTAAGTCTGTTGTTTATGGCATTCACCAAATTCTTGGATCCTTCATCCAAAGAAAGCATCTCGCGGGAGCACCTAAGTGCTGAGTAAAATAATGCCTGAAACATCAAACATGTCTCAATATTGTTTTTGATTCGGTAAAGCCACTCTCCTAAATCCTAACATCATTGCTGGAGGTGAAGGGTCCTTCCAACTAGCTATCCAACACTTGTCAACATAGAATAAAAATATTAAGCTTATGTCATCCTCTCCTACAGTGTAAATTAAGGAAACATCGATTTCCAAGGGTTCCTTAAAAAGTTCATACAGCCCATCTATCACCAAATCCTGATTCACTGTAATATCCTACTATAAGCGGGTTCTATCACAAAACTATACACCAATGTCAGCATACCCGGTCAAGGAAAGACTCACAAGATGAACTCGAAATGCATATTAAACTCAAAAAGAGGAAACCGACTATGCCACTTGCAATATTCAAAGAATAATTTCAAGAAAATTGGCAATATCAACTTACTTGAATCTCAAGCGGATGTCCATGAATACCCATCCGCCTATCTATCATGCAGGAGCCATCGGTGACTAGCAAAGAAGGAAACATATCAAACCCATCAGATAGACACAGGTTTATTATCAGCCTTATGCCAGTCTGTACATCCACTCTTTCTTGTAATCCATAGTCACCGGTGATCTTCCCATAAGCTCTCAACAAGATAATCCACCACAAGCCTGAACAAGTCACAATATTTAGATCTTTCAATATCCATTTAATGGATGGAACTAAAGAGTAAAGTAACAAACTTTGGTGATGATTCCTTTCTTGACCAATTTTCTTCCCTTACCTTCTTCTGATGTTATTGAGTTATTTATTTTTTCTAGAGGACATCCTAAAAAGAAAGAAAACAATATACTATAACCGTGAATACTTCCTCTTCACTGGTGATAAACACTTATGGCGAATAGAATCATTTAACATAGATACTCTCTTCTTACATTTTTTTAGGAAAGGTAATTATTAATACTCTCTTCTTACATTCAACAACCAATTTTCTATTTTGGTCCAGACCGGCATCCACTTTCCATTTTTGTAAAGGTTTACAAATGTAACAGTATATTGCTCTGAAAGGAAATTTTCTAACGTAATTTGTACAATAAGTAAAAATCTGAGAAAAGTTCTCTTTTTAAGACACCTGTTGTGTTAACTGGTCAAAAAGTAACTAATAGTTCCCAAATGTTCGATCATTAGTTAATGAACAATATGTTTGAATTCTACCCTGAAAATAACCAGCCACTAAGGGACTTAATATTAAACGAAGGGAGTGACAAATAAACATTTACCTGAGTCAACAGGTGCGACACGGCCAATAGCTGACTCCCCAAAGTCTGGGTCTAGAACTTCTTCATATTTGTTATCGTCGAGAGGCACTGTTCTAACTTTAAAACTTGCAGGCATCAACCCTTGCCCTGGACTGTAACAGTCCACAGTTTTCTCCCAACTCTAAATTACAAAAACCAGTAGCAGTCAATTCTTTTACGGTAAATCAGTACCTAAAGCAAGAACTACTCATACACAGAGAAAGAGAGAAGGAAAAACATGAATCCAACCAACAAAAAAAAGTATCCCCCAATCATCAGTTTTGACTGAATCTGCAGATCCATCAACGAAAGATCTGAACTCTGAAGTATGTAGTTAATCATGCGATCACATAACAACAATCTAAGAAAATATTTTGTTTGGTGGCTAAAAAAGGACGTGTCTTTAAGAAGTCAAGAAAATTACCTTCTCATGCTGATGCTACCAAATAAAGGATATATATTCAAATTTACAAAATAATCATGAGACTCCTTTCTAAAAAGATCAATTATCCACCAAATAAGGAGTCAAAGAAAGATCTCAATAAAGCAAATCCTATACAATCCCGATAATCTCACACTTACCTTCAGTATTTGGGAAAAAAACAAAAAGTTCAAACCAGCCTCTCAACCTCTCTCTCCAAAAACAGAAAGCAATATCATTCCTAAGTACTATTAAATACCAATGATGCCTGTGAGGCCTTTCTTGTGTTTTACTGTAGGAAGTGGGCATAGGAATTATAAGCATACTAATAAGTATGTGAATCTAAAGCTACCACAACAGCATATCCAATAGGTATTCTGTTTTCCCAAAGTCATTTGCAAAATGTTTCAATCACATTCCATTTTTCAGACAGATAAAAGACAATCATAATACCACAAGCAATAAATTTTCAAAACAAAAGTTATGCTAACATTACCTGCAGTTGGAGGGTATGAAGTAGGAAATTCCTAACAATCTCTTTCTCCCCCTTGAGTAAAAATGCAAGGGCAGATGGAATAAAATCCCTAATAAAGACTTGATCATAATTCAATGGCAACTTATCATTAGGATCATTAGCAGCAAGTGTCCCTATAGGGCTCCCACAATATGTAACAACAGCATTCTCCAACAACTTCCACGCTTCCTTCACCACTTGCGACTCTTCCTCTTTAACACCCTCAACTTTCTCATCATTATTCACATGTTGTTGTAGATCATTTTGTTCATCTAAATCAACCTTATCCACCACAAATGGCTTCACATTATTCAAACCTCCTTGAACATAAATCCTTTCGAAATTCTTGTCATTAACACTGGTTTTTTCAACTGAAGTTGAATAATTCCTAAAATTAGATGCAACACTAGCAATAACATGGTAACCTCTAGGGTTAATACCATTATTACAATGGCTTGAGAAAACCCTAGATTGACCCAAAGATGAATGTGGGCCCAATAGGGTCCGGGTCCGATTGATTATCCTTCCAGAGCCCAAAATACGAGGTGGGTAGTTGTAAAAATCATATTTTTGCTTAAAATTAGAGAAATTCGTGTGGAATGAATTATAGGTCTTCTTGAATGGAATACCCAGAAAGGAATTGCTTCTATATGGGATTAAAATTCGACAACAAGGTGTCATGATTATCAAATTGATTGATTTCATTACCAAGATTATCCAAAATTTGGCAAATAAAGTAACAATGTTTGTTGATGATGTAATAATGGACTGTGTAATGAACAATAATATTTGGATCTGCACATATATAGGGAAAGAGGAAATTTTGGGATAATATAATACAAAAAGAGAGATGTATCGTAAAGAAAAGAACAGTTTGGTTCGCGCAGTCTAAACGGAATGAAATTCAATAATAGTAAGAGAATGGAATGGAATGGAAATGAAAAAAATTATCTGATTGTCCTTACATGTTTGGTTTTGGGTGGTCCGAGATTCGGGGTCCGGAGTCCGAGTGGTCCGGGATCCGAGTTCGGGGTCTGAGTTGGGGAAAGAGAATTCAAATAACTAGGGGTGAGAAAATGGAATGAAAATGAAAATGAGGTAAAGAAAATAAAAAAAATAAGATCAAACAAACAACAACAAAGAAAAATTCATTCCTTCATTTCATTTTCCTTTTTTGTTTAGCCCGAACAAACACACCTAAATGATTGGCTAATTGTGATGAACATCACAGGAAGAAATTCAATTTTCTTTTTTGACCACTACAAATACGACTTTGAAAAAAAAGCACCATATGAAAAAGGTAATTTATCACAAACAGCTTTTTATATATCACATTTTACGAGAGACAACCTTTAAAAAAAAAATTGACAATGTCAGACCTTAATTTTTTTTGTTGTGAAACACAACCTTTTAACAGAAAATCATATTTTCTGTTAATAAATTAACACCCCTTATTTTAAAACTCATGTGCAATGCACATGGTCATTATTTTTCCAGAAATACCCCTTCTTCACCTGAAATATCATTGTTCATCTTCTCCTCCTTTCACTCAACATGTTTGAATTCTACTACTTCATCTTCCCATCTTTCCCATTTCGTTTTAACTCATTTTACTTCTAATTCGCTGCAATCTAAGTTTTATGAGCATGGGCAGTACCAGTTTTGCAAATGGTGTTGATGTTGCTCAGTTTTAAATGGTGTTAATTCCAGTTTTCCACTCGATTGCCATATATATGAAAAATAACAGTGGCTAATTCGACTCAATTAAATAACTAATTTCAATTGTAATGGAATGGATTAATCACCAGCTTCCTCATAATGAATAAACTTGGATTTGTTTTCCGCCAAGACCTCCATAGTTGTGACCTTTATAAGCCATATTATCTTCCAAATCTGGAAACCCATAACATTGGCTGAGTTTGATGGTGGCTCCAGTCATAATATGACAGACTATATTGCCCACAATTCTCACACTTGAAATGAATTATAAATATGGTGATTGCCAACTGGGAGGACGAATATTTTGCTAGTTTAATCTTTTTTAATCACCAATCAGGTATCTACATTTGTGTACCAGTAAAATCCTTGGCAAGTAAAAAAAGTCCTTCTCAAACTGCCAGAACAGAATCTGCTTAAATTTTTATATGTAGTATTTTGCCTTTTTCATAGTTGAACGAATTGCAAGTAAAATGAGTTAAAACGAAATGGGAAAGAGGGTAAGATGAAGAAGCAGAAATCGGTGATGTCGAGTTAAAGGAGGAGAAGATGAACGGTGATATTTTAGATGAAGAAGGGGTATTTCTGGAAAAATAATGCCCATATGCCTTGCACATGGATTTTAAAATAAGGGGTGTTAATTTATTAACAGAAAATATGATTTTCTGTTAAAAGGTTGTGTTTCGCAAAAAAAAAAATTAAGGTCTGACATTGCAAAAAAAAAAAAAATTATCTCTCACAAAATGTGATATATAAAAGGTTATCTCTGACAAATTATCCTATAAAAAAACATATATTTCTCTCCATGAGAAAAGCATAATGAAATGCAATTAATGTACATAGTAGTAATACTTTTGACGTTATGATATGTTTTTTTTTATCATTTCTGCGTGCATTAGTTATACGAAATAAAACTAACAACTTCATTTCGTGGTGCATTTATTTATGTAACAATAACAAGGTGAGAACAATAATTTCTTTCTATTAACTCTTGCTAGCTTTGGAAAAGAAAGGCAGTACTTGTTAATAAAGATATATCAAGACCTTTGTAGGGAGAGTTTTCCTTAATAAGTCTTTACCTGATTGATCGAATTTGATTTAGTTAATCAAGTTAACAAGAGTGTAATTTTATTTCTAAACAAAATTCATCAAGTGTCATGTTTGATCCTGACTCCAACCTAGGCCATTCTAACTCCCTCGTGGGCCTATGTTGGTGTTACCCAACAAACCCCTCTCAACATCTGCCTCATGCAGTATGTTGTTTTTGTGAATCAAACTCATAATTTTGGTTCTGATATCACTTATTAGGATAGCCAAAATTATAAATAATAGCAAGAGAACAACTTTATTCTTAACAAAATCTATCAAGCAAGCGTCATGTTCGGATCGTGACTCCAACCTTGGCCACTCGGTCCTCTCGTGGGCCTTGCCATTGGCAGGATGTTGATGTTACCAACAATCAGGTAGCTAAATCTTACTTTCAACTTAAATTTTCTTTCGCTCATTCATCGACGAGAGTCTTTATCTTTTCAACTTTTAGTTATTCCCTATGTCCCAATTTATGTGACATCATTTTTTTTAGTATGTCCAAAAAAGAATGTCATTTTTCTATATGTAGAAAAAAAATTAACTTTATTGGATGATTTATAGCCACATAAATAACTAATATTTATTTTGGACCACATATTTCAAAAATATTATTTTCTTTCTTAAACTCTATGTCAAGTCAAATGGTGCCACATAAATTGGACGGAAAAATATTTTAGTAATTTTGGAATATGCATGAGGTCATTGCACCTTTTTTATATTCTAGTTGGCTCATAATATTGAACAAAATTAGACAACTTTGTATGATTTGGCTAACTACTTATGATTGTTTGACATTTGTATTTATCCAGTATCATTAGATAGTTAACTTTTAATTTATGATTTTATTTTCAATTAAATATATGTGCGATTATTTTATTTTAGCGTTCACTTTTGAGGTAGGTAGGTCAAATGCCAGCCATGAGCCCTATAGATTTCTTGAACCACTTGGCTTAGCTAAGCCCATAGGTTCATTTCTACTTTCAAAATTATACTCATGAGAGAAGGAGAGCTAACAAAACATTGACAACCCCATCAATTAGGGGAAAGAAAGACCTACTTTCGAAATTCATACTTTGGCAGAAACAGAAAGAATATATATTACTTGCAACAGTGAGAAAAATGGGTAAAAGATGGATGTGTTTTTGTATACTGATATTTAGCACTTTCTGAGGTAAATCCATTTGTATTGGCAAATAGCTCTCTACCTTTCATTTTCGGACCATGAGTTGGTGCTTTCTTGTTCTCTTTTTCCACTTTTTCTTTCTCATGTCACACCATAGTAATGACAAATTGGTATTTTCCGGTGCAACTTGGATAAGGAGAAAACCAAGTTTAGATTAATGTATTTGAATTGACGGTTTGAGCTGAATTTGGAGAGCCAAGATGAACATAATTACTAAGGGGAGGGTCATTAACCCGAGCGAATCATATTTTCATAGACTAATTTTTCCACATGACTCGTTTCACAACCACCCTGGGGAAACTAGATATAAGTCCTGCCCCTGGCCAAGAATCAGGCAGAAAAGAACTGTCCTTGAAAAGAATTTCCACAGACAACTACTATATCTCACTGTCAATTGGACATAAAATCTACTAAATGATAGGTATTCCAGCAGAAATTATAAACAATTGCTCAACAAATTGCCCTTCGAAGACATTTGATAAAATTACAAACCAGGCAGAGAAGATAAATATGGTCCCAACATAATCTATCTATGCGTAATAAAATTTAGATAGAGAGTTACAGATCCCTAAAGTGAAGCTGGCAACATAGCCAAAGAGTTCAACTTTGAATCACTTGTCCTCTGGGACCTAGACAAGCTTCCAACAAATCCTGCTAGCTCCAATATTATCACATTATCAAGTTGGGAAGTTAAGGGGAATCCAAATGATTCCAGCTTGACTTTTCTACAGGCACAAATTTAGGACAACATTATGGAACACAAGCAAAGAAAAAAATCCATGTGCACAATCTGGTTTACATAGCTTATGAATCGATGATCAATCCAAAGCATGTTTCATGTAATGAATTTGGCGTGACGATTTACAGAACTGAAACAGTAGGATATTCTTCAGATTGGATAAAAAAAATCATGTAAGAGTAAGATTCTAACACTGGTATCTATCATACAGAAAACTGTTCAACACCCTAGTCTCAAGCAGCACCAAAACTCTGAATTCCAAACCAAGAAAACCATAAAAATTATGACCTGACTTCATAATTCCCAGCCCTGGTTAGAGCTCGAAACCCCTTATAAGGTCGCGTAGGTAGATTTTTGAAATCAAGTTTTTCTATTTTCAAACCCGAGAGTGCAACACCCATAATTTTAAATCCCACAAGAAATGTAGGGAATACATGAAGCAGCTCAACGCCTGTTTCCAACACTAACGTTCCAGTCATTGAAGGAGTTTTGTCTTTCGGCATCCGACCAATGGACCAAGTGCAGGTCTACAACAATAAATCAACATGTCAAGACCCAACTAGAAAGCTTTTGCAGATTAGAGCCAGTTCTATCACATAATTCCAAAATGGAATCAGACTTGAACAAAAACAAAAACAAAAAACAAAAAAAACTAAGTTTGGCATCGATTTACAAGTTTGTCATTTTACAGTAGGGCTAGAACTGTCTAGAGTAGAAAGTAACTTCATTCATTCATTTACTTCTAATCAACTATAGGACACATCCGTTAAGAAAAGACATCAAGGACAAGCAACTCCGTGAATGAGAGGAAGTACCAAGTACCTTGTTGGAAAGGATGTTTACTGTTCCATAATTTGATGTAAGATCCGCAGATAAAACACGAGGAGGAAGCTGAAATTGCACGCTTATATCATCAACTGCCTTCCCAGGATCATTCCGTATCCCAACTAACAAGCTAATATGACACGTCCCTGAGTCTGAAGTAATTTGTGGCTTTACATATATCGGGGTACTCTTCAACTTCTTTATTCTGCATGGCATAGTATAGAGGGGTAAAAAAAAATTAGACACGGTAAAAGCAGCAAAGAAGTGAATTCTTTAATGCACACCTACAGTGAAAACACATGCTATTGGTTTACAGATGGCCATTTCATGTTTTTCATGTTTATTGGATGCACCTTGTAGTTTCAAAATGCACTTGTAACCATCAATAATGGACTAACTGCCACTAATTGTGAATATATCTTATTAAATAGTGGTTATCGAAAAAAGACATGCTTTGCCTTCTGTAAATAGACTGCATCTATGAACAGTTCAGCTTTCATTATGCATTTATTAACAGTTCAATCTTTGTTACTGGAAGGAGCAAGTTCAGCAGCGGAATTTCGCCAGTGTTTCAATATTGACCCAAATATTTCCATTTCCTCAAAAAGGATTTTTTTTTGCTGGGTTTCACCCTCCTTACCAAGCAAGGAAGAGGTTAGTTTTATGGGTTTCAAGGGGATAACGAGTAGATAACTTTATACAGTACAAGTACATACTAAATGTGAGCAGAAGATCAGGACATTTTTACAAAAAGTCAAAACCACCCAATTTTGATCATGAGTGAAGGCAACTGCAATAGTTAACACCACAAACCTGTAGCTCATGAGCTTAAATTGTCCATCAGGAGGAACAAAAGACAGAATTTGGTTTGATTTCCACGGTCGTAGCCGAACACAAGGATGGAATCTCACATCGTTCAAGACGGAAGTATTTGCAAATGAAAGGGTAAGATCAGGAAGACCAGAAAGATGAGAATTCACTTGAACTTCACCATAGATCTCACATTTCACCAGAACCCTGTCTCTGAGAGGCATAAAACAAATAGAATAAGAAGCCTTTAGGTAATTGGCTATTCCTGTAAACCCAAGTTCAAGCATAAAAACAGATAAGCAAAAGACGCTGCGGAATCCAATGGTCAAGCGTATTCAAACTTAGAACCCCAAATGTAGAAAAGCAATCCATTATTCGGCAATATCATAATCATGAGTGAAGAAGGAAATATAATGAATTTCATCACGGCAAAGAGAAGAATGTGGCATGACCTTTGGTGCATTTTCGTTGCCCATAAAAGGGAAAGGAATGTACCCACAAGTTAAACTTTTTCTGCAATTTCTGTGTGTTTGCTATGGAGGGAAGTTTGTTCAGAAAAGCAGTTAAGAAACTCTCACATGTCCTGCAAATATCACGGAAGTCGGAACATACAAGAAGCAAATTTCCTTTACCTTTAAAGCACATGCAAGGAAATAAATTCCTTTCCTTTATTTTGCTTCACTGCAGTCTTCTAAAGAAGTTCAATTTCTACCAACTTTCTTGACAATTCAGAGGAAGTCTTGTTTTTTTATATATAAAGGTCTAGGAGTTCAGTTTCATGAACTAAGAGACCGCAACAAAGACATTTGGTCATCAAAACAGTAAAAAGCATGTCACTTTTTATACTTTGACAAACACACGCACATACATGGAGTACAATATAATAATAGAAGAGTGTGGTGCATTTTGAGATATTCCCAAATAGAAAGAATATAAATTGAAATAGCGGAAGGAGGTCATAAGTAACATATAAAATACAAAGTATACCTTCAAAATTAACATGTGCCAGCTATCACACCATCCTTTTAAGATCTCATTTTGGTTCTTGAAATCCTAGCCTCTAGACATTTTTTATGTGAAATCTCAATCTCTAGGTTATACCCTATATTGCTTCAAAGTAGCTTACCATTATGTTTACTCTTCACCCACTTGTGACACAATGGGTTACGTCATGTCAAACTAGAAAGTTTGAAAATAATTCTAGACTTTAAAGATATTATTAAAGATATTCTCACAATACTGAGAAATAAAGAGCAGAAAATGGAGGTTAAGTAATAGTCAGGTATATACCTATTTATAGTTGCATCCATTTCTTCAACTAAATCAACATAAACTTCATTGCTTGTATGCTTCAGGTCCGTTTTTCTCCAAGGAACACAAGATCCTGTTGCACCTGGAAGTGTGTTGCTCATGTTGGAAGTGTTACCAGTGACAACACTCAATACTTTGCTTATGATATTTGGAGGAGCTATCATCTCCCTCAGTATATTAGGTTCTGTAGTAAGAGCAAAACCATTGTCTATCATCTCATCCAATAGCTGCACAGCAAACAAATGTTAAGGCCATAGTCAATTTGAAGTATCAGAATCTAATTAGTGCATAGAAGGAAATTTTAACAGGGCTTATGCTTTGTCTTGAGCCGAGGGTCTCTCGGAAACAGCCACTCTACCTATCAAGGTAGAGGTAAGGTCTGCGTACACTCTACCCTCCCCTCCCAGACCCCACGTTGTGGGATTTCACTGGGTATGTTGTTGTTGTAAGGAAATTTTAACGGGATAGTTGAGGAGGAAAACTTTCTCATTCTTTGTCCACACAAATTTTTATTTATCTTCCTACTTTGGAAGAAGTTCTTAGAAGGAGCCTAAACCAATACTTCTCTTCTCTCTAGTTAGTCCTTTGTACTGCAAAATCATCATGTTTAGAGTTCCGTTTCACGATAAATTTTTAACTAAAATATAAAAGATTCCGAAAACATTTCCAGTACACTCATGGGAATTATATAATATTCTTTAAGCATATGTTTCACAAAATAATATTTAAGATACCTAAGTTTTTTTTTATATATAATTATAAGGTAAGAATTTATTAATAAAGTACCAAGCTGGTACAAAAGGAAACGACAAGCTATAACTCTTTCTCTCCTAACAATTCCAGAAAATCCATGCATTGGTCCATACTAACTACAGATCCCTATTACACCAAAAAAAAGATTATGCAAACACTTATTCTTGACTCTAGAGATGTGAATTTTATGTCCTTCAAAACATGCTTTGTTCCTCTCCAGCCATAGGGTCCAAAAATGCAAAGTGGGATGGTCTTCCAAATTTGCTTCAGCCTTACGGGAACCTTTTGAAATTTCTAGCTATCTAATAAACTCCATACATCTCTGGGTATTACCCATAAGATGCCCCGAAGGTTTAGAAATAGTTCCCAACATTGTCTAGAGAACCTACAATGGCGAAATAGGTGATCTACTGATTCCAAGTCACCTTCACACAAGTAACATCTGTTGCATAAAGAAAAACCCCTCTTCTGCAAATTGTTTTGAGTTAAACATGCTCCCCGGGCTGCAGTCCATCCCAAAACGCTACTTCACTGGAGCTTTCGTTTTCCAAATCATCTTCCAAGGCCAAGTATTATCCCAATTACCTGACTCCTTTAACAGTGTAATGTAGCAACTTTTAACTGAAAATTTCTTATCTTTACTGGCTGTCCATATCAAAGAATCCACCCGACTCTAATCAAGCTGGACTGAGTACAATTGTTGAAGTATTTGACAAAAGATATACAATACATTTGTATCTATGCATCAAGTAAAGGTTTACACACGAGCACCATACGTGGAGCAACATATTGGAGAAAATCTAAAAAGTTAGCAACACACCATACTCGAGAGGGAGGGGGGGGGGGGGGGGATGCTCAGTATTGAACTGTGATTTATCAAAATAATATACACAAACAATCATCATTGGAGCTCCGACAGGTAAATCATCATTGGAGCTAATTGACTTCCAATTTTCACAGTAGTCAGGTGCAGAAATGTGTTGACTTTCAACGGAGGGTTGGGAAGGGGGATAAGTACAATTCTATCGACTATGGTAAATGCATCAATCATTGTCGAAAAATGAAACGATGCTCACAATGTTTTGACCTTCTCTTACTTGGCTAGTTTGAGGAAGAAAATGTCAAAAGCTACTGATCTAGCAACTTAATAAGGATCAAGTCAGGAGACCAAAGTCTACATAAGCATTGTTCTCTGGTGCTGGTATAATCAAGAGATATTCTATGAAGTCTTTAAGGGACTAGCAGATATTTCAAGCTTCAGTAAATGGAATGTCTCACATCAGGTAGGGGGATTTGGAAGGGGGGAAAAGGCCAACATTTTGCAGTGTTCAGCTTGTTAGCAGTGACCTGGTGTTTGGCCTAAAAAGGTGAGAGAGCATTTTAGGATCTTTACAAGCTAGAATTTGGCAGGGTAGTTTTTTTTTGCTCTCCTAGAGTCAAAGAGTGGAACTGCTCTTGTGCATCAATATATATCATGGTAACAGCCTCTACAGTTGCTCTGGTAATTTTGGTACAAGTTTTGGGGTGGTTAAAACTTAAAAGTAACACAAAAAACAGTACAGGACCGTGTCAATTATAAATTAACAGATAACATTTAATTGCAATCTGAAAATGTGAATTAACACTTAGTAGGAAAAGAATTGACAAGAAAGAAAGAAAAAGCAAGGGAATTGAGAAATTCAACCAAATCACTCTATAGAATCTGAAGATACATTGTTATGGAACTGTTTAGCGCGGCTTGTTTAACAACTTCTTAGTTTGATGGTTTTAATAAAGCTTCAACTTAACCCGGTTAGCATCATTCTAAGCTTCCTAACAATATATCTTTTCTTTTTGTAAGAAAAATATCTTTGCAGCTAACAATTCCAAAAGAAGAGCTTGAAGATGTCAAATACCTCATATACAATTACAAAATTATCCTTTATCAAATCTTCATTCAACCCTCCAAGATATTCTGACAGGACATCAGCTACTCTGCACAGGAACTAGAAAGTAAATAGTCAAATGATCAATAATAATCATTATTTGCAGAGAGGATACACAGGTCCAAAGTTAATAAGCAAAGTGTAGCGGTGTGCCCTCCCTATTTTCACCACAATGAATTCAACTAATCAGTTAGCGGTAAAACTTAACTGTCAGGTGCAAGGATACAGTATGACTGGACTCTTAACAGATCTAATCATTTAATCTAGAACAAAAGCCCACAAAGCCTACAAAACACGGAAGAGGAAAGGACGAAAAAACTTAGAAAACAAGAATCTCTCAGATGCCAAATTTTGTCAAACACAAAGGGCATACAAACTCTGGTGACAGCAAATAAAAGCTTGTAATAAATTCTGTACTACGATAAAAACGTCTGACATACATTTATTAGTTGCGGATAAAAAGGCTCTATTCTACATTTTGGTTGACCTTTGATAACCAATTACTATAATATACTAGTGTGTATAAGCTTGAGAGTCGCACTAACTGAAAAATCCCTTGTGAGTTAGCTGGTCCAATCCTAGTTAGCTTAAAGGTCAAAACTGGGGGAGTATCTGTCATGCTATGCTACTTCCACTTAAACATCATGCTCCTATTCAGTCGCAAGGTTCAAACTCATGAGGTGCACTCTATTAACACATGTGCTTTGCGTCCTTATCACTGAAGCAAAGCCCTAGGGGCAGCGGCTGAGCCAGAACTTTTGTCAAGGGTGTTCGAATTTTGAAGAAGTAATATATAATGTACGGAATATATGTTAAGGGTGTTCAATATGTAATATATATCTGTACGTAATAATTGATATGTATGCACGGTACTGTGGCTCCGCCATTGCCTAGGGGCCAAAAGGCCCTTTCTTTTTAGCTCAAATCCCTTTACTATTGAAAGCAGTTTAAGCGTCGTGGTATGCTAGGATGTTCAAGTGTCTAACGGATAAGAATTATAAGTGGCATCCCAACCAACATGCTATCAATTACACCTACGAATGGGATGTACTGAACTTCTTAACGATGTTCTGATCAGTGTTTGATAGTTCGAATATTCCATTAAACCCATCTTGTCGAATCAACTTATTTAAAAATAGATCAATCTAACAGCAACCACATAAATACCCAAGAAAGAACTGAAATGAACAAGTGCATTACCTCAATTGCCATTAAAGGTGGCGTTTCCACTTGGGTGCAAGCCAAGAAGGTAACTCCTTGACGATTAACTTTGAAATGGTAATGGGTTGGTGAAGCAATTACTGGTAAATGCTGTAATAAGCCAAACTTTTCAAGGTAACACATAACAAAAGCTTCCAACTTGGGCAACCAAAGATCACACATCTTGATTTTCTCAATATCATGAATTATATATCAAATTTAACTAGTATAACATTTGAACAATTAGTGTTATGTCCCTACCTTGAAGGAATCACCTTGAGCAATTGACTGATCCCAAAACCAAGAACATATTGACCTATCAACCCAGTGGCCAGTAAGCTGTTTTTCTAGCATTACTTCCCTACAGTTACACACATCTTTAGCAACAAACTTCAAATCAAATACCCAGTGATTCAATATAAACTTCAAGGATGATAGAATACCCGGAAGCGGAGAGAAGAAAAATGCATTGCAATATAACTCCTTTAATTGCTCTTGTTGATTCTTTTGCTGTTTGGTTTATTTAGAGTTAATCCCTAAACACTCGTGTATGCGCTTGACAGACACTCCAAAACCCGCCACACTCAGGTCGATTGGTCATCCGACCGAAAGTATGAATAATGATAGTATATTCATGTTAATCTACAGATAAACTCGGAACATTTAAATTACGGTGACAAAAAAATATGTAATTAGAAATGGTGACCAAGTTTGACCTTGTCAAGTTTGACCAGCCAAGGTCAAATTTATCTTTAAAATGTGATTAACTAAAATGGGGATTGAATTATAATTTTTAAAATTTATAATCTTTTACAAAATACACAAAAGCCCATACACATTATAAAATGAACTACAGTTCATTTTATTTCAAAAAAAAAAAAAGAGCGGCCCTTTTTCCTTTGCTGCTCGTCGACCACCATTGTTGTTGCACCACCATTGTTGTTGTTCGTTTCTCTCTCTCCATTGTTGCTGTTGCTGCTCATTTCCTTCTCTCCATTGTTGTTGCTTCTCTATTCATTCTCAGGCAAAAGTTAGAGTTTTGAAATTTTCACTTGGTTCAAAAGTTAGGGTTTTGAAATTAGAGTGTGAAAATGATGATTTTGATTAGAGAAGATGAATAAGAGCATGAGTTTTTCTTGAATGTTGTTTGTTTTGTTGTAGTTTCATGTATTAAGTTAGGGTTTTGAAATTAGAGTGTGAAAATGATGATTTTAGTTAGAGAAGATGAAGAAGAGCATGGGTTTTTCTTGAATGTTGTTTGTTTTGTTGTAGTTTTGTGTATTAAGTTAGGGTTTTGAAATTTTCACTTGGTTCAAAAGTTAGGGTTTTGAAATTAGAGTGTGAAAATGATGATCTTGGTTAGAGAAGATGAAGAAGAGCATGCGTTTTTCTTGAATGTTTTGTATTGTTGTAGTTTCGTGTATTAAGTTAGAGTTTTGAAATTTTCACTTGGTTCAAAAGTTAGGGTTTTGAAATTAGAGTGTGAAAATGATGATTTTGGTTAGAGAAGATGAAGAAGAGCGTGAATTTTTCTTGAATGTTGTTTGTTTTATTGTAGTTTTGTGTATTTGCTGCACTTATTGGGGTTTGTGAGTTTGTAAATAGTGGTTGTGAAATTATGATTTTTGGTGTTGTTTTTGTTCTTCTTCTCCTTGTTGGAACAAGTTTTTAATATGTTGCAACAGATGGTTCAGTTGTTGAAGAAATTGCAACAACTACCCTTCTGTTGCAACAAGTTTGTAATCTGTTGCAACATATGGTTCAGTTATTGCAACAACTGACTCATCTGTTGTAACAAATTGGTTCAGTTGTTGCAACAGATGAGTTAGTTGTTGCAAATTTTCAATTGTTGAAGAATTGCAACAACTAACCCATCTGTTGCAACAAGTTTGTAATCTGTTGCAACAAATGGGTTAGTTGTTGCAACAACTGAACCAATTTGTTGCAACAGATGGTTTAGTTGTTGCAACAACTGACTCATCTGTTGCAACAAATTACAAACTTGTTGCAACAGATGAGTTAGTTGTTGCAATTTCTTCAATAACTAACTCATCTGTGTAAAAAATAAAGCTTAGGGTCAAAGTGTTAAAAATAAAACTTGGGGGTAAAGTGTAAAAAATAAAGCTTGTGGTCAAAGTTTTAAAAATAAAACTTGGGGGCAAAGTGTAAAAAATAAAGCTTGAGGTCAAAGTGTTAAAAATAAAATTTGGAGGCAAAGTGTAAAAAATAAAGTTTGGGGTCAAAGTGTTAAAAATAAAATTTGGGGGAAAAGTGTAAAAAATAAAGCTTTGGATGAGTCAAAAGACTCAAAACTCTCTAATCACTAGTCCAAAGTTTATCACCCCTACTCAATTAAAAAAACTAGAGTTACTCCAACTCAATTTTAAAACTTATTTGTCACCTATAATTAAAAGCCCCGAGAAACTCAATGTTATTTTTTTTTTATTTAAAAATACTTTTGAACTATTAAAAAGGCTTAAATATGACTTTTGCATTAACAGTAAAAAATACGTTGAGGTATATTAGACATTTTCAATCACATCTTTAAACCATTACATTTGCTACTAAATTAATTATGTACAATATGATTTATCACTTGGCACAAGACATAACTATTAAAAATTACCAAACAAATATAGACCGAAAAATAATATTAGTATATCATATCTCTCCGAAAAAGTATTTCCAATAAAGTGAAGCAATAACTGGAAAAAATAAAAGTAATATAATTTTGGATAAAACCATAAAGCAATAGACTTAATTAAATATAACTTTTGTCAGTATATAATTAATTTGAACTAAAATCGATAATTAAAAATTAAATTAACGAAGGGCACAATAAAGAAGAATGATATAATTAGAGAATTTTAATGGCGAAAAAAGCTAAGCATAGTCCACCAAACTATCATATGTTGGACAGAGGCAAATCGAATCTTAAAGCATGAGTTCAGTAAATTTAATAGTTTTTACTTAAATCTTATATTTAATATAAAAAGTTCACTAAATAAAAAAACTGCAACTTTTGGGCTCGTTTGGTACGTAAAGACCTGATCGCATTTAATTTCATTTGACTGACTGCATCAGACGGATCGAATCGTATTAATATATAATGGACGGTATTAGAGTATTAATATATAATGGACTGTATTTTTTTTATTTTTAGTACGGGAGACCCACCTGCTAGATGAGTCTCAAAAATGACGTTGGACTGTACTATTTTTAGAAATAGTATAGTCCAGTCAATAAAACGCCCACCAAATGTCAGATTATTTTTTGTCCCAAATTAAATTAATACGTAAAGAACAAACATATCCTTTGTGAGTTAAATCCTTTCAAAAAAAGTATTCCAAAATGCAACACTTTGTCCATAAGGAGGGACAACTTGCAGCTAGGTACGTACTGATCAATACTCCGTAAGGTGGACATCTTATTTTTATGACCTCTCTCTCTTTTTCATGAGTAGATGACTAGAAGAGCCACTTGTATCATCCTTGTTTTTCAGTATTTTTGTCAATATATACTTGCATCTAATATTTATTATGATGTGCTTATTATAAGTTACTAAGGATGGCCATTGGAACGGGATGAGACGGGACAGAATTTGGGGGTCGGGATAGGCGAGGGATTAGGGGAACGGAATTGCCTCTTATATTATTTAATAGAAATATGATTTTTTTATAATACAATTTCAAAATTGTAACTTTGTCTCGTAGTTCAAAAGTTGCATTGCATTAAAAAATTACATATGCAACTATATTTTTTCTAATTTTCTGACGATCTTTAGAGGTAGTGTGCCTATATATAGGCAGTTATGTAGATACTACCACTTGTTTCATATGAGTTATGTGTGTAATATGTTTATTCTATAAAGTTAATTACATCCAACAGCAGGTAGTTAATGTTCTTAACAAACACGATTTAATTTGGTCATTTAGTTGAAAGATTAAACAACCTACTATCACTTGTTGTATATTACATTGTTAGTATGGATAACATATACTCAAGATAAGC
This sequence comes from Przewalskia tangutica, assembly GCA_029844215.1. NCBI lineage: Eukaryota > Viridiplantae > Streptophyta > Magnoliopsida > Solanales > Solanaceae > Przewalskia > Przewalskia tangutica. The sequence goes on along the minus strand of CM056731.1, from coordinate 13,117,289 downwards.
ACAATTAGTTGCCTAAAAAATAAAGCAGACCACCTCTTGCAACAATAATTAACTAATACTAGTTGTTAAAAATTACATTGAGGTAGTACTTTGTCCTCTACGCGTTTGCAATTATAGTTTTGGTAGCCTGTGTTGAATGTTGTGCAACTTTGAACCTCCTCAAGTCCTCATAGCTCTCAAAGACAGTTGTCTTCTTTTATATCACATTCCCATGTATACTTCAGCATATATATAGTTCCAAATTCCAATCATTTCGTTTTTGTAGGACTTTCTGAACATGTTCTTTAAGGACAAGTACAAGCCAATCTCCTATGCATACAATTTGTTGCTGGCGATGTTATGGCGCCACCCGGAGAAAGTCTACGTCAACAAGGCGAAAACAGTTCACTACTGTTCTCCAGGGGCTAAGCCGTGGAAATACACTGGCAAGGAAGAACATATGGATCAAGAAGATATCAAAATGCTAATAAAGAAATGGTGGGACATTTATAATGACCGGACACTGGATCACAAGCGGAGTTCAATTCATATTGCTGGAGTTGAGGGTCAAGTTGAAGCAAACAGATTAAGGGCAGCAGCCTTTTCTGATGCAGACTTAAGTACCTTATATGTTACCAACCCATCAGCTGCTGCTTAGCTATGTGTGGAAAGCTTCAAGCGACAATATACCCTTTATGTTAGTTGGAGGAGTAATACTGTCAATAGTTTATTTCTTGGCAGGTTTTGTTTTAATTTGGTGACTAATATGGCCTTGATCACTAATAAGGCAAGGCTTTTTGTTCATCTGCCACTTATATAGGTGTGTTCTTGAATCTTAGTGGTGATTAAGAAGTTCATCGAGAGTATGTTAGAACAGCACAAAGGGAAGTTAAATGGAGCATATCAGTATAATGTATCAACAACTACCGGTCTTAGACCGTGTGAAGCTGGCGCGCTCCTTTTTTCCTTTTGAGTATTCTTCTTCCCATTTGTGTAATAGTTTGTGTGGTTATAAAAGTTTCTTGTCAACTAAAGTTGTTTCGTAAAATAGAAGTGAACGAACAAATTGAAATGAGCAGAGATTGTTATGAAAGCGAAAGGAACAAATTGAAATGAACAGAGATTGAAATGAACAGAGATTCTTTATGCAAACAAAAGGAATTATTTTACGAGAAATAAGAGCAGAGCGTTTAACTCAATGATGAAGAGTATCAACATGACAATCTTGCATAACAAATGCGATTTGGGTTTGCTATTTTCAAATTGTACTTTCTAAGGATTCCGAAACAACCAATTAAGAAACACACATTCCAGATGTCCTAATGGAACCTGTCCAACAAAATTTACCAAAGTATAGATCGACCACCAACTTATGGCTTATGAACTTGGGAGGCTCATCTCCCCAATAAGGCAACCCGATCTTTCTGAACTGCTTGTGACAAATTTAAGTCGAAGAGCTCACACCGAATTGGCATTTCCATTTCATAGAAGGGATTCTTCAAGACATAATCAGTGTATAATTCGTAGATATACTTCAGGAGTGACTCCATATGCAGAGTCCCCGGTTCACAGACCACAAAGAATTTTGTTCCTGCAATTAAATCAATCCAATCCTTTAATAAATTGGAGTATGCCCTAAATCGACAAAGTGATTGAAGGGGAAAAGATAGAAAAATATGTAAGCTTGAATATCATCAAGTTGAATGTTCAATGGAACTCATAACTCAGAGCACTAGTTTGACCGAAGCACAAATACATTGGAACCAGTTACATATTTACCAAGTGGCTTCCCATGCATTATTGATTAGTCTTTCACCGTTCTGTTGCATTATCATTTTCTGTGTCTTTCTAGGCTACTACCATTTCATGACTGAACTATAAAAGCAAACAGCTTTCCTCTTTGCCAAATATGTTCTCCTGTTTTCAAATATTTCACTTCATTTCAACTTAGTATTATCTAAGGGACAAACTTATTTCTGTGAGTTATAGTCTCAACTCTCAACAGAGAAATCCAAGAAGAATATCATCCACACAAGGCTAAATATCAACTTTGTTGAAGACCCATATATCTTCCAGCTCTGTGTGTAGTGCCTTTTTTGGGAAATTTTCTTATGGGTCACGTTTTTGGTAGATCTAGGCAACATAGAAAGCAGGAGTTCATGAAAATATAACCTCATTCTTTTTCTTGATCTGTCCAAAAAGGGTGGTTTGAAGAGTCCCTACAATGCACTTCGAATAAATCAACCACCAAGTAACAGTAGAACGTTGTAGTTATCTCTCTAAGACTGACTATCAGTCTACTATCCTTGAACTCAGACACCTCAAGCTATAACAATAGACAATCAAGTATAACACCAACGTATTCGTCAAACCCTACGAAGCCCCAGTAGTCATCTTTCTTGATAGAATATGTTATGCACTCTTGATCTCTTTGCATTAAAGCAGACAATTTCAATGAAGATGTCTTTTGAGTTTCTTTTGTCCAGACAAATGAGAAATTTGCAGGCCCAACAACTTATAGAATGTTTCTAGTATATACCTGGGAGCAGCTTCGTGCAACAAGAGCCTGTGTATCCTTATAATCTTCAATAAGTCATTTTTGATGTTTTTGCATAGTTTAGTTTTGTGACTTTGTCTATCATTTAATCCTAAATGTCTTGAATTTCCACACTGGTGCATAAAATTTCAAGAAGCTGCTATGAGATGCTGATTGATTGCACTAGGACGGTTGGGCACATTCTTCTTGGCTTTAGAGGCAAAGAGACAAAGATGTCACTTTAGGGCCGAGACGATCTAACCCATCCATACCCTGTCTGGCAGAGAGGTTTAGGTTCTAATTGATTTTCATCCTCTAGTCCTCAGACCATACGTCTAGATTTTCTGAATAGAAAGGTTAGAAATTTCTTGGTTCCCTGGTTTAAGTTGGAGGGAAATTAAACAAATAAAAATAAATGAAATGGAGAACAGATGCATGAGCCACTTAAAGATACTGCACCATATTCCTGACATAGAAGACGAATATCAAGCACTTCAGCAGGAAAACGCTACTCGCATTGAGCTTCTTAGATTGAGCCTAAAGTACCATTTAGATACATTTTCCCCCTTTCCAGCATATGGACTAAATTCCTATAATTTTTGGGCCAAAGATTAAGTTTGTAACCTTGTTGATACTAAGTAAGCTTTAGCTTCTTTCTAGCTTATAGCTAAACATTTATAACTACACATTTTCTTCACAAAAAGATAAACAGCACAATCTATAACACAACATATATGATGAAAAAGGTGTCAAAAACTATAGCTGAAAATATCTAAAAAAGAAGAAGATGCTTCTCAAAAATAAATCAGATGACGACAAAATTGTGGAGATGTAAGAATTACCGGTAAGAGATTGGAAGCAATGGAGATCAAATGTATCAGCTTGAAGGAGTTCAATACCGGCACAACCATTAACTGGGGATAGCTGCTGAGAGATAGCGTGCATAGAATGCCATAGACTAGCCAATCTCAAACTATCATTTGTGTCCATTTTTCCAGCAGAACCATAATCCTAATGATTTTTACACACCCATCAAAATAAGAACGAATAAAACAACCTAAGGTGAAAAGTGGGGAAATTTGAATTCACCTTGCAGAAGATAAGCCCTCCCGATTTATTGATGATGTAAAGGCTGTAAATTGCCGCCATTTATGTTAAACCTTCTCTTTCTTGGCCTTTCACGAGCGAGTTGATCTGAATGGATTTAGTTCACAAGCTTAGTAATTGAAGGTCTCGGGCTATTTTTTCCAAGAAATTGCACGGTTTTCCCTTCAAATGGGTAGTCTTTAATTTTTGCCCCTCAAGTCAAATGGAACTTATGCCTTCCGGAGCATAACTTCTTTATGGGATCCGGCACAACTTATGTCACATCCCGTAAAGAACTTATGCCCCGGAAGACATAATTTTCATTTGAGAGACAAAATTAAAGATCAGTACAAAATAGGAGGAAAAGTGCAAATGACCCTTTTTTTATCCAGAACAGTCAAAGTATTGCATTTTGATACAAATTTCCTAAAAGAACCAAAAAAAAAATTGTTCTTGATCTCTAGTTTAGGGAGTTGATCTCAGATTTAGTTGACAAATTCAGCAATTGAAGATTACAGGCAATTTTTCCAGGAAACAATCAGAATAATATTGCATTTGATACAAATCGCACATAAAAAAAAGAACAAAAACTACTATGACTCTAAGAATCCTCAATAGCCAATTAAGAACACACACAAAAAAAAAGGAAAGAATTGCTCCTGACCTATAATTTAAGTGAGATTGAGTTCACAAGATAGAACAATGGAGGGCAAAATATAATGGTGGCATTGAGTTAGGATGAGGGAGAAGACACGTAGTGTACCTGAAAATATAGATTCACGGTGATCGATGTAAGAGTTAATTCTGATCAGTGACGAATCGGGTAGGTCAAATGGAGATGCAAATATATCTTGGGGAGTAGTAGGATCGGGTTTTGGGTTTTTGAAAGCAAAAAAGCTAAAAAATAATGCGGTGAACGTGGATCGAACACGTGAGCTTCAGATCTTCTGACACTCTCCCAACTGAGCTATCCCCGCTTGATGACACAGTTTTCCCTCTTTCCTATATCTTGGTCGGAGGCGGTAAGCTTAACCCATAAAATCACAGCCCTTCAAGTTTTGGCGGGTTATTGACCCGCTCAATTGTTATTTCAACCCATCAAAAATTGGGTTGATATCTAGCCCAAATTATTTCATGAGAAATAGACGATTAAAGCTTAGTAAGAAGTAAGCGGGTTTGATTTTGACTCGCTTTTTAGCCTATTTCAACTTAAATCATTGCTGCCCAAATAATATTTGATCCGTCTATTTATTAACTCAACTCATTTGATCCATCTCAAATTCAACCTAATTTACCCATTTGTCACCCCTAATCTTAGTCAATAGTAATAGATGCTAAGCAAAACAAATCCTAAAACGAACTAAAAGAAAAAACGAGGAAAGAAATGTAGAGGACAAAAGGAAGGAAATTAATTAGAAAGAGAAAGGATAAAAAGAAGAAAATGGAATGTTTCTCTAATTTGGTTGGGAACTGTGGAGAATGTGTGCAGCTAGGGCTGCACAAAATTCGGTCCGGACCGAAAAATCGGACCGAACCGAACCTGTTCGGACCGGACCGAAAAATTCGGTCCGGTCTTCGGTCCCTGTGATTTGAGAATTCGGTTTTCGGTCCGGTCCGGTCCGATCCGAAAAAATATATATATATTTTTTATAATATATATAATTCCTAATATATATAATTTATAATTTTCTAAATTCCTAATATATATAATTCCTAATTTTCTAAATTTCTAATATATAATATTATATAATTTCGGGTCGGGTTCCGGGACCCGTTTTTTTTTTAAATTGAATTTTCAATACTGAAATTGACATTCTCGGATGCGGTGCCACGCAATTTTTACGTTGAAATCAATTGTACATCGCGAGATATTTAGATTTGAAAAGGGGAAAAACGTAACGATTTGGGGGGAAAGTGAAATTGAGGGGCAAGATGGACGTTTTTGGAGAAATCGACTGAATCAAACTAACCCTTGTGAGTTTGTAAATAGTGGTTGTGAAATTATGGTTGTAAATAGTGGTTGTAAAGAACTTATGCCCCGGAAGACATAATTTTACTTAAATCTTATATTTAATATAAAAAGTTCACTAAATAAAAAAACTGCAACTTTTGGGCTCGTTTGGTACGTCGCACTGGACTGTACTAATTTCATTTGACTGGACTGTACTGTATTGGACTGAACTGTATTAATATATAATGGACGGTATTAGAGTATTAATATATAATGGACTGTATTTTTTTTATTTTTAGTACGGGAGACCCACCTGCTAGATGAGTCTCAAAAATGACGTTGGAAGTGCGGCTGAAAACGTCCACTAAACGTTGCATTATTTTTTTGTCACAATCCAGCTTAATACAGAGTAACAAACATATCCTTTGTGAGTTAAATCCTTTCAAAAAAAGTATTCCAAAATGCAACACTTTGTCCATAAGGAGGGACAACTTGCAGCTAGGTACGTACTGATCAATACTCCGTAAGGTGGACATCTTATTTTTATGACCCCTCTCTCTTTTTCATGAGTAGATGACTAGAAGAGCCACTTGTATCATCCTTGTTTTTCAGTATTTTTGTCAATATATACATGCATCTAATATTTATTATGATGTGCTTATTATAAGTTACTAAGGATGGCCATTGGAACGGGATGAGACGGGACAGAATTTGGGGGTCGGGATAGGCGAGGGATTAGGGGAACGGAATTGCCTCTTATATTATTTAATAGAAATATGATTTTTTTATAATACAATTTCAAAATTGTAACTTTGTCTCGTAGTTCAAAAGTTGCATTGCATTAAAAAATTACATATGCAACAATATTTTTTCTAATTTTCTGACGATCTTTGGAGGTATTGTGCCTATATATAGGCAGTTATGTAGATACTACCACTTGTTTCATATGAGTTATGTGTGTAATATGTTTATTCTATAAAGTTAATTACATCCAACAGCAGGTAGTTAATGTTCTTAACAAACACGATTTAATTTGTTTCATTTAGTTGAAAGATTAAACAACCTACTATCACTTGTTGTATATTACATTGTTAGTATGGATAACATATACTCAAGATAAGCACAATTAGTTGCCTAAAAAATAAAGCAGACCACCTCTTGCAACAATAATTAACTAATACTAGTTGTTAAAAATTACTTTGAGGTAGTACGTTGTCCTCTACGCGTTTGCAATTATAGTTTTGGTAGCCTGTGTTGAATGTTGTGCAACTTTGAACCTCCTCAAGTCCTCATAGCTCTCAAAGACATTTGTCTTCTTTTATATCACATTCCCATGTATACTTCAGCATATATATAGTTCCAAATTCCAATCATTTCGTTTTTGTAGGACTTTCTGAACATGTTCTTTAAGGACAAGTACAAGCCAATCTCCTATGCATACAATTTGTTGCTGGCGATGTTATGGCGCACCCGGAGAAAGTCGACGTCAACAAGGCGAAAACAGTTCACTACTGTTCTCCAGGGGCTAAGCCGTGGAAATACACTGGCAAGGAAGAACATATGGATCAAGAAGATATCAAAATGCTAGTAAAGAAATGGTGGGACATTTATAATGACCGGACACTGGATCACAAGCGGAGTTCAATTCATATTGCTGGAGTTGAGGGTCAAGTTGAAGCAAACAGATTAAGGGCAGCAGCCTTTTCTGATGCAGACTTAAGTACCTTATATGTTACCAACCCATCAGCTGCTGCTTAGCTATGTGTGGAAAGCTTCAAGCGACAATATACCCTTTATGTTAGTTGGAGGAGTAATACTGTCAATAGTTTATTTCTTGGCAGGTTTTGTTTTAATTTGGTGACTAATAAGGCCTTGATCACTAATAAGGCAAGGCTTTTTGTTCATCTGCCACTTATATAGGTGTGTTCTTGAATCTTAGTGGTGATTAAGAAGTTCATCGAGAGTTTGTTAGAACAGCACAAAGGGAAGTTAAATGGAGCATATCAGTATAATGTATCAACAACTACCGGTCTTAGACCGTGTGAAGCTGGCGCACTCCTTTTTTCCTTTTGAGTATTCTTCTTCCCATTTGTGTAATAGTTTGTGTGGTTATAAAAGTTTCTTGTCAACTAAAGTTGTTTCGTAAAATAGAAGTGAACGAACAGATTGAAATGAGCAGAGATTGTTATGCAAGCGAAAGGAACAAATTGAAATGAACAGAGATTGAAATGAACAGAGATTCTTTATGCAAACAAAAGGAATTATTTTACGAGAAATAAGAGCAGAGCGTTTAACTCAATGATGAAGAGTATCAACATGACAATCTTGCATAACAAATGCGATTTGGGTTTGCTATTTTCAAATTGTACTTTCTAAGGATTCCGAAACAACCAATTAAGAAATACACATTCCAGATGTCCTAATGGAACCTGTCCAACAAAATTTACCAAAGTATAGATCAACCACCAACTTATGGCTTATGAACTTGGGAGGCTCATCTCCCCAATAAGGCAACCCGATCTTTCTGAACTGCTTGTGACAAATTTAAGTCGAAGAGCTCACACCGAATTGGCATTTCCATTTCATAGAAGGGATTCTTCAAGACATAATCAGTGTATAATTCGTAGATATACTTCAGGAGTGACTCCATATGCAGAGTCCCCGGTTCACAGACCACAAAGAATTTTGTTCCTGCAATTAAATCAATCCAATCCTTTAATAAATTGGAGTATGCCCTAAATCGACAAAGTGATTGAAGGGGAAAAGATAGAAAAATATGTAAGCTTGAATATCATCAAGTTGAATGTTCAATGGAACTCATAACTCAGAGCACTAGTTTGACCGAAGCACAAATACATTGGAACCAGTTACATATTTACCAAGTGGCTTCCCATGCATTATTGATTAGTCTTTCACCGTTCTGTTGCATTATCATTTTCTGTGTCTTTCTAGGCTACTACCATTTCATGACTGAACTATAAAAGCAAACAGCTTTCCTCTTTGCCAAATATGTTCTCCTGTTTTCAAATATTTCACTTCATTTCAACTTAGTATTATCTAAGGGACAAACTTATTTCTGTGAGTTATAGTCTCAACTCTCAACAGAGAAATCCAAGAAGAATATCATCCACACAAGGCTAAATATCAACTTTGTTGAAGACCCATATATCTTCCAGCTCTGTGTGTAGTGCCTTTTTTGGGAAATTTTCTTATGGGTCACGTTTTTGGTAGATCTAGGCAACATAGAAAGCAGGAGTTCATGAAAATATAACCTCATTCTTTTTCTTGATCTGTCCAAAAAGGGTGGTTTGAAGAGTCCCTACAATGCACTTCGAATAAATCAACCACCAAGTAACAGTAGAACGTTGTAGTTATCTCTCTAAGACTGACTATCAGCTTGAAGGAGTTCAATACCGGCACAACCATTAACCGGGGATAGCTGCTGAGAGATAGCGTGCATAGAATGCCATAGACTAGCCAATCTCAAACTATCATTTGTGTCCATTTTTCCAGCAGAACCATAATCCTAATGATTTTTACACACCCATCAAAATAAGAACGAATAAAACAACCTAAGGTGAAAAGTGGGGAAATTTGAATTCACCTTGCAGAAGATAAGCCCTCCCGATTTATTGATGATGTAAAGGCTGTAAATTGCCGCCATTTATGTTAAACCTTCTCTTTCTTGGCCTTTCACGAGCGAGTTGATCTGAATGGATTTAGTTCACAAGCTTAGTAATTGAAGGTCTCGGGCTATTTTTTCCAAGAAATTGCACGGTTTTCCCTTCAAATGGGTAGTCTTTAATTTTTGCCCCTCAAGTCAAATGGAACTTATGCCTTCCGGAGCATAACTTCTTTATGGGATCCGGCACAACTTATGTCACATCCCGTAAAGAACTTATGCCCCGGAAGGCATAATTTTCATTTGAGGGACAAAATTAAAGACCAGTACAAAATAGGGGGAAAAGTGCAAATGACCCTTTTTTTCTCCAGAACAGTCAAAGTATTGCATTTTGATACAAATTTCCTAAAAGAACCAAAAAAAAAATGTTCTTGATCTCTAGTTTAGGGAGTTGATCTCAGATTTAGTTGACAAATTCAGCAATTGAAGATTACAGGCAATTTTTCCAGGAAACAATCAGAATAATATTGCATTTGATACAAATCGCACATAAAAAAAAGAACAAAAACTACTATGACTCTAAGAATCCTCAATAGCCAAGTAAGAACACACACACACAAAAAAAAAAGGAAAGAATTGCTCCTGACCTATAATTTAAGTGAGATTGAGTTCACAAGATAGAACAATGGAGGGCAAAATATAATGGTGGCATTGAGTTAGGATGAGGGAGAAGACACGTAGTGTACCTGAAAATATAGATTCACGGTGATCGATGTAAGAGCTAATTCTGATCAGTGACGAATCGGGTAGGTCAAATGAAGATGCAAATATATCTTGGGGAGTAGTAGGATCGGCGTTTTGGGTTTTTGAAAGCAAAAAAGCTAAAAATTAATGCGGTGAACGTGGATCGAACACGTGACCTTCAGATCTTCAGTCTGACGCTCTCCCAACTGAGCTATCCCCGCTTGATGACACAGTTTTCCGTCTTTCCTATATCTTGGTCGGAGACGGTAAGGTTAACCCATAAAATCATAGCCCTTCAAGTTTGGGCGGGTTATTGACCCGCTCAACTGTTATTTCAACACATAAAAAATTGGGTTGATATCTAGCCCAAATTATTTCATGGGGAATAGACAATTAAAGCTTAGTAAGAAGTAAGTGATATATCTCGGGGAGTAGTAGGATCGGGTTTTGGGTTTTTGAAAGCAAAAAAGCTAAAAATTAATGCGGTGAACGTGGATCGAACACGTGACCTTCAGATCTTCAGTCTGACGCTCTCCCAACTGAGCTATCCCCGCTTGATGACACAGTTTTCCGTCGTTTCTATATTTTGGTCGAAGGCGGTAAGCTTAACCCATAAAATCATAGCCCTTCAAGTTTGGGCGGGTTATTGACCCGCTCAATTGTTATTTCAACCCATAGAAAATTGGGTTGATATCTAGCCCAAATTATTTCATGAGAAATAGACAATTAAAGCTTAGTAAGAAGCAAGCGGGTTTGGTTTTGACTCGCTTTTAGCCCATTTCAACTCAAATCATTGCTGCCCAAGCAATATTTGATCCGTCTATTTATTAACTCAACCCATTTGATCCATCTCAAATTCAACCTAATTTACCCATTTGTCACCCCTAATCTTAGTCAATAGTAATAGATGCTAAGCAAAACAAATCCTAAAAAGAACTAAAGGAAAAAACGAGGAAAGAAATGTAGAGGACAAAAGGAAGGAAATTAATTAGAAAGAGAAAAGATAAAAAGAAGAAAATGGAATGTTTCTCTAATTTGGTTGGGAACTGAGGAGAATGTGTGCAGCAGTGGCGGGTTGGGGCTGATTGTGAGACATCCCGAGTTCAATCCCGATATCGACGGTGAGCATCCCGATTTTTGGGAGGCGGGTCGGGGTGGGTTGCGGGACAGGTCGGGGCGAGATCGGATCGTTCCGGCCCACTGGACAACCTTAGTAAAAAGATATTCAGATTATGAGAGATAGTCTGCAATTATATATTAGAGGGAAAACAATGCAAAAGTTGAGATGTTATTAACCGATCGAAACTTTAATACAACCTTTTCTGATCCCGCTGGAGGAGGAGACCCCATATTATACCAGCATCTCTTTTGGTTCTTCGGTCATCCAGAGGACATCTAGAGGTGGATATTCCTATTTTATCTGAATTCGATATCATAAGTCATATCGTTTCGAATCCTACCATACGCTTGTTGTTTTTCAATAGGATCGAGAGAGAGCTTTCTCAAGCGGGTACTAGAAGCGAGCTCGAATTACTACTAAAGTAAGTAAGCGCGAGTGAATTCATTGCTCACTCGAACCCGATTCCTCTTTCTCTTAAGTATATGGGACAAGTGTAGGCTATTACTTAGTTTACAAATGTATCCTCTTTAAACTTTCACACTATAATACTTATTAGCTTAGCATACGAATGACTTATGATCTAGCTCCATAGTCCAAATTCCAAAATGAGCTAGTTGTGTATAAATTCTTATTTGGTTTGAATAAAATTTCTTGTTTAACAAAAAAAAAGTGTGGTTATTGAAAAGAAGGAAAATTATTTTCCTTGATAGCGTTATTATCTTCTCATGTAAATGAGATTAAAAAAAAGTATTCAATTTCTACTATTTTGGTATAAGTATAAAAACAGGGATGTCAAAGTTTACTTTAGAAGACATAGAGGATCAATTTGTTCACTTTTTAGGAATTGAAGCGAATTGCAGGTATGGTAGTTGAAGGGGAAAGTATATATACGTGGGAAGTAAGTGAAGTACGTGGCCATGGCTGAATCTTCCATATCCTCACATTCCATCTCTCTTTTTCTAATTATTATAAAACCAAACTCATAAGCTGAATTAGTACTCTATCTATTCGACTTCTCTGTCGCGTTTCATCGAACAGTTGAAAGGTTATGGCGGTGAATGATGATAAGAAGCCATCGGTGGAGATAAAAAAACTCAGATTCACCTACCCTGGTATCGACGGCCATCCTCCACCTGGATCCACCCCTTTGATCGATGATTTCTCGCTTACCCTTTATCCCGGTGACCGCTGCCTTCTCGTTGGATCCAACGGCGCAGGTTCTATTCCTCTTCCGCACATCGAATTACCTTCTTTAGTATAATCAATAAATCAAAAGGGTTGCGATTCCCCCTACCAACACCGGTTTAACTGGCTGACGTGTTTTGCATGCTATTGCGTCCGTCCGAGGCACACTTGTACAAAAGCGGCTGCGATGCCCGTCGTAAAAAAAAAAAACAAAAAAAAAAACAAAAGGGTTACTTTAAACTTGTTTCTCTTTTCTGCTATCCCCAATTCCGAAATTTAGGGTGCTTTTGAGCTTTGATAGAGATGAAAATGTCTTTTTTTCTCGTTGAAAAAGTTATTCTTGGAAATCATTTGCTAGATCATGGTTCCGCCGTTTGATTAGATATAAAAGTCAGGGTAATTGTACAATGTACAAGATAAGGTATCAGGATGACAGCATTTTTAAATGTCTATTAAAGTAAGTATATGGAGTAAGAATTATGATATTTGTATAGGAAAATGACTTGCATCCATAAGTGAGAAGTCATTTTGCCCCGTTTGCTGGAAAATATAGAAAACGTAGCTAACCAAACACAGAACAAACATTTTTCGCCCTACCAAAGACCCCCTTAATAGGAGGTTTAATTGAGATCTGAGAAACATCTAATGTTAGGTAAATGAATGTATTTTTGATAGGGAAGACTACAATTCTGAAGATATTGGGAGGAAAGCACATGGTAGAACCATACATGGTTAGAGTGCTTGGAAGATCTGCCTTTCATGACACTGCTTTAACGGCTTCTGGAGACCTCAGTTATCTTGGTGGAGAGGTTTTGTTCCTCGATAATCTCTTTATGGTTTTAATATATTTTTGAGGACTGTTTGCTTCTATAGTTTGTTAAATGCATGTATTGGGATTTGGCAGCTGTCATCTTATGTACAATTCAATAAATTCCAGCAGAACTAAGTGCTCTTCTGTTATGTTTACCAAGGGTATGTACTTACTAAGTTGGAGTTCTATTTGGAATCAACTATACAATTCAATCTCTGTACCATGGTTTCTCTCATTTATTTGTTGCTAGCTTCTACATGGAATATGGTACTCCACAAGAGGATTTTAGTTATAACAGTGCTAACATCTTGTTTACGCTTGATAAACCTGTCTCCTGAAACGACAAAAATGTGCCACATCTTTTAAATGAACTTGTGAATTCAGAAATTGATTACCAAAGTAGAAAACTAAATTCTGCTGTGCTGTCTGTTTTACAGTGGAGGAGAGAAGTTGCATTTGCTGGATTTGAAGTGCCTATTCAAATGGATGTTTCTGCTGAGAAAATGATTTTTGGGGTTCCAGGAACTGATCCACAAAGACGAAATGAACTAATTAAGGTACAGATAAAAATGAAGAATTGTTATATGTGTGGAACTTTTAGAAGTCCTGTGGGGGCTTTTGTTCTGCTTGATTTTTTTTATTGTTAATACTATGCCCTTTCAAACTAGGTAACTCAAAAAGAATGTTCTTCAAATTCCTTTCTAGGAACAAACACCACCCATAAAATGCAATACATTGGAATGTCCATGAAAATAATTAAAAGACATGTGCCGTTCTTTCTTTTCTCGGACCTTTGGATTTTTGTCTATGAAATGCCATGAGTTTTGTTTCTTTAGACATCATGGCACAGAAGAGGCGTGTCTATTTTCGAGAACCAATTTGAATTCATGCCGGAGCGTTCGACTACAGAAGCCATTCATCTTATTAGGAGTTTGGTGGAGCAGTATAGGGAGAGGAAGAGAGACTTACATGTGAGTTTCATCGACTTCGAGAAGGCATACGACAAAGTCCCTAGGGAGCTTCTATGGAGATGTTTGGAGGTTAGAGGTGTACATGTGGCGTACACTAGGGCGATCAAGGACATGTATGATGGAGCCAAGACCAGGGTACGGATAGTAGGAGGAGACTCATAGCACTTTCCAGTGATGATAGAGCTGCACCCGGGATCAGCTCTTAGCCCATTCTTATTTGCCTTGGTGATGGATGGACTGACGCGACAAATCCAAGGGGATGTGTCATGGTGTATGTTATTCGCAGATGACATAGTCCTGATTGATGAGACTCACAACGGAGTGAACGCTAAGCTGGAGGTTTGAAGACATACTCTGGAGTACAAAGGGTTCAGGCTGAGTAGGATCAAGACATAATACTTGGAGTGCAAGTTCAGTAACGGGTGCGACAATGAGACGAGCGTGGAGGTGAACCTTGGTACTCAGGTCATTTCAAAGAAAGAAAGCTTCAAGTACCTCGGGTCTATTATCCAAGGGAATGGAGGATTGGTGACGATGTCACACATCGTATTGGGGCAGGGTGGATGAAATGGAGGCTCACATTTGGAGTTTTGTGCGATAAAAAGGTGCCACAAAAACTTAAAGGCAAGTTCTATATGGTGGTAGTTAGATCGACTATGTTGTATGGGACAGAGTGTTGAACAGTCAAGACTTCGCACATCCAAAAGATGAAAATCGAGGAGATGAGGATGCCGAGATAGATTTGTGGGCATACAAGGAGGGATATGATTAGAAATGATGATATCCGGGACATAGTGAAAACGACCTCGGTGGAGGATAAAAGATAGGGGAAGCGAGGTTGAGATGGTTCGGGCATGTGCAGAGGAGAGACACATACGCCCCAGTGCTTTTAGGTGTGAGAGGTTGGCTATGGACGAGTTCAGGAAGGGTAGAGGTAGGCCGCAAAAGTATTGGGGAGAGGTGATTAGATGGAATATGACGCAAGTACAACTTACTGAGGACATGAGATATGGGGTTGTAGAGGACATAGATTAGGGTAGAAATGTAGTAGTTAGTTGAGCGTAGTCCTACTTACACTTACTAACTGGTAGTTGTAATGTTATTATTGTAGATCTGTTTAGCCTATCATACTATTAGGCACATTATTGCTTTATAGTCCCCTGTCGTTTGATTTCTGCTGCTATGTGCTCTTTAGTGTACTTTGTTTATCTTATTTACATGCGTTAGTTACTGCTTCTTGATCGGTGTATTTTATATACACTTTTTGAGTCGTTTTTAGTTAGTCTTTTGTCTCATTTTGCACATATAAGTGTCGTATTAGGATAGTTTTTCTTTCTTTTGAGTCAAAGTGGTTAAAATGGCCAAATGGCGGAAATAGAGCAAAAAGAGGGCAAAAGAAGAGATGCAGTGGAATCGAGAGAAAGTGGCGAACGAGGAAAAATCAAGACGGCGTAGCGCCTCCTGCGATCAGCGACGCGGCGCCACTATCCGAGAGGTCGAAGACTGTATGGCTACCGAGCGACAAAATAAGGGCATGGCGCCTCGACAAACAAATCGGGCGCGGCGCTAAACATCCGGAGCTCTGAGAAGATCTGGCGCTGGCTACCGAACAGCGAATATCGGGCGCGGCGCCAAAACACCCGGACGGATTGCGAACTTCCGGCCGCATCTGCGAGGCAGCGGCGACGCTGAAAAAATTAGGTCTTTTGACAAAAATCGGGCGGACACGAAGAAAAGAGGAGGCGGTTTGCGACTATAAAAGGAGAACCCTAGGCGCTTTTAAGGGTTCCTTCGCACAACACAAGACTTTGACTTGGAGATTGGATACCATTAGTTTAGTAATTTCTTTTCCTTTTCTTTACTTTATTTCGCTTACATGATGAACTTTGAATTAGTTCTTGTCATATTTATGGCTAGGAACTAATTCTCTTATAGGCTTTTCATGTTGAATTGCTAGAAACTCATGTTATAAATTAACGACGCTTATGGTTATTTTTCTTATTGTGAGATCTATCCAATAATCGAGTTGAACTCTTGGTAATTAATTGACAACTAATTATCACTATATGATTTCTAATCGATTACGAAAAGGGGATTGTGAATATCTTTGTAAGTTGGGTAGACATTCTTGGATTGGGGATGAAAATACCTCAATTATTTATGTAAGCGTTGATGAGGCTTAACGACTTAATTTTGGCGCATTGTGCGTGACGGTCAACTAGGTTTTGTTCTTAATCCTCCTATAAAGTTATCCTTATCACGAAAGGTAGGCGCGCGATCATGGGGTTGAGTGTTTATATAACCCTAGCGGGAGTATAAAACGATTTCGTAAACCTGCTTTCTCCTAAAAGAAGAATACCATAAGTTAATGCATTAGTAAGTAGCATAAGCAGATAGTAAGGATACATGGAAGCCCTATTCTCATCACCACTGAAGTAAATCTTTATATTAAAATAGCTTGCATAATTCGTAGTTATAAACAACAAATCAATCATAAATTCACCAAATAGATACTAGAAAATAGATAGTTGGTAATTGAACCATAATCATTGTGGACGATATTCGGTCTTACTAAGACTATATTACTTGTCACGATAACGTGCACTTGCGTTTAAAGTGTGTGCATCTTACCGCGCATCAAGTTTTTGGCGTCGTTGCCGCGGATTAGGCATTAGTTCAATATCAAATTTATCTATTTTTAATTTCTAATTTGGGTTTTATGTATAGTTTTTCTAATCTTTTTTGTTTTATGTATTTATTGTGTGAAAACGAGGGTGCCGTGATCCTTTGTTGGTTTTGATGTATCTCAGGGATCCCAAGATATGGAGTACCATCACAATATGATCGAGCTCCAACCGTAGAGGAAGAGAGAGAGGAATTGCGAAGTCATACTCGCCTCACTAAGTATCAAGCGCAGATTCACGGACGAAATGAGATTGGCCATAAAGAAGCCGGAACCGCAAATAGGAGAACTCGCGATCATATTTGGCAAATAAATGCAAGAAAATCAATCGACTTTATGGGGGTGGCAAGCAACTCAAGGGCACGAACCACACCCAACTATTGAGAATCGGCAAGGTAGTTAGTGTAGAGAAGGAAAAGATTTGAGGATCCAATTATTGGCCTTCGGATTACGTGGAAATTCTTTTCCCGCACCTATCACGGAAGAAACACCACTAGCTATCACTAATGGCTCCCAAATAGGAATTACATATCATCGAGGGCACCCCCCAGAGTTAAGAGATGTAGAGAATTTCACGGATTCCTACACTATAGAAAGCCTAAAAGACAAACCTATCTTGTGTACTTGGGGATACTTATATGTTTAAGGCTCTTGTTTGAACAAATAGTTATAGGAAATCGAGACTATAGCAATAAATCTGCGGATCGCAAGATTCGAGAAGGTCCAAATGAGCACTGCACGGTTAATTGCGTCCGGCTAAAAGACGTTAAAGATACGCTTGGGAGGCAACCCAACGTTTTCAATTATGTTATTTTAATTTCGTCTTTAGTTTATTTTATTTTTGTCTAGAACAATCTCACGGTCTTGGTTCTTGTGTTTGTCTTTGTGATTGATAGTACAGGAAATAAATCAAGGACGAAAAGTGAACGAAAGCCGGATTTCGAAAATCGTAGCCATACGCCTGCCAGAGCAAACCATGGCGCGAAAAGAATCGAACAGCGCAGTTTAAGCCGCATTTCAGAGCGGTGGCGCCAAAAATTCCAGAAATTCGGCGCCAGAATGGCGCATGCGCAGAAAGTCCCGGGCGAGCGCAGAGTTCAGCCGCGCTAAAAGCAGGTCGCGGCGGGAATCGTAACTTAAAACGCCCAGAATCAGATTTTCCCCAAATCCAATTTCAAAAACCTAACCCTTCCTCTCCAAAAACCCACGAAATTTCGAAAAATCGCCCACAAATCCTCCATAAATCCAACCCAACCACAATCAAAACTCTTAAATTCCTAAAAACCCTCAGCCATCTCAACCAACAAAGCTCCATTCCATAGCCTCAACCCACCATTAGAAACAAGAACAAGCTTGAAGCCTCTCATAAAAAAGTAATCTTTTTCTGTTCTTGAATCCTTTACTAAAGTCACAGGAGGTAGTAGTTTGAAGGAGTATTGTAGTTGAAGTAGTTTAGTCTTGAAAAGTTGATTGTGAAGTTTGGAGAAGAGAGTAGAAAAAGAGTGTGGGTATTGAGTAGAAAAGTTGAAGTTTGGGGGTATTGTGTTCGCTGCTAGTTGTCAATTGTGTAGGAAACATTTGTGCCACTAAATTGAAAAGCTCCATAAAACTATTTTAAACCATGGCCACTAGGAAAAGAAGGCTCCACATCCACCCCAACCCCACAATACGATGAAAATAGGTTTGTGAGCTACCAAGCCTTCCAAAGATACAAAAAACTTGATACTGCACCCATAATACCGAAGGGAAACGGACTACGGAGGAGTCATATGGGGAAGAAGATGTTTATGAGCTCATTCGGGCGATGATTGAGTTAAGGGATTGGAGAAAATTTGTGATCCCAGAGAAGATAGCACCAGTAAACACAACAATGGTGCGTGAATTTTATGCCAATTTTCCGGAGAAGGTGGAAAGGGGATGCTTTGTAAGGGGACGCTATGTGCCTGTGACAGCAGAAGATATCAATATACAATTGAAAACAGTTGATGTTGAAGGAGGAATTGGTGATCGGAGCCATTTTAGAACATGGTCTAGAAGCATTGACCACATCGACTGGAATGCCGTCGCAAACACCGTGAGCTACCAGGGAGTTGCTTTTGAGATTGGAAGAAATGGGTCAAGAGCACTGAACAGGTGTCAATTCAACAAAGTAGCCAAAGGTTGGCTATATTTCATCAGCGCCCGCATGATTCCATCCACGCACTTCACCAGAGTGTCAGAGGATAGGATTAAACTGATATATGGAATTATGAGGGGGTTGACGATTGATGTGGGGAAAGAAATAGTGCAGAGCATTGAGGAAATCAGCAGGTTGGTAACAACAGTGATTAGACACGGCTCGATTATCATCAAGCTATGTCACATGAGTGCGGTTCCAAACCTACCCACTGACACTCATGAGAGAAATCAACTGCCCGTGTCCTATGGGATAGTGCACTCTTTCCCAGACCCAAGCCCCCCAGCAGCCAGACGAAGAGTACCAGCAGCAGCAGCAGAGGCCGCCATAGATGAAGATGAGCCTGAAATAGGGGCTCAATATGAGGCAGGACCTAGCCACCGGCCAACCACAGGAGCAGAACCTCCAACGCCCACGATGGAGCAATTGTATCAAAATCAGATGAGGATGATGCAGACCTTGGACACGTGATGGTACAAGGGCGAAGAAACAAGGCAACAAATCAACGAGTTGAGTTCCTTGTTCAACCAATGGTCGATGCATTATCCACCGCCACCACCACCATTTTAACCAAAGTTTGTAAGTGTCTTATTTCTTTTACTGTCTTTGAGTCTACACACATTGGGGACAATGTGTGAGTTAAGTTTGGGGGTGTTTTATTTGTGTTTTATTTTCTATGTGTCATGTTATGTTTTACTTAAGTCTTTTTGATTGTTTTTATGTTTATTTTGAGTCACCAAAATTTTTCTTTTTTTGAGTCATAATTGTCTGTCAAAGATCATAATTGCTGTAGTTGCTAGAAACACCTAGTGAAGTAAGGTGAAATAATGTAAAGGAATTGAAGCAACTATCTAAACACCTAAGTTAGATATGTCAAAAACTCATAGAATCTGTCTATTTGGAGTTTCTTGCTTGAATTACGCATACTAAATGATAAATGCTTATGTGTTATGATTGCTTGCTATTTGAGGCGAAATAGTTAGGATATGCATGTTAGGGAGATGACTCAGGCATTTCTTTGATAGCCAATTCTTACCATTCTTTTCTATCCCGTACTTTAAAAATATCCCTAATCAGCCCCATTGAGCCTAAAAATTGAAACTTCTTCTTTGACACCCTATATTCCCACAGATTGTGCCATAAGTAAAAATGTGAAGTAGTGGAATACATTGTGTTAAAAAAGAGACAAAACGAGTGAATAAGTCTGTGCACCCCAATACAAAAGTAATAAGAAATAGGCAAAAGCCTAAGTTTGGTGCTCACATTATTATATACTTCACTCTCCCAAAACAAAAGAGGGAAAAGATAGAATTGAAGTGAAGAAAAGAACAAAAAGAAAAGGGAAATACTGAAAAGCTAAAGAGCTTATGGTACACAAAAATGAGCCTAAATGCCTATTTTTACCAACCCCTACCTAAGCCTACATTACAACCCTTAAAGTCCTGAAGATCTCTTTTATGCATATCCAGAATTAGTGGAGAATAGCAAGTAAGCATGCCATAGGAATTCTTGAATTTACATGCATGATTTAGTATATTGACTTCCATTAAGCATGATAATATGAGTTTGCGAAATATCTAGCTTCATGTGCTTAGTATGCTGAAATTTCATGCTATATGTTCCTGCATATTATTTTGCTAACCTTCATGTTTTCCTAGTTAACACTAATGCAGCAAAAGTGATCAATGGCAGTGAGTCTTTTTTATTTTTTGTTCTTTGAGTCTTTTATTTTATCTTTGCTCGAGGGCGAGCAAAGGTTAAGTTTGGGGGTATTTGATCGGTGTATTTTATATACACTTTTTGAGTCGTTTTTAGTTAGTCTTTTGTCTCATTTTGCACATATAAGTGTCGTATTAGGATAATTTTTCTTTCTTTTGAGTCAAAGTGGTTAAAATGGCCAAATGGCGGAAAAAGAGCAAAAAGAGGGCAAAAGAAGAGATGCGGTGGAATCGGAGAAAGTGGCGAACGAGGAAAAATCAAGACCGGTGGCGCGCCTCCTGCTGAAAAGCGAAAGCGCGACGCCCACTATCCAGAGAGGTCAGAAGACTCAGCACATGCGCTACCGTGACAAAGAAAATCAAACCGCGCCTAAACATCCGAGGAGCTACAGAAGATCTGGCCGCGCGCCTCGAGCCAGAGATATCGGGCCGCGGCGCCAAAACCCCCGACGGATTGCAGAACTGCCGGCGCCGCGGCGCCTGTCTGCAGGGCCGCGGCGCCGACGCGGAAAAATTAGGTCTTTTGACGAAAATGCCAGGCTGAAGAAAAAGAGGAGGCGGTTTGCATAAAAGGAGAGAATCCTAGGCGCTTTTAAGGGTTCCTCTTCGCACAACACAAGACTTTGGCTTGAGATTGATACCATTAGTTTAGTAATTTCTTTTCCTTTTCTTTACTTTATTTCGCTTTATGATGAACTTTGAATTAGTTCTTGTCATATTTATGGCTAGGAACTAATTCTCTTATAGGCTTTCCATGTTGAATTGCTAGAAACTCATGTTATAAATTAATGACGCTTATGGTTATTTTTCTTATTGTGAGATCTATCCAATAATTGAGTTGAACTCTTGGTAATTAATTGACAACTAATTATCACTATATGATTTCTAATCAGTTACGAAAAGGGGATTGTGAATATCTTGTAAGTTGGGTAGACATTCTTGGATTGGGGATGAAAATACCTCAATTATTTATGTAGCGTTGATGAGAGGCTTAACAACCCTAATTTTGCGCATTGTGCGTGACGGTCAACTAGGTTTTTGTTCTTAATCCTCCTATAAAGTTATCCTTATCACCGAAAGGTAGGCAAAGAGCGATACTGGGGTTGAGTGTTTATATAACCCTAGCGGGAGTATAAAACGATTTCGTAAACCTGCTTTCTCCTAAAAGAAGAATACCATAAGTTAATGCATTAGTAAGTAGCATAAGCAGATAGTAAAGATACATGGAAAGCCTATTCTCATCACCACTGAAGTAAATCTTTATATTAAAATAGCTTGCATAATTCGTAGTTATAAACAACAAATCAATCATAAATTCACCAAATAGATACTAGAAAATAGATAGTTGGTAATTGAACCCTAATCCTTGTGGACGATATTCGGTCTTACTAAGACTATATTACTTGTCACGATAACGTGCACTTGCGTTTAAAGTGTGTGCATCTTACCGCGCATCACTTCTTTTTTCCAGATTGCGCTATCATAACTTATTTGCGTTTGGTACCATCATTTTCATAGTGCTTTAAATTTCTCGTCCGGGTCTAATCGTTTCTCTGGCTTTGCTTGTGCTTATGCTCCTTCTTGAACAGAGAGAGTATCGGAAACAACCGTTCTACCTACCAAGGTAGAGGTAATGTCTGCGTACACTCTACCCTCCCCAGACCTCACGTTGTGGGATTTCACTGTGTATGTTGTATACACCATGACACAAAATGTTGTAGTCAGTGCCTCTTCTTACATAAGAGATGTACAATAATTTTTTTTAAACCCCTCCACCTAAAATCACAATTCCTTTAGCTGCATTGTTTCCTCTTCCAAATATGTTCCCGTTTGAGCAGTATGACATGCTGAGCCCCATCATGCCTCCCATATATTACTGTTTGGCATTTGATCAATTTACTAAAAAATAATGCAATTCTTATGATCCAGTAATCTTTTTAGGACCCGTATTGTAACTAGGTTTTGTACTCCCACAGAAATCAGGAGTTAGCATGTAGCTGTAAGTCTATATCTAATTATTGATAGAAATATACATGTGTAGCTCTCAAGTCTTGAGCTACATTTCACAAATTCTGATGGTATTAGAGCTAATAAGAAACAGTAACCTTGTTTCTTTGTACGTCTCTGCTTGTGCAGTCAATAATCACCACAGACATCTCTCTTTTCTTCTTCAAAGTCTCTGTCTCTGCAAAAACAACCAAGTAGAGAACTAATCTAGGCACAAATTTTTCATACTGCTTTGCTGTTTACTTTCAAGCCTTTTATGCAATAGTCAAATCATCTCTTCTACTCGCAATTGGCTTCTTCATTTTGATGAACTTCAGAAAATGTGGTCTGAGCTTTCATCAGACGTAAATATTCACACTATAACCAAATATCAACATACACATGTAACACAAAGTCCAAGGCATGGTAAAATGGTAATTGATAAGATCTCAGGTGAATAAGGCTTGCTCGTGAATAAAAATATCCATCTTTCTAGTTTCATATATTCTTTTGCCGTGAAAAAAGGGTACCATTTGTGAATAGATGAGTGAGATAGATGGTAGAAAATGGTTGTTGAGCCATTCACGCACTTGTAAATAGTTTCTGACGCCATCTTGGTTTGATTCGATGAAAGTAATTGGAAAAAAATGGTTTCAGACATCAATTATATAACTTATCTCAGTTTATTGTTTGAGGGAGATTTAACTCTGAAACACACTATCAAATTGAAAAACGAAATGGCCCTTTTGGCAATTGGTATACTTTGCTCTCATCTTTATTTCGCAGTTCCCAAGAACTTCTATTGCCGTATATTATTCTGTGCTGCTAATCCCTCTTTGTGATTCGTTTCCAACATCCTCAAAGCATAACAGCACTAAACCTATGAACATTTCAGATTTTTCTGCTAATATGTTGAGATAAACTGATAAAGGTGTAGACCATATGCTGGAAACGCTATCTATTTTTGTTGTTTTATTTTTCTTATTAATTTTCCAGGCTTAATCAGAATTCTGTCTCTCATGACAAGTGAGAGTGCTCTAACTTTGTACCATGATAAACATTTGCTAATGGGAATAAATAATACACACACACATGTACAGAAAACTGGGGAAGCTGATTGTGGTGAACTCATCTAATATGCAAACAACTAGATAGACCTATGTTAATATTCTCAATTTTATGTTGATGAAGGTTCTTGGTATCGATCTGTCCTGGAGAATGCACAAATCATCTGATGGGCAAAGAAGAAGAGTGCAGATATGTATGGGTCTTCTGAAACCATTCAAGGTATATCTGCATATACGTTCATCAAGTAAAAGGCAGTTACCTTTCAACTGTTACGAATTACTTGAAGACAATGTTGACATAAGATGGAACCCTGTTTGTCTAGGTACTTCTTCTTGATGAGATTACAGTTGATCTAGATGTTCTTGCGAGGGCTGATCTTTTGAAATTTCTGACCAAAGAATGTGAAGAGCGAGGGGCTACAATAATTTATGCGACACACATTTTTGATGGTCTTGAGAATTGGCCTACTCATATTGTAAGAGCTGATTCTTACTTACCTCTTGCTTTATCTTTGGATCTTCTTAAGAAATTAATGAAGTGATGGTTAAAATAATTGTATTATTTGCAGATATATGTAGCTCACGGGAAGCTGCAATTAGCAATGCCAATGGACAAGGTGAAGGAGATCAGCAATTTGTCACTAATGGTAAGTTCTGATGTATTTAGAAAATTTAAGATCCAAAAGAGAACCTCATTTAGCTTTCTTTTGGAAGTTCCACATATTTCCTCTCCTACTGCTTAGTTAGAGGTCACATCGGTAGATGATTTGATTTCATTTAATACCTGGACATTACGGCTGAAGTATATGATATACTGTGACATTTTTCTCATATGGACTTTGTATGGTTGTTTACCTGGATATGCAGAGGACAGTAGAGAGTTGGCTGAGGAAAGAAAGAGACGAGGAGAGGCAACGAAGGAAAGAGAGAAAGGCAAAGGGCCTTCCAGAGTTTGAAAAACAAGTTGAGGGCACTCGAGTAGTGGGGGGAGATCCAGCTCGTGCTGCTGGTCGTCCATTAAACAATGGTTGGGCTGGTGGAACATTACATTCTACTATTGCTGGCGAAGAAAACTTCTTCTTAAGCTCGAACCGTGTTCTAAGATAAAGAGAACTGTTGCACACTTCTATGGAACTGGTGTCAACTTATTTTACCATTTCATTCTTACTGGTCAGATAATCATGAAACTAGGGGGCTACTAAAGTTTTCAAATCGTAGAATAAAAGTATCTGTGATATTTGTTTGGTATGCTTACGTATTTCCTGTTCTCTATATATTCTTGTGGGAAGAAAAGTTGGTGTGGTTTCTTAAATTGATAAAGATTAAATTGTTGTAAACTAAAGATATTCTCTCTATGCATCTCCTTCCTTTAACACATTGCCGTGGAAAAGAAAGCAGACGTGATTAACAACTTCATTTGAACTCAAAAACAAATGTTTTTCCAGGTTGAGATTGGAAGTCTCAAACTTCTATAGAACAACCGTACCATATTGTGTTAATTACTAAGTTTTTTCACAAATATTACATCTAACTCTATCAGTGTTCCCAATTATATCATAAAAGTTTCACACTTTACTCATTTTACTCTTTTTTCTCCTACTCGTTACTTCTGGTAAAGGAGGTCTACCACTAGTAGTACTAACATTGACAGAAGACACACTAGTAGGTGTAGGAGTTTCAATTTCAACAATATTATCTATATGAACATTATCATATTTATTATCTTCTATTCCAAAAAAAATAGCGAGCAAGTCAATCAGAAGTTTAAACAATGGAGAAGAATAAAAAATGAGTATTAAAGATGAGCAGAAGTAAGACAAAATATATAGGATACTGCACAATTAGTATAAGAAAATGAAGCTAATTTGTGATTTGACTGGATTGTAGTATCTAAATGCAGGCAATTCAAAATATTCAGCCAAGTAATTACAACGACCTGTTTATTTGTCAAGTGTAATTACAAGCGTGTTGTTTGATTACACAAGTGTAATTAAACAGTTAGTTTAATTTAAAAATAAAATTTAAAAAAATTTAAAATTAATATTTGAAAAATATGTGTCTTTATAAATAATATTAAATTAGTTATTTAATAACACGTTATTTCTTAAAAATACATTAATTAATAATCATATATTTGTAACTAATATTGTAAAAAATATTTGATATATATATATATAAATTTTATTTAAAGCAGACTTTTTGTGAGAACATCATGGATTGGATGTTTGACTAGAAAATGATATTTATAAATATAATGTCGTAACATTATTCAAACGTTTGACAAAAAAAAATCTATCAACTGTAAGTGAAAAATAAAAAACATGCAATGTGAAATAACAAGTCAATAGTACTAAAATAAATAAATAAAAATAAAAATATAACCTAAACTCAAAATCCAAAAGAAAAGGTTTAACATAATACTCTTATGTCAAATTTCAACATTACATAAGTAAGTATCAACGTAACTTAAGTACATAATTCAAAAGAAAGGAAAAATATAAGTCTATAACCTCATTCACAATGAAATTCTACTCTAATAACGTTACTCATTATATGACAAGTTTGTTAATGACTCATTATTTCTAATATTAAGAGGTGTAGTTTTAAAAATTAGAATAATAACACGGTTATGCTAAATGAATAAAAAATATACGAGGAATTTCATGGAAGCACAAGAAGTAAAGGTTGGGAATTGAAAAGAAGGAAATGAAAGATAAATAATACAAAAAAAATAAAAAATAATTTAAAAGTAAAATTTAAAAGAAATTAAAATAATAAAAATAAAAAATAAATTAAAATAAAACAAAAAAAAAAAGAAACTAAAAAATAACTGTAATTACACCAAATTTTCAACCGCTTGAGAATTGGAGTGTAATTACACCTCTCAATTACACTCAATTCTCACCTAACTTTATAATTACTTGATCAAACAAACAGACCAAATTGTATAAGTATATTCAATTCCAATTACTTGGGTGGCTTTCCAAACAAGCCCTTAGTGTTTTAAGGAAAGTAACATGATGAATGAAAGATTTAACACTTAACTAAAATAGGATGTTTGAGATTGAAGTGTTACGTGCCGTGGCATGGGAAGAATCCTACCGAAGTGGAAGACAAGCTTTTATAAAACGGTGGTGAAATAATCAACGGTATATGAGTAAATAGAAGTCCAACATATAAAGAAGGGTCTCGTACAAATATTGATGTTAAAGCTCGATGTCCATAGTACAACATGCGTCAAAGGTCAAAGGTAACGCATGCAGAATTTAAATCACAGAAGAAGAGAATACGGATCGCGCGCCACGAGTTCGATCCTGCATAAACCTTCTTTGGCTGAACACACATTATTGTCGGCGTGGTTTGTAATTTACCGACGTGTAGGTTTATCATGTACTCGAAAGAAAGAATGGCCGCGGCCTTCACAACAAAAAAAGGTCAAAGGTACAATTAACACGTAAAGAGGAAAAACAGAGACGTGCATGAGATGATTTGATGTGTAACATACACCTCCAAGTGCATAGGTCTGCATATTTAATGTCATGTATTTACGGTGCTAAAATGTAACAAATTAAAGCTAAAATCACGTGGATATAAGATATACAATTACTCATAATCGAACTAGTTCAGATTAACGATAGAACACACTAGTAATAACTAATAATTGGCAGCCAGTTTAGTGTTGGTGAAAGTTATTTAAGCTTTTAATGATTGCATAACTGTGAGGCATAGTTGTGACTTGTGAGTTATATTTCAATGGCATAGCCAACCCAAACTAAAATTGGAGTGTGATGGAACAAGTAAAAACAAGTGTGTCATACTTAATTGCTTAGTGAATTGTTAAACTAAATCTGAAAAAGACCCCAAGCCCTACATTTCCTCACCAATGGATGTACCAACAATTCTGCAGATGCTTAAAGAGATCAAAGCCACCTCACGAGTTTGCTGAACGTTTATACATTATTTAACCTCAATTGTTAGAGTTCTCATAGACCTTGCAAGGCCTAAACTTCTCAACTCTAGATAGCACAAGAAATAGTAAAGATCTGCTCACCAGCAGCAATGAAAAGTTACACTTAACTTTAACCAACCAACTTTGGGAGAGAACCTTAGTCTTAATCAAAACAAAATGTCGAAAGGAGACTCATTGAGAATATGTAAAGGCAGAGTGCAAAATATTACATGAATTCAATCTAAAGTTACTGTAAAGTACCATTCTTTTGAAAGAAAGGTCAAATGTACTGTGATAAACAATAGCGATAAGAGGATCCATCTTGCGAAAGAAAGATCAGCAGGTACACAAGTGCTCTAGACATTGTTGAAGTCTATATTGACAAAAATATAGCTGCAAAAATCATGGATCTCATCTTCAACCCTGCAAAAAACAAGGACGCAATAACATTAGAGTAAATTAAAGTGACAAATAAAATATAATATGATATAAGCTTCCATACCTTGTTTGCAATGTTGTTTGAGAGCCAGTCGAGCCCCTCATACAAGCCTTCTCCAGAGGTAGCACACGTGCTCTGAATGTACCTGTAATACAAAGTCATAGATTCATCATCTGGTAGCACATGCAAGCTATGTCAATCTCTAGCACCATGCTCAATATGCACATACACTTGAATATCTTGCAAAAAAAGAGAAACAGTATATAGTACATACCAGTGACGTTGACGGAGGGAGTGCAGACCAAGCTTGTCAGTAATCTCAGCAGCATTCATAGCATTTGGAAGATCTTGTTTGTTAGCGAACACAAGCAGCACAGCATCTCTCAGTTCATCCTATACATACAATGGTAAAATTCATTCGAAATAGGATACAAGCATGCTAACTAGAACAGAAAGTTGGTAAATACAGATCATTTCAGACTTTCAAGTGTTCCACAGACAAATTTCTGGATGTATTTTCTGTATACACCAGACATGGGCACCCCCAAGAAACAATATACTCTTAACCGAAATAAAGAGAGTCGTATATTGCATACCTCATTCAACATCCGGTGCAGCTCATCTCTAGCCTCAACAACACGATCACGATCATTACTATCAACCACAAAGATAAGTCCTTGTGTGTTTTGGAAGTAATGTCTCCACAATGGTCTGATCTGGAAGTACAAGAAATTTGACAAGGAACAACAGAGAACGTAAAATAGGTCATTTTTCCGAAAAAAATCATGTCATAGTAACTAAAGGTGAAACTCCATTCACAGGTCTTAAGAAGACTAGATAGAACAAAATAACCATAGTCCATTCATCTAATATAAGTCACTACAGAACTGCAAATTCTAGATAAGCCAGTACTTGATTGCTGCAGAGAAAGCTAGTATTTACTGATACAGAAAAAAAGAACATTTATTGGTTTTATGTTTCTGTTATTTTGGTGAGCAGGTACATCTATCAAAAAATCAGAAAAATAAGCCTGGTGAATCGGAAACACTAGTAGGAGAAAGAAAATATAACTCCAAAACCAGAAATGCTACTCCTATAACTTGCAATTTGAAATAAGGTCAGTATGAAGTCAGCCAAAATCAAAGTAGAAGAACTTGCAATGTATCTTCACTTGTTTAAGAACTAATGTCAAATATTGCAGAGATCATTGCACTTTGGTATATGCATTTACCTTGTCCTGACCCCCAACATCCCAGACAGTGAAGCTGATGTTCTTGTATTCAACAGTCTCCACATTGAATCCTGATAAAGAAAGAGTTATTGAAGATAGCGTTAAGAGCAATAGCTTAGATCAGCACAACTAAGATAAACATGTGTCTGCAACAGAACAACCATGCTGGTAATAATAGAGGAAATAATTGTAATGCTTAGCTGTTTGCAACAGTAATTGGATTTAGAATATTATATTATATATATATTGAAAGAGAACATAAGCCAAATTTCTGTAACAATTTAGAGAAGGCACGCCAATCATTCAGGTAAAAGAATGAGCATCTCTCTCCTTCTCTTCCCCTCTATGGGGATATGTGTACATGTGCACAGACAGTGGCGGACGCAGGAATATTTCCAACTGGGTGCACATATTTCATGAGTCTTGCATGTAACCGTTTCATTGATCTTATAACGGAATAATGAAGCCCGCTCACTTTGGGAAGTTTTAAGGATATTTTGTATTCACATGGATACTTTAAGGGTGCAGTTTAAATTGTCGGTATAATTTAGGGATGTTTTGGCAAAAACTAGAACATCAGAAGGAATTACTCATAATAAATATACAACGACAATGTAAAGATAATATCCATCAGAGAACAAGATCAGTCCCACAAGCAATAATCATTCAAATAGTACACAAAATATAACTGACCAATGGTAGGAATAGTGGTAACAATCTCTCCCAGCTTGAGCTTGTACAGGATGGTGGTTTTACCAGCTGCATCGAGACCAACCATCAGAATACGCATCTCCTTCTTGGCAAAAAGCCGACTGAAAAGCTTCCCGAATGATAAACCCATCTTTTTTCAATGCCTGTTGAACAAAAAATGAGATTCAAATCACCGCATAACTTACATTCCCTACCAACCTTAAACCAACAGATTTCGTTGCATCAAGAAGTTACAGAAATGCACAAATCATTGGAAAATGAAAACAAAGCTGTGATCTCAAGCCAATAGAAAATCCCAATTATTGTGTGATACTTTAAACATATTATCAGCCTTCATTATCATTATATTTGGTGTATCCAAAAAGCAAAATTCGGAAGCTTCTTTAAATTTGGTGTATCTCTAGTCTCTACCTCATAGGGGTAAGGTCCGCGAACATACTACCCTGCCCCGACCCCACTATTACACCGGGTATGTTGTTGTTTAAAAGATTTGATATCAAATTCCAATAGTCCTTTATTCATCTAGAGATCCATGTAATTAAATTAAAGAATCAAGGACACATGTATTTAAATCTGATACTTTGGCATTGACATAACTATAAGTCATATATAACACATAAAATCCGGATCCATATATAAAAGAGAACCACAATCCAAATCCAAAAAGTTTAGCACCAATCAAGAACAAAGCAAAGAATAAACATGAAAATCAAACAAAGATCAAAGCTTTATTATAATCACATATCTATAAATCCTAAATCCAGATCTCTAATCCCATAAAGTTCCCAATCAACAAACAGATACATACATAAACGATGTGTGTGTGATGAAATTGAAAAGATAGATCTTACAGTGATGAACAACGAATCAAGGGGGGGCAGATCTAGAAAAGACAATTGACAAAAGAAATGAGAAAGCCTTTGGATTGGATTGTCGGAAATATCTGCTAGTATTTTAATGTCAGCCCTATTAAATTTTCAAAATTTAACCACGTCAAATGTGCAAGGCCCAATTGGATTCTTTCAAAACTTAATGTGACCAATAGAAATTTATAGATTTACCCTTTACTTTTTGTTAGTTATACATCTAGTATAAATCTGTTAAAGAGTCTCACATCGGATATGAAATCAGAACATGAACTTCTTATATAGATTTGACCCGTTTTTTTTTGTTGAATTAGACCCAAAATCCATTATTTACCTGGTATCAGAGCCAGACTCATTCCAATTTGTTCACCGATGTTGGGGTCAGTTAACAAGTTCTTGTCGTGCGAGGTGTGCTACATCGCATATGGAATGAGAACATAAACTATTTATATGGACTTGGACAATCCTCACCATACAAGCTAGTTTTTTGGGTTGAGTTAAACCTGTGGTCGCCAAATGGTCGACAGCCCACCGGCCTGCCCAAGTGAGCGGACGGCCGGGTCCGAGGAAAATGGGCTGGTCGAGGCGGGCACTGGAGGGGTCGGGTCGGGACCATACATGTCCCGTCCCGATCCCGGCCCCGCTGGCAGTGGCCTGACGACGGCCTGCCTGACGGACTGTCATGGGTTTTTTTTTTTTTTTAATTTTTTCACTAAATTAAAAATACTAAATTACTAAGTACTAACAAAGTAACATTAACATATACTTGTCATAATGTCATATACATATACTATAATATTATAGACTTATAGTATTATAATTTATAATTATAGTATTATAGTATTATACTCATATATATAATATATTTATAAAGTATAAACTATAAACTATAAAGTATAAAGTATAAAGTTATAAACTAAATAATTAAACAAAGACAAGAATAGTGTAAAAAACATCCTGTCAAGCATTGTGCCTTTTATATTATTAATTTCATTGAAATATCAAATATACAAGATTCAAAATTACATTGTAGTGTACTGTTGTTGAAAAAAATTGCAAAAGAGTGAAAGACATAGAAAAATTTAAAAATTGCAATGAAATAAATTACCAATTTGAAAATATTTTTCTAATTTCTTTATAATTTCTTGTGGTTCTTCTATTGGAATTGGTATATCTTGATCAAATTGTTCCACGCCGCTACTCATGCCTTCGGATAAAATGTCGTTGTAGTTGTCGCCATCTTCTTCGCCGTCGATCATGACCTCCTTCGCCTCCGCTCGTATCCAATCTCGAATAGCACCGCCATCTCCAAGTCGCTCCGCTAACGAGTGTCTGTTCTCCTATTTGAAATCGCCTGCGAAAAAGCGCTTTCGATCGACGACGCAGAATGTTCAAAATATCTCGCCATCATTGAAAGTGTCGGAAATGTCTTCTCATTCGCTCCAATATTTCAAAGAAGTCTTCCTTTCCTTCTTCATTGATAATCGCTTGGTAAGGTAAATTACCTGCAAAACAAAAACATCGAACTCACTAATTTGGTTAGCACTTGCTACCACCGCATTTTATTTCGAGGCTTTCAATAGAATTAATATTAGGCCTAGCCACGTAAACCGCTTGTCTTTTTAGGTTGTGTTGAAGAAGAAGATGATACAAAAGTTGGTTGGTTACTAGCACTTTCTTCTTTGGTAATGCCGATATACTTTTTGCATTCATCTTCTACGCTATTCAACACTTCTTCTAGCGTTAGTTCAATAGGTGGTTCAACATTTAAATTTTTGGGAGTTGGAGGTGGTAATGCGTCCATACTGATTATATATATTTTCAATAAGACTTTTACAACCCTCTACTTTAATAGTCGGGTTTAATACACACCAATAATATAAATAGGGAATAGGAATAAAATATTTTTAATTTCATAAACATTTTTTAATAAATGCATGATATAAGCGAGGTTTTTCCATATATTCTTTAAGAAGTAAAAATATTATAGCTATATAAAACAACATAGTTGAAATAGTAGGATAATATAAAGTAGAAAATTCTTTTGTTGCTCGTTGAAAATTTTCTAAAAATACAATAAGTTCTCTAATTTTCTCCCAATCAGTATCCACAATCATATCATTTGGATTTTGATTATGGGCGTTAAAAATAAAGTAATAGGTTTTCTATAGTCATAAGCAACAACTAGTTGGTCATATAAAGAATTCCACCTAGTTGGTACTTCTTCTGAATTTTTCGTAAGATAGTCCACAATCGTGGCAAGTTTTTTTATATTCTTTTCTTTGTTGAATTCTATTATTTTTAAAAATAAAGTGTATAGCAAATTGTATTTTTTCAAGAATATCTTGAAAAAGTGAAAGACCATCCTTTACAACTAAGTTATAAATATGGCGCGCACATTTGATATGAAAATGTTTTGGAAAAGACGGAGTTAAAATATTTCTTAAAATACTAATAGCAGAATTGTTAGAAGATGCATTATCTAATGTAATACTCATAACTTTATCGGTTATTCCGTAATAATCGGCGACTGAATAAATATTTTATGAAATAAACTCACCAGTGTGCCTACTATCTATATATCTATATGCTAAAATACGTTTTTGCATAGACCATTTATAATCTATCCAATGACAGGTTACCGTTAAATAATCATGGTCGTTAGTACTACGACTTATATCAGAAGTTAAAGCAACTTTGCAATTTAAATGATATAATGCATAACGTAAATACTGTTGATATTCATGTGCAAATTTAAATACATCTCTTTTAACAGTTGATCTAGGAAAACCTTTATAAGCAGGATTATACATATCTCTAATATAATGAATAAAACCAGGAGATTCAGGAAATGAAAAGGCAAACCCTCCACAAAGAACTAATTTTGCTAAGGCTTCCTATCTTTATGTTTATCATATTTAGTGGCCTACAACTCCCCACATAGGGTTAATTTGACCAGACTTTCTCCAGACGAGTAGTATGTGAACCTTGTCCCGATTGAGAGGACGTTGCTCACCGCTTTTTTAATCATGTATTGTACGCAAGGCTTTGTGTTTTTGCAATGGTGTCTTCCTAAACCCCGTCCCACCACGACCTTGTCCAGCTTTAAAAGAATAAACATTTTTACAAGTTTTACATACAACTACTTGATTAGCTACGTCCTCACAAAATATTTCCATACAACCGATTTTAATGGTCGTTTTGGGACCTCGCCTCATAAGAGGGGATAGGAGGCATTTCACTAAATGGTGTATCATCATCTTCATTAATAGGTGTATCATCAACTAGAGTGTCATCTAAATTAAAATCTTCTTCAATTTCGGGATAATCATTTGTGTCAAAATCATATGGTATTTCAGAAACATTTCAGATCTATAAAATCATCTTGTCTAGAATAATCGAACAGAATACTAGAAAGTACTTTGCCCTTGTTACCACCCCTACTAGAAGCTCGACTTTACCCTTACCCAACATGCCTTTTAGTCCTTTCATTTTAATTATGCTAATAAATAGTTAAAGATAATGAAATTAAATGTGCTAAATGAAATAAAGACAAAATAATAATTTAATGAGAGAACGAATGTACCAAACGCCGACGTAGAGTCGACGTAATCGAGAGGTTGAAAATTGAAACTTTGCTCGATAGATAATCCTCAGCTAGTTGCCAACTTCACTCCCAATTCTCAAATTAATAAATAGATTGAATATGTAGACAATGTCAGATAGAGAATTAGAGATTGATTGAGAGATTAGAGAGTAGAAAGATTTGTGAAAATAATAAGAAGAGGAATGAGGTATTTATAGGGGTTAAAAATAAATATAAAGGGGGTAGGGGGGTTGGGGGAGGCCTAAAATGGCCGTTGTCCAACTTGAAAATAAAATGGCAGTTGGACAACGCTATTTTGTGCAGCGGTCGAATTGCGGGGGATCGGGCGGGTCGGGGCGGGATCGGAACTGGCGGGTGGTCGGCGGGACCATACTCGCCCCGCCTGCTCGAGCCCTGGCCCCGCTTTTTTTAATACCGGTGTCGTGTCGGGGTCGGAGTCGGGTCGGCCCGGTCCACTGGCCAGCCCTAGTTAAACTTAAACCCAAGATTAATTCTTTACAAAAACTATAGCAAGTGATGTCAAAGTTTCCATGGGTTTGCAAACTATAAAATAAAAAATAGATACGAAAACATAAATTAAAAATGGTTCAAAAGTACATTATACTATATAAATTTAAAAGTGAAACATGATTTAATCATTTAGATATAATAATATGTGTACCTCTTAAGTTTAGTACATATTGTTATAATGAAACAAATCGAATTAGAAAGAAAATATGTATTGGAGCATGTATATATGCAAACAATCAAGACGTAAAGCGTGTCAAAAGTGTTCTTGTAATGAACGTGTGAGTCTAAATTTTATCTTATAAATTATTGGTTTTAATTTGTTCCCTTTATCAAGTTGATTATGTTTGTGAGCCAAGTCCCAAGTTATGTGTTTTTCACCATTTGAACCACAATTGCTAATTACGTTAAGATTAACAGTCTATATTATGGAGCTAGTAAAGGAGAACACAATGCAATTCTGTTGCCTTCTCTTTGAGGGGCCGGGGTGGATGCTTCATTTGAAAATAAAAGGAAAATAGTGGAGGCTAATATTCTAATTTGAATGAGAAAGCAATGTAATATCAAGCCAGTGTATTTTAATGTGTTCTTTTTTATAATTCCAATTATTTAGTGGCATGCCCTTCATATAACTCCATTTCCACGTCCTTTTTCTGCTTTTCTTTGTCACAAATGTCTTGATCACCAATTTCTTCATCAAATATGATTGGCTTCAACTCGTTATTTTTTCCCCAAA
The DNA here is from genome assembly GCA_029844215.1 of Przewalskia tangutica. Classification (NCBI taxonomy): domain Eukaryota; kingdom Viridiplantae; phylum Streptophyta; class Magnoliopsida; order Solanales; family Solanaceae; genus Przewalskia; species Przewalskia tangutica. The sequence goes on along the minus strand of CM056731.1, from coordinate 13,081,608 downwards.
GTACTCCATTAAGTCCCAAAACTATCAAAATTGACCCTACAACCCTGAAAGTTTTCAAAAATAACACATTAATTAGTTAAGAGGGTATATTCAGAGAGGTCAAATTAAATAATGATGATTAATATATATAGGTCTTAATTACTTACGTTCCGCACAACTAGTGTCCAGCCCCCCTTTGCTATTGTCACTACTGGTACCTGACCCCGTCGGCTCGACATTTTTGCAAGCACCGACCCTTACTCAATAGTGTAGATTTTCTCTTCAAGCAAAGCCCAACTGAGAACAGCCACAATTACTAGTAATAAGGGATTGAATACAGAAACATAGAGAGGACCTTTTCTTTCTATACACCATGACATTAAGCAATAAGCTAATGAAGTACACACCACTACCTGTAATTTATAGGTAACGAGTTAGTCTATTTTTCGAATTTTGTAAATAATTTTGAGGAATATGGATTAACCTTATATATATAGTAACAAAATGTTTATAAAATTTTGTATTCTTAATGTAACGAGTTAGTCTATCCGTAACTAGTTTCACTTATTTCGAATAGTTACATATAGTTATCTAAGTAATTTAATACCGCATAGATAGCAGAGACAACTCTGATGCTATGGCGCAAAGACCAATCAGATATATTATGATCAAAGCAAAAGCCAACAATCAAACACTGAAAACTGGCCATCAAACACATCAATGCTGAACTAGAATAGGGAGCTGGATACACCATGCTTACTCTTGCCTGACCAACAAAAATTAACATATCAAAATTCAATATACAATATAGAAAATAAGAAGTAAACTAGAATTCATACTAATTTGATATTATTTTCACCTGAATGATGGACCAAACTCCCCAAGAAACAGCACTAACTATGAGGAGAAAAGGGCCAGACATGAAATTTCCATGGTTGGTGGTGCTTTTATTTTCTGTCATGTCTTGGGCATATTTCCAATGGATGTTTGGTTGATCTATTGGAACTATAGATCCGTGGTAAAATGACAATAACATAGCACCTCCCATACACAATACTGTTCCTAACATCTTTGCTTGCCCTGCTTTAGTCCCAAGTCCCACTCTTTCAAGTCTGCAAAAAAATATACAGAGAGTTAACCTTATTATTTGCAACCTTTTTTTACTTTTTTATTATTTTTTTTATTTTTGCGACTTCTAATACTTTATAAACTGACAGTATCTCCTAAAATATAACTACAGGTTATGATTTATAATAAATGAGATGAGTAACCTGAAAAATAAGATAGACTATAACAAGTTAAAATTGAGTGAAAGTGTAAAACCGTATATACTATAAGTTAAATCCAGATTAGTAACTTTTGAGATGATGATAATTAGAAAGAATGATTACCCAAAAGGGATAGCTAGAAGGAAAGTGACTGCCGGGGTTAGATTTGACAAAGCACATGATATAGTTGGAGTGGTATTCTTTAGGCCAACAAAGTATGCAATCGGGTTTTTAAGTGAAGTGTGTAGTGTGCTACTAGTATGTAGTGAGGCTTCTCTAATGCATGAAGTCTTGTTTTAAATTTATTTCTCCCATTTTCTTTCTCTTACACGATGAAAAAAGACGCATGCTTTTTCTTACAATAAATTAAAATGCAAGATTCGAGGCATAAAAGAAGGTGAAAATGAAGAAGCAAGCTAGTAAGCCATGACTATTTCGTGAACCCTTGCATGGTTCCTAGATTAATAAAATAGTCATGAAAATTAACCAATAATATGCATGCAATAAAGAGGAAACATAAGCCATTAATGGTACTGTACATACGCAGTAGTAGCACTGTAAGTTTATTTAATTTATGGCCTCAATATCGTACCTTTCCAAGAAATAAGCCAAGGGTGCAATTGCAATGGTAGCAAATATTTGCCTGTAAACCACATGAACAAAAGGGTTCATCCCCGAATCCATAGCAAGCTTCGATATAATGTTCATCCCCGCATAGCCCAACTGCACAATCAACATTGTCAAAAATGGCAACAAATCACTCCCCATATTGTAAAATTAATTTCTTCTTCCTCTCCAAATTCACAACTTCTTGAGAAAGCAAGAAGAAAATGAAGAAAGAAGAGAAATGAAAAGTAAAGAATAGGGGTTTGTTTTATAATGAGAGCTAGAGAAGTGTTTGTTATGTGTGATTATATGGGCCTATTTATATGTGCGTGAAATTAAAGGGTTTTTGTGGTCAAGAAATGATCTTTATAAAAAAAAAAATCAGCCCAATACATTAAGTTTTCGCTAAACACTAAGTTTCCGCTAAAGAACTGAACCACAAGGTGACAAGGGTAAATATATTAAGAAAAAAACAAAGAAGACAGTCAGGGGGTTTATTTGTAAGACATGGTAGCTTATTTTCATGCATAGAACTAGCCATTAAATTGTTGCATAAGATCAAGAATATTGAGGAGAATAAAGTAGCTTTCATTAATAGTGTATCTTTAGTGATTGCCAGCTTTGGCTTGTTATGCAGAAGCTTGCAGCAACCAAATTCTATTACATTTTGCCATGTCAGCTGCTTCGACTAAAATCATTTTTTGGGTATGTCAACAAAAGCATGGAGAGTACATTTGACGGTTTCATATTCATTCCCATTTTGGTTTGGAATTGTGTATCATTTCCTTATTTTACATTGGGAAGCTTTTCAGTCGAATTTATCTCATAATATGTGTAGCAAGTTACCTATTTTAATTTATATTAAATTACTAATTGCACTTATTATGACCAATATATAGTTATAGTGTTACATTATTTTTACTTATATATAAAATTAAACGTATACATTACATATATATATATATGAGAAAATTGTCATATTTGTCATTAAACTTTTGAAAAATGATCATATTTGCTCTCCGTTAAAGTATATATGTCATTTCCATTAGCAAAGTTGTCACATTTGCCCTTCATGAACGGAAATTCCACATGAACGCCACGTGGACACAACGTCGGATCCACGTGGAAGACACATGGCAGGTGGGACCCATATCCCATCCCGATGCTCCTACTCCCTCCCTTCTCCGATCAAATCGGAGCAGCCAACCACCCTATCGTCGACGCCACTACACTAACAATATTTAAAAGAAAAGAAAAGGTCAAGAAAAGCTTTTTGGACGTCATTATTCTCCATTTTTTTGGGGTAATTTTCGATTGCAATCTAAATTAGAAATCTCAATTTGACAAAAAAAAGTGATGGATTTTTGGTGCAGAAAGAGTGTTTGTTGACCATTTACATGAATTTGCAGATCACATGGAGCTTGTAGTGACATGGAATTTTTGCATTCAATGACACGTTGGTGTTACCCATTCGATTTTCGGAATAAATAAATGGTGAAATTTGTAGTCCGCCATTGTTGAGGAACATTGAAGCTTCGAAGCTTTCCAACAAAAACAAATGGCTTCCATTCCTCTTCTCCGTTTCACTCCCAAAACCACTTTTCGCCATTAAGAGCCCCTCAAAATCCGAACCCAAAATTAAATCATCTTATAAAATTAAATTATTTTTAAATATAAAAAATGACATTATTTTTATACAGAATAAAAGGAAACAGTGCAACATAAATTGAAATAAAGGGAAAACACCAAATTCGAGTGAAAAAGTAAAGAAATGGAAAATAAAATAAAAGAAAAAATTCTACTTAGAGTAGCGTTTAATATTGATGGATTTTAAGGTGGTGTTTGTCAAGCTTCTGAAAGTGTTTCTGTTTCTGAGAAACACTTCTTTGGCCAAACATCCTCTTTTCAGAAGTAGAAATATTTTTTCCAGAAGCCAAAAAGTGTTTCTAGATGAGAAGAGAAACAGAAACACCAATTTAGTGCTTCTCGACAAGTCCTTTTTGCTCATCCATTGAATTTTTTTTGGACTCATTTATCATTTTCTTTTCACAAAATTCATTTTAATCTCATATAATATCCCCATATAAAATAGAAATTTGGGAATAGGGGTAGGGTGGGGATAGAGCAAGGGGGTAGGGTGGGGGTAAGGCAGAGGTAAGAAAAACATTCATATTTTTTTTATAAAAGTAACAAAAAATATGAAATATAAATTTGAGGATGGGTAGACAATGGGGTGGGGGTGAGGTGGGAGTTAGGCCGAGGGTAAGAAAAAAATTCATATTTTTTATTAATTTTTTTTATAAAAGTAACAAAAAATATGAAATAGAAATTTGAGGATGGGTAGGGCAATGGAGTAGGGGTGGGGTGTAGGACGGGCGTAAGAAAAAAATTCATTTTTTTTTTATAAAAGTAACAAAAAATAAGAAATAAAAATTTGAGGATGGGGTAGGGCAATGGGTGGGGGTGGGGGGAGGGGGGGGGAGGCGGGGGGGTAAGGGGGAGGAAGAAAAAAATTCATATTTTTATTTTAAAAAAAATATGACATAAAAATTTGAGGATGAGGTGGGGTAGATGTGGGTTGGGCAGGGATATGTTTGGACATATTTGAGTAATTTACTATCATATTGTCGTTACATTTTTTATGTATAATATAATATTATTTTTATGATTAAATGTGCAATTAAATAATTTTTAAAAAAAATATTAAATTGTAAAGATATACTAATTTTTAGAAACATATGATAGAAAAGAATATTTTAAATAGTTTTAAATTTATTAAAAAGAATATTCTAATAAATTTGCATAAATATTGGCGAAACAGGAAACTGTTTCTGTTTCTTAGAATCACTTCTATAATTATAGACCAAACACCCTAACTGATTCTCCAGAAACAATTTATACAAAACTACTTCTGAGAAACAGAAATACTTTTCCAGAAACTTGACCAAACAAACGCGGTTAAGAATTAATGATACGTGACACATCGGTCTACGTGATATTAACTCAACTTTTTTAGAGAGAGTTTGTCACGACTCTCCAATATAGCCATGCATCACACTACTAGATGTCCTCATTTAACTGCACGGTTTTTCATTCAATGAGTTGATATTTAATATTTGTCTTTTAAAATTGAATTTATGTTCCGCAGGCATAAATTTTTTAAGAGCGAGAATCATAACTTATGAGATATTATGATGTGAAAATATAAATTTATATGGGTCAGCCCATCACGGCCACTGTGGTCGTTATTTCCAGATTTGTTAATATTTTTTCCTAATGTATATTTGGTATATTATAAACTTAGTCTTAAGTGTAGATTTAGTCTTCCTATAGAATATAGATTTAGATTTTGAATAGAAAAATAATTTTTCTATTATAACTTATATATATATATATGTGTCTTTCATCAGTAAGAATAATCAAAGAGATTAATTATTAATTTATTGAAGTTTTACTGTATAAGGCCTAATCTTTTTTTATTTGTAATTTAGTCTATATTAATTATAGAAAATTAAACATTAAGATATACACACATACATAAAAGTTCATCTATTCGTAAGATAATTTAAATCACTTATCAAACTTTTTATGATGACAAATGTACACCATGCAATTCATGTTCTTGTTATAAATACATGTGTATATATGTGGTCGTTCAGAAGATATCTAACATTTTCTTTTCTCCTTCCTCCCTAGATGGTTCCTTTTATTTACTCCTATTTCTTGTACTAGCTAGCTAGGTTACTATCCTATAAATTTATAGTTCCATGCGCCTATTACCAGACACCAATTCAATCACCCATTGATCACTTCACCTATTAATATCCATCCAGCCACCCATTTAAGTAGTGTTAATTTTGGTGATCCATCAAGGCGAAGAAAATGGGGAACGAATTGTTGGCTTTTGTAGTGATGGTGATAGTGCAATTAGGGTTTGCTGGAATGCTAATAATAACAAAGTTAGTGATGGATGGTGGGATGAATCCTTTCGTTCAATCAGCATATAAGCCTATTTTTGCCACCATCTCCATTGCTCCTTTTGCTTTGTTCTTGGAAAGGTACACCTTCTTCCTACCTACAATTTTAAAGTTTCTTTTAAAAAAAATTATTATATATGGGGGAATAAAAAGAGAAAGCTGGAGAAAAGGTGATAGTGAGAAACTAAAGGGTTGTTGGTTAGAGTGTTACACATGTATTAGTGAGGTAGGAATTAGTTATGTAAGATTAATTAAGAAGGGTTTAGTTGTAAGATTTAATTATTTCATCTTATACCCTATATAGAATAATACATAAATTAATTCAAAAGTCATACATATTTTATTTATATAGGATCGTAAATGATAATCAAACATTGCACTTGACATATATGCTGAATTTTATACAATTCAACCAACAAAGTACCAAACATAATAGGTAGCTATGCTAGTTTTAAATTTTAATACATGAATAACTCCGATCAACAATCAAACACTCCAAAGTGAATTGTCAAAGTTCTCTTCTTTGTTTGTTTTATTATTTATCTCGTAATTATTTGATTCCACCGTTAAAACTAAGCTATCAACAAACACTATAGTTTTAGAAGGATAATTAATTACAATATTTTTTCTCAGACAGTCTGGTGCACTAAGTTTCCACTACTTTTCCCGGAGGATAATCAATTAATAAAATGACACCTTTTTCATTCCATTGCAGACCAAGATTTATTATAGTCAATTAAAATTTCCTTTGGGTTCGAATTATGATAATAAATATTTCCCTTTTAATCGATTTTACGCGATAATTGATCTTTTTTTGGCAAAATTAAATACCTTATTGTCCTGCCAATTGGAGATAACATAAACTTTTATCGTTAGTATATCTTATTTTCTCATCTTGACAGGAAAACAAGACCCAAGATGACACGCTCTATTCTTTTTCAGATATTTTTGTGTTCTATTTTCGGGTAAGCATTTCTTTTTCTGTTGTAAAATCTAGTATAATTGCACTCCACTAACAGCTTTTTTACTTTATGTATAGGCGGCCCTTAATAAATTTGATTATTGAAGGGACCACGTCACATTTTCAGAAATTACTATATAATTTCAATTTTCCTTTTGTGTGTTGAATAAACAAACTTGCCTTTCACTAAAATATAAAATCACACTATAATGCACTTCTCACTTTCATATATGCATGCAATGGATCCTTCTAATGAGAACAAACATAGCAAAAACAAATAGCACAACAAACACATTTATTCACTCCTTTATATTACTTAGGGCTCTTTTGGTACGTCGCACTGCACTGTATAATTTTGCATGGACTGTACTCTATTGTAATAGACAGAGCCGTCTCAAATACTTTGGGGGCCCTGTTCTAATTCGTAAAAGTGGACCCTTAATTGGGCTAAGACCTGCGAATTATGGGTCTTTACAGTAAATTCTGGCAAATACTACTTAATAAAAATGAAAAAAAAAGCCCTAATTTTTTTCCGGGGCCCTTTGCGGTAGCACACCTCGCACGGGTCCAAAGACGGCTCTGGTAATGGATCGGAATGTATTAATATATAATTAACGATATTAGAGTATTAATAAATAATGAATTGTATTTTTTTAGTATGATTCGAAGTCTCAAAATGGCGGTTGGAGTGTCTTATTTTTAGAAATAATCTGATCGATCAAACGTCCATCAAACGCTGTATTATTTTTTTATCCAGTGCAGTCCAGCGTAATACAACGTATCAAACGTGCCCAAAATGTATTATCTCCTGTGCAAATTTTATGCACTCATTCTTCGATGGCTAATCTAGAAATAACATTTGATGGTCATTTTCGGGCTCTTCTAATTGAAAAACAATAATTGTTACGGAGTTTCAAATTCTATAGTAAAATTTTATAATAATATCATGAAGTTTTACCAGTGCAATTACTCTATTACAATAATTATTTTTCTATTACAGTAGATGTAAATGGATGTTTATAAACTTTACCCTTTTCGTCCTTCAATTAACAAAAGGCCAGATCCACCTATTATACAGTGTAATCTAACTAAATGTTTTAGTTAGGAGACAAGCAGCTTAAATAAAGCGATATTAAAAATTGGAGATCATTATCATCGACTAGACCTTATTTGGAATTGAGTCGTAATTATTGTTGTACTTATACTTGTTATGATAACATGCTAATATGCAGGATAACAGCGAACCAATATGCATATTTCATTGGGTTAAATAATTCAACTCCAACAGTTGCTTCCGCCATTGATAATCTAATCCCAGCTTTCACCTTTCTCATAGCCGTACCCTTGGGGTAATTTATGTACAATTCAAAAGTAAAAATCAAATTGGATAGAATAAATATGTAGTTGTAAATAATTTCTTTTTGGCAGGGTTGAAAAATTGGGGTTAAGAAGTATAGCAGGACAAGCCAAATTTTGGGGGACGATAGTATGTGTTGGAGGGGCCATGTTATTGTCATTATATCATGGCAAAATGGTTATTGGTCAATTAGTATTTCACTGGAAATATGCAGAAAATACAGGCAAAGATGTCAATTCTCCCCATTCCAACTTCTTTTTAGGACCTTTTATGCTTATAATGGCCAGTCTCACTTATGCCATTTGGTTAATCATTCAGGTAACATAACTCCCCTTCTCTTTTTTCACTTCTAGTACAAATTTAAGTTTTTTTTCCCAGCCCATAATTTACAAATGTCGTGGCTATCGTAGATATTTTAAGAAATTGTTAAGGACTAAGAGTGTGTTTGGTATGGAGGAAAATATATTCTTGAGAACGTTTTCCAATTTTCCATGTTTGATTGGTTAAAAGTTCTGGAAAATATTTTTGGGATAATTTTTTTCTAGTTCTTACCTTTCGTTTTTTTTTTTGGGTTAATCAGGGAAGGGTAAGCGAGAAGTATGCAGCTCCATATACATGCATAACGTTGATGTGCTTAATGGCAAGTGTAGAGAGCGTCATCATTGGCATTTGCGTCGTCCCTAAAGTTTCTGAATGGGCTTTAAATCCCATAAGAGCTATATCAGTTGTCTATAATGTACGACTCATTGGCTTTAACCTGCACTATTCTTCTTATATAAGTTACTATATAACATATCTCCTCTCTCTAATAATAAAACTTATACAAACGAATCCTATTAATTTGCTTATGATGACAAGTTTTATTGATATTGACAACAGGGAGTTGTGTGTACGTCATTTGCATATTTCCTGAGCTCGTGGTGCATTGAGAAAAGAGGTCCTTTATATGTGGCGATGTTTAATCCGTTGCTGTTAGTAATTTCCGCATTTCTCAGTTGGACTTTGCTTCGCGAGAAATTATATATTGGAGTGTAAGCATAGCCAATTCTTTTCTTTAATTTCATATGCAAAGCTAATTATATTTTCTTAGTAAAACATTTCGCATTTCTTTGACAATTTTATTGAGATCATTGTTGATATGTCAGAATTGTAGGGTCAATCATAGTAGTGGCTGGGCTCTACGGCTTTTTGTGGGGCAAAAAGATGGAGACAAGTGCAGAGGATATTGAAGTAAATAAAGAAAAAGTCCAGTCCACTAAATTAGTTGATTTGGAATTGCAATTACCCAGCACTAACGGTAATCATCTAGAGTTGAAGCAGATCTCAGAAACCAAAGCTAAACTATAATGGGCCAAGTATGAAATATAGTACTACTTGTAATATGAAATCAATCTCTTGCAAATGTGGATAAGGTTATTTATTGGACATTAATGAAAACCATTTACCTTTCATTGGCAAGTTGCCCTCACCTGGCCGGCTGGTCAATTGGTTATGTTGGAGTTGGACCATTTCCAGATCTCATAGTTGTTTCCATTTTCATATCTCTTGCATTCAAGTTATACGTTGTTCATCCCAATGAATGGACGTAGATTTTATTTTACACTAATTTAGATTATGTTAATAGGCCCACTAAGTGGATAAAGGGCTATCGAAAAATACTTCGTCAGTTCAACTTATATGATCTTTATTTTCGAGACAGAACCCGAGATCTCCAAATAAATATGAATGAATTCCCATCATCCCAACACACCTTTCAATTGTTTATATAATTTTGACAGTTCCAATTTCTTTTTTATCATTCAGTGTTAAATGAAGTTTTTGTTGGAAATTTACTAATGTATAATTAAGTTTAACTTATTATTTATGACTCGAACAATTGAGGCTTCGCACGTCGGAAACGTTGTTGTTTCCCACGTGCACACGTAGTACCAAGTATCGTAAATTTTTGAAAGAGATATTGGTACGTAAGTAAAACGTTTGAGACATAGAATGATTGACGATTATTGGCCAAATGACGTGTGTTTCACGTTGGTAAAAGAAAGAAGAAATGTACGATGTGTAAGATCGAAATCTATCGGAAAAGGGCCGCGACGCCTCCGTAGAGCCGGGGCGCCACCACCCCAAGGACTGCGGCGCTAATTCGATGTTTGGTCACTGGAGCTCAGGCGCCGCGGCGCTTCGGAAGACGGGAATTTCCGATTTTTAGGTTGGTTTTGGAGCATTAATCCTCCATTGCTTGACACTTGAATTCAGCCATTATTTGACTAAATTATAACCTCTCATTTAGTGTCATTACATGGTCTTGATTTTCATTAGTTGGCTAGATGAGAAGACATCTTACACACACTATAAATTGAGGCCATTGACTCAATTGTAGAACACACTTCATACTTGTATAGTTCAGATTTTTCTGAACTTCTTCCTCTCTAGTATATCTTTCACACACTCAAAGGTTCTTCTTGAGAAACACTTGAGTTTTGTTTGCTCATTTGTTTAGTTGTTATTTTATCTTGGGAGACAAGTTGTCAATTACCGTTAAATGATTTATACGGGGCAATATTGACTTAAGGACCAAGTGAATATCACTGAACTCAACAACACAACTATAACACTATCAGATTTATTGTCTTTTGATTTCAGGTTATAAATCAAAGGGCTTGCTGCAGTTCCAGCGAAGATCCAAAGATTCAAGACTCAAGAACCATTCAAGATAGAAGATCAAGAACTCGAGACTTGTTGTTATCACAACACTTGTTAAGCTTCAAGTCTATTGTATTGTAATCATGTTGTTTACACTTTTAAAGTACTAGTAGTAGTTGTATACTATTCTCGTACATCCAACTCACAGTTTTATATCTACCTCCGATAATTCTGAATATTGCTTCGATCCAGTTAATTTATATTTCATACTTACTATTTTATGTCATTCAGAAATGCTTAGCAGCATCCCGCTAATAATATTATTTCTCCATTAGTTGGTGATCTATATCTACTTCCAATAATTCTAAACATCACTTTTCTTTTTCATCTACTTTCATTAATTCCCATTGTTGTACATAACTTCATTTAATTATTGTATGCTTTGCTTGCTCCGCCTTCTTTTCATCATCGCTTCCATTTTTGGAACATATATTTCCTATATGGAGTATTTAATTGCTTCACTCATGTTCTTAGCTTTAAGTGATTTCCTTTTTATAACTTTAGTCCTTTTAACGTTTAGCTCTTGCCCCGAATTATATGGTAAGGAATCGTTTCGAAAAAGCCACATTTTGAGACTAAAATTTCCCTTTGATCAAAGAAATAATGACGATTGTGATGTAAAAATATCATTTTTGTTATGCTTTACTACTGATTGCTACAATATATATATGTACCTAAGAAAGAGTTTAATATTCATAACTTTATGCTTTTTCTCCATTATGCAAACATAAATTGTAAGACATTTTTTTTGTTGTGAAGGAGCCTTGTGCATTCTTTCTTCGAAGTCTTGTGAGTGGAGCGGCAATAGCATAAGCCAAGCGCGTCGGTCGATTAAGCGCGTCTAGGGCTTCGGATAATTGTAAGACATTATTAATTTTAGGATACATGGTCCACTATTAAAGACGGTCAAACTCTCCTTTTTAAGTTTTTAAAATTGTTTATTATCAAGCATTATCTTGTCTCTTTCATGTAAATGGAGTATTACGTTTTCACTTTTTAGCTAGCGTGTCTATGTGGTTATCAATACGGAAAAACACTTGCAAAATCTGTTTATATGAACATATAAATTTACTATATATTCAATTAAGTGATTGGAGGTGGATGGAGCCTTTGAAATGTGGGTTCAACTGAACTTAGTCCTATTTTTTTTTTATACAAATAGATATTTATGTATAAAAAGATTCAAATATTAATTCTAAACCTATAATATTAAAAGTACAGGAAGTACGTTCAGGTTGAACCTATCAAGTTTAAATTATGAATTTGTCTTTATACAAAAAGATTTTAAATAAAAAAGACTGTGTGTATTTTTCATTGATTTGGTGTAAACACCGAGCACGAATAATTTTGGGCGTCTAAAACATTTTGCCCCTCGACCAAAATAATTACAATAATTAGTCAAATATACAAAAAATATACACTAATTATGTATATTGCATTAAAAACTATTTAATTATCGATTATTATTTTAGTGGACGACTATAAGTGTAAAATTTCCTAAAAAAAACAATTGTTACCAAACATTAGAATACCCCTTTGCCAAGCGGGCATCACCTACCTTGTTGGACATCTCGAGCAGCTTATTGATGGGAAGTCTACGCTCCCTGTCCGTCCATATAGGCCCATTTGAAAAACTAGTTGGGCTAGAAACGGGCCAAACACATACTTATTAAGAATTAAAAATATTTTTTTTAAAATGTCAAAAAGTGTATTTAAAATGGAAGAAAAGGAGAAACACCAATTTGATGCTTCTTCAAACATTTTTTAATTCTTTTTTTGAATAAAATTGTTGATCGACTTTTTTAAAGTTGTTTTAATTATTCACTTTTTAAATTTAATAGAGTTTAATTATTTAATGTATTTTTGATAACTAGTTGATATGTTATTTTTTTTATAGATTTATTTAAATTGGGTTTAATTATTCACTCTTTTTTTATTCAATTGGGTTTAATTATTTACTGGGTTTTTGATAATTAGTTGATATGTTATTTGTTTTAAAAAAAAATTGTTTATAGACTTAATTCAACTGAGTTTAATTATTCATTGGGTTTTCAATAAGTAGTTGATATGTTATATGTTTTAAAATGCTTAATTCAATTGGGTTAAATTCTTTATGGGTTTTGATAACTACTAGATATGTTTTCTGTTCTTTTTCAAAAACAATTGTTTGGGACTGAGGCGTAATTGTTAAAAAATAGATTGTAGCAGTATTAAAAAACAAATTTTCTCTTTGTCGTGTATATATATATATATATATATATATATATATATATATATTTGTCATATATACAAACCATATATGTAGTTAAATGAGTTTATTTTCTCCATATTTTAAGTATTAGTTTGTTTTGTCCATTCCTTATTGAGAAATGTAATTGAGCGAACATTTGGTGTGTGAAAAAAAGGATGGACGGTATTATCAATAATGTCAAGTTTCCCATTAGACACACAAAAAAATTATTGCGGCAACTATGACTATACATAACTACATTAAAAGGCATGCACTTGAAGATTTGGAATTTGATAAATGTGATACAAACCCTAATATGTTCCTGAAATTGAAAGAGATGAAGATATTGGAGGAACATCAAGGACTTTGACAGATGATCATGATGGATCGATGAATGATGTTAGTATGAAATTTGTTCGCCACAACATTGTCACTTCCTTAATGAGTCGCGAGTCGTAATAATATTTCTATATTCTAGTTTATTAGTTGTGTAATTATGTAATATATTCAACTTTTGGACATATTGAGTCATTGACTATATATTGTCGTTACATTTCTTATGTACAATATAATATATTTTTTTTGATTAAATGTTGCAATTAAATAATTTTTTTATTAAATTATAAAGATATACTATTTTTTAGAAACATAAAAACAACCTAACAGATTCTCTAGAAACAGTTTATGCAAAACTAATTCTAAAAAATATAAATTATTTTAAAAAAGCTTGATCAAACAGACCCTAACATATCCGGATTGATTCACGACAAACTCTCTCTTTGAGATGGTTCTCCGGCTAACAGCCCATTAGCAAAGCCCAACCGCTAGAATCGATCGATTCATGAGAAAGTGTCCCTTGGCACCAAATCTTTGTTAAAACATTAGTTAGGTTAATTTGACACTTTTTACTTATTAATCATCTAATTAGATTAACTAGTGGGTGCCGTTAAAATAAGGACAAACTTGGATCAAGTATTGGACGATAAGGACATATTTGTGCTAAAGTATTAACTACATACATATCCGCTCAAGTCCGCACAATTTAAGGGCATATTTGTCCCATTTCCGTATATACTATTGAAAGTGTTAAGAGTCTCACGTGCGTATGGGGCCATGCGGAAGGAGTTAGGACTCGAAATCAGAAAACTTCGGTCAGGGGCCTCGGTGGCGGCCCACGCCTCCGGCCATGGCTGATCTGAAATTCATGCGCGCCGGAAATCGGGTGCGCGCCTAAAGTTCCGAGAGTCCGCAGGAGTTGCGGCGCCGCGGCGACGGATCTGAGGCATGCGCCGAGGCGGAATTTTGGGCGGAAAAACTTAGAAAGTCGATTTTTGTTTTAAAAGAGGCCGTGGGAGGGTGACAAGTGTCCCATCCGATTTTCTCGCATGCATTATATTGACCAAGACTTGGTCATTTCTTTCAACTTTTCATCTTTACACTCCATCTTTCTCTAAGTTAAAAGCTCATCCTTCTCTAAATTCCCAAGAATTCTAGCCTAAGGAAAAATCTGAAAAGTGTAATAGGAAGGAAAGGTTATTACAAGCTTGTGAAGACTATTGTGGTGGTGTTCTTGGAGAAAAGGCTAGCAAGGTGTTGGAATAAGTTTGGCTAAAACTTAAGGTAACATTTCTTCTCTTGTAGTTGGTTTTGGGTGTTGCATGTTTAATAGGAAGAACTTGTAGTTGGAAAATGCACTTAGAGTAGTTGCGTGTAAGAAATGGGGTTGATTATGAAAGAATTGGTTAGGGGATATTATGAGCATGTTGTTGCCTAAATACTACATTAGACTTGTTGGGTTAGTTGTTGTAACTTGTGTTGAATTTTACACACCAAAGTTTAGGTGTGTAATTCCTCAGTGTTGGTTGGTTGTTGAGCCTTAAACATGGCATTTGAGCGTTAAAAATCGACCTTGGAAAAGGTGGCAAAGTATGTAGAAACAAAGGAAACGCCCAATTTTCCGTAGGAAATTGGTGACTTTAACTTGGAAAAATTCTGCATTATAACTAGAGCTTGATAAACGTATTATGGTCATTTTAGGTTGACATACTACGTGCGGTAAAGTGGACTTAGCTTGTGGATTGACCGAAGAGGTATGTGGAGCTTTCCTATCTCTTGAGCATGATTAGTTGTACCTATGTAGTGCGGTGAGCGTCAAGATTTGGAAATCTTCGTTTGTTATAAGTATTTGATACTTGCTTCGTTTTAAAAGAAAAGTATAAAAATCCCTTGGACTTTAGGGAATGTGTTTTACTATTGTTTAACTCTAATATAACGGCTTTATGGGGAGTTGGTTATATTAGTTTGTGAAAGTTTAATGGAGAAAGGTTTTGATGGTTTGAACTTGTGGAAGGAAAATGGTTTTAAGGCATGAATTGCCTAAGGTTTTACAAGAAATGAAGTCACTTAATTTAGAAGCTTGAGATAGTTTTAAAAGGAAATGTGACTTGTTTTGAAAAGAAATCGTAACTTGATACTATGGTGATTAGTATCTTGGAATTTTTGTATAAAAAGGAGTTATTTCTTAAAAGGTTAGAAGTACATGGTACTTGGGTTAAATTCCCGGATTTTCTATTAAAAGACATGTTGGTGCCTTAGGTATACTAAAATGAGAGAGAATATATTAATAATGTTAATAAGAAGTTAGGGTATTTTCTTAACTTGCTTATGTTATGATATGATAGGCCGGTAGTGCTTATGTTATGATATGATAAGTAGGTAGTGCTTATGTATGTATGATAAGCGGATGAGTGTGTTATATATATTATTACGGGTAAACCGGGTTATTCTTGTTATTTCCTTTGGACATCTTGTGCGATGGGTGGCGGGTATACTCGATAGGATGGTTTACTATTTATGCCATGGATTTGCTACCCATGACGCGAGTGCGGCGCTTGTACTCATGCGGATCGGACCATGGATCCGTGCGGGTGAAATAGTCCCGTGCGAGTACGCGATGGTACTCATGCGGATCCACAGCGGGATCCGTGCGGGTGAAATAGTCCCGTGCGGGTGAAATAGTCCCACGAGGCGGATGACCTCATGCGGGTCCACAGGACCTATGCGGGTGAAATAGTCCCAGGAGTAGGATTGCTTAATGATACTACGGGCGAGGTACCCTGTTTTGATCACGAGCTTCCTATTTTTATGCAGTATTTATATATACATTTGTTACTCTCATTGTTAGTAAGACACAATGCAAGGTAAACTGATTTTCGTCTATAACTCCAGCTTATATTTTTGACTTATGATATTATTACAGTATTTTCCAGTTTCGCATATTTGGTACATGTTATCGACCTCGCCGAGGCTGCGTTCATCTGCATGAGTTGAGGTTCATGCTGCGATCCGCTCTTAGGATCACGGTTCGGTTCTCGGAAGGCTCCATTTCTCCGGAGGCCTCGTCTTTTGGTACGATTCCCTGAGGTTGTAGACTTTTGTACATTCAGGGGGTATGGCGGGGCCCTGTCCCGTCATAGTGTTATTCATTCTTAGAGGCTTGTAGTCTTGTCAGAACTTGGTTCGTTAAGGATGTAACTGTTTGGTTTATGTACTTTTGGGTTTGCCATTTTGGGCTGAACTATTCTATATCGTAATGGTTGTTTATCTTGAGTTTATATTCGATGGTTTTCTCGATGTTGTGTCACTAGGGTGCGGGTTAAGGCAGGTCACGGTCCGGTTCGTCGTGACAAAAGTGGTATCGAGCGATTAATCATCGGAAGAGTCTGAGCCGTATCTAGTAGAGTTTTGATTATCGGTGTGTTGTGCACCACATCTATAATCAGGAGGCTGCAGGATATTTAGGATTAGTTTCCATTTCTTCTCACTCTAAGATCGTGCGATAGAGCTGTGTGGTTAGGGTCGTCTCTCCCTAACAGGTTATGGTGTTCTGTTCTGAGGAAGCGGCGATGACCGGGGAAGATTATGTGGATTGCGTATCGGGTTGGTAATACT
Organism: Przewalskia tangutica; assembly: GCA_029844215.1. Classification (NCBI taxonomy): domain Eukaryota; kingdom Viridiplantae; phylum Streptophyta; class Magnoliopsida; order Solanales; family Solanaceae; genus Przewalskia; species Przewalskia tangutica. Next base: position 13,064,579 of record CM056731.1, on the reverse strand, counting down.
TGTAGTATAGTTGGTATTGCGACATACTGCTATCTGATTTACGTATGAGGATCACATATGTGTTGCCAAGAATGATTTTAGATTACCAGGATTTGGTAAGGACTAAATAGGTACAGGGGAGGTATGAACAGTTAAGGAACTCTCATCGAGGTTTTACGTGCTAGTTTGAGAAAGTTAGGAGACGATGAGTTGTCGGAAAAAGTAATGGAACCTTAAGAAGCTTAATTAAGGGCCCGATGGGAGACTATGTTTGTAAATTAAGCTCGTGGTACGCTTAAGAGGATAGTGCGGATGGGATCCGTGTGGAGTAAGTAATGGTTGTTGTGACCAAGCGACCGCGACTATGGTATTATGAGAAGTTAGTATACGTTTATGGGGTGGGATCGATTGATAGTAGTCATTCACGTGGCAGTCGAGGGTACAAGCCCGAGTCTAGTTAATCGTTTACTGATTCATGGACGCATTCCACGGAACCAGGTTGTGAGGCGGAAATGACCTTATATTGTTTAACTTAGTAACTCCAAGATCGAAGGCGGCTTTATTATGGAAGTTATGTCGTAAGCTAGAATAAGTTTGGAAGTGCGGAAAAGAAATGCGGCCGTGAAGTGAGCAACCAAGTGTGAAAGAAATGAAGCCAGAATCCATGAGAACCTTTATGGGGTAACCACACCCGTGAGTGTTGGGTGGTAGCTGAGTGGGCAGATAATAATTGTCGGTAACGATACAGTCGTCGGACCCTAGCAGAGCTGTTATGACAGACGTTGAGGTCATTATGAGTACGGGCTAGTTGGCCTCATGTTATGCCAACGTGGACTACAGAAGAGATTGATTCGGTACCAATTTTCCGGTAAGCCGGTTATCGAGTGGAGAGGAAGGGAAGTGGTAGTAACGATGAATTATCCTTCCTTCTTTGGCATCATTGTTTTTAATAAGTCTGTGTGACTTGTTCATTGGGAAAAATTGACGCAGAAAGTAAGTAATACTTGAATTTGAAGGAATTTATGTTAAGTTCCCTTGGAGGTACTTGGAGTTGGTTTGGTGTGGCGGTCAGGGCCACGACCTTCCGGATAATTTCATGGAAATGTGCAAGGCAAGAATAAAATAAATGCTGGTATTTGCGGAAAGAAGAGGGCATCTTTGGTAGGTTTTGAAAATCTACACGATTTTAAAGGCGGTGCGTAATGATTAGATATTTACAGGACCACGAGAGGACCGGTGATTAGGGTTGTGACACCAGAAAGTTTATTGAAGGAGATAAGTTCTCTCCCATACATAAAAGGATAGTCTTACGTATTATGGGGTTATGTGTACCACGTGTAGTTAGGCGAAGGATGGGAAGACTGGTAGGTCTTGATGTCGTCACGCCATAAGTTCTGCTTTTAGATAACCGTGGAAAAAGTATTATGTTGGGGGTAATTAAGAACGACGTCACGAAGCGGTCGGGAAGTGTCGTAAGAAAAATGAAGGTAGTACGTGTTTGAAGCATGCGATTATGGATCAAATTAGAAACACTTTACTATTAATAAGCATAAGGTAGGTTATGACCAAAAGGATAAAAGAGAATACAACTATGGTTATGTAAGTTGCACGAGACACGATTACCGGACTAGTGTAAGACCATTAGTAGGTAATGGGCGGTAGGAACACCTCGAGGAAAGGTAGTAGCATCTGTCTTGGCGAAAGATAGTAAGAGAATACTGAGAGGTAAAGGACCCGGGACAACTTGAATTAACTTATAAAGGAAAGGCAGTAGACACTCGAACGATAAGAAATCTTGACAAGTCATTGGATTATGTAATACCGTGAATTGAGGTTGAACAGGACTATAAGCTCTACGGTGAGAGAGGATAATAGGATTACTACTTGACAAGATCAAGGAAGTCTTCCCTAAATTGTGATTGGCGAAGTCTTAGCCATGCGGCAAACAAAGGAATCAGATCCAAGTATAGTAACCAAGTTTGGTTGCAACAGAGAAAGGAAACAGAACCATAACGAGATTAAGGATGCTCGAATATTTTGCAAGTGCGAGAGGCTTCCAGTTATTGGAAGAGAAGTTGACCACGACTACTGATTCTAACCCCTCTTGAGAGACTAGAGGTTAGGGTGTTATTGTAACACGTTGGGTGTTGGGCTAGGTGTGTCTTGACGCAACACGATAAGGTTAGAGCTTATGTTTCCGGCGGTTAGGGAAGCGAAAGGAATTACGTTACTCACGATTTAGAGTCGGCGATTAATCGTACCTTGAAGATTTGGAGGCAATTTCCTTATATAGATTTCATGTGGATATTTGCGTAGACCACGAGAAACTCGGTATATCTTCGATCGAGGCGATTGAATTTGCGGCGAGAGGCGGTGGTTGGAGCTACTTAAGGATTGTGATATTGATATCCTATACCACCCGGGGAAGGCGATGTAGTTGCAGATGTCCTTAGTCGCAGATCGATGGGTAGTCCGTCGAAGTGCGGCCGGGGAAGAAGGATATGGTCCGAGGTTACATCGGCTGCGAGCCTTGGGGTTCGATTGGTTGGTCGATAGTGATGGAATTCGGGTTCGAGAGGTCGCGAGTCTTCCATCGTCGAGGAGGTGAAGGCGACAATATGAGGATCCGATTTTGGTGCGATGCAGAGACGCGACTCTCGGGAAGAGAAGAGTCTATTTGGTAGCCGGATGGGGTGCTAAGATTCGAGGCGGTTGTGTGTTCCGATGTAGCAGACTTCGTCGGCAGATTCAGGGGAGGCCTGCGGTGCTCGTTATTCGATTCATCCGGGTCGACTAAGATGTACCATGACCTCAGTGCGTGTATTGGTGGGATGGTTTGAAGATGGGCGTGGCGGTTTTGTTGCCGATGTCCTAATTATCGCGAGTTAAGGTTGAGCACGAAGCGGTGAAGCTGCTTCTGCTATTGATTTCCGATGTGGATATGGGAGGTGGTCAACATGGACTTATTACAGGGTTACCTCGCACCCAGAGGAGACATGATTCCATTAGGGTTATTGTTGTGGTGTGAAATCAACCCACTTCTTCCGGTCGGACGGCGTTTTTGGTAGGACTATGCCGATTATATATTAGAGATTGTGAGATTGCACGAGTCGGTGTCGATTATATCAGATAGAGAGCCGGTTCACGGCTAACTTGAGGTCTTTCGGAAGGATTAGGGACACATGTGAGTCTCAAGCGGCGTTTCATCCTCGGACGGACGGACGGGCGAGCGCACTATCGAACACTCGAGGATATGCTGCGGGCTTGTGTTATTGATTTCGGGGGTAGCTGGGAGGATCATTTACCTATTATGGAGTTTGCTTATAACAATAACTACCATTCTAGTGTTCAGATGACGCCTTATGAGGCCTTATACGGGAGGAAGTGCAGGTCACCGATAGGTTGGTTTGAAGTGGGAGAAGTGCAGTTAATCGGGCGGATTTGGTTCAGTGAGCGATGGATAAGGTGAAGCTTATCCAGAGCGGTTATTGGCGGCCAGTCGGCAGTAAATCATATGCAGATCATCGGCGTCGACAACAGAGTTTGAGGTCAAGGATTGGGTCTTTACGAAAGTGTCACCCATGAAGGGTGTGATGAGATTTGGGAGGAAACTCATCCCAAGGTACATTGGTATGTCAGATTGTCCGAAGAGTGGGCAAGGTTGCCTATGAGTTATATCTGCCGTCCGATCTTGAGGCGGTACATCCAGTTTTTCACGTGTCTATGTTACGGAAATGCGTTGGAAATCCGTTGGAAATCCGTCTAGAGTGCACCCGATTCAGGATATCCAGGTGACAGAGGAGTTGTCGTATGAGGAGAGTCCCATAGCGATACTCGATCGTCAAGTTAGACGACTCCGGACGAAGGAGGTGACTTAGTCAGTCTTATGGCGGAGCGAGCGAGGAGGAAATGGCGTGGGAAGCGAGAGGATGACATGATGAAGAAGTATCCTCACTTATTCCCTACACCTCCGGGTAACCCACTTTTTGCTTGTTAGTTTTGGTTAGCAATTATGCTTGAGTTTTGTTGTGGCGTGTGAGCGTCTTTATTTGAGTCTATGTCGATATTGTGATTTGAGTAAGCCTAGAAGGAACATTCGGACGAATGTTTCTAAGGGAGAATGTTATACCTCGTGGTTCGGTAGTGCGTATGGGGCGTGCGGAAGGAGTTAGGACTGAAATCGAAAACTTGGTCGGGGCCTCGGCGCGGCCACGCCTCGGCGCCCAGCTGGCGAGAATTCATGGCATGGCGCGGAAATCAGTCGCGGCGCCTAAAGCTCCGACGGTCCGCAGGAGTTGCGCCGCCGCGACGGATGCGAGGCTGGCGCCGAGGCGGAATTTTGGGCGGAAAAACTTAGAAAGTCGATTTTGTTTTAAAAGAGGCCATGGGAGGGTGACAAGTGTCTCCCCATCCGATTTTCGCTACATGCATTATATTGACCAAGACTTGGTCATTTCTTTCAACTTTTCATCTTTACACTCCATCTCTCTCTAAGTTAAAAGTTCATCCTTCTCTAAATTCCCAGAGGAATTCTAGCCTAAGGAAAAATCTGAAAAGTGTAATAGGAAGGAAAGGTTATTACAAGCTTGTGAAGACTATTGTGGTGGTGTTCTTGGAGAAAAGGCTAGCAGGTGTTGGAATAAGTTTGGCTAAAACTTAAGGTAACATTTCTTCTCTTGTAGTTGGTTTTGGGTGTTGCATGTTTAATAGGAAGAACTTGTAGTTGGAAAATGCACTTAGAGTAGTTGCATGTAAGAAATGGGGTTGATTATGAAAGAATTGGTTAGGGGGATATTATGAGCATGTTGTTGCCTAAATACTACATTAGACTTGTTGGGTTAGTTGTTGTAACTTGTGGGGCTGAATTTTACACACCAAAGTTTAGGTGTGTAATCCCCTTGGTGTTGGTTGGTTGTTGAGCCTTAAACATGGCATTTGAGCGTTAAAAATCGACCTTGGAAAAGGTGGCAAAGTATGTAGAAACAAAGGAAACGCTGCCCAATTTTCCGTATGAAATTGGTGACTTTAACTTGGAAAAATTCTGCATTATAACTAGAGTTTGATAAACGTATTATGGTCATTTTAGGTTGACATACTACGTGCGGTAAAGTGGACTTAGCTTGTGGATTGACCGAAGAGGTATGTGGAGCTTTCCTATCTCTTGAGCATGATTAGTTGTACCTATGTAGTACGGTGAGCGACAAGATTTGGAAATCTTCGTTTGTTATAAGTATTTGATACTTGCTTCGTTTTAAAAGAAAAGTATAAAAATCCCTTGGACTTAAGGGAATGTGTTTTACTATTGTTTAACTCTAATATAACGGCTTTATGGGGAGTTGGTTATATTAGTTTGTGAAAGTTTAATGGAGAAAGGTTTTGATGGTTTGAACTTGTGGAAGGAAAATGGTTTTAAGGCATGAATTGCCTAAGGTTTTACAAGAAATGAAGTCACTTAATTTAGAAGCTTGAGATAGTTTTAAAAGGAAATGTGACTTGTTTTGAAAAGAAATCGTAACTTGATACTATGGTGATTAGTATCTTGGAATTTTTGTATAAAAGGAGTTATTTCTTAAAGGTTAGAAGTCATGGTACTTGGGTTAAATTCCCGGATTTTCTATTAAAAGACATGTTGGTGCCTTAGGTATACTAAAATGAGAGAGGATATATTAATAATGTTAATAAGAAGTTAGGGTATTTTCTTAACTTGCTTATGTTATGATATGATAGGCCGGTAGTGCTTATGTTATGATATGATAGGCTGGTAGTGCTTATGTATGTATGATAGCGGATGGTGTGTTATATATATTATTACGGGTAAACCGGGTTATTCTTGTTATTTCCTTTGGACATACCGACACGATGGGTGGCCGGGTATGCTCGATAGGATGGTTTACTATTTATGCCATGGATTTGCTACCCATGACGCGAGTGCGGCGCTTGTACTACGTGCGGATCCGGACCATAGGATCCATGCGGGTGAAATAGTCCCACGTGCGACGCTGCGATGGTACTCATGCGGATCCACGGGATCCATGCGGATGAAATAGTCCCACGCGGGTGAAATAGTCCCACGACGAGCGGATGACCTCATGCGGGTCCACAGGACCTATGCGGGTGAAATAGTCCCGGGAGTAGGATTGCTTAATGATACTACAGGCGAGGTACCTGTTTGATCATGAGCTTCCTATTTTTATGCAGATTTATATATACATTTGTTACTCATTGTTAGTAAGACACGGTGCAAGGTAAGCGATTTTTCTATAACTCCAGCTTATATTTTTGACTTATGATATTATTACGGTATTTTCCGTTCGCATATTTGGTACATGTTATCGACCTCCTTGAGGCTGCGTTCATCTGCCGCAGTTGAGGTTCATAGCTGGCGATCCGCACTCTTAGGATCACGGTTCGGTTCTGGAAGGCTCCATTTCTCGGAGGCCTCGTCTTTTGGTACGATTCCACGAGGTTGTAGACTTTTGTACATTCGGGGTATGGCGGGGCCCTGTCCGTCATAGTGTTATTCATTCTTAGAGGCACTGTAGTCTTGTCGTAACTTGGTTCGTTAAGGATATGCTTGTTTGGTTTATGTACTTTTGGGTTAGCCATTTTGGGCTAGACTATTCTATATCGTAATGGTTGTTTATCTTGAGTTTATATTAGATGGTTTTCTCGATGTTGTGTCACTAGGGTGCGGGTTAAGGCAGGTCACGGTCCGGTTCGGTCGTGACAAAAGTGGTATCGTGAGCGATTAATCCTCGGAAGAGTCTACAGCCGTATCTAGTAGAGTCTTGATTATCGGTGTGTTGTGCACCACATCTATAATCGTGAGGCTGCAGGATATTTAGGATTGGTTTCCATTTCTTCTCACTCTAAGATCGTGCGATAAATGTGTGGTTAGGTCGTCTCTCCTAACGAGTTATGGTGTTTGACTACGAGGCGGCGATGACCCAGGGAAGATTATGTGGATTGCGTATCCAGGTTGGTAATACTTGTAGTATAGTTGGTATTGCGACATACAGCTATACAGATTTCTGTATGAGGATCACATATGTGTTGCCAAGAATGATTTTAGATTACCAGGATTTGGTAAGGACTAAATAGGTACCGGGGAGGTATGAACAGTTAAGGAACTCTCATCGAGGTTTTACGTGCTAGTTTGAGAAAATTAGGAGACGATGAGTTGTCGGAAAAAGTAATGGAACCTTAAGAAGCTTAATTAAGGGGCCCAATGGGAGACTATGTTTGTAAATTAAGCTACGTGGTATGCTTAAGAGGATAGTACGGATGGGATCCGTGTGGAGTAAGTAATGGTTGTTGTGACCAAGACGACACGACTATGGTATTATGAGAAGTTGTAATAGAATGGGAACATGTACTCCTTATATGGACTTGGACAATCCTCACCTTACAAACTAGCTTTTGGGGTTGAGTTAGGCCCAAGATCCATTCTTAAGAAAGATTCTCTTCCTCGACATAATGCTTGCTTCAATTGGTTGTATTCTAACAACCTGATTCATGTAAAAATTATTGATACGTGAGATATCCTCTCACTCAACCTTCTTTAGAGAGAGTCCATCACGATAACTTGCTACCGAGGCTCTCGAATATCGCTATGCATTACAATATTACTGCATGACCTGGCGCACCAACAAATGAGCAAAAAAAAAAAAAAAAATTGGTGAATAAAGATGGCATTAAATTAAGAAACAAGAGATACGTTTAAAACATTATAACTTCATGCACCAAAGTCACACTTTTATGCGATATCAATATTTGAATAAATTATTGTTGTATTGCCATCATAATGATGAATTTTCATTTTTTGAAATACATATATCCATAATAGTGTGAGTGATAATGTGTAAAACGGGAAAATAACAACAACAATTATTTGTTAGAAATCTGAAAATGATCAAATATGAGGGCTTGCTGAGTCGACCAAATTCTTGATCTATCCTTAAGATAATATTGTCTCGTATATCCTTTCAACGGTTGTAATGACAACTTATCTCCCAAGATAAAACATCAATCAAACAAATGAGCAAAGGGAACTAAAGTGTTTGCTTTGGAAGAAAGATCTTTGAGTGTTTGTGATTGCAAGAGAGGAAGACAATTTCAGAGAATGTTTAGTGAATGTCAAGTGTGTTTTGCAAATGAGCCAAAAGCCTCATTTTATAGTGTTGAGAAGAAGACCCTCCAACTAGCCAATTTATGGCTTTGAATGACCAAGTAATGACCATTAGTATGAAGTTACAATTCAGCCAAGTAATGGCTGAATTCAAGAGCAGAATAATGAAGAGTTAATTCTTCAAAGTCAGTTCAAACGTCAGTTTTTATTCTTCTCCAATTTGAAAGCAGTCCTGTGTAGCGGCTGTATCGCGCCCTTTTCGATCATGACACATTTATTTTCTAAACTCCTGCTTAAATAACAAAAGGTTAGAAAATAAAAATAAATAAAATGCTAAATAGTTTAAGAGGCTTAGAGGTTTTAAAAATGCTAAAAGGATGCTAAAATTGCAAAAGAGGCTAAAGTTTAAAAGGGTGCTAAAATGCTAAAGGTTTGCTAGAATGCTAAGGGTTGTGAGTCGCCACTAATTAATTGGGTGAATTAGGACACCTAAATGTTTAACTAGTTTGAAGTAAAACATTAACTCCATTTTAATGGTCCGCTAAACTTAATGAGATTAGGTAAGGGTTCTTTATTAATCTAGAGGGAAGGGTTAGGCACCTCTAAGATCCGCTTAACTTGCGGTTGTCTGCCAAACCTAGGGTAATTATTATATTTTTTAACATGCAAAATAAAAGCTCCACCTGCTTAATAAAATGCTAAGATGTTAATTGTTTAAAGGAAGGCTTAAAAGTATTTAAGAGGGTGCTAAAATATTAAAAGTGCTAAAAGGTTAAAGATGCTAAAAATGCTAAAGTTTTAAAATGCTTAGAAAGCTTAAAAAGAAAGGTGTCAAAGGTGCTAAAGGAGTGCTAGCATTTTAAAGGTGCTAGAAGTGCTAAGAGGGGCTAAAAGGCTAAAGGTGTTTAAGAGTGCTAAAGATTAATTTTAAAAGTAAATGGTGCTAAGAGTGCAAAAGAATGCTAAATGTTAAAGAGTGCTTAAAAGGTGCTAGAAATGCTAAGATGCTAAAGGTGCTTTATGGGCTAATTATATGCTCATGCAAAGATTATTCTGGACTAATTGTGTATACTGCTAGCTAAATTAATCTTGCCTAACCTGCGTACAGTATTATAGATACTTAAAGACGATTTTTGAGGGTTTAGGAAAAAATCTGTTATGAATTTTAATAAACAAAGATGTTGGTTTTATGATGGAGTTAAATCATTTAAATTATTTTTGCAGAATTTAGACATGTCTAATAGTCCTAAAAGACAAATAAAGTAGAAGTGCGTTTCTAATTATGAATTACTTTCCACCTTATATGTTTGAAGCTTAATTGTTCCAAATATCCTAAATATTACAGAAATAGAGTAATTAAATTAAAACAAATAAATAAATGAAATGCAAGTAAAGAGAGAGGATGGGATTTAAGAATGCTCTTTACGACGGATGACGGCGTCCTATTTGTTTTTCTAGGAATTCTTGAAGCGGGAACGCGAATGCGGATGCACAGCGGGTTGTCGTTGTCGTTTGAAATAGCTCGTGATGAGTCTCGCCGGGAGACTCTTCATTTTGCTCCGGTGCGTGCCATGTAAAAATAAGAAAGATAAAGATTAGTATGCACTCAATTTAATTGATACAAATAATTAGGATGAACGCATATGTTTGCTGCCTACACATATCACAACGATTCAAAAGGCTGAAAAGAACAAAAAAGAAAGCGCCCAAGATACCATCGGGCCTGGATACGCATGAAGCGTAAATGCAGAGCCCAAATATACAATCTAAATCATAGTCCAAAGAATCGGATAAATGTTGCACACTATGAAACAATAAATGAGCAAGAGGCGACCAACAACGACTTGTAAAAATGGTGGAATTAACACATATTCACGGGTCAAGAAATAGTGCAGAGGCGTATGAGTATTTGTAGGCTTAAATTTTAGCTATTAAGACAAGATTATAACTTCGCATTCGCTTCCTTTTAATTCTTCACCAAACAAGCTTTCACAAGCACGCTGCAATCAAAGAGGACAATTAATTGTTATAACTCAACATTAGAGGCAAGATTTATATTATTCCCGACAGAATGAATAACCTGGCATCAATCGGTAACCAATCACGGGTTTCATTATTGAATAGATAAAGCATCATATCATTTTAGCTTAGGCAACTTGATCAAATGAAAGGTTATTTCCTATCGATAAACAGGCAAAGCGGATGTATAAATCGTGATGTACACTAAGAATAACTATTTAGAGCTTATCCTTTTAAGAACTTCAAGTTGTGACTTTTACAGATACGCCGCTTCCCGATTCCAATCTAACTAGTTTGTTTTCTTATAATGGGCCTAGCTCGATATCTAAATGACTTGAATTGGCGGTTTATGCAAACAGCCCGCTTTCAACAGATCGAATAACACTATTGTGATGCTAAGAGAAGGCGTTACAGAAAACAAATTTAGGCAAAGAAGCATGACACACATGGAGAACAAGATAGAAAAGCACAAGAAAACACGGCGATGTGAGCAAATTCAAATCACAAGCAAGAGAGAGCAATACTTCAAGGCTAAGATAAGACATTAATCATGTTTAGTAATAGGGAACAGATCTAGTTCCAAATCAGGTACGAGGTAATTGTCTATTTTAACACTCACACATGTATAGGAATGAGAACGCCAATTCATTCATTTTTTCTTTGTTGTATAAAGAGATGAAGTGACAAACATGCTGACTTAGGGATAATGTATTTCCAGTTTACTTGAGCTAACAGATAAGGAGTTCCAGAAAGAGACCAATCATTACACATAGATGACTTGAAAAAAAATAAGAGTAGGACAAGTCTCAGGCATATACAACATGATACACAATGACCTGCTAAATATATGGATCCAATATACTGAGTATGTGATTTATATATCCCTACATATGTGAACTCAAGACGTCAGACAAAAGACCATGATTGATGGAACAGATATACATTACGGTGGGTCTCGAGATTCATCAAAATCTGCCTGGGAATATTAATAGGTTCAGTCCTAATACAGGGCAAAAATCCCAGATAACGACACGGCGATGTCACACAAATTGTCAAACCATCAAATATTATATTGACCTATGCTGCTATTAATATTGATCAGGATTGCAGGTCAGAATGTGGACAAACAGTGGCCTAAGGTTGACATGACATGACAGGCTTCGAAGATGCTGGCAAAAAGCCAACTGTGAATAACTGGAACTAATCCCATTGCTTCAGAAATTATACATGTTCTACATGACAAGCACTTAACCTACGCAAAACAATTACTAGAATATTTTTAACGACATAAATGACATAACCCAGCCAATCCAGTAATCTTTGGACGATGGCTACATCATTCAGTCATACAACAAATGATAGTAGAACAATTAACAGTCACAGATATGAACAAATGATAGTAGAACAATTAACAGTCACAGATATGAACAACGTAAACATTCATCTAACATCCAAAACAGAAATGCAGAAGTACAAAGATGCAACGAAATCGATAGGAAGCTGATTTTACCTTCTCCGGACAGCGAGCCGGGGCAGCGTATCAAGTCGTCGGAGCCACTCGACGGGTTTTGGGCTTTGCGATGCGAAACAGAGGAAGGTTTTGCACGATTCCTCGTCAGGTTTACTCATCGTGCTCACGCCACATGTTCGATCGCCCTAATTGCTATGTGATTCTCACTACGCTAAGGTGTCGATGCTATGGGTATGCCCTATTGTGCTCGCTCGCCTTACTGCTCGACCCTTCGACCGACCTATCTTCGACTCCTGATTCAATTTCTGAGCCCCATTGCTATGTCCTGCCCTGGTGGTTCTTAACTGCTGCTAAGGGTTCGATGCTATCCCCCCTAAAACCACCCCTTCTTGCATGCGTATAAACCTGTATTTATAGCCCTAACTCGTGTTCTGAATTTGGGTAAGCTATTGACGCGATTTTGTGGACTGATTCGCGGATGATTTGGTGCGATTTGAGCAGGTTATGGTAAGAAATTGGTTCGATTTCTATGGTAAGGACAGGGTGTCGATATGGTAGCTGATTTGATCGGGATTTGTGGAAGATTTCCCAATAGGAAGGAAAGTGGATAATGAGTTTAAGGTAAGAAATCGTTGGTCAGCGCGCGTGGTAGGAAACCGATTCTCCGGCGAGAAATCCGGGTATGGTGAGGTGCGGCGGTTAAGCTTTATTTTTAGGTTTTCTTGTTGTGCGTTTGAGGGAGATGATGAAAGGCTGAAGTGTAGGGCTGTGGGCTGCGGGTAGATAATAGAGGGGCGAGTGGTCATGGCGCCCCGGCTGGGAAATAAGGGGCGTGTGGGCTGATTAAAAGATGGGCTGGGTAGTTATTAGGGTATTAGTTTTAAGTAGGTATTTAATTTTAGGAGTTAGTTAGTTAAGTCTAGGTATTAGTGTTATAATTAATTAATTAACAAATGTGATTAAATTAATTAGGTGCTTTATTATAATTATCTAGGTGCTACATTAGTCTAATTATTTAGGTGCTAAATTAGTCTAATTATTTAGGTGCTAAATTAGTCTAATTATTTAGGTGCTAAATTAGTCTAATTATTTAGGTGCTAAATTAGTCTAATTTCGAGTTATAAAACTATTACGATAATAAATGCGGGCGTGTTGTTTAATTAATGCTTAATGCTTTAGAATGCGGCGCTATTAAAATCTTATTATTGCATTATTGTGAAGTTAAGTTAAAATTGAATTGAGTTTAGATTAAATTATTTAAATGCTAAATGCAAGTATGATATTTAAGAATTGTTTAAAGCTTTTATAAATGCGGTGCTATTAAATGCATGTATTAGATTAAAATTGATTTTAAATTACAAATGATTATTAATAAATGCGGCTATGCTATCTGACACGACGTCATTGCTAAATTACTTCTTTTATGTATTTATTAATTATTTAAGAATTACGACAGAGCTTGAAATCAATTAACGCGGAAGCGGGACTCTAAGTGCTTAATACTCTAAGTAAGACGCGACGCCATTATTAAATTATTTATTTATGCATGTATTTATGTTTTATCGTTGCATTTTATTATAAAAATCCTAAAAAAATATTTTGCAAAATTAGTCTAATTTTATAGTTAAATGACTGGACGGGAGGGTCAAAATTGGGTGTCAACACTCTGTAGGGAGGTGTCGCGGCGTCAGAACTTCAGAGGCACAGCGTCGCGGCACTGCAGAGTGGCGCCGAAACTTCAAGGACTCGTTTCATCTTTTAACACATTGCACATGTCTTCCCTTGTTTACCAATGTGAAACCATTGTTATTTGGCCAATAATCATCTATTCTCTCATGTCTCAAACAATTAGTATACGTACCAATATCTCTTCCATTTAAGAAAATTACGATCCTTGACACTTTATGTGCACGTGTGTGGAAACCATATTTCCGACGTGCGGGGCTCCAATTGTTCGAGTCATAATTTAATAAGAATTTATTTCACATTTAGTAAATTTCCAACAAATAGACTCATTAAAAATATTACTAAAAAGAAGAACCAAAAAAATTATTAAAAGAACTTAAAATAGAAAAAGTAGCAAGTAGCACGTTTAGTTTCCACAATTTTCAAATTATAGAAAAGAATGAATAATTCTTTCAAAATTATGTTTTTAACTTCACTTGAAAAATTCAATTCAAGAATGGTCTAAAAAAATGTACTACTACTAACATACGTTTGGCACTAACACAAACAAAAAAGCTATCTGTTCACTTGGTTTACCCCGACAAGCTTGCATCTACTGATTAGCATGCTATTCATTAACAATCCTTTTTTTGCAGCCGCTTATTTTCCATTTCTGAACAATCACAATATCCTCATTTTCTTATACAACGCTGTGAATTTTTTTGTTGAACAACCAATATCAGGAGCGTAGATCCGCCCCTGTTTACCCTAGTACACCCTTTTAGGGCAGGAGTTGAAGAATCAAGACATTGTTACTAAAATGTTCGAAAACTTGACCCGAACGACTGTGCCCCTTGATTCAAAGGGGCGTGGTCTACTTGTTGCTGCTTGTTAAACCTATATTTCACACAAAGATTTGTCAAGTTGGGCAAAAGATATTTATCTGTGCTTTTTTCCGACATGACGTTGGGGACTCAAATTCCACTCAAATAACTAATCAATTATTTGATCTTCTAACTTTACAATGGTCTTTTGTTCATTGATGACCAACTCTTTTTTTCTTTTTCTTTTGGAACATAACTTTATAGATGAAAATTACTAAATTAATAATCAAGAACTATCGATAACTTTTCTGTTATGCACGGTTCATGATTATGTTCTTACAAATCATATGTATCACAAAATAAACAGATACAATATGATTTAGTGTCTAAACCTTTTATTGATACTTGCACATTATTTATTTATTTCAAATTATTTAATTCATCATAAATTAGAAATTGAAAATTAGTGTATTTACCTAAAATAAAAATATATTCAGTGGGAAATTAGTGGGAAAATTGAGGGGTTTTACGTGTTAGTAGTGAAAAGGCATATACACTTCAAGTGAAGGTATACCTGTTGTATCCCAAAAGAACATTTAGAAAAGGCTAAGAGATAATATTTTGAAGGGATAATATATGTTGATTAGATAGACACTAAATAATTCTCAGCTCTTTTCTTTAAAAGTAGAAAAGCAAATTAACGTTTATGTGCTTTAATTCCTAAAAGAGAAATCACTAACAATTTCACCTGCGATCAGCAACCCCACAATTCTCAAGTGCGCCTAATAAACGTCCTTTGTTGTTTCTTTAATAAGCAACCAAATCGAATGCATCTATATATAGGGTCTAAAGGCTATCCAATTTGATTGGTGAAAACAAAATTTTAACCTAAAACATTTTAAAAAACAAAATTTCTTGCAGCGGATTTAATTTCTTTATTTTATAAAAGAAAATGGCAATTGTTTAACGTGACATCGATTCAGACACCAATTATTGAGCTGGTACTCCGAACAATTTTGTGGCGCCCTTAATAGAGGGCGGACAGATAAGTGCGTATTAAGCATGATTAACAAAATTTTAGGTTGACAAGCTTATGAAGATGAGATGCATATCACATCTTATGCAAATTTCACATCGGATTGAGAGAGGAAAATGAAAAAATTTATAACGAAAATTCAATTTCACTTTGTACACACACTTTTGAGGCTCAATATGGGATAGCCCAAAAGATAAATTTGTACTAGCTTAAGCTCAAAGTGTACCATACGTACCATGAATTGGATAGTGATAAATTCTTTTTGTAAATGAAAATTATATCATTATCGATCTTGCCTAGACCTTCATGCAAAATCATCAAAAAAACAAACTAATATAGAAACATGGCCAAATCCAAGTGAAAATCTTATTGCACTCTTGTGGTTCTTGGTCTTCCCATTCAAGACGTATGCGTTTCAGAAAAAAAAACTATATATCTTTTCTCACGATAAGATATCAGAAAAAGACACTTATCATTAAAAATTATAACTTCACTTAAGAGTGCATGAATTTCTTTATTTTTAATTTACTCCATCATATATGAAAGAAATAATTCCTTGATTATTCTTATTGATGAATGACATATATATAAAGTTACATAGGAAAATCATTTTCCCATTCTACCTCTAAATCCTATTCTATTTGGAGATCAACTTTACAATTATGGTAATATTACACTACTAATTAAGGTACAAAACTAAATTTAATATTTACCAAATATCCAAGGGAAATTTGTCCATCAGCCGACGTGGATCATTTAACACACCGCAATGCAAGCGTCTTCAGACGAGATCGTCTCTAAAATCTTAAAAAATGACTGATGGAAGACCCTTTGTAATGACGTCTGCAATATGATATCTGGAAGGGACATGGAAGACACGTACTTGTCATTTAGCTACCTTCTCTCGAACAAAGTGAATATCCATATCTATGTGTTTAGTGCGCTGGTGCTGAACAAGATTACTAGAAAGGTAGATGACCCTTATATTATCACAATATACCAAGGTAGCCTTCTCAATAGGACAATGGAGCTCTAAAAGAAGATTACGTAACCAACATGACTCGAAAACCACATTGGCTACCTCTCGATACTCTACCAGACTTGAACGTGAAAGCGTAGATTGACGCCGCGGACTACGAGACAAAGTTATTACCCAAAACATACAATAGATGCACTGGACCGTTACAGTGTCGTGACAACCACCCCAATCAACATCGTGATAGGATACAAGTGTAGACGCCGACGGCGGTATAAATGCAAACCATAATCGCCGTTTCTCGATCGTACGGCGATGCGTTTGAGCGCATTCATATGTTCAATTCTGGGATCATGCATAAACAAACACACATGCTGGACTGCATATATAATGTCTGGTCGCGTGAACGTAAGATATTGAAGGGCGCCTGCAAGACTACAATAGCGGGTCAGATCCTCATAAGGTTGAGCACAGTGCGAATGGTAGTCGGCTTGATCACCGGGCTAAATGTCTCACCACAATCTACACCAACTTGTTGAGTCATACCATCACATACAAGTCTAGCCTTATACCTTGCAAATGAACCATCAGAATTTTTCTTATGAACAAAAATTCACATAGACCGAATAATATTAACACCAGATAGACGGGGTACCAACTCCCACGTCTTATTATCAATAAGAGCATTATATTCCTCGGTCATGGAAATTTTCCAATTAGGGTCAGTTAAGGTAGACACATGAATATGGATAAGGGAGATTTAAGAACATTATAATTCAAATTAAAATATCTTTTTGGTTTAAAAATACCCGTTGACTGCGAGTGACGTGACCATGATTCTGGGCTGGATTGGGGGGATTTTGGGAATTTTGAGAAGTTTCGAGAATTACCGTCGAAGGCGCCGCGGCGCAGGGATCAAGGGTCGCGGCGCCAGATGAGCTGCAGAGCTCTCTGAAGATTTGGAGCCGCGGCGCTGAAACGAGGGGCCACGGCGCTGTCGATGAGATTTCATTTCTCGGCTCACTGGATGGCAGGTTCCGCGGCGCCTCCCCTAAGGGTCGCGGTGCTGAAGACGTTTTTTGGGGGAAATCCAAAAAATGATGTTGAACATATAGAGAGATATCATCATCCAAAAAATCATATGAACTAGGCACGGGTATTTCTACTTTAGAAAATGGAAATTGGGATTCATCAAAGAGGACATGACAACTAATGATGATTCGTTTAGAGGACAAATCAAAGTATTTATAACCACGGTGATTTGACGAAAAAACCCAAAAACACACAGGGAGTAGAACACGCCTAAAGTTTGTTGATTGTAGTGGATGGAAACAATGGATAACATAAGCATCCGAAGACCCTAAGATGAGAATACGAATGAGTCTTATTGTATAACACTCGGGGAGAGGATGAATATGTCAAACCTTTGGAGGGAAGAATATTAAGTAGATCGGTAGCCATTTGTAGCGCATGATGCCAAAATAATGGAGGGATGGAAGAATGAACCAATAAAGTGTGAATAATGTTATTGATGGTACAAATTTTTTGTTCTGCTTTCCCATTTTGTGAGAACGTATGAGGACAAGAAAAACGAAAATTTATCCCATTTTGTGCACAAAACTCCCTAAATTCCCCATTGTCATACTCTTTATCATTATCACATTGAATGTTCATTATCCGTTCGAATTGGGTTCTGATGAAAGCTCTAAATTTTTATGAAGATGGAAAAAACTTGTGATTTTTTCGCAATTGGAAACATCTATAAAAATTTAGAATAGTCATCCAAAAATAACACATAATAACGATGACCCATAGAACTGAGAACTGGAGATGTTCATAGATCGCTATGAATAATATCAAATGACATTGAAGTATGAAAATTCGAAGCTACAAACGGTAACTTAATAATTTTTTCTAAAGAACAAGATTGACAATTTGGAGTACTACGTGTACCCTTACAAGAAATAAACTTATTTTTATCTAAAACAAATAAAATTGACGACCCTGGATGACCTAGAAAAGCATGTCATAAGGAAGGAACAAGAGCTGCAAAAGTGGATGACATAGCTTGACGCGGGATACTGAGAATTGGTGTGATTGGATAAAGATTTCCCCCTACTGTCACACCTCATGAGAGGACTCCCCGTCTTGAAATCCTTCACAGAAAATCCAAACGGATCAAAATCAATAGAAACTCAATTATCAGTGGTGAATTTACGGACATACACCAAATTTTTAATCAATTTTGGGGCATGAAGGGTATCTTTCAGGACAAGTGGTAGATGAGGAGGGGACAAGATTTTATTACCATAACCCTTAATTGGAATAGAAATGTCATTACCAATAGTTATACCACGATTGGTGCTAAAATTGGAATAAGACGAGAGAGTACCTTAGTCGGATGTCATGTAGGTAGGGCACCGGTGTCAATGTACCAATTAGGGTCTGATTTAGTCAAGCCAAACTTGTACATCACTGCTTCAATGTCGGTCTGAGTGGGTCCCATCGCGTGATGGGCCTGAGGAAGGCGAGGCCCAAGAATTTCGGACTGTTGGGGCTTTGTCTGAACCCTGAATTCTTACTGGGAAATAAGCTGGGTCGTGGCGCTATGTGCTGAGAAGGAGGCGCTGCGGCGCTGTACTGTGGCTCCGTGGCACTGTATGGCGCCGGGATCCAGTGCCACTGGCTAGGGCCCCTCTGTGGGCCCCAAAACTGCTACTGCTGACGGTTGCCTCCGTTGTTGATGCCTCGATTTTTGCCATTTTTTCGATTTTGGCCCTTTTTACCATTTCCATTGTTGCGAGTTTGGTTAGAGTTGGTGGAACCGTAAGGAGAAAATTCGGACTCAATCACTATGACGACAGGACTGGCCTCAATCGTCACTTTCTTAGCCAATACAGCTTCTTCCAAAGTAAGCATAGAACGGGCTTGATAAAATCCTGACAGGGGGTTACTCTGACGAATACCCGAAGCAACATCGGTATAGGCCTCTGACAGGCCTGCAACCATCTGAAGAACTAGATGACTATCAGAAACAGGAGAACCCACATTGCGGAGTTGGTCTGCCAAGTTCTTGAGACGTTTGCAATAAGAAGAAACGTTTGGAAAATTTGCCATAACAACCTGTGAAAATTCATGCTAAAGGATAATAATGCGAGAATGACTGTTATCTTGGAAGATGTCCCGCAATCGATTCCACGCCGTCA
Organism: Przewalskia tangutica; assembly: GCA_029844215.1. NCBI lineage: Eukaryota > Viridiplantae > Streptophyta > Magnoliopsida > Solanales > Solanaceae > Przewalskia > Przewalskia tangutica. The sequence continues at coordinate 13,045,275 of CM056731.1, read as the reverse complement.
TAGCTGTGGAGTTGGGTTCCATAATCGTATGTAAAAGATCCAAGGAGATAGTGGCATAAATCGACTGAAGAACTTTGGTATCAAGCATGACCCATGATTCTGGATCTGCTTCTTTAGTAGGCACACCTGTCGTAGAAGTAGACGCCTCATCACCCTCCTTTGAAGGAGTTGGAGGAATGATGTGGTGGAGGACTTTATCCGCCATAGCATGAATCTTGAATAACTTCGCCCACGTCCAATATTGGACGTCTTCAAGATCAAGAACAATCGGAATGACGCTCTTGATGTTATAAATTGTGAGGGCATGATGAAAATTGTTCTTATCATCCATAGGGAATAGCAAGATTCGGAGAAGGAAATTTTTGGGAGAACGAACTTTCTGGAGGTGAAGGGCCGCAGCGCTTGGTCAGAAAATCGAGAAAGAAAGAGAAAGTTTGAGGAGCGAAAGCAGGGTAAAGAGAACCTAGACTCTTGATATCATGAAAGAAATAATCTCTTGATTATTCTTATTGATGAATGACATATATATACAAGTTACATAGAAAAAATCTTTTTCCATTCTACCTCTAAATCCCTATTGTATTTGGAGACTAACTTTACAATTATGGTATTATTACACTACTAATTAAGGTATAAAATTAAGTCTAATATTTACCAAATATACAAGGGAAATTTGCCCACTGATGACCCCACCGCTGGACGTCCACTGCTGGACGTGGACTGTTTAACAATATATTAAAATTAAACATTAAAATATTTACACATAACGTTCATTATTTTTTGGAGATAACATTAATCCCTTTTAACTTTTTTGGAGATAACATTAATCACTTTTAACTTTTTTTTTAGGAGATAACATTAATCACTTTAAATTTTTATCAAACTTTTTATGATGACAATTGTACACTATATACACATGTCTATTTGGTCGTTACAGGACACCATTCACCATTCACCATTCACTTCATCTATTAATACCCACCCACCCATTGAAGTGTACGTTAATACTTATCAAGAAGGAAGAAAATGGAGAACGAATTGCTGGTTTTTGTGGTAATGGTGATTGTGCAATTGGCGTTTGCTGGAATGATAATAATATCAAAGCTAGTTATGGATGGTGGTATGAATGCTTTCGTTCAGTCAGCTTACAGACCTATTTTTGCCACTATCTCCATTGCTCCCTTTGCTTTCTTCTTGGAGAGGTATTCTCCCTACCTACAACAAACTTTATTTTCTTTTATTGTAATTAATATTATTGTTACATTACTTTACTACTAGAAGGAGAACCTTGGAACAACGTAAAATTGTCATTGTATGATTTATAGGTCACAGGTTCGAGTCGTATAAAAACAGTCACTAATGTTCATCATATCCCTCAGGGTATGACCTTTTTTCAGCCTTGCGTAAATACGGAATGCTTTGTACCCTGAGCTGCCAAATTTATTACTTTACTTCTAATATATAAGCCACCGTTGAGGAACATGTGTGCTTCTTGAATTTAAAATTTAAATTGAGGGTACTTAGGTCATTGGATTGAACTGAAGCAATTCCATTGGCTGAGTAAGTACTATATGGTAGGTTCTTCATAAATATCTATGTTTCTTTTGACAATTGTACCCTTTGCATGGGACAACTTCTGCATGCCAAGTAATTGTCAACTTATTGTTTATTCATAAAGATAGTGCTTGTGTTAGAGCAATAACTTTCATTTAATCCAATAATGTTCTAAACTTAGATGAGCTCATATCATGGGCAAGGAAGTGCACAAATTATAGCCAATTATATAGTGGATTAATATAGAGAATTCTTTTATCTTTTCTTTGAGTCTACTAATGAACATTTATTTTTATCATTATCTCTTTATAATCCTTTTATTTCCTCATCCTGACAGGAAAACAAGACCCAAGATGACACGCTCTATTCTTTTTCAGATCTTTTTGTGTTCTATTTTCGGGTAAGCATTTTCTTTTCTATTGAAACACACACATATATATAGTTAAACCTCTTCATTATAGTCTTGTTAGTTTCTATTTTTGGCTTTTATATAGTGGCAGATTGCTATACATTGATAATAACATTTGACATTTATATTATATTTGATGTTATAGATAAAAATTATATAAAAATATTCTTTTATTTTTAATGTTATAAAAGATAACAAAATTATTTAAATTTAAAAACACAAAAGAATATTTCAGTAATTGTAAATTTATGAAAGTTAATACATTATTCATAAACTTTGACTGTACAAGATTTAAAAATATTGTCAAATGGAATACTATTATGTACATATATTTCGATGAAATTATTTTTTATATAAAGAAGTAATGTGCTGATGTAATATTCTTTGTATAAATATCTAGCAATAAAAGTGGAAAATAGAAAATTAAAATCAACTAATATTTGGGTAAGTGAAAAAGAATAATCTCTTGATTATTTTCATTAATGTCAAAGATATATATACATGATATACAATATCTAATTATGGAAAATAAATCTATCTTTTCTTAATACAACAATAATACTTTCCCTAATATATGTCTACTACCATAATTACAATTGTACAAGAATTCTACAATTTTGATTCCATAATGACTCGTGTATACCGTGTATATTGATACTCATATACACGGTATTTTATACACCCCCGCAGTCATAGCGGACGGTTTTCGTACGCTAAGACTGTCCCTAAAATTTTCAAACAGAACCAAGGAAAGACCCTTAATTAGTAAAGATGTCAGCAATTTGGTACCTTGAAGGGATATACAAGACACATACTTGTCCACGAGCTACCTTTTCACAAACAAAGTGGATATCCATCTCGATATGTTTAGTGCGCTGATATTAGATCAAATTTCCTGAGAGATAGACTGCACTAATATTATCACAGTAGATCAAGATAGCTTTCTGAATAGGAAAATAAAGCTCTAATAAAAGATTACGCAACCAACATGACTCAGACACCACATTGGCTACTCCTCGATACTCGGTCTCTACACTGGATCGCGACAAAGTAGTCTGACGTTTTTCCGACCAAGAGACCAAGAAACATACAATAATCTGATGTCGAACGTCTGATATCTGGACATACACTCTAATCAACATCTGTATAACACACGAAAGTAGATACGAACGATGGATATAAATGCAATCCATAATCCAGTTTGCCATGTATGTATCATATAATGTGTTTGAGTGCATGCATGTGCTCAATCCGCAGATCATGCATAAATAAACACACCTGCTGTAATGCATAAGTAATATCGGGTCTTGTGATAGTAAGATACCGAAGAGCCCCTGCAAGACTACGATAGTGGGTGGGATCATCATATGTTATGCTAGAAGTAGCACTCAACTTCAGTTTTATATCAACCGGAGTAGAAGAGGACTTACAAGATGATATGTCAGCTCTCTCAATAATCTCAGTCGCATACTTCTCATGTGATAAAAATAGACCACATGCATGACAAGTGACAATTATTCCTAAAATATAACTAAAGGGCCTCAAGTCTTTAATAGCAAATTCTGAAAAGACTTACGCAGATGATCAGACGAGGCAGTCAATATTATATCACCCACATATAATAATATGCATGCCAGAGAAGTACCACGACGATAAATGAACAGAGAGTGATCATACATGATGTGAGAGAACCTAATTGTAAACACATAATCGGCAAACCTCTTATACCAAGCTCGTGGGGCCTGCTTAAGCTCATACAAGGACTGATGCATGTGAACCATCTCTTTAAGATCATTGTGTAAGAAAGTATTTTTCACGTCCAACTAATGAATGGGCCATGCCTTCGAGAGAGACAGACATAGAACAATGCGCATGGTTGTCGGTTTGACCACCGGACTAAATGTCTCTCCACAATCCACGCCAACCTGTTGAGTCTTACCATCACCTACAAGACGAGTTTTATGCCTCTCAAAAGAACCGTTAGAATTTTTTTTATGAGTAAAAATCCACATAGAATGAATAATATTGACACTAGGCGGGTGGGGCACCAACTCTCATGTCTTATTTTCAATAAGAGCATTATATTCGTCATTCATGGTCATTTTCCAATTCGGGTCATGAAGGGCAAACACTGAATTACGTGGTAGGGTGATTTGGTGACATTAGAATTTAGATTAAAATGTCATTTAGGTTTAAAAATACCACGTTGGCTACGAGTAACATATCCTTGACTCGAAATAGAAGGGAACATATTTTGGGTAGGTGTCGAGTCGGATAAAACTAGACCAACAGATAATGGGCATGCTATCCCATTGGCATGAGACATTGACGGTAAATTTGAGACAACAGGCAGTGGGCCTGCTCGCCGAAATAGTGGACTCGGGAGGATATATTTGGGCCAGCAGACAGTGGGCTTGTTGGCCGAGACGCTAGGTTAGTATGAGTAATTGGGCCAGTAGGCAGTGGACATGTTGGCAGATTTGGGTCAAGGGATAGTTTGGATAAATGGTGGATAATATACGGGGAGAGCTCATCATCCAAAAATTATACGAACTAGACACAAAATTATACAATTTAGTAAACGAAAATTGGGTTTCATTAAAAATAACATGGCGACTAATTATGATTTTATTAGAGGATAAATCAAAATATTTGTAACCACGATGGAAAACCCAAAAACACACAAGCGATAGAACAGACTTGAAGTTTGTTAATTGTAGTAGACGGAAAAAGCGGATAACATAAACACCCAAACACCCTAAGATGAGAATACGAGGGATCTTTATTGTAAAGATTTCGAAATGTCCGCTTCAACCGCTCGGGTCGGTCAATTGCATTAGGTAGGAGATGCAGGAAATTGCTAAATCAACTGCTCCTCCAGAATGGCTGGTAATACCACTTAAGGGCGGTCTAATTGAACTATTCGTCAACTTTTCTGACAGCTTTCGAGAGGAGCGAAGCTGTGTCTGAGTGCCCCGAGATCCAGTGCCCGTAATGTATGTAATATGTCTAGTCTCCTAGTGCCCTTTGGGAGAAGTATCTCCAGCTTTTTCTTTTAAGTAAGCGGTCTGATCAACTTCCTTTTGGCTGTCGTAGAGTTTTTCCGCATGAAAGACGAGTCCTCTTCGTCTAACAGTTTCACCGGAGTCTTCCAGTGGTCTTCTAGCCTTAGAAGAAGTCGACCCTCCCAGCCAAAAAGGAAAAGCCCCGATCATTTGGAAAAAAAAAAGATGCGTCAAGTGCTGAAATTATATTTCTTCCTGAGTGAGTTAAGTGACTGACGATGTTGGAAGTCGTGAGTGACAACCGGTCGACATATCTACACCCGTATCTCGTTTCCAAACGGGGAATCATCCCAGCAAAGGCTCGTAGCCACTACAAAGCAGTTGAACCTCCGAAGCTCACTAGTGGAAGACTCCTTTTCTTTTAGTGGAGTCCTTGAAAAAAGAATTTGCTTGATCACTTCCCCTTGTAATACTCATAGCTTTATGGCTTAGCCGCTATCCTTGAAAACATACAAAATTTAATAGAAACATATAAAAATGAAATGACTCTTCAAATTAATCAAATTAACGAGTTTTTGTCTCTCGAATGTCCAACTGATTAATTAATTCTTTATAACGTACTTTATTCCGGGTAGAAGGTGACAACCCTAATGAATTGACGAATTTTAGTGGGGATTGATATGCTAAACCTTCATTAGAGAGAATGTAAGAAGGTAGGTAGCCATCTGTAATGCATGATGCCAAAAAGAATGAGGTAATGAAGCGTGGGCTAGCAAGGTTCAGACAATATTATTAATGGTATGAATTTTTCTTTCGGGCTTCCATTTTGTGAGAACGTATGAGGATAAGAAAATTGAAAAGATATGTCATTATTGTCACAAAAATCTCGAAATGACCTATTATTATATTCCATTCTATTATTACATTGAATGTTTTTAATTTCTCGTTCAAATTGGGTACACATGAATGCTCTAAATTTTAAAAAGGTTGAAAAAACTTGAGACTTTTTAGATAAATGAAGTCCACAAAAAATTAGAATAATCATCCAAGAATAAAATATAATAATGATGGCCCAAAGAACTTATTACGGGAGATGTCCATAAATCAATATGAATAATGTTAAAAGACATCAATGTACTAGAGGTAGAGGATACAAAAGGTAATCTAACATGTTTCCTAATGGACAAGAAGGACAAATAGAGTAATACACGTACTCTTATAATCAATAAAATTATTATTTTGAAGAGAAGAAATAATAGACGATCCCGGATGACCCAAACGTGCATGCCACAAAGAATGAGCAAGAATGACAAACATTGAAGGTGTGGCTTGACTCAAGAAAATGGTGGTGTTGGTGATTGAATAAAACTCTCCCCTTATATTATATCTCATTAGAGGTATCTCCGTCTTGAAATCCTTCACAGAAAATCCAAAAGGGTTAAAATTAACATAAACTCAATTATCAGTTGTGAATTTTCGGACACATACTAAATTTTTAATTAAGTGAGGGGCATGAAGAATATTTTTAAGACTATAGGTGGATGCGGGGGAGACAAATTTGTGTGACCATAATCACGAATTGGAATTGAATGACCATTACCAACAATTATACCACGATTGTTGCTCAAATTAAAATAAAAGAGATTACCTAGTGCGGATGTCATGTGAGAAGTGACACTGGTGTCCATATACCAATTTGCGTTTGGGGGACTTAATCCCAGTGTATGAATTGCAGCCTCGATATTCGTGGGTGTCGGAACCATCTTTGGGCTGCGGTAGTGAAGGCGGCTAAGGTCGAGGCCCAAGCAAGCCGACTTACTACGATGCCCAGCGGTGGTATGCATCTGAAAGCTATGCGGGCTAGCAAAGACCCAATTCATTGGGTAAACTGTTGGGATTGGAAATGGGTAAATAGGCCAGTTAGGCCACTGGCTACCGACACTGTTGGCCCACTGCCCTGGTCCAACCTATGGTTGCCCCTGCCGAATTACACCCTGACCACCACTGCCGTTGTTGCCGCCGTCTCTTTTTCCGTCGGAGTTTCGATGTTGACCCCGTTTTCCACCCTCATTGTTCTGATTTGAAGTGAAATTAGCCGAAGATAATGGAGAGTAGGAATTTTGTGGCAAGGCCACCATCATGGCATATTTTGCTCAGTTGCGGACTTTTTAGCCAACCGCGCCTCTTCAAGGGTTTACATAGATCATGCTTGTTAAAACGGAGGAAGATAACTACTTTGACGAAAAAGAGTCCCATCACTATTATAGGCCTCTGATAGTCCTGCAACCATATGAAGAACAAGACCATCATTCTTGACGGGCGCACCAACGTTCTTGAGTTGATCCGCCAATTCCTTCAGCCTTTTACAATAAGTTGAGACATTCAGAAAATTCTTCATATTGACATGAGAGGATTCCACTCAAGAGTGACGGCATGAATTTTTTTGTTATATTGGATTATATCACGCACTCTATTTCAAGTTTCCATCGTCGTGGCATCGGGTTCAATAATCATCTGCAAAAGGTCTGTAGAGATAGTGGAATATATCCACTGGAATACGGTAGCATCAAGAGTCGTCCATAACACAGGGTCATCATCGGCGGTAGGCACATTCTCCTTGCCTGTATCTGCGGGGATGATGTAATGAAGGACTTGAAGCGAGCATGCGTGGACTTTAAATAATTTCGCCCACGTCGCGTATTAGACGTTTTCCATCTCAAGAACAATAGGAATGTGATTGTTGATGTTGGAGACCGTAAGGGCGGGATGAAACATGTTCTTTGAGGTAGACATAATGAAAGAACATGAGGAGAATTAAAGATTTGAAAAGAAAATTGGGAAGAGAAAAAGGAGTGGCCAGGTCTCGATTTTCGTGATGAGGGCTGCGGAATTGCGGGTTGGAGAATGAAAATATTTGCCCTAAACTTCTTATACCATGAAAAAGAATAATCTCTTGATTATTTTCATTAATGTCAAATGTATATATACATGATATACAATATCTAATTATGAAAAATAAATTTATCTTTTTCTAATACAATATTAATAGTTTTCCTAATACAAATCTACTATCATAATTACAATTGTACAAGAATTCTATAATTTTAGTTCCATAATAACTCGTGTATATTGATACACGGTATTCTATCAGTAAGATTGTATAGAAGAATGTACTGCTCTAATGATCGATGAATGTTATTATTATAGGTAAACTGTTGGTATAGAGAGGTAAAGCTTAACATAAAAAATCAATTTTAAAATTTAATTATTATAATAAAATGAAATTATAAAGGATGGACATAGAGACGTTTGACGTATTTGGAATTTTATTTCTAACTTGTTTGGGATGTAGCCGTAGTTATTGTTGTAGTCTATTATAACTTGTTTTAACTTCTTTTTCCGTGAAATACGTAGGATAACAGCGAACCAAAGCATATATTTCATTGGGATAAAGAATTCAACTCCAACAATTGTCTCCGCCATTGATAATCTAATCCCAGCTTTCACGTTTATCATAGCCGTACCCTTGGGGTAATTGATTTCTCTACAACTTAAGTACGGTCCTAAAGTAAGAAAATCAAATTGGAACAACATAAATAAATAGCTGTAAATTTGTGGCTGCAGGGTTGAAAAATTAGGGTTAAGAAGTATAGCAGGACAAGCCAAGTTTTTGGGGACCATAGTATGTGTTGGAGGGGCAATGTTATTGTCATTATATCATGGCAAAGTAGTTATTGGTCAATTGGGATTTCACTGGAAATATGCAGAAAATACCGGGGAAGATGTCAATTCTGCCCATTCCAACTTCCTTTTAGGACCTTTTCTACTTATAGTGTCCAGTCTCACTTATGCCATTTGGTTAATCATTCAGGTAATACTACTCTCTATCGAAGTTCTTAGATAGTAGGAGTAACTTATTTTCTTATTGCTGAAGAGATTAAATGCAAGTACTTAATTTAATATTAACAGTTAAAAATTAGAGGAATTAAGTTGCTTTTTGTTGTTGTTGTTATTTTTGGATTAACTAGGCAAAGGTAAACGAGAAGTATGCAGCTCCGTATACATGCACAACGTTGATGTGCCTAATGGCAAGTGTGGAGTGCGTCATCATTGGCTTTTGTGTCGCCCCTAATCTTTCTGAATGGGCTTTAAATCCCATTAGAGCTATCTCAGTTGTCTATAATGTACGACTCTTTGCTTTAACTTGTATTATACTCTCTCCCTGTCGCAATTTATGTGGAGTTATTCAATTTTTATAAGTTAAATGAAATTTACAAACATAGCTTAGCTAGTCTCAACTTTAGCTTTTCTCCTCTCTCTAATATAACTCTCATCGCTTTTTTCTTTGTTTAATTAAAAAAAGAGGACCAAAAAGTTTTATATATTATTAATTTGTTTATGATGATAAGTTTTATTGATGTTGACTACAGGGAGTTGTGGCAACGTCATTTACTTATTTCTTGAGCTCGTGGTGCATCGAAAAAAAAGGTCCTTTATACGTATCGATGTTCAATCCGTTGTTGTTAGTAATTTCCGCATTTCTCAGTTGGACTTTGCTTCGCGAGAAACTATATCTGGGAGTGTAAGCATAGCCAAATACTTTCTTTTTATATTGCGAGCTAATTATAATTTCTTAGTAAAACATTTTCTTTGACCATTTTTTGATATATCAGAGTTGTAGGGTCAATCATAGTAGTGGCTGGGCTTTACGGCTTTTTATGGGGTAAAAAGATGGAGACAAGTGAAGAGGATATTGAAGTAAACAAATCAAATGTGCAGTCCAGTAAAGTCGATTTGGAACTGCAATTACCCAATTCTAATGTTCATCCACTAGAGCCGAAGCAGATCTCATCAGAAGCCAAAACTAGCTGAACTATGATAGGCCAATAATTCAAAATATTTCTTGTATCAAATTAATTTATATCAAACATTCTGAAATGCAAAACATCATTCCACTTGTAATATTATTTCTCCATTAATTGGTAGCTAGCTCCATTAATTCTAGATATTGCTTCTGTTCAATTTATCCAACACTCTTAAAATTTTAAGTCATTAAAAAAATGCTTTACGTCATTCCCCATTTATATAATTAGTACAATGTTTAAAATCTAATTTATTTTACCAAACAACAAAAAAAAATTGATAGAATTTTTCTTCGATCATATTAGCTTTTTAACTATTTGTTCAATTATTTTTTAACACCATAACTTATATAATACACATATACAATAACATACCCAGTGAAATTCCACAACGTGGGGTCTAGAAAGGGTAGAGTGTACGCAGACCTTACCTTTACCTTGGTAGGTAGAGCGACTGTTTTGGGGAGACTCTCGGCTCAAGACTAAACATAATGACAAGCAAAGCAAAGCAAGAGAAGGTCATAATAAGACAAGAAATTAAAGCAGTATGAACATGTTGATAACAAAATTTAATACACCATGGTAGCACATTCTAACAAAAGGAAGCAGTAGCTAACGCAACTAAATAAGATAAACAAAAAACACATAGGAACAGAAATCAAACTACATGAGACTATAAAGAAATATTGCGCTTATAAGTGTGATAGACTAATCGAACCTACAATAATAACACTACAACTATCATTTTGTAAGCGTAAGTAAGACTACGCTCGACTACCTACTACCGTTCTACCGTAATCTATGTCTTCCACAATCCCCTATCTAAGGTCATGTCCTGCACCATATCCCGTCTAATAACCTCTCCCCAATACTTTTTCGGCCTACCTCTACCCCTCATGAACCCGTCCATAGCCAGCCTCTCACACTTCCGCACTGAGGAATCTGTGTCTCTCCTTTGCACATGCTCGAACCATCTCAAACTCGCTTCATACATCTTATCCTCCACCGAGGTCACTCCCACTTTGTCCCGGATATCATCATTTTTAATCTCATCTCTCCTTCTATGCCCACACATCCATCTCAACATCCTCATCTCCGCAACTTTCATCTTTTGTATATGCAAAGTCTTGATTGACCAACACTCCGCCCCATACAACATAGTCTAACCACTACCCTATAGAACTTGCCTTTATGTTTTGGTGGCACCTTTTTGTCGCACAAAACTCCAGATGCGAGCCTCTATTTCATCCACTTTGCCCCAATACGATGTGTGACATCGTCATCAATCTCTCGATTCCGTTGGATGATAGACCCTAGGTACTTGAAGCTTCATTTCATTGGAATGACCTGAATACCAAGTCTCACCTCCACGCCTGTCTCAGGATTGCTCCTGTTGCTGAACTTGCATTCCAAATATTCTGTCTTAGTCCTGCTCAACCTGAACCCTTTAGACTCCAGAGTCCGTCTCCAAACCTCTAGCTTGACGTTCACTCTGTTGCGAGTCTCATCAATTAAGATTATATCATATGTGAATGACATACACCATGGTACCTCCCCTTGGATTTGTCGCGTTAGTCTGTCCATCACTGATCAGTGTATTTTATATACACTTTTTGAGTCGTTTTTAGTTAGTCTTTTGTCCTTTTTTTGTACAAATACGTGTCGTCTTAGGATAAAGTTTCTTTCTTTTGAGTCAAATTAGTTAAAATGGCTATTTGACAGAAAAGGAGCTAAAAGAGGGCAAAAGTGGAGGTTCCAGAGCTTAAAAGACGAGAAAATGGCGAACTGTGCACGGGCGGGCGGCGCCGCCTCCGGCCAGCGAGGCGGCTCCCGGCCAATGATCGAGACGTCACGAAGTTGCAGTGTCGCGGCGCCTCTAAAGCGAGTTCGAGCGCGGCGCTAATCACGAGCAATGTGAGAGTTCCGTAGCCGCCGCGCCGAGCATGGCCTTGGGAAAAATCGAGTTTTTGACGAATTATGGGCGGGCACGAAGGAAAACCTTAAGGCGGTTTGGAGGCTATAAAAAGAGAACCTAGGCGCTTTTCAAGGGTTCCCTTTCTTGCACAAACACAAGACTTCTTGGAGTTGAAGATTGGAGACCATTACTTAGTAATTTCTTTTCTTTCTTTTACTTTATTTCAGTTTTTATGTTGGATATTGAATTAGTTCTTGTCATGTCAATGACTAGGAACTAATTCCATTATAGGGCTTTCCATGTCAATTCACTTGAACCTTATTTTATGAGTTAATGCATGTTTATGGTTGTTCTTCTTATTGTTGATATTTACCCAATAGTTGCTTTGAATGCTTGGTAATTAATTGATCACTAATTATCATTATTTATATGATTTCTAATCAAACTTCGAAAGGAGGAGGTTGTGACTATGTTGTAAGTTGGGTAGACATAGGTCGGATTGGGGATGAAAATACCTCAATTACTTGTGTAGCGTTAATAGGGGTTTAAATACCTAAATTCACGCAAGGTGCGTGACGATTAACAAGGTTTTTGTTCTTAATCCTCCTATAGAGTCATCCTTATCACCGAAAGGTAGAAAGGAGCGCTACTGGGGTTGAGTGTTTATATAGCCTTAACGGGAGTATAAAACGAATTAGTAAACCTGCTAGCTCCAAAAGAAGAAGAACCATAATTCATTGCATTAATAAGTAATATAAGCGGATAGTTGAGGCGACTTGGAAGCCCTATTTCCATCACTACTGAAGTAAACACATAGTTATTTAGTATTTATAATTGTTAGTTATAATCAACAAACTCAAATATCGGTTACCAAATAGATAACAAAGAATAGATAATTGGTACTTGAACACTAATCCTTGAGGACGATATTTGGTCTTACCTAGACTATATTACTTGTCACGATAACGTGCACTTGCGTTAAAGTGTGTGCATTAAATCGCGCATCAAGTTTTTGGCGCCGTTTCCGGGGATTAGGCATAGTTCAATATCAATTTTATCTATTTTTAATTTTTAATTTGGTTTTTATTTTTTTTATTTTCTTTAAATTATTACGTTTTTTTTGTGGTAAAAATCAGGGTGCCGTGATCCGTTTGTTTGTTTTTGATCTGTTTCAGGCGCTCAGTTTATGCGAAGGAGAGGAGGAGCAGACACTCTTGTTCCCTTCAATCCAGAGATTGAGAAAACTTGTAAACAGAATAGAAAGAACCAGCGAATTGCAACCTTGATAGAGATGGACGGCGTTCAAAACAACAATATGCTGAGAGAGGGGTTAGGTGAAAATCAACCTAACCAAGGAATGCCTCGGCGAATACCAATGGATGTCGAGGAGAGAGTTCAAGTCCGGGAAGAAAGAAGCTTGGGAGACTACGTGCTGCCGAGGGTGAACGGAGCACAAACATGTATTAGGCTCCCAACAATAGGAGCAAACAACTTTGAGATAAAACCGGCGATTCTAAGCATGGTGCAGAACACGGTGCAGTTTGGAGGGTTACCATCAGAGGATCCACATATGCACATAGCTAATTTCTTGGAGCTGTGTGCAACATTCAGATATAACGGCGTTACTGATGATTTCGTCAGATTGAGGCTCTTTCCCTTCTCACTCAGGGACAGAGCAAAAGTATGGTTAAATTCCCTGCCAGCTGATTCGATTTTTACATGGCAAGAGCTGGCACAGAAATTTTTGGCAAAATTCTTCCCACCGTGCAAAGCAACGAAATTGAGAGGGGAGCTGAATAATTTCTACCAAGCAGATGGAGAGTCATTATACGAAGCTTGGGAGAGGTTCAAGGATTTGCAGAGAAAGTGCCCACACCACTGTATTGAGTTGTGGAACTTGGTCCACATCTTCTATAACGGACTGAGCGGAACAACCAGAACAATTATAGATGCAGCAGCAGGTGGGACCTTTATGAGGAAAACAACCCACGAAGCTCACGACTTATTAGAAGATATGGCCACCAACAACCATGTCACAGAAGATAGACCAATTAGTGGAAGGAGAACAGTGGGAGTACACGAGATAGATTCCATCATCGCCGAATGCCCAGTGGCCGCTTTTGATGAAACAATTGCAACAACATACGATGTCGTGAAATGCAGTGCAGATGCCTAAGAGCTGTGAAATATGTGATGGCCCACATACATTCGATAGATGTCCTTCAGCTGATCCTAATAATATGCCAATCGAGCAAGCAGAGTGTCAAGCCGTGGGTAACTATCAGAGGCCCCAGAACAACCCATACTCCAACACATACAATCCATGGTGGAGGAATCACCCAAATTTTTCATGGAGAGGAGACCAGGGGCAACTGAATCAATATAGAGGCCAGTACCAAAATCAACAGCACCAAAATCAGCAGCCATTTACTCAGGCCCCACCTTCTGATCAATTCAATGCACCTATTCAAAGAAAGTCGACGAGCCGAGAGAGCTTTGGCACTCACCAACGCCTGCACCAGCGATGTAAACTAGATCCTCGTTCAGAAACTTGGAAACACGAGTGGGTCAACTAGCAAAGCAATCGAACTGCAGGCCACAGGGTACACTGCCAAGCAACACAGAGATGAATCCGAGAGAACAATGTCAGCGAGATACAGAAGTGGTAAGCGATTGGGCAAATCACCTCACCGTAGTTGAACAAATGGCGAAATAGAAAGAGAAGATGGTTGAAGCTCGCCCAAGAGTAGAAAACTCCAGGAAGGAGTATACCGAGAAGATCCGTTCCCACAGAGATTGCAGAGAAGGCGGTTGATAAACAATTCTCCAAATTCGAGACGTTCGAAGATACATATCAACATACCCTTTATAGAGGCGTTGAGCAAATGCCTTCTTATTTTAAATTCATGAAGGAGATTTTGGGAAGAAGAAACTAGCGAGTATGAGATGGTGGCGCCGATCGAGGAGTGCAGGCCATCCTGCAGAAAGTTGCCCCTAAACTAAAAGACCTGCAGAGCTTTACATTGCCTTGCATAGCGGCAAGTGACATGCAATAGGCCCTACGTGATTTAGGGGCAAGCATAAATTTGATGCCTTTATCAGTATTTAAACGGTTGGAGCTAGGTGAGGCAAAACCAACCACGGTGAGCCTGCAACTAGCCGATAGAACAGTGGTGCACCCAAGGGGAAAGATTGAGGATGTGCTTGTTAAAGTAGGAAAATTCTTTTTTCCTGCGGACTTCCTCATTCTTGATATGGAAGAAGATGCAGAGATCCCCATCATACTGGGGAGACCATTCCTGGCGACAGGGAGAGCCCTGATCTATGTAGAAAAAGGAGAGCTGACGTTGAGGGTGGAGAAGGAAGAAATGGTGTTTAAAGTATTTAAACACATTATTGAGCCACCAATCATGAGCAACACCATCAAAACCCTCTGTGAGCCAGTGCAAGCCACACCAAGGGAAATAAGCCCACAAAAGCAGGTACGTGATGCCGAACCTCCGCCAAAGCAGGTATGTGTTCATGAACCTTCCCTTGAAAATAATTTTAAGAAGAGAACCAGAAGAAGAAAACGAAAAATGTGGAGAAAATGGATTAGTTATGGGGTTAATCCACCCCACACTTCTTGAGTTAAGGAACTTGCGTCCGGCTAAAAGACGTTAAAGACAACGCTACTTGGGAGGCAACCCAAAGTATTTTAATTTATTTTATTTTAATGTAGTTAGTTTTACTAAGAACAGTTTCACGGAGGTAGTATTTGTGTTGTGATTAACAGTGCGAAGCAACAAATTTGAGGGCGAAAATCGAAGAATGGCCGTGATTTCGAGAAAAATGGGTAGCCATGCGCGAGCAGGGCCGCGACGCCAAAAGAGCATAAAGACGCTGAAGTTTAAGCTCCGCGGCGCCCAGGAGCAGGGCCGCGACGCCAAAAATCCAGAAAAATTGTCAAGTCTAGCCGCGGCTTCGTAGCAGGCCGCGCCGAAATTCGAGAAGAAGTCAGCCATGGCGCTAAATGCAGGGTCGCACTGGCGAAAATCCAGAAATTAAAAGACGCCCAAAAACCCGATTTTCCCCAATTTCAAACCAAAACCTAACCCTTTTTCTCCACAAAACCCACGAAAATCCACACTTTACCCACAAATCCTCCATAAATTAAACCCAAACACAACCAAAACTCTTAAATTCCCTAAACCCTTAACCATCTCAACCAACAAAACTTCACCCCATTGCCTCAAATCACCGTTAGAAGCAAGAAAACCTTGAAGAATACCATAAAAAAATAATCCTTTTTCTTTTCTTGAGAGCTTTACTGTAGTCAAAGGAGGTAGTAGATTGGAGGAGTGTTGTATTGTTGAAGTTGTTGGGGTGTTGAAAAAATTGGTTTTGAAATTTAGAGGAAGAATATACAAGGAGGGTGTGGGTGTTGTGTAGAAGATTCTTAAGTGAAGTTTGGGGGTAATTGGGTGTTGTAGCTGTTGATTGGTGAGTGATAGGGTTGGTGAACAATGATTGACACTAAGGAAACGCTGCAAAAAGTGAATTAACCATGTCTGCCAGTAAGAGAAGAGCCTCCACATCCACCTCAGCCCCTCAATACGATAATACTAGGTTCATTAGCCAACAAGCTCATGAAGGATACAAAAAGCTTAAGATTAGCCCTTAATCACGAAAGGAATGGACTATCAAAGGGATTCGCTTGGGGGGGAGGATGTCTATGAGCCCATTCGGGCAATGATTGAGATGATGGGGTGGAAGAGATTTGTAAACCCGGAAAAGATAGCACCAATGAACACAGTGATGGTGCGTGAATTCTATGCTAACTTTCCGGAGAAGGTGGACAATAAATGCTTTGTGAGGGGAAGATATATGCCTGTGACGGCAGAAGCGATAAATGTGTTACTAAAAACAGCAGATGTTGAAGGAGGAGATGGTGATTGAAGTTACTTTAGAACATGGTCTAGAAGCACCACCAACATCGACTGGAATGCCATCGCAGACACAGTGAGCTACCCTGGGGCTGCATTTGATATTGCCAGAAATGGATCAAGAGGATGAGCAGTGTCGATTCAACAAGCGACCAAGTTGGTCGATCAGATTTCGTCGGTGCTTCTGATTCCATCAACGCACTTTACCAGAGTTCCAGAAGACAGGATCAAATTGATATATGAAATCATGACGGGGAAGACGATTGATGTGGGGAAGGAGATAGTGCAAAGTATTGAAGAAACCAGCAGGTTGGTAACAACAGGTGGGTTTGGACATGACTCACTTATCACTAGTTTATGCGCCATGAATGGGGTCCCAATCCTACCCATCGATACTCGTAGAGAAACCAACCACTCGTGTCATATGGGATAGTGCACTCCTTCCTGCACCCAAGTCCCCAGAAGAAGAAGAGCACCGACCACTAGCGGCAGCAGAGGCCGTCATGAACGAAGATGAGCCTGAAATAGAGGCTCAATATGCGGCAGGAAGCAACCACCAGCCACCCACAGAATCAGAACCTTCAGTGCCCATGATGGAGCAGTTACTCCAAAATCAGATAAGGATGATGCAAAGTTTGGACACGGTGATACAAGGACAACAAGAAACGAGGCAGCAAATTAATGAGATGAGCTCCTTGTTCAACCAGTGGTCCATGCACTATCCAATGCCACCGCCTCCGCCACAATTTTAAACCAAGTTTGTAAGTGTCTTTTCTTTTATTGTCTTTGAGTCTTGCACACATTGGGGACAATGTGTGATTTAAGTTTGGGGGGGGGGTGTCTTATTTGTGTCTTATTATTATAGTATGTTTGAGTTTTTTGATTGTTTTTTTGTATTTTTTAGTCATATTTTTTTTCTCTCTTTTGAGTCATAATTGTCTGTCAAAGATCATGCATGTTGTAGTTACTAGAAACACCTAGTGAAGTAAGGTGGAATAATGTAAAAAAATTAGAGCAACTATCTAAACACTTAGGTTAGATATGCCAAAAACTCATGAAATCTGTCTATATGGAGTTTTCTACTTGAATTGTGCATGATAAATGATTAAAACCTATGTGTTATGATTGCTTGCTATTTGAGGCGAAATAGTTAGGATATATGACTCAGGCATTTCTTTGTTAGCCAATTCTTACCACTTTTTTCTATCCCTGGCATTAAAAATATCCTTAGTCAGCCCCATTGAGCCTAAAAATTGAACTTTTTCTTTGACATCCTATATTCTCACACTTGTGCCATAAGTAAGAATGTGAAATAGTTGGAATAGAATGTGTTAAAAAAGAGACAAAAAGAGCAAACAAGATTTATGCACCCCAATAAAAAAGTTATAAGAAATAGGCAAAAGCCTAAGTCAAAGTCTTGTTATTATGATACACTTCACGCTCTCAAAACAAAAGAGGGGAAAGATAGATTTGAAGTGAAGGAAAGAATCAAAAGAAAAGGAAAACATTGAAAAGCTAAAGAGCTTATGGTACACAAAAATGAGCCTAAATGCCTATTTTTACCTACCCGTGCCTAAGCTTACATTACAACCCTTAAAAGTCCTGAAGATCTCTTAGATGCATATCCATGATTAGTGGAGAATAGCAAGTAAAAATGTCATAGGATTTGTGAAATTAACATGTTGACAGTCAATTTTGACCCGTTTTTCGCATATTTGTCGCAATTTCATCTGTTTTAGGACACTGCATTCTAATCATCATTTCTTGCATTTTTATCTTTATATTTTAAAATTAAGCGTTATGTTATGTTTCTATTATTACTACACCGTCGTTTATTTTAATAATATTTGCGTTTCTTTAAATAATTAATTGACATCCGGCTTTATTTTTAATTAGACATTAAACGTTTGTTAAATATCGTATTTTTTTATTATTATCGCATCGGCATTTACATTTTTATAATTTTGTATCTTGTTAAATAATTTTTCTTTTAAAAATTAAACCGCTTTACATTTTGTCAATCCGGTCCAGTACGGAACCCAATCCGAATCATTTCAATTCAACATCATTTCTATTTCATCCAAACACCCCCTTTATTCCCCCCCCCCCCCCCCATTTTAAATTTCAAACACCCTTTTATTTCCCCCCCCCCATTTTTAAATTTCAAACCCACTTTTCAATCCCAACTCCCCAAACATTATCCCCTTATTAAAAGGAGGGCCATATAAAGGAAGCGGCAACCCACGATCAAGAAAAAGGAGCAGCCCCAACGCTCGTAATTTTTAAAGCGGCGGACGCTCGTAAGATAAGGGCATCCGCCCATTTCTCCATTTAAACCAAAAGGAAAATATATCCTGTCCCATCTCTTTTGTCGCCGCCCATCGCCGCCCTTTGCCGCCCTTCGCCGGAGTTCTAAAAACTCCGGAGAACCCCCCTTTTGAAACACCCCGCACTTACCCTCGCCTCTCCACTCATCTCTCACCTGCTCCCGTCGACTCCACACCTCACGGCGAACCACCGCCATCTGCACTCTCCCGCCGCCACTATTCCAGTCGACACCCTCACCACTGCACACACACACATGCAACGACAACCCACCATCTCCGGCGAACACCTGCTCCCGTCGCCACCATCCCGTCGATCATCTGTTGGTTTGTATTTTAGGCGTTGCTCCGGTGAAAACCGCCAAGCAACGTCGCTTCCATTCCTCTGCTTTACCTTCTCCGCCGATTTGACCATCGGCGCGACACCACCGGCGATGTTGTTTGTTTCTGTTATTGCAACTATATTTTGCGTTTGTTGGATCGATTTTGATCGTTGGTAACTTGCACGAGTTTAAAAACTCCGCGAATCTTGTTGCTTTATTTCGATATATGATTTTTGATTTTTGTTGTGTCGCGAATTTAAAACTCGGCGACCTTTGTTCTCGATCGCATTTTTCGTGCATCGTTTGTTATCTCGGCTTAATGGGCTGATTTTATGTTTTTGAGGTATCTCAGGAGTTTTAAGACTCGTGACGTTTGAAAATTCCGTTGGGACTGTTTATTGACTTTCCCATTTATTCCGTGAACTTGGTTATTGGTTAGTTTAATAATCCTATTTCCTTTATGTGTTCTTATTAGTTTAATAAATGTTCAACTAAATTACTTTATTTCTAGTACTTTCTTATGTTATATGAGCTTGTCTAATTGCAATATGACTATAAATTTACTATCATGACTGTTAAGGAAAGCATGAAATATTTAGTTGTGTGGTTAATGAAACATAAGTCTGTTTAAGTTTGGGTTTGCTTGTATGTGTATATCAATTGATTAGTTAGCTTAAAAAATAAGTTTAAATCTTTGAGAAGTATGATTATAATCACTTGTTAAGGTAAATGATGGATCTTGATCTAAGGTTATTGTTCTAGGAAGAACTATGTTGGACTTAGTTGTGAAAATGGTTCGTTCATAGTAATATACCTGCTTAATACTCAGCGTGTTGAAATAAACTTATTTCCAATGTTTTCTTTTGTTTTAGCTAAATATTGTGTTGAGTTAGTATTTGTTGACAGTCAATTTTGACCCGTTTTTCGCATATTTGTCGCAATTTCATGTGTTTTAGGACACTGCATTTTAATCATCATTTTTTGCTTTTTTATCGTTATATTTTTAAAATTAAGCGTTATGTTATGTTTCTATTATTACTACACCGTCGTTTATTTTAATAATATTTGCGTTTCTTTAAATAATTAATTGACATCCGGCTTTATTTTTAATTAGACATTAAACGTTTGTTAAATATCGTATTTTTATCGCATCGGCATTTACATTTTTATAATTTTGTATCTTGTTAAATAATTTTTTCTTTTAAAAATTAAACCGCTTTACATTTTGTCAATCCGGTCAAAGATTTAACCCAATCCGAATCATTCCAATTCAACACCATTTCTATTTCATCCAAACACCCTTTTATTCCCCCCCCCCCCCCATTTTTAAATTCCAAACACCCCTTTATTTCCCCCCCATTTTTAAATTTCAAACCACTTTCATTTCCCCCCTAAATACCTTACCCCCCTTTTATTAAAAGAGGAGGGGGAGCCCACGAGAAGACACCCAGTACAACGTTCATTTTTTCTTTGAAGGGAGAAGCCACGTTCAGTTTACAAAAAAAAATAATAAAAAAAAAGACAAAGAGGGAGCCCAACGTTCAGAATTTTAAGGGGCAGCCCACGTTTTTTTTAAAAAAAAAAGAGAGTCCAGGTTCAGAATTAAAAGAAAAAAGGGCAACAGAGCTCATTTTGGATTTCAAAAAAACCAAAAGGGAGAACCCTTTCTCCCTCAGCTTCCCTTGCCGCCGCCTTTCGCCGGAGTTTTAGAACTCCGGCGAACCCCCTTTTAAACACCCCGCAGGTACACCTGTCCCCCCCGCTGCTGCCCTCTCTCCGTGGGTAACGTTGAGCCTTGTCGGATTTAAACTCCGGCGACGTTACAGTTTGCTTCTTCATTTTTGCTGCTATTATTGTTGTTTTCAGTTTGTTGTTTGTCCGATTTGCCATTGTTGTTGGACTGATTGCGTACTGTTATTTGTTGTTGGCGGACTGATTTGATTTCTTTTTGGTAATACGCCGGAGTTTTGAAACTCCGGCGATCTTGGTCGTCTCTGACGTTACTGTTCCGGCGAACTATGGCTGTTAAGGATTTGTTGCGTACTGTGTTGGGACTGATTTTTATTTATTTTAGTAATTTGGCCGGAGCTAAAAAACTCCGGCGAACTGGTTCGATGATATTGCGATGTTCGTAGGTTTGCTTCTATTTTGATTGGGCTGATTTTGCGCCATTTTAGTTATTTTGGCCGGAGTTTTAGGAACTCCGGCGACGTTTTGAAAGTTCCGGCGAACTGTCCTGCTCCTACTATTTTTCGGTGATGTTGTTGGCTACTGTTTTGCTATTTTCTGATTTCTTACATTGAACTAATTTTCGCTGGTTTTTGCTATGGTGGACTGTTTGTGGGTATGTTAGGCTGCTTTCTGGACTGGTTTTTGTGGGTTTTATCACTGTTATGATATTCTGATTTTCAGGATTAATTCTGGACAGTTTTGCCCCTTTATTTTTATTAAACTGATTTTTAAAGAACAAACGCTACACTTGGTATGTTATTTTATTTACTAATTTTTGAACAAGTTACTACACTTGGTATGTTATTTTATTTACTAATTTTTGAACAAGTTACTACACTTGGTATGTTATTTTATTTACTAATTTTTGAACAAGTTACTACACTTGGTATTTTACTGATTTTTGAACAAATTACTACACTTGATATTTTACTGATTTTGAACTTGATACTACACTGGCCAAAGAAGGATTTATCCGTCGATCTGGAGGCCTCCGTGGTAAGCGAGACGGAATATGTGGGCGAGGAGGAAAGTGAAAAAGATTAGACGAGAATGCATAGTATCGTTCACCGGGAGAAGTCGGCCATGTATGTAGCGATATTGGCTTCTCATGTCTTAGTATCCTTGACATAACACTAGCTGAGCCCACACTATATAAAAATATATCTTTTATATATATATATCTATATATATATATATATACATATACTGTGTTTGTTTGGTAATTTATTTATTATTTACTAACTCTTTTACTAAGTTTCTTTTGCAGGTACCCGGAGGCGCATCCCAAAGTTAAAGCCTGTGCATAAAATAGAATAAAAGCGAAATGTCGCTAATTTCTCTTCATTACATTTTTTATGATTGTTTACTTTTATTACTATCTTGTTAAATATATATTTATTTTAAATATTTGCATGCCTAGTTTAAATATCTTTTGATTAGTTTAATAATTAGAATACCCTTTAGAATTGCAAATTGCATGTTAGCACAATAATTTTAAACCTAGGTTTGAACGGACAACCGCAAGTTAGCGGATCCTTTAGGATGCCTAACCCCTTCCCTTTAGGATAATAAAGAACCCTTACCTAGAATCTCACATAGTTTCGCAGACCTTAAAAATGGAGATCATTCGTAGTATTTTATGCTACACTTTTAGTGTCCTAATTCACTATAATAATTAGGTGGCGACTCCTTTAAATACACATTTAGGAATCCAACCATGCGTAGCAGTAATCCCGTTTCCGACTCCGGTTGAAAATAGGGTGTCACGGTATTCTCATCTCTTCTTAAGTTATGACAATGTGTTAGTTATTGATATCCGGAGAAGAGGCAATATATTACTTAAAAAATATTGGAGTTGCTTTTGAGATCATACGTTGAGTTTGTGTGATCTGTTAATTACTGGTTGGAGCTCTTAAATTATTTCAAAAAATCAGATTTGCTTTTTGCCATAACTGGTAGCTTCTTCACGAATTACAATGTTTTTCCTTTTTTTTATTAAAATGAAGTTAGCCCTTTTATAGCCCAAGAAGCATAAACATGTCTGTATGATTACTGTGCTTTTTAATTTTTAAGTGTATGTCTCACTATGTCTGTATTTAGCTTCTTTCTATCTTGATAGAGAAAGTATGAATGTATGTTCTTTTGGAAATTTTCTTGCATTGATTTATTCTGCCGGTTGAAAGTCGAGACATGCTTTGGGTTTGGTTTAGCCTCCTCCGATAGCCTGTCATGCATGAGGTTCTAGAAACCTTTTGATCTTGATGCGACGTTGGAAATATGGATGGTGGTAACCCCCGTTGCTTTCTTGTCTTTCATAATTGAGGTTCTATTTGATTGCATAGTGTGCTAAGTTGTTGCTACGTCTTGATCTTAACCATTGCCACACCTTGAGGTAACTAACTGCTGCATTTTTAAAGGTTAAATATGCCACTCTCTTGAGACATGTTGGGATAGATAGTTGTTGCTACTTAGTTCTCGCTGAGAGCAACCATCGCTCTATATTGTTGTCGCCATGGCCGCCATCGCAGATTATTTGTCATTATTAACATTGTTGAGTTTCTTTGCATCATTTTTGCTTATCGCTGCCTTTCACCCATGGCTACCACCTCTTCACGTAAAGAATGGATGTTACACCAATCTAGTGGTGCGTATTGATGTCAACTACTTCTATGTCCTCGAAAATGGTTACTCTTGTTTTAAAGAAACATACACTACTATTAATTGGAAATAGTTCTCGCTATATATTTTCAGCGTGCATACTGATTGCTACACTCGTGATGAAACCGATTTGAGCAGATGCTACCTTGGTTTCATTGTGTTTTAATGCCATCACTGCATTTTAAGCCAAACATCTGTTGATTTACGGACTATTTATTTCTTGATTTTAGTCTTTTTAGCTACCGGTTTTGACCATTTTCGGATGGATTTAGTCTGGTTTTGGCTTTATGTCATGATTTCGATCATCTTTTGAATCGTTTTGGTCTAAAATCGGATCGTTTTGGCCCAAATATGGAATGCTTTGGCATTGAATTTGGGTCGCCCGCCTAAATCGGGACCGATTTTAGCCATGTTCTTTGGGCTGATTTTTGGCTATTGGGCTACGGATTCGCCATGTTTGTTATCGATTTTGGGCATTTCTTTGTCGCATTTTCAGCCCACTTTGCCGCATTTTCAGCCCATTTACTCTGCATTTTTAGCCTATTCACGCCATTGTTGATTGTTTATCGAGTTGATTTTACGATTTTTGGCATCCGCGAGTGAAAACTCCGTCATTACGAAGTTTCAGTGAGTTTGGGTTGTGTCGCACATCGCTTCTATCGTTTTGATCGTTGTTTGATCGATTTTGACGATTCTCGCCTTTTATTTATTTATTAAACCGATTTTTGAACATGATACTACATCGCCAAAGAAGGATTTATCCGTCGATCCGAGGCCTCCGTGGTAGCGAGACGGAATATGTGGGCGAGGAGGAAAGTGGAAAAGATTAGACGAGAATCATAGTATCGTTCACCGAGGCGAAGTCGGCCGCCAGTAGCGATATTGGCTTCTCATGTCTTAGTATCCTTGGCATAACACTAGCTGAGCCCACACTATATAAAAATATATCTTTTACAATATCTTTTATATATATATCTATATATATATATATATATATACACATACTGTGTTTGTTTGGTAATTTATTTATTATTTACTAACTCTTTTACTAAGTGTCTTTTGCAGGTACCCGGAGGCGCATCCCAAAGTTAAAGCATGTGCATAAAATAGAATAAAAGCGAAATGTCGCTAATTTCTCTTCATGGCATCTTTTATGATTATTTGTTTTTTATTACTATCTTGTTAAATATATATTTATTTTAAATATTTGCATGCCTAGTTTAAATATCTTTTGATTAGTTTAATAATTAGAAACCCTTTAGAATTGTAAATTGCATGTTAGCACAATAATTTTAAAACCTAAGTTTGAACGGACAACCGCAAGTTAGCGGATCCTTTAGGGCGCCTAACCCCTTCCCTTTAGGATAATAAAGAACCCTTACCTAGAATCTCACATAGCTTTCACAGACCTTTGAAATGGAGATCATTCGTAGTATTTTATGCTACATTTTCAGTGTCCTAATTCACTATAATAATTAGGTGGCGACTCCTTTAAATAGCATTTTTAGGAATCCAACCATGCGCAGCAGTAATCCCGTTTCCGACTCCGGTTGAAATAGGGTGTCACAGCATGGCGACTCCACTGAGGATTTTAGGTTCTTAACCACAACAAACATAGGTTAATTTATTGTGCTTTATTTTCTTTATTTTTGCCTAAATTGCTTCCTTTATGTTTTACACTTATTTGCTTTTATTATTTTGCCTAAATCTTGCTGCTCTACATATAAATATTTGCATATTGTCTTAACTGCTATTTGTTACCGCTTTCCTTAAAATGGCATTTCGTCCATATTTCTTCCTCTCTGGAAAATTCACACTATCACACACTACACGCGATGGTGTGCTTCGCGCACCCGCAAATTTCTTTCAAATACCCAAAATTTAGAAGAGTTAGCGCTTGCGCGGAGTTAGATCGGTTCGTCTGATCAACCGCGTAGCCTTCTCACTCGAGTGTCCGCTCGGGAACCTTGTGTCTAGTGAAGCCAAATATTAGAAACTTAAGATAAAGCTATACTACACTTTTTTTTAAGTCATGCATGCATTTATCTTAGGTGGGTTGATCTCTGGTATCGACGCCACAATTAGGAAAATACCAAAACTTGTCGACGGGTTTCGCAACCCAACGACCAACCGGCATACTATGTGTAGCGTGACGATGATAGACAAATCCAAGCCGAAACATGTCATGCCGAAATTGAAAAAAGTGCACCGTTATTTGGTCGCCATTTTCAACAAAACATTGCAGTTTAACGACTTGGACCTATTTATCATAATCTCGCATATTTGGCGTTTAGGCCCACCTCTGGCATTAAAAGAGGTCCCAAACATGCTAGGACGCGCATTTGATATCTATATAGTCTGCTTGCTATTATAATGTTTGTTGCTTTCAGCTATGTGCACTTTACTACATTATTTTGCTACTTCAACTTTGTGCATTCACTTAGTATTAATTACGAGTTATACTAGCTTGGTTTTTTGGGGCTGTGTTATTCCTTGCGTTATTAGCACGATACGCGAAAAACCCATATCTCAAACAACGATTTTCTCAAAATTTTGTCACACTTTGGAACTATGTGTGACCTGATTCCCACGGCGGGATACGTAGGCGGCCATTTCGGTCTCGGTCCCACCTTTTAAAAAATTCTAATTTTTTTTTCATCTCTTAAAAATTACTTTATTCTCCGTCACCGGCAAACTATGGTTTAAACTGGTGCCTTTGGCAAAATGCATAGGCGGCCATATCAGCTTTGGTTCAATCTTAAAAAAAAAAAAAAAAAAAAAAAAAAAAAAAAAACACGAAGTCTAATCGACGAACCCAACTTCAATAGGGATAGGCTCCTAGACTATGTATCTACTTGATCTCTATGGCGAGACACGTAGGTGGCCACATCGGACTCAGTCCAACTCTTTCTAAAATTTTTTGCCCTTGCTCTACCGGCTACAAAGCACACTCCATCCAATTTCTGCGATAGGATAGTAAAGGTTTTCCATATCAAATTCGGTCGCGTCCATTCGACATCCGCTTATGCCAAAACTGGGACATTTTAAGGATTCGCTGCAAGAAGAGGCAGTCAATACCGAATATCATATTATCGACTACGCTCTCGTAGACAAATACTTGAAGCCAGACATCGGTTATAAGTCCGAACAGATCGGGCATGCTAGTAGTCAGAGTTAAAGCTACAAAGTCCGCACAAATCAACAGCCCCTTTCAAATCTCACAAATTTTCTCTTGAGTACAGATAACATGGGCTGGAAATTTGACGACGTTGAAGGGATTTTCGTGCATGATTTCGGCTCGAGGCCACACTCTTATCCTCATTCATTCGTTTTTGCATATCTATAACACTAATTACTACATCTATCTTTAATTTTTGTAGGAAGTTTCACATAGCAGCTCAACCTGCAAAGTCATAATCGCACGCGTCTATCAAGGCGTCATTTGGCTCACAGGGCCATTCTCATCCGCATTTCTCAATCATTTTACAACTCTAATTATTTTATTCGGTTTATATTATACAAGTAACTTCATCATAGTAGCCTGACCTACCTGGTCGAAATCACTTTATTACATCCGCACAACGACGTCCCTTTTATTATGCCTACGGCGGCCGTCATCGGTTCATCTATGCAACGATGATCTCTGCATCACGTCTATGCAACGACGTCCCTTTTATTATGCCTATGCAACGGCTTCATCAACAGTTCATCTATGCAACGATGATCTCTGCATCACGTCTATGCAATGACGTCCCTTTTATTATGCCTATGCAACGGCGTCATCTCATCAAAGCCTATGCAACGGCTTCATCTGCATTTCGTCCATGCAACGACGAACATCTGCATTACGTCTATGCAACGACGTCATCTCATCAAAGCCTATGCAACGACTTCATCTGCATTTCGTCCATGCAACGACGAACATCCGCGTGCGTCTACGCAACGACGTCATCTCATCAAAGCCTATCTGGCCATTCGCATTTCGTCCGTGCAACGGCGAACATCTGCGCCTACATGCAACGACGTCATCTCATCAAAGCCTATGCAACGGCTTCATCTGCATTTCGTCCATGCAACGACGAACATCTGCATCACGTCTATGCAACGACGTCATCTCATCAGAGCCTACGCAACGACTTCATCTGCATTTCGTCCATGCAACGACGAGCATCCGCATCACATCTATGCAACGACGTCATCTCATCAAAGCCTATGCAACGGCTTCATCTGCATTTCGTCCATGCAACGACGAACATCTGCATCACGTCTATGCAACGACGTCATCTCATCAAAGCAGTTTCTTCGGATACATCTGCATTTCGTTCATGCAACGACGAACATCTGCATCACGTCTATGCAACGACGTCATCTCATCAAAGCCTATGCAACGGCTTCATCTGCATTTCGTCCATGCAACGACGAACATTTGCATCACGTCTATGCAACGACGTCATCTCATCAAAGCCTATGCAACGACGTCATCTCATCAAAGCCTATGCAACGGCTTCATCAACATTTCGTCCATGCAACGACGAATATCTGCATCACGTCTATGCAACGACGTCATCTCATCAAAGCCTATGCAACGACTTCATCTGTATTTCGTCCATGCAACGACGAACATCTGCATCACGTCTATGCAACGACGTCATCTCATCAAAGCCTACTGGCGGCTTATCAACATTTCGTCTACGCAACGGCGAACATCTGCGTCACGTCTACGCAACGACGTCTCATCAAAGCCTATGCACGGCCATTCGCATTTCGTCTATGCAACGATGAACATCTGCATCACGTCTATGCAACGACGTCATCTCATCAAAGCCTATGCAACGACTTCATCTGCATTTCGTTCATGCAACGACGAACATCGCATCGCGTCACGCCTGCACGACGGCGTCTCATCAAAGCCTATGCGGCTTTATTCGCATTTCGTCCATGCAACGGCGAACATATGCATCACGTCTACGCAACGGCGTCATCTCATCAAAGCCTATGCAACGGCCATGCATTTCGTCCGTGCAACGTTAACATCGTATCACGCCTACTGGCAACGACGTCATCTCATCTAAGCCTATGCAACGACTTCACCTATGTTTCTTCTATGCAACGACGAGCATCTGCATCGCGTCCATCAATGATGCCATCAACATTTACAAACACCACGTCTTTTTCAGCACCATATCACCTGCAACCCAGTGTCCATCGTAATTCGACACTGGGACATTTTTAAATCTGCATCAGCTTTACTTTTTACTTTAGCATCGCAACAATCCAGTGTCATCGTAATTCGACACTGGGACATTTTAAAAAATCTGCATCAGCTTTACTTTTTACTTTAGCATCGCAACAATCCAGTGTCATCGTAATTCGACACTGGGACATTTTAAAAAAAAATCTGCGTCAGCTTTACTTTTATTTTTCTAGCATTGCAGCAGCCCAGTGTCATCATGATTCGACACTTGGACATTTTTTAAATCAGCGTCAGCTTTGCTTTTTATTTTCGCATCGCAACAACCCAGTGTCATCATAATTTGACACTGGAAGAATTTTGGGTCTGCATCATCTCCACTTTTAAGTTCTAATTTATAAAACAGGACAAAATTGGCTACAAGTCAACATCTTTGTCCGAAGACTCTTCCATCATCTCCGTACAAAGAGGGACATGCTGTTGACAGTCAATTTTGACCCATTTTTGTATATTTCGTGCAATTTTAAGTATTTTCGCACACCGCATTTTAATCGTTATTTTGCATAATATTCTATGTTTATTTATTCACAAAATGACATTGCCTCTTTTTATGTTTAATTTAAGCATTATGTTTTGTCAATATTATGTTTCTATTATAATAATATTTTGCGTCTCTTTAAATAATTAATTGACATCCCGTTTTAATTTTAATTAGACGTTAAACATTTGTCTAAATATTGTATTTTATTATTATCGCATCGGCATTTGCATTTTTTATAATTTTGCATCTTTTTAAATAATTTTTCTTTTAAATAATTAACCCGCGTTGCATTTTGTCAAACCAGTCCAGTACGGAACTCAATCCGAATCATTCCAATCCAACACCATTTTTTATTTCATCCAAACACACCCTTTTATTTCCCCCTCATTTTTTAAATTTCAAACCCACTTTTCATTCCCCCCTAAAATACCAAACTCTAATTCTACCCCCTGTCGCGCCCTTTTCCGGCCGCGGCTTTATTTTCTAAACTCCTGCTCAAATAAAAGGTTAGAAAATAAATAACAAAGCTAAAAATATTTTAAAAGAATGCTAAAATTGCAAAGGGTGCTAAAGTTTAAAAGGGTGCTAAAATGCTAAAGGGTTGCTAGAATGCTAAGGGTTCGCGGAGTCGCCACCTAATTGATTGGGTGAATTAGGACACCTAAATGTTTAACTAGTTTGAAGTAAAACATTAACTCAATTTTAATGGTCTGCTAAACTTAATGAGATTCTGGGTAAGGGTTCTTTATTAATCTAGAGGGAAGGGGTTAGGCACCCTCTAAGATCCGCTAACTTGCGGTTGTCCTGCCAAACCTAGGGTAATTATTATATTAAGAGTGTAATGCATGTCTTGAAAAGTATTTAAGTAAAAATATGGGGAGTATTTTTTGCTAGCATAAAAATGTGAGATTTTGTTTTAAAATATATAAAGCTAGTTCTAGCTAAAATATTATTATGCGTAAAGATGATTTATGCATTTATGACGCGCCAGATAAGATACATGTGTTGTAATAATGCAAAATCTTATTATGACAAAATGTATACTTATAAAAATAAGATGTGAAATATCTATTATGCAAAGGCTAACAAAATAATTTTTAATTATGAATGTTAGTAAGGGTTTATGAAGAAATTCATTTATTATGCTAAGGATTTAATAGAGTGACACTTTAACTACGTGGATACTTAATGTCATTTAGTATGGCTTAGGCAATGTATAACTAGTCATAAGAATAACTAATTTAAGAAAAAGTGAATTTCTAGCGTCAGGCCCAAAGTTTAATTATTCTAAATGTGTTACTAATAGTGTAATGTTAGACAAATAATTACAACAAATAATAGGGGGGAGGATATGAATTAATAAGTGACTCGAGGAAACGGCGAGGCCATCTCGCCTATGGTTTTGGAGTTGGTGGTGCGGAGGTAAAGATGCACATAGATGTAGGTCCTTGTTTGTTGCATCTTGTGATGAGTCTCGTAATGAGATCGCTCGATGCGTTTTCATGTAAAACGAGAGAAGAAAAAGATTAGTATACACCCAAGTTGTAATTGATACAAATAATTAGGACGAGCACATATGTTCACTATATAAATATGTCACAATGACCCAAGAAAATAAAAGGGAAAATGGCCCAACGATCATTTGGGCCTGGATCTGACGATTAAGCGAAATGCGAAAAAGGGCCCAAAACATACAACCTAAATTATAGGTCAGGCAATTCAATAACTGCTGGCACAATCTGAAAACAGTCCGCACTTTGAAATCAATGGACTTAACAAACAAGGACAGGAAGACGTGCTTAGACAATGCCAACTTACATTTAAAACAGAGAAGGGCCACTGTAATATAGGTTTATTCGGCACAGGCACAGGGAAGCAATCAATTGGGAAATAGATCAATTTATAAAGCTTTGAATGCCAATTTAGACATATATGATCATGTTTAAACTGTTTTATTAACACCAATACATCAATTTCAGGCTCCTTACTAACATGGGTATTATGTAGACCAATTTAACAGATTACAATAGGAGACATTATATGCTGTCATAGACCTTTTTTAAGATTCAACAAAGTAGAGCTAAATATGCAGTCATGTTAACAGACATGCAGATCAGAAAGTAAGTAAACAAACATCCTGAGATGACATACACACAATATTTAAAGTATATGTGGTATACTTAGATGTATGCAAAGATATACAACCTTGATATGCACCTTGTATATATCTAAACTCCTACATTTTATGTATCTTTGAAACATATCATTGTAAGTTTAGTAAATCCGAGGGAAACAGGCCAGCACAAGCAGGTTAAACATTAATTAATATAATGGAAGATGGATGGATATCCCACATGATTCAAGGCAAACAATATTTAATCAACTATGCATAAAAACTGCACAAGCGGTGTGAGACATTTCTTGGCGTGATCCAAGTAAAACAAAGTCGAACCTAAATGGACTCCCTCAACATATCGAGACTTGAAATTAAATGAGACATAACTCAATAGGTTTCCAACTAAGCCTGCTAGAAAATATACTCACAAAAGACCATTGCTTGACTGATTACATCTAAGTCTAAATCCTAGCACTATCTGACTCAAACCAGTAGCCAAACCAGTGATCATACTGGTATAAAACGAATAGCTATCATTCATATATGGTTGGACAGATTATGAACTTTATTATCCAGAAATGATGAGTTTAAAACATCTCTTAACTAAACAGTCGACCAAACAATACTTATAACCAGTTTCGACATACTAAACTAACTCGTAGAGAACTTAATCACCAGTACCATAATATATTTAATAGACGACGAAACAAAATAAACAGGAAACAATGTCAACTAACTAGCCAAATCAGATATACAAATATAGAACCCATATCAAACACACAATAATAACAAAACGAAAGGATAATGTGTTTACCTTCTCCGGACAGCGACCCGGGGCAGCGTATCAAGTCGTCGGAGCCACTCGACGGGTTTTGGGCTTTGCGATGCGAAACAGAGGGGAAGGTTTTGCTTGCTGATTTGTGGCTGGAATTGAAGTAAGGGGGATTCGAATTACCTATTGCGATGCTAGTGGCCTAGGTACGGGCCCCCCTAATTCCCGATGCCTGTCGATTCTCCTCGACTGAGCTCTGTCCTCTGAGTTGTTGACTGCTGTTATTGGACTCCTCTGAGTTGTTGACTGCTGCTATTGGACTCCTCTGAGTTATTGATTGTTGCTATTGGACTCCTCTGAACCCTTCCCTACTCTGTGTTCGACTGATGCCCTCAATCGATGTTCTCCCCGATATGCTCTTGCCCTGCCTCTGTGTTCGACTGCATGTCCCTTTTATAGCCCAATTCTAGGTTCTAATATTGGTAGGTAAATAAAGGCTGATTGAGTGATTCAGTAAGAGAATCCCCCCTGATTTCGTGCTGATTCTTACTGGGATTCGCTTATTCGTTTTAGGTAAGATTTTGTGTATGATTTGGTTAAGGAAAGAAATCGTTCGAGAAGGTGCATGGGTAAGGAAAGCTGGCTAGGGTGCGTGGGGAAAGGGAAGCCCGGATTCTCCGGCGAGAAATCCGGGCGGCGACGAATGAGGTTTTCTAGGGTTTCGTTATTTTCAAAGGGGGCTGAACGATGGGGAGGTGTCGAAGATGATATGGGAAAAGGGCTGGGGGAATAAAGGCTGGTGAGTTGGGCTTGCGGGTGGGCTGTGCGGGTGTGGGCTAGCGGGTTAGGCTGAGTGGGCTGCGTTGGGCGTGGGTAATTGGGCTGGGTAGTGTTATAATTATTTAGGGTATTAGATTAGTTAAGTTATTTAATTAGTTGGAGTTAGTTTTAAAGTATTAGGTATTTAATTTTAGGCTTTTAATTAGTTAATTAAATTAATAAATTGTGCTCAAATTATTTAGGTGCTTTATTAGACTTATTATAAAAATAAAATGGGCGTGCTATTTATTAAGTGCTTTATTAAAATTATTACAAGAATAAAACGGACGTACTATTTAATTAATGCTTAATGCGGCGCTATTATTTAAAAACTTATTATTATGCAATATTGCGAAGTTAAATTAGATTATTTAAATGCTAAATGCAAGTATGATTTTTTTTTTTTAAGAATTGTTTTTAAAACTTTTTTTTTTTTTTTATAAATGCGACGCTATTAAAATGCATGTATTAGATTAAGATTGATTTTAAATTATAAATGACTATGACATTCTCTTGCGTATTAATAAATGCGGTTATGCTACTTGACACGACGTCATTGCTAAATTATTTATTTTATGCATTTATTAATTATTTAAGAATTACGACAAAGCTTAAAGTTAATAAATGCGGGCGCGGGACTCTAAGTGCTTAAAACTCTACGTAAGGCGCGACGCCATTATTAAATTAATTATTTATGCCTGTTTTTATGTTTTATCGCTGCATTTTACTATAAAAATCATAAAAATTATTTTACAAAATTAGTCTAATTTTATGGTTAATGGCTGGACGGGAGAGTCAAAATTGGGTGTCAACACCCCCTATTTATTAAACATTACCCCATTAGGAGGGGGGGCAGGGCAGCCCACGATAACATTCACAGCCCACAACGCTCAGCACAAAAAAAAGAAAGGCATCAACCCATTTCTCATTTTTAAAAAGAAAAACCCATCTTCTCCTCTCCTCTCCTGCTCCCGTCGCCGCCGTCGCCTTTCGCCGGAGCTCCAAGCTCCGGCGAACCCTCCTTTCAAAACACCCCTACCGTCGCCGCACTGCCCACCCCTGTTTTGCGCTCAAACCACTGGAGGCGTCGCTCCGGTGATAGCCGTTGAAGTGACGCCACCGCTGCCTGTTAGCTTTTTGTGTTGTTGAAACTTGCCGGAGTTTGAACTCCGGCGACTTGATTTGTTTCTCTTTCGTTGCTATTATACATATTGTGGTTTGGTTGGACTGATTTGGAAATTTTGTATCTCGCCGGAATTTTAAACCCCGGCGACCCCTGTTGGTTTAATTTTTTGGTTTCTGTTGTTGGTTGTCGGACTGATTTCTGGAGTTTTGGTATTTGGCCGGAGTTTGCAAAACTCCGGCTATGTTCGTCGGTTTGCTTCTGTTTTGTTGGGCTGATTTCGCACCATTTTAGTATTATGGCCGGAGTTTTAAGACTCCGGCGACGTTGGTTGTTTCCATCGTTCGAGCCACGGCTAACGTGGTTTTGCTCTTTTCCTACCGTTCTGCGCACTCGGTGACCATTGTTTCGCCATGGTTGTCCATTTTATAACGCTTTTGCTATTGTTCGTTTGGGTATTATTGTTGGCTTTAGTCGACACTTGACACTTGTTGGCTTCGTTGTATCTGTCATCGCTTGTTGTCGGTGATTTTCAGCGATGTTGTTATTTTTGATTGTCTTTGGACTGATTTTTGCTATGGTGGAATTTGTTTGTGGGTATGTTAGGTGCTTTACTGGTTTTGTGGGTTTTATCATCATTATGATATTCGATTTTCGGGATTAATGCAGACGCTTTGCCCCTTTATTTTTATTAAACTGATTTTTAAAGAACAAACGCTACAGTTGGTATTTTATTTTATTTACTGATTTTTGAACAAGTTACTACACTTGGTATTTTTCCTGATTTTTGAACAAGTTACTACACTTGATATTTTCGATTTTGAACTTGATACTCTGTTTGGCCAAAGAAGGATTTATCCGTCGATCTGGAGGCCTCCATGGTAAGCGAGACGGAATATGTGGGCGAGGAGGAAAGTGAAAAGATTAGACGAGAATGCATAGTATCGTTCACCGGGAGGCGAGTCGACCGCCGCCGTGGCGATATTTGCTTCTCATGTCTTAGTATCCTTGGCATAACACTAGCTGAGCCCACACTATATAAAAATATATCTTTCACAATATCTTCTATATATATATCTATATATATATATGCATACATTGTGTTTGTTTTGTAATTTATTTATTATTTACTAACTCTTCTACTAAGTGTCTTTTGCAAGTACCCGGAGACGCACCCCAAAGCCAAATCATTCGCATAAAATGAAATAAAAGAGAAAAGTCGCTAATTTCTCTTCATTACATTTTTATGATTGCTTACTTTTTATTACTATCTTGTTAAATATATATTTATTTTAAATATTTGCATGTCTAGTTTAAATACCTTTTTGATTAGTTTAATAATTAGAACACTTTTAGAATTGTAAATTGCATGTTAGCACAATAATTTTAAAACCTGAGTTTGAACGGATAACCGCAAGTTAGCGGATCCTTTAGGATGTCTAACCCCTTCCCTTTAGGATAATAAAGAACCCTTACCTAGAATCTCACATAGCTTTCACAGACCTTTAAAATGGAGATCATTCGTAGTATTTTATGCTACATTTTAGTGTCCTAATTCACTATAATAATTAGGTGGCGACTCCTTTAAATAGC
Source organism: Przewalskia tangutica (assembly GCA_029844215.1). Taxonomy (NCBI): domain Eukaryota; kingdom Viridiplantae; phylum Streptophyta; class Magnoliopsida; order Solanales; family Solanaceae; genus Przewalskia; species Przewalskia tangutica. The sequence continues at coordinate 13,009,414 of CM056731.1, read as the reverse complement.
ATTTTTAGGAATCCAACCATGCGCAGCAGTAATCCCGTTTCCGACTCCGGTTGAAATAGGGTGTCACATAACATACATGATTCAGTATTTTGACTTCCATTAAGCATGATAAAAATTAATTTGCGAAATATCTAGCTTAATGTGTTTAGAGTGCTAAAATTTCATGCTAAATGTTTCTGCATATTATTCTGCTAATCTTCATGTCTTTCTAAGTGACACCAATGCAGCAAAGTGATCAATGTCATTGAGTCTTTTATTTTTCTTTTCCTTGAGTCTTTATTTCTTTCTTTTGATCTTTGCTCGAGGGCGAGCAAAGGTTAAGTTTGGGGGTATTTGATCGGTGTATTTTATATACATTTTTTGAGTCGTTTTTAGTTAGTCTTTTGTCCATTTTTTGTACAAATACGTGTCGTCTTAGGATAGATTTTCTTTCTTTTGAGTCAAATTGGTTAAAATGGCTATTTGGCGGAAAAGAAGCTAAAAGAGGGCAACAGTGGAGGTTCCAGAGCTTAAAAGACGAGAAAGTGGCGAACCAGGCACGGACACGGGCGGCGCGCGCGCCTCCGGCCAGCAGGGCGGTGCCCGGCGCCAATGATCGAGACTGCGAAGTTGCGGCGCTGGCTCTGACAGCGAGTGCGGCGCGGCGCCTAATAACCAGAACAACGCAGAAATTCCGGCGCCGCGGCGCCGATAGCAGGGTCGCGGCGCCGACGCGGGAAAAATCAGGTTTTTGACGAATTATGGGCCAGACCTGAAGGGAAAACCTTAAGTGCGGTTTGGAGGCTATAAAAAGAGAACCCTAGGCAGTTTTCAAGGGTTCCCTTTCTTGCACAAACACAAGACTTCTTGGAGTTGAAGATTGGAGACCATTACTTAGTAATTTCTTTTCTTTCTTTTACTTTATTTCAGTTTTTATGTTGGATATTGAATTAGTTCTTGTCATGTCAATGGCTAGAAACTAATTCCATTATAGGGCTTTCCATGTCAATTCACTTGAACCTTATTTTATGAGTTAATGATGCATGTTTATAGTTGTTCTTCTTATTGTTGAGATTTACCCAATAGTTATTTTGAATGCTTGGTAATTAATTGATCACTAATTATCATTATTTATATGATTTCTAATCAAACTTCGAAAGGAGGAGGTTGTGACTATGTTGTAAGTTGGGTAGACATAGGTCGGATTGGGGATGAAAATACCTCAATTACTTGTGTAGCGTTAATAGAGGTTTAAATACCTAAATTCACGCAAGGTGCGTGACGATTAACAATGTTTTTGTTCTTAATCCTCCTATAGAGTCATCCTTATCACCGAAAGGTAGAAAGGAGCGCTACTGGGGTTGAGTGTTTATATAGCCTTAACGGGAGTATAAAACGAATTAGTAAACCTGCTAGCTCCAAAAGAAGAAGAACTATAATTCATTGCATTAATAAGTAATATAAGCGGATAGTTGAGGCGACTTGGAAGCCCTATTTCCATCACTACTGAAGTAAACACATAGTTATTTAGTATTTATAATTGTTAGTTATAATCAACAAACTCAAATATCGGTTACCAAATAGATAACAAAGAATAGATAATTGGTACTTGAACACTAATCCTTGAGGACGATATTACTTGTCACGATAGCGTGCACTTGCGTTAAAGTGTGTGCATTAAATCGCGCATCAATCACTAAAGCAAATAAGAATGGGTTAAGAGCTGATCCATAGTGCAGCCACATTATCACTGTAAAATACTTTGAGTCTCCTCCTACTATCCGTACCTTAATCTTAGCTCCATCATATATATACTTGATCGCCCTAGTGTACGCAATATGTACACCTCTAACCTCCAAACATCTCCATATAACCTCCATAAGGACTTTGTCGTATGCCTTCTCGAGGTAGATGAAAATCATATGTAAGTCTCTCGTCCTCTCCATTTACTGCTCCACCAACCTACTAATAAGATGAATGACTTCAGTAGTTAAACTCCCCAACATGAATTCAAACTGGTTCTCAGAAATAGACACGTCTCTCCTCACCCTCATCTCCACGGCACTTTCCCAAACTTTCATAGTGTGGCTCAGCAGCTTGATACCCATATAGTTGTTGCAACTCTAGATATCATATTTGTTTTTGTACAAGGGAATCATTATACTCCACCTCCATTCTTCGGGCATTCTTGTCGTCTTAAAAATAATGTTAAACAACTCAACCAGCCATTCTAAATTTGTCGTGCTTGCGCTCTTCCAAAATTCAATTGGGATCTCATCAGGCCCGATCGCTCATCCCCTGTGCATTCTGTGAACAACACCCTTAACCTCATCAACCTTAATCCTTCTACAATACCCAAAATCTCGATACCTACCAGAATGCTCCAGATCTCCCAACATAATGTCTTCATCTCTTTTTTCGTTTAAGAGTTTATGGAAGTAAAACTACCACCTTCGCCTAATATGTGTTTCCTCCACTAGTACTTTGTCGTCCTTGTCCTTGATTCACCTCACGTAATTCAAGTCATGGGCCCTCCTCTCCATTTCCTTGGTTAGTCTGTACAACTTCTTATACCCGTCTTTCTCCTATAATTCCATATATAGGCGTTCAAACGTCGCCATTTTTGCCTTCGTAGTCGCTAGATTTGCCTCCTTCCTCGCCATCTTATATAGTTCACTATTCGTCCACTTCTCCACTTCATCATTGCTTTATACCAATTTCACATATGCTACTTTCTTCGCTTCCACCTTCTCTTGAACTTTACCATTCCATCACCAGTGCCCTCGATGCCCACCATAGTTACCCCGCGAGGCCTCTAGCACTTCTCTAGCTACCTCTCGAATGCAACTGGACGTCCTATCCCATATATCGGTCGCATCCCCACTACTCCCCAAGCCCTTTTGGACATCAACCTCTCCCCCATCACCTTTGCACTAGCCATGGTCAAACTCCCCCATTTGATTATTAACATGTCATTCACAACTCTCTTCTTCTTCTCCATCCTGATCTCCAAATCCATCACCAAAAGCTTATGTCGGGTTGTAAGATCCTCCTTCGAAATAACATTGCAGTATTTACAAAGACCTTTGTCAATCTTCCTAAGGAGCAAAAAGTCTAACTGAGTATTAGCCACCGAACTACGAAAAGTCACCAAGTGTTCCTCCTTCTTCAGAAACCTCAAATTGGCTATCACCATCCCACATGCTCTAGCGAACTCCAAAAGTGGGACGTCTCCCCCGTTTCTGTCCCAAGTCCAAATCCTCCGGGTGTCCTTTTAACTATTTGTTCAATAAATTTTTAATACCACAACTCATACAACACACATATCGAAAGAATTATTCAGATGGTGTCATGTATAGCAGGACGCATGATTAAATCTCAAAGCGTTACAAATTGATGTTATTTAATTTTTTTGGCACTTTTTATAAATGGATTTACCAATTGAAATACAAAATATGTCATTCAATTATGCAACTTAGTGGAACTTCAATAATCGAAGGATTTAAGACATTTCACTTTAAGTATTGTGTTACCATTTTGCCTTTGAGCTTCCATCTTTTAGGTTGTGTTTGGTACGAATGAAATTGGGGGCGAGGTTGGGGGTTGGTGACGTTTGGGATTAACTGTCACTTATGAAATTTATTTTTTCTATCACATTAGGAAAGTCATTTTCTTTATTATTATTTTTTTAGAAAATTTGTTTTTCATAATATTTTGACTAATAAAAAATGAGAAACTTGGAAAATAAAATGTTTTCCTCCATGCATATACACTCTTAACTTAAATGGAGGCTCGCATCTGGAGTCTTGTTCGATAAAAAGGTGTCACCAAAACTTAAATGTGAGTTCTATAGGGTGATGATTAGACCGACTATATTGTATGGGGCGGAGTGTTGGTCAGTCAAGACTTCGCACACCTAAAAGATAAAAATTGCGGAGATAAGGATGTTGAGATGGATGTGTGGGCATACAAGGAGGGATATGATTAGAAATGATGATATCAGGGACACAGTGGGAGTGACCTCTATGCGGAAAGCGAGGTTGAGATGGTTCGGGCATGTGCAGAGGAGAGACACAAATGCCCCAGTGCGGAGGTGTGAGAGGTTGACTATAGACGGGTTCAAGAGGGGTAGAGGTAGGCCGGAGAAGTATTGGGGAGAGGTGATTAGACGGGATATGACACAAGTGCAACTTACCGAGGACATGACCTTAGATAGGAGGTTGTGGAGGACACTAATTAGGGTAGAAGAGTAGTAGGTAGTCGAGTGTAGCCCTACTTACGCTTACAAACTGATAGTTGTAGTGTTATTATTGAAGGTTCACTTAGACTATCATATTAGTATGCACAGTAGTACTTTATAGTAGCGTTTGATTTCTACTGTTATGTGTTCTTTAATGTACTTTATTTATCTTATGTACCTGCATTAGTTAGTGTTTCTTTTTCAGAATGCGCTAGCATTGCTTATTTTCTTGTTTTGCTTGTGCTTATGCTTATACTTTGTCTTGAGCCGATGATCTTTCGGAAACAGCCGCTCTACCTATCAAGGTAGAAGTAATGTCTGTTTACAATCTACCCTCCTTAGATATCACATTGTGGACTTCACTGGATATATTGTTGTTGTAGATACACTCTTAACTTAAAACATTTTATTTGCCGATGGTTTAGAATAAATATACTATTTTCGTTATTATAACTTAACCCATTTTATAGAACGATTTTGTCTACTTACGCTTTGCCTGCTCCACCTTCTTTTTAGCTTTTCTTTTTTCATCACTTTCGTTAATACATTTGGTTGTACTATTTCGTCCGTCTCAAATTATTTGTCGCTTTTTTAGTTTATACGACTTCTAAAAAATATTAATTATGAGAATTATTTAACCTACTTTATCCTTATTTTTATCTAAATTATAATCTCTTCATTAAATATTTACTCTATTTATGTGTCATCTTCATTAATGACAAAGGGTAAAATGGAGAAAAAAATAATTAATTATGTCTTAAACTTCTAAAATAACAAATAATTTGAGATAATTATTTTTAGTAACTACGAAAAATAATTTGAGACGGAGGGAGTATATAATTTCACATAATTATTACATGTTTTGCTTGCTCTACCATTTTATTTTATCGGTGGCGGACCAAGTGGAATTGGGATGGGCTGGCCTGGACTCGGCCTGAATCGAGAGAGGCTGGCCTGGGGCGGGCCAAGAGAGACCGGACGAGCGGGACGATACCGTGTCCCATCCCGATACCGGTCCCGATGGGCAGTGGGTCGGGTCGGGTCGGGGCGGGACGAGGTCGGGGCGGGACATATATCTATATATTTTTTTAAAATTCCACTAAATTAAAAATACTAACAAAGTAACATATAGTGATAGTCATATACTCATATATATATTTATAAACTAAATAATTGAACAAAGACAAGAAGAGTGTAAAAAAAACATCTCAAGACTGTTTTTGTGTTTCTTATATTATTAATTATTTCATTGAAATATACAAGATTCAGAATTACAACATTGTAGTGTACTGTTGTTGAAAAAAAATTGCAAAAATATAGAAAAGAAAATACTAAAAATGCAATGAAATAAAATAATAAATTACCAATTTGAAAATACTTTTTCTAGTTTCTTTATAATTTCGTGTGGTTCTTCGGTTGGAATTGGTATATCTTGGTCAAATTGTTCCACGTCGCTACTCATGCCTTCAGATAAGATGTCGTTGTAGTTTTCGTCTTCTTCTTCGCTAATCTCTGGGTGACCGCACCTTCTTCGCTCCGCTCGTATCCAATCTCTGAATAGTACCGCCATCTCCAAGCTGTCTCCGGCTAATGAGTGTTTCTGTTCTCCTATTTGAAATCTGCCGGCAGAAAAAAGCGCTTTCAGAAGCGATTGATGACGCTTGAATGTTCAAAACATCTCGGGCCATCATTAAAAGTGTCGGAAATGTCTTCTCATTCTACATCCAATATTTCAGCAAGTCTTCATTTCCGTCTTGATTGACTACTGCTTGGTAAGGTAAAGTGCCATGCAAAACAAAAACATCGAACTCGCTAATTTGGTTAGCAGTGTTACCACCGCACATTCTATTTATGAGGCTTTCAATACTGTCCGCAGAAACATCATGTTTTTTAGAGGTTGTGTTGAAGTAAAATAAGATGGTACGAAAGCCGGTTGGTTACTAGCACTTTCTTGCTGCTAATGCCGATATACTTTTTTGCATTCATCTTCTACGTTATCCAACATTTCTTCTAACGTTTGTTCAATAGGTGGCTCAACATTTAAATTTTTGGGAGTTGGAGGTGGTAGTACGTCCATACAGTTATAAATATTTTCAATAAGACTTTTACAACTATCTACTTTAATAGTCGGGTTTAATACAACACCAACAATATAAATAGGGGGAATAGGAATAAGATATTTCTTTAATTTCATAAACATTTTTTAATAGCTGCGTTATAAGCATGTTTTTTCATATATTCTTTAAGCAGTAAAAATATTATAGCTATATAAAACAACATAGTTGAAATAGTAGGATAATATAAAGTAGAAAATTATTTTGTTGCTCGTTGAAAATTCTCTAGAAATACAATAAATTCTCTAATTTTATCCCAATCATTATTCACAATCATATCAGTTGAATTTTGATTATGAGCGTTAAAAAATAAAGTGAGATTTTCTATAATCATAAGCAACAACTAGTTGGTCATATAAAGAATTTCACCTAGTGGGTACTTCTTCGGAAATTTTTCTGTAAGATGGTCCACAATCGTGACAAGTTTTTTTATATTCTTTTCTCTGTTGGATTCTATTATTTTTAAAAATAAAGTTTATAGCAAATTGTATTTTTTCAAGAATATCTTGAAAAAGTGAAAGACCATCCTTTACAACTAAGTTATAAATATGACACACATTTGATATGAAAATATTTTGAAAAAGACGAGTTAAAACTTTTTTTAAAACATAAATAGGAGAATTGTTAGAAGATGCATTATCTAATGTAATACTCATAACTTTATCAGTTATTCCGTAATAATCGCAGACTAAATAAATATTTTCTGAAATAAACCGATTATTGCCTACTATCTATATATCTATACGCTAAAATACGTTTTTGCATAGACCATTTATAATCTATCCAATGACAGTTTACCGTTAAATAATCATGGTCGTTAGTATTACGATCTATATCAGAAGTTAGAGCGACTTTGCCATTAAAATGATATAATGCATAACGTAAATATTGTTGATATTCATGTGCAAATTTAAATACATCTCTTTTAACAGTTAATCTAGGAAAACATTTATAAGCAGGATTATACATATCTCTAATATAATGAATAAAACCAGGAGATTCAGGAAATGAAAAAGACAAACCCTCCACAATAACTAATTTTGTTAGTGCTTCTCTATCTTTATGTTTATCGTATTTAAGGCCAACTTCCCATCATAGGGTTAATTTGACCCTGTACTTTGTCCGGGACAGTATGTGAACCTTGTCCCGATTGAGAGGGCGCTTTCTCACCATCTTTTTCAATAATGTATTGTGCATGCAAGACTTTGTGTTTTTGCAGTAGGTGTCTTCCTAAACCCCCCGTCCCACCATGACCTTGTCCAGTTTTAAAAGTATAAACAACTTTATAAGTTTTACATATAGCTACTTGATTTGGTACGTCCCTATGAAAATATTTCCATACAACTGATTTTAATGGTCAGTTTGCCGGACCTCGTCTCATACTAGGGGGACTATGAGGCATTTCACTAGTGGGTGTATCATCATCTACATTAGTGGGTGTATCATCATCTAGAGTGACATCTAAATCAAAGTCTTCTTCATTTTGAGAAAATACATGGTCTTCTAGATCATATGGTATTTCAGAAAACTGTTCAGGATCAATAAAACCATCTTGTCTAGGAGTAGGATTAGGAATACTAGAAGAAGTACCCTTGCCCTTGTTACTCGCCCTACTAGAAGAAGCCTGAGTCTTACCCTTACCTATGCCCAAAACACTTCTTGTCAAAATTAAATGTGTTAAATGAAATAAAGAAACAAAATAATAATTAAATGAGAGAACGAATGTAACAAACGTCGACGTAGAGTCGACGTGTAATCGAGAGGTTGAAAATTGAAACTTTGCTCGATAGATAATCCTCAAGCTAGTTGCCAACTTAACTCCCAATTTCCAAATTAATAAATAGATTGAATATGTAGTAAACAATGTTGTATAGATAATAGAGATTGATTGATTGAGATATTAGAAATTGTAGGAAGATTTGTGAAAATAATAAGAAGAGAAAATGAGGTATTTATAGTTGAAAAATTGGGTTAAAGTGTAAATATAATAACTTTGAGATTAAAAATAAATATAAAGGGAGTAGGGGGTTGGGGGAGGCGGGAAATGGCCGTTGCCAAACGGCCAAAATGTAAAATGACCGTTATTGCAACGGTTATTTTTGCAATTGGCTGGGTTTCGGGCGGGACCGGGACGAGACGCGGGACGTGTCGGGTCATATCGGGACCGGACCAAAGTGACCATACCATGTCCCGTCCCGGTTCGAGCCCGATCCCGCTAATTTTTTTTTTTTTTTTAATAATTCGGGGTCGGGTCGGGACGGGACCGGGCCAGCCCACTGGCCGGCCCTACTTTTTATCACTTTCCACTGCAATCATTTTCCTTTCTTTTTTTCTTTTTCGTTTTCTGGTACATAGTACATACATTTCCTATGTAGAGTATTTAATTGCTTCACTCATGCTCTTGGCTTTTAGTGGTTTCCTTTTTACAACTTTAGTCCTTTAACTTTGAAAAAGCCATATTCTGAGACTAAGATTTCCTTTTAATCAAAGGAAATAATAGACGTGAGTGATTTGATATGTCTTTTTTGTTATGCTTTTCAATGATCATTTACAACTGTTTGCTACGATATATAGAGGTACCTTAGACGAAGTTTAATTTTCAAACTTTATGCTTTTCTCCCATTATGCAAACATAAGTTGTAAGACATTATTGTATGATATATGGTCTAGTATTAAAGACTAGTCAAATTCTCCTTTTTAAGTGTATTTAAATTGTTTTTTTAAATCGAGCATTATCTTATCTCTTTCATATGAAGTGGAGTATTATTGTTCTCTTGACTCATAGCTAGTATATCAATGTGGCTGTCGATACGGAAAAAAACTTACACAAGTCAGATTGTATTAAATTATATAAATTTACTATACTTAATTATACGAGGTGGATGGGGCTTTATAGTATGAGTTCATTAAACCTAGATTTTTTCACATAGAGAAATATTTATTTTTAAGTAAATATATCAATAAATATTAAATTTGAATCCATAATCTCAAAACTGCAAGAAGTTCAAGTTGACATTATCAAGTTTAAATTTTAAATTCGCCTTTGTAAGTGATAAAAGGTTTTTACTTAAAAAAAATGTGTCATATATTAATTAATAGCGTGAATAACTTTTCTTTTATTCAAACATTAGGATCACCCTTGGCCAAGCAGGCATCACCCACTTTGTTGGACATCTCATTCTCGAGCACCTTATTGATGGGCTATCTACGCTCCCTGTCCGTTATACAGGCCTATTTAAGAAAAATAAGTTGGGCTAAGCTAACATATCCGCAAGAAATTGCGTGGATTGTCCTCGTACGGACTGGTCTTTAATTTTCCCCCTCAATTCGGTGGTCTTTAATTTTTACATATACTTTTCATTTAATGAAAATTTCTGAGCTAAAGTATCCTTTATTCGCTGGTCTACTAAATCAGAGATTCTGGTTCGAATCCCAGCAGAGGCAAAAAAAGAAAAATCCGCAAGATAAATTTTCATAGAAATTATGCCTATTCGACCAAAGTTATATGAAAACTATGCCCCTTGAGGCATAATTTTTATGTAACTAGCCGGACAAGGCATTGGTACCACTGCCGATGCGTGAAACTACCAGAGTTCGCCGGAAAATGAAAAACGACGGCTAGGGTTTCGGTGTTTTGCGATCTAGTCGTCGGAGGTGTAGGGGATGAATCGAGGGACGTGGGAGGTATAGAAATGACGGAAAGGAGCAGGCGGTGCTAATGACACCACCACCCACCGTCGATTGTTACTGAACTCGTCGGAAAAACGAAAAAACTGAGGACGAACTGATCCCGAATTTCGATATGAAAATTGAATGCCTAAACCTTAAAATTGATCAGTGTGGTTAGTATGGGAGTGACGGACTTGATGAGACGAAGCTAAAGGTGTTAGTCTCGTCTACAATGGAGACATGTTGGTTCAGGGTCCATTTGATCCATATAATCGGACCGGACCGAAAAAGACTTGGACCGAACCGGATCGATAAATTTGGTCTGGTATTCGATCCTAATTTTCTGAAAATTCGATCCTCAGTCTGGTCTGGATCAGCCTTGTTGTGTAGCCCTACTTGTCGGTTCACTTCAGTATCTCACTTTCATCATGCCAGATATTACATATTTCGTTCAGCAGGTGTGTCATTTATGCATGCCTCCATAGAGTCTCATTTCACTGCCCTTAAGCGTATCATTCGATACATTAAGGGCACACTTGATTATGGATTACATCTTTACCCCTCTACACCGATCAGGTTGTTATCTTACACATATGTAGATTGGGTAGGGTGTCCGGACACGCGTCACTCCACCTCCGACTATTGTGTTTTCTTAAGGGATAATCTAGTTTCATGGTCTGCCAAGAGACAAGTCACCCTATTCCGTTCGAGTGCGAGAATACAACTGGCGTTCAACGCCAGAATGAGATTTGTTTGCTCAAATCTAATTTCGAGCTCCAGATTCTTTGCGTCGCGCCCATCGTATATCAGTGATAACATATCTCATCATCTATCTTTCTCACAACCCTATTCAACATCAGAGAACCAAACACATTGAGATGGATATACATTTTGTTAGTGAGAAGGTTGCTCTCGGTCATGTCAGAGTGTTGCATGTGCCTTCGTCATATCAGTACACAATTATATTCAGCAAAGGACTTCCCAGATAATTATTCCTTGACTTCAGATTCAGTCTCAGCGTCCGACCTCCTCCCGCTCCGACTGAGGAGGTGTATTAACCAATATTCTACATATATTTGTCATATATTGTGTTATTATTAATAATGTATATTTATGGTATATTAGGATCCTTACCGAATTAAGATTCTTCTCTTATACATATTATAAATATTTTTTAATAATGAGAATATTCTCGGAGGAAAATTATTAGTTCCAAATCACACTTTGTTCCTAATTGCTGCTTCAATTCATCTGTTTTCACTTTTCATCTCAAGACTTTCTTTCAATTATTTGACTTCTCCTTATCCATTCCCAAGAGGACACCGTAGAATCCCACAACTGTCAAGAACGATCCTACAACTCTGAAATTCACGAACAATAACAAATGAAGTCAAGGGTGGAATTACGGTTCCGCTTATGGGTTTTGACAGAATTTAGTGTCTGTTTTGGATTGGCTTTTGGGTATTTAGAAATATTTTTGGATAATTACTTTCGTGAAAATGGTAAAATTGACATGTTTGATTTGATTTTTCAGAAGTGTTTCTGGTCTCCAGAAGACCATTTATTTCAATTTGACTTATACTATTTTCTTTATTATCCTCTTTAATTTTCATCAACAACTCTATCCATCTTCATTACTCTATTTAAATATCTAGAAATAATTACTAAAAAAAATTCAAATATACAATTTTCATTACCCTCTTTAAATATCTAGAAATAATTACTAAAAAAAATTAAATATACTACTCATGTTCTGTTTTATCAAAAAAATCAAATATACTACTAAAGTTGATATTTGTTCATGTGTAATTGCAGATTGAAACTTTAAACTCCTCAAACATCCTAACGTTGTCCGATTATACAAGGATTATCCTTCTGTTTTTGACTTTTTTCTATTGTCTTCTTTCAAATATTCTGAATATTACTACTATAATACATTATATTTTGAACAAACAAAAAATAAATATACTCAAGTTGAAATATCGAATTTTTTTATTATTTTTGAAGAATTGCCTGAAGAGCGCCGCGGCGCCTCCTCCCAAGGGCCGCGGCTCCTTCGGCGTGAAAAATCACCGGAACTTACGCGCGCCTCCCGGCGGTCATGACGCCAGCTCCAGTAGCTACTGGAAATTAAGGATTCAGTAGTATTGTAATAATATTTAAATATTATTTGCACTTTAAATTAGTATTGTAATAATATTTAGGTACTATATTGCACTTTAAATTTGATTATCTATTTGTAATTTTTATTTACATACTTCCATTTATTAGTAATTTTTATTTATATGTATTGACTAAATGTTCATTTTGGTAATTCTACATTCAAAAGCAATTTTGATCAAAACTATCCAAACATCATTTATTGATAACAATCACTTTTACATTGTTGCATCCAAACATAAATCACTTCTGACAAAATAACTTCTGCCAGAAGTACTTCTGTCTACCGCCAATCCAAACAAGCCCTTAGTAGCTTTGGCTCAAATTCTTTATTTGTAATAAAAAGTTCACCTAATAAGTTTCTTAGAAAACAATAAGCTAAGAAAACAGTAAGCTCCCTTTCTTAAAATCAAGAATCCATAATATCACCCGCAAGGGTAGCCAAGTTGGTGTAGCAGTAGAGCGCGGGACCGCAAGGTCACGAGTTCGATCCCCTGCATAAACCTTCTTGGTTGAGCCTGTCACACATGGCTTGCCAAGTGTGGTTTACATGGCTGACGTGGTTTGCGTGCTATCGCTGCACCGGTTTACTGCGGCGCACTCGAAAGAGTAGCGGCTGCGGGTTCCTTCGTCAACAAAAAAAAAAAAAAAGAATCCATGAGGACAAAGAATAGATAATTGGTACTTGAACACTAATCCTTGAGGACGATATTACTTGTCACGATAGCGTGCACTTGCGTTAAAGTGTGTGCATTAAATCGCGCATCAATCACTAAAGCAAATAAGAATGGGTTAAGAGCTGATCCATAGTGCAGCCACATTATCACTGTAAAATACTTTGAGTCTCCTCCTACTATCCGTACCTTAATCTTAGCTCCATCATATATATACTTGATCGCCCTAGTGTACGCAATATGTACACCTCTAACCTCCAAACATCTCCATATAACCTCCATAAGGACTTTGTCGTATGCCTTCTCGAGGTAGATGAAAATCATATGTAAGTCTCTCGTCCTCTCCATTTACTGCTCCACCAACCTACTAATAAGATGAATGACTTCAGTAGTTAAACTCCCCAACATGAATTCAAACTGGTTCTCAGAAATAGACACGTCTCTCCTCACCCTCATCTCCACGCAGACTTTCCCAAACTTTCATAGTGGCTCAAAGCTGATACCCATATAGTTTGCAACTCTAGATATCATATTTGTTTTTGTACAAGGGAATCATTATACTCCACCTCCATTCTTCTGCATTCTTGTCGCCTTAAAAATAATGTTAAACAACTCAACCAGCCATTCTAAATTTGTCGTGCTTGCGCTCTTCCAAAATTCAATTGGGATCTCATCAGGCCCGATCGCTCATCCCCTGTGCATTCTGTGAACAACACCCTTAACCTCATCAACCTTAATCCTTCTACAATACCCAAAATCTCGATACCTACCAGAATGCTCCAGATCTCCCAACATAATGTCTTCATCTCTTTTTTCGTTTAAGAGTTTATGGAAGTAAAACTACCACCTTCGCCTAATATGTGTTTCCTCCACTAGTACTTTGTCGTCCTTGTCCTTGATTCACCTCACGTAATTCAAGTCATGGGCCCTCCTCTCCATTTCCTTGGTTAGTCTGTACAACTTCTTATACCCGTCTTTCTCCTATAATTCCATATATAGGCGTTCAAACGTCGCCATTTTTGCCTTCGTAGTCGCTAGATTTGCCTCCTTCCTCGCCATCTTATATAGTTCACTATTCGTCCACTTCTCCACTTCATCATTGCTTTATACCAATTTCACATATGCTACTTTCTTCGCTTCCACCTTCTCTTGAACTTTACCATTCCATCACCAGTGCCCTCGATGCCCACCATAGTTACCCCGCGAGGCCTCTAGCACTTCTCTAGCTACCTCTCGAATGCAACTGGACGTCCTATCCCATATATCGGTCGCATCCCCACTACTCCCCAAGCCCTTTTGGACATCAACCTCTCCCCCATCACCTTTGCACTAGCCATGGTCAAACTCCCCCATTTGATTATTAACATGTCATTCACAACTCTCTTCTTCTTCTCCATCCTGATCTCCAAATCCATCACCAAAAGCTTATGTCGGGTTGTAAGATCCTCCTTCGAAATAACATTGCAGTATTTACAAAGACCTTTGTCAATCTTCCTAAGGAGCAAAAAGTCTAACTGAGTATTAGCCACCGAACTACGAAAAGTCACCAAGTGTTCCTCCTTCTTCAGAAACCTCAAATTGGCTATCACCATCCCACATGCTCTAGCGAACTCCAAAAGTGGGACGTCTCCCCCGTTTCTGTCCCAAGTCCAAATCCTCCGGGTGTCCTTTTAACTATTTGTTCAATAAATTTTTAATACCACAACTCATACAACACACATATCGAAAGAATTATTCAGATGGTGTCATGTATAGCAGGACGCATGATTAAATCTCAAAGCGTTACAAATTGATGTTATTTAATTTTTTTGGCACTTTTTATAAATGGATTTACCAATTGAAATACAAAATATGTCATTCAATTATGCAACTTAGTGGAACTTCAATAATCGAAGGATTTAAGACATTTCACTTTAAGTATTGTGTTACCATTTTGCCTTTGAGCTTCCATCTTTTAGGTTGTGTTTGGTACGAATGAAATTGGGGGCGAGGTTGGGGGTTGGTGACGTTTGGGATTAACTGTCACTTATGAAATTTATTTTTTCTACTGTTACTAGGAAAGTCATTTTCTTTATTATTATTTTTTTAGAAAATTTGTTTTTCATAATATTTTGACTAATAAAAAATGAGAAACTTGGAAAATAAAATGTTTTCCTCCATGCATATACACTCTTAACTTAAATGGAGGCTCGCATCTGGAGTCTTGTTCGATAAAAAGGTGTCACCAAAACTTAAATGTGAGTTCTATAGGGTGATGATTAGACCGACTATATTGTATGGGGCGGAGTGTTGGTCAGTCAAGACTTCGCACACCTAAAAGATAAAAATTGCGGAGATAAGGATGTTGAGATGGATGTGTGGGCATACAAGGAGGGATATGATTAGAAATGATGATATCAGGGACACAGTGGGAGTGACCTCTATGCGGAAAGCGAGGTTGAGATGGTTCGGGCATGTGCAGAGGAGAGACACAAATGCCCCAGTGCGGAGGTGTGAGAGGTTGACTATAGACGGGTTCAAGAGGGGTAGAGGTAGGCCGGAGAAGTATTGGGGAGAGGTGATTAGACGGGATATGACACAAGTGCAACTTACCGAGGACATGACCTTAGATAGGAGGTTGTGGAGGACACTAATTAGGGTAGAAGAGTAGTAGGTAGTCGAGTGTAGCCCTACTTACGCTTACAAACTGATAGTTGTAGTGTTATTATTGAAGGTTCACTTAGACTATCATATTAGTATGCACAGTAGTACTTTATAGTAGCGTTTGATTTCTACTGTTATGTGTTCTTTAATGTACTTTATTTATCTTATGTACCTGCATTAGTTAGTGTTTCTTTTTCAGAATGCGCTAGCATTGCTTATTTTCTTGTTTTGCTTGTGCTTATGCTTATACTTTGTCTTGAGCCGATGATCTTTCGGAAACAGCCGCTCTACCTATCAAGGTAGAAGTAATGTCTGTTTACAATCTACCCTCCTTAGATATCACATTGGACTTCACTGGATATATTGTTGTTGTAGATACACTCTTAACTTAAAACATTTTATTTGCCGATGGTTTAGAATAAATATACTATTTTCGTTATTATAACTTAACCCATTTTATAGAACGATTTTGTCTACTTACGCTTTGCCTGCTCCACCTTCTTTTTAGCTTTTCTTTTTTCATCACTTTCGTTAATACATTTGGTTGTACTATTTCGTCCGTCTCAAATTATTTGTCGCTTTTTTAGTTTATACGACTTCTAAAAAATATTAATTATGAGAATTATTTAACCTACTTTATCCTTATTTTTATCTAAATTATAATCTCTTCATTAAATATTTACTCTATTTATGTGTCATCTTCATTAATGACAAAGGGTAAAATGGAGAAAAAAATAATTAATTATGTCTTAAACTTCTAAAATAACAAATAATTTGAGATAATTATTTTTAGTAACTACGAAAAATAATTTGAGACGGAGGGAGTATATAATTTCACATAATTATTACATGTTTGCTTGCTCTACCATTTTATTAGTGGTGGCCTGGCCACGACCAGTGGAATTGGGATGGGCTGGCCTGACGGCCGGAGCGAGAGGAGGGCTGGCCTGGGGCGGGCCAAGAGAGACCGGACGAGCGGGACGATACCGTGTCCCATCCCGATACCGGGCCGTTTGGGCTTTGGGTGGGGTCGGGTGGGGGCGGGACGAGGTCGGGGCGGGACATATATCTATATATTTTTTTAAAATTCCACTAAATTAAAAATACTAACAAAGTAACATATAGTGATAGTCATATACTCATATATATATTTATAAACTAAATAATTGAACAAAGACAAGAAGAGTGTAAAAAAAACATCTCAAGACTGTTTTTGTGTTTCTTATATTATTAATTATTTCATTGAAATATACAAGATTCAGAATTACAACATTGTAGTGTATCGTTGTTGAAAAAATTGCAAAAATATAGAAAAGAAAATACTAAAATGCAATGAAATAAAATAATAAATTACCAATTTGAAAATACTTTTCTAGTTTCTTTATAATTTCGTGGTTCTTCGGTTGGAATTGGTATATCTTGGTCAAATTGTTCCACGTCGCTACTCATGCCTTCGATAAGATGTCGTTGTAGTTTTCGCTTCTTCTTCGCTAATCTGCAGGTCAGACCTTCTTCGCTCCGCTCGATCCAATCTCGAATAGTACCGCCATCTCCAAGCCGTCTCCGCTAATGAGTGTTTCGTTTCCTATTTGAAATCTGCCACAGAAAAGCGCTTTGGCGATTGATGACGCCAATGTTCAAAACATCTCGCCATCATTAAAAGTGTCGGAAATGTCTTCTCATTCTACATCCAATATTTCAGCAAGTCTTCATTTCCGTCTTGATTGACTACTGCTTGGTAAGGTAAAGTGTCATGCAAAACAAAAACATCGAACTCGCTAATTTGGTTAGCAGTGTTACCACCGCACATTCTATTTATGAGGCTTTCAATACTGTCCGCAGAAACATCATGTTTTTTAGAGGTTGTGTTGAAGTAAAATAAGATGGTACGAAAGCCGGTTGGTTACTAGCACTTTCTTGCTGCTAATGCCGATATACTTTTTTGCATTCATCTTCTACGTTATCCAACATTTCTTCTAACGTTTGTTCAATAGGTGGCTCAACATTTAAATTTTTGGGAGTTGGAGGTGGTAGTACGTCCATACAGTTATAAATATTTTCAATAAGACTTTTACAACTATCTACTTTAATAGTCGGGTTTAATACAACACCAACAATATAAATAGGGGGAATAGGAATAAGATATTTCTTTAATTTCATAAACATTTTTTAATAGCTGCGTTATAAGCATGTTTTTTCATATATTCTTTAAGCAGTAAAAATATTATAGCTATATAAAACAACATAGTTGAAATAGTAGGATAATATAAAGTAGAAAATTATTTTGTTGCTCGTTGAAAATTCTCTAGAAATACAATAAATTCTCTAATTTTATCCCAATCATTATTCACAATCATATCAGTTGAATTTTGATTATGAGCGTTAAAAAATAAAGTGAGATTTTCTATAATCATAAGCAACAACTAGTTGGTCATATAAAGAATTTCACCTAGTGGGTACTTCTTCGGAAATTTTTTTGTAAGATGGTCCACAATCGTGACAAGTTTTTTTATATTCTTTTCTCTGTTGGATTCTATTATTTTTAAAAATAAAGTTTATAGCAAATTGTATTTTTTCAAGAATATCTTGAAAAAGTGAAAGACCATCCTTTACAACTAAGTTATAAATATGACACGCACATTTGATATGAAAATATTTTGAAAAAGACGGAGTTAAAACTTTTTTTAAAACATAAATAGGAGAATTGTTAGAAGATGCATTATCTAATGTAATACTCATAACTTTATCAGTTATTCCGTAATAATCGCAGACTAAATAAATATTTTCTGAAATAAACTGACCAGTGTGCCTACTATCTATATATCTATACGCTAAAATACGTTTTTGCATAGACCATTTATAATCTATCCAATGACAGTTTACCGTTAAATAATCATGGTCGTTAGTATTACGATCTATATCAGAAGTTAGAGCGACTTTGCCATTAAAATGATATAATGCATAACGTAAATATTGTTGATATTCATGTGCAAATTTAAATACATCTCTTTTAACAGTTAATCTAGGAAAACATTTATAAGCAGGATTATACATATCTCTAATATAATGAATAAAACCAGGAGATTCAGGAAATGAAAAAGACAAACCCTCCACAATAACTAATTTTGTTAGTGCTTCTCTATCTTTATGTTTATCGTATTTAAGGCCAACTTCCCATCATAGGGTTAATTTGACCAGATTTTTGTCCGACAGTATGTGAACCTTGTCCCGATTGAGAGGGCGCTTTCTCACCATCTTTTTCAATAATGTATTGTGCATGCAAGACTTTGTGTTTTTGCAGTAGGTGTCTTCCTAAACCCCCCGTCCCACCATGACCTTGTCCAGTTTTAAAAGTATAAACAACTTTATAAGTTTTACATATAGCTACTTGATTTGGTACGTCCCTATGAAAATATTTCCATACAACTGATTTTAATGGTCAGTTTGCCGGACCTCGTCTCATACTAGGGGGACTATGAGGCATTTCACTAGTGGGTGTATCATCATCTACATTAGTGGGTGTATCATCATCTAGAGTGACATCTAAATCAAAGTCTTCTTCATTTTGAGAAAATACATGGTCTTCAGATCATATGGTATTTCGTAAAACCTGCTCAGATCAATAAAACCATCTTGTCTAGAGTAGGATTAGGAATACTGTAAGTACTTGCCTCATATCGCCTCTACTGAAGAAGCATGAGTCTTACCCTTACCTATGCCCAAAACACTTCTTGTCAAAATTAAATGTGTTAAATGAAATAAAGAAACAAAATAATAATTAAATGAGAACGACAGAATAACAACGTCGACGTAGAGTCGACGTGTAATCGAGAGGTTGAAAATTGAAACTTTGCTCGATAGATAATCCTCAAGCTAGTTGCCAACTTAACTCCCAATTTCCAAATTAATAAATAGATTGAATATGTAGTAAACAATGTTGTATAGATAATAGAGATTGATTGATTGAGATATTAGAAATTGTAGGAAGATTTGTGAAAATAATAAGAAGAGAAAATGAGGTATTTATAGTTGAAAAATTGGGTTAAAGTGTAAATATAATAACTTTGAGATTAAAAATAAATATAAAGGGAGTAGGGGGTTGGGGGAGGCGGGAAATGGCCGTTGCCAAACGGCCAAAATGTAAAATGACCGTTATTGCAACGGTTATTTTTGCAATTGGCTGGGTTTCGGGCGGGACCGGGACGAGACGCGGGACGTGTCGGGTCATATCGGGACCGGACCAGGCGGGACCATACCATGTCCCGTCCCGGTTCGAGCCCCGATCCCGCTAATTTTTTTTTTTTTTTTAATAATTCGGGGTCGGGTCGGGACGGGACCGGGCCAGCCCACTGGCCGGCCCTACTTTTTATCACTTTCCACTGCAATCATTTTCCTTTCTTTTTTTCTTTTTCGTTTTCTGGTACATAGTACATACATTTCCTATGTAGAGTATTTAATTGCTTCACTCATGCTCTTGGCTTTTAGTGGTTTCCTTTTTACAACTTTAGTCCTTTAACTTTGAAAAAGCCATATTCTGAGACTAAGATTTCCTTTTAATCAAAGGAAATAATAGACGTGAGTGATTTGATATGTCTTTTTTGTTATGCTTTTCAATGATCATTTACAACTGTTTGCTACGATATATAGAGGTACCTTAGACGAAGTTTAATTTTCAAACTTTATGCTTTTCTCCCATTATGCAAACATAAGTTGTAAGACATTATTGTATGATATATGGTCTAGTATTAAAGACTAGTCAAATTCTCCTTTTTAAGTGTATTTAAATTGTTTTTTTAAATCGAGCATTATCTTATCTCTTTCATATGAAGTGGAGTATTATTGTTCTCTTGACTCATAGCTAGTATATCAATGTGGCTGTCGATACGGAAAAAAACTTACACAAGTCAGATTGTATTAAATTATATAAATTTACTATACTTAATTATCTGAGGTGGATGGGGCTTTATAGTATGAGTTCAGTTAAACCTAGATTTTTTCACATAGAGAAATATTTATTTTTAAGTAAATATATCAATAAATATTAAATTTGAATCCATAATCTCAAAACTGCAAGAAGTTCAAGTTGACATTATCAAGTTTAAATTTTAAATTCGCCTTTGTAAGTGATAAAAGGTTTTTACTTAAAAAAAATGTGTCATATATTAATTAATAGCGTGAATAACTTTTCTTTTATTCAAACATTAGGATCACCCTTGGCCAAGCAGGCATCACCCACTTTGTTGGACATCTCATTCTCGAGCACCTTATTGATGGGCTATCTACGCTCCCTGTCCGTTATACAGGCCTATTTAAGAAAAATAAGTTGGGCTAAGCTAACATATCCGCAAGAAATTGCGTGGATTGTCCTCGTACGGACTGGTCTTTAATTTTCCCCCTCAATTCGGTGGTCTTTAATTTTTACATATACTTTTCATTTAATGAAAATTTCTGAGCTAAAGTATCCTTTATTCGCTGGTCTACTAAATCAGAGATTCTGGTTCGAATCCCAGAGGCAAAAAAAGAAAAATCCGCAAGATAAATTTTCATAGAAATTATGCCTATTCGACCAAAGTTATATGAAAACTATGCCCCTTGAGGCATAATTTTTATGTAACTAGCCGGACAAGGCATTGGTACCATCGCCATGCGTGAAACTACGAGTTCGCGAAAATGAAAACGACGGCTAGGGTTTCGGTGTTTTGCGATCTAGTCATCGGAGGTGTAGGGATGAATCGAGGACGTGGGAGGTATAGAAATGACGGAAAGCGAGCGGTGCTAATGACACCACCCACCGTCGATTGTTACTGAACTCGTCGGAAAAACGAAAAAACTGAGGACGAACTGATCCCGAATTTCGATATGAAAATTGAATGCCTAAACCTTAAAATTGATCAGTGTGGTTAGTATGGGAGTGACGGACTTGATGAGACGAAGCTAAAGGTGTTAGTCTCGTCTACAATGGAGACATGTTGGTTCAGGGTCCATTTGATCCATATAATCGGACCGGACCGAAAAAGACTTGGACCGAACCGGATCGATAAATTTGGTCTGGTATTCGATCCTAATTTTCTGAAAATTCGATCCTCAGTCTGGTCTGGATCAGCCTTGTTGTGTAGCCCTACTTGTCGGTTCACTTCAGTATCTCACTTTCATCATGCCAGATATTACATATTTCGCTCAAAGGTGTGTATTTATGCACGCCTCATGTAGTCTCATTTCATCGCTTCTTGCCGTATCATTCGATACATTAAGGGCACACTTGATTATGGATTACATCTTTACCCCTCTACACCGATCAGGTTGTTATCTTACACATATGTAGATTGGGTAGGGTGTCCGGACACGCGTCACTCCACCTCCGACTATTGTGTTTTCTTAAGGGATAATCTAGTTTCATGGTCTGCCAAGAGACAAGTCACCCTATTCCGTTCGAGTGCCGAAGCAGAATACAACGGCGTTGTCAACGTTGTAGCTGAGATTTGTTTGCTCCGAAATCTAATTTTGGAGCTCCAGTATTCTTTGCGTCGGGCGTCCATCGTATATTGTGATAACATATCTGTCATCTATCTTTCTCACAACCCTATTCAACATCAGAGAACCAAACACATTGAGATGGATATACATTTTGTTAGTGAGAAGGTTGCTCTCGGTCATGTCAGAGTGTTGCATGTGCCTTCGTCATATCAGTACACAATTATATTCAGCAAAGGACTTCCCAGATAATTATTCCTTGACTTCAGATTCAGTCTCAGCGTCCGACCTCCTCCCGCTCCGACTGAGGAGGTGTATTAACCAATATTCTACATATATTTGTCATATATTGTGTTATTATTAATAATGTATATTTATGGTATATTAGGATCCTTACCGAATTAAGATTCTTCTCTTATACATATTATAAATATTTTTTAATAATGAGAATATTCTCGGAGGAAAATTATTAGTTCCAAATCACACTTTGTTCCTAATTGCTGCTTCAATTCATCTGTTTTCACTTTTCATCTCAAGACTTTCTTTCAATTATTTGACTTCTCCTTATCCATTCCCAAGAGGACACCGTAGAATCCCACAACTGTCAAGAACGATCCTACAACTCTGAAATTCACGAACAATAACAAATGAAGTCAAGGGTGGAATTACGGTTCCGCTTATGGGTTTTGACAGAATTTAGTGTCTGTTTTGGATTGGCTTTTGGGTATTTAGAAATATTTTTGGATAATTACTTTCGTGAAAATGGTAAAATTGACATGTTTGATTTGATTTTTCAGAAGTGTTTCTGGTCTCCAGAAGACCATTTATTTCAATTTGACTTATACTATTTTCTTTATTATCCTCTTTAATTTTCATCAACAACTCTATCCATCTTCATTACTCTATTTAAATATCTAGAAATAATTACTAAAAAAAATTCAAATATACAATTTTCATTACCCTCTTTAAATATCTAGAAATAATTACTAAAAAAAATTAAATATACTACTCATGTTCTGTTTTATCAAAAAAATCAAATATACTACTAAAGTTGATATTTGTTCATGTGTAATTGCAGATTGAAACTTTAAACTCCTCAAACATCCTAACGTTGTCCGATTATACAAGGATTATCCTTCTGTTTTTGACTTTTTTCTATTGTCTTCTTTCAAATATTCTGAATATTACTACTATAATACATTATATTTTGAACAAACAAAAAATAAATATACTCAAGTTGAAATATCGAATTTTTTTATTATTTTTGAAGAATTGCCTGAAGAGCGCCGCGGCGCCTCCTCCCAAGGGCCGCGGCTCCTTCGGCGTGAAAAATCACCGGAACTTACGCGCCGCGGCTCCTTCCCGAAGGGCCGCGACGCCTAGGCTCCAGTAGCTACTGGAAATTAAGGATTCAGTAGTATTGTAATAATATTTAAATATTATTTGCACTTTAAATTAGTATTGTAATAATATTTAGGTACTATATTGCACTTTAAATTTGATTATCTATTTGTAATTTTTATTTACATACTTCCATTTATTAGTAATTTTTATTTATATGTATTGACTAAATGTTCATTTTGGTAATTCTACATTCAAAAGCAATTTTGATCAAAACTATCCAAACATCATTTATTGATAACAATCACTTTTACATTGTTGCATCCAAACATAAATCACTTCTGACAAAATAACTTCTGCCAGAAGTACTTCTGTCTACCGCCAATCCAAACAAGCCCTTAGTAGCTTTGGCTCAAATTCTTTATTTGTAATAAAAAGTTCACCTAATAAGTTTCTTAGAAAACAATAAGCTAAGAAAACAGTAAGCTCCCTTTCTTAAAATCAAGAATCCATAATATCACCCGCAAGGGTAGCCAAGTTAATTATGTGATGAAGCGCGGGACCGCAAGTCGCGAGTTCGATCCTGCATAAACCTTCTTGGTTGGCGCTGTCATGGCTTGCCAAGTGTGGTTTACATGGTGGCGTGGTTTGCATTTCTGCGTCGATCGGGGTTTACCCTGTGCGCACTCGAAAGAGTAGCGGCTGCGGGTTCCTTCGTCAACAAAAAAAAAAAAAAAGAATCCATAATATCAAACCCTATATCCGTCGCTTAGTAAAGTTAATTTTTTCCAAAAGAAAATAGATAACCAACAATAATTTGGAGTGTACTGAAATGAAGAGTTACGTTCCAATATATAGTTTCTCACGAAGCAAAGCCAGTGACTAACATCAAAGGGTAGAAAACAGTGACATATAAAGGACCTTTTCTTTGTATACACCGTGAAGTTAGATAGTGTTGGAAAGAAACGAGCAATAACTAAAGTGCACGATAAGGTAAATGCGGAAAAATCTTTAAGTCAAAAAACTTCACACACTATTTAAACAAGAGGAACAAACTAATTTCAAATACAAACGGATATATGGACAACAACTATACCAATAATAAAATAACAAAACAAGCAAAAATAAATCGAATGTAAGAGACATCAAATTTACGTAGAAACACCTCTTCAATGTGAAGAGAAAACAACCACGAGACCTCCGTCCACAAAAGCTCCACTAAAATCAATAAGAGTTAAAACAATGTTTTCAAATGGCTACAACATCAACGCCAAAGACAGAGCAACAATACATAAAAGATAGCACCAAAACTAGTGAAGAAGGAGAAAATCACTCTAAAAATGAGCTACTGTTCGTGTTTGAAAACTGGAGCTACAGACCATAAAATTCAATCTCCACCATTGAAATCGAAGACCGGATGTTGAGAACCCCATTTCAAATTTGAGCACGATCCAAAATGAGTAGATTTTCAATGTGCGAAAAATAGTTTTTTTCTCTCTATATGACTGCTATGAATTCACTTTTGTATTTAAAATAAGACCTAAATTAATCTTATATATAGTTAGTTTTAGGGCAAAAGTAAACTGATTTAAATTAGATTGAGTTTTATTAATTCAATTCCACGTAAGAAGGAAAAATAAAAAAAACCAACCGATAGTATCCTAATGCAGTGCATACAATTTCCCTGAAATTCATTCTTGAATTAGATTAAGAATAATATAATACTAATAATATTTGAATCATTGTTTAAAAATTTATTAATGTAATTATTAATTACATTGTAAAGAACGGCAATGGTTCTCATGCGGTCTAGAGACCAATCAACTTTGTCATGAACAATACAAACACCAATAATCACACATTGAAGTTCAATCGAAAAAGGGCAAATATATCCTAAAACTTTAGTAAAAGAATCACATATACCCTATGTTAAAGTATGATGTCATATTTAACCTCCGTTAGTCAAAACTTATCAAATTTACCCTTTTTAACGGATTGGACACGTGGCACCCACGTGGCTGCCACATCATCCAACATCCCGGACTGATAATATGTGATCATTTTACTAAAGTTTTAGGGTATATTTGACCCTTTTCCCCGTTGAAAACTTGCCATTAAACACATCAACATTGTGTTTGTATATGGTTCTGCATACTTCTCGCTCACTCTTGCTTGTTAAAATAACAACAATATAATAGTGGCGGAACTTGTCCAAAATATTAGGAAAGCGGTAACTACTAACTAAACTATTATAGTTGAAATTTAAGAACAAAATATTTTATCAAAGATTCAAATAACATCAACACAACAAAAATATAATATATAAAAGGAAAGACGTACCTAGAATTAAAGTGTTGTCATTCGTTCTTTTAAAGACTTGAAATCATTAATAATTGAATCAAAACTAAATCTGAAAACAGAACTAAGTCAGAAAACAAAACTAAGTCAGAAAACAGAACTAAGTCAGAAAAATTTGACTTTTAAAGTCTTAATTTATTAATTCTACTCCCATAAACCCAAAATAGCCTCCTATATGATGAAACAAACATAAAGTTATAATCTTTTGATGATTTAAAAGAAATTCATATCAAGAATTATCCATTAAAACTCATATCATGTATATTGGAAATAACATGTAATTGCTTATGATGCAACTATGTAGCCAAGGCATACTAGATTTATGTTTTGTAGAAGAAAAAAAGACCCAAATAAATAAATAAATCTTCTGCAGTTAAGTATTATCAGAGATGGAGAGACGAGTGGAGAGAAATAGATTGTGAGAGTGTGGAGCCGTGTTGCGAGTGTGAGTTCGTGAGTCGCTGGTGCCGCCAAAAAAATGACGGGATTTAGAATTTTTAAATCATGAGTAGTATATATAAAAAAAAAATATTTTTTTGACTCCTAACATAATCCGCCACTGAATATAATAACTCAATTATAATGGAAAAGAAAACTTTTTTTTGGAAACAAATTACTTTTAAGTAAGAAATTATGAAAGATAATTACTTGGAAAATAATCCACAATGAGTAAGAAACAGTGCTAACAAAAAGCATTAAAGATCCCAAGATTAAATTGTCATTGCCACTAGAGTTGTTTTTCTCAGTCTTTTCTGCAAATTTCCAATGGATTCCAGATTGACTAATTACAATAGGTCCATGATACAAGGAGAGTAACGTTGCACCACCAAATATCACTTCCTCCACCACCCCGACGTCACACATCCTCTTCCTCCCTCCTCCTCTCCTAACTGTTTTCATCCGGCTTTTCCCGTAATAAATATCCAGAATCTAACAAAAATTTCATAATGGTAGATAAACCAGCAAAATAAAATGAGAAGAAGAAGAAGAAGTTTTAAACTTCACTTTGTAAGGAAGAAGACTTCCCAATATATAGATGTTGTCCAATGGACCAATCCTCTGAAAAAACTCCAACGGACAAAATCCCTTAAAGCCAATAAGGAGTAAAGACTCAAGGCAATTAAAAGTGAATATCAACTTGTTGTATTTGGTCAATTGGTACGTTGGAAGAATTTGAAAAAAATAATTCATTCATTATTTTTATTAATAAAAGAGTATACATATAATTTATAATTTTTCATAATAGAAAAATTCTATTCTTATTCTACTCTCAAAATCATATTCTAGTTGTACAAGAATCATATAATTGTTAGAACCAATCTAGGATCCTTAAAAGACAATCACAATTGTATAATAATAACTCAATAGAAATTCAAATCAACAACAATGAATTCAATAAATTGAAAACACATACTAACTTGATGTCGATAGAGGCATGAAATGCAGTGTCCTAAGATAAAAATTCGCCCCCACTTGTGCTGTAGTTTTACGGACGTCTGTATAGAGGATACAACTATCTAAGTGAGAGTTCTAGCACAATAACTTCATCTCTGGCGAATTTAGTATATGTGTTTTTCTAGGAATGTGTTTATGAAAGAAGAAGAAGATTATCAATAATCTTAAATTATTAATTGTGTTAATGATTGATTGTTTGTGTTGTATTGTATCTTGTTTTTTTATCAAGTGATCAACATGCTTTATATAGCATTAATTTCGATTATATACAACTCTTCACCCAAAGGTTGTGACTCTATGTGAATAGACACAACTTTTGAAAATTTCCGTTGGACAGTGCCTTTGGCGCAGACCCTGGCGCCGCGGCCCTAAATTTCTATCAGACCTCTCTGAAGTTTCGGCGCTGCTGCCCAGCGCCGCGACCCTGAGCACGGGATTTTTCCTTGCTCTCTGGAAATCTGGCGCCGCGACGCTTGGCCACTTTTGATATTCTTTGATCACTTCTTAATTCTTCTTCTTTCATGTCCAAGTTCCAACAATAATTATGATATGTGTACAAGCCTAATTTAATACAATATTTACACTAAAATTTGACTCCAAAACCGTAATATATACGGGTTAGTATACCGTGTATACCACACACTTGGTTATTTGTCTTGTGAAACCGTGATATACATGGTATACCAACCCATGTATATCACGGGTATAACTAACACACCCCTACAGTCATAGAGGACGGTCTTCGTACGCTGAGACTGTCTCTAAAATCTTCAAAGAGTGTCTGAATGACACAGTTCTTTGAGGATGAAGGGGGAGATGTCGGACTTGTCAAGGAAGGTATAGTTCGGTTTTCAGAATTTTTGAATGTTCGAAAACGAGAATGTGATCTCATCAAATGTGACGTGGTGAGAGACGTGAATTTTACGAGTGGACAAGTCATAACACAGATATCCCATATGATTAGAAGGAATACCTACGAAGACACATGGGGTGGTACGAGGTACTAATTTATGAGGGGCAGTGGAGGTAAGTGTTACGCCTCGTAAGTTTAAGACGGTAATTAAGAACGTCATTAAGAATTAAGATTCAAATTTTAGAATAAAACAATAATTTCATATGTTAATACGGAAATTTGCATACTTAAGGATAAGATTCCGGAAAATTTTGGTTACAACGAGCGGAACAATGAGAATTTAAAAATGGTGGTTATATATATATATATATATATTTCCGTTATGAATTAGTAACATATTATGAGAATTACGACATGGGGAATATGAGACTTTATGAAATTCTCGGGAAATTAGAGGAAGAGGGATTTGAGCTTTAATTAAAATTTGTGGGACTAAGTAAATTATACAAGCATGGACCTAAGTGTAATGTTAAGGGACCAAAGTGTTTATTTATATTTTCAGATTTTGGGGTTAATTAAATAAACTTCTCATCCTCTTTAGTTCATACCATTTTCAAGAACAAACTCTCCATCTCCCTCTCTTCTCTTCCTCACCCACCCCAGCCGAGAACCCCTCCCTCCCCTACGAAAATTGGAGCTTATTTTCTCTCCCTTGATTACATTGTTCATCCACCAAATTTGAAGCCAACATAGCCCAAAAACAGTGGACATTTCACCACTGTTTTGATCGAAAAAACTGCCCAGCCCTTTTCGATTTTTAGGCCCAAAAAGTCCAGGATTTTGAGATAAATTGTGGAAGAAAAACATGTATAAATGCTGGGTAACATTGTAGAAGGATTGCATGTTAATGTGGAGTTGAAAGAAGTGAGAAATTGGGGCAAAAATCAACGAAACAGTGGGCAATGCGGCAGTTAGGGACTATTTTGGCTTCGTTGAGGTATGAAATTCTTCTTCTTTTGGTATAGTTTAAGTTGCATGTTGTTGTAAATATTATGATGGAACTTGTGTTGAGAACTAAACTAAGATTAGGGGAGAATGGGAGTAAAATTTGCATGTATTGTGGTGACATTGATTGTAGCCGATTGTGGGACTGATTCGGTGTAAAATTGAAGTCAAGTATTGTTGTTATTTGCTAATTGCATGTTACAAATTTGGAGGAAACATGGAGATTTAAGTTGTAGTTGTTTATATAAGAATGTTGAAAGATGAAGTTAAATTTTAAGGATTAAAGAAATGAGTTATGAAAGTATGTTGTTGGATATACTTGAAGACTATTTTATGTACATTGGAATGGAGCGTTGAGATGTTATTTTTATCACTAAGTGCATGTTGAGAATTGAAAAGAAATCTTGAAGTTAAGTTGTAATTAGTAATGTGGAAGTATTGAATTATGAAATTAAATTTGAAGAATTTAGAAAAGGTGTTGGAATTGAATAATGTGTTGGCCGAAAGGTTGATGGAATTATTGAACGTGGTTGTATCGTATTAGGGGCTACTTTGTTAAGACTATGATGTTGGAAATTAAGCTATATTCATGCATATGTATTGTGGTAATTTCCTATACACATTTTGGAGGAATTAAAGAGTAGGAAAGTGCTAATTTCACATTCTTGAATTGGCGACGTTGCTAGATTATTGGATTGCTCCCATGAATAATTCTAACGTAACTAAATGATTGATTAACATGAGAAATAAGTATAATAGTTACCTTGGTTATTGAAGTTGTTAAATGGAATAATTATAAAGAGAAGGTATGCGTACAAACGATGTAAATAGAATATTGAGATTATTGTGGTTATATTTTGAGTTATGACTTGTTGTTGGTATTGCTGGCTTGGTTTGAAATTATGGATATGCATATAAACAGGGGAAATGCTGCCCGAATTTTTATAGAATAAGATAGTCGTCTTTTAATTTAACTTACGTTAGGGATCATAAAGTTGACAGACCTATTGCTATTATTATAGGTTGAAGTATTAGATGGGACATATTCTAACAGTGAGTTGGTTAGCTCGACTATAAGGTATGTGAGACTATCATTTCCTTCTTTGGCATGATGTTGTGAAAATCTTCCTTCTTCTTTCTGGCATGATTTTAATGAAAGTACGGCGGACGTACGTGATTCCTTCAAGGTCTAGTTTTAATAAAATGATATATGATATGATAAGTGCTTTGACTTTCCAAAAGATGTTTTAAAGTGATTCATGAGATCGTGTCTTGATTTTCTAAAGGATGGTTTATTTTATTTATATGATGATTTAAAAAGGCATATGATTATTCCACTGAGTCTTATATGATGATTTGAAATGCACATGATTATTACATGGAGTCTCAGATGATGATTTGTATTGCATATGATTTCTCATGATATTCTACTTGTGTAAGTTGTGATTGTATGTTATGAGGACAGAGTCCCAGAATAGGTCGGGTAGTTATATGTACGCAGTATGAGGAGCGAGTCCCAGAATGGACCGGGTAGTTATATGTACAGAAAATGAGGATCGAGTCCCAGAATGGGCCGGGTAGTTATATGTATAAAGCATGAGGACCGAGTCCCAGGATGGGCCGGGTAGTTATATGTACGGAGATCATCTTGATTATGATGATTATTAGACATGCATGCCTTTCTTTTCATATGGTACAGTTGCATTGGTACCTCTGATTTTTCATGTATGTTTCATGTATCTTCTGGCCAGTTATGACCTCATTTACCGTCTTTCATGTTTTATATACTCAGTACATTATTTCGTACTGACCTACTTTTCCTCGGGGGGCTGCGTTCATGCCCGCAGGTTCAGATTCTCAGATTGGTGATCCTCAGGCTTAGGACTCCTACTCAGCTGATTTGAAAGCTCCTTGATTCAGAGCTTATCATTTTGGTATAGAACCTCTTTCAAACTTATGCATATTTTGGGCACGACGGGCCCCGTCGTCATATGTCGAGATTACACTCTTGAGGTGCAGAAGCGGTTGTGGGTTGGACGTTCGTACCTTGTTTTGGGTTTTGATGTTGTTATCTAATGGCAGCCTTGTCGGCTTGCTTATTTTAATTATGCCTTTGTGCACGTGATGTTGGTTGGTGGCAGCCTAGTCGGCTAGTGATCGGTGTATTTTATATACACCTTTTGAGTCAGTTTTAGTTAGTCTTTTGTCCCGTTTTGCACATATAAGTGTCGTATTAGGATAGTTTTCCTTTCTTTTGAGTCAAAGTGGTTAAAATGGCCAAATGGCGGAAAAAGAGCTAAAAGAGGGCTAAAGAGGAGATTTCAGAGCTAAAAACAGAGAAAGTGGCGAACGAGGCTGAAACCTGCAGTAGCCAGCGCCTCACTGCGACAGCGGTCGCGGCGCCACTATCCGAGGTCTGCGAAGACTTCGGCGCGCTCTCACGACGCAGTGCGGGCGCGGCGCTAAACATCCGGATTGCGAGTTCCGCCGCGCCGTATGCGAGGCGCGCCGACGCGCCGACGCGGAAAAATAAGGTTTTCAGACGGATTTTGGGCCAGGCCTGCAGGGAAAAGCTGAGGCGGTTTTCAGCCTATAAAAGGAGAACCCTATGCAGTTTTTAAGGGTTCCCCTTCTTGCACAACACAAGGCTTTTTGCTTGGAGATTGGAGACCATCGTTTAGTAATTTCTTTTCCCTTTCTTGTTTTTATTTCAGTTTATGAAGAACACGAGATTAGTTCTTGTATCAATGACTAGGAACTAATTCCTCTATATGGCTTTCCATGTTGAATCTCTAGAAACTTATGTTATGATTTAACGACGCTTATAGTTATTCTTCTTCTTTGAGATCTATCCAATATTTGAATTGAATGCTTGGTAGTTAATTGACAACTAATTATCACTATATGATTTCTAATCAGACTCCGAAAGGAGGGGATTGTGAATATGCTGTAAGTTGGGTAGACATTCTTGGATTGGGGATGAAAATACCTCAATTATTTATGTAGCGTTAATGAGAGGCTTAAAACCCCTAATTTTGCGCATGGTGCGTGACGGTTAACTAGGTTTTTGTTCTTAATCCTCCTATAGAGTTATCCTTATCACCGAAAGGTAGGTAAGGTGCAATACTGGGGTTGAGTGTTTATATAACCCTAACGGGAGTATAAAACGATTTCGTAAACCTGCTTTCTCCAAAAGAAGAAGTTATTGCATTAATAAGTAACATAAGCGGATAGTGAGGAGACGTGAAAGCCCTATTCTCATCACAACTGAAGTAAACTCATTAGTTAAATTAGTCTTTATAATTCGTAGTTATAAACCACAAATCAAATATCAATTTACCCAAAAGATAGATAGTTGGCACTTGAACCCTAATCCTTGTGGACGATATTCGGTCTTACCAGGACTATATTACTTGTCACGATAACGTGCACTTGCGTTTAAAGTGTGTGCATCTTACCGCGCATCAGCTAGCCTATTATGACTGTTGTTTTGGCAGCGCCCATTTTTGGGAGATGTTGTAAAAGCAGCGTTGTGCTGCCGAAATTTCTATAGATCTCTGTATTAGATGGATTAAGAGTGACAGTCGATGAATGGCGCCCAATTAGACGTTAGTCGCGACTGTCGGGTCGTCGTGTGATGAGTTCGGGTAGCAAATGATCGAAAATTCTAAGGTGGTCATATGAGGGGATCCGACGGTAGAGAATTTCGGTGGGTTTTTTGTTGTGAATAGTACTAGTAGGTAAAATATTAAGGATATATTCTACCATTTTGACTGCATAGACCCAGAACGAAGGGGGGAGGCATAGAAAAGAAAGGTATGAACCATGTTGTTGATATTACGGATGATTCGTTCGGTTTTTCCATTTTGAGGTGAGGTGTGGAGACAGGAGAAACGGAAGACCATGTCATTTTTGGTGCAAAAATTATGAAACACGAAATTATTAAAATCACGATCGTTATCACATTGGAATTATTTTGTGGATTTTTCAAAGTTTTGATAAAGTTATGAAATTCAAGAAATTTGGTATAGACTTCCGACTTGAACTTTAGAGGGTAAATCCATATAAAATGCGAAAAGTCATGTAACAACACAAGATAAAATTTATGACTCAAAAGCTAGCTTATAGGGTGAGAATTGTCCAAGTTCATATAAGGAGTTCATGTTCCAATTCATATCCGTGAGACTCTTAATAATCCTCGCACGCTCAGACCTTGTTAACTGAAGCGTAAATAATATAATTTGGGGGCTTAATATCAATAAACAAAAAATTGGAATGAGTCTAACTCTGATATGATGTAAAATTATATTAACAGAATTGAATGAGAAATAATAGTCTATTGAAGGAGTGAAAACAATTGTCTTGTAATTACACAAAATAATTCTTTTGTGATATTAGTTAATTAATCACTTTATATGTGCAAAAAATTACTTCGTAGTGAACGTTCTACTAGTACTAAAAAGAAGTTAAGCGCGGGGCCCAGTCTAATGATAAAGAAGGGGTCTGGACACTTGCGCGCTCGAAACGATTTCCAGCATTCTGTTTGTAGGTGTGATTTAATAGAGTTTGATTGCGATTTAATGATAATAGTGTTAACGGATCGGACTTTCAGAATATATATATAAAAAAAAGTTAAGAACTGACTGACTACTTCCACAGCAAAAAAATGACGGCTCTCATTTTTGCCACTATTGTTACAAGCTTCAGCTTACATTTATATGTTTCAAATTCAAACCAGTTCTTTATCAGTGTAAAAATCCACCAGTTATTTTCAATTTCGGATACGGGTGGACTCGGGTACCCCATTAACCTCCAAATGGTCGTACTTTCTTCCGCCTCTCCGATGGTCGCCTTATTCTCGGTTTTCTCTGTAAGTCCTTTTTTCTTTTTAATTACTTTATCTGATACTTTTAACTGTACATTGGGAAGTATAAAGTGTACATCATTAATGTGGATGAATGTATTTGAAGTCGGTTATATTCACTGCATGTATTGATTGGTAGGTAGAGGGTCATATCTGTGAAAGATTGTGATGAATATTTGATTGAGTCCTACATGGATTTTAATGTTTGTAAGCATTTTGGATTTCGTAAGTGAATGCAGTTTGCCTATTGTCGACTATTCGTGCAATCAAATTGAGGAAATTAATAACATTGCATTAGTTTCCAAAATTTATGGTCCTGAAAATGTTGTTGTCCAAAGTTTATGTTACATCATTCATTTAAAAAAATCAACCCGGTGCACTAAGCTCCCACTATGCGCGAGATCCGCGGAAGAGTTTATTATACGCGGCCTTAACGTGCATTTATGGTTGTTTCCACGGCTTGAATCTGTGACCTTTTGGTAATATGTCAACAACTTTACCAGACTCTCCTTCAAATGTTACCTCATCCATTTGAGAGTGAAAAATTGAATGGGTAAACTATGATCTCTATCGTACAATAATATAGAACATTCACTTCCTACTATTTGGAGAAAATCTGAAGGGAAATTGTTGAATATTTTTATTTTATACAACAAGCTAATTTGGAAATGTTGTTTGCAAGTTTTGCATCATTTCATTTACCTAGCCTGTATTCTATAATGTAATGCTCTTGTAAATGCCAAATGACTTAAAATTGATAGCTTGTTGATGGTTGAAAATATCAGTGTCTAGACTAAACTAATGATATTCAGATGATGGTTTAATATAAATGGAAATACTTGCTTTATGTGCCCCCCCACCCTCCAGAAAAGAAATTCGAACGATGAGATAATCAAAGTTCTCTTTAGTTATGTAAGTTTTACCTCTTTTCATGTTTCTCCTGCAAATTTCTTGAAAGAAGGATTATTTCTTAGAGATATTCTTGTTCATCTTTCAGTTAATAAAAAGTGAAAGGTAATTAAATACTTTGGATTGAAAAAGTTTGATCAATTCCAAGAATTTTTTTAATTGGAAACTTGCAATTAGGACCTCATTTGTCATGAATCTTGTGCAATATGCAAACCGTTAGGATTATTATATTTCCTACTGTATTGAGACAGAACACACAGCAGGTATCTTCATTGTGAAGAAAATAGTTATGGTTGGTTCTTTTGGTTCGTTCATTCTTATCATGTGCTTGGGAATATAGAATATCTTGGCTAATAAATATGAAGACAAGCTTGAAGGTTGTAATGGGTATTGAACTGAGGAATATTTCCAATGTTCTTATGTCAGTACTTTTCGTATAACTTTTGTAGATTTTTATGCCTTGCATTATTTTGGGATCTCTATGGCCCTCCAGATGCAGTACATCCTGTCCTACGAGTACAATATGTAAATCAATCGTTTTAGTTTGAGATCGACCAATATGCTTGGACACTTGTTTAGTTAGTATTTTCCAGAAATGGCATGTGATGTGGACTTCTTTCTGCAATCATGGTGTAGGTTATAGTATATCTACTTATTATTTTGTTATGGACACATAATTATACTCTCTCCAAGTATCACGGGACACCACTGTATCTGAGCTGAGATTGCATTTTTTGTCAGGTCAAAGTGTTAACTCACGGTTCCTGAACCCATACCTTGACTCTGTGGGATCTAGTTTCTTGAATGGAGCAAATTTTGCTATAGCAGGATCTCGTTTACTACCTAAGTATGAACCGTTCGCATTGAATATTCAAGTCATGCAGTTCCTTCATTTCAAGGGTCGCTCAATTGAACTTGTTAGTGCTGGTAATTCTTACACTTTCCTTTTATTCTCTGTACAGATCTTGTCTCACTCTCATCTTATCCTTTTTTCTTACTTTCTTCCTTTCTGAGATTGTTGTGGTGTGTGTGTGTGTCAGGGGGAATTGGGAGAGGATCATAAGGATACTCTACTGAATTCCAACTTAAATGTGCTTAGAAAATCTGTACCTGCCTACTTTGAGGATTTTCTTGTACTATTTAGTTGCAACTGTCAGTAGCGCACATTTATGAACACAGACTATGTTACTAAAATGGAAAGCTTATACTTATTATTAAAAAAATTGAAACCTACTTCATTTATCCCTCTTGTCCAGTTTAATAGCTAAAGGGCACACACTAGGTATCGGTGCCCTATACTTTTTTTGTCTTTCAGTAGATTTTTTGGGAGATGGTGGTAGATTACAGAGGTTATCTTTAGGTATTTACTTGCAAGAATGTACGTAGTATTCAATTAACACAATTGTTAAAACAGGAAACAGCCGAGCTATGTCCAAATAAAAGTTGTAGAATTTTTGTATCTTTTACATGCCTTCAGATTTGCTGTATTGGCTATTCTTTGGTGAAATTGTCTTCAATTAAACTGTTGATTCACATGTGGTGAGAAATTCTTGCCAAGCTCCTTATATTCAAAAAAATAGAGGTATTAGAAAGATACTTTAGATATTGAGCAACATGCTTATTAGGATCCTAGATTGAGACTGTGTATCTCTAGTTTCTTGTTTTTTTTCTTTCTCATTGCTGATAGAGCATCAGATGCAAAGAAATGTTAATCTTATGAAACTAATGGATGGGGTATTTTCTACCCATGCTAATATCCCGTGCCCAGAAATGTGAATATGCTTGACTTTGTTTCTTTGTTGCATTCAGGTTCTGGAAATTTAGTTGGTGATGAAGGATTCCACAAGGCTCTTTTGATGATAGATATTGGACAAAACGACCTTGCCGATTCATTTGCTAAGAACCTGTCTTACGCGGAAGTAGTCAAGATGACCCCCTCCTTTGTTACAGAGATCAAGAATGCAATTCAGGTAATTTCTTCCAGCACTATTCACTTATTTATGCCCTTACTATCGCCATGTGAGAATTTGAGTGCATTCTTTTTGAAGATATAAGTCAAGTTAAAGATGACAAGCATTATAAATTATGATATTCTCATACTAATTCTTTTAGTTGGAACTAGGATGCCTATGGTCTGTATTTGCTTTTTAAAGAGAAGATATTAGTGACCCATCCTTTCACATAAATATTTAAGATTACTGATTATAGCTTGAATTAGATAGTTTTGGAATTTGTCCATTCCATTAAACTTTCCAAATGCAGGTCATACATTCTCAAGAAAGGCGGAAATTTTGGGTCCACTACACTGGGCCTCTAGGATGCCCACCTCAAAAACTTACCCTGGTTCAGAAAGTTCCGTCTGATCTCGATCCACATTGCTGTCTTACAAATAACAACTCCGCAGCAAAACTGTTTAATGAAGGGCTGCGACATTTGTTGCAAGATTTGAGATCTGAAATGAAGGATGCTACTGTTGTGTATGTGTATATGCTATCAAATATGATCTTATAGCCAACTCCAGCAGCTATGGTAAGCATAAAAACTCTTGTTTAGTTAGTCGGCCAAGTTTTCCTAGCTTTTAGGTCAGAATGGATCTACTAAAGTTCGTGGTGAAATGCTGATATTATTAGTAAAAAGATTGCATGAGATGTCATTTCTTTGGAGCAACGGTAATTGTCTTCGTGTGACCTATAGGTCATGGGTTCGAGCCGTGGAAGCAGACATTAATGCTTGCATTAGGTAACCTTTCTACATCAGACCACTTGGGGTGCAACTCTTCCCCGGACCCTGCTAACGCGGGATGCTTTGTGCACCTGCTAATTTTTTTTAGATGTCATTTCCTTGCTCTTGTAATTTATGTTGAAAAAGGAAAAAAAGGAAACAAAAGAATTTGGCATCTCGTGAACTAAAATCAAAATGGTCTAGATACTTCATGTGGGAAGATGACAAGTCTATATAGAACATTTACTTTCTTATACACCACCACCAACAACAATAACATACCCAGTGAAATCTCACAACGTGGGCTGGGGAGGGTATAGTGTACGCAAACTTTACCTCTACCTTGGTAGGTAGAGTGGCTGTTTCCGAGAGACCCTCGGCTCAAGACAAAGCATAAGCACAGGCAAAGCAAGAGAAACGGTCAGACCTGAACAAAAAATTTAAAGCAGTATGAAAATGCTGGTATCAAAAGCAAATACGCAATGCTAGCGCATTCTGAGAAAAGAAGCAGTAACTAACGCAGGTAAATAGGATAAACAAAGTACACTAAAGAAAGTACACTTTCTTATACACTAGAGAAATTTATTACTAATATATCCATTTCGGTGGAAGCTACTGAAATCTCTTTTCCAAGTGGCATGAGTTAATATTGGGTCGTCCAGCTATGTGCAAAGATGAATTGCTTTCACCCTCAGGTATTTCCACATCAAGTACACATCTCCAACATCCAGTGTTTTGAAACTCGGCTCGGACCGGCCGGTCGGACCGGGTTAACCGGGAATCGGTCTCGAGGCCGGTCCGAGTTTATTGTAGGAACGGGTGGTATCAAATTCAAGAACTGCAGAAAAATCCAGATTTAACCGGTGACTCAGAACTGCATAAACTCGATTTTTGTTTATTCATATAATTTTTTTTAAACTAGGATCGGGTAGTATTTAATTATTAATAATTATATTTTTCATTTTAGGGAAGATGAAAAGACTAAAGCCCCAACCCCAGCCCCATAACCCATTCAGTTCTTAATTCTTAAACAGTTAAACTAACCTTAATTTCCCTAAACTCTAAAGCGCAGCAAGCCAACAAGTCGGCAAAGGCGATTTTCTCTTCAACAACAACAGTACTCTTCTCAACTAGTATAATGTTTTCTTTTTTGCTAAGTGAAACAGTGACATATCTATTAGCTTAATATATAAGTATCTTATATTATTAGATTGCACTGACTTAAAGTTTTTTATATCTTTCAATCTGAAACTAATATTCTAATTAATATTCTTACCCAATTTTATTTTACAATTTAATCATTGATGGAGGAGGTTATAGGCTCCTCTGCACAATTTCAATCTCATACTATTGGAGGTCAAGAACAATTATCAAGAAATAATCCAAGACTAAAAAAAGATGTGGGATGGACAATTATCAATCTCATACTTGAAGTTATTTATTTTTTGAGGACATGGATAATTAAGTTTCGAATTTCTACTTCTTGGATTTAGATATGCATGACATCTTGGTTATTTAGCTTAATGGACATCGGTAATTTAGTTTATGGACATGTGTTTTGAAATTAGTTGATGGACATGGGTTTTCGTTATTTTATATGTTTGGATATATATCTATATATATATATATATATATATATATATATATATGTGTGTGTGTGGATACCGGTTTTTTGAACCGGTCCAACCGGTTGAACCAGTGACCCAGTTGGTCGTCCGGTTCGATGTCCGGTCTGAGTTTCAAAACATAGCCAACATCAGGTTAATTCCCAAAATAATATTTTTCCTTCTTTTTGTACGGTCATGTAGAGAGATTCTTTTCACTTGTCATAAAAAACTTTTTACAAATTGAGTTATTGTTAATGATGTCTTAATTAGTTGAGAGGGAATGAGTTATATGGTTTTATGAAATTCCCACCCTATGAGCTAACTTTTGGGGTAGAGTTAGGCCTAAAGTTCATTATCTTTACAGTTACCTTGTTCGTTCACCAAACTTGAAAAGTTTGAAAGAAGATTGAGGGGGAGTTAGCAACATAGTAATTATACTCAAGAGCTACTGACTTTTGAGGATGGTGACAGCTTACTAAAATCTACTGTTCATATTAGATGATTCTACATTTGCAGGCTTCTCAAATCAGTTAATGGCATACTGTGGCTACGGAGGACCTCCATACAACTACCATAAAGGAGTGACTTGTGGCCAGCACGATTATCAGGTTTGCAGTGAAGGATCTGAGTTCATAAGTTGGGATGGAGTTCATTATACTGAGGCAACTAACAGAGTTATATCCTCTAAGATACTGTCAATGGAATATTCCACTCCACGCATTGACTTCGATTCTTTTGCCATTGATGGTCATTTGCTAGAATAAAGTGCAAGCAGTTGTCTTAGTTGCTGCAGAGAGAAGATGAAAAATCTTTGGAAAGTAGAAAAAAATAGATACCACGCGTTGATATTGCTGGTTCTTCGAGAGAGGCTAAAGTGACCTCTTTGCTCTTAGTTTTGAAGCCAGGATTCCCTAACACTGTTTGTTTGAGTCCACCTCTCCCTGTGATTTTAGACATGTATTAATTTATTCTGTAGGTTGGTTCAAACTTCAATAAATCAATTTCTTTGTTCCTAGGTTTCTAGTTGAATTTACTCAATCAGTCACATAATCCCCCTAAGAATGCCATCTTCCTTTGATGAAGCGCTGGGCACCTCTTAACAGTTCAAAGTTTTCCTGGCTTACCTAGTCTTTAAGGCAGGGTTGAACAACGAATTCAATATCAATAATTGTGGATTTGTGATCCCTCTTCTTATATATGCAACTTAACCATCTATGTTTTATCTGTGCGTATGTCAAATAATACTTTTCACAAATTCAATACTCTAGACGGTGAGGAAGGAAAGCATGCATTCTTTCTAGCAACTGAGTTGGTTTCAAAGAACCCGAGATTCAACCATGTTGGTCTTGAGAAACTGAGCAAGGATCTCGAAAAATGACCA
This sequence comes from Przewalskia tangutica, assembly GCA_029844215.1. Taxonomy (NCBI): domain Eukaryota; kingdom Viridiplantae; phylum Streptophyta; class Magnoliopsida; order Solanales; family Solanaceae; genus Przewalskia; species Przewalskia tangutica. The sequence goes on along the minus strand of CM056731.1, from coordinate 12,968,970 downwards.
AACTATTTTTTAAATGCAGTGTGTCATGTATTATGCAATGGAAAAGAATCTTTACTCCTATCTCATTTTGTGTGACATATAATATTTGGGGAGTTAAGTTCTTTATTTGACATTTTGACAATGATCCTTCTAACATCCTCTTAATAGTTTTTAATTATACAAAAACTATATTCTAGTACCTACATTTTACTTTATGTAAATCAAGATAGATCGGGTCAATAAATTTGGATATCAAAGGATTAAATTAAAAAAAAACATTACAATGAAAGATTGAGGTCGAACATATTATGGTTTCTCTCTTCCTTGCAATCTTTTTCTACTTCTTGTTTGTGTTGTTGTTGGTTGGAGTTAGAAGTGGAAGGACCTGCAGTTGCAGATGCATCAATTTCCATGAAATCATGTAGATGATGGAAATTATTATGACCTGATGCTTTGTTATTATTGTCTTCCAAAATCTTTGATGATCTGTCTACAACATAATTTCTTGCTAAGAAACGGTCACGCATATCTTTAGTGCTTCTTATAAGTGCAAAAAACTTCTCCATTTTCTCCTCTTCATCTTCTTCTCCTCCCTTTTCTTTTTCTAATTTCTGATTCTCTGTATTCTTCCTCTTCCTTCTCTCTCTATCCATGTATGCCTTAATGTGAGAAAAGAGAAATAATGAGAGAGAGAGGGGGGAAGATAAGGTTTTGCCCCTTATTAATAAATAAACTACCGATCCCCAACCCACCCACCCAAACCCTCCAATACCTTCCCAAAAGGGAAACAAAAAACACACACAAAGAACCAACCTAAAAACAAAGGAAAGAGAGTAGTGAAGAAAATTTTATGTGAGAGAGGTCTTCCGTTATATCCTCAATTATTCATTTCACCTCTTAAAATTTATAATAATACAATTGAATTTTGATGAGAATATAATAATACAATTAGTTTTCTGTGATGCGAATTCGGATTACTCCGAAGCCCAATGAAAGTACGGGATATGAAATGCAAAAAAAAAAAAAAACTTTATGTGGCACCCTGTATTTTGTAGGTCCTTTTCTTATATTCGAAATGTAATTAATTATAGGAGATTATTCATTAAATAAATAAAATATAATGAAGCAGAAATTATACGTTCAGAATAAGAACATTTTACAAGTTAGAGTTCACAACAACAACTACTACTAATTAATTCTTCCGTCTCAAATTATTTGTTTACACACCCCTTAAGAAATATTAATTAAAAGAGATATTTGACTTACATAATCTTTATTTATGTTTAAGTTATAATCTTTCTCCATTAAATATTTACTTTATTTATGTGTCATTCACATTAATGACAAAAGGTAAAACGGAAAAAAAATTAATTATGTCTTAAACTTCTAAAACGACATATAATTTGAGACAACTATTTTTAGTAATCACAATAAATAATTTGAGACCGGAAGTAACTAGTAAGATTAAGATTGGAGCACTCATTTGCCCGCATGGGCGTAGCCCAATTAATTCCAAGACGGTAGATTGACTCCTAAGATTGGAGGCACTCATTTACTATTGGATATTTTGGATAATACCCTTCTCCCGGGGCTAAAAAGCAGAGCAAAAAATAGACAAATAATAGGGGTGAGATTATTGGTTAACTACTACATTTTAATTGACTTATTGAGATTTGTAGTGTGAAAGCAATGCACATTAAAGCTGAAAAACACATACTCCCTCCGCTCTAAAAAAACTTGTCTTAATTTAATTTGACATAAATTTTTTAAAAAAAAAAATTAAAAAAAATATATATGATCCAAAATAAGTTTTAAAGCAATGCACTAATTAAAAACTGATTCTTGGGCTGACTTTGGAGTATTTACTCTCCATTATTTTGCTTATGAATTCAGTTATTACTTGGCTGAATTGTAACTCCAAATTCAAGGCATTAACATGGCATTCATGACCATTACTTAGCCATTTGAAGGGTCATCATCTACACACTATAAAATGAGACACAAGACTCATTTGAAAACACACTTGACACTTCACACTTAAACAATTCTCTGAAAATTGTCTTCCTCTCTAGCAATCAAAATATACTCAAAGATCTTTCTTATCAAGCGAACACTTGAGTCCCTTTGCTCACTTGTTTGATTCCTGTTTTCTTTGGGAGATAAATTGCTAACACAACCGTAGAAAGGACATACGGGGAAATATTATCTTAAGAAAAGATTGAAACTTCAATCGACTCAGCAAGACCTTTTACTTATTTAATTTCCAAATTTATTATTTACTTGTTGTTGTTGTTATTTTTCCGTTCTACACATTTGTACTCACAAGCTTAAGATAATATTTGCTATTTCAACGACAACGTGACTGGACAAGATCAAATCAATGTTGGAAATTCGAACACCTCTCAAGGCAATCCTAATGCTTTCAACTCCACTGGTTTTTGCACTACTAGTGTCAATCCTACCACTCAAGGTAACACCATTGTTCTTGGCACCCCAAGTGCTAACACTGCTACTCAAGGCGTTCCAAACGTCTTTGCTCCTGCCCAAGGAAACACCACTACTTCTACTTCGGTTGGTTTTCACCATGAACGTCCTGAAAAGTTTATGGGTACTCACTTTAAGCGATGACAACAAAAGATGTTTTTCTTGACGGTTATGAGAATGTCACGTTTCCTAACCGAAGACCCGGAAAGACACGGACCCTCAGCCAAATGATATGGCGGGAGGGGGCCAAGGTATCCATGTCATTAACGACATGAAGATGGTTCAAGATGCATAGATTCATAGTGACTTCATGTGCATGAACTATATTCTGAATAGTTTGTCCGATCCTTTGTACACGGTATATTGCACCGTTAGGACAACCAAGAAATTGTGGGACAAATTGCAAAAAAAATACAACATCCAAGATGCGGGTGCCAAAAAGTTTGTCATTGGGAAATTTTTGAAATTTCAAATGATGGACAACAAAAGTGTATCATCCCAAGTCCAGAAATTTCAAATGATAATACATCACCTAGACTTGGAAGGTTTGAAGCCCAACGAGCAATTCTTGGTTGGGGCATTGATCGAGAAACTGTCTCCCTCATGGTATGAGTTTATGAACTACTTGAAACTCAAGACAAAGGAGATGACGTTAGACGAACTTATTGTCAAACTCTAAATTCAGGAGGACAATAAGAAGGCCATGTCAAAGGGGAAACAACCCGTCGAGGCTAAGGCAAATCTGATGGAGGTTAAAGGGAACTCAAGCAAAAAGCGGAAGTTCCAGAAGGATGGTCAGTCCCACACAACTGAAAAGTTTAAGGGAACATGCAACTATTGTGGTAAAATTGGTCATATGGCCAAAGACTGCCGCAAGAAAAAGTATGACAATGCCAAAGGAAAGGATAAGGTAAACGTCGTCGAGGACACGCTCTTAGACGATATGATTGAAGAGTTATCCGCTGTTGTGTTAGAGGCCAACCTCGTTGAGAATCCAAAGTAATGGTTGCTAGACACAGGTCCTACACGCCACATCTGTTCCAACAAAGATGCCTTCTCCACATATACACCAGTCACAAATAAGAAGTTGTTCATGGGCAACAATTCTTCTTCCGAGGTAGTGGGGGTAGGAAAGATAGTCCTCAAGATGACGTCCGGAAAGGATCTGACTCTAAAAGAAGTGATGCATGTCCCGGAAATTCGAAGAAATTTAATCTCCGGACCTGTGTTGGTCAATGCTGGTTTTAGGCTAGTATTCGAGGCTAACAAATTTGTAATCACGAAAAATAGAACTTTTGTAGGTAGGGACTTCGTCTGTGAAGGCCTATTTAAAGTTAATGCTAAACCTGTAATGCCTTCTACTTAGAGAGAGGCTTCGCCTGTGAAGACCTCCTTAGGCGAATAATGCACTTGCAATACCTTTCTTTTAACTATCAATAAAACTGAGTCTTCCTTACATGTTGGAATCTTCTAATTTATTGCACCATAGATTAGATGTGTTAACTATCAATTTATACTGAAATTGGTAAAGTTGGAATTATTGTCGTCTATCAACATAAACCCCCAACATAAGTATGAGGTAGGCATAGAGGCAAAGAATCTCCAAAAAGCTCCCCTTAGATCCATCTAAAGGGAAACCGCTCCTCTAGGACTCACACATATATCAACATATGTGTCTTGAAGTTCGCTCAAGCTAGAGGGGGAACAAGTACTTTGTGACTTGCTTAAATGATGACACAAGGTTGTGCTACCTTTACTTACTTAAAAGTAAAGACGAAGCTTCTAAAGCATCTAAGTGCCACAAACCAAAGGTTTAGAACCAACAATGTCAATGGGTCTATAGACAAGTATAAATCAAAGACATTCATACGTATGTTCATAATTATCGCCGTCTTGCGGGATCTTGAAATACATCAAATGAATGTCAAGATAGTCTTCCTAAATGGTGATTTGGAAGTAGAAATATACATAGACCAACCCAAGGGGTATGTGGTTCAAAATAAGAGATAAAAATTGTCGGCTTGTCAAAATGTAGTACGAACTGAAATAAGCCCTAAACAATGACACTAGAAATTAGAGAGTAATGTACTATTGGAAAATTTCGTCATTAACAGGTGTAACAAGTGTGTTTACATGAAAGGAATCTCGTCATGATATGCCTCTATGAAGACAACTTGTTGATCACCGGAAAGCGTTGATTTCTGAAACTCACGCTAAAGTTCGGGATACACGACATGAGATGTCTAAATGTACTAGAGGGGTACAGCAGTACAAACTGGATATCCTATAGCAAAGACATCAAGTGCACCAGTGGATACAATCTTACAATTGGTGGTGGAGCTGTGTCTTGGAAATCCTCTAGAAAAACCCTTATTCTCTGATCCACGAGGGAGTCAGAATTTATCACTTTGGACAAAGTGGGAGAAGAAGCTGAATGACTTCATGGTTTCTTAGAGGATGACCCGTGTTGGGATAAATTTGTGTCTTCTGTAATGATCTACTGCGACATTCAGTCGGCTCTAGGAAGGGCACGAAGTTCAATATACAATGGTAAGTCTCGTCATATTCGATGAAGACATGAGTCCGTTAGGCAGTTGATCACCTCGGGTATTATTTCTGTTGATTACATAAAATCTAAGGAAAATATAGCAGATCCTCGACGGCGGAATACCCAAAGATCGCTTGTTCTCGCCTGCTTTGTGGAATGTGCTTAAAACCCAAACAATAAGAACCGATATAGTGACACCCAACCCATGCACTTGAGATCCCAGGAATAAGGTTCAATGGAAAAATTAAACTGTAAAGGTTCCGTGAGCGCTTCGGTGGAAGCAAGAGCACTTCGGATAATGTGTCTTTCTTAAGAAAAATAATCCAAGGTCGTTCCCGTGATAGACAAAAAGTTTTACCTGTAAAAGGGGTAAAGGATAAGTTTCCAAATCTTTAATGATCCTCAAAAGTTGAGGTTAGGTTGGTGAAATTTTTAATGGTTCCTAACGCCAGGTAATGGGGTATTACAAGATACCTTTCGAAATCACCTATTTAAGCGCGAGGACACGCCGCCAAATGAACGCACTTAAGAATCCGCGGTGTCCACGCCCACGATGGATAAAACACTAGAAAGATTGAGTAGAAAGATGTTGTGTTGGTACCATTGTCTCGCATATACTAAACACCGACGCTCAAGACATCACGCTCACCGCGCAAAGAAATATGTCCATGGTATTCTACTATGGAAGGTTCAAAGCTCCGCTACCTCTCCTGACGCAACATCGCTCCGCCAAGTGATTGCTAGAAAGCTCCATGCGGCACCAAAATCTCTTCCAAGAGGGGATTGTTGGAAATATTTATTAAACGTGAAATAAAGTAAATCCTATTAATTATGAATCGAACAATTGGGGCCCCGCACGTAGGAAACCTTGTTTCCACACACGTGCACATGTAGTGCCAATGATCAAAATTTCCTTAATGGAAGAGATATTGGTACGTATACGAATTGTTTGAGACATAAGATAATAGACGGTTATTGGTCAAATGACGAATAATTTCACGTTGGTAAATGAAGGAAGAAGTGTATAATGTGTAAATATGAAATGAATCAGAAATCATCACGAAACCGAGAAGGGCCGCAGCTCCTCCAAGTAAGGACCGCGACTCTAATTGACGTTTCAATTCCCGTAACTCACTGAAATTGAAGGGTCGCGGCTCCTCGACTGTTTCAATCCGTTGGAGGTGAATTATAAACTGATTCTTGGGCTGACTTTGGAGTATTTACTCTTCATTATTTTGCTCATGAATTCAGCCATTACTTGGCTGGATTGTAACTCCAAATTCAAGACATTAACATGACATTCATGGTCATTACTTAGTCATTTGGAGGGTCATCATCTACACACTATGAAATGAGACACAAGGCTCATTTGGAAACACACTTGACACTTCACACTTAAACAATTCTCTGAAAATTGTATTCATCTCTAGCAATCAAAATACACTCAAAGATCTTTCTTATCAAGCGAACACTTGAGTCTCTTTGTTCACTTGTTTGATTGATGTTTTATCTTGGGAGATAAATTTCTAACACAACCGTAGAAAGGACATACAGGGGAAATATTATCTTAAGGAAAGATTGAAACTTCAATCGACTCAGCAAGACCTTTTACTTATTTAATTTCCAGGTTTATTATTTACTTGTTGTTATTGTTATTTTCCCGTTCTACACATTTGTACTCACAAAAGATCGCGGATGCCGAGCACCGCGCGCTTCACGCAGGTCGCGCGCCACGCCCTCGGTTTCGGCTCCACGACGCTACTCTGCAGGGTCGCGGCCGCACGCGCCTTCGACGCCGCGACGCCTCCCTACAGGGACGCGACGCTGTGACCGTTTTCAGTCCGTTGGAGAAGAATAAAAATTGACGTTTGAGCTAACTTTGGAGAATTAACTCTTCATTATTCTGCTCTTGAATTCAGCCATTACTTGGCTGAATAGTAACTTCATACTAATGGCCATTACTTGGTCATTCAAAGTCATAAATTGGCTAGTTGGAGGGTCTTCTTCTCAACACTATAAAATGAGGCATTTGGCTCATTTGCCAAAACACACTTGACATTCACTAAACAATTCTCTGAAATTGTTTTCCTCTCTTGCAATCACAAACACTCAAAGATCTTTCTTCCAAAGCAAACACTTGAGTTTCCTTTGCTCATTTATTTGATTGATGTTTTATCTTGGGAGATAAGTTGTCATTACAATCGTTGAAAGGATATACGGGCAATATTATCTTAAGGATAGATCAAGAATTTGGTCGACTCAGCAAGCCCTCATATTTGATCATTTCTAGATTTCTAACAAATAGTTATTTTGTTATTTTCTCGTTCTACACATTACCACTCACAAGCTTAACCTCTTTCAATGTCCTTTTTCTTTTCTTCATTTATCAAACCAGTAATTACTTTATCTATAAAGAAAACAAGAAAGAGAAAATGGTGTAGGAGAAGTGATGAAGGGGAAATAAAGTCCCCTAAACTTTGAAGAGATGCGGATAAGAGAAAGGGGGGGAATTAAAAAGAGAAGAAATAAGGAAAATAAAAACACGTAAAAATAGTTTATAATAGAAAAAAAAATTACGTGTCAAAATAGGATTGATATGAGAAGATTGTATTAATTTCACTTCGAACTGGTTCAACAAGGTAATAGGACTCCCACAAAAATTAAAGTGTTTTTTGATTGACGTGTGATGTACATACTCTTCTTTAAAATTTATATTGAACGGGGAAGGTTGCATTAATTCCATTTCGAATTGGTTCAAAGAGGTAATAGGACTCCCGCAAAAGTTAAATTGTCTTTTTTAAAATAAGTTCATAGTTTAGGGGGGTCTATGTATTATCTTTAGAATAATTCAATGTAGGACCATGCAACTTCAACCTCAAAGGTCCCATTCAAAGTTGGAAAATTACAACAAATGAGCCGAACTAAGCTTATCCTTCAAGGCTTCAACTTCTCAAAAGCCTTGTCCTATTCTACCCCAACAAATGAAGTAGGGATCAATCCCTATGGTGACATGATTATTTGACCAAATTAACAACCAAACTTGTGGATGTCAAGTTTAAAGTTTAAACCACAACAAATATCCACCTTCAAAGGGCTGACGATGAGAAGCAATCAGCAAAGTTGTTAGTTCACTAATGTATCATATGCCAGCTTGACATATTACATCATCAAGTAAACAGAATCCAAAACAAACAAGCAAGTGGCACCAACAATAGCAACCCAACTTTCAGATGCCAATGTCATCAATCTAAATTCTAATTTTTCTATAGTGTAACAGGTGTGTACTGATTCCATCTCAATCAATGACCACGAAGACTGTATAGAGAGTGGATTTCTAATATTTCCTTCTCTAGGAATTTCAGTGTTTGTATAATGTAGAACTGTAAGTAATGGCCTAATAGGAAATTCACTAATCATCCGACCACTTGACCCCATGTTTAGCCCAGAGATTATCAGCTTTATCTGGACCCTTGCTACCAAAGTCGTAATGTTCAAGTGTCACATTGTTATTGTCCAACTCACTTAAAACTGGAGATAAAATGTTCCATGCAACTTCAACCTCATCGCTCCTCATGAATAGATGGTTGTCTCCATCTATTACATCATGGACAAGTTGCTCATATGAATCGGTTACATCAACATTGTACCTAATACATCAACAAGGGGAAACAGTAAGAAGACATGGAAATGGAGATCCTAACATCCCAATAAATTCACGAAAGACTTTAAAATAAGAAGATAGAAAACATTACTTGTCCTTATAAAGCAAGTTTAATTCGGAAGCCTCTAAATTCATGCCTAATCCTGGAATTTTATTATTGATTCTGACAAGTATGGCCTCATCAGGTACATCACGCAGAATCAGCTCATTAGTGGCAAGATTTTGTATATGCTCTCTGTCTTTAAGGTAAAGGTTTCCAGGAACACGACGAAATTGTATACGAATTTCAACTCTGCAACACATCAGTAAGGATAAATTAGAAACAAAATACCTTTTGATGATAGTCTAAAGCATGCATCAAATTCTCGCATTATGAGACACATGTAAATAGTTTGAATGGAACATGTCAAAACTATCATAACAGCAATGAACTACACTTGGAAGACAATGTGAAAGGATTCACCTCATTTGTGTTTATGCTGCAGGATTTGATATTTCAAATGGTTGACGGTGAAATAGAGATGCTATAACTAGATAGCAATAGACAAACCTGTTCTTTTTTAGCCCCCGGCCAGCCTTGATAAGAAAAGGTACACCATCCCATCTTGCATTATCAATGTGTAAAACAGCACCAAAATATGTGGGCATTAGGTTGTCCGTATCCTTAGAATTACTTCCAGAATCAGCTTCGCAATGCCCAAGAATTACATCAGCTGATTCCAATTTCCGAATTGATTTCAAAACCTTAACCTAAGGAGTAAAGGCTTATCACCAATTTCCACAAGAATTGTGATTTTTTTTTGTAACACATAGGGAATAGAGGTTATATACCTTCTCATAACGAACATCTTCACCGTCGAGGGTGACAGGCGGCTCCATAGCAAGCAAGGCCACTGTCTGGAAGATGTGACTGTGTACAACATCTCCTAAAATCCCATAGCCATTAGGATATCTATTAAGAGAAGGGGAAAAAAGAAGAGGGTGAGGATTAGGACTACATACTTGTAACCTACATAAGTTTACTGAAACCTTGGCTACCTTGCTGAGGTCTGCATGCCTAACTCTTCAGAAAAAGTGACCTGAAAGTACATGTTCAATGATAAACCAAGACTTCTTGCATTATTCCCGAGGTGAATTGAGAGTCAATTATCCCAAGTATATTACCTGTATGTTGTGTATGTAACTTCGATTCCATAATGGCATAAATACTAGATTAGAGAACCTTAGAACCGCAAGATTTTCAATTGTGTTCCTCCCCAAAAGATGATCTATCCTGGAAGATAGGCAAGTAAAACAGTGATCAGTAAATAATTCAGAATACAAAGTCTTCTTATATCACACATGTCGCAAAATGTATTTTGAACCTGTATAATTGTTTTTCCTCAAAGTTTGAAAGAAGTGAGGTAGTCAACTGATGAGAAGAAAACAAACCCAGACCAAAGGGTTTTTCAATTATTACACGATTCCAGCCCCTCTGGGTTTGGGCCTTCTCAGCAAGAGAGGATGCTACATCAATAAGTGCTTCTTGGGGCACAGAAAGGTAAAATATTCTGTTTGCTCCAAACTTTCCCTAAGGTACACGAGCTATTAAAGACAGGAATAGCAATAACATAGAATTGGACACAACGAGCACTTAAACTTACAAAAGTAAACTTTTTGAGCCGTAGGTCGACAATCCTCTGTGGTTACTTACCTCAACTTCTTCCATGAGAGTATTGAGCTTTGACATTCCTTCTTGGTTGTCATACCCTCCATTAAGATAGAATGTCCTTTTGAGAAATGCATCCATTTTTTCTTCACAGTTTTCTCTGCATAAGATAACTTTATAAAGTTAAAATACATCATCTTATGCCAATGATTTTTTATTTTAACATATGAAAATAGAGGCGAGCTTCTGTTTAATAATTTTTATGTTAATATATCAAAAACAAAAGATATGCCAATTTTCATGATACAAACCATTTATTTCTCTAATCACTCGTAACTCCTTCACTAGCCTTTGAGATGTTCTAGCAAACATATCTTAGATTTTGAAGTGCAAAAGTCTGAATTTGTTTTAGATAAAAACTCAAAATGTAGGAGCGAATCTGTCAAGCTATAGGAAATCCGTTAGTCCCCCTCTCTCTCTCTCTCTCTCTCTCTCTCTGTGTGCGTATGCACATATTTCTAAAGTTTCATATGATATAAATAGATGGATAGACATGGTAAATATCTAAAACAAAGATACATGTTTATCTATGCATTTGGAAGTTGAGGAACATACTGGTGATCAATGCGGCAACTTAAAGTTGGTGCTATTATGGCTCTTAGATCTTCTTCAGTCAAATTTTTCCGCGAGTACCCAAATATACCAAATTTCTGCAGCCATCAGAAAGCCAGTAAGCCTAGAAGGTTAACCTCATCTATATATGATTTTCCAGTATCATGCTTCCTATCATTAAAAAAAAACAAGCAGATGAAACTAGCAAGATACTTCAAATATTCCAATTCAACTCTTTAGCTGGATCTTTTTATTTGATTACCTTATTAATATTTTTATCCAAAAAGTTCCAAACTTTGAGCCCCAAATTGTTCTTACGTGAATCTACTTCAAATGATTCTAACAGAACAAGAATTACCAACTATCATACCAAATTCATTTGTTTCATAACTTCATGATGTGGTCAGTTCTTCTTCACTTGTGGAAGCCTGAACATTTCATAGTTTACACTCTACAATTGCACTTGGTGTGGAACCTCAGTCCACTCTTCCGGCATGAAGCTTGCTCTAGTTCTAAGTCCTAACAGTTGCAACTTTCCTCCAAATTACTGGCCCAGGTAACAAGTGTTATCATCACTAGCCCAAAAGCTTAAACGCACTATGTGGAAGGAAACTAAATCCTCATACATCTTTCAACTAGTACAGTCTTACAAGCATGGCACCACCCCTCCCCCTCAAAAGTTCTCTTAGATGTTAATCAAGCTACTAGTTTGATCTCAATTAAGAAAAATTATACAAGCTGAGCTCAAGCTATCAAATATAATCTCAAATAGTTACTTCCGGAAATTTATAATCTGATACCACCAATTAATGTGACTTATGAGGTACAAGTTATTAGGAAAAAACCTAGTTAGCATTGTAACTATGACAGACGGACCAACGAGAAATTGCATTTTTCATTAGTAAGAAATACATAATAAAAACTTAAGATGAAATTATGTTCCACCACTCAGATCAGACATGAATATTCTGGATACCAAACAGAACATAAATTTCAACAGATGCGTAGAAGTCAAAAAGGAGCATAACGGTAGTTGATCAATGTACCTACCTCTGGAAGTTGACCACTGTAATACAAAGCAAATAATGCTGGAAAGATTTTCGTTCTGGCTAGTACACCAGTGGCCCCAATAACAGCAATGCTAAGAGAGGCTGAATCATCAGTTTGTGCATCACTACTGGATGATTGAGTCTCAAACAAAGGGAAAGGCAACTTTGTGGACTCCACCCCGGAAGTGTCAACTTTAACTTCTTCATCAAGTGAAGTAGTGCTTCCAGATCCTTCCACATTAAAAGATGTAAACCTTATGGAAGATTGCGGTCTGTTGACATCATGAGATTGAACATATGCCACATAATTTATTTGTGCTCTGGATTTCTTTATCATCTGCCTCTTTGAAAAGAATATACATCAGTCTCCAGACAAATATTCATCATCGCGATGGCGTTGACCAGAAAAGATGCATGCAATGAATACCCAACTAAACCACGCTATTATACAATGCTTGGAACAGTGAGCTAAAGCTAAAAACATGATTCAATAGTTTCTGATTCAAAGATGAAAGAGTTACAAAGAAGTATAGGTCAAACTGAAGATATTATCCCCAGGTTTGGATTCATCAAGTCAACCAGTACACCCGACTAAACATAGTTAAGAATTCAGGGCATGCAGGACAAAGAGATACTTCAAGGCGCTATAGCATGTAGGACATGCACGCTAATACTGCTTCAACAAATGCGGGGAAACGGATTTATATGTCTTTTTCATTCTTGAACATTATCTTTTCAGGTGAACATGTCTTGAAAGGAACCCAGAGGTGATTTAGAAGCATGGAAAAGTAGAACATGGTTAACTTAACTAATTTAAATAATCATTTGGAAACACAATTAGATGCAGATTTTACAATTGGATGTCTTCCTTCTCATATTTAAGCACAAAAAACAGGTTCATTTTATCAGAGCTCGACGGAGCCCACGATTCCCAGTAGTAAGTCGTCGGCATATCGCGCGTAACAAATCCTTATTACAGAGCTAGCTTCTGACCACGATTCAGAAACATCTTACGTTGGTTGTTGGTCGTACAGTCGTTAGCAAAAGAGCTAGCCGCATTTATTCCCCAGGAAGCTTCTTTGGCCACTAGCTTCATGAGACGAAAGAGAAGAAACTGCAGCTATGAGTTGAAGCCGCTAGACTAGATCCTGATTCCTGGGGCTAAGGATGTTCTATTTGTTTTCCTAGTTCCGCTTTCAGGAGTGGAAGCCGTTTTCGCTCATTTTTAATTCAACTCGACAGAACGCACAAAGTTCTATCACTTACCAAAGTGATATCACTTTTGCAGAATCCAACTACTGGAATAGGGGTGGTCACTAGTGCGAGTGTGGAGACTAAGATCGTCAATCATAATTTTTTTCTCATTTAAGACCAAACTACAAACACACACACACATATATATATATATATATATATATATATATATTTATCCTGGAGGTCTCGGGTTCAAGCCGTGAAAACAACCTCTTGCAAAAATACAAAGTAAGATGCACTGATAGACCCTTGTGGTCGGCCTTCCGGACTCGCATACTGGAGCTTAGTGCAGAAATTTGCTCTTTTTATATATTATGCATGTATATATGTATGTATATATATATATATATATATATATATATATATACAACAACAACATATCCAGTGAAGTCCCACAACGTGGGTCTGGGGAAGGTAGAGTGTACGCAGACCTTAACTCTACCTTGCTAAGTAGAGAGGTTGTTTCCGAAAGACCATCGGCTCAAAACAAAGCATAAGAACAAGCAAAGCAAGAGAAACGGTCAGACCCGGACAAGAAATTTAAAGCAGTATGAAAATGAGAGTATCAGAAGTGAATAAGCAATGATAAAGCATTCTGAAAAAATAAGCAGTAACTAACGCACGTAAATAAGATAAACAAAGTACACGAAAAAACATACAACAGCAGAAATCAAAGGGCATGTGACTATAAAACAATACTACGCCTACTAGTATGATAGGCTAAGCAGAGCTACAATAATAACACTATAACTACCGGTATGTAAGTGTAAGTAGGACTACACTCAACTACCAACTACCCTTCCACCCTAATTCGTGTCCTCCACAACTCCCTATCTAAGGTCATGTTCTCAGTAAGTTGCACCTGCGCCATATCCCGTTTAATCACCTCTCCCCAATACTTTTTTGGCCTACCTCTACCCCTCCTGAATTTGTCCACAACCAACCTCTCACAACTCTGCACTGGGAATTTGTGCCTCTAATCCGTGTCATCCACAACTCCCTATCTAAAGTCATGTCCTCAATAGGTTGCACCTGCGCCATATCCCGTCTAATCACATCTCCTCAATACTTCTTTTGTCTACCTCTACCCCTCCGGAAGGGTAGGTTCCATACCGACAAGACCTCCTATCCCAGAATCCGCTCATGAACCCGTCCATTGTCAACCTCTCACACCTACGCATTGGGACATTTGTGCATCTCCTCTACACATGCCCGAGCCATCTCAACATCTCTTCCCGCATTTTATGCTCCACCGAGGCCATTCCCACTCTGTCTCGGATATCCTCATTTATAATCTTATCCCTCCTTGTATGCCTACACATTCATCTCAGTATCCTCATCTCCGCAACTTTTATCTTTTGAATGTGCGAAGTTGACTGACCAACACTCCGCCGCATACAACATAGTCGGTTTAACCACCACCCTATAGAACTTGCTTTTAAGTTTTGGTGACACCTTTTTATCGAACAAGACTCCAAATGTGAGCCTCCCTTTTATCCACCTTGCACCAATACGATGTGTGACATCGTCATCAATCTCTACATTCTCTTGGATAATAGACCCGAGATACTTGAAGCTTCCTTTCTTTGGAATGACATAAGTATCAAGCTTCACCTCCACACATGTCTCATGATCGCTCCCGTTACTGAACTTGCACCCCAAGTATTCTGTCTTGATCCACTCAGTCTGCACATTTTAGACTTCAGAGTTTGTCTCCAAACCTTCAGCTTAGCGTTCACTCCGCTGCGAGTCTTATCAATCAGGACTGTCATCTGCGAATAACATACACCATGACACCTCCCCTTGATTTTGTCGCGTCAGTCCATCCATCACCAAGACAAATAAGAATGGGCTAAGAGTTGATCCTGGTGCAGCCCCATCATCACTGAAAAGTGCTCTGAATCTCCTCCTACTGTCCCTACCCTGTTCTTGACTCCATCATACATATCTTTGATCGCTCTAGTATACGCCACAGGTACACCTCTAACCTCCAAACGTCTCCATATAACCTCGGGACTTTGTCATGCCTTCTCGAGGTCGATGAAAATCATATATATATATATAGTAGTAACCTCTGCAAATTTTTAATTTGTTTTGCATAATCACACTAGTACTTAAACTAAACTAGAATAAATGGTTAATCACTTATTCTCTGTATAGGTCCAATTTTATCGGACTTATTCACTGATTATATCAATGAAATCGTAACGTTATTCACTCTATGAACACCAATTTTCTTCATAAATTCTGAAAGAACTTAATTTTACAACTGAATTCCATACATAAATTGAAAAATCACATAAAAAGGATAGAGAGACCACCATATAGCTCAATTTGGATGACCATAACAATATAAGAAAATGGTTCAAAACTGACCGGAAAAGTACGGACAACTGTCGTTAATACAGAAAGTTTCCAATTAGTTGACCGGAAGATTGAGGTCTCCGATGAAGACGTTGATAGTGATACTGATGAAAGCGACGCCATTACTTTGATTCTTCCGATCAACGTATTGTGTTGTATTTTTCCAGTCTATATATATGTCGCTGTTTACTATGAAGAACGTTGACAATAACCTCATGATATCTGGGTTTTCAATTTTGGTAATGTTATGGGCTTGGGTTGTCGCGTTTTTTGGATTCCTTTCACGCGTGGGTTGCAGCTTAACTTCGGCCCGTCCATTTGATTCTTGATATTGGGCCCATGTGGAGTTCTTTCATTTTTCCTCGCGAATTGTCCTTCAAACAGTGGCGGTAAATATTTCTGACATAAAAAAATGGATCTATGACCTAATTCCGCGAGGCAAGATCTCATGGAAATTATGTCTACTCGAATAAAGGTACATATAAAATATATCTTGTACTACATAGTTCTATAGAAAAGAAATTATGTCGGACAAGACATAATTTCTATGTAACTTTGCTGGACAAGACATAATTTCTATTAAAATTTGTCTTGCGAATTAGTATACACAAATAAGGCATAGTTTCTATATATCTTTTTTCCAATAGGCATAATTTCTTTTTGAAACCTTACCTTGCAAATTATTTTTTTATTCTGCTGGGATTGAACTCAGAATCTCTGGTCTACAATAAGAATATTTTGGCCCACAAATTTTATTAAATAAGAAACGGTGACAAAAATTAAATACCAGTCCATATGAACTATGAGGGCAATCCGAGGATCTTTTTTGTAAGAATTTTATAGGGAGTCTTATTTGGTTGCTGTTAAAAAGTGAGTTTAAGTTAAATGAGTGTTATTGAAAAGACTTCAGTTCGTGAGATTTACTGGATATGTTGTTATTGTTGGGTGTTATTGAAAAGATTTGTTTTGATAATAGTTCGATTTTATGTTTCAAACATAAGCTCATTTTTAGTAAATTTGGATGTTAGAATTATTTGTTGGATTGTTGAAATTTAAAAACAAGCTGTTTTAGGATAAAATTAATTAAAGTTTATGGGAAAATATGGTTGAACTTAAGAGATATGTGTCTTAAGTTCATATAATTTTCTTGAAAAAACAGTTCAATTTCCAGTTAATAATTTGGCTGGTCTTTTAAGATGAGTTGACTAAAGATTTATTATTTTAAAATTAATTTAATTAAACAACTGACTGCGTTGGTCGGTTTTGTCAATTTCCCAACAAAAAGACCGACCGAGACTGGCTTTTCTATTTCTCGGATTTTGGTGTTAAAAAACGATCAAAGTCAATCAATTTCTTAAAAAAAAATCTAATTCTCCCAACTCAAGTCAATATATCAATTTAAAAACACCTATCTTTTTAGTAGTGATCACTACATATAAAAGAAAAAGTCAAGAAAAGTAGATGTCGTCCTTTATTATATAAAAAAAGGAAATGAAAGCAATCACCAAAATAAATTAATATTTGAAGTTATTGGATATTACGGTGGATGTATGGGAATAATGTACAACTATCACTAGTGCTTATAAAGGATAAACAATTACAATTTCAATATAATAGGTTTGAAGCATAACATCAGTTGTCACAATATCAATAACTGTTGATGACATTGATCTTTAGTGTTTGATCCTCCTTAAAATCTTGAGATCTTTGTTGAAACTGCAGCAAACCCCTTGAGAACAACAACAACAATATGTTTAGAAATCTAGAAATATGACAAGATAATTGACTTGTTGAGTCGATTGAATTCTCAATCTATCCTTAAGATAATATTGCTCCGTATATCCTTTCAACGGTGTAATGAAAACTTATATCCCAAGATAAAACAGTAATCAAACAAATGAGCAAAGGGAACTCAAGTGTTTGCTATATTAGAAGGATCTTTGAGTGTGTAAGATTTCAAGAAAGGGAGAAATTTCATCAAGTCTGAAATCATCACTTAGAGAGTATATCTCTTATGTGTTCAATGTGTACTACTTCAAATCTGAAAGTAAAGCTTGATTATATAGTGTAAGGAAGAGATGATGTGTTAATGGGTGTTAATGACTATTAAGATGCTCAATGAAGAGCCAAAACGTTCAGGAATAAATGTCCAACGTTCCAACAACTTAATGACATTAAACTCTGAAAAACGCTCGCAGTGTCGTGGCCCTACAGGCTGGCGCCGCGGCGTCGAAACTCCTGAGAGTTGGCGTCGTGGCGCTGCAGCCTGGCGCCGCGACGCTGGTCAACTTTGGATTTCTGAAACTTTAGGGACCAAACTGTAATTATAATAAAGTCTGGGGTCCAAAAAGATAATGTCAGAACAGCCCAACAGCCCGCGACCCACTATCCGGACCGGGAGGGTGGTGGCGGCGCGCGTAGGCCTAGTCTCGAACCCAAGCACACCTAGGTCCTCCTTCCTTCAAACACATGGGTTACCCCTTGGGGTCTCAATCTCTTATTCAGTTTTGAGGCTTGTATTATGAACAATTCTTCATTTTCCTACCAATGTGGTAGATTTGTCTCACACCACTCTTCCATGTCTCAAACAACTTACTTCGCGGACCAATATCTCTTTCATTTCTCAATGGAATTTGACGATTCCATAGGGCACGAAATATCTTCCAAGAGGGTATTGTTGGAAACTTGTCTTTGGTGGAGGTTGGGTCCGCCCATCTTCAATGACTTAAACATCATAGTTCCATATGTTGGAGATTCTTGGCCCTACGGTCATCTACTCACTTAGTAGATTATGCACATGTGAAGAACCAGGGTCTCCAACATATGGAACTATGATGTTTAAGTCATTGAAGATGGGCGGACCCAACCTCCACCAAAGGCAAATTTCCAACAATACCCTCTTGGAAGATACTGCGGGCCAACAATCTCCTCAACTTTCCGCTTGTCTTACTTGTTAATGCAAATAATTATGGTTCTTCTTCTATTTTGAGATAACAGATTAACTAAACCGTTTTATACTCCTGTTAAGGTAATATAAACACTCAACCTCAATATAGAACCCTTCTATCTTTCGATGACAAGATTGACTATAAAGGAGGATTAAGATCAATAACATATTAAGCTACACAAGTATCGGGGTACTTTCGTCCACGATTTAACCTATGTTTATTCAACTATAGCATATTCACAATCTCCCCTTTCGGATTTCGATTAGAAATCATATAAATTATGATAATTAGTGATCAATTAATTACCAAGCAATCAAAATAAATATTGAATAAATCTCAACAATAATAAGAAGAAACAAAAACATGCACTAATTCGTAAGAACGAGTTTCAAGCGTTTCGACATGAAAAGCCCTAAATTAAGTTAGTTCCTAGTCATAGACATGTCAAGAACTAAACTAATATCCAACATAAACTAAAAAGAAATAAAATAAAAAACAAGAAATTACTTAAAAGAAAGTCTCTAATCTTGATCTCCAAGTTGTGATGAATTCTCCAAAGTGGGATCCCTAAATCTGACTTAAAAAGGTCCTTTTTATAGCTTCAAAATCCAAAGAACTTTTCCTTCGCCTCGCCCATTCCCATTCAGATTTGGTGATTTCCGCCTCGGCGCATAGCCTCAGAATCAGCATGGCGCTAAACCTGCGGCTCTGTTCTTTGGGCGCCGTGGCGCTCTGATGCTGCTAGTGGCGCCGCCCTATTTCTCGCCCGGGTTGCCAATTTTTTAGCTTTTTGAGCTCTGGAACCTCTGTTTCTGCCCTCTTTTCGCTCCTTTTCGCCAATGTGCCATTTTAAACCATTATGACTCAAAAGAAAGAAAATATATCCTAAGATGACACATATTTGTACAAAAATGGGCAAAAGACTAACTAAAAATGATTCAAAAAATGTATATAAAATACACCGATCATCCACTATATTGGTTCTTATTGATTGAGTTTTAAGCCAATTCCCCTAGACAGACAGACATTTTAATCTGTGGGTAACCCTTTATCTTTAAAGGGTCCGGTATATCCTTCGATTTGTAATCAAGGATGTGTCACCCGATCAACTGTCATACGGTTTTATGTCTGTGATAAGTATGTCCAGACACCGTCATTCATGCTCTCACAGTGTCAAACTAGAGCAGCCACGAGTTACTCCCAAGAAGGGACATTCTCTAAGAGGTCGTGAAGTTACTCAACTTCTTGTCATGCTTTGAGCAAAGCCATTACCTCCGATTTTATCATGAATCGTCCGATGCAAGATTTGCTTAGAGAATTTTCCTAAGACACACCATGCACATTGGTGTTCTTTAGGTCTTATGTCCAGTTTGCATCATGTTGTTCTCCCAGAACCACTGGACATCCAGAATATCATAAATAAGCGAATAATTCATATTTCATCACATCCAATTTAACACCTTCTATTGATTATTTTCAGAAGCACTAGTGAACCTTAGTTCAATTGGTCTTCTTATATGAACCGATACCAGGTCATTTGCAGTGTGACTTGAGCATATCCCTCCTGCATATGGGTGCATCATGATTCCAATCAACTCTATAATTTAAATCCATTGGTGACTTCAACGAGACTGTCGAACTCATCACAAATGAGTTTGGAATAAAACCAGTCTACTGTTAGATGTCTTAGGGATTCCAACTCCTAAGATCTCATCTGTAGTACCCATATCTTTTCATGTTGAAACATACATTTGAGGAGATACCATTCGATAGTAGAGTACGATCAAATATTTAGTGCCAATACTTTGGGCTTGTTCAGTTCGCATAGAGATTTGACAAAACGACATACTTTCTTCTCTTTTCTGGAACCTCAAACCCTTAGGGTTGTTCCGCATTACTTACTTCTTCCTTTTCAGAATTTTTGGTTTTTCAGTTGTTGGCTTTCTAACTTCAGAGTCAATATTTTTGTTGTCAGATTCATTATTTCTGTTTTATCTGAAATTTCCAGGACCAAAATGCAGACATTTTCGGGACCATAAGAAATTTTAGGAAGAAGCCCAACAATCCTCAAAACTAATTTTGCGGTTAGGAAGGCTGTCTCGACATCCATGTCACGAAAGACTGCGATGACCCTGGATGTCTAAGCTATTCACATAGAACACATGTCCCGGTAGCAGGGGCCTTATACCCGTTAATAGATTCATATAATATATACTCAACTCGAGTTAATTTTACAACCCAAAGGTTCTTTTCCCAGAGGAAGATCAACAATGACATGGTTCTATCTGACGAAATCTATTTCTCTGTTTTTAGCTTCTTTCCAAAGCGATGCTTTTGGTGTTGACAATTCTTTGTTAATTGTCCATGGTATATTTCAACCATACAAGCTAGAAGGCTTGGAACAAGTCTTTGTCCCCTCTTTTGCTCCGGTTTGGTTCAACATCTAGAATCTCTGAGTTTTGTAGATCTGGAACATTAAGTTCAGAATAGTCAGCAACTTTCGAGTCCTGTAGATTTGGAACATCTCATTTCGTATAATCAGGCACTCACGGATTCTTGTTAACCTCGAGCAATTACTTCTTTTTCCTCTTCAATGAAAGATAACTTCAAAGAATTCAGCATTCTTTGATACCAAGATGTGAAATGCACTACTGTTGTTTAAAATCTAGTGGATATGCACTCTACAGTCTTAGATCCATCTCGACCTGTTTTTGGCTTAGGTGTTTCAACCCTTTGCCACTGTTAGGCGTATTTTGTATACGCTTTTGAGTCATTTTTAGTTAGTATTTTTCCCATTTTTCATTTAAATAAGTGTCTTTCTTATGGTCGTTTTCCTTTCTTTTGAGTCACAGCGGTTCAAAAAAAAAGAAAAATGGCGAAAAAGAGCGAAAAGTGGGCATAAAAGGAGAGTCCCGAGGCAAAAATGACGGAAGTTGGCAATTCAGGACAAAGATCGCAGATCACGCCATTCATCAGGATCAGGTGCCATAATTACTGAGAGGCTACATGACTTTCGGCACCGCGGTGCCATTCTGCAAGACCGCGGTGCCGAGACATGAATTTTCAGATCCGAAATAGAATTGGCCAAGGGCAGAAGGGTCCATAGGGCACGAAATTTGCAACACATTTAAGCCCTAGGAATTAGTCTAGTGGAGGAGGTTGGACATTCTATCACACAACACAGCTCATGGCAGATTTGAAGCTACAATTGAAGACTTTAGTTCACAATATTTTTCTCTCTTTTCTTTGCAATTCAGTTTATGTTGGTATTTGCATTAGTTCTTAGCATGTCTATGGCTAGGAACTAAACACTTTATTAGGGCTTTCCTTATGAATCGTTTGAAACTCTTATTCATGAATTAATGCAGTGGTTTGATTTCTTCTTCACATTGATTAAGATTTATTCAATAATTGGTATGAATGTTTGATAATTAATTGATTACTAATTATCATAATCTATGATTTCGAATCAAGAACCGAGAGGAGAGATTTGGATATGTTGTAATTGAATAGACATATGTTAAAATCGTGGATGAAAGTACCCCGATACTTGTGTAGCATTATATGTTACTGTTCTTAATCCTCTTATGTGGTAAATCCTATCATAGAAATATAGAAAGGTTCTGCACTGGGGTTGAGTGATTATATATCCTAACCGGAATATAAGACAGTCTAGTTAACCGCTATCTTAACGTAGAAGAAGAAGTCATTCTAGTCGCATTAAAGATTGAATAGAGTGGATAATCGAGGATTATGGAAGTCCTAATTCCTTCATAACTGATTACAACCTCAATAGTTTAGTTAATCCTTGCAATTATTCTAGTAGATAAACAAAAATCCAACTCAATTATCGATTGCCAAATATATAACATAAAATAGATGAATGGTAATTAGAAACCAGACTCTGTGGACGATAAACTCGGTCTTACAGACTATATTACTTGTGAACGATACGTACACTTGCGTGAGAAATTGGACACGCTCCTAACAACCACACTATCCCATATCATAACATTTATACATGAGATTTGCCATACTATCCCATCTCACAACATTTGTATATGAAATTCTTTCCATGTTTCACATAGAGGGTTATTCTTATCCTTAGGCGGAGTTCTATTAAGAATCACATTAGTGGTAATAATCTCCTTGCCCCACATGTCTTGGTCGTACGGATCTGCGCTTGGCTAACACCGTTTTAGTCTGAGGTGAGTAAGAAGCAGTCGTTGGATCAACGATGCTTCGCATTCTTCCCCTCTATCATTATGAATTTCTCAATCCGTAAATTTTTGGCTTCTACTCCCGAAGCACCGCAGCCCTGCCTGAGAGTCGCCGCAGTTCCTGAATTTGGCCTGGTCAGCGTCGTGGCCATGCATGGAGGCGCCGCGGTGCTGAAACTTCAGAGAGCTCATGGCGTCGCCGGTGTCGCGGCCCTGCAGGGAGGCGTTGTGGCTCAAAAACTTCAGAGTGTTTTCTGACGTTGCCGGCGCCGCGACCCTTTACGGCTCCGCGGCATTTCTGACTCGTTTCATCTTTGTTCTTACAACAAAGGATATAATACGTTGTATTATCATCAATTAAGATCACAACGTACTTGTCTCCCCCCTCTATTTGTACAAACTTTAAATCACCCAAGTAGGTGTTACCAAGTTATAGAGGAGCAGTGCTTCTTTCTCTAATCCTTTGATGGAACGGAAAGGTGATTTTTCCTTTTCGCCTACCTCACATTTATTTGAGGGTTTATGGCAATAATCTCAAATTTTATTGGCTTTTGAATGACTTTCTATTTAACGTATCATAATCTATGATGTCATAGATGCACGGATTACAAATGTATCATCCACTTGTCAACTTCGTTGGCCTTTGAATAATTTTCTGTTTAACGTGTCTTAATCTATGATAGCAAAGATGCACATATTATAAACATATCATCCACGTGTAAACTTTGTTGACCTTTGAAGGATTTTATGTTTAACGTGTCTTAATCTATGATAGCATAGATGCACATATTACAAATATATCATCCACTTGGCTATAGTTTTACTGTACCACTTTTGATTATTATCGACATGTAGGACATGAGGCGAAAAATTCAAGCCATATTGTCCAATAGCGTCATTGACACCAAGTTTAGGACATGTATCACCTCGTTTAAGAGTGATCCCATTCCTTAAGTCCTTTTGAGGACAACCTCTTCAACTTCTTCTATTTTGAAGGTAGCGTTGTTACACATGAAAAACCTCTTGCCCGTGGTTAGGGTGTAACCGGATCATATGTGATCTATATTCTCTAGCCCACTCCAGTTGCCTTGGCAGACTGAGTGTCCAATTTATTTTCTGCCTTTCTTTTGGCCTTCAGATCTATTGAGATCTGGTAACTCTGAACCACTCCAGTCGCCCGGAGGCTTTGTATGACTGAGTGTCTAACATCGTCAAGTCATGTGACGGATCTGGCCCACTCTAGTCGCCCGGAGGCTTTGTATGACTGAGTGTCCGCTACTATCCTGTCGAAAGACGGATCTTTTGTCGGAAAACGGCGACAGGATTGTCACTAGTCCTCTAGTCATTGTCTTTAGTCCTCTAGTCCTCTTCCTATGCTTAGTATTGTCCATAAAATCATTTTATTATAATCTAAGTCCATATCTTTTAGGTCGTTGTTTATAACAGTCCAATATTTGAACGGGAAGGTAAGTGAGATTAAACTTTATGATTTTAAGGCGTAGGGAATATAAAGATATACTTTCATATTTGTAGTCTTGTTCATTTCATTTTAATCAGACATCTTTTAATCTCATTTTTGACAAGAAATAAATAATTAACTCATACCTTTGAGATTTGGCCCACGTTCATCACGTGTCCAAATCCTCCTTACCATAAGATGAAGGCTTCTTCTTACAAGATGAACCATCATCTCCAGCCTTCTCCTCAAGTTCCAATTGACATCCTCAACCTTTGTAGACACTTGTTTACACCACTCTCGGGAGCGGTGACAACAACTATTCTTTGACCCTTAGCCTTGTCAACAAGACTATCAACATTATCTTTCAAGTTAAAGATCAATCATTGAAATCTCACCTTTGACGAAAATAGATTTGTAACTATCGTCAAAGAGAGACCCAAACTCGGACCAGAATTGTTGGCCCTCCTCTTTCTAGCACTAGTACAATATTATCTTAAGACTGTTAGATATTACTGTGGATGTATGAGAATAATGTACAACTATCACTAGTGCTTAGAAATGATAAATAATTATAATTCCAATATAATAGGCTTGAAGTCTAACATCAGTTGTCACAATATCAATAATTGTTGATGACCTTGATCTTTGGTGTTTGATCCTCCTTGAAATCTTGAGATCCTTGTTGAAACTGCAGCAAGCCCCTTGAGAACAACAACAACAATGTGTTTAGAAATCTGAAAATATAGATAATTGGCTTGTTGAGTCGATTGAATTATCAATTTATCCTTAAGATAATATTGTCCCGTATATCCTTTCAACGGTGTAATGAAAACTTATATCCCAAGATAAAACAACAATAAAAAAAATGAGCAAAGAGAACTCAAGTGTTTGCTATATTAGAAGGATCTTTGAGTGTGTAAGATCGCAAGAAAGGAAGAGATTTCATCAAGTCTGAAATCATCCAAGTGTAGAGAGTATATCTCTTATGTGTTCAATGTGTACTACTTCAAATCTGAAAGTAAAGCTTGATTATATAGTGTAAGGAAGAGATGAGGTGTTAATGGGTGTTAATGACTATTAAGAGAATGTTTAAGAGGCTCAATGAAGAGCCAAAACGTTCAGGAATAAGTGTCCAACGTTTCAACAACTTAATGACATTAAACTCTAAAAAACGCCAGCGTGGCACTGCGGTGGCCGTGGCGCGTCGAAACTCACGAGTTGGCGCTGGCCAACTTTGGTTTCCAGAAACTTCAGGGACCAAACTGTAATTATAATAAAGTCTGGTGTCCAAATAGATAATGTCAGAACAGCCCGCGACCCACGACCCGGATCGGGCGGGTGGTGGCGGCGCGCGTGGGCCTAGTCTCGAATCCAAGCACACCTAGGTCATCCTCCTTCAAATACATGGGTTACCCCTTGGGGTCCCAATCCCTTATTCAGTTTTGAGGCTTATATTATGAACAATTCTTCATTTTCCTACCGATGTGGTAGATTTGTCCCACACCACTCTTTCATGTCTCAAACACCTTACTTTGCGGACCAATATCTCTTCCATTTCTCAATGGAATTTGACGATTCTTGGCCCTACGGTCATCTACGCACTTAGTAGATTATGCACATGTGAAGAACCTGAGTCGGCCCCATAAACTAAACTATTTACATTTATCTATCCCTCTTACTTTTCATGCCTCCTAAAAAATTAAAATTATTTACATGAAATGTCCCCTCCTTCTCCAGTTATAATACTAACATAGTATATAAATATACTCAGATGATATCATGAAAGACTGTTTCAGTCCTTCTCTTAGTCCTGCATGATACCATCGTGAATATTTAAATATACTGAGATGGTATATCATAGATGATCATGTATGTTTATTAAAAAAAGACACATTTTTTTCGAAAAAAGCTCTATGATACAATTGTCTTATATACATATACTATGATGGTATCATGTAGGGCTGCTTCAGTCCTTCATTACTCATCAGGACTATGATACCATCGTGGTATATAAATATACTGAGATGGTTGATGGAATACAATCATAAACAACAGAAGCGAATAAACAAAAATTGAACTTGCATGTAAAATAAACAACACATAATTACAAAATTTAATCGAACATAAATCGATACTTATCTCTTGAAGCGTGACTGCAACCAATAGTCGAATCTTCAATCACGAGCATAAACTATCCACGAGATCGTCCTCCAATTTCACGGTACGTAGTCTTCTGCTATGTAACCTAATTAGCCTTTTGACAAAGAATAATGGTGTGAGCAAGTATTACTGCTCAGGAAAAGTGTGTGTCTTAGGGCTGAAAAACATTCTATTTATAACCACGTTTTAGGGTATAAACCCTAGTCCAAAATGTGTAGACTACTTTTCTTTTAATTTTTTTTATTTTTCAAGTCCATTAATTAATTAGGCATAGCATGGACCACATAATAAATAACGAGGCTTCCAATTGCGACATTAATTCAAAATATGAATGAATTAATCCAACCACAATAAATTACAGATTATTACACTAAATATTTGTAATTGCACTCCTCAGTTTAAATTCAAAATCTTTCATTAATTTTTACTTAATTCTCCATGTTAAGATTACAGATAGCAATCAATTAAATTAAATTACTGATAATAAATTAATTATTTATACTTCTGCTTAACTTATTTCATGTGACGGATACAAAATTCACCTGCATGGTTTTCACATGAAAGCTTATAAGCATCCATAAAAGAGATATCATCAACTTCAAAATTGAGACATTGATTCTATCAACTAATTATTATTTCTCAAAATTTATTTGTTACTATCCAACCTATCAGATACATTGACTCACAATAGAGTCGCACCTTTTGATAAATCAAAATAATAAACAAATCACAT
Source organism: Przewalskia tangutica (assembly GCA_029844215.1). NCBI lineage: Eukaryota > Viridiplantae > Streptophyta > Magnoliopsida > Solanales > Solanaceae > Przewalskia > Przewalskia tangutica. The sequence continues at coordinate 12,941,851 of CM056731.1, read as the reverse complement.
TGATCATAATAATCATATCAAGATTAAGAGTATAAATACATTTAATGAGCTAGAGATATTGTTTTACATATTTAGTACAAAAACACTTATCTCTATTTTATTCATTTAATACATACAAATGTACTAGTACAAGAAGTCAGAACTATATAGTTTTCATAATGAAGATGCATTATATTTAATTTTGTGCTACAAATTTATCGATAGTTTATCTAATTTCCATCTTAGATTGTGAACATGAACTTTATACTTATAAGAACCGATGATTTAATATTCTGTGTATAAGCTAAACTCTATACACTAAATCATTTACTGTATAAGTAAAGGACACACATACTAATATATGATCTATTTAATTCTTTATTAATAATTAAATAAACAATTATTCTATAATAAATACTATATCCAAACACATGATTAATAGTATATATCCCAACAATTGTATCATGGAAGACTACTTTAGCCATTCTCTTGGTCCTTCATGATACAATCCTGGTGTATAAATATATTGTGGTGGTGTCACAAAGAAAGGGTTTTGGGCGAAGAGTATATCAGATAAATAATTTTGGGCGAGAAATACAACGGGTAATTAGTTTAAAAGAGACATCGGACGGATAATTAATTTGTTTTGGGATATTTGAGTTAGTTTTCCTTTATCAAATTATTGATAAGCATACTATTATTATTTTATTTTTCCAAAAATGACTAATTCGTCAACTTGGGATTACGATACCATTATTGCTCCCATCCGCCCCCCTCTTTAAATGATGATTACGATAGAAATTATATGGCGTTGCATTTTATCGTTAACTTGACAGTGTTATAAAGCAATCAATGAATTTACGGTCTGGTCTGGTTGCCAATAATCTGTAATTATTGGACTTGGCGTACCATTTTTGTTTATCAAACTCTTAAAATCCAAATCTTTTTTTCTTAACTATTAATAAGTACTTGATATAAAAGATTAAACTCAAAAAACAAATGTCAAAGCCCCTCAGATTATTGCAATTTACAAGTCAGGAAGGCAGAACAAACAAACAAACAAACGAACAAAGTCATCAGTGATAACTATGTCCAACGTATTTTTAAATAATATAATTTCTTGTTTTCTAATGATAACGACCCAACCACTACCACGTTCTTTATCTGTTTTTTTTTTAATATTCTAAAATTATACTCTGATCAATAAGGAGGAATCCCAATTAGTGCACCTTTTGATCAGATAAGACCACTTGCTTCAGTCCTTTATACTTTTGATTCTCTCTGTTTCATCTTCCAGGTAAGAAAAAAATAATGTTATCTTTCAGTTTTCAAAACTGGGTTTTTATTTGATATTGGATCAAAGTTTTGAGCTTTAATTGTTCTATTTTTGTTCTCTTATTCCTATTTGCCATGCTATAGTAGTATGAGACAAAAAGATTGGGTTTTGTCCATACTGATTCTCTTGAGTGGTATTGGAATGTGATGGAAAGGTTCATATTGTCATAATTGGACACTGATTCGCGGTACACTCTAACCTTCTCAAACCCCACTTGTGTGATTACATTGAATATGTTGTTGCTGTTGTTTTGTTTCATGGTGACTGTAATGAGAATTTATGCTGAAAAATCTTGTACTGAGAGATTTTAGGTTTTAGAAAGTTAATCTGTTTTTGATGATTTGGATTTTTTCAGTTTTATCTGAGTAGGGGATAGATGGGGTCCGAAGGTCCTTCATCTGTGGTCGTTCACGTGACTGGTTTCAAGAAATTTCATGGAGTTGCTGAGAATCCCACAGAAACCATTGTAAGTAATCTTAATGAATATATGAAGAAAAGGGGTATGCCCAAAGGGCTGATCCTTGGGAGTTGCAGCATCCTTGATACTGCGGGCCAGGGAGCTCTAGTTCCCTTGTACCAGACATTGCAAGCTTCTTTAAGCGGTGGTGGTGACTCGGAGTCATCTAATTCCAGGAGAGTTATTTGGGTCAGTTGCTCACTTGGCTTCTTTTTACCTTTCATGCTCAACTTCGTTCTGTTGTCCAAATGAGGAAAGCACATGTTTTTGTTTATTTTAGTTAGACAATGGTCACATGGCCGGTAATTCTGTTGGACCATAATATGACACAAAGATGGAAATTTTTCATTCCGGAATCTGACAGGACCATTTTGTGTCATGACACAGTATCACTTCTTCTTTAATTTGGATTCAGTTAAGATATATCTTGGAAATGTCATACTTTTACTTCTGTCGTGTGTTCAATACGGAAGTTTTGGATCTTAGTCCATTATAGTTGATCCTCTATTGATGCTACACCATTTCTAAATGACCTTCATAATCCTGTGATACGCCGCGCTACTGCTTTCTTATTTGTGGAAGGATCCATTTGCTGACAAAATGGTCAGTAATTAATTTTTTAATCCTGAAAACCATATACTACCGTTTCTTCAGAAATTTGAGGTTTCAGACAAAAAGGAAATAAAATTTTGATCTGAATCCCATCCCTCAACCAATTTTTTGGAAATTCTGTTTCTGATAATCTTCTCAATCCTCATTCAAGGGAACGAAAACTACTCATCTGCGACTAATATAGAGGAAGATGCACACATGCTATGATGTGTAAGTTGGCTCCCTATATTTACTTTAGGCTCTTGGGCTTATCTGAGATGAAATTGAATCCTGTTCTGGGCCCAATCCTGAAAATGTGTACTTAAATATACTGCTAGAAGAGCTTGCAAATTTACCATAACAAAATGTGTTTGTTTCATAGACCTAGGAAAGTTGTTAAATCAGTTATAATATCAGAGTTGTATTCATATGTTAAAACAGGAAAAAGGGAGGGATAAAGGTAGCAAATAGAAGTAAATGGGAGGGATAAAGCTAAACAAAGAGAGGAGTTGTCCATTTGCTTACAACCAGATGACCTAGTCCTTTCTTCATGCTTGTCTTTCATACTTCATACTTGTGAGTGGGTATGTTGTCCATTTTTCATTTAAATTGCGGTCTGTCAGATTTGTGTATAAAGATTACCACTAAACCTTTTAATTGCTCCAAGATCTAGAATACAGAGCACATAACATAGTTGCGTGGAGTATCATTCCATGATGACATGAGGAGGGAATGGAGTTTATTGTGTCCAAGTGGCCAGAGAATATTATGTTATGCATATGCTCCAGAGCCTTTGTTGCAAGTTCTCTGGCGCAGTCAAATTATGTATTGAGCATTTTGATGACTTCTTCGTATACCGAGGTTAATCTAATTCTTGGTAATTTGTATCCAGGTACACTTTGGAGTTAAGAGTGATGCCACAATGTTTGCCATAGAGAATCAGGCTGTCAATGAAGCCACTTTCCGTTGTCCAGATGAGATGGGGTGGAAGCCTCAGGTCAGTTAAAACACCTTTCAGTTCTCGTTGGTCTTGTTTCAGATTATTCAGTTCATCAACTGAACTCAAGATTTTTATTCTGTTACTTGCAGAAAGTACCTATTGTTCCTGCAGATGGGGCAATTTCACGAAAACGAGAGGTATTATGATGTTTTTATCCATCTGTCATGATTTCTCTAGAATGGTTATTAAATTTAATGCTTATCTTGTTGCCCAAATTTGAAGTCAACCAAATATGGTTGGTACAGATTTGACAGTGTTATGTGTTAGTTCATACTTAATTGAATCTTATAAAAGTTGAAGTGAGTTTGCTTTGACACTTCATTGAATTTTATACTCCATTTTTTCAGTTATCACTTTGTCTTGGTTTCCAAAAGGGGAGCAGGAGGGCAAGGCCAGAGAAATTGATTGGGTTACTTACTTTGAATAAGTATTGATGATGAACTTTTACTTGTTTGGGAAATAAAATTGATGTACTTCCTCTTTTGACTGTAGTTTAAAAGGGGTACCGTCACTTTTGGTTTTGCTTCTTACTAGGGAAATGAGCATTATAAATCATGATCTAAACGATTGGTCAGGAGATAAGTGCTTAGATGTAACTAATTGTAGAAAGGTAAATACACTTCTGGGCATCATGTTGGAAATAGACACAGCACTGGGCTGAGGAAATAACTTGTAAAGGCAAAGTCACAAGCTTTTCGGAAGCTGAAGATTGTTGGTTCACCGTCTATGCTTATGCATGCTAAACCTTGAGTTAAATGCTTAATTTTCCAGCTTCCAAGGTTCTCTTTTCCCTTCTTTTTGATCATCTTTTGTGTAAACCTTCAAATGCACCAGGAGCGGATAGAAAGTTAGGGCCTTGTCCTATTTGCTTTTTCTCTTCCCAACAACGAAGAATTTGATAGAAAAGGTTTTCTTTATCTCTGTTTTTTATTTTTTAATTGATAGAAAGGTAACATCGCAAACCACTCTTTTCACTTCTACCAACGCAAGCAAAGAAGTCTCAAAATACCAAGTGACCAGGTGAAGAAAAAAGTAGAAATAAGAAATATAGACATTTCCATGGTAGGGATAAGGTAGATGTATTTAGAAAGAGCTAAGGATTTAGTAAAAGTGATAGACAAGGTTCTGGATCTGCCTTAGTCTCAAATAGGGCACGAGCTAGGGACATTACTATAGACTATAGTCTATATGAACGAGATGTCATCGTAGTTACATGAGAAGCGAATCTCAAATTCCTAGTATGAGGTGACACTGTTGGTGAAATTCATGATGATTAAAGATATTAAAGAGGATGAGGTAGACCTAAAATTAATTGGGTGGATAACAACAACAAACTAGTGTAATCCCACCAAGAGGGGTATGTGGAGGGTAGAGTGTACGCAAACCTTACCCTACTTTGAAGGTAGAGAGGTTGTTTTCTTTAGACCCTCGGCTCGAAAAAACTGCATTCTCTAGGACTCCATGTGCAGTTAGCTCAGTACAGAAAACTGTGTAAAATTTACATAATTCCTAGCTCTAGAGAACCTCTAATTGGTCTTTATGTCGAGTATTTGGATAAGGTCGACCCAAATATAGCATAATAGATGTTGATAATTTATAGGGAAAATGGTCATATTTACCATCATACTTTCGGAAAAGGGTCATATTTATCCTCCGTTAAAGTATGGGGACAAATATGCTCTTTCCGTTATGAAAGTTGTTATATTTGCCCTTTTTTAACATAAACGCCACGTGGGAGACACATGGAGGGTGGGGTAGGTTTTCAGATCTCTGTTCTCTCTTCAAAACCTAGTAACTCTACTCTTCTCCTCTCTCATGTTGAGACAACCGCCACCGACCACCACCACGTCGTCGGCGAACGGTCGTTGACGGAGAACCACCGGGACCCACCTTCCCCAGTCACCGCCTCGCGCTGCCTCGCTCACTCCAGTTCTTTTCCTCGATGCTCGGCGAGAGTTCGGCTCCGATGAGCGGAGGCGATCCAAACGCACCAAACATCCATAACAACACAATACAATAGTTAACAATCATCCAAACAAGAGCTACAATAGTAAAATTAAAGCTCAGATCTGTTGATAAAAACAAGAAAGTGAAGACATCAATTTTGATAAAGACCTATTCATTTGAAACGCTTCAATAGGACTGATTTTATCAACTGATCATTGCTTGAGAGCTCGAGTGATTTTCCATTGCTTGAGAGCTGAGAAACGTGAAGAGTACAAACACCATGGGTAGCCATTGATGAGCTTCGAAGGTCAAGTTTCAAATTTCGGGTTGCCGCAAACGGGTTCTATTTCAAGTGGATGTTTCGGGAAAACAATCTCTATATCATTGTGAAGTTGTGGTACAATTTTGGGGTGATTTTGTTGAGTTTTGAGGGGGGTTTGGGTAGAGATTTTCTGTTGGTTTGTCAAGAAGATGAAGAATAGTGGCTGAAATTTTCAGATTTGCAAAACTAATCACTTTTGCGGAATTAAATGATTAATTGTTGTTTGTATCATCATCTGAGCTTTAATTTTACTATTGTAGCTCTTGTTCTGATGATTGTTAACTATTGTGTTGTTATGGCTGTTTGGTGTGTTTGTGACTGCTCCGGTTGATCAGAGTTGGAGCTCATCGCCGGAGCAGTGGGGAGAACGAAGGGAGGGTGTGGCATGGCGGTGGCTGTGGAGAGGGGTTCGCCAGACCGTGGTGGTCGAAGCTCCGGCGGTGGAAGTGGTTGTTGAAGACGAAGGTGGGCCCCACCCTCCATGTGGCGTCCACGTGGCTTTTCTATTAAAAATGGTTAAATATAACAAATTTCATAACGGGAAGGGCATATTTGTCTCCATTCTTTAACGCAGGGCAAATATGACCCTTTTCCGAAAGTATGATCAATGATGGCAAATATGACCCTTTTCCCTAATTTATATTATCGATTGAACTAGCTTGAGCAGGTGTTACTGCTGTTGTCTCAGTTTTCTTATTCCCTCTCGAGAAAAGTTTGACAGTAATGTTTCTTCTCTTAAAGAGGTGTAAGACCTTTGAAGGAAAAACAAAATGAGAAAGAGGCAAGTAGTTTATTTCCTTGTTTGGGGTATTGATTCTTCATTGTATGATATACAATCTAAATCCAATTTCTCCTTTTAAAATTTGAGCTCGTGAATTCTTTAAAGATTTTTATTCTTCTTTTTTAGTGGGATGATATCTGGTTTCCGAGAGGGAGTGTGACTTTGTGCATTGTTACCAGGATTAAAACATAACATGGCATCTAAATTATTTCACTTTTGCTCACATATTTCTATCTAAGCGAGAAGCTTATGTGTGCCTTCCTTAAGGAGGAGCTGAACGAATAATGAGGTGGTTTAGTGCTTGTTGAATAGTTGGAGTTGTCAACCAAGTGACCCTTGAAAATTTTCATTTCCATACTTTTTTTTGGTTCAAAATAATCCCTGTATAATCAGTTCTTTCAATTTTTCCAATCCGCCTAAGAATGGACGCTGGTTTCTCCACTTATTTTTTTTCCTTTTGATAAATAAGGTTTATACTGAACCATGGATCACGTGGTACTATCCCTGCTCAAAAGATGTCTGACGAACAAATAGTTTTAAAAATGGAATAAAAGAACATACTGGCGAAATTCTTTGCAGTGGGAAGATCACACTGAATCCTTTGAACGTTTAGTTTCTGGTAGGGAGTTGTTACTAGTATCTAATTTTTCTGGGCTGCACTGATTTCTGGAAATAGCTGCTTCCTGTAACTTTTGATCCAGGAACAATTTATTTTTGTTTGTCTTTGCACCTGTTGGTGTCTTTACCTCTTTTCTTATACTCTGTTCGCCCTTTGTCTAGACTTCTCTTCCGGTGGAGGAAATGACCAAGGTATTGGAAAAGATGGGATATGAAGTAATGACCTCCGATGATGCAGACCGGTTTGTATGCAATTATGTATACTACCATTCCTTGCGTTTTGCAGAGCAGAATGGAATCAGATCACTATTCGTACACGTGCCCCTCTTCTTAACTATAGACGAGGAGACACAAATGCAATTTGCTGCTTCTTTGCTGGAGTTACTCGCCTCTTTATACTAGTCTTCCCCACATCTGTGTCCGGAAGTGTATTTGCCTTGTTATTTATGCTGTGTATGCAGAAGAAGGTTGATCTGGATATAAATGTAATGCTTTAATAAACTGTGAACTTTTTAGTGAATGGCAAATGCATATGGTATTTACACATTATCTTTGTGAACATTCTTTGTGTGGTTAATCTCGTCCACTTGGAGATGTTTCATTCTAATGTGAGCAAAGTTGCAGTTTTGTGTATCTGCTTTTCAAAGTACTGGATGCCTTCAACTTATGTCGTATTAGTGCCTTTCTGTTCTTGTAACATTCAATGATTCTTGTGGTTGATGACAGTAACGAATTTGGCAGGAAATTACACCGAATGACCTTGAAAATAGGTGGTCTGGAACTTTTGACCCCCGTTTGCTCCATGGCCAAACCTTCAAGTTCAAAAATCAGAACTTGAAGTTTTAACGTGGGGCAAGCAGCGTCAAAAGCTCAAGACCATCCAAGAGGCTGTTCTTGTAAATCACCCGGACTTGATTGGAGGTGTGGTCTAACAAATGAAAATGCTTATGCTTCTAAATAGTTGGAAAGAGTTGTTAGTTACGTTGTCAAGTAAAGAAAATGAGAGAACTACAACTTGCATACAATAATAATTTTGCATGAGATAGCAACACAAAATTGTTCTATACAAGTAGTTTGGGTTTTTATGTGAAAAGAAAGCAAATTAGAAGAATTCATCACAAAGTAAGCACATGACCTTAAAAGAAATGGTGTTAATATTGAAAAGAGAGAGTGATAAACTACTACTACTACTAGTATAGTTGATTTGGTGTAGGATCCCTCGTGCACCGGCCACTACTATTTTTTGGCACACCCCTACACCAAAGTTATAAAGGGTGTACATGTAATTTGTGTGCTATATATGTATAGTGTTTGAGAAGTTGGAAATGGATGAAGTAGCTTGCAGGCTTGCAGCCCCACCCCACAGCGCCGCCTTCCTCCATTTGCTATGTTAGGACCTCCCAATTTTCAATTTATGTAGTGCCACTCCCACTATTCTCACATTATTGTATAATCATTGTATGTTCTTTAATTAGTGAACATTCTAGCCCTTTGATTCGCCCTCCTATGTAATTAAATATTTAAAGAAGAAGAAGAAAGAATCCAAGAAAGTAAAAATGTGGGTGGGTGAGAGGGGGCGGGGGAGCATGGAGGATAGAGGCTTTCAAACTTATGTAAGCCAATCTTTTAACATCATTACATACGTACACCGAAAGAATGTGGGTTTTGCCCTTATAACCACTCAATCTTCACATGTGAGTGAAAGGTTCATCTTTGCGTAGATGAAGAATGCATAATATTTTACTACCTCAATAAATGCCCGAGAGCATTCAAAAAATCTTCTCTTCCTCTATCTACCTCAGCCTCGGTTCGGTCGGTCATGGGGCTTCCCTCTGCCAAGAATTTTGAGAGAAGATATTTCCCTTTTACTCAGTATACAGATTCAAATTAGTCAAAATAGAACTAGACAGATCAAGGTGCGGAAGGCAAGCAACAAATTACTTTGTGCAGCCTTTGTTTAGAAAAAAATAGTGATGTTGAGTAACGAACTACATCAAGGATTATTGTTACATGAATAGGATTTCTCCATACTTAATTAGAGGTAGTGGATTCAAGCTCTAGAAATAGACAAAGTTCTGTTAGAGAGTGTTTTTTCTTTAATGGACTTACGTGGTGGTGTGAATTGAATTAATGATAGCTCCAAAATGAATATCAGAGGAACCAAAGAAAAATGTTGAGTAGTAGTAAATAATTAGAATCACTAGTATTTGTCTGCATGTATGATGTAACCCAAAGGGAAAAGATGTTGTAGTTGTAGGGACATCTCGAGTTAACCTACATAAACCTACGTGCACGGTTAACCTACCTGCTACAACAGCTAGTACTAAACTTGGCAACTTTATGAGAGATGCATAACGCAAAAGGGATTGCCAAACCTATTTTTTGTAGAACCTTTAATATAGTCTTATTGGCATGTGGTGAATGACAGGTGTGTGGTTAAGCTACTTCTTAAATGGTTAAAAGATAAAAGTGACAAATTTCTTGATTTCTTTCCAATTCATTGCATAGATTACATCTTATTTACATCACACGTAGACGTAAATCTAGAATTTCTAAAATATGAGTGCACTATTAAATTAAGGAGAAGAAAATACATTAAGTGAGAATCGATTCTTGTTCCTCTTGAAAATAACTAAGCTTTTAATCAAGTGCACCATTAAGCCTTTTGTAGCATGGTTGCCAGCAGAACAACTGATAATATTAAATCAATTCTAAAATATATGTACATAAAATATCTAGTTTTGTGGAAAGACTATGAGTTCACGCGACCAAAAATTATCTTAACATGGTCTACAGTCTACTGAGCTATTTGAATCAGGTAAACTACTATTCATTTGACAGAAAAATATCAACTCCAAAAGTCAAATGAGAAAAAGCAGTCAAAACAGTCAAATTTAAGGACTTGATAGACATATAATATATTTACTTGTTTAACCTATTATATATATTGATGCCCTGATGGTGTAAGAATCTACATTATCATGTATTTTAATCCGTTGTAGCGAATAATTTATCTTATTTTCCAAGTAACTAATTTTATTTTAATATTGTCAGTGTATAGAAAGTAATTAAACACTTTCTATTACAATTGGTTAGAATACATTGATAATTAGAAATTATTTACACTGTGTATATTAAGTTAAATCCAAAGGGAAGAAGAAGATATTTCAAAACTGACAAAGCACATACCATGGTTTAAAAGAAATTTATATCATTAACAAAGGGATACATGCTTACACTTCAGATTTTAGTCCCTCTGCAACAATATACTAGTAGAACTAAAACTTTAATACATATATTAATTACTCCATCATATTACTATCTTTTCTATGCAAACCATAATACATCGTTTACAACTTTCTATTCTTAATTAGCAAATCTATCATCAGCACTGATCAACATCACTTCTTGGCAATGACTGAGGTGTGCCTTCCAACAAGCAAAAAACTGGTGGAATAGTAAGTGTCCTAAGAGCTCCATAAGCATTCCAACAAAATGGTTCCAATATTTTCTGTCCTTGAGCTGGATATAACTCCACATCCAAAAATGTCAAGTTTGTGCAAGGGACACTGTTACTACAAGCCAAATGCATTGGTGGACTTCTCACATCATAAGTTCCCTTTATATTTGAATAAATCACGTCGGATATATACACTGCTGAAGTCTGATTAGCACAGCTCCTTTTGTCGCAGTAATATTGATCTAAAATTATTGGATTTCGGACACTTTCCATTCTAATGTTATTGAAATTAACCTTAGATACTACCCCAAATCCTCCTTGCCATGTCTTGATCCTAACACCATTGTCTGAATACTTAATAGTCGAATCTACAACTGTAATGTTGGAAACACATGCCCGGGAATTGCGAAAGCCTAGGCTGCCAATGCTGAAAATTATGCAAAGACAGAGTCTTTATTTTCAAGATTTGGGAAAAGGGGAAAAAGAAAGAGACAGAGTAGACATCTTGTTATGGGCTTAAAAGTGTTGTTCTTTTATTGTATAGTGGTAGGGCATACCACTTTCACTCTGGCAGTTTTGTTAGTTAATGTGCAATTTTTAAGGTTAGATATGTGGTGCAAAATTGCTTGTTACTTTTTGACATAAAAAATGGTGTAATATTCAGAGTTGCAGAATTTGAATATACCTTATTCCATGACTTGGACCACAGGTCATGTTCCTTATATCAACATTGTAACAACCAGCTCCAATTGAAATACAGTCATCACCTACATGATAAATTTGTAGTGCTCAGAAAAAGAATAAGAAGAACCATGTCTCACTCACTTTCCAACAATTTAAGATTTACCATTGGAGATAATTGAATTTTTTATTGTGACATCATTTGTGTTCTCTATGTGAATTCCATCAGTATTGGGGCTATTAGGTGGTGCTTTTATGTAAAGCGAGTCAACGTGGACATCGCGGCAACTATCAAATCTGAAATGAAATAGTGGGCTGTTCTTGATTTTAAGTCTTTGCACTGTCAAATTTGAGCTCATGAAGAACCTTATAGCCTGTAAAAATTAAACATACTTCAGATTTTATGGCCTGGCCCTGAAAAAAAGATAGTAGTAGTTATTTTTTTGTCTAAAGGAACAAAATAATGTGTTTTGAACTTACCACAGGGCTGTCACAAGGACCAGGTAAAGGTGTTCCATTTATTCCCTGTTGCATTGAAGTATTTACATTATATATACTCAAAAATCCTAAAATCAAATTTAGAATGGGATCAAGAAAATTACTTTATGTGGTTTGCAAGGAAGATTCCACCATTTTTCTCCTTTACCATCTATGAGTCCACCACCTTGCATTGACATCCCATCAATTCTGTAAAAAACTAGCCATTGTTTCTTACTTACACTTTTTGGCCATGAATCAGGTCCATCTGGTGGCATAATGGTTCCTTCAATCTACACCATCAAGCATTAGTAAAAGAACGGTTAAAGTATCCGAAAAAATTTGAAATAGTTTGTGACATTACCTGAAAAACTAGTCCACTTTTACAAGGACCAGTGAAGATTGTGGACTGAATCATGAAGGAATAGTGAGTTGGAACTAGTATAATAGCTGAATCAACTTGACAAGCAGCATCCCAAGCCATTTTAAACGCTTGTGTATCGTCGGTCACACCATCACCAACAGCCCCATAAGACAACACATTGAAAATGGCATAGTCAATCTTTGGAGCACCCTCAGGTGCAGGGGAAGGTGGCAGTGAAATTTGTGACAATGCACGAAAACGCGACACTTTGGGATAATCATAAAGTCTACCATGAACTGAAAAAACATAGGAAAGCAAGAAAATAGAAAAAAACAAGAAGCAAAATCTAGTGAACTCCATAATTTGTGTCTAGCTAGTAATAGCTTGTTAACTCAAGACTATTTATACAACAAAAAAAGGAAGTGAATTAACACAATTTGGCTACTTGTTTTACTAGACCCCTGGCTAATGCTATAGAAGAATAATGTCAATTTCACTAGGCTGAAAAGATCATGCTTTTTGATCAGTAATTCAAAGAGCCATACTCAAATTTCATGAGTAGGTTTTCTTTTGTCATTATCAGTAGGTTTTTCTGATATATGGCAAGGTACCCACGTTGTGGAAGTAGAAAAAAGAACAAAAATGAAGTTTTTTATGTGACCACAACCTAAAGAAAAAGAGCACTTGTAAACAAGTTGAAAGATTATGCAAATAGTTAGTTTGCTGCTGCTGATGAGTATGTATGTTACTCACTAGTTATCAGTGTGAATATCCCTTTTATACTAAGTGATTCTTAGTGGAAGAATAGTTCTTTTGCATGGTCGGTATGAATTTAATCATATCAAAACCGACCTATTCCATTTGCAGAATGGTTTTTCTGGTTGAGGATAAATGGAAGTTGTCCCTTGAAAAAGAAGAATTTAACTTCTATACATTGACAACATAAATGATTTTTAGATTATCAGTTCACTTATAAGATAACTACAAATAACTGTACATAAAAAGCTAGATTACTATCACAAAAGATAAGACTGGTTACTTGTTATAGGTTAAAGTACAGTATATAAGTTAAATCTGAATAAAATAGAGGTAAAGAAGCCCACGTTTTCATCCCATTAGTTGCCACTTTCTTTGGTCCCAAAACTGGTGAGACTGCCCAATAGGCAATTCTTCTTTCAGTTATTCTGATGGAACATGTTAAGGTTAATATGTATGGTTATAAAACTGCCTCACAAAATGCTTCTTTTAGTGGACCTAGGATAAGGATTACAGTTACATTGGTGGGTAAATTTCACATGTGTATTCTTGATTACAATAACAGGAAACTGACTTATCTGTCAAAAATTTCATATAAAGTGCTATCTATAGATTATGCCCCAAATTGATGAGTTGTTTTACATATGTTAAGACTTAAAAGGCACATATTAGGGATATAGTTTTTGTATAAAGTTCACACAGAGTGAGTGCATATGAAGGTTTAGGTGTTATAGTAGCTATTTGCAAAACTAACCGCTTACTCAAACTATGGGATCTTTTCTTTGAAAGTGGGACATTGGGTGCATGTGCAATATAGGTGTTTTAGATTTGAGGGGATACAAGAATCCAATCTACAATTTTTGATAGGTGAAAAACTCAAGTGTTTTTTTCCCACCAAAAACTAATATTGTTTAACATAACAAAATTTAAAAGATCAATCTCAAAGCATAAATTCAGCTCACGATTTGATAGGTGAGCCGCCACTGCACGAATTCCAATCCTGTGATTTCATTGGTCGCTACTCCTAGTTAGACATTTCCAACTTCTTGTTAATTTTGCTAAGAAATAAATCTTTGAAATCTAGATTTTAGAAAAAAACTATTAATAATTTTCTGATAAAATAAGCTTTCACTTAGTTGAATAAACCTTCAACAGTTTCAAAAAAGGGATCTTTAAAAAAAATTGCCTTTCTAGTTGTTGATTGCCTCACCAATTAGCTAATCTGACACGAGCTACTATTTGAGCGGAATCCTCCTTTTGCTCCTCAGTCTACGGGGTATTAACAGTTATTTTCGTCCCTCTTACGTGCTACTTACCGATCCGCAACTGGAAACACCACTTCCCTTTGCATGTGTGAAGCAAGTGTATAGTGTATGACATGTGCATGATAAATGTTTAATTAGTGTATAATATATACACACAGATTATACTATACACTGCATACTAATTAAAATTTGGTATAATTTGTGTTGTGACTTTATTGATTAGCTATGTAGTGTAAAAATCCCAAAGAATTTCCTTTAGTTTCTTTTAGGACCAGGAATTTCCACTAGGAGTAAATAAAAAAACCTTAGGACCACTCTTTGCTTCATTGTTAATTCCCATTATCTCAGATTTGCTTTAAAAAGTCAAAAGCAAGCATAGTTGAATGCTTACAAGAACCAAATATATTACAGAGCATGCTTTGATACATATTGTTTTGGAATTTTGTGCTGACATTACCTTATGCATACTTTGATTTTTGGTACTACAAAATGGGGGAGCTTTACTTTGTTGGAGTGGCGGAGATAATACCTATTCTTTATGGAAACAATTGAGATAGATAATGTTTTTTTCTTGGATGATAAAGTTTGGTAGTCAAAATAAGGTGGGCATGGAATGACTCATTAGTAGAAAATAACACTTAAAATTAGACTTAAGTAGGGATGGCAAACGGGATTCGCCGATGTTATATATATTTGCACTTAATTTTAAAATATAATATATATATAAATAACTTAATAATTGAACAAGATAGTGTAATAAAAATATTTTTCAATGTTGTTTTTGTGTCTCTTATATTATTTAATAGAAATATCATTTTTTTTGTAATACAGATACAATTGCCAAAATTGCAAATTTGTGGTGTTGTTCAAAAGTTTCAAACGATATAGTAAAATTGTAATTAAAAATCATATAGTATTTCAGGAAAATGTTCAGTATCAACAAAATCATCATGTCTAGGAGTAGGACTAGGAATACTAGAAGAAGGACTCTGCCTTGTTACTCCTACTAGAAGAAGCCTGACCTTTACCCTTACCCAACATACCTCTTATTTCTTTCATTTTAATTATGCTAATAAATAGTTAAAAATAATGAAATTAAGTGCGCTAATTAAAATAAAGAAACTAATAATTTAATGAAGGAACGAATGTACCAAACGCCGACGTGTAATCGAGATGTTGAAAATTGAAACTTTGGTCGATGGAAGATCCTCAAGCTAGTTCCAAACTTCACTCCCAAATAAATAAATAAATTGAATATTTAGTAGACAATGTAGATTTGTAGAAGATAGATTGAGAAATTGTAGGAAGATTTGTGAGAAAGATGAAGAGAAATGAGGTATTTATAATTTAAAAATTGGGTTAAAGTGTAAATATAATAATTTAGGGGTTAAAATAAATATTAAGGGGTTGGGGAAAAGCCAAAAATGATCGTTGCACAACGGTCAAAATATAAAATGGTCGTTGGTGCAACGACTATTTTGTGCAAAGGGGAGGGATCAGGGCGGGCCGGGTTCAGGCGGGACGAAACCATATTCCGTCCCGGTTCGAGTCCCAATACCGGTGTCGGGATCGGGCCTACCCGGTCCGTTGGCCACCCTTAGACTTAAGTGCTTAACCTTAACTCGAGAACATTCTTAAATTAGAGTAATGTAGGTTCACTTTCAAGCGAATTAAGACAGTTAATTAATCCCCCAAAGCCACTCTCGTGCTTGAAATAAATGGGGAATATTCTTTAATTGATAACTGGAGCGGGAAGTGTCTTTTTAAAAAAAAAAAAAAATTGGCTTAAAAAAAGTTTTGCGTCATTTATACCTACGAAAATATCACCAAAATCGATTAAGTGAAACTGCAATAATTGATTCTTTTATGATAATACTTATCATTAGTTGAGTTACCGTCTTCAGAAATCAGTTCGTCATTTCGACATAATTTCCTTTATCGTGGGGACTGCATAAATTAGCCACAAGGCATAACCGACAGGTGTCTTCAAATTCCACATATCTTTCAGACTTTTAGCTATTGCTCAAAACGTGTTACATTTGCTTTCTATCATAATATTAAGGATTTAAATTATATAAGCTGATAATATAAATATTTTTACTTCATCAGCGTAGTTTAACCTTCTCCAGCAGGTTAGTTGCCATTTTGTTAGATTATCAAATAATGCTTTACTGTATAGATTAATCTATAATTACCTTACAAGTCACTTGGTTGTGTAATAATTATTACATCACCAGGGCACTTAACTTAAGCTCTATGAATAAACATCAAATAAGATTGGGAGAACTGAAACAAATTCTATGATGAACATTTAATACAAAGCCTTTTGTTGAATTCTCTGCAAAGCAACACATCGTTTTCTAAGTAACACCCTTAGATATTTATTAATAATTGTTGAACCTTCTAAGTTTCTCCTCGATGACAAAAGGGTGCCCCGGATACAGGGTACACTTTTTAAGTTTTCAATTGAATACTAGTGTAGATTATTACATGTTAAGAGGAAATATCATCAACACTATTGACCGAGGAGGATAAATGTCATCCCAACAAAGAAACAAACAAGAGTGAAGACCAGAAACTGGTATTAGTATAAAGAAGCAAAAGTTGTGACAATTTTAGAAGGTTAATAGGGTCGAGGGGAGTTGCTAAAACTACAAACTGGGGCATGTTCTGTCCATATTCACATTTTGTATGTAATAACTAATAATTTCATTTTGGGTGTAAACTTCTGGAGTAGTACTTGTGCTATCTGACAACAGTTATATCAGTGGATGTACTAGAGCAACCGTTTCCAATATGTAATGAATGCACTCAACCAGTTCTTCTCCTAAGATACAACTGGATGTGGATCAGACTTGGTGCCCATGCCTCCCAGATAGATCCTATGTGTAGGACATACTGCCAAAAGGGAGTGCTCTGAACCATGGAAGGATAAACACCAACATACTTTTACCTTCTTCCCAATGGCTATATTCTTTCTTCACTCTAGCTTATCTCTTGTGACACTGAAGCACAACTCAACATACCATATGTAGAATAGTGATAGTTAAGAAAATCAGGAGATAAAAAGAGCACCGCATATGAAAAGACCATCATAAAATATTGGTTGTATGCATCACACAGAAGCTATAGAATTGATCCAGAAGTGTCTCAGACCAAGGTAGATAACCTCTTCGAAATAACAGATCCTTCTATGTAATTTTATCAAAGTATACATGTTCAACTAAGTGACTATGCCCATTTTTATTGAATTAAAAAGATAAAAGAATGTACACATGAAAACACCTTAGGCTTAATCACAATGCCCAAATAAATCAGTCTTAACCTAGTAGGACCAACTCACCTTCTTTACAAAAATAAGGCAGAGTGTCTCTCCTGATCTTTTCTAAAATTAACAATTTGTAAGCTCCAAACCCTACTGCTCAAACTCATCTAATTTGTAACCTCTAAATAATAGCCACCAAGACCACAGTCAAGCAGTGAAACTAGTAATCCACATCTTGCACCAAAGGTAGATACTTACAGGTCCAACCACTATAACCATGAAATCAACACTAATTGGACTTAAAAGGATCATAGGGGAAAAAGGCAAGACTTAAAAAGAGTATGAGTAACCTTCTGCAACCAAATATGCTGAGCAATTATTCATGCCACAACACTACACTTTCCAGTCTGAGTAACAGGTAAGTGAAATCAAAATGATAAAAAGATAACCAGGTTATTATTAACTTAAAACCAACACTCTTGAATCTTCATACCCTTAAGGTGTCACTGGACAATTATCTCTAAATACTACATAGATCATTAGATTCTTCCATATCGATGTACACAAAGAGAACCATGTGGTTGAGAAGGGAAATGTATTTCCTAATTTATCAGCACGTATTCTTTCCATTCCCAAGTTAGCCTCAGTCATATCAATAATATAAATTAAGAAACCAATAGAATGAGGATCTTCGTTAATGATGGTGTCAACAGCTATACTTACCAATACCCATTCAAATTTCTTGGTTTATCAAATTTTCAAAATCAGGTGCAAATTCCACAATCACCAAAGCATTATGACAGCAGAGCACATCTAGAGATAAACAAAATCACTACCAACATATTTAGGAGCATATAAGAATGAATCATAATACAGGCAGAAAAGATCCCCTGTTTCTAACTGCACATCACTCAATTGAAATTGCAGTCATCTATTTCCCCATAGTCAATATAGTACTTATATTTTGGGCAATCTACATGTTCAATCAACCTACTCTAAAGCATATCTGACATGAGTAGTAAATGAGATGGCAGACCTATCCCCAGTCAACAAATGGGAGAGGTGGATAACCACCCTCAGGCGGAGGTCTTAGAGAAGGAGGCAGATTGCCCAGAGATGCTCCGGCCTTTTCTCTGAACACATCACCTGCTACAACCAAGAACATCACAATTACATTTTAAAGAAAAAACCCCCACCAAGAGAATCAGCAGATTAATTGGGAAATTGGAAAAAGCACAAAACAAGACATTTTAAACGAAAGATGTTATGTCATAGATGGCCTGGATATGCTTGCCTGGAAAAGAGGCCGAACCAAAAGGTTGACTACTTGAGTGAAAACTCTCTCTACTATTTTCCCCTGAGAATTGGATAAAGAAAAGGAAATCAAAAGATGCACGCACTGTGTTCTTCCATAGCTATTCAAATTCATAGAAGATCATTTTGCAATCAAGTATACTCCCAATTCAAGTGTATATCCATATCATACTCCACGACTTAAGAAACTAATTCAGCTCACTCAATCTTTTAGAATAACGACACGAAATGAAAACTCAAAATTACAGGACAAAGAACTTCAAAATGGTTGGTACATAAATTTTAAAATCTTGAATGAAGAAATTGTAGCATAACAAGATATGTCCCTTGACAAAATGCACATAAGACTATTAACAATTGAAAATAAGCACAGAATACTATTTGCACAAGTGACTTCTGCACACTGCCAATTCCAAGAAATTCAAAAGATTGATTCCCCGGATCTTCTTAAAGCTCTGATTTCCCAAAAGATAGATACTTTCCTAAGACGTCCCTTTGAGAATATTATAACATCTGACAAATATAGGACATCATTTGGATGAGTGACAAGGACAACTATTTCACGAAACAGCAAACAATTCCCTTCCAGAAAGAAAACCCAAAAACCATTAGAGTGTTTCAGGATATATTGATCCGCATAGCTGTAGTTCGAATCCAGAGCACTTTCTGGACAAGCTTTCTCAGACAGACCCTTCTGATTTCTTGACATCATCAATTATTAAATGAACCAAAAATCTCCATCAAGTTTTTTTAGAATCATCAACAGAAATTGCAAAGTGAAAAGCACTTTTCATTCTTCAAGGGAAAAAAGGAAAAAGTTAAACTTGAGGTGCAATATTCTTTCAAGACTCAAGTAACAAGCCTGAAATCAGATCAATGTCTAGTCCATTATGAATAAACCTGGTTATCGATAAGTATGCAACAGTGACAGTGAAAGTTTGCTTTGTCCAGGTTGACGCCCCGATTAGTCTAGGATACAAAATTCCTTAGGTGTTGGATGGTTAGTCTTCCTAAACACGTGAGTAACTCATTGCTCGTTATTGGCTTATAGTTACTCACAACTTGCTTTGTAGTAGTTCCATTTTGTGATTCACCAAGTAGCTGGCTGTTTCTGAACTAATCCAATCCCTCTGGGAAACAAAAAATAAATAATTTCTCTGTGCAGGGCTACCTCATCTTCCAGCAAACTAGTCTTCTCAGACAAGCAGAAGTACTCTCTCAAAATAAAAAATAAAAACACTTTTGAGGCCAGTAATTTTAAATAGTTAGCGTGATACTTTAATAGTTCTAGATTTAAGACATTAGTTGATAAACAAGTAAAGTACTGAATATGAATATACACAAAACTTGCGAGAAAGATACCTGGAGGAATTCCTGTTAGGTTCACAGTTTGAGAATTTTGCTTGGGATGATAATATTTGCAGGAGTCCCCATACTGGCAATACCCCTATGATGCATGTAAAAGAGATGATCAACAATATTATCCAATAAAGGGTGTCAAACACATAGAATTTCCTTAAGTTTAAACTTCACCATTCCCTATCCATTGTTGTTACTCCTTCAACATGTAAATAACATGTCACGTTGAAGTCAACCAAACAAGAAATGTCAGCTGACCCTGGGCAATAAATTCAGGCTGATGAAGTAAAGCAACAAACAGTTATGCCCATTTATGTTCATAACTTTGTGAATAAAAGTACAATCAGTAATGTTTATCAACATATTACTACTTACTTTTTTCTTAGAATAAAAGTACAACTAGTAAATTATTCTTAAGAGTTACCAAAGGTGCTTCTGTTGAAGAGTACAATACTCAAAGGCCAAAGCTCCAGTTACAACTTGACGGTATTTTAAGATGCTGGGTCTTACAAAACCTTATATATTTAAGAAATAGGCCTAGAAAACCTTAAACTCTATTTCAAGCTATCATAAAATGCAATAATCTCATGGTAATTATGAAATGCATCAATAGAACTCCTGCGAATAGCTCCAATCTGGCATTAAGGAGGAGGATTGCAATAGGTTAACTACAACAGAAGGCCTCAAAGTATGATGAATCCTCTAAATAAAAGATGCTGATGATTGATATAACTGACTCCAACTAGTTTAGAATTGAGATGTAGATTATCAATCTGACTCATTTATCATACATTGAGCATTGTGGTAAAATGGACAAACCGAAATATTAATTAGTGAAGCAATACAATTTCCAACTGCGTATTGCATATTAAAACAAAGAGATAAGAGCAGTACCGTTCGAACGAAGTGATTGCAGACTCCTTTACCAAAGGAATCCGGATCGTTAAATAACTGAGGATCTGCAATCCAAGAAAAAACCTTTCACAACACTTGTAGAACAACAGGAAGAAGGAAAAGGAGAAACTTACTGCGCAAGGAGTCGTACCAGAGAGCTTTGGCTCTCTGATGTTGAACACCTTGAAGATGTCGCCTCCGAGCCCCTGCTGTATCCTTGAATTCCTTATGGCAGTAATCGCAGTAGTATTTTCCCAACGGCATCTCTCATTTTTGTAAACCCAGTCGACTTCCTTTTCTATACACTGTTTTCTTTTTCAAACAAATTGCTCAACGTTAGGCTCGTTTGGTACGTTGCATAGGGCTCATTTGCCGCTTAATATATAATAGAAGATATTAGAGTATTAATATATAATGAATTATATTTTTTATTTTTAGTACAGTTCATGGGAGATACACCTGCTAGATGAGTCTCAAAAATGGCGGTTAATTTATCTTATTTTTAAAAATAATCTGATCAGATCTGTGAAAGCATTTGTATTATTTTTGTCAATCTGCAGAACATCTGGCGTACCAAACGTGCCCTTAGGGTCGTGAGACAAGTGTATTTTGTGACTAGTAGTAGGAATTATCCAATTTAGTCCTTAAGTTTATTTTAATACTCTTTAATATGTGCATTTAGTCCTTGGCTTTTAAATACCTATGTATAGTTCATTTAGGGATATTCAGAATATTAAACCTAATTTTCTCTCTCTCTCTTTCTCTTTCCATCTCTCCCCTTTCCCTTCGATCCAAACGACGTAGCAGGCACGAGACCTGTTACAATAGTATCAAAGCCGCTTGTGACTCCGGAAATCGACATCCCGCCGGAACTACAACACATATACGAAGACGTGAGAGTGTTGAAAACTCAGTTAGCAGTAGTGGTGGAAGAAACCGGAAAAAGATCTGTTGAAACCAACAAACGACTGGAAGCTTTCGATCAGAAAGACTCAGAAGCAAATCACGAACTAAATAGGAAACTCGATCTATTGCTTTCAGGCGCACATCATAATCCATCCGGAAACTCAACCCCGACGACGCCAGCAACGATGCAGGCACCCTTCACCATCGGGATCATTCCAACCAACATGCAAATTGTACCATCGGGGTACGACATCGAACATGCAGAAGGTAATCTAAACCCTAATTCCTACTATCAGAATTTCGCATCATCAAGTAATAGTGTTGGTAGAGGATTTACCTTTCCCCCAACACCCGTTTTATCGAGTTCCCCTATTTTCAGAAATCCTATGTATTCAACTTCACCACCAACCTTAACCGGAATCATTGTTCATATCCCAGAAAACCCTAACCCTCAGAGAACCTTAAAACCCAAAATTAATTTTTCGGAGTTCGAAGGGGTTAATCCCAGAAGTTGGTTGAGAAAGTGTGATTTTTTTTTCGAGTTATATAACATTCCGGACCACGAGAAATTAAATTATGCATCGGTGCATAATGGCGATAGGGTAGACCTGTGGTTGGATGGGTACACATTGCACCAGAAAGAAGTGCCAACATGGGGTAAGTTCTGTGCTGAGGTTTGCAGGTGGTTTGGGAACCTAAGGCCATAGGATGTGGTGGAAGAGTTTAACAAAATTACACAATATGGTACGGTAGAACAATATCAGAACATATTCGAGGAGTTGATCAGTCATATGGCAGTGTTAAATCCATTTCTCAACGAAGCACACTATGTGGCCAGCTTCATCAGTGGACTCAAGCCAGAAATCAAATCATTGGTGAAGCTAGCATCCCCATCCACTGTGCTGGATGCATACGAGATTGCTAGACTCTATGAAGAATATTTTAAGGCCCTTACACCTTTTGTCAACCACAAATATGCAACCCATATCACCACAAAAACTACACCCATTACCTACCAAAAACAGTCAGTAAATACCACCAACAAGTCTAACCAGAACCCTACTCACCAAACTCCACTCAGACTTCCTTATACCAACCAAAGACCATAAATAAGACCTCATTTTACTCCAAACAACCTACCTCCTCACCTGGAAAATTTGAGGCAGCAAGGGTTGTGTTATAAGTGTAAGGAGAGATATACACCTGGCCATCAATGCAAAGCCAGGGGAGTACAAACTATGCATGTTATGGAGGGGATTGAAAAAGAAAGTGAAGAGGAGCAGCCTGAAGAATTTGTGGATGTGGCTGACACATTGGAGGAACTTGAGGAAGAACAAGCTGAAGACTCAATACATGCTTTGTTGGGGTAAGTTCAAGCGAAGGAAAGGGGTCAACTATCAGAATCTTAGGGTGTGTCAACAATGTGCCTTTAACAGTACTGATCGACAGTGGTTCAACCCATTCATTCATGGATCCACATGTCATCAAGAGGCTCAAATTAACTAAGCAACCAATGAGGAGGCCCTTGAAGGTAGTGGTAGCCAATGGGCAGGAAATGAATTGCCAGGATGAGGTTCCAGCATTCCAGTGGACTATGCAAAGTGAGTTGTTCGAATTCAAATTCAGCCTCCTCAAGGTGGGAGGATGTGACATGATTTTAGGCATGGATTGGATAGATAAAGTGTCCCATGTCATCCTACATACTAGGCCACACAGTCTAAGTTTTTGATCTAAATGAAAGTTGGTAACATTGTATGGGGTACAAGAGGATGTTAGAGTAGCAACCATCAATACAGAGAAATTGAGAAGAATGTTGTAATATGGAAGCTGTCAAGTAATAACTGAATTATCCTTGATCAACATCAATGAAAGCACAAAGGGAAAATGGAAGATACCAATCATTGATAAGTTGTTGATGAGGTATAAGAGAGTGTTCAAAGAACCCACTGACCTGCCACCCAAAAGAGAGTGTGACCATAAGATCAACCTTATTCCGGGAGCCCAACCATTCAACTTAAGACCTTACAGGCATTCTTTTGATCAAAAGAATGCTATTGAGTCCATTATAACAAAAATGGTTAAAGATGAAACTGTGACCCCTAGCCAGTCACACTTTGCATCCCCTGCTTTACTGGTTAAGAAGAAAGATGCTACCTGGAGATTGTGTGTGGATTATAGAAGGCTAAACAACTTAACACTGAAAAATAAATACCACATATCTATGATGGAGGATTTATTGGATGAGTTGTCTGGGGCTAAGATATTATCTAAGATGGATCTTAGAGCAGAGTATCATCAAATGAGGATGAAGGAAGGGGAAGAATACAAGACTGCTTTTAGAACACACCACGGACTTTGGAATTCAGAGTGATGCCTTTTGGCCTCACTAATGCACCTGCCACTTTTCAAGCTCTTATGAATACTGTGTTCAAGGAATATCTGAGGAAGTTCATACTGGTCTTATTTGATGACATTTTGATATACAACAAAACTGTGGAGGAGCATTTGATGCACATAGAAACTGCCCTGTAACTATTGGATGACAATCAACTGCATGCCAAGCTCAGCAAGTGTGAGTTTGGACAGACTCGAGTGGGATACTTGGGGCATATTATTGCTTACAATGGGGTAAGCACTTACCCCAGTAAGGTTGCTGTAATGATGGAATGGCCCAAGCCACAAACTGTCAAAGAGCTAAGGTGGTTCTTAGGGCTGACTGGATACTACATAAAGTTTGTGAAGAATTATGCTCACATTAGAAAGCCATTAACCAACTTGCTGAAGAAAGGGGAGTTTGGGTGGAATTCTGAAGCTGAGGCTGCTTTTAACAAACTAAAGGTAGCTATGCCTAGCACACCTGTGTTAGCATTGCCAGATTTTAATAAGACTTTTGTGTTAGAAGTGGATGCATGTAACACTGGTATTGGGGCAGTACTCATGCAAGAGAAGAGACCACTTACTTTTATGAGTCAAGTCCTAAGTAAGAAACATCAAGGTATGTCAACTTATGAGAAATAGTTAATATCATTGCTACAATCTGTGGAGAGGTGGAGGCATTACCTGAGTCCACAACATTTTATAATAAAGACTGACCATTTCAGTCTTAAATTTTTGCAAGAACAAAAGATTACCACTACACTACAACATAAAGGGCTGACTAAGTTGATGGGTTTGAGTTTTGATATTCAGTACAAGAAAGGGGTCAAAAATGTGGTAGCTGATACATTGTCCAGGAGGATGCCTTACCAAGGAATACCAGACAGTGAGACAGCGGTAGTGCAGTGTAGAGTTATTACACAAATTCAACCTAAATGGATTGAAGAAATCCTGAAGAGTTATAGAGGAGATCAAGAGGTCTTACAAGATATTACCAATATTCCTGAGTTGAACTTATCACTACAGCAAGGACTGCTCAGATACAAAGGGAGAGTTTGGTTAGGGCAAAATGGACCTTTAAGGCAAAAATTGATAGCAACTGTACACCAGTCAGGATTGGGAGGACACTCAGGAGTTTGGGCAACTTATCAGAGGCTCAAGACAGTATTTTACTGGCCTGCCATGGTAGAGCACATAAAGGTGGCAGTCCAAAGTTGTGATGTCTGCCAGAGGTGCAAGAGTGAGCAAGTAGGTTATCCGGGCCTATTACAACCACTTCTCATACCTGAAGGAGCTTGGAAACACATCTCTTTGGACTTCATAGAAGGGTTGCCTAAGTCTGAAGGTAGAGACATTGTGCTGGTCATCATTGACAGATACAACAAATATGCACATTTCATTGGCTTGAGCCACCCTTTTACCTCACCACAAGTGGCTCGGATATTCCTTGACAACATATACAGATTGCATGGTCTGTCCAAGAGCATAGTTTCAGAAAGGGATAAAATATTCCTTAGTAACTTCTGGAGGGAACTATTCAAACTCCTACAAGTGCAGTTATGCTACAGTTCAGCATACCATCCGCAGATTGATGGACAGACATAAAGACTCAACAGGTGTTTGGAAAACCACTTGAGGTGTATGACTAGTCACAAACTCAAGGATTGACATAAATGGTTGACACAAGTTGAGTTTTGATACAACAGTAATTATCACACCACCTTAAAAATGACCCCATTCAAAGTATTATATGGGTATGATCCCCCTCAACTGACATTTGAACTTCTCTCTCACTCCAAAGTAGACACAGTCGACCAGCTACTTAAGGAAAGGCAAGTGATTGCTAGAATCTTTGAAAGAGAACATTGTTCGCCTGCAGAATGAAGGTAAATGCAGATAAGAAGAGAACCGAGAGAGAATTCGAAGAAGGTGATTGGGTATATCTGAAATTACAGCCATACAGACAAACTTCCGTAGCTATCAGAAAAAGCTTCAAACTAGCATCCAAGTTCTATGGCCTCTACAAGGTGATCAAAAGGATTGGACATGTAGCTTACAAGTTAGCATTGCCTCAAACTGCAAGGATACATCCCGTCTTTCATGTCTCACAGCCGAAGAAGAGAGTTGGAAGCCACATTTCACCTTTAATGGATCATCCTTTCTGTTCTGCCGAAGGTCAGATCAGGTCAGAACCCGTAGCTGTGCTGGATAGAAGGATGATAAAGAGAGGAAACAAAGCTGTCACATAAATTCTGATCCAATGGGCGAACCTTGCACCTGAGGAAGCCACTTGGGAGGATTACCAATTCATCAAGTCTCAGTTCCCGGAAATTGCAACCTTCTGAGAGGAGAACTTCAATTTGAAGGAGGATGGAGTGTCACAAGTGTATTTTGTGACTAGTAGTAGGAATTATTAATTTAGTCCTTAAGTTTATTTTAATACTCTTTAGTATTTGTATTTTTAGTCCTTGGCTTTTAAATATCTATGTATCGTTCATTTGAGGGATATTCAAAAAATTAAACCTAATTTTTTCCCTCTCTTTCTCTCTCCCTTTCTCCCCTCTCCCTTCGATCCAAACGACGTAGCAGGCACGAGACATGTTATAGGTCGATTGATTTGAGGTATTAGCTAATCTCGGCATGAGCCCTTACAATTTTAAATATATTTATAATATGTAGTATAATCTCATGACGTCTAAGTTTTAGTGAGATTAATAAAACTTGGCTGGGAAAATCAACTGTAGTCTGTACAGTGAGCAGCTGAAAGGTAAAGAAACTAATATTACGCTTAAGTGCACATTCTTCTCCACAACTTTTGTTAACTATATTAGGGTGTGGAAACATCTATCTAATTCTAATGCAACTTTACTACAATTTTTGGAAGTCTTTTGTAAATGGAACGACCTATCCTACAAGTAAAGAGAACACTAGAGAACCATCAGCTCAGTAACCTTTTTTAGCTCCATCAGAATTTGACAAAAAACATATTTCCAATTTTCACCAATCTTGTGCTCCACGCATCTGAAATCTTACAAGGGCTTAAACAGATTACTTAACCAATTGAGAACAAAACATATACTCCACCATAGCTATCTTGTTAATAGATAGAGTTTAACCTCTATGCATTGATAATGCAACTGACTAGTGATAAAAAAAATTGGTGACTTGATAAATGCAGTAAATAGAATGCTACAATCGAATAAAATACACTAATGGTAGAAAATAAATCTTACATTGTCAATGAATTACAGTTAAAAGCTATTTCATTGGTCAATCATGTCAGCAGGCTGTACTGAAAATTGTCTCTTGAGGACAGCACAAATCAAAGGCCAGTAATCGTTTAAATACCAAGTGTTTCAGGAGACTGCATATGCCAATATCACAAGCGAGAAATGGACCATCACCCTACCATTACTTTGAAATCCCATAATAATAAAGTTCACTCAAATTGTTAATTCTTAACCACATAGTGTTACAAGCGTAGGACATATCGGAACAGGGTAAAAGGAACACAGGTTGAAGATCGTGTGTATTTGTTAAAGATCAATTCCCTACATCTGCTTTTACAAAACAAGATATAATAATAATACAAAGGGACAACAGCTACATGGGGTAAGGGAAAGAAAAAACAAATTGATACAGAGAAGAAACACAGCTTCAAAGGGTACACTTAAATTATTTCTATCACGAGGCCGGAAGTCATAACCCATGGGACGGGCACTGTTTTCTGGCGTGCTCTGGAACCAACTTCAATAATACCTCTGCATGCACATTCTTCAACTCTGGTGACAAGAAAGCCAGATTCAATAGATTTAGTTGCAACTTATGGAATGAAGCTAATCCAAAAGAAGTCTTGTCAACAACTTACCATGAGCCTTGAAGTTAAATAAGGGAGGAAGAAAGCGTCCATTAGGCAGGCGTGTATTGGGATCACGAAGCTCATCAAAAAAGGGGTGAATCAAGGCATCCAACTGCATTCAAAATTAATATACCTATCACAACTTCGAACTAGACATGAATACTAGTATAATTGACAAATTAAACTACAATATGATTACCAAAGGAAGCAAATAGATATATACTTGTACAATTAACAGACTCCTGAACCAAGATGCACATTTTTTGAAGGAAAAAAAACTCTAATATCATTTTAACAGCTAACGGATTAAATTAAAGATCTAACGGACAAAAAACCTTAGTACAGCTAGCCTTGAATCATGAAATACATAGCTTGAACTATAAAGTTTCATTGAGAGAACTAAGCAAGGCCAGTTATGCTATATATCACACACAATTAGACTAGTAACAACTAACAAGTATCAAAATGAGCAAGGGAGAAGCAGTGCTCATGATGCCTGAAAATAAACCGTTTATTCCCAGACATGTACACCTTATACTCTGTTGGCAAGATACCTAATATCAAGTGATAAACCAAACCACATTAGCAGGGTCAAGAAAACAGATCCTCAAAATACTGACACATGTCCTACGAATGGGAGAATCTGTAATCGTAAACGGCCTTCGAACAATACATGCATTGCATCCTTCAAATTTCGGATGGGGTGCTTTGAACCTGAAGTTTTTAAAAGATTTTTGCTTGGAGTAACCATAGCATTGCTCTTCAAGAAATTTTGTGAAGGCATTAAGACAAAGAGAAGAAAGAATGGGATGCTATGTTGAGCTAAAACTCAGGTACCTTTAACAAAATAATGGTTCATGTTCAATATTTTAAAGAACATCACAATATGTCAACACTGAACAGAGATACAGAAAGATGACCAATGTATAATCTGTGAGTATAGATAGGCATAAGAGATTAGCTCAAATAAATAAATTCGGCATACTTACAGCAGCACAGCGCAAGTTAGGAGAGTACTGCAGCAGTCTTGAGACCAGATCAACAGCTTCTGGAGGCATGCGCTTATGAAATATCTGAAAATCAAACATTAGAAATGACTTGTTGCCTTATGTATACTTGCCAGTTCTACGAAGGGGTTGGTTATGATAAGTTGTATTTCAAGTACCTTGTGCCATGGATGAGCTTTAATTTGAGGAAATTTGAACTCATTATAGTTGGGATTCATACATTTAATTTCTTCCCTTGTAGGAGTGCCCAAAACCTGCAAAATATAGGAGATTTAGTATGGGCAAAAGAAAAGTCGACATATGCCAAATTGACAACAAATTAAGCAACATGGCCATGCAGAAGGTTGTGTAAGCCACATTTATCAAAGACAACAATTGAAATGTTAATAACAAAGAAAGCTATCTTATTACTAAAACGGTACTTCTACTTCTTCTTTGTCAAAACAGTGAGCCTGTCTTAGTCAGAATTTCCTAACAAGAAGAAAATGGAAATGTGTTGCACCGCACTGCTAATTTCTTAACTCAGAAAAACTCCTTCAATGAATTACAATCTAGAGTAGAGTCTAAAACAGTAGGACAAACTGAACTTAGCACAGGCCTATTTGATTCACAAATCATAAAATTCATAAGATTGGTTGTATGGCAGTTCGAAAGGTGGATCTTCACTTAATATCAGAACTTGGTTAAGACATATGGGAAGCAACATTCAAGCTGAAAGTCAAGTTAATCTGTATGTATATTGATTTTAGTTCTCGTCTTCTTTTAATTTCCTTTTTAATCCCTTATTACATATTGAAGAATGGATTTTAGTCAAGACCCTTGTGGTCCGGCCCTTCCCCGGACCCCGCGCATAGCGGGAGCTTAGTGCACCGGGCTGACCTTTTATTACATAATGAAGAAATTTTAATTGCTAAAAAATCGCTTCACATGATTAAAAAGGAATATACTAGAACAGTACACTAGAAAGAGCTAATATCTCCCCCTATAAGATGCACTCGCAAAAAAAAAACTGAGAAAGAAGAAATCACATAAGGGTTTCCCCAGGGCATTGCGAGTCGAGTAATAAACAATGCCAAAATAGAAAGGCGGGAAAGAAGGCCTTAAGTAACACAATTGGATGCAATTAACGAAAAGAAAAACCCCCAAAAAAATGACAAAAGATGAAAGGAAATCAACACAACAGCAGAAAAAGGCATGATGACGCTCATGGAAATAAAGTGGTAAGGGATCGCAGACAAGAAAGGTAAATAGAGGAGATTACCTTAATGATCTCAACAAGCTGGTCAACTCCACTTTCACCTGGAAACAAAGGCTGAAAATGGAAGAAAGGAAAAAATGAGATACAGAGAATTGGAAACGTAAAACACTGTAAGACAGAACATTCTCCATGAATAAGGTAATATTAGAAGAAGGAAACAACCTACCTGACCAAGAAGTAGCTCAGCTAGGACACAGCCAGCAGACCAAACGTCTATCGCAGTAGTGTACTCTGTTGCACCAAATATGAGCTCCGGTGCTCTATAATACCTAGAGCAGATGTAAGAAATATTTGGTTCTCCTTTAACCTGCCAAAAAAGTAAAGTGAATTATCCAATCAGAAAACGCATCAAATAGACTCCTATGTTAGGATGGACAAGAGGCAAAGGAAAATGTAAACACACCAGAACTTTAGCGCTCCCAAAATCACATAACTTAACCTGGTGGGTATGCGGGTTCACCTGCCAAAAAGATACAGGCCGTGGCTTCTTAGTATCCAGAGAGAAATGTGAAATGCACTGGGCAGAACAAATACTTCTTAATAGCATTTGCTAACATGTTCAATGGTCATAACCAACGAGAGTCAAGCAAAATAAACAAAACCCTTTCTTTCAAATTCTGAAGAAAATGTGCATCACTGTGTGACATTAAAATTGTAGAGACATTGGTTCTCCTGTTATATTTTTGGGTTGCATCAAGTACTTCCTCTTTCATTGTTTCTTTCTGCAGATATTCACGCTAACATATATTATAACGTTATTGCAGCCAAAGAGTCACTGGCAACAATATTTTTTTACCAAAAGAAAAGGAACTAAACAGAAAAGTTAATGAGATCAATGAGTATACCAGAAGATTCTGAGGTTTGATGTCCCTGTGACACACTCCAATAGTGCGGTGTATGTAAGATAATGCCCTGAAAATCTGGCGGACATAAACAGCATCTTGTACTTCAGGCATGTTAGAAAATACAACAACCTCAAGAAAATCATTGGCTATCAAGTGCATTAACAAGGTAAATGAAGTGAAACTAGTTTCACATAAAAACTTTTTCAAAAGTATTCAAAGAGCCTTAGCATAGTTTACGAATTCTGCTTAGTAGGGACATAACATAAACACAGGAATTTCTTCTCATAGTCAACCACCCCTGCATGGTCAATTCTTGCCGGGTTAATGTATCTGAATTAATCATATATTCATTCTTACGCGTAGAAATACCTACTTATAGTGGTTTGTTCCTGCATCAAAAAACGGAGGCACTCAAGCTTGACTATACGATTGGTAGGAAAGATTTTAGACTTGAGCATATGCCTTCATGTACTTTCTCATAGAAATTTTGGAAAAACCTTGTTTCAGATTCTTAAACTTATTTATGAATTCCGTTTCGACATCACCTGGTAGAAATTAATCCTTAAACTACAGAACTTCTTGTTCTTCGAACTATGAGAGTTTGCTTTTTCTCTTTCTCATCAAATAGGGGATCAGACCAGGTGTTTTAACTAGTCATTAAAAAACCGCAGTTGGATGGAATTTTCCACGCTTAGCCCATCCTCAAAATGAACAAAGGAGCTAGAAAAATATTGGAACAATTTTAGCAACAATCTCTTGTCCAACATCTCACGCATATGAAAAAGAAGGGAAAGCAATCTCTTGTCCAACATCTCACGCATATGAAAAAGAAGGGAAAGCAATCTCTTGTACAGCAGAATTTGCAGAGGTCTCAAATTGGGAGTTCGTGACAAGGAGGGGCTACATAAAAAACAACTCACTTAAAAATAGTAAACTACCTGATATGTATAAAGCTTCACAAGTATCAATGGCATCCTTTGGTTCAGCTTGTTGTAGTGTTTGATAACACGGTGAACAGTTTCAGGTACATACTCAAGAACCAAGTTAAGATAGAGTTCATCCTTATCGGTTGTGGAAAAGAAGCAGTGTTTCAGAGACACAACATTAGGGTGGTCAAGAAGACGCATGGTCTGCAACTCTCGGTTCTTATATCTCTTATCTTGAAGAACCTTCTTGATAGCAACAGTTTCACCAGTCTCTAAGCACTTTGCCTGGGTAACCAAATCAGAAAATCACATAATTATGCACATTATAGTTCTCTGGGTGTCGGAAGAGTATATTGATAGGCATACATGAACATCGGCCCTTGTAATGAAGAAAATAAAGTAATACCTGAAACACTACTCCAAACGATCCTTGTCCAACAACACGTTCAGCCATGTAACTAATAGTCTGCAATGAATCCCACCACACAAAATGCCAAGAAAAAAAAAAGCATCTAGTAAAGACCAAGTGAAATTTTGCAAATAACAATTTGGCCAATAATAAGAACATGCGTCTACTTGTCTACCCCTAATCCACAACGGACCAACAGAATAAAAATAAATGTCAGAGACACGGCATATTACCTGTTTTAGCTGGCCATTTCTACCCCCAATAGTTGTCACTATTATGTGGCCTGTCTCAGTCCCATTACCGTCAACAATTGCTGCTTCCATTTCCTACAAATAAACACTTCAAATCTGTTGAACGAAGTTGGAAAAGGAGAATGAAATCACCCCAAAAAAGCAAGGAGGATCCAATTAAGTAAGGACAAAACGCAAAAAGCCTATGCTCTTCAATATGCAGACCTTATCATCCCTGATTCTCATGTCATTCATCTCCTCAGGCAACCTATCTACCCCAGCATTATGGGCACTGGATTCTCTCAAACCCGATGTAGGTGCTAAGCCCACGGAAGCCATTTCCAAGAAAAGCTTGCTTACTAATAATCACCTCAAAAGGTCATTCACCTGACCAACATGACATCATAAACCATAAGAAACGGTAACATAAAACGTATAAACAAAACGCTATCCTACAAAGGATTTAGATTTATCACACATCATATCATAGTACATAACATGTATGGTAAAAAACTCCAATCAAAAAGTTGGAATTGAATGACATCCATGTATCTTTTACCGGTAATGACTGTACGGTGAAACAACATTAGACTTTCTAACCAATTGAAATTATGTGCTTAAATACAAGAGAGCCCTACAGACTTAATGTGTTTCCCATTGATTGTCTTTTTTATAAGGAAAAAATTGGACCATTTCTAGATTTGTGTGTGTTGTGTTTCCAATTGATTGTCTTTTTTATAAGGAAAAAATTGGACCATTTCTAGATTTGTGTGTGTTGTGTTTCCAATTGATTGTCCAGGAATTTTCTTTTAAAGAAAATAAGCTGATTGTCCAGCCAAAGCTATTCCATATATAGCTTTGTAGTCAATCTATATGCAAATTATCTCGATCCATTTCCTTCTTTATTATTTTTCTCTACTTGCAACTAATTCTTTTCCCAAATGTTCCATTGAAAAGTCAGAAATTGTATAATTCATGCTCCAGAACAGGCTTGCCTACCTTTTCTCATAGGCGTAGCACGTCGCACACAGAAAAGAATATCGAAATATTACCATATGATTAAATCAAATTTCATGAGACAAAAAAACAGTTTCAACAGCATTTAAAATAACGAAACATTCATTTTACTGCCCAAACAGGTCAAACACACGCGCCCTTAGCTCAATATCGATGTCACGACACAACAATAAATATAACTCCGATTGAAAATTACGCACCTAAATATTTCTCCACAACAAAAGAAATCCCTAAACGTCTCCGTAGAAAAAAGAAACATAGATTTGAGAATTAATGAACCTTTTTCCGTGCAAGAAAAAAAGAGAGCAACAGCGCGAATATTTTCAGGTATTGACAGAAATTAAAGAAGTTAAAAAGAATAACAAATCCAAAAGACGGATTTAGAATAAACAACCAGCTTTAACAATTAACAAATCAAATTTACAAAAAGATCTAACCACCAGATCCATACGAATTTAAACGAAAAAAGCACAACACGGATCTACAACGAAGAATAACAGAGCTACACTTTCCCAAAAAGTAAATATATAAATAAGAAAAAGAAGGATACCGAAGGAATCAAAATGTTGGGGAGACGGAAAAGACACCGATCGATCACCGGCGACCCTCCGATAAAAATTGTGGCGGAGATGATACTATCACCATGAGAGAGATACAAGAACCTGATATTGATTGAGAGAAAGAGAGAGAGGGGGATGTGTTTTTATTTTGCTTTTCTCTGTATTTATTTTGTTAATTCTATATTTGTTTTACATTTTGTTCACAAGTTTTTTCGGGCTGGTAAATACGAAAGTCTGACAGTCAAAGCAGAAGCAATATAAAATATATTTTCATCGGTCTAGTTCCCTCATGATTTTGTTAGCCACAAAAGCTTCTTTCATTTATATACTTCTCCTGGGATGGCACGTGGGTATAATTTACGTATTTCGTATTGTATCCGTCTTAATTAGAATTGGTATGTATATAACTTTGACGGGTAATAAGTGAGTATGAGTATTAGAAATGTATTCGCCACGGATAGGCGGTAGGTTGTGGAATTACAGTTATATCCACTTCCCCCGCCCCGCATCCAACCGTCCGCCTACTCGCCGCAATAGCCCAGTAATATTATTTTCTCCAAAACCCAAACCCATCGACTAGCCCTTATTTCCCTCAAAATCCAAATCAATCCCTAACATAAAACCATCGTATTCTCTCTCAACCTTTGCAAAAAAAAAAAAGCACCAGCTTGCCCTTTCCTCTTCTAGACAAACTTTGTCAACCATAGTCCGGTGGATCTAGAGGAGCTATGTCTCAGTTCGCTGCACCCAAAAAAGGTCATTCTATTGAAAAAAATTAAACATTTTTCCTTATGTTTTGTTCACTGTCGAAGCATGATAAACTAATCAAATACCATTAATGATATATTTTAGATTTTCATGTGTTTGTGTTGTCAATTTTGGAAATATGATTCTGAATTTTCTTGATTTTTTGAGGTTGTGAGCTTATGAAACATGCAAATTACTAGTCAGCAACTAGATTGTGGGTTTGTTTTGTTCTTGAATTTCGGAGTTATTCTATGTTTTGAGTTTTATTTTTTTGTTCTTTCAGTTATTCTGAAACCTGAATGGAAGTGAATAGCCAAAATAGGCCAAGCTTTGTGTTTTTTTCGAGTTCTCGGAGCAATAATTTTTATTGTATTAATGTCATTAATATGGCTGACGGGTACATGTGAATATTGGTGGGTGGCGAATATCCACTTGAGTGGTGGAGCGGGTGTGAATTGAAGAATATACCCGCCTAGGCGGATAAGAATGTTGAAATTATACCCGCCACGGATAGGCGGGTATAATCATATTATATTTTAAACATGAACAATCTAATAATTTAATTCCTAAAAAGTATGAGACATTTATACCCCTCCTATCAGTAAAGTGTTCAAATATCTGGACGAAGATTTCTAAATTAACTCAAATAACCCGATTTCACAAATAGTTCCCTATTTTAACCGCCCGACCCCCTCCTAAAATAACCCAATTCTTCCTTCTCTATTTTCTCCTCCACCTCGGCGAACAGCAGCTTGGGCTCTCAAGTCCACTGCTCCGGCGAACTCCATCTCCGACAAGACTACATTTAATCAATTCTTTTGAAGTAGTATTTGTTACCAGCGCTTAGCCAATTATTGCTGATTAATGAGTTGATCGAATCAACTGAAACAATTCAAGTCATTAGCCACACAAGTATTCAAGTACAATTGTTTGGCAAGTTTGATAAGTAACGCCTCCTTTTCAATGAGAGTTAACAAGAAAATGTATAAATGCCATTGAACATTAATCACAAAATTGAATAAAAGAAATAAACTTTGTATATTTGTATACATTTTCATTTGTTTATTAACCAGCGTGTACCAAAAAATCAGTTTATTAGCAAGTAAATTGACAAAGAAAGTGTGAATCAAATTTGCCGCATTTTCCATTATTTATGCTCTGTTTTGCCATGATTTTCTCCGAACTTATTTTCGATTTGCTGTGGTGCGAGAAGGGAGTTCGTTTGAGTCGTGAGGCTCCCAGGTCACTGGTCCTGTGTTGATTTATAAATCTCAGATCTCCAGCTTGAATCAAATTCAATCCGATTAAAATAAAGTTCACTTGAGGTCCATCTCTGACGAAGGGAGAATGGGTTATTTTAGGAGGTGGGTCGGCGGATAAAATAGAGGAATGGGTTTTTTTTTTTGTGAAATTGGATTATTTGAGTCAAATGAGCGGTATATTTGAATACTTTAAACACGTAAAGGGCACGTTTGTTATTATGTATTACGCTGGACTGCACTGGATAAAAAATAAATATAACGTTTGGTGGGCGTTTTCAGTCGGACTGTATTGTACTATTTTTCTCCAACTGCAGTCAATTATATATTAATACTCTAATACCGTCCATTATATATTAATACAGTCCAGTCTATTACAATATAATACAGTTCATGCAAAGTTATACAGTCCAGTATAACGTACCAAACTAGCCCTAAAGGTATAAATGACTCAAAATTATAACGAAGGATATTTTTAATCATTAAAACAAAATAGATGTGTATTTTTAATCCTTTTCCCTTTTTTAGGCACCGTAAATCAATAGCATTTATAAATTGTACTCTTTTGGCTTGATACACATATATTTATTCAATTGAACACTTGATATATAATAAAATATTTTTTATTCAAATTATTTATTGATAAAATTATACAGTTGAATTTGTATACTTGATCAAGGACACGTGAATCTCAAGTGATTGATTTGACAACAATATTAGATAAAATACAGTGCTAGTGAGTGATGTTAAGATAGCGTAAAGAAATAACTAGCATGAATCTTGTGTTAACTTCTTGGCAAAACATATGAGACTAGTATGAAAGCATAAGGATCGAGAGTAATGTTAAAGAGTGTTTTTGTAATAACTTGCAGATGATGATTTACAATGGAGCAATGTGTTCTATATATGCATGAACTCACGGGCATACACCCCGCGATATATGCCCCTATTAATACAAGAATTGAATGTTGCAATAATTAGACAATTATTGTCTCCGTAAATGTCATTAATGATCCATTGGAAGATGTGTGATCGGTCCAGTAACGACCGCCCCATTGTAATTTAAACGGTTTACCTGATCTTCTGAGTTGCTGGTTTCATGTGTACACATGATGTCTCTGATACTGCTCTTGTCTTACTGATAGCGTCATAGGCTGATATGGACCTGACTCAGTATCATCTGCCGCGTGTCGCCACACAATACGCCCAACTATATTATACAAATTTTGCCATATACATAAACTATTAAAAAAAACTTTGTATGCATATTCACAAGCCTCTATTAAATCACTTAAAAATATATTACTTCTTTTAATTGTACACATTCGCCCTGATAAGCTGTAAAACCTCAGGCATGATTCAATCAAGACCAATGTTTATAATTATAGGAGATATCACATTTTATGTGATTAACTAACTATCTAATAGACATCTCGAGAACACGAATAAACAAATAAATTGAGGCTTGGTGCCTCAATTTTCGGGGGTTGCGTTTTTTTCTTAAATATGTATTTATGTATTATTTAAAAAAAATTGTGTACTGTTAAATTTAAAAAAGAAAAATTGGAGAGAAAGTATGATATTTCTTCTGGGTAAAAAAAAGAAGTGTACTCTCAGTCATGTACGTCCCTTGAAAAAATATTAATTTCTAGGTAAAAATAGGCAATTTGACTAAATTGTTCCTAATTAAATAAGTATTGAAATTTGGTCAGATAACACTTAATAAGAGTAAATTTGAAAAAGTAAAATTAATTATTTTTTGATTTGATAAATAAATACTCTTTTCGAAAAAGAAAAAAAAAGGTTAAGTTGAAACTCTTTTTAATGAAGGGGCGTAATTTTTTAATTTGTAATGTGGGGACCATTGCAATAATTGGAGAATGAAATAGTTTATAGGGAATTATTTTCTTACGTGGGTATTAGCTACTTGTTTTATTGCTTCATTTATATCCTAACAACTAACATAGGTTTTTCATTTTCTCTTTTACTATTCTATTTTCAATATTAAAAAGTTTCTCAAACGATAACTTATTATGGCTTACACGTTAGTACAAAATATTAAAATTTATTTTTTGATGTCTTCTTCAATATTTCAAGCATTACAACAAGCAATTATTATATTGAAGCAATCAGTGGCGGATCCAGGAGACAAAATTTGGTGGTGCAATTTTTTTTTTTAAATTTTTTATGCCTAGAAGATTTTTTTTTTATGCCTAGAAGGCAAATTTTTTAAAAAAATCTGGTGGTGCAACTGCACCACCATGTTGCTAATGGATCCGCCAGTGGAAGCAACACAACACTATTTCGATATTATTATAACAATTTATTAGATTTTTGAGCTTATTCGAATTTTATTTATATTTTTCATTAAAAAAAATTCATTATTGATATTTTTTGCTTAGAATCTCTCT
The DNA here is from genome assembly GCA_029844215.1 of Przewalskia tangutica. NCBI lineage: Eukaryota > Viridiplantae > Streptophyta > Magnoliopsida > Solanales > Solanaceae > Przewalskia > Przewalskia tangutica. The sequence continues at coordinate 12,903,175 of CM056731.1, read as the reverse complement.
ATGAAGTTTCCTTTTAGGCCCCTAATCTTATTAAGACGGCCTTGTCATAGTACTTTTACTTTTTATTTTTTTGTCAATGTTAAAAAAAAAACTTTTAACACTTTTAAAGTAGACTAAGAGTGTGTTTGGATTAGCGGTGAACAGAATTGATTCTGACAGAAGTGATTTATGTTTGGATGCAACAATGTAAAAGTGATTCTTATAATTGATTTATGTTTGGATAGTTTTGATCAAAATTACTTTTGAATGTAGAATTACCAAAATGGACATACATATAAATAGATGGAAGTATGTAAATAAAAATTACAAATAGATAATAGAATTTAAAGTGCAATATAGTACTTAAAGTAGAATATTATTACAATACTAATTTAAAGTGCAAATAATATTTAAATATTATTACAATACTAATACATTAATAATACATTATAGAAAAAGGAATAATATAATACTTAATAGTCATTTTAAAAAGTACCTTGGAATCGGTTTCAGGGTCGTCTATTTTGTCTTCCTTAGATAGAAGTAATTTTATTTCTTTTAAGGGTACACGTAGTACTCCGAATTGTCAATCTTGTTCTTTAGGAAAAATTATTAAGTTGTCATTCGTAGACTCTAATTCTCATACTTTAATGTCATTTGATATTATTTATAGTGATTTATGGACATCTCATGTTCTTAGTTCTTTGGGTCATCGGTATTATGTTCTCTTTTTGGATGATTATTCTAAATTTTTATGTACTTTTCCGATAGCGAAAAAATCTCAAGTTTTTTCCATCTTCCTAAAATTTAGAGCATTCATTAGAACTCAATTCGAATGGGAAATAAAAAACATTCAATGTGATAATGGCAAATAATATGACAATTGGGTGTTTCTCTGTCGACTTGTCAAATCTCTCTGTGGGCTAAAACAAGGCCCGAAGCAATGGTGTGAAAACTTTGATAGTACTCAACTACGAAGGGTTTCTCCATTAATGAGTATGACAAATGTGTCTACATGAAAGGTAATTCTGACTTATTCGTCATGATGTGCCTTTACGTAAACGAACATGTTGATCACAGGGTTGACCCTAGAGACTAAGAGTATGTTGAAACGATGTTTCAATATGAATGATATGGGTATTGCAGATGACATCTTAGGAATTGAATTTTTTTCAAAGACATCTAACAGACTGGTCTAGATCCAAACTCATTTGTGAAGTGTTTGACAGTTTCGTTGAAAGGCACCAATGGATATGAATCATAGTACTGATTGGAATCATGGTGCACCCATATACCAGGAGTGATGTGCGCATGTCACTTGTAGTTCAATGTATTTTACACACTACGCCTGACCCGATATCGACTTACAAAGTAGAACTAAGGTTCACTCGTGATTCTAGAAATACTTAATAGGAGGCGTTGAATCTGATATGACGATATCTGAAATGTTCGCTTATCTATGGATTATGGTATTCTGGATGTCCAGCGGTTCTGGGAGAACACAATGATGCAAATTGGACATCAGATTTGAAGAACACTAAAATCCACAAATGGATGTGTCTTTTGAAAATCCTCTGAGCAAACTTGCATCGGTCGATTCGTGATGGAGTCAGAGTTTATCGCTTTGTACAAAGCATGATGAGAAGTTGAGTAACTTAACGATCTCTTAGAGGATGTCCCTCATTTGGAGTAACTCGTGCATTCGTCAGTTGTACACTGTAAGGGCACGGATGACTGCGTCTGGACATATCTGTCGGAGACATAAGACCGTATGGCAGTTGATCATCACGGGTGACACTTCCTTGATTACTAATCAAAGGATATAGCGGACCCTTTAACTAAAAGGCTACCCGAAGATCAAGAGTTTTGTCGGTCTATGGGAATTGGCGTAAAATCCAACTATAAGGATTGATACGGTGGATACCCAACCTTACTGACTGGAGATCCCAGGAATTAGGTTCAATGGGAAAACTAAGTCGTAAAGGTTCAGTTGAGCGCTTCGATGGAAGCAAGAGCATTTCGGATGATGATTTCTGTCAAGAAACATGAGTCCAAAGCCGTTCCCGCGATAGACCTTAAACTGCTACCTGCATGGTGGGTAGAGTTTTAAGTTTTCAAAACTTTTAATGATCCTCACCGGTTGAGGTTAGGTTTGGAGAAACTTTTAATGGTGCCTAACACTTGTAAAGTGGGGTATAACAGGATACATTGTAGGAGACTAGGGCTGGCCAGTGGGCCGGGCCGACCCGACTCGCCCCGGCCCCGACCGACCCGACCCGACACGACACCTGGTATTAAAAAAAACGGATCGGCTCGAGCAAGGGATGGTATGGTCCCGCCAGGCCCGACCCCGCCAGGCCCCGATCCCGCCCCGACCCCGCCCCAAATCCCGCCCCAGTTCGACCCTTTGCACAAAATAGCCGTTGTCCAACGGCCATTTTACATTTTGGCCGTTGGACAACGGCCATTTTAGGCCTCCTCCCCAACCCCTACCCCTTTATATTTATTTTTAACCCTATAAATACCTCATTCCTCTTCTTATTATTTTCACAAATCTTTCTACTCTCTAATCTCTCAATCAATCTCTAATTCTCTATACAACATTGTCTACATATTCAATCTATTTATTAATTTGAGAATTGGGAGTGAAGTTGGCAACTAGCTTGAGGATTATCTATCGAGCAAAGTTTCAATTTTCAACCTTCGACGATTACACGTCGACTTACGCTTGGTACATCTGCTTCTCTCATTAAATTATTATTTTGTCTTTATTTCATTTAGCACATTTAATTTCATTATCTTTAACTATTTATTAGCATAATTAAAATGAAAGGACTAAGAGGCATGTTGGGTAAAGTGGTCGTTTCTTCTAGTAGGGTGGTAACAAGGGCAAAGTACTTCTTCTAGTATTCTGTTCGATTATTCCTAGACAAGATGATTTTATAGATCTGAAATGTTTCTGAAATACCATATGATCTTGACACAAATGATTATCACGAAATCAAGAAGATTTTAATTTAGATGACACTCTAGTTGATGATACACCTATTAATGAAGATGATGATACACCCACTAGTGAAATGCCTCCTATCCCCTACTATGAGACGCAGGTCCCAGAAACGACCATTAAAATCGGTTGTATGGAAATATTTTGACAGTGGACGTAGCTAATCAAGTATTGTATGTAAAACTTGTAAAAATATTTATTCTTTTAAAACTGGACAAGGTCACATGGGACGGGGTTTAGGAAGACACTGTTGCAAAAACACAAAGCCTTGTATGCCCAATACATGATTGAAAAATCGCGGTGAACAAACGTCCTCTCAATCGGGACAAGGTTCACATACTATCGTCTCCGAGAAAGTACAGGTCAAATTAACCTACATGACGGGAGTCAGAGGCTAAATATGATAAACATAAAGATAGGAAGCACTAGCAAAATTAGTTCTTTGTGGAGGGTTTGCCTTTTTCATTTCTGAATCTCTGGTTTTATTCATTATATTAGAGATATGTATAATCTCGCTTATAAAGGTTTTCCTAGATCAATTGTTAAAAGAGATGTATTTAAATTTGCACATGAATATCAACAATATTTACGTTATGCATTATATCATTTAAATTGCAAAGTTGCTTTAACTTCGATATAGGTCGTAGTACTAACGCCATGATTATTTAACTAGAATTTGTCATTGGATAGATTATAAATGGTCTATGCAAAACGATTTTTAGCATATAGATATATAGATAGTAGGCACATTTGGTGAGTTTATTTGTAAAATATTTATTGATCATTATTACGGAATAACAGATAAAGTTATGAGTATTACATTAGATAACGATCTTCTAACAATTACGCTATTAGTATTTTAAGAAATGTTTTAACTCCGTCTTTTCCAAAACATTTTCATATCAAATGCGTGCCATATTTATAACTTAGTTATAAAGGATGGTCTTTCACTTTTTCAAGATATTCTTGAAAAATACAATTTGCTATACACTTTATTTTAAAAAATAATAGAATTCAACAGAGAAAAAAATATAAAAAAACTTGCCACGATTGTGGACTATATTACATAAAAATTCACGAAGAAGTACAAACTAGGTGAAATTCTTTATATGACCAACTAGTTGTTGCTTATGACTATAGAAAACCTATTACTTTATTTTTAACGCCCATAATCAAAATCCAAATGATATGATTGTGGATCTTGATTGGGAGAAAATTAGAGAACTTATTGTATTTTTAGAAAATTTTCAACGATCAACAAAAGAATTTTCTAGTTTATATTATCCTACTATTTCAACTATGTTGTTTTATATAGCTATAATATTTTTACTTCTTAAAGAATATATGGAAAAACCTGCTTATACTGCAGTTATTAAAAAAATATTTATGAAATTAAAAAAATATTTTATTCCTATTCCCCCTATTTATATTATTGGTCTTTGTATTAAACCCGACTATTAAAGTAGAGGGTTGTAAAAGTCTTATTGAAAATATATATACTGTATGGACGCATACTACCACCTCCAACTCCCAAAAATTTAAATGTTGAGCCACCTATTGAACTAACTAGAAGAAGTGTTGAATAGCGTAGAAGATGAATGCAAAAAGTATATCGGCATTACGCAAAGAAAGTGCTAGTAACCAACCGACTTTTGTATCATCTTCTTCTTCAACACAACCTAAAAACGACAAGCGGTTTACGTGGCTAGGCCTAATATTAATTCTATTGAAAGCCTCGAAATAAAATGTGCGGTGGTAAAGTGCTAACCAAATTAGTGAGTTCGATGTTTTTGTTTTGCAGGTAATTTACCTTACAGCGATTATCAATGAAGAAGGAAAGGAAGACTGCTTTGAAATATTGGAGCGAGAATGAGAAGACATTTCCGACACTTTCAATGATGGCGAGATATTTTGAACATTGGCGTCCATCACGCTTCAAAGCGCTTTTTCGCAGCAGATTTCAAATAGGAGAGCACAGACACTCATTAGCGGAGACTTGGAGATGGCGGTGCTATTCGAGATTGGATCTGAGCGGAGGCGAAGGAGTCACAACCGAGATTAACGAAGAAGATGGCGACAACTACAACGACATTTTATCTCAAGGCATGAGTAGCGGCGTGGAACAATTTGATCAAGATATACCAATTCCAACCAAGAACCACAAGAAATTATAAAGAAATTAGAAAAATATTTTCAAATTGTAATTTATTTCATTGCAATTTTTAAATTTTTCTATGTCTTTCACTCTTTTGCAATTTTTTCAACAACAAGACACTACAATGTAATTTTGAATCTTGTATATTTGATATTTCAATGAAATTAATAATATAAAGGCACAAAAACAACCTTGGGATGTTTTTACACTATTCTTGTCTTTGTTTAATTATTTAGTTTATAACTTTATACTTTATACTTTATAGTTTATACTTTATAGTTTATAGTTTATACTTTATACTTTATAAATATATTATAAATTATAATACTATAAGTCTATAATATGACAAGTATATGTTATACTTAATGTTACGTTGTTAGTACTTAGTAATTTATTATTTTTAATTTAGTGAAAAATTAAAAAAAAAAAAAACCAACCCGTCCCGTCCCAGGCCCGACCCGTCTACCCAACGGGATCGGGACGGGACATGGTATGGTCCCGCCCGACCCGACCCTCCAGGCCCGCCCACTCGACCCCGCCTTTTCACCCGACCGCCCGACCCCGCCAAACTCGATCCCGGTGGGCCCGTCCCGGCCCACTGGCCAGCCTTGTAGGAGACCACCTATTTAAGTGCGAGGACTGACCGCCTCAAATGAACGCACTTAAGAATCCAAGTGTGTCCACGGCCACAACGGACATAACATTAAGAAGAACAGAGTAAGGAAAGTTATTGTGTTGGTATCGTTGTTTTGGTTTACACTAAACACTGACGGTTCAAGACATCACGTTCACCCCGCAGTAAGTAAGTCCGATGGTATTCAACTATGGAAGGTTCAAAGCTACGACTACCCATCCAGATGAAACATCGGTCCGCCGAAAGATTGCTAGAAAGACACCTTGTGAGTGCGCCAAAATCTCTTTCAAGAGAGGATTGTTGGAAATTTACTAATGTGGAATTAATTTTAACCCATTGTTTCTGACTCGAACAATTGAGGTATCGCACGTCGGAAACGTTGTTTCCACACACGTGCACTCGTAATGACAAGTATCGTAAATTTCATTAGTGAAAGAGATATTGATACGTGAGTAAACGTTTGAGACATTAAAATGATAGACGGTCGTTGGTTAAATGACGCGTGTTCCACGTTGATAAATGAAGGAAGCAGTGTAAGATTGAGCCGCAACGCCCAAGGCGTGAGCTGCGGCGCTAATTGGTCCTTTGGCCACTGGACCCGCGGCGCTTCCCAGACAGTGTCTGTGCGACGGAAGTCCAAAGGTTTGGCTGATAATTGGGACGTTTTGGGGCACTAAGATGCCAGTTTCTTCATAAATCAACCATTATTGGGCTGCGTTACTTGGTGAATTAAGTGGCCATTACATGACACTTAAATGGTCATTACATGGGCACTTGAAGAGGCATTCTTACACTACTATAAATTGAGGCCTTTGGCTCAATTGTTCAAAACACATTCTCAGATTTTCTGAACTACTTCCTCTCTAAGCATTCTTTCATACACTCAAAGGTTCTTCTTGAGAAACACTTGAGTTTCTTTTGCTCATTTGTTAGTTGTTGTTTTATCTTGGGAAACAGTTGCCCTTTACCGTAAAAGTATATATACGGGGCAATAATGTCTTAAAGGACAAAGTGAATATCACTAGACTCAACAACGCAATTGTGACACTACCAGATTTAGTGTCTCTTAATTTCAGGCTATCAAGATCAAGGAGCTTGTTGCAACTGGAACGAAGACTCAAGACGGACTCAAGAACCATTCAAGAACGAAGTTCAAGAACTCACAAGTTTACTGTAGCCACAACTCTTGTTGGCTACAAGATTGTTAACTATTGTAAATCCTTTTGTTTATCCTTTTGAAGCACTTGTAATAGTTGTATAATATTTCCGTACCTCCATTGTAACTCACAAGATTATGATGAATAGCTTGCCAAGAAGGTTGATATAGTGATATGTCTTAAGGTACAAATTGGGAATCATCTCATAACCCCTAAATTTGAAGGGTTTGCTAATAGCTTCTCACGTTAAACTTCACTTTTGCACTCAAGTAACTATTTTCTTAAGCTAAATTTGGTTGTCAATTTTGGCCAATCCCTTTGAAGATAAACATGGTTCCATCATCACTATTGATGCCATGATTGGAGCTATCACAAGTGGAAGAATTGAGGACTTTATTGAGAGAAGGGGGTATGTAAATTATAAATGTGATGTACTATGCAGATGTGAAGCCCAGAATTCAGTCCATCTACTATGCAGTATCTTCTATCATTGTATGGGAGCTGTGGAAGAGGAGGAATGGGGACAACACAACAAGAAGGTTATTACCAACAGGGTGATATATCAAGTGAACAGTACAATACAACAATTGGTGAGCTTGAGGAAGCCTGGGATTAAATCAGTACCTCACAGATGGCATGACATATTGCAGATTTTGGAAAACTTCATTCCAAAACTGCAGGTGACTAAGGTGATGTGGCATCTACCTCCTGAGGGATATTGGAAGTGCAACACTGATGGTGCTACTAGGGGCAATCCTGGTAGGAGTTCATTTACTTTCTGTGTGAGAGATCATTCGGGAAACTTGGTGTTTGCAAGAGCAAAGGAGATGGAAGACTGCATAAATACAGAATCTGAGGCTATGGCAATATTGGAAGCTGCTAGATACTGTTTGTCTAAGCATGTTTTCTCATTTATATTGGAGACAGATTCACTTCTGATAAAAAACATTTTGGATAGGGGATGGAGGCCACCATGGAACATTGCATTTATGGTTGAAGAGCTGCTTGAAATCATTGACAATTCTGATGTACAGGTTCTGCATATATTGAAGGAAGGCAATCAGTTAGCTGATCACTTAGCTAATGTTGCATTGGATCATGGAGAGGTGGAGGTGCAGTCTTTTGCAGAACTTGACACTAAGGGAAGAAATATTCTCAATAGTGACAAACCACAATGTCCCTATTTGAGAATAGAACTCAGAGGAAATATACATGTTGAAGACTGGTGTTTGGATGTGGAGAAGCTCTTGCTATCAAACTCAAGTCCTTGTGGAGGAGAGTAGGGTGGCAATTTTTTATACTAACTTAGTTTTCTGTTTTGCAGCTTTCACTTTATTGGATGGAACTGCTATAACATGGAAAAATAAGTTTACCACAAATGCAAGTCTATATGCTATGGTCTGTAACACTGAAGTACAGGTGGTGCATGCTTTGGCTAAATAATATATTTTCTACTGGTGCTTTGATTCTAGCACAGGACATGATATGCATACATTCATAATTGTGCACCACAAGGAGGTAATGACAGTTTCTGAAACTGTTTAGTTTGGTATCAATAATCCTAAGTCTTAGGACATGAGTTGGTACTGATGTGCTACATGACAGAAATCTGGTGTTTCTATTTGATCCTGTTGCTATTGGAAATGATATGGGAACTGCAGACTTCAAGAGAACAAGATCACATTATACATAGGAGCTGCTGAAGTTCATACTTGATGCAGAATCATGCAGGACCTATTTTTTGTTTTCTTCAGTGTGGTATTAGCAGCTTCTGCTCATTCTACTGTGGAGAGAACAATTTGTAGAGAATGTGGTGATCACTGTAGAAGATGGTGTGGGACTTCATCTTGGTTTACAGCACTTGGAATGATTTTCTGGACAGCATGGGAACAATGCAGTGCAGTTTATGAGGAGCAGAACCAAGAAGAAGGCATGTTGAGATCTGGTGTTTGGAAGTGGAAGAGATGCTACTATCATACTCAAATCCATTTGGAGGAGAGTATGATGGTAACTTATTCTACTAACCTATTTTTCTGTTTTGCAGGTAGCAGTTGGAAGAATAGGGTGTCACCATGATCCTAAGGTCATATGCTGCTATAGGTGTTACTGATGGAACTGATGTGATACATGCAATACACAATGAACAATACTATTCCTTAGATCCTACATGCACAGGATATGACATGGAACCAGAAAAAATAGTGCATAAAAACACCCACAGGTGGAAAGGATCAACTGGTGCATTGAACTGGAATAGTCTCAGACCTGATATAAGAACAAGCATAAGCTGTGTATTGACTATATTTCAGTGTGTGGTATTAGCACTTGCTCATTCTACTGAAAGTATGACAATACATGGCAAGTGCTTGCTTACTTATAGAGGAGGGTACTTGGGATTTGCAGCACTTGGAATTCTCAGAGTCACAAGTCAACTGCTGCACGTGAAATTGGTTTGGCTGCAGGAGACTATTCCATTGAGCCTTGCACAGGACATGATATGGAACCATATGGCTTTTTTCTCATGAGCATAACACAACAATTACAGCAGGTGGGAATTTGCAGACAAGGAAGATCTGAGGCTTGGTGCAGAATGGTCTACTGGTCTGTTGGTCCTGCTACAGGTGCAAATATGAAATGCAAGAGGCTGAGAATATATGCAGTTGATGGTAGTAATGATCCCATTCTAGGAAATGATCTGCTACTATCCATACCTGCATTTGGGCTCTCCAGAGATGCAGTATCAGTCCTAAACACCAAAAGGTCATACATGAGCTGTGTATTGACTATCCATCAGTGTGTGGTATTAGCATTATATGCTCATTCTGCTGATGGTATAACAATACATGGAAAGTGTCATGATCTGGTTGTATCAGCAGTGAGAAGGAGCACTACAAGATTAGACATGCAGAATTTAAGGATCAACACAGCATGGTGGTCATATATACACTTGATATACTGCTGAGAGGCAGGTGTATACAGGCCAACAATGCACTGCATATGGGCTTATACTCCACATTCTTAGAGTTGGACAACTTGCAGAACTCAGGAGCTTATTTTTGGCCTATGATAGGTCATAATTTGTTCCTTTATAGTTCCACTTCATTAGCTAGATTACTTCATTAATCAGCTTATTATAACACCAACTTAGGATATCATATAAATCCTAGGTTGGTCATTAGATTATTTCTTAGCCTCTTGGCAACATTGTAAAGACTTGTGTGTTTTGATTTTGAGGAAAAATAATAAAATTAGCCCTAGGCCCCAAAAAGTCCTAGTGGACTTGCTTTTAAAAAAAATAAGCTTTTTATTGAGCAGCTGAATTAATGAAATTTTGCTATGTATTTGAAACAGGTAATGAGAATGTCAGCTGTATTCTGTATTACAAAATGGCTTGCTGTCTACTTTTTCATGGTATGAATCTTTATGCTATTTTTGTTAAAAGTTTGAAAAGAATTGACTCCCTCTTAGTTCTGTGAAGAAAGGAGATTAATAAGTTTGATTTCTAAATAATTATTTCTCTGTTTGGTGATTACTCAGGGAACTTTGGTACTTGATATGGAAAGATTCCTCACAGGATTTAGCATTGGAATATTCTCTTCAATGTGGGATCTGGAGAGGATAGAGTGTACGCAGACCTTATCTCTGCATTGGTAAGTAGAGCTGCTGTTTCCGAGAGACTCTCTGCTCACATTTAAGTAAAAGTGAGTAATTTATTAGTACGACCTCTCTATAAGAGCATCGCATATAGCAATACCGCTCTATAACATCTAAGTTTTTTTTAAATCGAGTTTTTATGTTATATTTTATTTTACTATAACATCATTTTACTTATAACACCAACAACCAACTTTATAACTACATTTTTTGTAAAATCGTATATCAACTATCTTCTTTTCTTGATAATATAACTTTGAAAACGAAAGACCCAACTCTCGCGAATATTATCTTTATAAAAAAATATAATATCTATGTGTACCAATAATAAATGTAGAAATTCTGACCAAATATTTAATTTGATACTTTAATATACTATAATTATGAAAAAATATTACATATGAATACATAGTGCAATCTAAAAATATCATTGTCTTCTATTTTTATTTACATTTTCAAAAAAAAATGTAAATAAGGAGTACGAATTCTATTATTTTGAGCAAGCAAAGAGACAAATATTTGATTCCTTCTAATATTTTTTAAACAAATTACAATTATAAATTTCCTCCATCAATCTTAAAAGAATTTAATTTTCAAGTATATTTAAAATATGTGTCTTAGAGCTTAAAACTTTACACATTCAATTATGCATTTATTGAATTGTATTAACTTTCTTTAATGTTTAGTTAATGAAGTATGCATATCTCTAAAATTTAAATAATTTATTATTTTTGTAACATCAATAAATAAAAAATAAACACTACGCATTTTTTTTGCTATAACAACCAACTATGATTCAAATGTCTATATAGATATATAACAATCATTCTCTATAACAATCAAAAAATTCAACGATGTTGCTACTGAGAGGTTTTACTATAATAACATGAGTAATAAATATCCAAAAAGAAAAAGAAACATAACAACAACAAAAGTAACTTTGGGCCGCGCGAAGCACGGATTCAGCATCTAGTAAATTTAGATACGAGCAGAAGACTTCAAATATCTATCCGTAAAATAAGAAACTAAAAAGGCCAAGCAAAGGCATAAAGCTAGCATTTTCTATCTGATATGCTTAAAATTGGTCTCCACATAATTTGCGGGAATATATGCTTTACTCCCAGACAAACAATCAGCAGCTTTTCTCACAGGCAACACAGATAAAAACATTAGAAATAGATCTGAGGCTAGTTATTTACAATAAGATCGACACTACTACCTAATTAGAACCAAAACTAGCAAACGAAGAAACTATATAATAGCATCTCTAAGATCCAAAATACGTTAAATAACTATTTCTAGACGACTTGATTCTGCGCATCCTGAAGGAACATAATAAAGGAAACGGCCTTCTAACTCATCTCTACCTGAACTTCATTCGCTTGCTGGAAGCAGAACTTGGCCCAGCTCGTGACTTACCAAAATTCTTCTTTCTCCTCCTCTCATCCTCGCTATCTGATTCATTCCCAAGCTCCTTGTCTGCATAGCTTGCTTCTTTCTCCAGCTCTTCCCATGTTTTACCTTTTTCTTCTTCTGAATCTTCATCTTCATCCTCATCCTCTTCATCATCTTCCGACTCCACCAGAGATTCACTATCAGACTCTTCATCCTCAGAATCCGACTCAGGTTCAGCGTCTGAAGGTTCATAACCTTGGTCTGACTCTGAATCTCCTGATGACGAGTCACTACCTTCCAAGTTTAAAAACTCCCAACCACCATCATCAATAAACTTCTGTGGATCATCAGTTATGGTCTTCAATACTTGACGACAATTCAGATTCACCTTGCTCTCGTAATACTTGATGTCAGTTGTGTTGAGCCATTCCTTGATGCCATCAAGGGATGAAATAGGGATTGAATCTATCCGCATGACGTCGCGCTTGAAGTCCTTGAAAACAATTGCCATATCACAGTTCTGCCCAAATCCAACTCTCTCCAAGTTAACAATCTCAATCTCACTTAAGGTTATCACAAGGAATGGGGCCTCTACCAGCTCAACCAAACAGCTGGAGGTTGGTACAATGAAAGCTGATGATTTGTAGGGCACACCATGGAACCCAAGTTCTCTCAGAGGTCGATCAAACTCCAGGTCAAATCCCTTAAATTGAGACTGGCTCCAAATATGGAAGTCCAAGTTGATTTTGTTCTTCCGATCTCTTTCCCTCAGTTCTTCCTCAATCTCATCTGGATCATACGCAGACCTCTTTCCACCTCCAAGCGTTTGAACCACATCCATTACCTCAACATAGAACTGAACATCCTTTTGTCTTCTTGTTCCCCACCATTATGTGGTTGTGCAGATGAAAGTGAAGAAGGGTAATCATCTCCTTCTCTGCTGGCTGGAAGAACACATGCTTGATATTACCATACATGATGTCAACACGTTCATCTTGTCTTGTGGTTGAATACCGGAAACCATTGGCATGAGCTTCCAGTGTACCACTAAGCTTTCGTGCACGGCCACCAAATGTGGGACGGATCCATAAATCAGGTAGCCTAACTGGCTTGAATTTATTCCCAGCAAGGGTAAGTTTTTCCTGAGTCGCTAAAGTTGCTCTTTCGGCTCTCTCAGACTCCCTTGCCATAAAATTACGTCTAAGTGTTTTAATCACCTGGACCATTTCACTTATGTGCCTAGGATCCTTAGAACGAAATGAAACTTCTTTTAGGTAAATGGCACTTTGGTTCTTCGCATCAGGAGGTGAGAAAGGGGCACCAGGAACATTAAATATGATTCGGATGTAGCAGCTACGGCTGGTATCCTGTTGGCTTGAAACAGTCTTAACAGTAGCCACATGGAAAGGAACCAAATTACCATATATTGGTAGAAGGAGGGCCTCATTCTTCTGGTCAACCTGAATAATAATCTCTCTGGGTGGTGGTAGGTCATTGACATTCTTATAGGCAACAACATCGGTTGAAGTCTTAGCAGCATTCCTGCCATTCCTAGTTAAAGCTTCTTCACCAGCAAGACGTCGAGCAGTCTCTTCATTCTTCTGACGAGCAAGTTCTTCCTGGTGCAGCCTCCGCTTCTCTTCTCTTGAAATCTCGTGATTGTCAGACCTAAGTGTTGCCTTGGAATACAAGGTATCCCTACCATTGGACTTGGCTTTCACTTGTAGCTCCTCTTCTTCTTCTTCTTCTTCTTCATTGAATGAATAGGCCACATCCTTCAAAGATTTGGAGCTCAGATGGGTGACCACATCACGGCCATCCTTTGTGACAATCACGGTATCTGCTAGCAAAAGTGAAAAAATCCGGCTCTTTTCTTTGTTGGTTTCATTCTGCAAATTTTGGAAACCAAGTGACACATTGAAAACCATTCCCGGTCTCAACAGTTTATCATTCATAGCATTTAGGATCAACCCTGACTCTCGAAACTCAAGACCAATCCCTGTCCCAGCAGATTTTGTCAGGTTGTTAACCAATTCAGGAGCATCCCTGTCAACCACAGCAAGAGCTGCTTGATAAACAGCACTAACCTTGTCACCAGGTTTCAATGCACCTATTGCCGCCTCGTGGGCTTTAAGAAGCACTTCATAAGCCTTGGTCTGCATCTGAGTGAATCAATCAGAAATGTTCTGGCAAGATTCGAACAGTAGCTGCTATATCGTGAACCAATTGCACATATGATGGCACTGGCAGAATCATAATACAAACCATCATCGTTGCTTGTAGCACTAGGTCTAATATCAAAAATGCCACCACTCTGGAAGATTGGAGGGTGACATATATCAACATTCTCAGCTTTCAGCTTCACCTTGACTTTAGCAGGCTCCAAAATAGCCTTTTCTGTGTCATCCATTAACGAGGAATGAGTTACTTTCTTCTCCTCATCAATTACTTGCTCAAGCTTTGGAACAACAAAATTTTTCATACCAGATGCAGTCAGATGTGCAGCTTTCTTCACGTTAACAAGCTCATTTTGGTCCTTCACGGAAAAAAGGTCAGAAAGTCCATTTGTTATATCACTAAGCTGAAGGCCGGAATCTTTTATCTTCTTAGTCCATGCCTCCAAGAGTTTTCCTTCAGGGCCTTCTCGTGCAATATATCCAATAATAGGGGTATCGTAAGTATCTGATATTGCCTGCACACGAATAGCATGGACCACATTGTCCATTTTAGTAGTCCCATCCTCACTTTTGGCCTTCACATGCATGGCAACTTCCACTCCCACAGCGTCTTTAGCAGTCAATTTCACAACATCCAGCAATGAAGCTTTCTTTTGGCTACACAGAAAATGTATCTGCTTGTTCCCAAAGACCATTATAGTCTCAGGGAACTCATACCCAAGTAACCATACATTTACAGCTGAAGATTTCAAGTATCTCAAGTCCTCTGAAGGTGGTGGAGTAGCTATAGCAAGGACATCAGAAGAACCCCAATACTCATCTTATGTTCACGCCAGTGTGAATATAAGTCCTTCAGTCGCCTACTAAAAGTAGGCAAGTCAATTGTATAAGCATTTCCCCCTGCCTCATTCCCATTTGCAGGGGGGGCATTTCCTTGTCTTTGTTCTGGCATAGTATGGCTATGACTTGAATAATCTGGACAAGAAAACATAAAAATTTCACAAGTTAATAAAACAAAAGGGGGGAAAATGAGAAATGCAATTTTAAGAGACCCTCTATACAAACTCCAGTAACTCCAGTCTCAATAATCTACAACATGATGCTGAGAGTAAGCATTGTTAAATCATCATTCCTTTAGAAATTCATAACGCTTGAAACTCATATGGACAACCTCGCACTGTTTCATAGTTATATCTATGAGATCTTATCATTCACCAGAACCCAATGTCTCCGCAATTTTTTCCAGAAATACTGAATCAGTTGTCAGTTGCAGAGTTGCCCGTTACAAAAACAATTCAATAATTTATTTGTAGATAAAAAAGAACAGGTGAATAATACTCCTCATTGTGCATTCAGAAAATATATGCCACTCGGCCTGTTCTCGGAAAGCTAAAAGTATATCATAAATTGGGACAGGGAGTACTATATTTGACTAACCCCACCAAAAACACAAGTAAATCACAGCCTCCAATTCAGCCCCCAATTCATGGTTCTAAGTTGTAACACATGCTTAAAAACAAAGTCGAAAATGCCCCCCACCAATATATCACATTTCACGACCCCACAAACACCACTAAACTACAATCTTAGTAGGCGTTTGGCTATAGAAACCAATTATTTTCACTTTATTTAGAGTTTTTTAAGTTGGACACGGAGTATAATGAGGAAAAAAGTGATGGCGAAAAAGGTCCTTAAAGTCCAACATAAAAAATTAGGGTTTACGTGTTATTAAAAGTTGAGAAATGATTCCAGAGTCCAGACGAAGTACATTCCATTTGACAAAGCACAACCCATGCAATGAAAGAGGGAAACATACATGAAAACTCACATGGAGCAAAGTTACTCAACTGAGCGGCGCAATGAGTCGGTTAAGGGTTTCATAAACATGAAAAGTGCTCGATTGAGCAGTCAATAAAGGATCAAATTTGATATAACTAGTTCAAAATCGAATGACTGATTTGAACATCCAGACAGTCTTGGATTTTCACAAAATTACACCGATAATGTGCTTGTAATGACTATCCTCTCCCTAGGATATGAGCCTTGGAGAGAGTGCTTTGAGGTAATTCTACTATCTATTACTTTATTTGTAGGGATGGGATGTTGGAATTCTGTAGTTGTGAAGGGTAAAGTTGTACTTTGCTCTGTGTGTCCATTGCAGTGCTGAAATAGGGCGTCGTTTGGTTCATTCGTTGAATAAAATCAATAAATGGCGGGAATGTAAAAGCAGCCACCCAAATCAGCCCCATCATCTCACAATACGAAAAACTTACACTTTTGCACTTTATCTTGGATATTTGTTTAATAGTGAAAAGTGTAGGGGTGAGCGGATCCGGATATCCTATCATTTTTGAACTATTCGGACCCTATCCTGTAAAAGACCGGTTCCTAAATTTACTATCCGGAACCTACCCGTAGCAATCATTACCCGGAACCTACCCGGGTAGGTTCCCGGGTACCACGGAAAACATATTCAGTTTTTCTACACGTGACTCAAATCTATAGCTGAAACTAGAAGAACTTTAAGTCTGATGTCTTTTTCTATCACTGAAATCTATAGCTGCAGAACTCTTTAAACACTAAAAGGACCGAGTATTTTGCGTCAGTACCTTAGGAAGATTTTCAATACTTTAGCTCAAATTCAGTAAGAACTCTGCATAGATAGAATTTAGAATAAACATTAAAGAAAAGGTTAGCATTTAAACATCAACTTTTATAGCAACAAGAGCAGCCCCCCCCCCCTCCCAACCAACCAACCAACAAAGAAAATGCAAGAAAATATGAAATATCAATTCTTCTACACGTGACTCAACATTTAGTTTTTCTATCCATAGGGTCCGGGTACCCAGTCTCTATTTTCCGGAACCGGAATCGGAATCGACATTGATCGGTTCCTAATTTTACTATCCGGAACCTACCTGTTATTCTAATATATCTACCCGGAATCTATCCGTTAGTATCAGTTTCGGTCGGGTATCTGGGTACCCTGTACCCCTGCTCACCCCTAGAAAAGTGTCATATTTGTCCTCAAACTTAAATAAAAGGTTATATTTGTCCTCCGTTAAAGGGGATAAATATACTCTTCCCGTTATTAAGCTTGTTGGATTTGCCCCAAACTAACAGATCTGCCTAGGTGGACGCCACTTGTGCACAACCCCAATTAAATTAATCTGACCCATAACCTGACTCGTATGTCAACATAAACACAGAGACCCGGTCATTTCAAATCCCTAACTCATCGAAATTTTTCTAGTCCCTAACCGCGATTCCAATCCGTCGATTTCAGTGTTCCAAAACCGAATCCAAAGGCAAATTCGTCTGAATCTTCTTCTAGTCGCGTTCAAGGTACGAAATTTCTTAACTTTATGTGTTAATAGATAGTTATATGGTTCTAAGTCACTGTGATTTTTGAATTTCTGCAACAATTTTTTTACCAGGTTACGAACCCAGAATTTCAACGACTATGGCGACTTTTTTTGTTTTGTATTTTAGCTGTTGTGTGTTCGATTTGTTCTAATTTATATTTCGACGATGCCGACGACGATTGAGTTTACTGTTTAATCTATGGTTCATGTCGAGTTCATCTGTGGTAGTCGAATCTATTCATGTTTATGTGGTGTTTGAAGATTTAGTTATGCATGTTTATCTGAATTTTTCGAATCTGTTATGAAAAAAATGGTATAAATTTTTCGATAAGAATGTGTTTCAATCTGGGAATGGGGTCACAACTATTAATGTAAGTACATATACATTATATTATATATATTATTCTATTATAATAAATTTAACTTATTAATTTTTGTTTGTAGCATGGGCTGTCAAGTCAGAGAATTGTATGTACTATAACAAGAAAGATAATAAGATTAGCAGATGTATCTGGTGATATTGGTTTCAAACCAACAAGTGGACTGAAGTGGAAAGTAAGTAAAGCAATCATAACAAGAATGCTTCAAGAGATTAGAGATCAAGCAAAGGCTAATGTTTCAAACAATGCAAGTCAAAGTACCACTTCTTCACTGTCAAGAAATCCATGAAAGCTCTAGTGTTGATATTAAATGTTGGCTTTGTTAAGCTAGAAGTACTGTGTTTTATTAATGTCAAGGCTCCTTGAGATTTTAAGCTACTGTTTTCAATATTTTTATGTTCAGATGTACCATTTTTTTTATTTGAAACTATATTCTCTTGTATGAAATTGTACTGAATTCTGCTATTTATATTGTCACGACCCGTTCCGGGGCCCGTGACTGGTGCCTTACCCGGGCACCCAAGTAGTCATACATCAGAGAACAATCAGCGGAATATAAAACAAGACATGAAACATGATATAACTAGAACATTTTATCTGATGAAAAGATTGCTTTCGCATATATACATAAACCAAGTTTTTTTGCGATTACATCCCAACTGCATAACAGACTACGCACTTCTGAGAAATAACAACTATGGCGGGACGGGGCCGCCATACCTGTCTGTACAAAACTATCTACAACAGGAGATCATACCCAAAAGTAGAGCCTCGGGAGAGTGGAGCTCCTAACACCAACGTAGAGATCCTAAGGATGTGGATCTAGCACCGCTTCCTCTAGAACTGCGGCGTGATTTAACGCAAACCCGGAGGTCGACAACAGTACCAAGTATGTGAAACTATAAAGTACTTTAAATGAAATCAAGGTATTTAAAACCTTTTCACAAATATAATCAGTTCAATTGCACATACACACATCACAACAATAATAAGAATAAGAAAATCAGAATAGTCTAGTCTAGGCCGCGAATGATCGGCAAGGCCAACCGCCCATAGTATCATTCTGCGTGCCTAGTCTCGACTTCCGCACCGCATAGTCACACACGCACCGCGATGAGGTATTCCGCGACGGGGTAGCTAGCCCCTGCATTCTCGGACTTCCGCACCGCATAGCCTCAAAAGACCGCGATAGTCCCACGGACCGCATAGGCATCCGCGTGACGCTAAACACCCGAATGATCAATCTCGAGCATACCGCAGCCCGCATAGTCTCATAGACCGTGATAGCCGTATAGACCGCATCGGTGGCAAGCCCCGGTATAACAAGTCGAGGGGGTAGGTGATACAATAACAAGACAACGGACTTACGGTTAGCAACGTAAAGACAATGAGAATAACCCCTTTCACACATTACAAGGCATTTAACACACGCAAAGATCATAGTATGTCTACCTATCAACCAATCTTACTACACTTAACAGAAAGCAATACAAGGCTTTTATAAACAAACAAGTAAAATTCCTTTTATCATTCTTAGGTCATATACCTACTTCCCATAAAACTTAATATAACTCTTAAGCTTTTGTTGTAACACCAACTATTACTCTTCCGTTAAAATGATTCATTATTCTTTCGACATACTTGAAGGTTCTTATTATTCAGCTTAAGTCAAAAGACATTGCCGATTATCATATGACGTCTGCACTATATATACTTAAAATATCATGCTCGTGGAGTATAGGAAGAATCACATACCTTCTACGAAATCCACCGCCAAGTCGAGTATGTATGCGCAAGAATCGACTATAATAGTCACAGACATCTATCAAAGTCTAGACTATTCGTAGGTCATTCTAAACAGAGGTCCTCAATTCTACGGAAAGTCAAGACAACCCTACCGGTGAGCTATATAAGTCTCATCAGTGAAAACAAATTCCATGTAAGTACAGATAATCTTCTTTTATACCCTTCTAAGGTGTTCAATTCTATTCTTAATAACCTCCTAAGTATTTATACTTATCTCAATACTTCTACGATGCATTCTCTAATTACAAAAGAGGGTTAGGATTATTTACCTCGATAAGCCCAATAATATCCAAGTAAAAGTCGATCCCGAGCGAGGTTTAGCTCCTAATCCAAAGCTCCAAGGCGCCCAGAATCCTTAGAAGTTTCCCACAACTTCTACTAAGTACTAAGGAATTTGGGCTAGGTTAAATTGGGCATTATAACAATACTAGAAGACAACTTTCCTACGAGGGGAGGGTAGGTTTCGGCTGCTAGAGGGAAGGGCCTCGGCCAAAACTTCACTCAAGGGGAGGGTGTTTGACGAATTGCTCACAAGGGAGAGGGAGGATTTTTCAAGACTTGAAAGCTTTAGTGGATGAAGAACTCTTCATCTCAAGAGGGTATTTATAGTCAAGACACGGCCAACCAATGGCCAAGATTTAGCCAAGTGCTAGCGAGTGTAAGGTCAAGATTAGGCAAGTGTACTAGCCAACTTGCACACAAAATATCTATCCAACTTTATGACAAGGATTGTCATCCAATCGGCCCTATTGCCGTGACAAGTCCACCAATGAGAGGGTGGAAAGTGTCGCCCTCTCATTGGTCCAAAGTGTTACGTCTCTCGGAAAAATCCGCAAAAATAAGAAATGACATAGCCGGAATTTATCCTATGAAAGCTGTGGAAACGTTTCGTCGGAAAACCAATCGTTTTGTGAGTTGTGCCCAATAATTTTCGTCCAAGCCTAACTTTTAAGGCTAACCTTTTGTACGTATTTCCTTACGTACATACTCTGGAAATACGGGGTATAACATATATGCAATGTTGAATTCATGTTTTCAGTTGTTTTGTGTGGTCTTGAATGTGAGTTGTTGTATGTATTGGATGTTTGATGATTGAAGTTGATGTTTAAGTGTGTGTACCTGGTGCATTTTGACTGAATCTAGTGGATTTGATTGACAAATCTGGTGCATTTGAGTGATTGAATTTGACTGAAATCTGGTGAAGTTTGAGGTCTGAATTTGATTGAAATCTAGTGAAATTTGAGGCATGAATTTGACTGATATTTGGTGAAGTTTGAGGTCTCAATTTTGATGTTGAAACCTGGTTCATTTTGATGAAACTGATGCATTCGAGGAGCAGGGAAATGTGATACATTTTGAGGCAAATTGGTGCATAAATTAGGGGTGGGATTTGCTGCATTTCTGTCCAAAATGTGGTGCATAAATCTAATGGAAGTTGATGCATAAATTTGGTGCATTAACTCAAACAATACCAGTACTAAGATAAATCAAATACCAAAATATCATTAAAATACTAAAATAATGCTCTATTACAATACCAAAATGTACTTTCCATCAAAACACATCTAACTTAAACATTATCTGAGATAATTGAAGTTCCATTACAACAACCAAAATGACGTTATATTACTATAACTAGAACTACTACCTACTATGGCAGCTTTATTTCTTTTTTCTTGAAGTTTTCCATTTGGATTAAACTATTAAAATACACAACAAATCGTCAAACACCAAAGTAATTTTCTATTAGGACTACCCGGGTTGCTTTTCTGTTTTGAGTTCAAATAAAGCTCTTTTGAATCTTCAAGCTCATTCAAATCACCCTTCTCATCTTTTGACACTTCAAGCTCATTCAAATCACCCTTCTCATTTTTTGACACTTCAAGTTCATTCAAACCACCTTTCTCTTTTGAATCTTCAAGCTCAGCCGAATTGATGTTGAGATTATCATATTGAATGGTAAGACTATCAACCTCATCTAACTAATTTTTCTCTTCTTTAGAATCTTCAAGTTCATGTAAATTCATGTTGAGATCATCATGTTGCATCTTAAGACTTTCAACTTCATCCAAATGCAACCTAACACGCTTGTAATTTTCTTCTAATTCTTTGATTTTGTTCACCAATCTTGGAATAATAAATCTTCATCTTTCATCAACTCTCTCCACGACTCCATCTGGAAAATTTGCAATTCGTGGCCTTAAATTTAAAGAATACAGTGACTACTAAATTTTTCGTAACAAATTCAAAAAATTCAGATAAACATGCACAACCAAATCTTCAAACACCAAATAACCCTGAATAGATTCGACTATCACAGATGAACTCGACATGAACCATAGATTAAACAACAAACTCAATCATCGTCAGCATCATCGAAATATAAATTAGAACAAATCGAACAAACAATATCTACTAAACAACACATAAAGTTACGAAGAAGACTTATGCGGGGGTGTTTGCGGAGTCACGTTTGGAAGCAAAGGGTATGAAATTACAATTTATTAAACAAGAAGGAGATATTGTAGAACTTGATGTGAATGATGAAGTTCCATTTGTTGAAAGGGGCTATTGTCTTATTGGATGTTTCACGGGCCCTTTCTCGGGACGTGACGCACTGAATTCAATTGTTAAGGGTTGGGATGTGAAGTGTCGAATCATTCCCTATGGACGTAGATGGATTGTCTTCCGTTTCATGTCGGAGGACGATTGCATTAAGGTGTTTCATGGTGGCCCCTATATGACTTTCGGCAAAACATTGATGTTAAAACTAGTTGATAAGGACGTGATACTTTCAGATGATCTTTTTATGAAAATCCCCGTTTGAGTGTTGCTACGTGACATCCCCTTATCGGTTTGGAGTGAAACCGATTTGAGTAAAATTGCATCGCGTGTTGGAATGCCTCTATACACGGATCAGTTTACTAAAGAGAGGTCCAAAATGAACTATGCACGAGTATTGATTGAAGTCGATGTTAGCAAGGAGCCAGTCACAGAATTTAGAGTAAAACTACCGAGTAATATTATGTATGTTCAAAAAGTGGAATATGAGCATTATACGGATTTTTGTTTTCTTTGCCAAACATTTGGGCATAGCCATTTAAAGTGTAATAAGTTGGAGAAACAAGGGAAGCCTATGGAGATTTTCAGACCTCAAAATTTGAATGTTTTGCCTCAGAATGGCGAGGATACGAGTATGCCTTCATGCCGGAAGTGTCGTCGACGATGATCGAATCTCGATCGACCTTCGGGTGAGAATCAATTTGATGAACACCGTTTGCGGGATGCACATGATGTTCCCAACGCAACAGGGGTGGGAAATAGGGATTTTAATCAAGTCAGGACCTTTGCCGAGGCAGCACGAGGGGGGGTCTATCACTCATTTCATCCCGGGGTCCTTTAGAAGTGCTACGGGTGTTGAGAATTCGCCGAGTGTGTACATGCAGGCACCACTTTGTGCGGATAATGATGGATGACAAGAGATTACTTCAAGGAATAATTTTATTAAGAACAAAACCAAACAACAAGTTTGATAAGTGGAAGAGTATTTCAACCCTCCAAGATTGAGTTTATTTGTATTGCGTTTATTTTATTTTCTTGTATTGTATTTTCGTGCTTTATATTGAGGCTTGAGAACCCTCAATGATCGATTGTACTTTCCGATTTCTAGTAATATATTATTTATTTACCCAAAAAAAAAAAGTTACGAAACTTCGTACCTTGAACGTGATTAAAAGAAGATTCAGAAATTGGATTCAATTTTGGAAGCTTGGATTCTCTGTTTGGGAAGACTGAAATCGACGGCTTAGGGATTGAAATAAAGGGTAAAGCTTGGATTCTCGGTTTGAAATCGAGGGATTGAAAGAGGGATTGAGCGATTGAAAGAGGGATTGAGCGACTGGTTCCGTTTGTTTTATTTTGACCCGTAACGGGTACGGGTCGAATTAATTTAATTGGGGTTATGCACAGGTGGCGTCCACCTGGGCAAATCTGTTAGTTTGGGGCAAACCCAATAAGTTTAATAATGGGAAGGGAAGAATATATTTATCCTCAAACTTTAACGAAGAACAAATATGACCCTTTTCGCTTTTCAAAATACATCTCATTTCAAATTTTCTTTATTTTAAATTATTGACTAACATAAACCATAGTCAAACTCCAATTCCATTGGAGTGTAGTTTGGCTTTAGATTTGGAGAAACGTTTTTGTTTAATAAAAATTAAACAGAGAGAATAAATTATGATTTTAGGAGTACACAAATGTTGTAGCACTTCTTCCTTTTAATAATGTAATAAGGAGAACAACTTATTACTTTTAACTATGATGCTCAAGAAGTTGACAGAATTTATTACTTTCTCCCTTTCAAAATAAATGATGTTTTATATAACCAAGAAGGCATTAATGATGTTCTTCCAATTTTATCCCTTACTTAAATAAAGAAAGTTTTACTAACCCAAAAAACTACTAAAGATCATCTTTTTCAATATATTTATCAAGAGTAAGTTGATAAAATAATTAGTTTTCTTAAGGGGTGTGTCTGAACTAAAAACAACACTTATTTGAAATATATGTAGTGTCAAAATATAGTAATGTTAAATTGAATGATAATACAATTTAATTTGGTTCACTTTTTTGTAAGTAATTTTAACTTATTAATGGGATGAGCCTGTTTGGTCACGCTTCTAAAAGCAACTTATTTTAAAAAATATTTTTGGTGAGAATCAATTTGTGTTTGACCAATTAATTTAAAATATTTTTGAGCAATAATTAATGTTTTGGTCAAACTTTTAAAAAGTTTTTCTAAGTGTATTTTTCTCAACAATATTTTTCAAAAAAAATGTTTTTGGAAACAAGTTACTTTGTTTCGGCTCTGAAAAAAATGTTTCTACTACTCTCCGGAAGCATTTATTTTCTTTCAAAATTTTGGTCAAACATCTCACTTTTAAAATATAAGCACTTTTGATTTTCAAAAGCTTTGGCCAAACATGGTGGAAAACTTTTCTTATCACACTACAACATTAGTTATGCTCTTTAATTATGAAAAATGTTTAATTGCTCAAATTCGTGAAGGCTTGGGTGGCCATCCAAATCATAAAATTGTCAAGCTGACTAAGAACAATAATTTACTTTTATCTTTCCCTCAATAGTCTTTATGTCACTTAAGATGCTTACCATAAGTGTATATCATGGTTTGGGCATACGGTTTTGCGTAAATATTTTAGTGTAAATATTGTATTAATTAATATTGTAAACTTATCATAATTATAAAATTCTTAACTACTATATTATGATTTTGAAAGTAGAATATGAATAAGATTTCTATTATGAAAAATTGTAAATTATATATATATTCTTTCATTAATAAAAATAATTAAGGAGATTATTTCTTTCACATACGTTCTCCCGAATCCTAATATTCAATGAGTTTCTTCAGATCAAGTTTTAAGCTGGTTATGTTTTTATCCGATTACATGTGTGTGTTTTTTAAAAAGTAATTCGCTCCAAATTAAGAAAATTATATAAATCTAATCAAAACCTTTAAAAGTAAAATCATTTTCAGTATGATTCATCTCTCATCTAAGTAAATCAGTCGGTTGACAAGCCAATTATATTAGATCCATATAGATTATGAATTTCTCCCGGATCGGAGGCGAGAACTTGAAAGTGAATCATTCAGCTTTTGAAAGATTTGCAGCAAAACGGAGTAGGGGGTGAAGCCCTTTTTGCCTTTGTCGAACTACCTTGACAGGCTTTGATGCCTAACAAGAGTGTCCAAAAAGTTCTGGAAGCGTCCGAAGCTTTACATGGCGAAAGCAACAATATCGCTTTTCTTGAACATCTTTTTGAATGATTTGCAGCAAAACGGAGTAGGGGGTGACGCCTATAAAGATGCGGTGGATCTAGCAAAAGATCGTTTTAGAAGTAGCGCTTTACTAGCCTGACGACTCAAAGCAAGGTCGAAATCGTTTTGACATGAGATTATGATTCATTTATGTAAAGTTTAGTGTTGTTGATTCTACTTGAATAATTAGGAATGGTTGAAATCCGAAAGATTATACTAATAAAAGTAATTACTTATTAATATAATTTAAATATACAGTTGAAATTTGAAATAATGTATGTAATGTTCATGTATTTCAAGAACCATTATGTAATTACACATTTACAATGATTAATGATAAAATAAAGTAATCAACTGTAGTTAAGTGCTACCTATTTTGTCAAGACACATGCATGTATTTAGGATCATTTACTGTGTGCAAATATTTTTTCAAGTGAGCTATGACATCAAAAAGTATTTTTATTACCTAAAAAGTAAGGGATTTGCTCTATAACATTACAATGTTATATTTCCACTCCTCATACCCAACAAAGGTAAATAATTATATGTGCTAATGTTAATTCAATAAATACAAAATCTATATCATTATTATACATATTTATCATTTGATTATGATAAAGTAAAAATATCATGTGTTGGTAACTAAATTCAATTTTACTCAGGTAGGATTGGGGGATGTTCAATGTATGGTATTAGCACCATTTGACATTCATTATGTTATACAAAAATCAATCATATACAAAGTAAAAACAAAATGATGAACATCAATAATCTCACTTCCTACTACAACAAACCAAAAGGATAAGATAATAGATGTCGGCTATGTTTGGATTAACGGTGGGCAGAATTGGTTCTGACAAAATTGATTTATGTTTGAATGCAATAATGTAAAAGTGATTGTTATAATTGATTTATGTTTGGATAGTTTTGATCAAAATTGCTTTTGAATATAGAATTATCAAAATGGACATTTAGTCAATATATATAAATAAAAATTACTAAAAAATGGAAGTATGTAAATAAAAACTACAAATAGATAACATAAATTAAAGTGCAATATAATACTTAAATATTAGTAGAATATTATTACAATACTAATTTAAAATGCAAATAGTATTTAAATATTATTACAATACTAATTTTGCATGTACTCTGTAATTTGATTGCGCACTAAGTCTCAAACGTGATCCATCTCTGATGAAGAAGCTACATTAAAAACATGTGATTAATCCAAGTTAGATGATCTATGATAATCATCATGGTGAATGATTGTGCTTTCATTTTCATAAAGATCAAAATTAATATCCGTTTCTGCATTCCTTCTGATAAAGTTGTGTATAATCATTATTGCGACGACTATTTGAACATGTGTTTCAAAATTGAACTTGGCATGCGACGTAAAATTGCAAATTTGTTCTTTCATACCCCAAAAGTTCTTTCTATTGTGGATCTTAAACTTAAGTGATAGTAATTGAATACTTCATTATGATTTGCAAATCCGTTAGAACGCCTAAAATCAGGAAGGTGATAGCGTTCACATCTATAGAGACCAATGTACTCAATTGATATTGGATAACCAGAATCTACCAAAATAATACTTACCTGAAGGAAATATATTAATGTTTGATGATTTTACATACACTTTTAAAAAAATGGCATTAATTAAAGATTTGAAAACAAAGAAAGAAAATGTGTTAGTGCTCCCTCAGTCCCAATACATGTAATACTGTCCGGATTTTGAGGAATTAATTAAAATTTTGATTGTGAATTCGATCGGATGTAAATCTTAAATATTTTTTAAATAAAATTTATATATATAAAATCCACATAAAATATTATTATAAATCACAATAATTGATAGTTTAATATATTTTAAAATATATAAAAGAAATTGCAATAAGAAGAATTCGTTTAACTTTGGTCCGTTTGTCCACGGATAATTTTCATTTTTTCAGAAATATTATTCTGAAAATCGTTTGGACATAAATTATTACAAAATTTTCAATTCCGGAATTTTCTGAATTTTGAAAAACTTTAAAAAGTCATTTTTACAATTTTCAGTCCAAATTACTGACAAAATTTAAAAACAGATTTAATTTGTATTTATATCCAAATTTCATAATTTTTATTACCAAATATCCACTTTAAACGTTTGAACACATGAATTGAGATGAAAGAGGGTGTGATAGTACCATAAAATCTATAGAAAATACATTTTTGCACCTCTAAACTTGTCTCGAAAATTTACTTTAGGAAAATATAATATATTATTGTAATAATATTTGGAGTATTTGAAAGAAGACAATAGGAAAAGGAGAAGGATAATCCTCGTATAATCGAACAATGTTAGGATGTTTGAGGAGTTTAAAGTTTCAATATGTAATTACACATGAACAAATGTCAACTTTAGTAGTATATTTGATTTTTTTTAATTAAAACAGAACATGAGTAATATATTTGATTTTTTTTAGTAATTATTTCTAGATACAAAGCATTCAAGCGTAATTCGGAATGATTGATCGTAAAGCATCTATATGTGACTTTTTAAGTTTGCCGTCAAATTTCAGGACTCAACCCTATACGAGCAGTAAAAACTATCAATCTGGTGTACGGTAGGGGCAGAGAATCTTTATTTTTATTCATTTTGTGTTTTGCTTCTTTTCCGAGATGGTTTTATTATTTATGTAAAATAGTCACTCCCCCACCCCCCTTTCCCCGCCCCACTCAATGACCTTTGACTTGAAAAAGAAATCAAATCTTACTAAGCTCATTATCAAAAAAATTCTTAATTCTCGGCTAGTAAAAAAGTTAAATCCAAACATAGTAATTCTTAAACTTCCCTTGGACACAGATATATTTATCTTTTCCTCCAAAAAGGGGGAGGGGGTTGTAAAAAAAAAATCGAATGTTTTTTGGGTACTTTAAATGAGATTATGATAAATTCTAGGAAGGCACATGAACAAATAAACAAAGTTGAGGGGCAAGAACAGCACTAATAAAAAATAAGGCTGCGTACCATATGCCTTGTGGTCGGATCTTTCCGGACTCGTCATGAGGGCGGCCCTTTTTTTTTTTATATCAGCCAGCATCATTCTTCCCAAATGACAAAACGCTCAACTACCTACTCTCCCCTGTCGGGCCCCACCTCAGCTCATTCAGTTGTTGGCTGTTTGGTGAAAGTGAAACCCACAATTCTTCTCCCTCAAGCTAATTCCCTAAATATCCTATCTCAGATCTCTGTTTTATTCTAACTCAATTATATACCTACCAAGTGTTTGTATAATTGTGTAAGAGAGAGTAATCCTTTGTTTGAATTGTAAAAAAAAACAGAGTGATATTATGGCAAGGAAGAAGATCAGAGAGTATGATTCCAAGAGGCTTCTCAAAGAGCATTTGAAACGCCTTACTGGCATCGATCTTCAGATCTGCTCTGCTCAAGTACTCTCTTTTTCTATACTATTACAGGATTCCTATATAACTATGTTTATTGATCTGTTACTCTCGAATTGTAATTAAAATTGAAATTTTTCTTATGAGTTTTTTTTATTATATGTGAATTGTGTTTTTTTGCTTGTTGTACTTGTTGTATGATCAGCTTTCGTCATGATGTATTTTGTATAGCAAAAGAGTGATCGTTTTGTTTGTGTGGCGAAGCTAGGGATTCATCGCAAAGTTACACTGTATATTCAAGGTCAAAACTATTTTGGACGTATATATAATAGATGTTGAATCCCTTGGCTTTTTCGTGTGTTCACATTTTTATATTTCGATTCCCTTAGTGAAAATACGGGCCTGACTACTGCTTTGTGGAAGCTTTTGTTGACTGGACAATCGTGCCTTGGAAGAATTCTGATCTACCTATAGTAGATTTACATGGAAAGCACCTCTTAAGCAACTATAGAGTCCACAACAACAACATAACCAGTGTAATCCCACAAGTGGAGTGGGGTCTGGGAGGGTAGAGTGTACACAGACCTTACCCTACCTTGGGAGTTAGGGAGGCTTAAGCTACTATAGAGTCCTTTAATTAAAATGAGAACCACTTTACAAGCTAAAAGAAACTTGGTGTCCATCTGTGTTTGGTACGATGGAAAATACTTTACATGAAAAAGTGATATTTGGTTATGAAAAATATTTAGGGTAGAGTGTATGCAGACCTTACCCTACCTTGGGAGTTAGGGAGGCTTAAGCTACTATAGAGTCCTTTAATTAAAATGAGAACCACTTTACAAGCTAAAAGAAACTTGGTGTCCATCTGTGTTTGCTACGATGGAAAATACTTTACATGAAAAAGTGATATTTGATTATGAAAAATATTTTTCAAGGTGATCGTTTGGAATATTTAAGATCATTTCTCGTTATTTTCCGGATCATTTTTCTTTCCAGAGTTCTGATACAGAATTATTTGGGTTTGATAGGTGACAGAATCTACAGATTTTACTGAGTTGACAAACAAAGAACCATGGCTTTCATCAACAAAGCTGGTTGTAAAACCAGACATGCTGTTTGGGAAGCGTGGAAAGAGTGGCTTGGTAGCATTGAATCTGGATCTAGCAGGAGTTGCTGAGTTTGTAAAAGCACGACTTGGTGTGGAGGTGAGCATAGGGTGAAGTGTTTTGAAATCTTTTACTGCTTATTATGTGTTATAGTCATCTTACATGTGAATTTGTTTCTAGGTTGAAATGGGTGGCTGCAAGGCACCTATAACAACATTTATTGTTGAACCATTTGTTCCCCATGACCAAGAATATTACCTTTCCATAGTCTCTGAAAGGTTGGGGTGCACAATTAGCTTTTCAGAATGTGGAGGCATTGAAATTGAAGAGAACTGGGACAAGGTTAGTTGGTACAGAAAGTTTTCTCTTTTTGCTTATCTAACAACTATTTGTTAGGTTTTTCTTTTTTTGACAAAATTGGTTAACTCTATTTATTCTGGTAATATCCAGAAAGTTTTTTTTCTTTGTTTTGTTTTGTGATAACCAGATTTTATTTGTGTCACAATATACAGGTCAAGACAATATTCCTTCCGACAGAAAAACCTATGACCCTAGAGGTGTCTGCTCCACTGATTGCTACTCTGCCCTTGGAGGTGATCTAAAAATTTAGTTTTAATTTTATCCTTTAATTATTCCTTTTAGTCATTGGTCTCCATTAAGTCAACAGTTCTGGCTGTAACAACGATTAAAAAGCGTGCTATTATATTGTGCATTGCTGGTAATTCTTGAGGATGATTATAGTAGGTTGCATCATTGTGTAAATATCATTTCCGATATTCCACCTATGAGTGAAATTGCTTATACATTAGTCTACTTATTGCTGCACTTTCACTTCTGTACAATATATAAAGATTAAAACACTTGACTACTTCTCAGCAACCTTCATGATACTTGACCTAAGTTTCTGGTTGACTCAGGTACGGGGAACAATTGGCAATTTCCTAATGGGTGTTTTTAATGTGTTTCAAGGTATGCCATGATTTACAATGATTGCATGTTCATAACATGCCTAGTTGTTCTACCTTTTCTTTTTTAATTTCTTTTTAATCTTTTGGTTCTATCTTTTAGATAATGCCGGTAAGTATACGTCAAAAACTTAATTAGCTTATTGTTATAAGCAGATGAAGAGGAATTAAACTTTCTGTTGGTTTAGGTTAACCTAGACCTGTTGCTAAAAGCTAGTTTTTTTCATTATATTGAAATAGTTTTTTTGACATCATTATTCTCAAATATTGTTTCATTGATTATGCGACATTGTCGCCTTGTCTTTGATTTTCCCCAGACCTCGATTTTAGTTTCATTGAGATGAACCCTTTTGCGCTTGTAAATGGGGAGCCATACCTATTGGATATGAGGGGAGAGTTGGATGACACAGCAGCCTTCAAAAATTTTAAGAAGTAAGTGTTTTTCATTAGTTTTCCGCATGTTGAAGTGCCCATTCTTGCTTTACTTATTCTTTTCTCTTGGGAAGGGTTCGGAATGCGAAACGTAATGGCTTTTGTAATTTCTAGATTTGTTAAACAGTTTGCTATTG
Source organism: Przewalskia tangutica (assembly GCA_029844215.1). Taxonomy (NCBI): domain Eukaryota; kingdom Viridiplantae; phylum Streptophyta; class Magnoliopsida; order Solanales; family Solanaceae; genus Przewalskia; species Przewalskia tangutica. Next base: position 12,871,594 of record CM056731.1, on the reverse strand, counting down.
TCTCATCCCCTCTATAACTTTTCAGGTGGGGATGCATCGAGTTTCCTCTGCCCTTTGGAAGAGTCTTGAGCCCCACCGAAAGCTTCATTCACTCTTTGGATGAGAAAGTAAGTTCAATTATTTGTCTTCATCCAAGGATGTTCTCATGCTAGAGTTTTTTTCTGAAACTGGTAACTGTTGTTCTCATGCTAGAGTTATCAGATTGACTTGTTTATTCTTGTCGAAATGATTTTGCTAGAGAAAAACTTAATCTTGGGTTTACTGTCAGGATTATTCTGGATACTGAACTACTGGAGGAACTTTATGCATTGCCCTAGAGACTCCATTATAGTCTAAGAAAATTGTGTCTTTAAACAGTGTTGGATGGTTTATCAGTTGATACTTTTCCATTATTCACGGGCATGGTAACATAGACTTGCAGGCTGGGGGGCGGGTAGGGTTTGGGAGGTCATCTTTTGTGAGATACTGTTTGAGGAATTTCTGTTTTGAATGTTTCTGAATGTAAAAAAGATTTATCCTTGAACCTTGGCGGCAGGCTATCATTCCTGGCCACCTGTAAATTTGTTAATATGTGGACATTGACCCTACATGCTATTAAAAACATTAGATGTTAATGATGGTTTGATCCCCGTTATCATACGGTGTTTGTACTACCTGACTATAATGCTTTTCAATAATTCTTGAGCTTTCTGCTCTCTCTAATGATACTTGCTCTTTTGGAATTGGAGCATAATATAATTCTGTTTTTTCTTGACATCTTGCAGACCAGTGCCTCCTTAAAATTTACAGTTTTGAACCCAAAAGGTCGTATCTGGACAATGGTTGCTGGAGGTGGTGCAAGCGTTATATATGCTGATACAGTAAGTATCCTCAGAACTTGCGATGTGATAACTTGATGCGAGGAAGCATTATCTATCTTATCATCATTCCTCTTGCATGCAACGTCAACACTTATAGCTCACTGTTTATATACACTGTTTTTGATATCTTAACCAGGTAGGGGATTTAGGCTATGCCTCTGAGCTTGGTAACTATGCCGAGTATAGTGGAGCTCCAAATGAAGAGGAGGTTCTGCAATATGCTCGAGTAGTTCTAGATGTATGAACTTGACTGTTCTCTCTCCTGGTCAACACGCCCATGTGGTGTTCGTCCTATTTTATTTAACAAGTATTCGCTTTGATATTTTTATAGTGTGCTACTGCTAATCCTGATGGACGTAAGAGAGCTCTCATTGTTGGAGGTGGTATTGCTAACTTCACCGATGTTGCTGCTACTTTCAATGGGATTATTCGAGCTCTCAGGGAGAAGGTTGGCTGTGCATTATTATTTAGACTAAAGGTTGTTTAGTTTTCCTAAAGATAGAAGGCGGTAATATATTTTTCCTTTAAAACTGATCAGGAAGCCAAGCTAAAAGCAGCTAGAATGCATATCTATGTACGAAGAGGTGGTCCAAATTATCAGACAGGTCTAGCAAAAATGCGTGTCCTAGGAGAGGAACTTGGAGTTCCCCTTGAGGTATGAATCACACTTGGCCTTTATTATAGGGTTACTGTGAATACAGTCCCTGAATTTCAATTATAGCACGTAATCCTTTTAACAAATTTTAACATGCATCACAAAAAACTCTGAAAACTTGTCATAGAATGGAAAACTAACGATGGAAAACTGAAACTTTTTTTTGCTGGACGTTTAACATGAAATCTAGTGCTTGTAATATAAATTGAATGATTAGGAAGCAAATCTTCGATGATCGTTGCTCCGTACTTCTACCAATCAGAAGGTCCTGAAAACGGATGTCTGATTTTTTTTTTGTGCCAATGAAACTTGAGCATTAAAGCTGTACTAACCTATGTTGCTTGGATACGGGTGTGGATCTAGAGGTCAGATTCATCATCACATAAATATTCTGATTCAGGGGTACGGCTAATGAATATATTACAGTAATATATATGACAATCTGGAATTTAAGATTGTTGAAAAACAACTTATATTTAATCAAGAATGTAATGTGACTCGTTTCCTATTTATTTAAGTTAAATGACCAACGATTATTACAACTTGATTTTTATTTTTAATTAGTTAAATATTTGGGTGTTTGGATATGGCTTGAGAGGATCCTTCTTGGGTGCGATGACAATTTTGGAGGATCCGAGCAACATAGAAACTGACTATATGACACAGAAGAAAGGGGTGTAACTCTGCATCTCTGCTGTCGATTTGAATTTGCTTTTATTTGATTTTAGCTTCTAGGTGTTCTATTTTTCTCGTCACATCTTCCCAACCACTCATTCAATTTGATGTTTGGGGTCGGGCATCTAGACTACAGCAGGTTCCAGTTTGAATCTAGGAACATGAACATCCAAAGATGCTCTTACCTGTATTGTAAATACAATATGTGCCTACTTCCTAAATTTTCAGATCTGAGGAAAGTACCGTAAGAGATGAGGTAAATAATTGGTGTCAATTCTGCTCTTGCAGGTTTATGGACCAGAGGCTACAATGACGGGCATCTGCAAACGGGCAATTGATTGCATTATGTCTGAAGCATAAATGTGAAATCAGAAGAAACTTTTGTTGCATTCTTGAAATTTCCTGCAATTAAGAAGAAACTTTGTTGGATTTTTCATTTGCCTTCTGATATTGTTTTCTTAATTGGGACCTTGGAGAACAATTGAGATCCTTCTGTTCTATCTGGAAATTTTGCATTTCTCTTGGTTCAGTAGAATTTTATAGTGAAAAATCTAGTTATGTAGAGATGTACCACAGTCCACACGTGAAACTGCACGAAAACATGTGCGTGTTCAAGCAAACACATTCCTTAAACTAGCAAGTGCAACCGACTTCAGTTTCTTAACTTTTTTGGTATTTTATATACTACTATATTTAGAAATATTCATAGACGTACTATACATCAAAATATGTCGCTAAAATTATTTAAAATATATTTGTAACAGAAAGAATAAACCATGTACTGTTATGATGCAATTCATTATTTGGAAAATATTTAAGTTATGTATACTGGAAAAGTTTTTTCCTTTTTTACATTATAAGTACAATTTAACAAATATAACACGGCTCTATACATACGTGTCCCACTGGAACCGTAAAATTACTCTCTAAATTTTTTAACTGATTCTTTCAATCTTGTAATTCCTAGCTGTGCGCACGTTACTGGTTTACATCTCATTCACAGTAGTGGTAAATTGTAATCATAGTACTACTAATCAGTGACGGACGAAGAGAATTTTCTAACCGGATGCATACATTTAATAAAGTTTACAAATCATTCGGGTGCCCAAATTTAATAAAGTTTACAAATCATAATTGTCCCCTACGCGTTTTCATATTTTGAAAACGTTTAATTACATCATCATTTGTAACACTCTTAAGCAAATCTTTTTCAATAAAACATACAAGACAATCATTTAAAAATTGATCACAAATTCGGTTTCGTAGATCCGTCTTGACAATATTCATTGCAGAGAAGCATCTTTCCACGCTTGCTGTTGCTACCGGCAAAATCAATGCGAACTTCAAAAGCCGACACACCAATGGGTACGACAAGTATTTTCGTGTTTGCACAAGCAATCAACAAGCCCCTCCAATCGACTGAATCTGTCATCTGATCGCAAATCCATAATATTATGTCTCTAGTTGATTTTCACGCATCATACAATTAACTAGAGAGAAGTCATCCGGATAAAACTGAGCAATTCTTACCAATTTTGCTATATTGAAATCAACAAAATCATTACTTGAATTCAAACAAGTAACACAAAGAAGCAACTCAGATTGACCTCATTGAACCGATAATTAATCTATAAAATTGGTTGATACATAATGGCATTAAAACATTCCACACGATAATGAAAATCGTTAGTAATGTTTGTCTTACGCCGAGGACGGTGACGATTAACATATTCAGCATTCATATCCACACAATCAATCTTGTTCTCATTGCAAAAACCAGTAATCTTACCTAGAAGAGATTCTCATCCATCATTTCTTGCCGCTTGCAATTTCTGCCTAGTTACTTTAACAAGTGTCATAACATTCAAAATATCTGTATATTTTCTTTGCAAAGCTAATGACAATTCATTTGCGAACGAAAGTACAGTCAGCATCAATTGCAAATTAAAGACAAAATCAAATAATATCCCAATAAATCAACTGCTTGGGCTTTTTTCGATGAATCTGTAGCATCACACGAAACAATTTCAAGAACTTCAATAACAGAAGAAAACAAAGCAATCAAGTTCAATAATGATTTATAAGGAGACCCCCAACGTGTATCCACAACCCTCTTAAGACTTAATTCTTGATTTAATCTCTTCCATGTCTCAAGCAAACCACTCTCGATTTCTTCCGCCACTTTTTGTGCTTGTTTTTGTCGAATAATGTCTTTACGCTTATAAGATGCTCCAACAACATTTAATAAAGTAGAAATCATGTTTAAAAAGTTTGCAATATCAACATTTTTTCTAGCCACAACAACAAGAGCTAATTGAAGTTGATGAACAAAACAATGAACATAATATGCAGAACGATTTTCATTCATAATCAAAGTCTTCAACCCTCTGAATTCACCATTCATATTACTTGTACCATCATAACATTGACCCCGAATTTTCATCAAACTCAAACCAATATCAGCAAACACATTATCAATAACAGATTTCAAAGACAAAGCAGAAGTCTCCATCACATGCACAACACAAATAAACCTTTCTTGAACATTCCCACAAGAGTTAACAAATCGCAAAACTACAACCATTTGTTCTTTGTCAGGTGGGTCACGTTGAAAATGATAGGTGAGTCACCTTGTAAAACAACGTCGTTTTACAAGGTGATAAAAAAATGATAGGTGGGTCACGTGCACCCAGAGGGGCAAACGTGCGTCCGCCAGTGCTACTAATTTTCTCTTCCACCATTAGAAAACTAGTCGTATCAGCTGAACCACCAGCGCTCAATAATACCACTACTCTCACAACAACATTAACGTCTCCTTCGACTTCAATTAATGTTAGGCTCAAGATCTCTTCTTTACATGGTATTAGAGTCAGAACTCAATTCTTTGTTCACCGATACTGGGCCCCCAAATTATATTATTCACGCTCCAGTTAATAAGGTCTGAGCGTACAAGGGAGTGTTAAGAGTCTCACATTAGATATAGAATGAGAACATAGACTCCTTATATGGAATTGGACAATCCTCACCCTACAAGTTAGCTTTTGAAACTGAGTTAGGCCCAAGATAGTAAAGATTATCTAATTTTATATAAGTAGTCCATGTTTTCATTCCATATTCGACATGAACTCTTAACAGTTAAAGTCAACCATAATAGTATCCCAACAAGAGGAACGTGGGTTTACATTGTTAATTGTAATGAACATGGGTGTCCACCGCCGCCCTCCAACCACACAACTTCAAAGATTACTACACCAGAAATTGTTCTTTATTCTTTTCTTGGGGCTCTAGTTCTTGTAGGTGCGGTGTAATGTTTGCTGTGGTGTGTGATGCAATGCTGTTTTAAAGTTCGGGCAGATCTCCGTCCCATTTCACGGATGCATCGCATTGAGAATTGACTCGTCGGATAGAAAAAAAATGTACATAGCTGTTCCAGCTGAAATACTTGGAATAATAAGTATTATGAAAATAAATTTCATTATCATTTTGTTAGAACTATTTAGTGGACTCACATATTTAATATAATTTACTATAAGAAATTTGCCATAGACCAACGGATACTTTTAGTGACTGCCAACAAAATCGTTGGTATAGATAGCATATACCTATTGAAATTTCTAGCCGTTGGTATAGGTAAATCAGTTCCGTTGATATAGGATTCAGTGGACCCAATTTTTTAATATTATTTCAATGTTATTTTTAAATTTTTTATTTTCCTCCCTTAATTTTTTTTATTTTCCCTCCTTCCTTAAGAAGCCCTAACTATACGTAACATTCTCTAGAAAGCTCATTGTAAGGCGTCGCTCATTGTAACATTCTCTAGAAAGCCCTAAACTCTCTCTCACACACACAATTCGGCGAAAATTGAAGATCAAAGATCAAAGATTGAAGCTCGAATTGACGGTAATCTCGACTCAAATTGAAGATTTTTATTTAAGGTTTTGAATCAAGCTCGGCTCTATGAAAATCGAAGCTTTTTATCTGGTTATTTTTAAAATTTTATTTTCTTTTGCTTTAAATTTTGTGTGGTGCATATAAAAAATATTCTCAAACTTTTATTATTAAAAAAAATATTTATTTGAGGCAAAAATATTATTTATAAAAGAAATCAGACCTATACCAACGGATAATGTGGTTCTATACCTACGAAAACAAGTGGTAGGTAAAATTATTAAATAGGTGTCATTAGCCGTTGGTATAGCTCCAAACTTTTGTCCAACGGATTGAAACTGCTGTTGATATAGGCTATACCAACGACTAATTTGTCGTTGGTATATCGAATCAAAGTTGACGGAACTAAACTTCCGTTGGTATAGGTTTTATGACCTATACCAACGGTTTTTGGACCTTTACCTACGGATTTCTGCCGTTGGTATATGACAAATTTCTTGTAGTGATTGTACATAATATGCTATAAATTAAAGACGCCCATTTTTCTGATCTAATAAAGCGTTGTTTTTATAGTTTATATATAAATCTTATGTTATAAGGTATGAATTTTATATACATAGAAACCTAGTTAACTCTTCAATTATAATTGATGAGTTCATAATTGAAAAGTTACATCTCTTCTGAAAGGTTAGCTTTGAAGAGTTATGTCTCTTCCAAAAAATTGTCTTACTATTATATATATGGTTGAGGTCCCTAAGTCTGTTACAATTTTTTTTCTCTCTGTCCCATTAAGACAATTGTACATAAAGAAAGTAACAAGACTTAGAAGATCACGACTTCCTTCAGTCGATTATTACAATGAACCAAGGTAAGTGACCTTACTATTCAGATTTATATCGTTGTCTAATGATTTACTTGCGATCTCGTGTGATGTCTATAAAGTTTTCCAACACATTTGGCTCAGGAAATCTTGTAATGGAACAATATGCAAGCACATTGCTTAAGTTTGCAAGTACTAATTGTATTCAGTTTTACTTGCGCATTATCTATCATTTACGGTATCAATTTTGGTAAGCACTGCACGGGTAGCCCCAATTTGTAGAAGAAATCAACAACCCCTTGAGCTTAAGGTTATCCTGCTCTTGGAAGAAGAAGTAGAAAACTAAATAAATAAAGTGATAATTTGTTTCTTGCTCTCCCTAGTAAATAGGAGAGAAAACAGAATTTAATTCTTCTTTTTTTTTTCCATTAAAAACTTGTATATATATCTAGAGATGGCAATAGGATGGGTTAGGACGGGTTAGGGCGGAACAAACTTTGACCTACTAAGATTTTGACCCGCTCTGCCCTGCCCCGCTAAGCCTTGCTTGGCCTGCCCCATTTATGTTATCTTTTATTTTTTTCTTTGTTTTCAACATGAAATTCACTCTAGTTTAGGAAATTCTTTTTGATTGAAATTCTATAATAAAACAATTATCATATTTTTCTACACTTTTATTGATAAGATTGTTTATAACAAAACAATTATCTATAACGAAGATTTACTAGTATTTACAATTTGTTATCTCGTATCTGATTTTGTTCAATTTCTTCAATTTGATTAATCAATATGTTGCTTTCGCTTATTGTAAGCACAATTGTCTTTTAACTACGTCTATTGAATATAACCCTAATATATTAATTTTCATAAAATATTAGAAACGTTTTCATTCAATGAGAAGTCTTTTCGCTATTTAAATTTATATTTCTTTCACAACAATTTGATTAATAATGTTGATGAATGGCTTGTAATAAAATACGAAATTGATAACATCGAATTTGTTCACCTAAAGAGGTGTTCCTGTGTGCTAGGCTCCTTGCTTGTTGTAAGCTTACACTATTGAAAAATCTCTAAGCAAAGCATACTTGTCACGTGGATTGGAATCATAAAATTAATTCAATATCATTTGTTTTAAAATAGAAGCATATTTATTTAGAAATAAGATTTGATTGATATATGAAATTAAACACTAATTATGTCGCTCCATCACGTGACTGATCAATTAGAGATGCAAAAGAAGAAAATATGAAGAATTTCAATTTTTATTGTTCTTTGGTTCCAATTTTTATTGTTTTTTTGTTCCAATTTTTATGTACCTATTTTCATTTGTTAATTTGGTATACTTTTCTACACTTTTTTCTTAAGCGAAAATATTTTATTTGTTTTGCCCTATTACCTGCCCTGTTATAATTTTTAGAAAATGTATTTTGACCCGCCCTGCCCCGTTTAAGTACTCCTCGGTCCTGCCCCGTTAAGCCCCTAACCTGCCCCGCCCTGCTTTTGCCCTGCCCCATTGCCACCCCTATATATACCCCTTTCATTGAAAAAAATAATCCTTTGATTATTTTCATTAATGAAAGGGGTATATATATACAAGTTACATGTAGGAAAATCTTTTTCTTATTCTACATCTAAAAATCTATTCTATTTGAAGACTAACTATACAATTATGGTAAGATTACAAGATTAATTAAAGTACAAGACTAATATACAATATATACCAAGAACCCGAGATGGACCACTGCCCAAACCCGAGATGGGCCTGCTGCCCGTGATGCTCCATTCGTCCAATATACATAAGTATACATGTGTATATCATGTATACTTATGTATATTTAACACACAGTTTAACAAGATCTGCAAACATACATGATGCATCCACTTATAGTTGATTCAACTAAATAATTCTTGATTAGCAATTATGATATAATTTTTAGTTAACCAAAAAAAGATTCAACAAACAATTCTTAATCACCGTATGACACACGGAGTTGAACATGATCCTTCAGATGTTCCAAATACTTTTATGCTGGTATGTAAACTAGTACAGTAGTAGTGCAGTTCCAGAAGTAAATTAATAGAACTTACAATTCACATCACTTTATTTACCAACTTGATAGGCTCCCCCCCTGCAATTTTCCAGCTCAATTTTGCCTACAAAAATATATAATTATATGTTTCATGCATGTTTGAGTTCAACTCACCTGAGTAGTTAACAGTCTAGTTATATATAACAAATCTTAAATTTTAATTTTCTAGTTCCAAATGGGTGGGAAAAGGATATACCTTATCCTTCCATGATGCATGTATCATGCTTTATTTGGTTTCAGTGGGTTTAATTTCTTAGAAAAATAAAAGTTTGAAAGGGCTTAATTTAATACAAACAACGTGGTCAATCTAAACTTCATTGGTCTTTTGACCGTATAGTCAGTTTGACTTTTATTAGTTGTCTAAGTCGCTTTCATTGTTTATGGGCAAGTGGCAACAAACGCAACATGGACTTATACATAATCACGGGAGTACTACCAACATACCCAGTATAATTACACATCGTAGTGTCTGGAAGAGTAAAATGTACACAAACCTTACTTTGAGCGATTGTTTCCGAAAGATTCTCAGCTCACTAGATAATCACGGAAGTATATTTTGAAAATTGGAGTATTATTTAATTAGTTGTTAAAATGAGGTAACAAATGGGCTTTTATAGACAAACACGATAGTTCATTTACAAAAAAAAAATATGGATCAGAATTGATAATTAACAAGTTGACAAAGTTACGCGTATTTATGCTAGTAAGAAATAATACCCTACAATTATTAGTAAGTTAAGTCCTAGGCATTATAAAGTTGCAATATTATTACTTGTGTCAGCTGATAAAAGGCTAATATCAAAGTAGTCATCCAGAAACAATTTTGGATTGGCAGAAGCCAAATTAAACATGCACTAAATGTTCTAGGATTTATCAACTTTCATGTAAGATATACATTGTAATTAAATTTTTTAGCATTTGAAAGAACCTATACACCAAAATATTTTGATCCCACACAATTGTTAGTCACAAGTGAAACTTTCTGGTTCTTTATCTCTCAATATAATTGGCACTTTCCCTCATTGCTTATTAATCGGGTACTACCGTTAAGTAAGACAATTAATTTCATGCCGTGTACAATTTGATTTTTTTCCTTAATTACAACACTAATCAAGTTTCAGATTAAGAATTTGAAATAAAAACATCTAACCATGCCACTAAAAGCCCGAAGCCAACAACCCCAGCCCGACCCATGGCCCGCATGAGGAGTTGGTAAACACAAAAACAACAGTAGTACAGTAGTAGCAGTCCATATCTTCACCACTAATTAATATTCTTTCCACTAATTAAACTGGATAATATAATTATGTGGACATGTTACCCTCCTCACCCACTGCCATTGGTCAATAAATAAGGCTTCAATGTATAAAGGTTAAGACTCGCAAGCAGTTGGCGAACCAAAAATACAAAGAGGTTGTTCTTTGGGAACCTCTTTTTCTCTCAAGTTCGCTGTTGGGTTCCTCACTTTCTCTTTTTCTTGAGGTAATTTTTCAATTATGTTAGTTGAATACTACAGTACTAGTCTTTTGTTTTCTTGCTAGTTATTTTATGACAGGTCTGCTTATTTTCTTTGGGTTTTGGGGTTTAGCTTATATATGTTGTTTTTTTTGGCCATGTTGGGTTTTGAAGTGATGAAAGTTTGTGTTTAGGGATGGTTATGTTTGAACTTTGAACTCATGTTTGGTGTTGTAAATCCGTGTTCTCTGTTTCTTTTAATATTCTTTTTTCCTTGTAGTATTGTTCGATTAGTTTTTGTTTGTTGTTGTCAAAATTAACTAGAAACGAGAAGTAGTTGATTGATCTTGTAAAGGGCTTGTCTTGCAAGAGTACCAGCTAGATCTGTGGTAATATGCTTCTGCCAATTTTGGAGTAGAAGATTCTAGCTTAACTCTAGTGCCTTTTAAAAGTTGTAGATCCTTATCGAAATTGGTGGTCCAACTTGATATCTTATCGCTTGGCTTTTCGCTTTAATTTTGTCAGGTTAAGATAAATTACTTTAGGTGGTATAGTATAATATAAGAACTCTTTAAATGAGAATATTTTGCATAGAATCTCTTTTGGTGGTGCATTATCTGTTAGAGATTCTTGTCCATAGGAATATAGACTTTTTGCAAGCTGGAGAATTTGCACTGATACTTTCCTTGTAGCGTCAGTTTCTCACTGTTTGTTATGTGATGAAGTTGCAGTTAATACTCTGTATATATAGTATGCTGCAGCTTTTATTTCTTTTTTCATTTTAGCAATTGTAGCTTCAAGTTTTCTCTTTATTGTGCTATTCTTTTATATATTTGAACTTAGGTAATTGATTTTATCTTGTTGCAGAATGGAAACTTTCCTATTCACCTCCGAGTCTGTGAACGAGGGTCACCCAGACAAGCTCTGTGATCAGATCTCTGATGCAGTTCTTGATGCCTGCCTTGAACAAGATCCTGAGAGCAAGGTTGCCTGTGAAAGTTGCACCAAGACTAACTTGGTCATGGTCTTTGGTGAGATCACAACCAAGGCTGTTGTAGACTACGAGAAGATTGTTCGTGACACATGCCGTAATATTGGATTCGTTTCTGATGATGTTGGTCTTGATGCCGACAACTGCAAGGTCCTTGTTTACATTGAGCAGCAAAGTCCTGATATTGCTCAAGGTGTCCATGGCCATCTGACTAAACGCCCCGAGGAAATTGGTGCTGGTGACCAGGGTCACATGTTTGGCTATGCTACTGATGAGACCCCTGAATTAATGCCTCTTAGCCATGTGCTTGCAACTAAACTTGGTGCCCGCCTTACTGAAGTCCGCAAGAACGGTACCTGCACCTGGTTGAGGCCCGATGGCAAGACCCAAGTGACTGTCGAGTACTACAATGACAATGGTGCTATGGTTCCAGTTAGGGTTCACACTGTTCTCATCTCCACTCAACACGATGAGACCGTTACAAATGACGAGATTGCCCGCGACCTTAAGGAGCATGTTATCAAGCCAGTCATCCCAGAGAAGTACCTTGATGAGAATACAATCTTCCACCTTAACCCATCAGGCCGATTCGTTATTGGTGGACCTCATGGTGATGCTGGTCTTACTGGTCGTAAAATCATCATTGACACCTATGGTGGTTGGGGTGCCCATGGTGGTGGTGCTTTCTCAGGCAAAGACCCAACCAAGGTCGACAGAAGCGGGGCCTACATCGTAAGGCAGGCTGCTAAGAGTATCGTAGCTAGTGGACTCGCTCGCAGATGCATCGTGCAGGTTTCTTATGCCATTGGTGTGCCTGAGCCATTGTCCGTGTTTGTTGACACCTATGGCACTGGAAAGATCCCCGACAGGGAAATTTTGAAGATAGTCAAGGAGAACTTCGACTTCAGACCGGGAATGATGGCCATTAACTTGGATTTAAAGAGGGGTGGCAATGGAAGATTCTTGAAAACTGCTGCCTATGGTCACTTTGGACGTGATGACCCCGATTTCACATGGGAAGTGGTCAAACCCCTTAAGTGGGAAAAGCCCCAAGACTAAGTGTCTGAAAGTGCTTGCCTATGTTTTTTGTTCTTTGATGTTTGCTTGTGGCTTTAGAATCCCCTGTGTTTGCTTGTCTTTGTACTTTTTTTAATCTTTTTTTTGTTGTTGTCCTATTTCTGTTGTGTTGGATATCTTGGGCCTTGGAAGATATAAAAAGAACTACTGTATTATTATACATAAAAATTAGTGCATTTGTGGAGTCCCTGGCGTTTTTCAGCAAATATATTGAAAAAAGATGCCAAATGATGAGTGCAAATAACAGTAGTTGTACAACTGTGATGTTACTATTGTTAGTGTCAATCTAGACTCATCAATGAATAAGTATAATATTATAATAATAAATCAACAGAACTGAAAACAACTACAATGAATTCAGCAAATTGAAACACATATTAACTTGGTGTAGATAGAGACCTGCAATGACGCAGTGTCCTAAGACAAAAATTCGTCTCCACTTATGCTGTAGTTCTTCGGACGTCTGCTTTGAGTATACAACTATCTAAGTGAGAGTTCTAGCACAAGAACTTCACTTCTGGCGAATTTACTTTATGTGTTTTTCAGAAATGTTCTTGAGGAAGAAGATGAAGATCAAGCCACAATCTTGGATCATTAATTGTATTTTAATGATTGATTGTTATGTGTATTGTGTTGTATATCTTCTTGTTGAGTTAAAAGCAGCAAACAGCAAAATGAACAGTGATGCCTCAAAATGAACAGTAAATTCACTGTTCATCAGCCGGAAAATGAACAGTAAATTCACTGTTCATCTTGGAAAAAATCAGAATTTTTTTGCCCTCTCATTCAAATCATCCTAAAATTAGAGAGAAACACTAAGAGAAATATTCTTAGTGAAAGCTTAAGAAAGAGAAGCTTTTGAGAGAGAATTTTGGTGAGAAAATTCTCCGGTCTAATTAGGATCGGGTTGTGAGTCTGAGTGTTGTAAACACTGTTGTAATATTCCTCCCTATATAAAAGATCAGCAGCAGTCCGGAGACGTAGGCAAAATTGGCCGAACTCCGTTATCAATTGCGTGTGTTATTTATTCTTCGCTTACCTCACGACGTAAGTAGGTTCTGTCTAAGGAGGTTGATATTTAAGTGGTCCATTGTGACCCTCCAATCTTTCCTGGAAACCTTCTTACAAAGGTCGAATTTAGGATTCAAATCCTAACAACTGGTATCAGAGCAACAGGTTGTGTTGTGATTCAGAAACGATGGGAGGCGAATATGGTTCGACGCATGACATCGGTAAATTCGATGGTACAGATTTTGCGTTCTGGAGAATGCAAATTGAAGATTATTTATATGGTAGAAAGCTTCATGAACCTCTGACAGATTGGAATCTCTTTGACAGACAAGTTCTGGGAGTTATTCGGCTGACGCTGTCGAAGAACGTTGCTCACAACGTCGCGAAGGAGAAGACCACCGTAGACATGATGAAGGTGTTGTCTGACATGTATGAGAAACCTTCGGCAAATAATAAGATATTTCTCATGCAGAAACTATTTCATCTAAAGATGATGGAAAATGCTCTTGTTACTGCACACGTAAATGAATTCAATACCATTGTAAATCAATTGCCATCGGTAAAAATTGAGTTCGATGATGAAGTGCAAGCTCTAATTTTGTTGGCATCCCTACCAAATAGCTGGGAGCCAATGAGAGTAGCGGTTATTAATTCTGTCGGCAGTGACAAACTAAAGTTCAACGATGTTAGGGCTCGTATCCTTGCTGAGGAGGTACGCAGGATAGATTCTTGAGAGACATCGACGAGTTCTGCTTTTAATGTTGAAAACAGAAGCATAAATTATGACATAAACTACAACCGAAATAGGGGCAGATCAAAGTCAAGGAATGACATGGGTCAATCCAGACCAGGACGAACACTTGAGTGTTGGAACTGTGGAAAACCAGGTCACCTCAAGAAGAACTGCAGGGCGCCAAAGAAGGAGGACAACAAGGGGGCTGGAATCAACGCTGCTACGGAAGACATTGGCGATGCGTTGTTGTTGTCGGTTGACAACCCGATAGACTCTTGGGTGTTTGACTCAGGAGCGTCCTTTCATACCACCCCACATCATGATATAATGACGAACTACGTGGCTGGAAATCTCGTTAAAGTTTATTTAGCTGATGGAGAGCCGCTAGACGTTGTTGGCACGGGAGACATTAATTTGAAGATGTCAAATGGATCCTCGTGGAAGATTACACAAAGTTAGACATGTTCCAAAGCTGATGCGAAACCTGATCTCAATGGGCCAGCTTGATGATGAGGGGCATGATCTCAACTTTGGTAATGGGTCTTGGAAGGTGGCGAAAGGTGCTATGGTAGTTGGCCGAGGAACGAAGATCGGAAGACAAATTAAAATTAGTCTTCAAGTGGGAGAATTGTTGGGTTAAAAGCAGCAAGCAGAAAAATGAACAGTGATGCCGGAAAATGAACAGTAAATTCATTGTTCATCTTGGGAAAAATAAAAAAAAAATTGTCCATAAATAGAGGCCTCTTCATTCTCATTCAAATCATCCTAAAATTAGAGAGAAACACTAAGAGAAATATTCTTAGTGAAAGTTTAAGAAAGAGAAGCTTTTGAGAGAGAATTTTAGTGAGAAAATTCTCCGGTCTAATTAGGATCGGGTTGTGAGTCTGAGTGTTGTAAACACTGTTGTAATATTCCTCCCTATATAAAAGATCTGCAGCAGTCCAGAGACGTAGGCAAAATTGGCCGAACTCCGTTATCAATTGTGTGTGTTATTTATTCTTCGCTTACATCACGACGTAAGTAGGCTCTGTCTAAGGAGGTTGGTATTTAAGTGGTCCATTGTGACCCTCCAATCTTTCATGGGAACCTTCTTACAAAGGTCAGATTTGAGATTCAAATCCTAACACTTCTAACAAGTGATTAACATGTTTTATATAGCATAAAATTCAGTCATATGCAGTCATTCATCAAAGGTTGTGACCTTACATGAAGAGAGATAACTTTTGGTTCAAAAACTGGAAATTTCCGTTGCACAACGCCCTGGCGCTGGCGCCATAGTGCTGAAATTCCTGCAGACCTCTCTGAAGTTTCGACGACGTAGCGCTGTCGACGGTCATTTTTGCACTGTTCCGGCGCCGTGGCCCTGTCCTTGGGCGCCACGACACTTGACCATTTTTCCAGATATTCGATCACTTTACCAGACATAGCAAAGTAGTAAATTCTAATTAAAATCTTGAAAATGTTTCTTTGACGGAGCCTCATCTAATCTTGCTGACCAAAAGTTTTTCAACACGTAGTTGCACTGAATTGGTTTTTGTCAAAGCCCATCGAGTGGTAGAGTTGAAATAGAACACACATTTTTGTGAAGACTTTGTTGGTAGATAACAGTCAACTTTACCTAACGATTATAAAAGTAGCTATATACATATTTTTGATTAATGATCACAAAATAATATGCAAAGGAAGCAGATGGATACGAGACTTGCTATTATTCTTCAATAAGGACCATAATTTACAAAAAAAATCCTTACGTTTACATCAACGAAGAGAAATACTAATCCAACTATGTTCAAGTATCCCTTTTAACTTACAAAAATGCCGTTTAAACGTCAAGTTTTAAAAGTTAATTATAAAACTAGACCCCATGGCCTAACACGCTTAAGAGAACTCAACAGTAGTTTCATCGTCAACAGACAAATGATCATATAGTTGTTGTTGTGGTGCTGAAATTCCTGCAGACCTCTCTGAAGTTTTGGCGCCAGCGCTGTCGGCGATCATTTTTGCATCGTTACTTACCGCCACCATTTTTTTCAGATATTCGATCACTTTTTACTCTTCTTCTTTTACAAGTTTCAACAACTATATGATCATTTGTCTGTTGACGATGAAACTGCTGTTGAGTTCCCTTAAGCGTGTTAGGCCATGGGGTCTAGTTTTATAATTAATTTTAAAAACTTGGCGTTTAAACGGCATTTTTGTAAGTTAAAAAGGATACTTGAAGATGGTTGGATTAGTATTTCTCTTGGTTGATGTAAACGTAAGGATTGTTTTTGTAAATTATGGTCCTTATTGAAGAATAATAGCAAGTCTCGTATCCATCTGTTTCCTTTGCATATTATTTTGTGATCATTAATCAAAAATATGTATATAGCTACTTTTATAATCGTTAGGTAAAGTTAGACTGTTATCTACCAACAAAGTCTTCACAAAAATGTGTGTTCTATTTCAACTCTACCACTCGATGGGCTTTGACAAGAACCAATTCACTGCAACTACGTGTTGAAAAACTTTTGGTCAGCAAGATTAGATGAGGCTCCGTCAAAGAAACATTTTCAAGATTTTAATTAGAATTTACTACTTTGCTATATCTGGTCCAAGTTATTGAATCTGTAATTCCAGAGCAACAAGCAATGGTTTCGCAAAGATATATATATATATATATATATATATATATATATCGATAGTTATTGTAGCATCTTTTAAGGTGTTTTCTGTTGTTAGCAACATTATATAGTACCCGTGTAGTTTTTTACTCTTCGCTCTAAATTATCATGTTGACCATTTGTGTTGTATCTTGTTACTTAACTGTTATACTTTTTGTATTTACTTTAAATTACTTTTCTATTTCTTTATTTTATTTTATTTTCTTTGTTTTTTTTTTAGCCAATGATCTTCGAAAATAGCCTATATGTTTCACAAAGGCGGTCTGCTTACATCCTATCCTCCCCAGATCCCACATGTGAGATCACATTGGGTATGTTATTGTTGTATTACTAGTTTTCAAACTTCATCTCCACTTGACGAGTACAAACTGAAATACAACCAAAAAGCAAAACAAAAAGAGAGAATGGAAACGTAGAAACTAAAGCTAAACGAAAATTGTGTGACCGTCAAGGTTGTAAACTTGTAGTGTTATGTTAAAGGACCTTCCATCCTTAATTATAGATTTTAGGATTGAGCCCAACAAATGAAGTTCTAAAAGTCCTCATACTAGGTTTTCTATATTGTATATGAAGGGCTCCGAATTAGTCAGGCCGGTGAAATTCGAACACCGTTTGTTCAAATAATTGACATTATTGGTTGAAAATTGGATCTTTGACTGTTTGAATACTAGTTGAGACGGAATTGGATTCGCTCAATCAATAATAATATTAAAAACGGAAAATTGTAGTATAAGCAAATTGGATATTAGTCAATTCAAAGTAAAATTCACCATGACCTGAACAAACTCAAGTCTTTTGGAAGCAGTAGACAGTTAGTCAAATAATGTTTGGGAGGGGGCTTAGTATGATTGTTTTTTATCATGTTTCCTTCATATTAAATGATACAATGCACTCTTTACCTTCTTTTTACCAATAGAATCTTTTCTTTTCTTTTTAATTCTTGAAGCAAAAGGATTTTGCATCTCTCGTTTAACTTGAACAACAAATAGATTCAAACACACGCCTTCTGTGGGATAAAAAGAAGAAAAGAATGACACTGTTCCAACTACTATAAGTTTCATAATCAAAATAGGCAATTGAAAGAAAGCTCCCAAAATTAACTTGACCAGTACCTAGCAAATGTTTGCAAATTAAATGCTACAAATCTAGAAAGATAAGAGTTGGCATACATAATTATTTGTTGATTGTCTGTAATATTCTATAATTGCATTCCTAGAGGTTACGTGGTTATTAATAAAGTGAGAGATTAATATTATAACGTAACTCTTAAAATGCCTCGACTAATGATCATCGAGAATGGGATATCGATGATATGTGATACGTTGACATGTGGTCTGCATTATATCCTTAGGGATGTAGTATGTCTCACATGCTACGAGTTATGACAACTCGTGATGGACACATGGATACTTGTAGAAGTATTGGTATACCCTGCTGATGTGTTGTTTGTTATATATGTCTAAAGTGTCATCAGCGTGTGGGATTTAGAAGTCCTTAGACTTGAGGTCGATACACGTCTTGTGTACAGAGTAATGTACTTTGATCCCGTCCTAAGCTCAAATGCCTTATAGGTTGAGACGCGACTTGTATTGGGTATATTGCGACATAGATTAAAGGTGGTAGTTGAGCCAAGATTAGGATTCATTCCTCGAATGTATCTTCGAGAGAACACTCAGATTCTCATATGGTATTAGGTTGACTAAGTCATTGGCCAATGCTGTAGACATATCTTTGATATGGTCTTGTTGTCAGCTAATATAGATGAGATATAATGATCAAGCCATTTGGATAGACACTTGTCAGATCCTAAGCTTGATCGAGTGTGTCGTGAATGAAATGATTTTATCTTCCCATATAGAGGTTCAGTTCACAAGTTTCGTGTAACTATACTTCACATATTGAGTTCGTCTTCCGGCGCCGTCTAGGAATTCCGTGTAGACCCTAATGTTATTAATGTCGATATGTGAAGGCCTGTAGGGTAACACTAAGTCAGTTGTTCCGTCGATTGTAATCAGAGAGATATGTAATCAAGGACGTGTATAACTATCTCTACCATAATTAGAATATATCATATATATTGTGTAAATATTTAGTGATATATAATTATGGTAAACTAGGATTCCTCTTGTAATTAGGATTAGGATTCCTATTGTATTAGGGATGAATATTGTACAATATATATATTGATATTAATGAGAAAGACTCCTCAAGGGAGATTAATATCATGAAATATCAATATATATAGTGTACAATATTTATCCCTAATACAATAGGAATTCTAGTCCTAATTACAAGAGAAATTCTAGTTTACCATAATTATAAATATTTACACAATATATGAGATATATTCTAATTATGATAGGGATAATTATACACGTTTACATGAACTACTTAATATAATTCAGAAACGCAAAAGAAAGTCAATCCATGCTAACTCAAAGTTGAAGGAAAAAGAGAGAACAGAGAATTTAAGCTACATATTTGTTAAGAGTCCTTCTATTTCAAATAACGAGCTGTAAGATACTATTAAAAGGTGATTTCGTATGGCAGCGAGTAACTAAAACAAAAAACATCTAAAAGATAGTAACTCAACTATCTTATCATTGTCTACTTTGTAGGTCATGATGTGTCAACGCTTCGCAAGGATTCCGCGTGTCTTGAGTTCTCTAGCTGGCTCAACCATTTCCACAAGCACTAACGATCATTTGACTAGTAAGAACTATGGAGCTTTTGAATGTTTGCCTGATTGTATCATCATCAATATCCTAAGTTGACTTCCCATAGATTGCATTCTGAAATGTCTAAGGGTCTGTTGGCTGTGGAAGGCTTTGATCTCATTGTTAAACAATGTCCAAAACAGTCAGCAGCGTCGCGACCCTTGCCCGTGAGCAGTGTTCCGGGTTTTGTATATATTTGGTATATATTAGAATTAGTCTTGTATCTTAATTACTATTATAATATTACCATAATTGTGTCGCGCCCGTTTTTGACCTCGGGGTCTGAACGGTATCCGCAACGTTGCTCTTTGGCGCGGTTCCCTGGATGAAGCAATAATGTTGATATTGAGGAGTCGCCACCTAATTGTTTAAGTGAATTAGGACACTTGATTTATTGCAATAAAAATACTGCAATTAATCTCCATTTAATGGTCTGTGAAATTAATGAGATTCTGGATCAGGGTTCTTTATTATCCTAAAGGGAAGAGGTTAGGCATCCTTTAAGATCCGCTAACTTGCGGTTATCCGTCCAAACCTAGGTTAATTATTTATTGCCTTTTTATTCTATATATTCTAAGTAGTTTTCATAATTTACAATTACAACGGAATACAATACAGAATAATAAAGCTAAAATTGAATAAAATTCCGGGACATCTTTTAGCCCTTTTTAGGCCTTCTGCACAAGATGATCTCCGGATACCTGCATAAACACTTAGTAAAAGTGTTAGTAATAGAATAAATAATTTTAAAGCAATGACAAGAATTAATTAGTAAAGCCAAAAAATAAATCTGTCTTTTGCACAGAGGAGGCCTTGAAAATCAGACGGAGATTCCTTCATCGGCCAATATTGTTAAAAACAATAAAATAAATAAAACCTTCGGATCCGCGCTAAAACAGTGATAGTTTTAAACACGGAGGGCTCACATATATATAAAAATAAAGTGGGACATCCTAAACAAGTGCGGCTGCGATAATTGGCCCTGCCAACGCATGTTGGTTATCATGTGTAAGTAGAAGAAATCATCAATGCCCAGAAAGCTTCATTTATTTTATTTTCCGTCTTTGCAACTGTGGAGGCCTCAAAAATCGACGGATAACTTTTTCATTGGCCAACTCAAGTGTAGTGTCATGTGCAAACCAGTAAACAAGTCGGTGCAATATCTATTCTCCTGAAAATAACGATATATTCCAACCAATTTTAATAAAAATAAGAGGGGCAAAATCGTTCAAAAAATCAGTCCAAACCCCCATGAACAGTAAACATCAAAACAGTGAGCGAAAATAGCAACATCACAGCAGCAGTGGTTCGCCGGAAACCATATTCCCACCGGAAAATAGTAGGGACAGCAGCAACAAGCTCGCCGGAATTTAGCTCCGGCGATATACGAACCAAAGTTAGAAAATCAGTCGCAACATGGCCAGAAATCAGTCCAAAATCAGTAGCAAACATGGCCTAAAAACCAGTCCAAAATCAGAAGCAAAAAACGTCCAAAATCAGAAAATAAAGCCAAATCAAAACAAAAATATCAAAGAAATCAGTCCATTCACAGTGCGTAACAGATCCGAAACGAAGCATAACATGGGTCGCCGGAGTTTTTAAAGGTGTGGGTGATGGGGGTGGTTCGTCGTCGGTGGTTAAGTGGGGGGTCCGACGAGAAGGTTCTCGCCGGTCATCACCTCCGGCGAGACATGACGTGGGGTGATGGTGTTCGACGGGAACGAGAGAAGAAGGTGGGTCACAGTAGTGGGTTCGATGGGTCACAAATTGTGACGGGTTTGCTGGTTCAGGGCAGTAGTGTTCGCCGGAGGTTCGCTTGGAATGGGGGTGACGGGTCTGTGTGTGTGTGTGTGGGAATTTAGAGGGAGATGGGTGAAGAGGATGAGTAATGAGGGATTGTTGGAGAAGATGAGCGGCTGCTGGCCTCAGCTGCTGATGTTGTTGTTTGGCGGGGGAAATGAGGAGTGTAATGTTTTTTTTTATACGGTAGATATTTTAGGTTTAGGTTTTTGGGGGAATGAAAAGTGTGGTATTGTTTTGGGGAAAAATAAAAGAGTGTTGGATTAAAATAAAAAATAAAAAAGGTGTTGGATTAAAATAAAAAATAAAAAGGGTGTTGGATTGGACTGATCAGAATTAAGCCTCGAATTGGGACTGATTTGATGAAATGCAAAACGGGTTAATTATTTAAAAGAAAATTATTTAAAAAAGATGCAAGATTATTAAAATGCAAATGTCGATGCAATAATAATAAAAAAAATAATATTTAAGAAATGTTTAATGCCTAATTAAAAATAAAAACGGGATGCCAATTAATTATTTAAAGAGATGCAAACATAATAATAATAGAAACATAATATTAACAAAGACATAATGCTTAATTTAAAACAAAAAGATGCAATGTCATTTTGTGAAGAAATAAACATATAATATTATGTAAAAAATACAAAAAATGATGATTAAAATGCGGTGTCCTAAAAATGCTTAAAATTGCAAGAAATGACTAAAAGATGGGTCAAAATTGGGTGTCAACAAATTGTATAGTTAGTCTCCTTATAGAATAGGGTTTTAGATATAAAGTAGGAATATGATTATCCTATTATAACTTGTATATATATGTCTTTCATCAATAAGAATAATCAAGTGATTAATTCTTTCATGTTATCAGAGCGTCTAGGTTCTCTTTACCTTGCTTCCGCTCCTCAAAATTTTCTTCTCTCTCGGATTTTTGCCCGAAAGTCGCTGCCCTCTCCCTCTCGGCTACTGACCAAAACCGCGACCCTCTCTTCTCCAAAGATCATTTCTCACAAATTTCCTTCTCCGAATCTTCATGTTTTATTCATCATGACTGATAAAAACACTTTTCATCTTGCCCTCACAGTTTCTAACATCAAGAGCGTTCTTTCAATCGTTCTTGACCTAGAGAACGTCCAATATGGGACGTGGGCGAAATTATTCAAGATTCATGCTATGACACATAAAGTTCTTCACCACATCATCCTTTCCACTACTCCTACGGGGGTGATACGGTTGTGCCCACCAAAGAAGCAGATCCAGACTTATGGGTTATGCTTGATGTCAATGTTCTTCAGTGGATTTATGCCACTATCTCCTTGGATCTTTTATAGACGATTATGGAACCCAACTCCACAGCTATGGCGGCGTGGAATCGATTGTGTGACATCTTCCAAGATAATAGTTATTCTCGCATTGTTATCCTTGAGCAGGAATTTTGCTATGACGAATTTTCCAAACGTTTCTTCCTATTGCAAACGCCTCAAGGACTTGGCAGACCAACTTCGCAACGTGGGTTCTCTTGTTTCTAATAGTCGTCTAGTTCTTCAGATGGTTGTCGGTCTATCCGAGGCCTATACAGGGGTTGCTTCGGTTATTCGTCAAAGTAACCCCCTGTCGGAGTTCTATCAAGCCCGCTCCATGCTCACTTTAGAAGAAGCGGGTTTGGCTAAAATGGCATCGATCGGAGCAAGCCCCGTCGTCATGATGACAACTTCCAATTTTTCCCCTTCCAATCCAGCCAACGTGACCCAAAATCACAACAACGGGGTGGTAAGAAGGGCCAAGATCAGAAGAATAATGGCAAGAATTGTTGCGGCAACAACGGGGGCAACCGTCAGCAGCTGCAGCGATTACAGGGCTCACGAGGCCCGCAGGCGGTGGTAGTGGGTCCCGGCCGTGCACGCGCGGCTCGGCGTCTGACGCCACGGCTCAGCGATGCATCGCTGCGGTGCCTCATCGCCGGCCGTCTGGCCGCGCGACCGATTTCTTCCGGTCGAAATCCGATTTCGGACACTAATGGCGCACTCGCAATCCAGAATTCTTGGGCCTCACACTCCTCAGGCCCATAACGCAATGGGACCCACTCAGACCGACATTGAAGCAGTGATGCACACGTTTGACTTGACTCAACCGGACCCTAATTGGTACATGGACACCGGCACCACTACCCACATGACATCCGACCAAGGTACTCTATCGTCTTATTTCAATTTGACCACTAATCGTGGGATAACTGTTGGTAATGGCAATTCTATTCCAATTAAGGGTTATGGTAATAAAAATTTGTCCCATTCTCATCCATCACTGGTCTTGAAAAATACCCTTCATGCCCCGAAACTCATTAAAAATTTGGTGTATGTCCGTAAATTCACCATTGATAATTGGGCTTCTATTGATTTTGATCCATTTGAGTTTTCTGTGAAGAATTTCAAGACGGGGAGTCCTCTCATGAGGTGTGACAGTAGGGGGATCTGTATCCAATCACACCGAGTCTCAACATCTCGCGTCAAGCTATGTCATCCATTTTTGCAGCTCTTGCTCCTTCTTTGTGGCATGCTCGTCTAGGTCATCCGAGGTCGTCTATCTTATCTTCTTTAGATAAACATAAGTTTATTTCTTGTAAGGGTACGCGTAATACTCCACTTTGTCAATCATGTGTGTCACGACCCGAACCCGGATCCGTGACCGGTGCCTTAACCCGGGCACCCTAGTGACACAACATCAGAGAAAACCAGCGGAATGTAAACTCAAGATAAACAACCATTAAGATATAGAATAGTCTAGCCTAAACTGGCTAACCCAAAAGTACATAAACCGAACAGTTACATCCTTAACGAACCAAGTTCTGACAAGACTACAGCCTCACAGAATGAATAACACTATGACGGGAGGGCCGCCATACCCACTGAATGTACAAAAGTCTACAACCTCGGGAATCGTACCAAAGGCGAGGCCTCGGAGAAATGGAGCCTTCAGAGAATCGAAGTGATCCTAAGAGTGCGGATCGACAAGCTATGAACCTCAACTGCGGCATGAACGCGGCCCCGAAGAGTCGATCAACATGTACCAAATATGCGAAATCGGAAAATCGTAATAATATCATAAGTCAAAATATAATTTGGAGTTATAGGCGAAAATCGGTTTACCTTGCTGTGCCTTACTAACAATGAAGTAACAAGTATAAGTTTTATAGCATAAAAATAGGAGGCTCACGATCAAAACAGGTACCTCGCGTAGTATCATTAAGCAATCCTACTCCGGGACTATTTCACCCGCATAGGTCCTGTGGACCCGCATGAGGTCATCCGCCGTCGTGGGACTATTTCACCCGCGTGGGACTATTTCACCCGCATGGATCCCGTGGATCCGCATGAAATCCATCAGCGTGCTCGCGTGGGACTATTTCACCCGCATGGATCCTATGGTCCGATCCGCGTAGTACAAGCGCCGCACTCGCGTCATGGGTAGCAAATCCATGGCATAAATAGTAAACCATCCTATCGGAGCACACCCGGCCACCCATCGTGTCGGTATGTCCAAAGGAAATAACAAGAATAACCCGGGGTTTACCCGTAATAATATATATATAACATAGCTCATCCGGCTATCATACATACATAAGCACTACCGGCCTATCATATCATAACATAAGCACTACCGGCTTATCATATCATAACATAAGCAAGTTAAGAAAATACCCAAACTTCTTATTAACATTATTAATATATCTCTCATTTTAGTATACCTAAGGCACCAACATGTCTTTTAATAGAAATCAGAATTTAACCCAAGTACCATGTACTTCTAACCTTTTAAGAAATAACTCATTTTTATACAAAAATTCCAAGATACTAATCACCATAGTATCAAGTTACGATTTCTTTTCAAAGCAAGTCACATTTCCTTTTAAAACTATCTCAAGCTTCTAAATTAAGTGACTTCATTTCTTGTAAAACCTTAGGCAATTCATGCCTTAAAACCATTTTCCTTCCACAAGTTCAAATCATCAAAACCTTTCTCCATTAAACTTTCACAAACTAATATAACCAACTCCCATAAAGCCGTTATATTAGAGTTAAACAATAGTAAAACACATTCCCTTAAGTCCAGGATTTTTATACTTTTCTTTTAAAGCGAAGCAAGTATCAAATACTTATAACAAGCGAAGATTTCCAAATCTTGTCGTCTACCGTACTACATAAGTACAACTAATCATGCTCAAGAGATAGGAAAGCTCCACATACCTCTTGGTCAATCCACAAGCTAAGTCCAATTTACGCATGTAGTATGTCAACCTAAAATGACCACAAGACGTTTATCAAGCTCTAATTTATAATGCAGAATTTTCCAAGTTAAAGTCACCAATTTCCTACGGAAAATTGGGCAGCGTTTCCTTTGTTTCTACATACTTTGCCACCTTTTCCAAGGTCGATTTTTAACGCTCAAATGCCATGTTTAAGGCTCAACAACCAACCAACACCAGGGGATTACACCTAAACTTTGGTGTGTAAAATTCAACCCACAAGTTACAACAACTAACCCACAAGTCTAATGTAGTATTTAGGCAACAACATGCTCATAAAATCCCCCAAACCAATTCTTTCATAATCAACCCCATTTCTTACATGCAACTACTCTAAGTGCATTTTCCAACTACAAGTTCTTCCTATTAAACATGCAACACCCAAAACCAACTACTGAGAAGAAATTTTACCTCAAGTTTTAGCCAAACTTATTCCAACACCTTGCTAGCCTTTTCTCCAAGAACACCACCACAATAGTCTTCACAAGCTTGTAATAACCTTTCCTTCCTATTACACTTTTCAGATTTTCCCTTAGGCTAGAATTCCTCTTGGGAATTTAGAGAAGGATGAGCTTTTAATTTAGAGAGAGATGGAGTGTAAAGATGAAAAGTTGAAAGAAATGACCAAGCCTTGGTCAATATAATGCATGTGCAGAAAATCGGATGGGGGGACACTTGTCACCCCATGGCCTCTTTAAAACAAAAATCAGACTTTAAGTTTTTCGCCCAAATTTCCCGCCTCGGCGCGCCTGCTTCCGTGGCGGCCGCATTCCTGCGGACCGCCGGATCTTTCGGCGCGCGCTTCCGCGCTGTACTGGGCTCAGCGCCTCGCGACTTCACCGCTTGGCCGCGGCCACGCTCCGTGGCCGCGGCTCAGAGCCACGAACGTGTTTCTCTAATTTATCGCGGCCCACGCACGGCCGAACCATGGGTATAACATTCTCCCTTAGAAACATTCGTCGAATGTTCCTTCTAACCTTACACAAAACACAATACAAACATATCTTCTTAACTATTCCTTTGCAAATAAGAATGCTCCGAGCCACACATTACTCAAGCATAATCAACCAAATTAACACCAATCAGTAGGAAAGGGGGTTACCTGGAGGTATAGGGAATAAGTGTGGGTATTTCTTCATCATATCATCCTCCGCTTCCCACGTCATCTTCTCACTGTTCTCGTTTCGCCATAAAACCTTGACGGAAGCCACCTCCTTCGTCGAGTCGTCTAACTTGACGATCGAGTATTGCTATGGGACTCTCCTCATAAGACAACTCCTCTGTCACTGGATATCTGAATCGGGTGCACTCTAGATGGATTTCAACGCATTTCGTAACATAGACACGTGAAAATCGGATGTACCGCCAAGATCGGACGGCGGATTCAACTCATGGCAACCTTGCCCACTCTTGGACAATCGACACGCCCAATGTACCTTGGGTGAGTTTCCTTTCTCACAAATCTCATCACACCGCCATGGGTGGCTTTCAGAAAGACCCGATCCTTGACCTCAAACTCTAAGTGTCGGCGCGATGATCTGCGTATGATTTACCGACTGGCCGATAACCGCTCCTGGATAAGCTTCACCTTATCCACTGCTTGCTGAACCAAATCTGGCCCGATTAACTGCACTTCTCCCACTTCAAACCAACCTATCGGTGACCTGCACTTCCTCCCGTATAAGGCCTCATAAGGCGTCATCTGAACACTAGAATGGTAGCTGTTGTTATAAGCAAACTCCATAAAAGGTAAATGATCCTTCCATTACCCGAAATCAATAACCTGACGCGACATATCCTCGAGTGTATGCGGATAGTGCGCTCGGCTGTCCGTCCGTCACGAGGATGAAGCGCCGTCTTGAGACTCACTTGTGTCCCTAATCCTTCGGAAAGACCTCGAGAAGTTAGCGTGAATCGGGCTCCTCTATCTCGATATAATCGACAGGGACTCGTGCGATCTCACAATCTCTCTAATAAATAATCGGCATAGTCCTCGGTGGCGTCGTCTGGCGGAAGAAAGTGGGCTGATTTTCGACTGTCAACAATAACCCAAATGGAATCATGCCTCACTGCGGGTGCGAGGTAACCACGTAATAAAGTCCATGTTGACCACCTCCCACTTCCACGGAATATCAATAGCACTGTAATAGCCAGCGCTACGGTGCTCAACCTTAACCTGCGACAATTAGGACCTGGGCAACAAACCGGCCACGTCCTCTTCAAACCATCCCACCGATACATGCACACGAGGTCATGGTACATCTTAGTCGACCGGATGAATCGAATAACGAGCTGGGTGCCTCCACGAGAATCTGTGGCGAAGTCTGCCACATCGGGAACAATCGGCCGCCAAACCTTAGCACCCGTCGGTGCTACCTCAAATAGACTCTTCTCTTCCGGAGGCTGCGTCGATGCCGTACCAAAATCGGATCCTCATCGCCGCCTCTTCACTCGCCGGCGATGGAAGACTCGGTGGCCTCTCGAACCCGATTCGTTACGATGGAATCAACCAAAGCGAACCCGAGCTTGCTGGCGGTGTAACTCTCGGACCGTATCGCCTTCCTGGCTGCACCCGACGGACTACCCATCATCTGCGACTAAGGACATGCAACTACATTGGCCTTCCGGGTGGTATAGGATATCAATATCACAATCCTTAAGTAGCTCCAACCACCGTCTGCGCGCAAATTCATTTGCCTCGATCGAAGATATCTGAGTTTCTCGTGGTCTACGCAAATATCCACATGAAATCTATATAAGGAAATTGCCTCCAAATCTTCAAGTACGATTAATCGCTGACTCTAAATCGTGAGTAACGTAATTCCTTTCTTGCTTCCTAACCGGAAACATAAGCTCTAACCTTATCGTGTTGCGTCGCAACCTCAGCCTAACACCCAACGTGTTACAATAATACCCTAACCTCTAGTCTCTCAAGAGGTTAGAAGCTAGTCGTGGTCAACTTCTCTTCTAATAACTGGAAGCCTCTCTTGCACTTGCAAAATATTCGAGCATCCTTAATCTCAGTTATGGTTCCTGTTTCCCTTTCTCTGTTGCAACCAAACTTGGTTACTACTTGGATCTGATTCCTTTGCTTGCCGCATGGCTAAGACTTCCTGCCACTCACAATTTAGGGGGAAGACTTCCTTGATCTTGTCAAGTAGTAATCCTATTATCCTCTCTCAGCTCGTAGAGCTTATAGTCCGGTGTTCAACCTCAATTCACGGTATTACCTAATCCAATGACTTGTCAAGATTTCTTATCGTTCGAGTGTCTACTCGTCTTTCCTTTATAAGTTAATTCAAGTTGTCCTGGGGTCCTTTACCTCGCCGTATTCTCTTACTATCCTTCCGTCGATCACGGATGCTACTACCTTTCCTCGAGGTGTTCCTACGCCCATTACCTACTAATGGTCTTACACTAGTTCGGGGTAACTGCGTCTCGTGCAACTTACATAACCATAGTTGTATTCTCTTTTATCCTTTTGGTCATAACCTACCTTATGCTTATTAATAGTAAAGTGTTTCAAATTTGATCCATAATCGTGCGATTTCAAACATGTGTACTACGCCCATTTTTCTTACGACACTTCCCCACTAGTTCGTGGCGTCGTTCTTAATTACCCCCAACATAATATTTTTTCCACGGTTATCTAAAGCGTAACTTATGGCATGGCGATCACGAAGACCTACGGTCTCCCATCCTTCGTCTAACTACATGGGTACACATAACCCCATGTCACGTAAGACTATCCTTTTATGTATGGGAGAGAACTTATCTCCTTCAATAAACTTTCCTTGGTGTCACAACCCTAATCAGCTGCGTCCTCTCGTGGTCTGTAAATATCTAATCATTACGCACGCCTTAAAATCGTGTAGATTTTCAAAACCTACCAAAGATGCCCTCTTCTTTCCGTCGTGCGCCGTGTACTTATTTTATTCTTGCCTTGCACATTTCCTTGAAATTATCCAGGAAGGTCGTGGCCGACCGCCACACCAAACCAACTCCAAGTACCTCGAGGAACTTAACATAAATTCCTTCAAATTCAAGTATTACTTACTTTTGCGTCAATTTTTTCCCAACGAACAAGTCACACAAACTTATTAAAAACAATGATGCCAAAGAAGGAAGGATAATTCAGTTACTACCACTTCCTTCCTCTCCACTCGATGGCAAACTACGGAAAATTGGTACCGAATCAATCTCTTACGTAGTCCACGTTGGCATAACATGAGGCCAACTAGCCCGCACTCATAATGACCTCGGCGTCCGTCATAACGACTCTGCTAGGTCAAGCGACTATATCGTTCGCGTGATTATTATACGCCCACTCGGCTACCACCCAACACTCACGGGTGTGGTTACCCGTAAAGGTTCTCATGGATTACGGCTTCATTTCTTTCACACGGTTGCTCACTTCTCACGGCCGTACTCTTTTCCGTACTTCCAAACTTATTCTAGCTTACGTCATAACTTCCATAATAAAGCTGGCCTTCGATCTTGGAGTTACTAAGTTAAAACAATATAAGGTCATTTCGCTGCCACAACCTGGTTCGGTGGGATACGTCTGCGAACTCGTAAAATGATTAATTAGACTCGGCGCTTGTACCTGCGTGACCTGCCACGTGGCGGACTATCAACTGATCCCACCCCATGCGGGTATACTAACTTCTCGTAATACCATAGTCGTGTCGTCTTGGTCACAACAACCATTACTTACTCGCGGATCCCATCCGTACTATCCTCTTAAGCGTACCACGTAGCTTAATTTACAAACATAGTCTCCCATTGGGCCCTTAATTAAGCTTCTTAAGGTTCCATTACTTTTCCGACAACTCATCGTCTCTAATTTTCTCAAACTAGCACGTAAAACCTCGATGAGAGTTCCTTAAGCTATTCATACCTCCGGCACCTATTTAGTCCTTACGAATCACGGTAATCTAAAATCATTCTTGGCAACACATATGTGACCCTCGCACAGAAATCCGTATAGCTGTATGTCACAATACCAACTATACTACAAGTATTACCAACCTGGATACGCAATCCACATAATCTTCTCTGTCGGTCATTTCTTGCGTGGAACACCATAACTGTTGGAGAGCGACCACAACCACACTCTATCGCACGATCTTAGAGTGAAAGAATGGAAACCAATCCTAAATATCCTGCGACCTCACGATTATAGATGTGGTGCACAACACACCGATAATCAAGACTACTAGATACGGCTGTAGACTCTTTCAGAGGATTAATCGCTCGATACCACTTTTGTCACGACCGAACCGGATCGTGACCGGTGCCTTAACGGGCACCTAGTGACACAACATCGAGAAAACCAGCGAATGTAAACTCAAGATAAACAACCATTAAGATATAGAATAGTCTAGCCTAAATCAAGCTAACCTAAGTACATAAACCGATTACATCCTTAACGAACCAAGTTCGACAAGACTACGCCTCTAAGAATGAATAACACTATGACGGGACGGGGCCCGCCATACCACTGAATGTACAAAGTCTACAACCTCGGGAATCGTGCCAAAAAGCGAGGCCTCGGAGAAATGGAGCCTTAGAATCGAACAGTGATCCTAGAGTGCGGATCGACCAGTTATGAACCTCAACTGCGGCGTGAACGCAGCCCGAAGAGTCGATCTAACATGTACCAAATATGCGGCGGAAAATCTTGTAATAATATCATAAGTCAAAATATAATTTGAGTTATAGGCGAATCGGTTTACCTTGCCTTGTGCCTTACTAACAATGATAGGAAGTAACAAGTATAAGTTTTATAGCGTAAAATAGGAGGCTCGCGATCAAAGCAGGTACCTCGCGTAGTATCATTAAGCAATCCTACTCAGGACTATTTCACCCGCATAGGTCCTGTGGACCCGCATGAGGTCATCCGCCTCGTCGTGGGAATTTATTTGCGCGTGAGACTATTTCACCGCGTGGATCTGTGGATCCGCATGAGTACCATCAGCGTACTCGCGTGGGACTATTTCACCCGCATGGATCCTATGGTCGGATCCGCGTAGTACAAGCGCGCGCTCGCGTCATGGGTAGCAAATCCATGGCATAAATAGTAAACCATCCTATTGGAGCACACCGTGGCCACCCATCGATGTCGGTATGTCGAAGGAAATAACAAGAATAACCCGGGTTTACAGTAATAATATATATATAACATAGCTCATCCGGCTATCATACATACATAAGCACTACCGGCCTATCATATCATAACATAAGCACTACCGGCCTATCATATCATAACATAAGCAAGTTAAGAAAATACCCTAACTTCTTATTAACATTATTAATATATCCTCTCTCATTTTAGTATACCTAAGGCACCAACATGTCTTTTAATAGAAATCCGGGAATTTAACCCAAGTACCATGTACTTCTAACCTTTTAAGAAATAACTCCTTTTATACAAAAATTCCAAGATACTAATCACCATAGTATCAAGTTACGATTTCTTTTCAAAGCAAGTCACATTTCCTTTTAAAACTATCTCAAGCTTCTAAATTAAGTGACTTCATTTCTTGTAAAACCTTAGGCAATTCATGCCTTAAAACCATTTTCCTTCCACAAGTTCAAATCATCAAAACCTTTCTCCATTAAACTTTCACAAACTAATATAACCAACTCCCATAAAGCCGTTATATTAGAGTTAAACAATAGTAAAACACATTCCCTTAAGTCGAGGATTTTTATACTTTTCTTTTAAAGCGAAGCAAGTATCAAATACTTATAACAAGCGAAGATTTCCAAATCTTGTCGTCTGCGTACTACATAGTACAACTAATCATGCTCGAGAGATAGGAAAGCTCCACATACCTCTTGGTCAATCCACAAGCTAAGTCGATTTACGCATGTAGTATGTCAACCTAAAATGACCACAATACGTTTATCAAGCTCTAATTTATAATGCAGAATTTTTCCAAGTTAAAGTCACCAATTTCCTACGGAAAATTGGGCAGCGTTTCCTTTGTTTCTACATACTTTGCCACCTTTTCCAAGGTCGATTTTTAACGCTCAAATGCCATGTTTAAGGCTCAACAACCAACCAACACCAAGGGGATTACACACCTAAACTTTGGTGTGTAAAATTCAGCCACAAGTTACAACAACTAACCCAACAAGTCTAATGTAGTATTTAGGCAACAACATGCTCATAAAATCCCCCAAACCAATTCTTTCATAATCAACCCCATTTCTTACATGCAACTACTCTAAGTGCATTTTCCAACTACAAGTTCTTCCTATTAAACATGACACCCAAAACCAACTACTGAGAAGAAATGTTACCTCAAGTTTTAGCCAAACTTATTCCAACACCTTGCTAGCCTTTTCTCCAAGAACACCACCACAATAGTCTTCACAAGCTTGTAATAACCTTTCCTTCCTATTACACTTTTCAGATTTTCCCTTAGGCTAGAATTCCTCTTGGGAATTTAGAGAAGGATGAGCTTTTAATTTAGAGAGATGGAGTGTAAAGATGAAAAGTTGAAAGAAATGACCAAGCCTTGGTCAATATAATGCATGTGAGAAAATCGGATGGGGACACTTCACCTCCCAGCCTCTTTTAAAACAAAAATCAGACTTTCTAAGTTTTTCGCCCAAATTTCCGCCTCGGCGCGGCCTGCTTCCGGCGCGCGGCGCAACTCTGCGGACGCCGGATCTTTCGGCGCGGCCTGCTTCCGGCCGCTACTGGAACTTCAGCCTCGCGCCTAACCGCCCTGGCGCGCGCGCCTCGCCGCGCGGCTGAGGCCCCTGAACGTGTTTCTCTAATTTCTCGCACGGCCCCACACGCACGGCCCGAACCATGGGGTATAACAATGTGTTTTGGGAAAATTTATTAAGTTACCATTTATAGTTTCGAATTCTAATACTTCAATGTCATTTGACATTATTCATAGTGATTATGGACATCTCTGGTTCTCAGTTCTATGGGTCATCGTTATTATGTTTTATTCTTAGATGACTATTCTAAATATTTATGGACGTTTTCAATTGCGAAAAAATCTCAAGTTTTTTCCATTTTCATAAAATTTAGAGCTTTCATAAGAACGCAATTTGAACAGGAAATAAAAAACATTCAATGTGATAATGACAAAGAGTATGACAATGGGGAATTTAGGGAGTTTTGTGCTCAAAATAGGATAAATTTTCGTTTTTCTTGTCCTCATACGTCTTCACAAAATGGGAAAGCTGAGCGAAAAATCCGTACCATAAATAACATTATCTGCACTTTATTGGTTAATTCTTCTGTTCCTCCATTGTTTTGGCATCATGCGCTACAAATGGCTACCGATCTACTCAATATTCTTCCGTCTAAAGGTTTGACATATTCATCCCTTCTCAAAGTTTTATACAATAAGACTCCGTTGTGTTCTCATCTTAGGGTATTCAGATGCTTATGTTATCCACTGTTCCATCCACTACAATCAACAAACTTCAAGCACGTTCTACTCCTTGTGTGTTTTTGGGTTTTCCGTCAAATCACCATGGTTATAAATGCTTTGATTTGTCCTCTAAACGAATCATCATTAGTCGTCATGTTCTCTTTGATAAATTCCAATTTCCTTTTTCTAAAGTAGAAATACTCGTCCCTATCCACATCCTGCTGAAACAAGAATGAACCGGTATCCAACGCGCAACATCGAACCAATCGACCAAATGACTTACTTCCGCCTACTGGCGTCATAAGGCGATATCAGAATCTGAAATGGTAGCTATAAAACACTTCCTCAACAGAGACAACAATCCTCGCGGCTACCTGAAATCAAACACCGGCCGAGGCGAACGCGTCATCGAGACTACTTTGAGTTCCTAACCTCGCTGGTAAAACTTCGAGAAAAGAAATAAGCGTAACACAGGCTCCATTTGCTGTCATAAGGTGAAAGTAGGCACCGTGCGACCTTACAACCTTCCGATATAACATCTCGCGTAACCTTCGCCGAGTACGGTCTGGCCCGAAAGACAAGAGGTCGACCTCATCGGCCGACCTTGGTCGAGCAACGTCCACGAACTCGTCGATGGTTAACTAAACTTGGGCCTAACACCCTCGTGACCCTACCACTGGCGGGACCACTCGCCGGCTTACCACAATACAAAGCGGGTTGACCGCGTCGGTCCATGACGACCCGCTATCACGCAAAACTCTTGTTCCCCGATCCGGAACAATCTCACTAATCAAGTTACGAAAACCTAGTGGTCTTCTTAGCTCAACTACCCTCTTTCATACCACACTACTCAGGGACTTATCACACAAATATATCTCACGTGTACTATGCACTCCGATAAAGGTCAATATAAAATAAATCTTTTACTCGAGATGGCCTTACCTCTAAGGTCTCCACGTATAACATTCTAAGGCTCACACTTTCCTTATCCCCAATCTTACCCTTTTAACTAACCATGATTTCTAATCACACTTTGCACAAATGCTATCAGAACATAACACTTAAGATACACTTATCTCATCACACATACAATCTCTAGAGGGTTAAGGATATACATGTATCTATTGCTTCACTTCCCCTTTGTCGTTCTAATCCATCCTGCCCTATTGGGCGCATAGCTAGGGAAGGTGATGAACTAGCCCGATCTGAAGGTGAGTTTCTACATCGCGCCGCCTGCAGTCGGACAATTTCGCAAAATGGCCTGCTGTCCTGGCATAACAATTTGTCGAAGAAGTCGACACTCACAATGACACTTACCACAACGCCACACCGAGGTGTGGTGGCCTCTCGCTAACACCCTTTCTCTCCGAACTCACGAATCTGCATCGATCCGGTAGGTGAGTCCTCCTACTTGCATCCTCCTACTAGGACACGCTTTCGACCACGTGGCCTGCCGATGGTCTCTTCTGCGATTTTGGTTAACGCGTCGATCTCTACGTTCTCGGCTGTTGCGTAAGCCGTCTGTGAGGCCATGCTCAAGCCTGACTGAAGAGCTACTCTTGCACAACCCTCTCTTAGATAGTCATCAAGACCCGCGATAAATCGGTACATAAAATACTTTCTGGTTGCTAAATCCATAGCTAGTAACAGGGTCGTCTCTTTGCAGCCCATACTTTTTGCTACTGGTCGTGGAACTGAAGGTTCAAATATCATGGCCGCAGTGAGCTGCTGCCATTGTACTAAACTCTGCTGAAATTTGGCGGCGTCGCAGAACTCCCGAATAAAACACCACCCGGGTGATGATTGGGCTGTGCCTCGTAACCTCTCGTGCTCTACTCGCGACTCGCCATTTGCCCGCCGGGCGGGTTGCCTGCGGAGGCATAGCGGTAAGGGAAAGAAATACGTTAGAGGGTCCAACTTATAACACGACTCTAAGCACGATCTCGAGTGAGAAGAATGAAACCAATCCTAAATATCCTATAGCCTCACGATTATTGGTGTGGTGCACACACCGATAATCAAGACTTACTAGATACGGTCTGTAGACACTTTCCGAGGATTAATCGCTCGATACCACTTTTGTCACGACCGAACGGGCGTGGTAGTGCCTTACCGGGCACCCAGTAGACATACATCGAGTAATCGGAACATAAACAAGACATGAAATAATATGAAGTGTAAAGCAGTTTTTCTGCGAAAAGTTGCCTTCGGCATATATATATATATAACTTGAATCGACGATTCATCCCTTTTACAAACTCTTCCAACGGATTACTCTGAGACCTCAGAATGATATAACAACGATGGCGGGACGGGGCGCCATACCTGAATGTAAGTACTACAACGGCGAGGACTATACGAATAAGCCTCGGAGAAGCGGAGCTTCCAATGACTGTGACCACATGAGCGAGGATCAACCGGTGTACCTCTACTGCGGCATGAACGCGGCCCCGAAGAGTCGATCTGGTACAAGTATGTGGCCCGAAAATAATGTAAATGAAATCATAGTAGTCTATATAAAGCGGAGACATGTATGATAACCAAACTATAGTTCACTGATAAATAAGCGGTCAGTCGGGGACTCACGCCTCAAAGTCATCACTCGAAATATAACTATGGGTCTCACGCCCACAACATCAATCATGCGTGGAATACCTTCCTCATCTGGCGATCTATGATATAAAAGCACGAGGAATACATGAACACGGGTCCGCTGTGTCATAATAAAACCGTCTGGAGGTAATGCGAAGGCATAGCCGACTACTAAAACCAGCGGTACCAACAAGGTCATAAAGCGTATCATGAGATCTGTCTAGATCGCCACATGATCGAAGCCGCCACTTCGCCGCGATATCTAATGTCGCGCGTCTAGTCCTGGAACTTCCGCGACTCGCGTAGGCCACTCGTAGGCGCGTGAGGTATTCCGCGTCGAGGGTAGCCTCTCCGACATCGCCCCGACTCGCGATCGCGTAGCGCATGAATCGCGTGACCATATAGGCCGCACTAACACGGAACTCGTAGCTCGCATAGGTCCCCGGACCGCGTAGGTATTCTCGAATCATGGTCCTGGACATCGAGCTATACCGCGTCGGAGAGCGGCAACCCCGGGATCAAGTCAAGGTGAGTGATATAATACTAACATAACGACTTATCGTTAAACAACATAAGCACAATCAGAAACCCACACAACATTACTGAGACACTAACACACACGTGGCGTCCTAACATGTTTATTTATCAAACCAACAAGAAAGTATTACAAGGCTATCACAAACCAACATAGTCAAGTTATTCACACAAGGTACTTTCTACTTTATGTTAACAAGTTCGGGTTTTTATCCCCAAAGTACTTCATACACTAACTCTTTAAAAGATCCGTTTCTTTCACAAAAGTCACACAATACCCGTAGTATAAAGATAGAGTGACTATCTTTTTAAGTAAACAAATATACTTTCCTTTGTAAAATCAAGTAACAACATTATTTTCCAAACGTTCAAGTTTGCCTAATTTCAAATGCTCAAGTTTCTCTTTTTCGAAAGGTTTCGTAGTTCATAGTATTAATCACTTAATAATATAATTCTCCTTTAAAACAATTTGAGAAACATATGCCTTATGTGTGAGTAGGTTATTCTTGTTCATAACAATCTTATTAAAGCAGCCATGATCTAGGAAATGTAATATCATTTTGTCTCATCTTAGCTTCTATGTAGATGGAGGTTTCTACTGGTTTTAATAATACTCATTAGTCAATACATTTCCCTTTATTAGCGCTGATGTGGTTTGTTCGATACTTATTCTCATTTCCGAAATCAATAAAACATTATTCCTTTTAAAAACCAAGTACTCATTACTCACGAATGAGGTTTCACACTTTTTAACAAAATTCATATTAATTCAATTAAGTCAAGTCTCTTATCTTTTAAGATCAAGTCTCTTAACTTCTAAAATCAATAAACCATTCTTTTTATCTCTCTTAAGTCGTTATACCTAACTTCCCATAAAGCTAGTATAACTCTTAAGCTTTTAAAACCAAGCCTTACTCTTCTTTCAAAAAGGTTTCTTAATTCTTTTGAAATACTTCAAGATTCTTATTATTTAAACTCAAGTCAAAAGACATCGGAGTAAAACCACGTTCAGTTAACACACGTACGTCTACCGTACTATATATATATTCTTTTAAAATATCATGCTCAAGAGGATAGGAAGAATCACATACCTCGCGACGATTATCGACTATTAGCAAAAGCGCCCACGGCTATAACGGCTAGCCTTGTCCACCTTCAAGTATAACATGCTACTGCATGAACTTTCAACCTATAAAGGCATATACGTCTAGACTACTCTGTAGAATATTCTAAGCGAAGGTTCTCTATTCTACGGAAAATCGGGCGACTTCCTGCAGTTAAACTACACAAGTCTCTGTAAATACTGATCACATGTAAGTCTGATTCAATCTTCTTCTTTAATATTCTTACGATGTGATTTGATTCAATTCTTTTACGTAATATCCTTCATTACGGTTCAATTCTCTTCTATACTACTCTGATATGTAATTTCCAATTACAATATAAGACAAAGTATTTACCTCGATAAGCCCAAAATTATCCAAGATTAAATATCGATCCCGAGCAACGTTTAGCTCACTCTGGCGCTCAACCCGCTCCAAACAACCCTTAGAAGTTCTGCATAACTTACTTAACACTTCAACCGACTATGAAGGTTTTCCTTAGGGTTTCGTTTTTGTGACTGAAGGGAATATAAGGTAGTATTTCCGGGCTCTACGTATAGAGGTAACTTTGGAATACTACAAGGTATAAGGCTAAGGTATTTTGAAATAGTAACAATACTTGGAGAGTATTTTCTACCAAGGGGGGGGGGGTATTTTACGAGAACAACTCTCAAGAGGGGGGGGTGCTCTCGGCTAGCACCTCTAGAAAAAGGGGGGGGTACTCTCGGCCAAGGGCCTCACAAAGGGGGGAGGGGGAGGCTTGGACGAAAGCATTACAAAAGGGGGAGAGGGATTTCAAGACTTAGAAAAGTGTTTGAGGGATGAAGAAAGTCTTCAACTAAGGGGGGGTATTTATAGGGAAACCAATGGCCAAGATCAAGACAAGTGGGGGGCAAGTGGAGGGTCAAGATTTGCCCAAGTGCCCTGTTGACACCCAATTTTGACCCTTCCGTCCAGCCATTAACCATAAAATTACACTAATTTTGTAAAATATTTTTTTAGGATTTTTATAATAAAATACAACAATAAAACATTAAATACAGGCATAAATAAATAATTTAATAATGACATCGCGTCTTACGTAGAGTTTTAAGCACTTAGAGTCCCGCGCCCGCATTTATTAACTTTAAGCTTTGTCGTAATTCTTAAATAATTAATAAATGCATAAAATAAATAATTTAGCGATAACGTCGTGTCAGGTAGCATAGCCGCATTTATTAGTAATCATTTGTAATTTAAAATCAATTTTAATCTGATATATGCATCTAATAGCGTCGCATTTATAAAAGCTTTAAACATCACACTTGCATTTAGCATTTAAATATTTTAATCTAAACTCAATTCAATTTTAATTTAACTTCGCAATAATGCAATAATAAGATTTTAATAGCGCCGCATTCTAGAGCATTAAGCATTAATTAAATAACACGCCCGCATTTATTAGACTAATTTAACACCTAAATAATTAGACTAATGTAG
Organism: Przewalskia tangutica; assembly: GCA_029844215.1. Lineage (NCBI taxonomy): Eukaryota > Viridiplantae > Streptophyta > Magnoliopsida > Solanales > Solanaceae > Przewalskia > Przewalskia tangutica. The sequence continues at coordinate 12,831,743 of CM056731.1, read as the reverse complement.
CACCTAGATAATTATAATAAAGCACCTAATTAATTTAATCACATTGGTTAATTAATTATAACACTAACCTAAAATTAATACCCAATACCTAATTAATACTCAGCCCACCTTTTAATTTTTGCCCATTGAACGCGACCGCGAGGCAGTTCCTACCGCTTTATCTTCCTCGCGAGGCCCAGCCTCTACCCCATTATTAGCCCATCACACTCTACCTATCCCTCATTTTCGCCCCGCCTCTCTTCATCATCCTTTAACCTAAACGAAGAACCCAGTCGCGCCCTTCCCCATCGCGCCAAGATCCTGGCGGATTTCTCGCGGGAGAATCCGGGCTTTCTTTATCCACACCTGACCAGCGATTTCTTACCATAAGAAACCAAATCTTGAAATCACATCTTACCTTAACAAATCGTTAAATCGTCCACAAATTCGTCCAAAATAAAGCGGTAAGAATCAATACAAATCGATATACAAGCGACCTTAATTACTTACCAAGTTTAGAACCCAAAAGGAGGCTATATATAGCACGTGCAAGGCGGTCGAGAGATCGGAGGAGCGTATACTGAAGAGCGAGCATCGATTCGTAAACTTCGGAGGATTCATAGAGATTCGGGAATGCGAGACTCGAAATTAGCAATCGAGGAGCAATAAAAATCTTAAAAAGCGATGAGTGAAGCGCGAAGCGAAGTTCGAACAAAACCTTCCTTCTTCGTAATCGATCCGTAACTAGGCAAAGTTCTATTCCTTATTATCGCATAAGCCAAACCTCCGAGTGGAATCGGCGACTTGATACGTGGCTTGGTTCGCTGCGGAGAAGGTAATAATCTATTCCTCGACTTACATTCATTTTTTTGTATTCCTTGTGAATTCGTGTTGAATAGATGCTAGTCCATTCGTGTGTTTCGTATTTGTTTGAATCGTGGGATGAGCCAAATTCGGAAGCTTAGATAAGCAGGCGTGTCGTATGATTATTTGTGATTCAAGTCATCTGTTAGTTTGAATGTAGTTAATTAAGTATGACCACGATAAGTCGGGATATGGGTGGTTAAACCGTCGAGGATTAGTTTGGCATGCTAAAGTTGTTTGACCATTACTTGTTCAATATCCGGTTAAATAAAGGCTTGGTGTAGGACAAATCTTGCTCGTATATAGGTTATCTAGTTGACTTGAAATCTGGTTTGAAGCTTATGCGATCTCACATGTGATGCGGTGTTTATTTTATTATGAAGTCGTAATAGTTTTGGTTTAATCTAGGCTGCATGGTTCATGCAATATCCTAAATCCATAAGTTTAGGCTAATAGAGGATACGGACTGCCTAGCATAATCTACGAATGATGATCATGCCCCTTTTAGCAGTAACCATACTGGTTGAGCCAACCATAGGGCATCATATTTTCTTTAAACCTGTGCTTAGATATAACCAATTAAGAGGCTGATCTTTTTTGTATGCATCTTCTAGCAAGTTGATTTCCCGAAGCATGTATTGAGCTATATCTATCCCTGCATGTTTAAAGCAGTATGATAAGGAACTGGTCCTATATAATTGTTAGTTCTAAACTTAGTAGTATGATAAGGAATTAAAATGTTTGCTTGCTCAGGCATGTCATGAAATTGTTTCAGGAGAGGTTCCATGTCCCAAGTCTTGTTTTGAATTTATTTGGTTCCTGTTATTCTGTTTAATAATGCGTTTTGGTCGTATTTAGATCTAAATAATATGCTATTAAGGTGTTATGGAAATCCATACTTACTAGTTAAAGTATACTGCTTAGGCTAATTTATTTATACATTAGGCGTAATTTTGATCATTCTCAAAATTCTATGCTATTGTTTATCCCCACTCGAGAAAGGATCCATTGTATTCTCTTAATTAGTCTTTCAGACCACAATTTAGTTTCACCTAAAGTCACTTTCTTAAAAATAATGGTTGCTCTTCCGGTACCCGTAACCTGCGAACTTGTTTTACCTGCAAAGTTGATTTTTACTAATATTAGGCCTGCTGAACCAAACAAATTGCCTTAAGAATCCTTTTTGAGATTGCATAAATGATTACCTTTTCAACCTTGGTCCAGTAGTGATCGGTTTGTATGTGGCTAGCGATGTGCTTAATTTTAGTTCAGGTTGTGTGTCATCGTGTCCAACTTTCTTCAGTAAACAATTCTATAAGTCTTAAGTGTGCGGTATTTCGTTGGTTTCTCTTCTAGTTATTGAAGTTGGCTTAAATTTGCTTATGTATCCCTGCTTCTGGAAATCAAATTTTGAGGCCAAGCATAGTGCATTTTTTCTTTCTCGCCCATTAAATTATGTATTTTGCTGTCGTTTTGGGGCTGCTATAATGTCAAGAATATGTGTGTAAGTATTTTTCGTGGTTTATTGTTGATGAGATTTGAGATATATACTAATCCTTATCTTCTTTTATTTTCGCATGAAATGCATCGGAGCAACAAAGAGTCTCATGGCGAGACTCATCATGGCAAATTAACACCCGCGTCTATGTGCATTTCTCGGCTCGCATCGGAACTCCAAAGTCGCAGGCGACAGACATCGCCATTCCTCGAGTCCTTTTTTGATTATTTTCTACCCCGCCCCCCTATTAATTTATTTGTTGTGAATTATATGTCTAACACTACATTAATTAGTAGGATACTCAAAATAGTTAAACCTCGAGCCAATAAATTATAAAGTAGCTTAGCATTAATTTAATTTTGCTTCCCTTAAGTTAATTACTTTAGGCACGCCATACATTGTTTAGCATTTATAATAAACCACTCAATAATCTTAACTTGCATAATTAATCATATGTAGCTATGATATTATTTTCAAGATTTCTAACCCATTTGCTATAGCACCCATATAGAAATCTTATTTTGTATATATTAAGAAAATCCCCTTAAGCATGTGTTATACTAATCAAGGCAGGCAAATGTGTACATTTAGTCAAATGATCTATTTTGCATTATATATTATTTAAGGCATGCTTTAAACTTTACACGCATTTTATAGCACTAATCTTATTAATCTTTTGCCAAAAAAATACTTTCTATTAAAATATCTTTCAAACATGCATTTTCAATAGCATAATAATTACCCTAGGTTTGGCAGGACAACATGAGTTAAGCGGATCTTAGAGGGTGCCTAACCCCTTCCCTCTAGATTAATAAAGAACCCTTACCCAGAATCTCACTAAGTTTAGCAGACCATAAAATGAAGTTAATGTTTTACTTTAAACTAGTTAAACATTTAGGTGTCCTAATTCACCCAAATTAATTAGGTGGCGACTCCGCGAACCCTTAGCATTCTAGCAACCCTTAGCATTTAAGCACCCCCCTTAGCACCCTTCAGCATTTAGCATCTTTTGCACTTTTAGCCTCTTTTTGCAATTTTAGCATCCTTTAGCATTTTTAAATACTTTAAACATTTCTTTAACTTTCTTTTAGCATTTTATTATTTTATTTTCTAACCTTTTAATTTGAGCAGCAGGAGTTTAGAAAATAAATGTCGCGGTCGAAAAAGGGCGCGACAGAAATGGCGACTCTGCTGGGGATTTTAGGTTCTTAACCACAACAGACCTAGGATAATTATTTGGCAATTATTTTTCATTTAATTTTTGTGTATTGTATTTTGTTATTTTTTGCTACCTGCTTTACTGCTTTCCTTAAACTGGCATTCCGTTCATATTTCTTCCACTCTGGAAAATTCACACAAACACACACTACATGCGAGGTGCGCTGGGTGCATCAGCAAAATTCTTTCTTCAAAATCCAAATTTAGGAGAGTCGGTAATATACGTGGAGTGCCCGGTCTAACCGGTGGCGTAACCTTCTCGCTCGAGTCGTCCGCTCGGGAACCTTGCGTCGAAAAAGCCAAATCTTAGCAAACTTAAGATGAGCTATACCACCCTTATTTTAGGCGTCGTGCATTTACCTTAGGTGGGTGGTCGTGGCATCGACACCACAATTAGGAAGACACCAAACTTGTCGACGGGTTTCTCAACCCAACGACCAACCAGCATATTATGTGTAGCGTGACAATGACAGACAAATCCAAGCCCAATCATGACATAGTTGGGAAAAGTGCACCGTCATTTGGTCGCCATTTCCAACAAAGGCATTATAATTGGGCGACTTGGACAAATCGTCATAATCTCGCATAAGTGGCGTTTAGGCTTACCTCGGCATAAAGAGGCCTCCTGCGCATGTTAGGAAGCGTTTGAATATGCTATGCAATATATACGCTACATACACGCAAATTATGTGCTTTATGCTAACAGTTTGTTGCATTTGTTTAGAAAATTTATCATCCTCCCGAAAGTCGGTTCGTATTTGACTCAACAATGTCGGGCATCCACTTCACCGAGTCAGGCGAAATGATGATATGGTAGCTGGCGTCGAGCCAAATGGTTTGGGAATTATTCTGTCGGTAGCAGAACCTTGAAGGGAGGAATATCACGGCCGGGAAGAATGTATTGCCGGTGCTACTGACAAATTCTTTGATATGCGAGTTGAGATGGAGAGGCTACGGAATCGACCAACCTATCCATTAGCTTGAATACCCCATGCGGATCAAAGGGCCACTACTTCACAAACCATCCCGGATCGACCTCCGCGCACATATCTCCCAAACTCTCCCACAAAGGCCACGATCGCGAACAAACGCCCGCCGCCCGGCCCGACCCTCAACCCCACCAAAATGACCCTCCTACTACCCGTATACCTCGGCCCCGCTGCACTTCACCATAATCAGCCACTAGTCGCCAGCGACCAATACCAGCGCGCGCACCCATTACTGACCCAATGAAACAACCTGCGGCTAACTTATGCAGCGAAGCGACCTTTTACCGTCCCCGTGCTTCGCTGAAGGGGATCATTACGAAGAAATGGAGAGGAAGTCCGAGCCAAAATGGGCGGGGCGTGGCAAAAATTCATAGTGCGAAAGAAGCGGTTCGGGGCATGCGATCGGACAAAGGTCACGAAGGACTAGACTACGAGGATCTTTGCATCGTCGGGCGTGGAGCGCACTGGGTACAAGGTGCGAAGTTTGAACCATTTGATGGAAAAGGAACCCCGTGCACACCGAGGTCATATTGCGACAAGCTAATCGGGTAGGAAAGAACCCAGTGGTCATTATGAAGTTGTTCATTCGAACTTGGCCGTGCACTAGATTGGTATACCGGCCAAGATCGCGGAAATGGCACACCGGAATGCATTGGCCCGAGATTTTGTGGAGCGATTCCGTTTCAACACGAAACCATTGTGGATAGGTTCTACTTAATGAAGTTGGAGAAGACTACGAAACATTCGGAGAATACGCCGTGAGGTGGCGTTGAGGCGGAAGTGCAACCACCCGTGGTGGAGTGAGATGACCACATTATTAAATCAATCTTTGAAGGATGCAACCTCTACGAGCGGATGATAAGCGTCGTGGCGGAATTTTGCGGAGTTATTAGAATGGCGACCGTAGAAGAAGGTATTAAAGCGGTAGGATTACAAATCGCGGCATGTGCAACTAATAAGGCGATTGATCGGGGACACGGGAGTACTTCACGAGGAAGAAAGAAGCGATTTCCCTTCCATGTTTGTACAAGAACGCAAACGGCATTAACATACCAAAACCCATCATACTACCACAACTACCACACGGACTATATATAACACTTCAAGCACGTTTATCACGCGCATAGATCCACCCATCAAACCCGCCAGAATAGAGCACCCGATGCACCAGAGCAAATAAGAATTACGAAGGAAAACCACCCAGTGCGCACCCATTGGCGAACCCATACCTCAAATATATGAAAGGTTGCAGTGCGGGCCTAATCCAACCGATTCGGGAAGGATCACGACCTTATCCCAAGATGGTATGATGAGAACAAGCTGCGCGTATCACTCCAATAGCCGGGGACATGACGCGAAGGTTGCCACTCCGCCGAGGGGGCGGAATCGAGGCGATCGGAGAAGGGGTAATCGGCTAAAGGATCACGCCCCAATGTGCATGATAACCCTTGCCAAACCACGGCGCGTCAATGTGCACTGATAACCTTAGATGAGAATACACTCGCCACGCGCTCATTCCGCCTCGAATCAATCATTTATCCGGCGTGCACCACGCAGAGGCCGGAAGATGGAGATAGCGAGCATGAAGACCCGACCATCCACAGCGAGCATGAAAGCATATTGATTGGATTTGCACCTGTCTTGGTCCGCAGAGCACGGATAGGAAAAAGCGATTTATTTTAGCGAATAATTTATAAACTCATATTTAAGCTTTAATAATGTTTTCTTTCGTTTTGCTTGTAATGAACTACGTTTGACTGATTCCTTAGTGGATACGTGGCGCCGTCTCGCCGGTCCCACACCTAGAATTTTAATTTTCCCAATATTCGCTTGTAATGAACTACGTTCGACTGATTCCTCGTGGGGATACGTGGCGGCCTAAATCGGCAGTCGCACCATTAGGAAATTTTCCCTTTGCTTTGAAAATGACAAGAATACACATAGCCTACTGGCAACTACATTGAGACCCATTTTAGGCGGACCTTTTCAAGCGGGGCGGTGTAGGAAACGAGCGGGTTGCAAGTCCAAACAAGCGAACGCAGATATCAAGGAACAAGCGGCAAAGTCAAATGAAACGACCCCCAAAACTCACAAATTTTTCTTTGGCGCAGTCTTTTCATACTAACGAAGCGGCAAAGGCGAGAGGATGACAACAATCAAAGTCGCGGCAAGAGCGTGGCAGAAGGCATCAGCGATCGTGATCAAAGTTGAGTTCGCAACAAAACCTAGCGCATCAACTCGGGCATAAAGTCAAATTGACAACCCACGTATCGCACACAGCAAAGGCATCATGGCATTAAATTCGCGGCGTTCAGATGCGTGCAAAGACAACATCTCGGGGATGACATCTCTACCCATAAAATTGCACTTACCGTATGTATTTATCATTTCATTTAAACAGGTATACACTAACGTTTTTTTTTCTCAAGCTTGGCTTGCAGGAGCATTTATTCTACAGGAGCAGCAGCAACACGTCCAGACAACGACGTAATCAGCAAGTCCATGCAACGACGCCCGGCGGCAGAACACGCCCGCATAACGGCGTAATCGGAAGTCCACGCAGCGGCGCCCGGCGGCCGTCGGACAACGGCGTAATCGGCAAGTCCGCAGCGCCCGGCGGCGAACACGTCCGACAACGGCGTAATCGGCAAGTCCACGCGGCGCCCGGCGGCCGCGTCCGAACAGCGGCGTGTCGGCAAGTCCACGCAGCGCCGGCGGCACGTCGGACAGCGGCGTAATCGGCAGAAGTCCGGCACACGCCCGGCGGCGCGTCCAACAGCGACGTCGGCAAGTCCACGCGGCGCCCGGCAATACGTCCAAACGGCGTTATCGGCCTGAGTCCACGCAACGGCGCCCGGCGGCAATCGTCCAATAGCGGCGTTATCGGCACGATCCAGCAACGGCGCCCGGCAACACGTCCGGACAACGGCGTAATCGGCAAGTCCATGCAACGGCGCCCGGCGAAACCGTCCGGACGGCGTGTCAGCAAGTCCATGTGCAGCGGCGCCAGCAATACGTCGAACAACGGCGTTATCGGCCGCAAGTCCACGCACGGCGCCCGGCGAATACGTCCAAACAACGGCGTTATCGGCCACGATCCGCACGCGCCGGCGCAATACGTCCGAACAACGGCGTAATCGGCAAGTCCACGCAGCGCCGGCAAAGAACACGTCCGGACAACGGCGTGTCGGCAAGTCCAGCAGCGCCCGGCAATACGTCCGAACAGCGGCGTTATCGGCCACGCAAGTCTACGCAATAGCGCCCAGCGGCGACACGTCCAAGCGGCGACGCTATCGGCGACAAGTCCGCAGCGCCATCATCGTGATATCACGCAGGGACGATTTCTATACTCCCGAAATTGCATTTCTTACGCATGCTTTATTATTCTGTCTTAGCAGTTATGCACTAACTCTTTCTTGAGCTTTAGTCTACAGATACATTTGCAGCAAGGACGACATATCCGCGTTCACAATCGCAACACGTCTGTGCAAGGACGAAAATCACAGCATTCGCAACATCGCATCAACACAACAGGCATCGCGTTTTGCAGGATAACCTTTTCTACTCGCGATTACATTGTTTTTAAAATTATTTTTGCCTTAGCGATTATGCACTAACCGTTTGTTCAAGTCTTAGCATGCGGCATAGAGCCTGGCGTGGATTTTCTCTTCTGACCGGGCAATCGTTGGGGCCAACCTTCCCAACGATTGGCAGAAGCGGCCTCAAGCGTCGGTCCACTCGCTCCACATCACCGTAGAACCCAGCACCACAAGCCACAGCAGTACACCCCAGGTTCAAGCCCGTTTATTCTTTTACTTTTTGCACCATAGCCCAGTGTCATCATAACTCGACCTTTGGGGCGGCTAAGTCGCGTTAGCGCGCCGTGTTTTGACCATGGTGACCCGGTGTCGTCATAACTCGACCTTTGGGCGGCTTAGTCCGCCTTAGCCATACAGTGTTTGACCCGGTGTCGCCATAACTGGGGCGATTTTGATTTTTGCGTCGGCGCTGTCTACACACTTGGCATTTTTGCAATTCGAAGATCGAGACAAAATTGGCATGAGTCAGCGTCTTTGTCAGAAGATTCTTCCATCATCTCCATACAAAGAGGACATCTGCTGACACTGATTTTGACCCTCCGCGTACCATTAACCATAAAATTACACTAATTTTGTAAAATATTTTTTTAGGATTTTTATAATAAAATACAACAATAAAACATTAAATACAGGCATAAATAAATAATTTAATAATGACATCGCGTCTTACGTAGAGTTTTAAGCACTTAGAGTCCCGCGCCCGCATTTATTAACTTTAAGCTTTGTCGTAATTCTTAAATAATTAATAAATGCATAAAATAAATAATTTAGCGATAACGTCGTGTCAGGTAGCATAGCCGCATTTATTAGTAATCATTTGTAATTTAAAATCAATTTTAATCTGATATATGCATCTAATAGCGTCGCATTTATAAAAGCTTTAAACATCACACTTGCATTTAGCATTTAAATATTTTAATCTAAACTCAATTCAATTTTAATTTAACTTCGCAATAATGCAATAATAAGATTTTAATAGCGCATTCTGAGCATTAAGCATTAATTAAATAACACGCCCGCATTTATTAGACTAATTTAACACCTAAATAATTAGACTAATGTAGCACTAGATAATTATAATAAAGCACCTAATTAATTTAATCACATTGGTTAATTAATTATAACACTAACCTAAAATTAATACCCAATACCTAATTAATACTCATTACTTTTAATTTTTGCCCTTCAAACCCGCGCGACCGCGAGGCCCGATTCCCTACCGCTTTATCTTCCTCGCGAGGCCCAAGACCTCTACCCCATTATTAGCCCATCACACTCTACCTATCCCTCATTTTCGCCCCGCCCCTTCAGCCCTCTTCATCATCCTTTTAACCTAAACGAAGAACCCTAGTCGCCGCCCCTTCCCCATCGCGCGAGATCCTGGCCGGATTTCTCGGGAGAATCCGGCTTTCTATCCACACCCTGACCAACGATTTCTTACCATAACCGAAACCAAATCTTCCGAAATCACATCTTACCTTAACAAATCGTTAAATCGTCCACAAATTCGTCCAAAATAAAAACGGTAAGAATCAATACAAATCGATATACAAGGCAACCTTAATTACTTACCAAGTTTAGAACCCAAAAGGAGGCTATATATAGCACATGCAAGTAAGGCGAATACGAGATCGAGGAGCGTATCTGAAAGCAGAGCATCGATTCGAAACTCGGAGGATTCATAGAGAGATTCGGAATGCAGACTCAAGAAATTAGCAATCGAGAGCGATAAAAATCTTAAAAGCGATGGTGAAGCGCGAAGTAAGTTCGAACAAAACCTTCCTTCTTCGCAATACTGATCCAGAACTAGGCAAAGTTCTATTCCCTTATTATCGCATAAGCACAAACCTCCGAGTGGAATCGACGACTTGATACGTGGCTTCGGTTCGCTGCCCGGAGAAGGTAATAATCTATTCCTCCTCGACTTCTGTTCATTTTTGTATTCCTTGTGTGAATTCGTGTTGAATAGATGCTAGTCCATTCGTGTGTTTCTGTATTTGTTTGAATGCTGTGGGATGAGCCAAATTCGGAAGCTTACCGATAAGCAGGCGTGTCGTATGATTATTTGTGATTGATTCATCTGTTAGTTTGAATGTAGTTAATTAAGTATGACCACAATAAGTCGGGATATGGGTGGTTAAACCGTCGAGGATTAGTTTGGCATGCTAAAGTTGTTTGCAACCATTACTTGTTCAATATCTGGTTAAATAAAGGCTTGGTGTAGGACAAATCTTGCTCATATATAGGTTATCTAGTTGACTTGAAATCTGGTTTGAAGCTTATGCGATCTCCCTATGTGGTCAGTGTTTATTTTATTATGAAGTCGTAATAGTTTTGGTTTAATCTAGGCTGCATGGTTCATGCAATATCCTAAATCCATAAGTTTAGGCTAATAGAGGATACGGACTGCCTAGCATAATCTACGAATGATGATCATGCCCCTTTTAGCAGTAACCATACTGGTTGAGCCAACCATAGGGCATCATATTTTCTTTAAACCTGTGCTTAGATATAACCAATTAAGAGGCTGATCTTTTTTGTATGCATCTTCTAGCAAGTTCAGTTTCCCAAGAAGCATGTATTGAGCTATATCTATCCCCTGCATGTTTAAAGCAGTATGATAAAGGCGGTCCTATATAATTGTTAGTTCTAAACTTAGTAGTATGATAAGGAATTAAAATGTTTGCTTGCTCAGGCATGTCATGAAATTGTTTCAGGAGAGGTTCCATGTCCCAAGTCTTGTTTTGAATTTATTTGGTTCCTGTTATTCTGTTTAATAATGCGTTTTGGTCGTATTTAGATCTAAATAATATGCTATTAAGGTGTTATGGAAATCCATACTTACTAGTTAAAGTATACTGCTTAGGCTAATTTATTTATACATTAGGCGTAATTTTGATCATTTTCAAAATTCTATGCTATATTTATCCCCACTCGAGAAAGGATCCATTGTATTCTCTTAATTAGTCTTTCAGACCACAATTTAGTTTCACCTAAAGTCACTTTCTTAAAAATAATGGTTGCTCTTCCGGTACCCGTAACCTGCGAACTTGTTTTACCTGCAAAGTTGATTTTTACTAATATTAGGCCTGCTGAACCAAACAAATTGCCTTAAGAATCCTTTTTGAGATTGCATAAATGATTACCTTTTCAACCTTGGTCCAGTAGTGATCGGTTTGTATGTGGCTAGCGATGTGCTTAATTTTAGTTCAGGTTGTGTGTCATCGTGTCCAACTTTCTTCCCGTAAACAATTCTATAAGTCTTAAGTGTGCGGTATTTCGTTGGTTTCTCTTCTAGTTATTGAAGTTGGCTTAAATTTGCTTATGTATCCCTGCTTCTGGAAATCAAATTTTGAGGCCAAGCATAGTGCATTTTTTCTTTCTCGCCCATTAAATTATGTATTTTGCTGTCGTTTTGGGGCTGCTATAATGTCAAGAATATGTGTGTAAGTATTTTTCGTGGTTTATTGTTGATGAGATTTGAGATATATACTAATCCTTATCTTCTTTTATTTTCGCATGAAATGCATCGGAGCAACAAAGAGTCTCATGGCGAGACTCATCATGGCAAATTAACACCCGCGTCTATGTGCATTTCTCGGCTCGCATCGGAACTCCAAAGTCGCAGCATGACATATCGCCATTCCTCGAGTCCTTTTTGATTATTTTCTACCAGCCCCTATTAATTTATTTGTTGTGAATTATATGTCTAACACTACATTAATTAGTAGGATACTCAAAATAGTTAAACCTCGAGCCAATAAATTATAAAGTAGCTTAGCATTAATTTAATTTTGCTTCCCTTAAGTTAATTACTTTAGGCACGCCATACATTGTTTAGCATTTATAATAAACCACTCAATAATCTTAACTTGCATAATTAATCATATGTAGCTATGATATTATTTTCAAGATTTCTAACCCATTTGCTATAGCACCCATATAGAAATCTTATTTTGTATATATTAAGAAAATCCCCTTAAGCATGTGTTATACTAATCAAGGCAGGCAAGTGTGTACATTTAGTCAAATGATCTATTTTGCATTATATATTATTTAAGGCATGCTTTAAACTTTACACGCATTTTATAGCACTAATCTTATTAATCTTTTGCCAAAAATATACTTTCTATGAATATATCTTTCAATCATGCAGTTTCACTAGCATAATAATTACACTATGTTTGGCAGGACAACATGAGTTAGCGGATCTTAGAGGGTGCCTAACCCTTCCTCTAGATTAATAAAGAACCCCTTACCCAGAATCTCACTAAGTTTAGCAGACCATAAAATGGAGTTAATGTTTTACTTTAAACTAGTTAAACATTTAGGTGTCCTAATTCACCCAAATTAATTAGGTGGCGACTCCGCGAACCCTTAGCATTCTAGCAACCCTTAGCATTTAAGCACCCCCCTTAGCACCCTTCAGCATTTAGCATCTTTTGCACTTTTAGCCTCTTTTTGCAATTTTAGCATCCTTTAGCATTTTTAAATACTTTAAACATTTCTTTAACTTTCTTTTAGCATTTTATTATTTTATTTTCTAACCTTTTAATTTGAGCAGCAGGAGTTTAGAAAATAAATGTCGCGGTCGAAAAAGGGCGCGACATGCCCCCTAGCCATCTACTCCACAAATCACTCCAAACATTGACCCATGTTTTAGGCCTCAAAACAAGCCAAGAACGTGCACCTTTCGGCCACCACAACCGTCCACTTTGAGGGTGACAAGTGTCGCCCTCTCGTTGGTCCAAAATATTTCATCTCTCGGAAAAATCCGCAAAAAATATAAATGACATAGCCGTAATTTTCCCTTCGCGAGTTTTGTAAAACGTTTCGTCGAAAAATGATTCTTTTCGGTAGTTGTGAACAAAATTTCGACCCTAGCCTATCTTAAGGCTTAAACTTTCGTACGTACGCCCTCACGTACATACTCTAGAAATACGGGGTATAACAATTCTGATGGTTCGTTTGCAAGGCATAAGACTCGTCTTGTAGGTGATGGTAAGACTCAGCAAGTTGGTGTGGATTGTGGTGTGACTTTTAGCCCAGTGGTCAAGTCGGCGACTATTCGTATTGTGCTCAGCTTGGCTCTTTCGAAATCACGGCCCATTCATCAGCTAGATGTGAAGAATGTTTTCCTACATGGTGATCTTCATGAGACAGTGTATATGCATCAGCCCTTGGGGTTTAAGGATACTAGATATCCTAATCATGTCTGTCTGAGGAAGTCCTTTATTGGCTTAAGCAGTCTCCACGGGCTTGATATAAGTGATTTGCTGATTATGTTTCGACTATGGGTTTCTCTCACAGCAGGTCTGATAATTCATTATTCATATATCGTCGAAGATTTTTCATGACTTATATACTATTATATGTTGATGATATTATCTTGACTGCATCTTCTGAGGCTTCGCGCAAGTCTATTATGACAATGCTCAGTTCTGGGTTTATCATGAAGGACTTGGGCCCATTGAGTTACTTTTTGGGGATTGCTGTAACTCGTCATGCAGGTGGATTGTTCTTATCACAGAGGAAGAATGCAACAGAGATCATTGAGAGGGTTGTGATGTCATCCTGTAAGTCCACTTCTACTCCAGTTGATACTAAACCCAAGTTGGGTGTTGCAGCTGGCTCTCCCTAGGAGGATCCGACCCGCTATCGTAGTCTTGCAGGCACCCTTAAGTATTTGACATTCACGCGACATGATATTACATATGTCGTACATCAGGTGTGTTTGTTTATACATGATCTTATAGTTGAACATATGAATGCGCTCAAACGCATTCTTAGGTACATTCAGGGAACACTTGAGTATGGTTTGCATTTGTATTCTTCGTCGACGTCTACACTAGTCTCCTATACAGATGTTGATTGGGGTGATAGTCCTGACACCAGACGGTCTACGTCTGGCTATTGCATGTTTTTAGGTAATAACTTGGTCTCATGGTCTGTCAAGCATCAATCCACGCTTTCACGTTCAAGTGCAGATGCCGAGTATAGAGGGGTAGCCAATGTAGTTTCTGAATCATGTTGGTTACGAAATCTATTGTTAGAGCTTCATTGTCCTATTGAAAAGGCTACCTTGGTTTATTGTGATAATATAAGTGTCACCTACCTTTCTGGGAATCCAGTTCAACACCAGCGTATTAAACACATAGAAATGGATATTCACTTTGTTCGAGAGAAGATATCTAAAAGACAAGTACGCGTTTGTCATGTCCCTTCTAGATATCAGATTGCAGACATCTTTACAAAGGGCCTTCCCTAAGTCCTTTTGAAGATTTTAAAGCGATCTCGTCTGGCACTTATGATTGTGGGTGTGTGTTAAGCGATGTCCAAAGCGATCGGTACCGACTGCCCGTGAACAGTGTTCCGGGTTTTGTGTATATTTGGTATATATTATAATTGGTCTTGTACCTTAATTACTATTGTAATATTATCATAATTGTATAGTTAGTCTCCTTATAAAATAGAGTTTTATATGTAAAGTAGGAATATGATTCTCATATTGTAACTTGTATATATATGTCTTTCATCAATAAAAATAATCAAGAGATTAATTCTTTCACTCATCACGTTATTTTGCCACCTTACTTCATGATAGAGAGAGGCTTTTCATACAATATGACGAACTTTTCTTTTTCGTGCTAGTGGAAAATGATAGTAAAAAGAAAGTGTTCACGTTTGGTATGCTGTATTAAGTTGAACTGTACTGAACAAAAAAATAATACATTGTTTGGTGGACGTTTTTGTAAGATTGGTACTATTTTTAGAAATAGTATCCATTCATTTTTAGACTCATCTAACAGGTGTGTTTCCCCTGGACTGTACTAAAAATAAAATAAAATAAAAAAATACAATCCATTATATATTAATAGTCTAATACCGTCTATTATATATTAATACAGTCCAGTCCAATGAAATTAGTACAGTCCAGTGCGACGTACCAAACGAGCTCCCAAGCCTAAAAAAAAGAAATAAATTTAAACAATCTGTTCATATGCAATTGTTTCTCATAGATCATAAGCAACAACATATCTAGTTATACTTTCGACAAATCTGAATTGTTTTATTCACATTCATCATTTCTAGTACGTTATATTTATGTGATAATCATGTAACGTAATTTTTTAACCTTTTGGTGCGTAAATGACATTGTTTTCATGATATTTGATTTTTTTTAATCTTATAATAAAATTTTACAATAATGTAATATGATCTGAGACAACTTATATTACTTGTTAGATCAAAGTATTCTACAACATCTATTATACTCCATCCCTTCTTTTTTTTTATTTGATTTTTTAGCTTCTTGCACAATTATTAAGAAAGCTACTACTTAATTAAAAATAACAATAACAACAATATATCAGTAATCTCACAAGAAATCTACTTAAAATATTAATTAAAAATATTACTATATTAACCTTTATCTCTTCTCAAATTTATTTATAAAAAATTCTTAAAAGATTGTTCATCGTTTATTAGATAACGGTAATTTTGATAGAAAAAATTAATATATTCTTGATTTCTTAAAATCACTTATTCTGATCCAAATTTTAAAAGCTAAAATGTTATTTAAAAGGAAATATAGGGAATTTTTACTCAGATATCATACGTTATATTTTATACTCAGTAAAAGAAACCGGAAATAACACTAGTCATTAATTAATGTATCTAAATTCCACTTATAGACATAAATTTAGGGTCTATTTGACCAAGTTTCTAGAAGGTGTTTCTGTTTCTCATAATTAGTTATGCAGAAATTGTTTCTGGAGAATCAGTTAGGGTGTTTGACCTATAATTATAGAAGTGTTTCTGAGAAACAGAAACAGTTTTCTGTTTGACCAACATTTATGCAAATTTATTAAAATATTCTTTTTAATAGATTTAAAACTATTTAAAATATTATTTTCCATCATATGTTTCTAAAAATTAGTATATCTTTACAATTTAATATTTTTTTTTAAAATTATTTAATTGCAACATTTAATCAAAAAATAATATTATATTGTACATAAGAAATGTAACAACAATATGATATTCAATGAATCAAATATGTCCAAACCTACCCCGCCCTACCCACACCTACCCCCACCGCATCCTCAAATTTCTATATCATATATTTTTTTTAATTTATAAAAAAATATGATTTTTTTTCTTCCCCCGCCCTACCCCAACCCATCCCATTGCCCTATCCCATCCTCAAATTCCTATTTCATATTTTTTGTTGCTTTTACAAAAAAAATTATTAAAAAATATGAATTTTTTTCTTACCCCTACCTCCACCCCACCCCATTGCCCTACACATCCTCAAATTTCTATTTCATATTTTTTGTTATTTTTATAAAAAAAAAAAGATGATTTTTTTCTTACCTCCGCCCTACCCCTACCCCACCCTACTCATATTCCCAAATTTCTATTTTATAGGGGGATATTATATGAGATTAAAAGGAATTTTTTGAAAAGAAAATGGAAAATGGTAAATGGATCCAAAAAACATTCAATGAATGAGCAAAAAGAGGTTCTCGAGAAGCACTTCTCCAGAATCACCAAATTAATGTTTCTGCTTCTCTTTCCATCTAGAAACATTTTTTGACTTATGGAAAAAATGTTTCTACTCCTAAAAATAAAAAAGGATGTTTGGCTAAAGAAATATTTCTGAGAATCAGAAACAGGCCAAACACCACCTTAATATAAATGAAAAAGGAGACATCAAAAGATAGTGGCCCAGTGACCATTAGTCAAATTTGTGGCCTTAGGGTCACAAGTTCGATTCTCGACGGATACGTTCTCCGGGGCATATGTCTCGTATTAAATTCTGGTAGCTTAACCGCGCGGGCATGTTGCAGTGTGGGTTTGATACTCCCTCAGACAATCCCTGTTGGGGGTCGGACCTTGTAGCATTGATCCGTTTGTGGCGATCAGAATGCGGGGCGCACATCCCGCGATTTACCTGACGGTGACGACTAAGAACGGATTTCATTCGCCTCCAAGAACATAGTATCAATACTTGTGCAGGTACTAGCGATATGAGGTACTAAGGCACCTGGATTATCAAAAAAAAAAAAAAACTATTAAATATGTTAAACCCACCCTGAAAACACGGCTTCACCAGTGATGCCCAAAAGACGGAGAATGCACCCGCCAGCCAATCTATGTTGTTAACAAAGACATAATCTTTTCTTGTTTAGTATTTGTGTCAACAAGAAAATCAAATCACATGGTTTAATCTATCCATAATGCTCGAATTATTTATCCAGGTTAGTTTCTTCGCCAATTGCTACCCCTTTTTGTTTTGTCCCCCTTTAAAATTAACCCCAAAAATTGATTTGTAGATGTGAATCTTCTCAGTTTATGTATAAAGGTTTTATCTTTACTTAAAATTGAATGTGGGTTTTTAATTTCTTCCCATTTTGATATGACTGGATTGGAATTTTGCTGGCAATTGATTTGAATGGTATAGATTTTTGTATTATCCTTTAATGAGATATTCCGCATTTTAATATTTTATATTTACCCTCATTACAGTTTTGCTATACAATTTTTTTGGGGCTTTCCTGGTTTGTGTGATTCTGGGGTTGTTGGATAACTAAAAATCAATTTTTATGCAATAACTAGATTGTGATAAGAGGTTATGGATGGTACAGATTAGGGTAGAAGGCTATAGTAGGTAGTTGAGCGTTGTCACGTATCTTTTCATATATGTAGTCGTAGTGTAGTATTACTCTGGTAATTTCTTGTCCTTTGAGTTCTGTTACTATTTTGGTGTTTCTTGTACTTCAATTAGCGTATGATTTTTGTGGCAGTTATGTTATTATTCCTTTTCTCTGATTTCTGTTATTATCAACTGTTGTTTCTCTACTTTTGTTGTTTCTTTTTCCATATTGCTTTGGTTTGCTTTTCTTTGAGCCAAGGTCTACCTCCCAAGGTAGGGGTAAGGTCTGCGTACACCCACCCTCCCCTGACCAAATTGTGGGATTACACTGAATATGTTGTTGTTGTTGTAAGTAGAATGTGATAAGTAAAATATAGTAACTGATTAAATCAGGTGAAATTAATCCAAAAACCAAACAGGTCCTTGGTGTATGATCCTAATGTATGCTGATGCAATTCTAAAGTGCTATTTCTTTAATATTTTAAGGGGTCTAAAATTTCTCTCTTTTCTTCATAGGATGAGCCAGTGAGGAAATCATCCCACAAAGATCATTGGTGTTAGTAAAATACATTTTTCAGGTGAATTATCTAAAGATGTCTTTTTTGTGATAATTGGAAAGGGCTTTTGTACCGTTATGATGTTTGTATCTATTAGTAAGTAGAGATTTTTGTTACAGTTCAGGGTTTAGGAGATTCTGTACTACTGGTCCATGCAGTTGGGAATGCACGGAAATGTTGCGGCAGTAGTATAATGTTCTATTGGAGTGTAGTCTTGGGGTTGTTCTAGGTTTGAAATGGAAAGTAAAGTAGTAGATGAAAATGACGAAGGCCCGGTTGTTCCCATGCGAGTTGATAGATTTGGTTTTGTGAAGCAGGAACATAGTCCTACTGAAGGTTTAGCAAGGAGCCGGTCGGCCTTTGAATATCAGAGGTAATGAACTCCTTTTTGATTCACTAGTTGTTGTAGACTTGTAGTTAAACTGGAGTTGTAATTTTTCTTGTCCTATTTCCACTTTTCCACTCTCACCCGATTTGCCATCCTATAGACTGAAACATAAAACATTTTTGCAATGTCACAAAATCTAAATGGTGCTTCTTCAGATGTTTAATTAACAAACTCCATATTAAGAAGTAACTAATTCTAATGCACCACGTCCGTTTGATGAACAAACTTTGTTGCTGCAGTATTTCTACTGGTGTTCACATGTTAGTTGGGGCAATGAACCTTTATAAAATAATATTTGTGTACGAGAAGTAAATCGTAGGGTTACACATATTATTTAACATATTTGTATCATGAATTATAGTACCGTTTAATGGCCCCGAATAGAATAGAATGGATATATAGATACAACTAAATCCAATTATTTTGGAATTGAGGTGTAGTTGATTGATTGTTGATTGTCTGATGCTCTTATTACATTTATACAAATATTTTGCAGAGATGAAAGAAGGATTAGGAAATGGAGAAAAATGATAGGTGTTGGAGGAAGTGATTGGAAGCAGTGTGTTCGAAGGAAACCACATGTTGTTAAAAGAAGAATACGGAAAGGAATTCCTGATTGTTTGAGAGGGCTTGTCTGGCAGCTAATTTCTGGAAGTCGGGACCTCTTATTGTTGAATCCTGGAGTTTATGAGGTAGGAGTTTTAAAAAAATAAAAAGATTGTCCAACTGCTAGTTTGGGCAGTAATGCACACACCATATGTGTTACCTAGGAGAAAAGTTTAAAGTCCTACTCTTTTTTGGCCAAGTTTTGTAGTTCTGGACTAGTTCTGCTTCTTGTCAACTGATTGCTCTGTCCTTGGCTTGTTTATTTTTTCTTTACCTGTGTAATGGAAATCACTGATCTGATTGACGTTTTATCTGCTGCAGCAACTAGTCATCTATGAGACATCAACTTCCGAATTGGATATTATTCGAGATATTTCTCGCACCTTTCCTTCACATGTTTTCTTTCAGCAGAGACATGGACCTGGTCAAAGGTCTCTTTACAACGTTTTGAAAGCATATTCTGTCTTTGACCGAGATGTTGGATACGTACAGGTATATATGATTAATTTATTGATTCACAGGTAATCTAGTGTCTGGTTATCTATTTGGGATGATACTGTTATGATTGCAGGGTATGGGATTTGTCGCAGGTCTGCTTCTTCTTTACATGAGTGAAGAAGATGCATTTTGGTTATTGGTTGCATTGTTGAAGGGAGCCATTCACACTCCTATGGAAGGAATGTACTTGGTAAGGCTCGACCTTCAAACTGCTTGATGCAAGCCCTGATAAATGTCGATGGTTTAAACATTTGAACTCAAAATGATTTGGATGTGAAATATCTGATCAGTTTGTAACGGAAAAAAGAGTAAATTAATGGTTGAAAAGTTAGCTTATAGAGAAGATGTCTCATCAGAGTTTAAATTTTGTATAATTAAATGGATTTGAATTCTTAGAGTGGTGAAAGTTGGATAGAGATTAAATTGTGTCGAACTTTTTGGAATGTCCCAAGCTAGGGTCTCCTTTTAAATGAATTCATTCTTACAGTTAATATGCTAGTAGTTTATGTAAGTCCCCGATACCAATATCTTTTAGGTAGATATCTACGGAATATGGAACAGAGTGGTAATCTCATCTGCATGGTCTGGAGCAATAGGATTACTCTAAGTAACTTCGAATAGTTTTATGGCAAGATTAGATTGTTTTATCCTCTTGTTTTGTTTGTGCTCTTCCTTCATATACTAATAAAGTGAGAGTTGGGCCTCATCACATATTGTGTGATCTGAGTCCAATATGATGATGTGTGGTGCTTTGTTATTTAAACACTTACTCCCTCCGTTCCAAATTTTTTGAAGGTTGACCAGTTTGGGAGTCAAACGGCTCTTTCTTTGACAACGATTTTCTCCAACTCTTTTCATATATTATGAATTATCAATTATCTTTTTATGTAGTTTTCAAATATGTAAATTTTATTATAAATACTCGAAGAATTTATGTTTAAAATTAAGTCAAAGAAAAAGTTGTTTGACCGTCAAACTGGTCAACCTTCAAACAAATATTGACGGAGGGAGTATATAGTTGGCACCTCCAGCATAATTGCCTTGAGGTTGCTTTTCAGCCTATCTTAAGTTGTCAAAGTTCTGATAAGCAAGTTACCAAAAAAAAAAGTTCTGATAAGCTGGTCTATTGCTTTTTTGCAGTAAATACTTGTGATAAACCAATCAGTTAAGAATCAATATATGAGAATCAAAATACCAAGTTGTTTGGTGTCAAGTTCTGTTTAATATTAGATGTTAATGAATTCCCTCATTTCTGATGATGATCCATTGGATTCTCTCCTATCATGATCTCTGGTAGCTATAATTCTCTTGAGACTTTCATCTGCTTCGACATATTCGGAAGTCTTTGTTTTGATTGTATACCATCTGTTATATGGCCTACTTTATATTAAAATGATAAATATTGTACTTGTGGACTAGGTAGGATTGCCTCTTGTCCAGCAATACCTCTTTCAGTTTGATCGTTTGGTGAAAGAGCACATGCCGAGGATGGGTGAACATTTTGCTCAGGAAATGATAAATCCCAGCATGTATGCTAGTCAGTGGTTCATAACAGTTTTCTCGTACTCTTTCCCATTTCACTTGGCTCTCAGAATTTGGGATGTCTTTCTTTTTGAGGTCAGTAATCTATCATCATTATCCATCTCTGATGCGGTGATGCCTGAATTTACTGTTGTGTTTACCGAGTTCACTGTACCAGGGTGTTAAAGTCGTCTTCAAAGTTGGCTTGGCTCTATTGAAATATTGCCACGATGACTTGGTGAGTCTTAAATACAGAAAATTTAATAAATGTTACTTTTTCTTGCTCCTACATGCTACAACAACTACAATACTCGCCCATTTGCAGGTCAAGTTGCCATTTGAGAAACTCATACATGCTTTGCGCAACTTCCCTGAGAATGCCATGAATCCAGATATACTGTTACCAATGGCTTTTTCAATCAAGGTTAGCTCCCCCACCCCACACCCCTCTTCTCTAGTCAACACTCTCCTCACCAAATAAGATGACAATGTCGTGAATTTCTAATTGTCAATGTATTAATGCTCGAACAGTTACCACAAGTGCCCTAGAATAACGCGACCTTTTAAAAGATGCATTTTGTGGCATATGAAGATATATAGTGAGTAGGTTCAATCTATATACCTGACATACTAGGAGACAACTGTCTAGTCAAATATGGACATAAAAGGTTCAATCTATATACCTGACATACTAGGAGACAACTGTCTAGTCAAATATGGACATAACTCGGACAAAACATGGTGGGTATGGTAAACCTAGATGTTTGATGCATTTTCTTTATTTACTTAAATATATTATTCTCCCCACGTGGTGGGATTTTACTGGGTATATTGTTGTTGTTGTACTTAAATATATTATTCTAATGTTTGCATCTAAAAATAAGAAGTTTCGTACAACATTTCCACTTTCAACCATGATGACCTCAAGAGGTTACTCAGCTCTAGTGGTCGAGTGGAAAAAATTGGACTTTGATGAGGCTGTTGTCAAACCTTCAACAGGTATCTGAAAAGATACCGCAAAACACCCAATGGTGTGGTCAATGAAGTGAAATGAAAACTATGAGGTCTTAAGTTCAAATCCCAATGGAGACAAAAACACTAGGTGATTTCTTTCCATCTGTCCAAGCCAGTTAGCTAATACCTCTATTGGTGGGAGGTAGCAGGTACCTCATGAAATTAGTTGAGGTGCGTGCAAGCTAACCTGGACACCACGGTTATCGAAAATAACAAAAGAGAGATGCCACTAACTTCTGGACGGGTTCATGCTTCAGTTCCATAGCTTGTATGACCAAAATTTTAATCCCATTAGTATGCTTAATTGCATGGTAATTCATGCTCGGTGTATAGTCTCCACATCTTTTTCGAAAATGTAAGCCACCACAATTGGGAAGTTCAAATGCTTTTTTGTTATTGTCAACTATACAGCTCTATGTTGGGTAGTGATAACTAGACGACGACAGCCTTAGACTTGTGAACATGGCAAGTAAAAAGTTTTGGCTCTAAGTGGGATCCAAAATTTTCCGCTGAGCCTATGCAAGGATTAAAGTGAAGGAATTGTTATAATCTAAAGAGTAGTTATATAATACTTGATGATATTTCTTTTACATGTTTGATTTCTCAGAGAGATCACTTAATCTAAGATAACAACAACAACATAGCTAGTATAATCCCACAAGTGGGGTCTGGGGAGGGTAGAGTGTACGTAGACCTTACCTCTACCTTGAGGGGTAGAGAGGCGGTTTCCTATAGACCCTCGACTCAAGATAAAACATCACTTAATCTAAGATATAAACACAAAATTGAAACAATCTAAAGAAGGAAACAAAAGGCTCTCGGCATGTGGCTGAATACTCATTTGATTGCTGTCCTCCTGTCACTCTGTGCAATCTTGTTAAGCTATTGCTCATTTGTGTTATTTTCATTTAATAGGTTTCTAAGCATTTGGAGGAACTGAAGCTGGAATATGACCAGCAGTGCGAGAAACCTCCTGCATCCCCAGTCAAACAGTAAGATGTACCAAATGCAAAATACTTCTGGAGAAACAGTCAGCCAGCTTGTGTATAAAACTTGGATCCCTTAATTCTCTGTTTACAAAGCTGTCTCAGCTGATGTACATAAACACATTCAGATAACCCGACCCATGCAGTTTTTAGTGCAAAACAGAAAACTCGTGATGACTGTTTGGTCTATTATTTGGAGAAGGCGCCTCAGTCTTTGCCATGAGGGTCAATTGTACATGTCCTACTAGGTTTCTTATGCTTAGAAATGTTTATATCCATCTCTATCTATCTATCTATCTATCTATCTTTGATAACGGTCTTGTTCGGACCAGTTTCAGCATGTCTAAACTATTCCACTAGGCACCTACTAACTCTGTGATTTGTTATGGATCAAATTGCCAAAATAATACTGTGTAAAAAAATAATTTCCAAAATACTATTGTTTAAAAAATAATTCTCATTTTACTATCATCTTGCCGCGAGGATATTGTGAAACAGATAGATCAAAGCAAATGCACCTTTTGCATTCCACAAATAGTTATTACCAACAAAAAAGCATCTGAAAAATTATTTCTTTTTGCATTGCCAGAACAGGGAGGTGCTAGATTTGGGGGGAATCAACCTTGAACCCTCAATAAGAGAAGAACAAAAAAAGGAAGGATACTTTTTTGTAAAGGGAGATAAATTGGTACAAATATGCCAAAAATAACATGAAATTGAAACAGCACATCCATAAGCAAAACTCATTTTCTGAAACCAACGATAAAGAATACTTTAACCTATATTGCTCGGACTCTTTAACGAGGCCGTGGATTTTGCATGAAATGATCCTTTAATTAGACAAACTAACAAAAGAGAACAAAATTGCAAGAAATTATGCAAAGAAAAAGTCAAAATTAGATATTTAGAACCTAACAATACCTTAGATTCAGCAGCGTTAACTTCATTACCACCTGCCATAGCTATTCCGCAAGAACTAATCTTTAGAGACACTTAAAAAGGGGACACTAAAATTAAAAAAGATAAGCTTTTGAGCACTCATAAAGCATAAAAAGGATGAGGGGTCGTATCATCCGCTGATAGTGGCCCAGTGGCCATTAGTCAAATTTGTGGCCTTAGGATCACAAGTTCGATTCTCGACGGATACGTTCTCCGGGGCATATGCCTCGTATTAAAGTCTGGTAGCTTAACCGCGTGGGCATGTTGCAGTGTGAGTTTGATTCCCTCCAGACAAGTCCTGTTAGGGGGTCAGACCTTGTAGCATTTATCTGTTGGTAGCGATCAAACACTGAATGCGGGGTGCACATCCCGCGATTTACCCGGCGATGGCGGCTGGGGCGGTTCCATCGCCTTCCGAGCCTAGTACAAGATTGCGGCAGGTACTAGCGATATGGGGGTACTAAGGCCACCCCGAGACCTGGATTATCAAAAAAACAAGGATGAGGGGTCGTATCTAGTGACTCCTTTTTAACTGTTGGTTCGTTTTGGGTTTCAAATTAACAGTTCTGAGAAAAGAAGAGAGTCCCAAGAAAAGCTAAGACCGGTGAAACATAGAGCTTAGTAAAGAGAAGAGAGAAACATTACCCGAGAAGTCCTGACCCGAGAAGAATAGTATTTCGTGACTGCACATGTGGCGTCACAATCCACGTGGCAATCCGCGTGTAAAATGAGAATTATTTTTGAAACAATAGTATTTTGGGAATCATTTTTTTAGACAGTATTATTTTTACAATTTGCTCTTTGTTATATCCATCGTTGGAAAATTGTCTTTGGTGGAGGTTGGGTCCGATCATCTTCAATGACTTAAACATCATGGTTCCATATGTTGGAGAACATGGTTCTCTACGCATGTGTAATCTACTAAGTGAGTAGATAACCGTAGGACCAAGAATCGTCAAATTCCATTGAGAAATGGAAGAGATATTGGTCCACGAAGTAAGGTGTTTGAGACATGGAAGAGTGGTGTGAGACAAATCTACCACATCGGTGGGAAAAGAAAGAATTGTTCATGTTATAAGTCTCTAAACTGAATAAGGGATTGGGACCCTAAGGGGTAACTCATGTGTTTGAAAGAGGGAGGTCCTAGGTGTGCTTAGGTTCGAGACTAGGCCCACACGCGCGCCACCACCACAATCCGCCCGGGTCGGGTCGTGGGCTGTGGGACATTATCTTTTTGGACCCCAAACTTTATTATAATTACAGTTTGGTCTCTGAAGTTTCTGGAAAGCGTCGGCACCAGGGTGCAGGGCCACGACGCCAACTCTCAGCAATTATGTTCAATGGGAAAACCAAGCCGTAAAAGTTTAGTGGAGCGCTTCGATGGAAGCAAGAACACTTCGGATAATGTTCCTACATAGAACATGAATCCAAGGTCGTTCCCGTGATAGACATCAAGTGCTACCTGCAAAGGGGTAAGAGGTTAAGTTTCCAAAACCTATAATAATCCTCAACAGTTGAGGTTAGGTTTGGGGAAACTTTTAATGGTTCCTAAGACTTGTAAAGTTGGGTATAGCAGAATATATTGTAGGAGACCACCTATTTTAAGTGTGAGGACTGGTCGGCTCAATTGAAGCACTTAAGAATTCAAGACGTGTCCATGGGCACAACGGACAAAACAAAAGGAGAAAACGAATAATGGAGAGTTGTTGTGTTGGTATCATTGTCTTGGCATATACTAAACACTGACGGTTCAAGAAATCACGTTCACCGCGCAGTAAATATGTCCGATGGTATTCTACTATGGAAGGTTCAAAACTCCGGCTACTCTCCAGATGCAATATTTATCCGCTGAAAGATTGCTGAAAGAAAGCACTATGTGTACACCAAAATCTCTTCCAAAAGGGGATTATTGGAAATTTGCCTTTGGTGGAGGTTGGGTCCGACCATCTTCAATGACTTAAACATCATGGTTTCATATGTTGGAGAACCGATTCTCTACGCATGTGTAATCTACTAAGTGAGTAGATGACCGTAGGGCCAAGAATCGTCAAATTCCATTGAGAAATGAAAGAGATATTGGTCCACGAAGTAAAGTGTTTGAGACATGAAAGAGTGGTGTGAGACAAATCTACCACATCGGTGGAAAAAAGAAGAATTGTTCATGTTATAAGTCTCTAAACTGAATAAGGGATTGAGACCCCAAGGAGTAACACATGTGTTTGAAGGAGGGAGGTCCTAGGTGTGTTTGGGTTCGAGACTAGGCCCACACGCGCGCCACCACCCGTCCGGATCGGGTCGGGTTGTGGGCTGTTGGATTCTGACATTATCTTTTTGGACCCAGACTTTATTATAATTACAGTTTGGTCCCTGAAGTTTCTGGAAAGCGTCGGCGCCAAGCTGCAGGGCCACGATGCCAACTCTCAGGTGTTTCGGCGTCGCGGTGCCACCCTGCAGGGCCACGGCGCCAAGGACGTTTCAGAGGTTTAATGTCACATTAAGTTGTTGGAACGTTGGTCACTTATTCTTGAACGTTTTGGCTCTTCATTGAGCCTCATAAACAACCCTCTTAATATTCATTAACACCCAATTAACACCTTCCTCATTCTTAAACTATATAACAATACCTTATTTCAAATTTGAGAAGACATTACACAATACATGAAATGTGACACAAAAACAGTGAGGAAAACCACTGCTAAGAACAAGTTCTTCTTTTCCAATCTTAAGAAATCATTTCGTGTTTGTTTTTCTTCGCCGATCCAGGTGTTTGCTTTGCACAAGTGATAGTTTGTTATTTTATCTTGGAAGACAAGTTGCAACTCATCCGTACAAAGCATGTATACGGCAATATTGTCTTAAGAAAAGATGGAATATCCATCGACTCAGCAACCCAGATTTAGTATCTATTGGTTTCAGGTTAATTGGATTCAAGGAGCTTGCTGAACTAAGGACGCAGATTCAAGGTGGAAGATTCAAGACGAATTCAAGAACAAAGATCAAGACCACCAACTATAATTGTTGCCTCAACTCTTGTTGACATCAAGTCTATTGTAACACATAATTGATTATTCTTTCCTAACACTTGTAATAGTAAATTATTATTTTCTGTACATCAAAAGGAATTTAGACTCACATGTTAGACAGCTAATTAATGGTGTAGCTGCTGTCCTGTCGGGAAGTCGAGGAAAGATGCTAACAAATAGGATAATTCCAGGGACTTAGCAGCCTTATCTTGTGACGTGAAATTTGGTTCTTGTCTCAGTCTATAAGCTGAGTCAGCCTCATTACATTTAGGATTTAGCTAACAAACACGAGTTGTTGACACTTTAATATGTTAGCCGGATTTGCCAGAAGAAAACAAGTGCCAACTTTTGCTTCTTAATGTTTGTTTTATTTATTTGCATAGACATCTCTAAGATTTGATTTATAGCTTATTTTATTAGTTAGAATTTCTTTTTCAATTGGTGGGGCCGTTTGGTAACTGGGATTAGGAAATACCCAATTGTGATATTAGAGAATCGCCTAAAATAAGTAACTTACTTTGATTTCATCTTTCTATTTTTTATTTACTTTGAAAATATTGACAAAATTGTAAAATTTATTTATACACTGTACATTTAAAATTTAATGAATGAACCAAACATTTGTCAGAAAAAACATAATTCAGTGATCATTGTATTTCTATTCCTGCATTATAATTTGTACATAGCTTTATTCGCCATTCCAAAAACCACTGAAGCTTTGATTATTGCATCAAGAAATTTTTTGGGCGGACATACAATAAAGTTGCAACAGATTGTATTACAACCGAAGTTTAATGGTTTTGGATTTCTGAACTAAACAAAATCCAAATCCATATATCAAAAGTCAAGAATGTGCGGACTTGTCAGTTCTTGCTAGTAGCTACAACATATTGAGAAATCAATAACTTGCATTACTAGGGACCAGCAATCACTAAAATAATATTGAATACACAAAGCAAGAAATTCTTCTGTACACCTTATTGTTTTCAGTTTAGTTACAAGGCCATCAAGTCCAGAAAACAATTAACTCACTATCTACTTTCATACAAGGAAAGAACCAACAAAATATAAGAAAGAATAGAACCCAACAACGGGGAAGAAAAAAAAGAAGTGGTCAATCTCTGATCAACAATGTACCACCAGAAGCAGTTCATTTTCCCACTCACTTGATCCGGTAGACTTCATAGCATGCTTCTCATAAATGACCACAAAGCTGTGTCTAAGACTGTTATACTTTATGGTTCCTTCTACTTTCTGACCTTGGATCTGGGTTGTCACTCTTGTCAGTGACGTAGTTTTGAGAATCACTCTCCCCGTTGTCTGCTTGAGATCTGTGTTGCCTTCGATCCTGCAGTGAGGAAAATGAAAATGAGTCCTAAGTTTCTTATTTCATGAATGTGAATGATTTAACTAAATTTTTGCTCTTTCAGTTCTATGAGCATCAAGTTGATCTAGTAAAGATGATTCCAGATTGATACATGCATCAACATCAGAGAAGATTATCCGTCTTCGTTGCTACCCTCATTTCAAAAATCATTCAATAAGGGTCGAGCAATTGACAGACAATACTTATTGATGAAGCTACAACAACAACATACCCAGTGAAATCCCACAACATGGGGTCTGGGGAGGGTAGAGTGTACGCAGACCTTACCTCTATCTTGGTATATTTGTCTAGGGAAGAACGGCCAAATACACTAGCCATATTCATAAATTCTAGGACATGAATGTGATTATCCAACAACTTCTACAAGCAATGCAGATTGAATAAGAAGAAACTCCTAGTAAGCTCTGCAAATTAACACATCTGTTCAAACAAAGACAAAGAATTTACTGTATCTAACAGGGATCATCACAGTTTAACAAAAAAAACTTGAGGGCCCAGTACACAATAAATTTTAAGCTTGACATGGCAAAAGAACAAAAGAGAGAACACAAAGAGATACCGACCTCTCTTGGTGTGGGATATTCCTCTGATTCAAGCATTCGAACAACTATGCTCATCTTTGGTCTCTTGTCAGAATCTGGATCAACACATCTCAGAGCAGTCAGAAGGGCTCTTTTGAGAGCTCTTGTTGGTGGCCTTGTTTCAATATTTGGATCTACTACTTCCTCAGACCGCCTGCTTCCAACCATCATTTTCAACCAATCAACAAGATTCACCTGCAACCAGAAAAGTCTAATTCTTTAAGAGTGTTCGTAGTGCAAAAATCGAGCAAAGTGAGGACCTACTCGCAACTTGACCATTTCTTTAGGACAAATGAAGTCTTGTGTCATTCTTTAGGATTCAAATCTGCGTCCCTAGTCAGTATCCAAACCTAATACTAGTGGAAATGGGGACAAAAACAAAAACTTGTTTGAAAAACTAGTGCATTATGAAGCAAATTAACCAGAGAAGTAGGATGTTGGTATAAAGAAAGTGGTAGGAGAGATTGAAGAGGAAATCAGCACAACTTTACACAGGCCAAAATGGAATAGATTTGCTTGAGGAATCCTCCACCAAAACTCAATGAGAATTCTTACCAAGGTTGAGAAGATTCAGACATGATCTATTAATATATCATGTCTTTATATAAACTTTGTAGCCAATTGGTGGTCAAATACCATAAAATTCAAATATTGATCAGCTTCCATTCCCCTTTCCATGGGACTTGATGGCATAAAGTATAAGACTACTGTTTTACCAATTAATGGACAGAAGGAAGATATACCCACTACACAAAGCACCAGACTAGGACCACCAGATAGCAAAGTTTTTTTCCTAAGCTCTTTTTTGATAGGTCTAATAGCTAAGTTACTGTGAATGTTGTCTTGATATGTACAAAATATATTTCATTATGACATGGTGAAAAGAGACAAAAAACTACCAAGCATTGTCTTGTAAAGTAAGAAGAAATAGCAGCATGTTACCAATACTAGTTTTTTTGTTCAGGTAATGTAATGAATAGTGAACAAGGAAGGTTAAAACATGGGATATTCTCATAAACAATTATTCAGGCTAAAGTCATGAGCATGGTTTGCAAAGATCAATCCGCTGGAATCAGGTGACCTGAGACATCCTTCTCAAAGATTCTTAGCATGTAGAACATTAGTTATGGTACATGATCTATAAAGACAAGTCATCTGGAAAAATTCAAGGGAAACTGAATCAAAATGCAAATGAGCGAAAAATCAGAAACCAGCAAGGGAAGTATTAATAAAGATGTATTCTGCCAAAGATCTGGGCACAATCAGTTCTACAGCTTCTTCAATAATGAGGATGCAGATAAGATATTTAAGTCAATGTGCTAATGAATTCTTAAAGATAAGACAAGAAAGATAACAGACCTCTTGGGCAGGACGGCCATAGTCCACAGGATCTCTTCCTGTGATTGATTCTAACAACAACACCCCAAAGCTATAAACATCACTCTTTTCATTCAAGAGACCAGTATTTGCATATTCAGGAGCCACATACCTGTCAAATATTTGAAGGGCGTGAAATGTTATAATACTGCTGAAATAGCCACTTCCATTTCAATTTTATATACAGAAAGAGTAACAAATAAACACCAGAAGTTGGAGACTGTAAATCCCAGAAAACCAGAACATGAAGATTACTCAAAGCTGGAATGGAATCAAAAGGAGCAGAAAGAGAAACTAACCCAAAGGTACCCATGACTCGAGTTGCGATGTGACTTTTCCCAGCACCAAGCAGTTTGGCCAGACCAAAATCAGAGACCTTAGCATTGAAGTCGTCATCAATCAATATATTACTTGATTTTATGTCTCGATGAACAACTTTGGGCTCAATATTCTCATGCAAATAGGCAAGACTGCAAGAAATGATAGAACATCTAGAGATCTGTATTATTCCAAAATAGAGATTTAGCTGAATGAACTTACGCTTCAGCTGTTCCAAGAAGAACCTTCATCCTAGCCTCCCAAGTGAGATACCCGTGGTGTCGCATGGCTCCATGAAGCCACGTTTCCAAATTGCCATTGTTGACATACTCGTAAACCAGCATCCTGAGATCATGAATTAGAACAGAGATTTTCAAATGCTAAACAAGAAAGAACATAATACTCATTTTATTACTTCACATGCGCATGAAAGTAAATGAACAATACAGAGCTTCATTTTTGTATCAAAAAAGGAATTGGACTATCAGGGAATTCCAGATGGGGAAATACCTGTGAGTTCCTTCAATGCAGTATCCTAGAAGGCGAACCAAATTTTTGTGACGCACGTGGCCAATGGCTTCAACCTCCACTTGGAACTCTTTCTCTGCTTGACCACTGGGACAAAGATCTTAAATTCAAACTCGACTAAAACAAAAGGACCAGTAAGGAAAGCATATAATTTGATATTATCAACTCACAGATTGTTGAGGAGCTTCTTAATAGCTACAGGAGTTCCATTGATCAAATTTCCCCGGTAGACAATGCCATATCCACCCTCACCAAGAATATTCTCCTTTGAGAACCGGCCTGTTGCAAGCTCAAGATCTCTCAATGTAAACCAGTGACCCCAGCCCAAGTGAGAAAACTCGGGTAATCCGGTTAGCGGAGAAGGAGCATTTATTGGATGTGAATTATAAGCTTTATACATTGCATTTTTGCATGAACTCCCGTCTTCTCCTGATTGTGACCCACAACAGTCCTTGTCAACATGATGGAAGGAACCTGATTGACTGCTGTTATCTCCGTTCTTTTTCACCATTCCAAGATGAACCAGAACCTTGTCTGATTCTTTATCGCTGGTTTTGTCATGAATAGTGAGAAGAATTCCGTCCCGTGGAGAAAATTCATTTGTTGATACTTGCTCAACCCGAACTTCTTTAATTTCCTTAAAAACTGTAGGTATTTGGCTAAGAGGGAGAATTTCTGTACCTCTTCTTGACTTCCTCCGAAAAGTGAGATAAAATGATAACAATAAGAGGATGACCACTATGAAAATCCCAACAAAGATTCCTATCAATTGCCAGACCTTGAGACCAAAAACAGCAGTTTTTTGGGATAATTCATCCTTTAAACTAGAAGCCATCTTCTAGAATGTCAACAGACCTATAAAAATAGCATAAATTGAATGATAAACAGCAACTTTACACAAAAAACACACATCTAACAAATTTTAGTTCAATTAAACTCAATATGTAACTGAAGTTCTAATTGCAACTCCAAGTCAAACAGAATATATGAGCATTTCCACATTTTTTTCCTTTTACTCCAATGAGTAGAGATCAAAACACAGAAAGCAAACAGCAAATTCATAAACTAGCCCAGTCAACCAAGAGATCATATACCAAGATCCACTAATAGGGAATGTAAAGCAACATAAACAAAAGCCCTCATGAAACACCAGATGACAATGTAACAAAATAAACAAGAAATGCAAACCAATGGAAACATAAAGAAATAAAGTTGATGACTTTAAGAAAGTTCACATTTTTGCAATTCCCATACCTTTTTGAGATATACCCAAAACCAACTCTTCAATGCCCAGACCTCAAGAACTCCACCATCATTCTCTTCCTCAAAAGATGAACCAGTACCAATCCCCACAGATCTTGACCAAGAAAACCCAAAAAAGACAATGTCAAAAATGACCAAATTCCAAGAACACACACAAATAAACCCTCAAGTTAAATAGCAAAACTAATAAAACAATCTTGCAACTGAGTCTTCACAGCATTGAGAGATTGAAGTCTAAATCTAAGCTGAGATGGTGCTTTCTTAGACCACCACCTGCCCCCTTCACAGTAAACCAAATGATAACAACAAAAGGGCTAAATTTGCAAAGAGAGTAAAGATACATAGAATGGTAGTAATGTTTATGATTTTCTTTTTAGAATAGGAATATGACAGAGAAGGAAAGGAAGAATGGAGTTATCGGAGGTAGGTGATGAAGAAAATGCCTTACAAACAGTAAAAGGGAAGTCATGGAAGAGGTGCAAGGCAACCTCTTAGTTGGCACCCCAATCCCCTTCTTTAATTCTTATGAAGATGACTGATTATCTGAAACAAAAAAAAAAAAAAACTTTACTGCCATTAACATAGTAAGTACTATTATTAGAAAAATCAACTTCTCAAGAAAAAAAATATATAAAACAAGACAAATGTTATTGTGATAGAAAAAAAAATACTAATAATTGTTGGTCAAAATAAAAGGAAAATGAGTGTATTTGTTTGAATCTGTAAAATTCTGATACCATAAATTTGGCTGATATTATTACTACCAATCTTGGAAGAAGATAACTAACAAAGCTGATGTAATAGTGTGTACACATCAGTTGGAACTAAAAGTAGGGTAACTTTCTACAGTCTTTCTTTTTTAACTTACTTCCTGGGAGAAATGATTAGAAAGAACCAAGAAAACACAGTGGCAGAAAAAGTTACTGTAGGAAACATATGACAGGCTTTGTTTGGCATTGTCAGTAAACTCACTTGACTTGGGATTTGGGTGGATGACATCCTGGACTCTTGTGAACCAAGTCAAGAGCTATGTTAATTTTCTTGCTTTTTAAGGTTGTTTCATTTCTTATTTTATTTTTATTTGTAATTTTTTAATCTCTTTCTTCTTCGCATCAACTTGATTTTCTTGAGGAGAATATTTCAACTTTCATTACAAAAGGAAGTATCATGAAAAACATAGGTAAATTTCTCTTACGCAATTTTATTATCTCAGTTGTGAATGAATGTTTGGTTAAGCCACCTCGAGCCGCATGTAGCGACATTTAATCACTCAATTATAGGGGTTGAAAAATTAATTGAGTACAATATTTTATTAAGTTCTTATAATCTTCAATTTATTTTGACTTGTTATAATGGATTATTTACAACATTTTCTAGGAAATCTAGATGCTACTACTTTGGATTAGTGATTGAAATATCATTGGATAGTAACTTGAACCAATCCAACTTTCATTGTAAATTATGAGCGTTTCTGTAAGAAATTTAAAAGCACTATGTGAACTGAAAATGTTAGTACGCATGCATATTTAAATATATAATGTATTCTTTCATTTTTGAGTAATTACCTTTGAAGGGCTCAGTAGTTAATTTCCTATTGTTTTGATGATATTACTATTTGAAAATTGAACTAAAAAGATCAAACTTAAGTTAAAAGTTGTGAGAATATTATTGAATTTTTTAAGTTAAATATTTGCACATCTTGATTATTACTACTGTAACGTTTAATTATATATCGTAAGAATGGATTTTGAGACTAACTTAATCCCAAATATTAGCTTGTAAGGTAAAGATTGTTCAAGTCGAATTTATATTTCTATTTCATTACCGATGTGGACTCTTAACATATAAATTATCAAAATACTACTATTTAAAAAAATAATTTTCAAAATACTCTTCTTTCAAAATTAATTCTCATTTTACTATTAGATTGCCATGTAGATTGACAGGTGAATTTATCCACCTGTGCACACCGAAACATCAATTTTCACCCATTTTTTATACTAATTATTCAAATTAAATCCCGAAAAAATGTCTTCTGAAGACTCAAAGGCAGTGAAAAAAGAGGAAAGTGATGACGGAGAAAGCATTGGTTCTCTTTTAAACAACAAAAAGAAACCTAACAACAGTGCCGCTTCAAAATATCAAAATGTCAAGATGAAAAAAGAAGATGATTTTGAAGAACCCATTTCAGCCACACTCTCTCCTTTGAGACCCACCTTATCCCTTCCATACACACACACACACCCCAATCCGTCGCCGACCACCCGTAATGCCGGCGAACCCCACGAACCGAACACCACTGTCCCCCAACCCCGTCACCGCTGTCCACCACCATAACTCCGGCGAAGTCACGCCGCCGGAGTTCAAACCACACTCGTCGACCACCACTGTTCCAAGCCCCACCGCCATCGACACTGCCATCACCATGGCGGCGGCGTTCCGGTGTACCCCGCCGTGGAAGTAACGCCGCCGTTCACATTTTCGCTGTTGACACTGGCCGGATGTCGAAATCCGGCGACATTACTGTTGTTCCCTTTTATCTTGCGATTATATTATTGTGTGATTGTTGGACTGATGTAACCTTATTTTAACGCGCTCCGGCAACGTCGTAATTTTCTCAGATATGGCTTTGCCTTTCCGGTGTTCTGGTCGTTCTTCCGTCGACCATTGTTGACTGTTGACTAGTTTTTGGTTCAGAAATATTCTAGCTTGTGCGTGTGTTTGGTTCTTTATTACTGTTGGTATCATTGTCGTTGAGTTTTTTTTTTGGGACTGACATTTTATGAGTTTGACGGTGATTTTGCTTTGATAGCTGTTCCATTTTGTCACTGAAAATTAATTTTGAAAAATAAGATTTTGAGAATTAATTTTAATAGTAAATTCACGTGACAATATAATAGTAAAATAAAAATTAGTTTTGGAAAAAAAGTATTTTGGAAATTACGTTTTTAAATAGTAGTATTTTGACAATTTCCACTATATATTTAAGAAATTCGACATTAATTGGTTCATGATTGGTATACTGAACTTTTAAACTGTTGAAGAGAGCATTTACTCACATTCTCAAACATCATTACGAGTAATAAAAGTAATTTATTATACATATAATTGCAAAAACTTGTGACCTAATCTAGATCTCCAGTTTTGTCTTGCTATGTCAGAATAGGCTTAGCTGCATCTAGGGGTGCACAAAAGGTCAAGACCGGACCGGACCGAAGACCGAACAGTAAAAATGTCCGGATCGAAGACCGGACCGAATTTTTCGGTCCGGTCCGGTCATTTGGACCGAATGGACCGATAGGACCGAATGAAGCAACTCACATTGACAATTTGACATAGTCACATAACATTTCACATATGCGTGGCAAGCGCACAAGTCTTGTAACATCGTAAATTCAAAATCCAAATTACAACATTGTATTAACATATCTAGGTACAAGGACCAAATTGCAATCGCTGCCGCTCATCGCTTACCGGTGCTCGCTGCCGCTGTGCTCGCCGCTTCCGCCGCTGGCTGGCCGGGCTTGGCCGGGTCATTGGCCGCCTTCTTTGCTAATGCTAGCCGCTCTTCGCTGGCCGGGCTGGCCGCCGGCCGCTAGCCGCTAGTCGCCGCTTCTTCAGCGCTTGTCGCCTTCTTCACTCACTCGCCTCACCTGCTCGCCGATCCGGTGTCCACATTAGATTAGGCACAGGCAATTAGGCATAGT
This sequence comes from Przewalskia tangutica, assembly GCA_029844215.1. Taxonomy (NCBI): domain Eukaryota; kingdom Viridiplantae; phylum Streptophyta; class Magnoliopsida; order Solanales; family Solanaceae; genus Przewalskia; species Przewalskia tangutica. Next base: position 12,795,245 of record CM056731.1, on the reverse strand, counting down.
CCACAATTTATTGTTGAAAATTTCTAATTCTAATGCCTCTTATTCCACTTCCGAGACAATGACAAACATGCCAAAACTAAAAACAAGTAAACAACGATGAGTCACTAGTCAGTAGGGAAGAGAATGACATACATTATACATATACAAACACTCAAACCATCAAACATAGATGGTAGATTCATCAATTCCACACTTTTGAAAATCTGTATGAAAGAAAATAATAAAGTTAGTAATAAGAATTGTAACTCTTCTTATGCTTGCAAGTTGCAATGAGATATCATCATATTCATATCAATATATCATACCATTCTCCAAATCTTGCAAGTCTTCTAATGATTCTTCCACATTAATTAGTTTGGATTTCTTCTTCAAAGTTGAACGAAGCCAATCTTGACCGCAAATGAGTCCTTGCACCATCTTTAACATAAAATAAAAGTTAAGAAACAGAACTTACCAATTAATATAATAAAAATTAAATTTGGTTTACAAAAAATACAAAAGAAAATGTATTACCTTAGGTGTCAAAGAACTCCTGAATTGATCAGTGTTAGATCTCGGTACTAAATGCGACCTCGAAGCAGCGTAGATCTGGAATGGCTAATATATCACGAGCCATGCGTGAAACAACGGGAAATCTTAGTGAATTGAGCTTCCACCAAGTTAATATTTCAATATCTTCTTCATCCGCCTCTTCATTCAAATATCGATCAAGCTCTGGCCTCGTACTATATTTACCCTTTGCTTCTAACGATGATTTGAGCTTCCTAACTTTAGCCTTGAGATCTAATCTCATGTCACTTGATTCGAATACATCACTTGTCCCACTCAAACAATAGGAAATACATAGCCTTATATTCATCGAACAAATCATTTAGGACTTGTTGAACATTCTCAAGCAAACTATCACCCTTCACTTCCCATACATCTCATGTAGAGTCAATTGTAAACCAACCTTTTTCATCGAAGGATCAAGAATGGCAGTCACATAAATCAACATGTTAAACTTTTCTAAACTACCCCAATACTTATCAAACTTTTCTTTCATCTTACCACCATCAGACGCATGATTACATCACAAGTACTTTCTAGATCTTTTAATGTTCCAAGAAGCGTACGATATCAAACAATGCACTATTGCACGTGACACTCGAAAAGCGAAACACTATTAGTTAAAATATAAAACTTTTCTAGAAAGATAACAAGCCTCTTGGCCAACAACCAATCATTCTCATTAGGAGGTCCTACATCATTAGGCTCTTTAAGATCGTTTTCTTTATGAAGTTCAAACATACTAAAAACTCGCTCAAATTTTATAGCTGCCATCAACATAGTATAAGTTGAGTTCCAACGAGTGGGCACATCAAGTGACAACAAAGATTTGCTCTCTATTTTCAAGACTGTTGCAATTTCTTTAAATTTAAGAAGCCTAGCAGGAGAATTCCTCACAAATTTCACAATAGCTCGAATTCTTTCAATTGCTTTAAGAGAATCTTTTATTTTCAAACCATCCCAAACAATAAGATTAACAATATGAGCGACACATCTCATATGCAAATACTTTCCTTACTTATCAGACTACCATTGCTTTGAACTATTCTCGTAGTGACTACAAGCAACATCATTTGAAGAGGCATTATCAACGATCCACGGTAAAAGTTTCATATGTAAATCCCAACTCTCTAAACAACAATCTATAGCTTTTGCAATTGACTCACCCTTATTACTTATAATTGGACAAAAGTTTAGAATTCGTTTTTGCAAATTCCAATCATTGTCTATAAAATGAGCGGTAAGGCACATATAGTTGATTCTTTGATTAGATGTCCATGAATCAGTTGTCACACAGACTTCGTTGGCATGACAATTTGAGAAATTCTTTCAACTTTTCTTTTCCTTCAAATAAAGTTGAAAGCAATCACGCCACGATCATACGGGAGAGTACTATAAACTCGGCAAGCAAGCGGATATGAAATGCTTAAACCGGGTTTTTCAACACAAAAGGAAGTTCGTCAACTATCATCATATAGCACAACGCTTCCTAACTTCATTTACATTTAAAACCCAATTTCTCAACTTTCCTTCTCCTTTTTATCCGCAATGACCTCCAAAGTCAATTTACTTTGATTTTGTTTAATCACATTCTCGGGTTTAGTAGGCGTTGAGTTGCATGATTTTTCACATTTTTGTTACCATTAATAAGCGAGTCACACGCAAAGTTTTATGGCAATACTTACATTCATTTCGACGCTTGCCTCGCCATTAGTCAAATAAAGCTTGTATTCCTTCCAATATTCAAATTTGTTTGTTGCGAAGTAATATATTATCGTTCCTCCGTTGGCATAATACTTATGCGAGTTGTCTCTGTGTGGAGTGTATTTGTTGGTGTTTGAGAAGGCAATACAAACTCGTGGTCGTGGTCGGGGGCGGGGACACCTGCTTGAGTCCGTACAATGATCGAGTGAGTCGGCCAGACGAGTCATTTCATCGTCTCTTTTCCTTTTGGATTGGATATGAGATTCAGAGGTACTAGAAATCATCTACATGTGAATACAAACATTTAATATCATTTAACAATACAAATGAATACAAACGTTGGTTGCACAACTTTAAATGACAAACTAATGAACTATACCTTGTCGAATCTGTCGATAGATTGAGCGACTGAGGCGACTGAGGCGGCTCGAGAGAGTGAGACACTGAGAGAGGCGACTGAGTCTGGAGTCTCGAGTCTTAGTGGACTGGAGTCCGAACTGAGAGAACCGAGAAGCGGCGGTAGCACCGGCGTTGAGAGACTGGGATTGAGATTGAGAGGCGACGACACGTCGACGCGACGTAACCGACGTTGACGGACGACTGGACTACTGGAGGCGACGACGCGGGTGAGGTGATGACTGATGAGTAGCCTGAGTCGACTGTCGAGTGTCGACTGTGTCGAGTGAGTGGAGTGCTACTGTGCTACTACTGTGAGTCTGCGATTGGGATTGGAATTTGGAATGGGATTTAGGGATTTAGGGATTTAGAATTAGGGAGAGAGAGGGTCGGGGGGATTGGGATTTGGGAAGGGAACTGGGAAGACGAGAAGTCGGGGGAGGGGGGGTTAATTATTATAAATTTATAATTTATAAGTATTAGTATAAATGTATAAATGTATTCGTAATCGTAGGGGGAGGGGCAGATGGGCGATGGGGGTCTGGGTTATATTAGTATATATATAATATATTCTAAAATAAAATTAAAAATCGGTCCGACCGATCGACCACTGATCGACCGACGGACCAAAACCGAAAAGAATTTTCTGGCAGAAGACCGGACCGATAATCTCGGTCTTGGTCCCGATCCAAAGGTTCGGTCCGGTCGGCCCAAAGAGGTTCGGTGCCACCCGATTTTTCATCCGCATTGCTAAAAAAGGTGACTCAACAAGTTAATTAATGCCACTAATCCAAAATCAGCCTAAAGTTAATAAAGTGGAAATGTTCCTCTCTTTTTTTTATTTTATATCCAGGTTCCGACTTGTATCATACTAGTCCTGGACCGGTCCCCTCAACACTATTACCAGTAAATCGCTAGATATACTCCAATAACCAGGGTTTGAGAACAGACAACTGATAATACCTACAAGGATCAACCCAGAAAATAGCAAAATGATATCACTGAAATCGATCCCCGCTGCAATGTCCAGAGCGTCTTAAGCCCCCTCCTTTGCTATTGGATTGTGCTCCGGAACTCTTTTTATTCATTTTTACTATTATTAGACGTGGGGACCTCGATGAGTAAGGACGGAATATGAATTAGAGAAGAGGTTAAGTTCAGTTCATGCACACAGTTAAGTCATAGATTCTTAAGGTTCAGCTTTATTTGTAGATCATATATGAATAATGGTGTAAGTTGTCTTTTACAAAGGAAACCCAAGAAATATGAATACCAAAATAATCTTGTTGTATGAAATTGGAAACTAATAAGAAAATTTGATATTCCATGTTACTAAGAGTAGTCAGTAGAGCGCGGGACCGTAAGGTCACGAGTTTCATCCCCTACATAATTTTTTTTAATTGATGCATCACACTTGCATCAAGTGTGGTTAATTGGTGGCGTGGTTTGCGGTATTAAATCGATCAGGAGTTTATCTTGTCTTGTGATAATAATTGCGGGTTCCTTCGTCAACAAAAAAGAATATCACGAGTACCACAATAACAACTCTGTTTGAATAATGCCTAATAAAACTATGTGCTATTTAATTTGAGGACATGTATAGAAAATTGATTAGTATTAACTAGTGTCCCACTTATTGGATATTGATTTTCATGGTCCAGTTCTTATTAATTAAAGGCATGTCACAAGAATTTCTATCATGAATTTTGTAACACACACACTATATACGCCAATCAATTGACTTAAAAAATTATTTGTCTTCTTAGACAAAATGAAGCTTGATCGTTTTGGAAAGATTCACAACGTGTGTGGGTGAGGGGTGTGAGGGGATGAATGAGAATTTCATCAAAGGTTTTGATTTTGAGCTTTGTGAAAGGAGAACCATATATTAGAAGAGCGTACGTGGCATTAATTTGGATTAGTTGAACCAGTAAATTTCAGATATTATATAATTATATATTTTTTAAAAGAAATTATAATTTATAGATTACGAGCGAAAAAATAGTTACTGCATCCTACCGCAAGAAGAGTGTAGCATGTGAAGCATTAAAAGTAGGGGCAAATTTAAGTGTAAAAATTGAGTTAGGTAAACCCATGGTCATCTGATTAAGTTCGATATATTATGTGTATAACTTTTTAAAATATGTCTAATACTATCTAAAAGAACTCATGGTAAAAAAAGATTGGGTGGCGCATAGGTTAAGGTGTTGGGTTTAGCAACAAAAAGGTGTTAACTAATAACCTGTTCCAATAAAGAACAAATCCTTAATTGGTTCGTTATAGATAAGTCCCTTATGTCTCAAATTTAAAAATTAGATGGTTATTTTTTATACTTTGGTAAAGAACAAAGGTTATTTTTATTGCCTTTTTCAAAGACTTGTATACTTATACGCGTTTTAAGTAGATGACTTTTCAACATCATTTTTTTTCTTCATTAAACATATTTGTAGTTATTTTTTCCTCCATATGTAGGATTCTTGATTGATAACCATATTACATGGAAATGCCTATACGGCACATGCTGATTATACACCAACAACTTATATTACTTTTTGTCATTTTGAAACAAGCCATGTTAATATAAGTATCCAATTTTCGGTATTTGTTATGCAACTTACATTTTACTTTCGGAACTCAATAGTTTTAGTTCAAATATTATATTTATATTAATAAATTTATTAAATATATATAAAAAGTAAATTTAGAACTTAATTACTAATACCTAATATCGATATCCTCAAATTTAGAACCATAAGTTCAAATCGTGGCGTGATCATTTTTCTTCTTCTTAGACTCAGAAGGTTTTGTTTATGAGTTCTAGAGGAGCGGTTTTCCTTTCGACGGGTCTAAAGGGACTCTTTGAAAGTTTTGCCTCTACGCACACCTAACACTTACGTTGAGGGTTTACATCGATAGAAGGCAACAACTCCATCTTTATCAACTTTTCGATAGATTGATAGTTTACATGTCATAATCTGTGATGCCACAAATTAGAAGATTCAAACAAGTAAGTAGAAGGCTCAATTTTATTAATCATAGGAGTAGCCATTACAGAAGAAGAATTAACCTTAAAGAGGCCTTCACAGACGAAGCCTCTTCCTACAAACATTCCATTTTTAGCGATTACAAACTTATTAGATTCAAACACTAGCCTAAAACCAGCGTTCACCAATAGTGGTCCAGAAATTAAATTTCTTCGAATTTCTGGGACATGCATCACTTCCTTCAGAGTCAGCTCATTCTCGGACGTCATCTTCATGACCACCTTCCCTACCCCCAGCACCTCTGAAGAAGCATTGTTACCTATGAACATCTTCTTGTCTGTGACTGGTGTATATGTGGAAAAGGCGTCTTTGTTGGAACATATGTGGCGGGTGGAACCTGTGTCCATCCACCATTGCATAGGATTTTGGTGTTGAGTTATGCATTTTTTATATGGTATCAGAGTGATACCCGTCCCAATTCATTGTTTCCGATGTCGGACACCCATCTTATATTGTCCACGCTCCAGATGTTCAGCCCTGGGCGTGAGGCGGGGTCCTCCCAAAAGCTAGCTTGTAGTGTGAGGATTGTCCAGTCCATATAAGGAGTTCATGTTTCCATTCCATATCCGGTGTGGAACTCTTATTTCACAGGTTCCACAGTCCAACATCCTTCTCAACCCTTTATGATGTCTAACTTAGAGTTATTTCTTTCTCCTTGTAATGTAATCATCCTCCCCTTGATCATAAAACTGATACTACGGGGTCTTGTGTGTAATATCACTGGAGCAACCTGATCAATCCAGTCCATCCAGAATCGTATCACGGCCACGCTGCATTAGTCTCATTCTAAAAGTAAATTGTTCTCCTTGCATTTTCCATTCAAAGGCAGGGGTTTCTTTGTAGCATATCATCATTTGATTATTAGCTACCCTGGCCTTCATAGGTTTACTCAATAATTGAATGGTCTTCTTCATTTTTTTAACAATGAATGGATCCATGAAAGAATGAGTGGATCCACTGTCAATCAGTATTATCATAGGCACCTTCCCTGCATACCCCTTGATTTTGATAGTAGAGGCTTGGTTTTTAGATGAGCTCAAACCCAACACTGCATTCAAGGACACCTCAGCCTGTTCTTCATTACTCTCCTCCAATGTCTCAGCCACATCCACAAAGATCTCAGTGTGATCTTCCCCCCCTTCTACTTCATGTCCCTCCATAGCATGGATACCCCTTGTTCTGCATTGATGTCCTGGGGTATACTTCTCTTTACACCTATAACACAACCCTTGCTCCTTTAAAGTTTCCAAGTGTGGGGGTAGGGTGTTAGGTTTGTATGGATTTCTGGGTATTAATTTCTGATTGGGATAGGTAAGTTTATGAGGTGTAGGAAGGACATACTGTGGTGGCAGTTTGTGGGTGGTATTTGGTTGGTTCTTTTGATAGATAGTGGATATATGTTTTTGAGTTTGATAGGTGTATTTTGGGGTAATGAATGGGGTAAGAGCTTTAAAGGATTCTTCATATAGTTTGGCTATCTCATATGCATCTAGTATGGTTGAGGGATTTGCCAGTTTAACCAAGGGATTAATTTCAGGTTTAAGACCACCAATAAAGCTAGCTACATAATGAGCTTCATTGAGCAAAGGGTTTATGATAGCCATGTGGCTTAGCAATTCATCAAAACTATTCTGATATTGTTCTACAGTACTATGTTGTGTGAGTTTGTTGAATTCCTCCACAACATCATGAGACTTTAGACTTCCAAATTTTCTACATACTTCCACACAAAATCTTCCCCAAGTCATTTCACTTTTTTGATGCATCATATACCCATCTAACCAGATATCAACCTTGTCCCCAATGTGTACAGCAACATAGTTCAATTTCTCATGGTTTGGTATATTGTATACTTCGAAAAACTTTTCGCATTTCCTCAACCAACTCCTCGGGTTACTACCATCAAATTCGGGGAAATTAATTTTGGGTTTTAAGGTTCGTGTGTTGTTTGGGGTCTCGGGAGTGTGCGTTATTTCACTGGTTAAGGTAGGTGGTACATTTGTATAGTTAGGGTTTCTTCTAAAAATTTGGGACTCTCTAACAGTGGTGCCGGAGGGAAGGTAAACTCTCTACCCACACTATGACTCGATGATGCATATTGGTTAGCGTAATATATATGATTTTTGCTACCTGAAGGATGTTCCATTTCGGTTGTTGGAGGAACGAGTTGCAAGTTGGTTGGAACTGATCCGATCGTGATGTTTGCATGAGTTGTAGCAGGGTTTGCTCCTGGAGTCGCCGGTGCTGACCCTCCCGACTGACGGATGTTCAAGCTAGCCATAATGAGCTCGAACTTTCGATGCATTTCACGTTATGCGCCGATTTTTGCATGTCTTCGTTTCGAAGGTTTCGAATCTCTTACTGTTATCTTCTGCTATCACCGAGAGTTGAGTCTTGAGCATTCTGAGTTCATCGCGGATGGTTTGCATTTCCGGCGAGATGTCGACTCCCGTCGTCGGCAAGACTTCTGATACCATTTGTAACAGATGGGAGGTCTGTTACTGGCAATCGACTAAGAGAAAGGGGAAGAGTGCAGAGAAGATAGAGAAATTAGGGTTTTTTAATTGAATACCCAATTAATAGTCATTACAAGTCCTTATAAAGGCAAGGACCAATTAGCAAATACTGAAAAGTAAATAACTAGACTTAGGGACTAAAACTAAAAATGCTAAATAAATTGTCACAATATTTATTTGTGACAGAAGAACAACTATGTAAAAATTAAGATTGAGTAACTTCGTTCTTCGTTAAAAAAAATTGTTTAATATCGTCCCGCCATTATACAGTAGTTAGAAGTTAAGGTAATAAGAAGGGAGAATAGCGATTTTAGTCCTTGAGTTATAGTTATATTTCAGTTTTGGTTCTTATATAATTTAACTGAGCATACTTAATCTTCAATTAATATAAATGTGTGATTTTAGTCCATCAGACTAACGGAAATTAAAAACTTAACGGAACTAATGTTCTTAAAATCATTAAAAATTAAAAACAAAACAAAACAAAAGAGTAGGCTAATTAGGTATTGAGGAAGCTAGGCCGCCATTGGCAATTATTGAATATATGATGTCCTTTTCCCGAACTCATCCTATTCAAATACAATCATGAAATCATAATCAAATCGATACAAAAGTTTTCTTCCTTACCCTCTTGCTCTGTATAACTAATACGAATATAATTGTATAAATTATACAGTAATCTATAATTATTTTAGACACGCCAAAATGTGGAATAAGTAGTACATGTATTAATTGTAACAAAACAATCAACCAAACACCACCGAAGGTTGTGCTGGAGTAAGAAAATACTTCTCCATCTTTAAGTAATAGTATCTGGTTCGAGTCGTCAAATAAAATTGCCTTTCCTAAAAAGCACTGTATACCCCGTGCGAATCCAAATTGCTCAGAACTCCGGTGAGAAATCAAAAGAATAAGTGCATGTTGGATTGGCACGGGTATCTTACGAATCTTCACTTTCGTGAAAATAATGAAAATTACGTGTTTGATTTTCTTTTGAAATCTTACAGCCTTCGAAGTCTTACATTTTAAACTTCTGTCGAAGACCTACCATTTATTTCAATTTCATTTATTACCCTTTTTAATTTTCATTAACAACTCTATTCACCTTCATTACCCTCTTTAAATATCTAGAAATAATTACTAAAAAAAATTAAATATACAACTTTCATTACCCTCTTTAAATATCTAAAAATAATTACTAAAAAAATCTAAATATACAACTTTCATTAATACAACTTTCATTACTCCTCTTTAAATATCTAAAAATAATTACTAAAAAAATCCAAATATACAATTTTCATTACCTTTTTTAAATATCTAGAAATAATTACTAAAAAATCAAATATACTACTCCTGTTCTGTTTTAATTAAAAAAAATCAAATATATTACTAAAGTTGACATTTGTTATGTGTAATTGCAGATTGGAACTTTAAACTCCTCAAACATCCTAACGTTGTCTGATTATACGAGACTTATACGAGACTTAGTCCGCAATCAAATTATAGAGTACATGCAAAATTAGTATTGTAATAATATTTAAATATTATTTGCACTTTAAATTAATATTGTAATAATATTCTACTAATATTTAAGTACTATATTGCACTTTAAATTCTATTATCTATTTGTAATTTTTATTTACATACTTCCATTTATTATTAATTTTTATTTATATGTATTGACTAAATGTCCATTTTGATAATTCTACATTCAAAAGCAATTTTGATAAAAAATATCCAATCATTTATTGATAATAATCACTTTTATATTATTTCATTCAAACATAAATCACTTGTCAGAATCACTTCTGACAAAATCACTTCTATCAGAAACACTTATGTCCACCGTCAATCCAAACAGGCCCTAAGACAATCGACCAAACAACCATTATAATAAGCCTTTTTGGGTTTTAATTTTTTCATTATACTTTTCGGTCAAACAAAAAGATTCTTATTATCCTTCTATATTGAGGATATTCTACTTGAAATTGAAAGTTGAAACAGTCATTTCATGATTAGAAACAAAAAGAAGAGGGAATAACCTCGCCACAGAAACTATCTTTTCAGATTTTTTCTTCACATGCTTACTTCATTTGATGACTAGAAGATGTAATTTTTAAAAATCTATTTGATAGTATACCGGAGACCAATGGAAATATAGTCCCCCGGGGCATAGATGGAGCCTGGACAACAAAGGATGTGAATTTAAAATCCAGCTAGAGGCATGCAGCTACCTTGTAAGTGATATCAGTTGCTCTGTTCACAAACCCTGATCATTCAGACACATCCCGCGATTTACGAATAGTAGTATTGAAGGTCCGGTATTAATATTTCCAGGAATAGTCTGGCGTAAGCCATGAAGTTTGATATCAAAAAAAATAATGAAAATATATTCAGAAACTACATTGGAAATCATACATTCCAATACATAGAACTTTAAGCATCGAGTTAAGCAACACTGCAGAACTGACTTTACCTAACATGTTCTCATGATGACCTCTTCCTACTCAACATAACGCATAAGATGAGTCAGATGTGAGCTCATAGATTTATAGTAGGATAACAAGGGCACTTTACTGTTCAGCACGGCAAATATCACGTTCATGCAGTCTTAGAATTGCCATTGGCACCAAAATGAATGACGCACTATTGTTACAACAAGAGCTGATATTAATAGGAAGCCTAAATGTCAATGCGATACAAAATTTTCCAGTTTATTAACAATGCCGATTTCCCTGACAGGTCTGTCATATGGAATCCCAGTTCCTTCATGTTTGCCTCTTCAAAAAGCACTGTGCTTGTGGAAACCATCCGAGACATTGCTAGATAGATCAAAGTCCCAAAGTTGAAAGGAGTTGACGCCATCTTGGTGTTTCTTCGTCAAAAATATAGGTCAAAGGAGAAATCAGGACACCACTCCCTCCAATCTGTAGAAGACATTCAATAAGCAACAAGTTATTACTGAAGTGTCTGAACTTGGATGTTTTGCGCATATGAAAGAACAAAAATACAAAGTAAGAGATGAGCTTGTAGAGAGTTAAGATTCAGTCTGACAAACTAATTGAAAAATACACTCAAGTATGTTAAAGCCAGAGAAATGAGGAGAAAACTAGGAAAAATGTAACGGAACAACATCAATACACACATTGATGTGTTTCAGTACAGTCCCTCATTTTCATTTTAAACAGGGACAGAAAACAAAAGTTGGCAAATGGCAAGACTCAGAAAGCAAGGCCTTCCAACTGGTTCAACAACCCACCCACCCCACCCCACCAAGACAAACACCCAAAAACCCAGAAATAGACCACCACATCAAAACAGAACAAAAGAAATATGCTTTATCATGCTGTTTGTTGAACAACTGAAGAAAGCAAATACAGCATAACAGACCATCCAGAGCCGAATTTCTGGATTTGGTCAGCAATAGATTGGAAGACCATCACAATTTACAAATCAGTTGTACAATTGTCAAAACATTCTTTTTTGAGATGGACAATTGTCAAGATATTATGGGAAAGAATTAGCATCTCACCGCCCTAAGCTGCTGAACAGACTTGTAAAGTGCTTTCTTTGGTACACATATGACAATGGCAAAGTAATCAGCTGTAACCCGTCCATCCCGCTTGCAAAAGACTGGACTTACGGTGGGTCCCTGTATAAATAAAAGATGAAAAAATTAATGAACTGTCAAAAGATTTATGAACAGTATGAGCTGTAATTGAATTCTTAGGTGAAATGGGTTTGAGACCCACTCTGATCCCAGCCGTTGATCTCGTGCTATAACAATGAGATCAATGGCTGGATCGGAATAGGTATAAAAAACTGGTCCACCCAAGAATTGTTCAGCCATACAAATCTTCTCTTGGGATCTGTACAGAGGTAACTATGTTCTCATATAAATTTTAATTTTCAATCATGTTTCTTAATAGTTGTGGCTCCGTAAAAATTTTAAAGAATTTTTCTTTAAGCTACTAATATTAACTGTGTATGTCAGGGATCACTTAGGTAACCTGCAATCCGGATAGTGACATTTGGCTCAGTATTCGTTCAGCGACTTCCTCTGCACTGCTTCCTCGCATATTAGCAGTTACCTGCCAAAAGATGTGTTAGACAACCAATACAAGTATAACAAAAATCTCAACAACATAAAAGAAGTTACACACACCGTAAATTGGCCAACAGCTATCAGATGTGCCTCCAGTCTCTCTAGCATTTCATGTGTTATATCAAGTACACCTTTTCGCTGCATTAGGGACTTTCTGCCAGCGACAAGGACCGCCTTGAAGGACAAAATAAGATCAAAGAATAGTCAAGAAGCCTACTCAAATAGCATACCAAAAGAATGTCAATGATAATGATACATCGCAACGGGAAAGAATGACCACCTGGCTTTGCACGATGACTCCACCTTCTATTTCCTTCAGATTGTTTTCTCTCAGTGTGGTTCCACTACTCACTAGATCCACAATAGCATCAGCTATTCCCATCTGAATTATTATTAATATCATTGCAGAGAAACAAATAATAAGGATACAAGAGTAGCATGTTTAAAGGCAATTCACAGAAACACTATTACAGAGAGACAAAAAAATATTATTACTCCCTCCGTCCCAATTTATGTGGCACCATTTGACTAGGCACGGAGATTAAGAAAGAAAGGAATATTTTTGAAATTTGTGACCCAAAACAATCCTTAGTTAAATTTTTACTAAATATAGAAAGGTGACATTCTTTTTGGGACAAACTAAAAGGAAAGTTTGCCACATAAATTGGGGCAGAGTGAGTATTATTGCAGAGACAAAGAATAAGGATACCGCAGGAGCTGCTTCCAGGGCTCCATCAGCGGTTGAAAAAGTGACATGCTTCAACCCATTTTCTTTCATAAATTTAGGACCCATCTGGAAATGATAATTAATAATGAGCACATCTAAACAGGGAAGAAAGAAAGAACGTAAAAAGAGCATGTATAAAGAAAGCATAGGCAAAAGTAATAGCATTGTACATATGTGAATCCTGTTGCAACTCTCAGTGGCCTCTCAGGTGTCCACTGTGGCATCTCTGCTAACTCCTTCATTGAGTTCACATTCTCAAATATCCCGTATTTTGGTATCTGAAAATTGAGGTAGATCTTACTGACAAGAAAAATTATATAACAAAATAGCAAGAATGGTACAATAAGCGTGTTACAGTTCTCCTGTTGACGACTTACAGCCAGAGATAAACGACAATCACCGTAATCAAGGGCATCGTGGACAATGATGAGATCTTCATCCCCCTGCCAAAGAGAAAGTACTGAGCATCCATTCTAAGGATTTTACTTGTAAATATGTTAGCAGCTAATAGGATTAGTTTTAGTTAGGAGAATAAACCGACTCCATGGACTTTCTAGATCTAGAAAAAACAAAAGCATAATAATAGTATAATATATAAAACTTATGATATGCTGTGGTACCTATTTAGCAATATTACATTCTGCAATCAAACAAAAATGCCCAAATCACAAGCATACGTCTCGAAGAAACCTTAAGACCAAAGGATATTATACAAGAATAGCTTGTATAACATCTTCCAGAGCAAATAAGTTCTACCCGGCAGGATAACGCTATCAGTATAGGCCAATGAGTAGTTCAAGTATCAGAAACCAGATTACATATGATGTTATACCATAAATGTTTACAGGTGCTCTCTTTTATCAAACCTTGCTATCAACTATATATATACAAGCAATAGCTGTTTCATTGTCTGTTATTGCTAAAAGCATCTGGTGTGCGTTCAAACAGACAAGCAAGTCTGTCTCTTAATTGTCCAAAGAACAGTCTATCGAACGAAAAGGAAGGTAAGAAATACAAGATGGTTATCTATTTACCCATAAATAATAAGGTAGCTAATAAAAATAATAGCTTGCTTCTTCATGACATTGTAGTTTCCCATCAACCCAACTTTTAAAAGATTCCGAAATTGCTTACTGGCATCATCATGAGACCATCAGTCCCACCAAATCCATTTTATTTTTAACTCAATTCTAACAACTTTATCTTATAAGTTAGTGAACTATAAATTGGAGCACGTTCAGTTTGGACTTTTACCAAAACTAATCAGAATGTATTAATCAAGTTTCGTTAAACCTATAAAGTGTTTGGTTACTGTTTAGAGATAATCTTTAAACTGATAGCTACATAGAATATTAATAAGTGTGGTCACGTTATTAAAATCAGTTCATACAACACAAACTAAATGTAATCTAAGTAATATAGCAGCTTAGTCAGAATAAGAGCTTGTGACATGTTTATTTACTACATCAGCATGCCACATATAGATAACTGCTCAAAATAACTCCACAATTCCATGTTAAGAGAACAGTCACAAGGTTAATAAACGTGCAAATATGAGTTTTATATGGAAAAGTTCTATAAAGCAAAAGAAAATATGGCCAATACAAAGGTCTTCTAAAAGTTGATGGTTGATATGTAAAGTCCATTCATCTATTCAACTTGTCATAAAATAAACATATATAATCTTAGAACTATAAGATGATCATCTGTGAACTGAAACTTTCCAATGTACATCCCAGAAATGTGAGTTTTCTAGCTGACCGCTCTTTCTCCTTTTTCATAAGCCGAAAGACTCTAGAAAATTAGCTATTGAACTATCAATGCTCAAGGGTATGAGACAGTTTATACAGATGTTCTTCTTATATCATTTCTTTTCTTTACATAATTATTTCTTTCTTATTCGTTTAATTTAAACATGAAGCAAAAGTAATCCAACCACAAGAGATAAAAATGAGGTAAACTTTGTTTCCTAATAATGTGAAGATTCAGCAAAATTAACTACTATTAAACTATCAGTGCAGACGGTTTATACAGATGTTCATTTGACGACTACTCACATGATGTCTACCTTCAATTGTATCTTTTTTATTTCTTCTTTAACTTTACTTAGCTTTAACTCTTAAAACATCGCAAATCTTTGATACCAGCAGAAGAAGCAAGGTCGTAGTAGCAATCTGGAAAGAGAGATGATATGAGATGTTATAGTATCTCATAAGAGAAACGGCATATGGCTAATCAAAAAGAGGACCCGACCATATTTTACAAACGATATAACAATCTAGAAGACAAGAACTATTTAAACATAAGAGTTTTTACATAAGTTTATAAGTATTACCAAGGAAAGCTAGATTCATCTCATATTCATCTGCTTACATAACATTAAGTTGTCTAAGCTACTATTCAAATTATGAACATTTTGACTCTTGATTATGCTTTCATATGAACGAACAAGATGAAACACTCGATTCTTACCTGCCCAAATTCATAAACTGTGTCGAGACCAACTATGCCAAGGTCTAAATCTCCGGATACCAACTTCCGCACAATGTCTTTTGGCCGTTGAAACCAAACTTCCAGATTGGATATCTACAACAGAGATAGAAAATTTGCCATGTAACCCAAGTAAATCATGTGTTCTCCTGAATTGTAAGCTCTCGGTTCCAAAGACATAACGCAGAAAAATGCAATGCTCTAAGATGAATAATGAAAGATGAGGAAGAGTATACTCTGTAGTGAGATAGCTGTTCTCCTAATCGACTACTTATTATGATAATGAACATTCCACTTAAAAACGAATGAGAGAATTCGGTAAGTATAAAAATGTCAAATATAGATATCGCAGTCCTCGATATATTTCCCAACAGTTGTGTATAAATAAAGTTTTAAGGAAAAGAAATTAGAAAAATAACATTCATAATGCATGTGAAAGAAATGGAACTATGAAATGAAATATTCCAGCGGCTTATGGGAAACTGAAGTGTATAGGAGTGGCCAGAAAGGAAAAATAACAAAATATAAAAAAGACATGAAATAAATGGGCACACTCGTTAAAAAAAGTCTCCCTCGGTGATGTAAACCACACATGGATCTTTCTCATGAGCCATGTCAAAAAGGTATGCCGTTGAAGCACAAAAAGTAAGAACCTAGATACATTGTAACTACCAAAAAGTTCACGAGTTAAGAGTTCAATTCAAGACACCTCTATTAGCTAATATCTCCATGTACGTAGAGAAAAGGCAACACCTACATTCTTAACAACTACATACCCAGTACAATCCCACAAACGATTACTAGCGATTCCAACTTCATGTTCCCGAGTTGCAGAGAACAATCCGAACTGGGAGTCTGGAGAGGGTAGAATGTATGCAGACCTTACTGTAACTCATGGAAGTAGAGAGGTTGTTTCCGAAAGACTCTCGGCTCAAGTGTTGCAAATCAGAGTAGCTATGAAAATGGAAATGCGACAGTGAAGAGAACATTTCAATTAATAGGGAAAGCAGATCAGAGCATTCAGATAAAGAGAACCGTAACAACAGAGAAATAGTGCGGTAAACTAACACCTACATTCTTCCTAAAAACTAACATCTCTCTTGCCCTCCTGAACCTTGCAATCTTAATGAATCCAAACAGCCAATTTAAAATCCACACTCTTTTCAATAAGCAATTATTGAAAAAGCAGAAATGCCGCAGACCTGTGGAATTTCTGCAACGTACTGCCGAGGATTCACCTGCCTAACTGATAGCTGGCAATCCTGTAATTCACCAACAAGAAGATAAAACAAGTTAAATTCAGCATTTCATTGTAATTGCACGTATACATTAGCTTACAAGAAGATAAAAAGAAAATCGAGGAAGGAATTTGTATACCTTGAGAAGATCGAGAGTATCAGCAGCCATTCGGCCTTTACTAGGCAAGCCGAGGCGAATTTCATTTCTATCGGAAAGTGTCTTCTCCACATTACCGTTCACGACGACGGTCATCGGAGACGCCGCCCAGCAACATGAGACGCCGAATTTAACGGAAACTTTGCGACAGCTAGTGACTGATGAATGAGAAGAAAGGATAGTTGAAACGGAGCCTTGAAGGAAAATCGTCTGCATCACCGACATGTTTTCACTTGTGACGGCAGAAATTGAGACGGAGACGGAGGTTTACGGTGGGAAGAATAAAATCGCCGCCGTAAAGGAGTGATTGGAATGGTGGCGAGGTAAGTGATGGTAACAGGCGCGTGTGGTGTGAAGATTTCTTTAATTTTGGAAATTATAAAAGAGTAATTTGTCAGAAAAACCTTTATATATATATATATATATATATATGTCTTCGAGAGACAACTTTTAAAACAAAAATTGAGCAATGTCAAACTTTAATATATTTTTTTTGCGAAAAATAATCTTTTAACGAAAATGTCTATTTTTCGTTCATTAATTAACTCTCGTTATGTTAAAAGGTTGTCTCTTGTAAAAAGTCATATATAAAAAGTTGTTTTTGACAAATTATCCTAAAAATCTCCATGAGTTTTTTGTTTTTCCCATCATCTATCACAAAAGTTGTTGGCACAATTTTTTTATATAGTTGTCTATCGGTCTATCAGTTATCAGTTATTAAGGTTGTTAATATGTTTATATACGTATATTATATTTTTTCATTTGTGATTAGAATAAATATATTGAATATTCACAATAATTTATTTAGATGAATATGGGATAAATATTCACTTTGTCTAAATTTATGCAAAATTCGCGACTCAACTACAATAATCAATAATGAAAAAAGAGTCAAATGAAAATCGTATCATAGCAATTTGTAAAAGATGATAATTTATTAAATTGACGTCGATAATTAATTACTAATGTGAGTTTTAATAGGTAGTGGTACATTTTTTTTTCTTTTAATAGGTAGTGGTACATTTTCGATAGGTGTTTCAAGGAGAATTAATCGTGGTATAAAATTCAAAATGGCTAATACAATATTTCGGTAACCTTTCCCTTTTCTTCTTATATAAGTTAGTAAGAAAAATCATATTTTATTTTATGGGGGGAAATGTGAAATAAAAGTACATGTATTAAATAATAAATCATTAAATGACAAAACTAACTTTCATACTAGTGAGCGGCATTTTTTTGCTAAAAAGTAAATAAATATTTTAAATTAACATTATAAATTAATTTATAATGTAATCAAATATAATATTCAATCACAGATAATTTTTAGAATAATTTGTCAAAGACAATCTTTTATATATGGCTTTTTGCGATAAACAGTCTTTTAATAAAAGGGGAGTTAATTAATGAACGGAAAATAGGAATTTCCGTTAAAAGGTTGTTTCTCGCAACAACAAAAAACTATTAAGGTTTGACATTGCCCAATTTTTAAAAAGGTTGTCTCTCGCAAAAAGTCATATATAAAAGGTTGTCTCTGACAAATTATTCATTATAAAATGATGTCGATAGCATTTTCACTTGTGAGGTGCATCAAGGACGTACGTGAAAGTATGGGTGGAGTAAGGCATATTAGTTGAGATGTCAGTCTTATTTTCATAAACGCTTGAACAAAAAAAGAGATGAAAATGCATTTTGGTTGGTACCAGAATTTTGGGTATTGTAGAAGTATTAAGGTATAGGAGGTTAAAGATGATGCATGTAGGATGCGCAGGGAACGAGCGATCGAGTCTGATGAGATTTCAATTGAATTTTGGAAAAACACAGGCACGACAGGTTTGGAGTGAATGACTAAGTTGTTTAACGTTATTTTTAAGACGATAAGAATGCCCGAAGAATGGAGGTGGAGTATAATAATTCACTTGTACAAATATAAAGGTGATATCTAGAGTAGTAACAACTATAGGGGTATCAAGCTGCTGAGTCACACTATGAAAGTTTGAAAAAGGGTCGTGACGATGAATGTGAGGAGAGGTGTGTCTATTTCCAAGAACCAGTTTTGATTCATGTCGAGACGTTCGACTACTGAAGCTATTCATTTTATTATGAGGTTGGATGAGCAGTATAGGAGAGGAATAAATACCGACATATGGTTTTCATCGACCTCGATAATGCATACGACAAAGTTCATATGGAGGTTCTATAGAGATGTTTAGAGGTTAGAGGTTAGAGGTTTACATGTAACATACACTGGGCGATCAAGGATATGTATGATGGAGCCAAGATTAGGGTACACAATAGAAGTAGACTCGGAGCACTTTCCAGTAATGATGGAGATGTACCAAGGATCGGCTCTTAGCCCATTCTTATTTTCCTTGGTGATGGACGAACTGACGTGACAAATTCAAGGGGAAGTACCATGGTGTATGTTATTCACTGACGATATAGTCCTGATTGACGAGACTCGCAGCGGAGTGAACACCAAGCTACAAGTTTGGAGACAGACTCTGGAGTCTAAATGGTTCGAGTTGAGTAGGACTTAGACAAAATAGTTAGAGTGCAAATTCAGCAACGGGAGAGACTGTTGCTATATTTCTAAGTGCTTACGCAAGTGTACATATCGTTCAAGTAATAAAAATCTGTAAGAACGAGTTTATCGTCCACAGAGACTGGTTTATTAAGTACTGATTATATATTCTATGGTATCTATTTGGTTGACGTTATTTAGTTTGGGAATTATGACTAAGTGCAGAAAATAAACGAAAGATTATGATACTTTGGGTTATAACAGTTGTGAAGAAAATATGGCTTTCAATCTCCTCAACTATCCACTATTTCACGTGTTAATGCAATGTTAAAGACTCTTCTTCTTATTAAGATAGCAGGTTAACTAATCTGTCATTATATTCCGATTAGGACATACAAGAGCTCAATATTGTGCAGAAACCTTCTATATTTCTATGATAGATTTTAACACACAGGAGGATTAAGAACAATAACCTTAAATACTACACAAGTATCGGGGTACTTTCGTCCACTATTTTAACCTATGTATAGACAATTACAGCATATTCAAATCTCACCTTTCAGACTTTTGATTCAAAATTATATGTTATGACAATTAATGACCAGTTAATTATCAAGCAATCATAACAATACTGAATAGATCTTAATATGTCGAAGAAGAAATCAATAACTAATACATTAACTATATGAAAAAGTTTCAAGAAGATTCGACGGAAAATCTTACTAAAGTAATTAGATCCTAAATATTGTCATGTCAATAACTAAATTACAATCCAACATAAACTGAAATAAAATAAGGGAAAGAAAAAGAACTTGAACAAGAGTCTCCAATTGTAGCCTCCTTCTTGCCTCTCAAAAATATGATTTGTAATATGGTATATGGTATCATATAATGAGCAGGGTTTCAGGGTTTTATACTTGAGAAAAATTACCTTTCGGACCATAAAAATCATGTCCAATTCGGCCCAGGAAATCTGAAAAAACTCGCGTCGACACCGCGGTTCTGATTGGCTGAAATCACTGGGCTGGAATTTTTACGCATCGGTTCCACTTTTTGGGCCGCGGTCTTTGCTGGCGAACGCGGTGACTCTCGAGTTTTGTCAGCTCACTTTGATTTGTTCTATTCTTCGTGACACTTGGAAGCCGTTCATTCCTAGCATGCAATTTTCATCTTAATTAAGCTCATTTCATCCTCGATTATGTACTTCCTCCTTTATGATCGCTGTGACACAAAATGAAAGAAAAACACACCTAACACTATACTAAACGCAAAATAAAAGAGTAAAATACTAACTAAAAATGACTCAAAAGTGTATACAAAATACACTTAACAAACACCCTCAAACTTACACTTTACTCGCCCTCGAGTAAAGTATTAAACAAAAACGAAATAAAATAAAAGACTCAATGAAATGGATCAAGTAGTTATAGCAATGCTTCTTCACAATTATGGATGAAAGTTGGGATAATATGTTAGAACATACATAGCATGAATATTCAGCAATCTAGAATTTCAAGATATTTCGCAAATTCAATTAGATCATATTCACTGGAAATACAAACACCTAACATATGTGTGTCAATTTCATTTCATCTTTTCCAAAATGCTATAGATTTGTTTACTTGCTATTATCCACTAATCATAGACATACATCTTAAAGATCATCATAACTTTCAAGGGTTGTAATGTAGACTTAGGCTGGGGTAGGTAAAAGTAGGCATTTGGGCTCACATTACGTACCATAAGCATTTGTCATTCAACTCTTTTTTCCTTCTTTTTGACTTTCTTTTTAATCTCATACTTATTTTTCCCTTCTTTTTTTTGAGAATGAGATACATTATGAATAACAAACACCCCCAAACTTAGGCTTTTGCATATATTTTTTTTATTGGGGTGCATCAAATTTTTCACTCTCTTTTTATCTCTTTTTCAACACTTCTCATTCCAATACTTTTCTATTATTACTTATGTCACAACAAAGGAATCATAGGGTGTCAAAAAAAAGATCTTATTTTAGGCTCAAAGGGGCTGACTAGTGATACAATTTATGTCAGGATAGGTAATGAACGGTAAGAAGGGCTATCAACGAAATGCCCGAATCATCTCTCTAAACATGTATATCTTAACTATTTCGCCTCAAATAACAAACACACATATCTTTTTAGACATTTTTCAACCTTTCTTCCCATAGCTGACACACATAGGCTAAGCACAAATATCCCAAATAATTATATGTCATGAATTTTTGGCATATCTAACTTAAGCACACATATTTTTTCTTTCAATTCCATTACATTATTTCATTTTATCCACTTAATATCGTTAGCAACTACAACATGCATAATCCATAAAAAAAATTATGACTCAAAATGTCACGACCCGAGCCGACGATCGCGACTGGTGCCCTAGCTGGGCACCCTTATACTGATCCGTCACATATAATCAACTGAGACTAAGGAAAATGTAGGGATCTGTATCAATATGATGTGGACTCATAATGCCACATAACAAAGGGATCATGTCCCCTGAACTATCATAGCAAATCCTCATAACAAAACAGGCAAGCCGACAAGGCTGCCTCTGTACACAGAAATATCTGACCATATCCATACATCTGATCAAAATACATATACATGTACCAAACATATGTACCACCCACACTTGTCTACAGACCTCTATGAGTATGATAATGAAATATAACGGGACAAGGCCCCATCGTACCCCTGACTAGCACGAATATGCATAAGTCTATAGCAAGGATCTGTACCAAAATGACTAAGCTCCGGAACAATTGAGCTCTCTAAACAGCTGAGTGGAAATCCTAGACTGAAGGATCACCAAACTGAGTACATGTACCTACGGGAATGAAACGCAGCCCCCCCGAAGAAAGGAGGTCAGTACGAAAAATGTACCGAGTATATAAAACATGAAGTACTGTAAAGAAGATCATAACTGGCCAAAAGATGTCTTGAGACAAGTATAATAATCAAAGATACCAATGCGCATGTGCCTTATGAAATGAGAGTCAAAACATATCCATATCATATACCGTACCGACCCAATATGAGACTCGATGAATGAAGTCATATACATATATATACCGTATCCGGCCCTTTAGTGAGGGTCTCGGTGAAATCATCATTTGTGCACAGACCGTACCCAGCCCATCATGAGACTCGGTGAAATAATCATGTTTGTGGATGCCTGTCCACATAAGGTCATCATATCCGTGGATGCCTGTCCACATAAGGTCATCATATCCGTGGATGCCTGTCCACATAAGGTCATCATATCCGTGGATGTCTGTCCACATATATCGTACCCGACCCATTCTGGGACTCGGTGAATTAATCATATATATATATATACTGCGCACGAACATATCCAGCCCGGGACTCGGTGAAATAATATAATCACATCAAGCACGAATAGAATATCATGAGTAACCATATGCAAATTAAATAATCATTTGACTCTCAATGGAATAATTAGAATGAACTATCACTTGTAAAATCAAAGGCACTATCATATCAAGTATCACTAGGAATTATGATTCATTGAAACTATGTACGTCCGCCGTACATTCATTTATGTAAATCGTGCCAAAAGAAAGAAGAGATGGTTTCACATACCTTTTATCGAATCTTTGACACAATCAGTCGAATGTCTATGCCGTACAACACCATACTCTAAATAAGTGGAAGGATATTATTAACAAGTAATCTACCCCCAACCTACACGTAATAATTCCACCAATGGTTGTCCCCTCCACAATTATTAACAAGTGATCTACCTCCGTATAATTAATCAACCACACACTTAATCAATTATACCCACAATTAATCTTGTAATCTTAATTCAATTAAATCCCATGACTTATAAAACCTTCTTATACTCAATGTCATAAATTTTGTAATATGACACTAGTCTATAACCTTTTATGCGCACTCCAAATTTATTCTCGATCTCCGTCATCACACTTATTGTGTCCAAAATTATTTCGGAGCTCACATTCTTCTATATACTAATCCCCTCTTAGCATACGTAAATATACATAAATTCCCAACGCTCGATCTACTTCCTTCATTTTAGGTGCTCAAATTATTATCTAAAATTACGAGGTGTAACATCATTCCCCCCTTAAAAACATTCGTCCTCGAATGTTCATAATATGTCTCATGCTATAATTTTTTTGGCATAGTCTCCACTATAACTATACCTACCCACGTATATTCAGCAAACTCATAGATACCTCTCAGGGCCACAATATATATCACATGTATTATTCACCAATCACATCAGTTATCAACCTAGGTTATCAAAGAGACCCATACCGATCCCGAAAGGCGCAATATCGAACACGGAATCGTATCATGATTCATATGGTGCTCAACTTAGCACAAAACATCATTCATAGTTCAGACCAAGTAAAGTCCAAGTTAAGAAAAAACATACACAACAGATACACACCTAACCTATCTGGTTTTATTTAAGACAGTCAAATAGCTTAACTAAATATCTTTCCAAATTATTAACACATGATTTCTAAGCAATTATTAAGACTTGGCAATCCATACACAACTAAAATAGACCATAAACATATACATTGATCCTCATATGAATTCAAATAGACCATACATTACTAAACCAGTTCTTGATCAAGCAGGTTAGAAATATTTTATCTCGAAAAGACCCCATATGACTGGAACAAATCTTGAATCAACATATTTACTTTAGTCAATCCAAACAATTACCTATACTTGCACCACCCTGAAGTCAACAATATCTAGGTATGAAATTAGCTGACATTGTCCATGTACAAATCTGAAATTAGCTCACTAGCACACCAGGCTTTACTTCAGCTACACATGTCAGTTTATATTATTATAATATTTTAATCAACATGTGTCAACTTAAGTTAGTTTTATCTAATTAAACAAACTCCCAAATTATCATATTAACATTATTTCAAGTACAATCAGTCTACATACTAATTAATACAGATTTCAAATAAGGGCCAATCAAGCAGATATGATTCAACTCACTTGTTTCTCAAACAGGACAACAAAACATAGCTTTAAGCATGTCAACTCACAATTTCAAATTTTAATTAAGTAAGAATTGACTAAGGTGATTCAAATATTAGGCCCCTACGTAAGTTTTAGCATGAATACCCAAGCATTAAATAAGGCAAGATCATATTAAGGCATAAAAGGACATTTCATTCCTAAATATAAGTAAGGTTCTAAGACAAACAACCTAAGCTACAACATATTTGAACCAAGTTTCAATAGATACCAAATCCCATGAACTTCCATTTCTACTAGAATAGAGCATGCCATGAAAAGCAAAATAGGCCTCAATTTAATCATGTCTCTCAAAATCTTCACCACATCAAGCAAATATCATACACATCATATGACTTTAAAATAAATCTAGTGCACCATACCAAAGCATAACAACTAACCAAGACAGACAAATGTCAATAAGATGTTCAGTAATTCCACACATGCAACTCCTTTTCCAATAGCATATGCCTAGAATAAACAATGACTTAAATCAATCAGTACCATAACTAGCGTACATATTCTAACCATTTGAGCTAAGTTTTATTGTCCAGATGTTAATCCCTATTTTCCTAAACAATTAAAATAACAAATATTATCCATATCATGCTACTTGAGCCTAACATATGCTTAGTATACCATACTAAGAGTAATTTTAAACAATGATTGTAATTTCGAAAATCAAGTTAACCAAAACAGGTTACTCAATATCTTATTCTAACAATGATTAGCAAAACTTCATCTATTACAAGTCGATACTCTATTTAGCTTACTAATTCAGAACTATAGATATATCCCAATCATATTAACATTAATCGGTATGCTTAATCACCACTTTAATATACCCATAATTCAGTAAAACATACTCAAAATAGTTTTAAAAGGAGCATTTGAGAAATAGTTCTGACCTTATGTCATGAACAACATAGAACCTTTAGTTAACAACTAATTACCAAGGTCTTAACTTAGATTAAATATCTCCAAAGACATCCTAAACTAAAGTACACTTATAATTCAAACCCAATCAGAATGTAAATAATCAGACATTAGTTCTACCAGAAAAATAAAAGTAACAATCAGACTTAAATAATCATTAATCTATAAGTTAACGTTCAACTAGGCCATCTAAGTCTTAGGCAGAGTGAGACTAAAGAAGCTAAACCAAACAACACTTTATTAAAACTAAGGTATGTTAATCTGCTAATTCAAGCTAATCATGAACATCAGAGTAGGACTAGAAATAGGCAATTACGACTACATAATGAACACTTAAACCCTGTAAACACCCAATTCACAATTTCTCAATACTAACAAAACTAATCAAAACTAGATTATACTAACAGCTATATCAAAAATAGTACACACTCACTATTAAACCAACACAATGTTAACACTAGATAATCTCAAACTAATCATCATCAACATATTATAGGTCTAACCATCAGGCAAAGCGTTATTATGTGTCATCAGCTCAACAACCCTTCTTACACAATCCATCCAATATAATATTACAACTCACATTATCCAGCACACATTCAAACTCCGTTGTAATCGTGAATCCTCATTGTGAACTATTTTTTACCTAAATAAATTGAAATATACCCTATAAGTATATAAAGTGTCAACCCAACACACTAATCTACAAATTAATTCATTCACTTACATATGCAAAATCATCAAAGGATCCCACACATCTCATGTTGTATAGATACAAACCAGCCAAGTAAACCAACATACTTTATACCAGAAATTATTATTATTTTTTAAATTGAGTAACACATTTAAATAGGAAACTATTAGAAATTATACCATCCACAAATACACCAAGTACTGAAGCTAGGTTGATCGCCCCCTAGGAGCACGTGTGATATTTAAACCAACTACCAATATGTAGAATATATATGAATATGCAAGATAAACTGACTCACACATAGGCTAAAATACTTATGTTGACATTTTGCTAGGTTCAAACAGAAGCCACACATTTTTTCCCACCTAGGCATATTTCATACATGTCACACATTTAAGAGAACCATACATGCTTCGACCAGGAAAATGTGTTAGACAATGTGATCACGACAATGTTACAACATGAATTTATGACTATCTTTAGCTCAGTTAGTTAATTAGGCTAACCTTCAGATCTTTCCAAGTTAATTAGGCTAACCTTCAGTTTCTTCATTCATGTCTAAAATGAGAAAATCAGCTGGAAGGATGAATTTACCCACTTGTACCAACACATCTTCAATAATTCCTTGGGGATGCACAATCGAACGATCAGCTAGCTGCAAGGTGACTGTGATTGGTCTCGCTTTCCCCAAACCAAGTCTTTTGAACACGGAGAGGGTCATAAGATTGATACTTGCCCACAAATCACATAAAGCCCTTTTGCATGTAACACTCCCCATGGTGCAATGTAAGGTGAAACTCCATGGGTCTCTCAACTTAGGGGGGAGTTTCTTCTTCAATATAGCACTACACTCCTCTGTCAACACCACTGTCTCATAATCTGTCAGCTTCATCTTCTTAAAGAGGATGTTTTTCATGAATTTCACATAAGCTGACATCTGCTCCAAAGCGTCAATGAATGGAAGATTGATATGCAGTTTTTTGAATACCTCCAAAAAAATTCAAAAGCTGCTTATCCAAAGTCTTCTTCTGCGATCTCGAGGTAAGGAATTTTGTGCAGACACTCTCATCACTGCGGGTGGAGCCTTCTCTAAAATAGAGGCGATCGTGGTAACCCTCCTTTTCTACCTCAACAGTCTTCCCCACATTCTTCTCCTTTTCAACCACTGGTTGGGGTGCCCTCTGCTCTAACTGCTTCCCACTTCTCAAACTGATTGCTTGACATTGCTCCCTTGGATTCATCACAGTATTACTAGGAAGGTTACCTTGCTCTCTATTATTCAACGTGTTCGCCAGTTGTCCCACATGTGTTTCTAAACTCCTGATGGATGACCTAGTCTAAATCGTGGCCCGGGTGGTCTCGCCGTGAATTAGTGCAGGATTTAGCCAAGGTCATCAGTGTTGCTATTATTTCTCTTATTTCATCTGACTTCTCTTGTGGGTCTGGTGGGCTGAACTGCTGTGCGGACGATGCCTGAAATTGTGGTTGCTGCCCTTGTTCATTCTTCCATGAAAAATTTGGGTGATTTCTCCACCCCGAATTATATGTGTTGGAGAATGCATTGTTGTAGGGCCTCTGAAAATTCTCTACTACCTGAACCTGCTCCATGAGCACATTATTTGGGTCCACTGCTGTACATCTATCAAAGGTATGAGGACCCCCACAAATTTCGCATTTCACTAGTGTCTGAACCGCTTTAACTGACATGGTACTCTGCTGCATCTGCTTTGTCAAAGTAGCTACCTGCGCAGTCAATGCAGTGATAACATCTAGCTCATGAATCCCAACCATCTTCCTACTGTTCATTGCTCTCTCATCGGCCCCCTGATGGTTGTTGTGGCTATATCTTCTAGCAAATCATGTGTCTCATTGACACTCTTTCTCATGAACGTACCCCCTGCTGCAGCATCAATGATGGTACGAGTTATACCACACAGTCCATTATAAAATATGTGGACTAACATCCACTACTCAATCCCAAGATGTGGGCCCTTTCTCTGCAAGTCTTTAAACCCCTCTCATGCATCATATAGTGATTCTCCCTATAGCTGATAAACGTTATTCAACTCACATCTGAGCTTCGCTGCCTTAGCTGGGGTAAAGAACTTGACAAGAAACTTCTGGGCTAAGTCTTGCCATATAGTGATGGAGTTCGCCTGTAATGCGTTCAGCCAACACTTTGCTCTATCCCTGAGTGAGAATGAGAAGAGTCTCAACCGAATGATATCATCAGTAACACCATTGTATTTGAAGGTTGCAGACAGCTCCAGGAAATTTGCTAGATGCATATGGGGATCTTCAGACGGTAATCCCCCAAACTGAACTGAGCTTTGAACCATGTGCAATATAGCTGGTTTGATTTCAAAATTATTGGCTTCAACGCCTGGAAGCCTGATGCAAGTCTGCACCCCTGTGATTGTAGGCAACACATAGTCCCCCAAACTCCTTTCTGCAGGGACTTGTCTTAAGTCAGACGGTAATTCATCATTCACCAAGTTATTGTTTCACTGATCTCCCATTGCTAAGGAATCAACAATTCTCTTTTCTTTCATGTTCTGTCTGCACAATCTTTCAATCTCAAGGTTCAGAGGGATATGAATGTCAGCTCCTCTCCTACTTCGCATAAACTAAGTTCCTGAGACTAATCAACAACGACAAACAGATCACGACAAACATCACTAAAGCAAAATAAAATAAAATAAAATTGAAAATAAAAACCAAATTAGAAGTAAGAATAGATAAATCGATATTAACAGTACACCAGTCCCCGGCAAAGGCGCCAAAAACTTGTTGCGATATTTCTAAGTGCTTACGCAAATGTACGTATCGTTCAAGTAATAAAAATCTGTAAGACCGAGTTTATCGTCCACAAAGACTGGTTTATTAAGTACCGGTTATCTATTCTATGATATCTATTTGGTTGACGTTCTTTAGTTTGAGAATTATAACTAAGAATTATGATTAAGTGCAGAAAATAAACTAAAGATTATGATACTTTGGGTTATAATAGTTATGAAGGAAATAGGGCTTCCAATCTCCTCAACTATCCACTCTTTCACGTGTTAATGCAATGCTAAAAACTCTTCTTCTTATTAAGATAGCAGGTTAACTAATCTATCATTATATTCCGGTTAGGACATACAAGAGCTCAACCTTGTGCAAAAACCTTCTATATTTCTATGATAGATTTTACCAAACAGGAGAATTAAGAACAATAACTTTAAATACTACTCAAGTATCGGGGTACTTTCGTCCACGATTTTAACCTATGTCTAGACAATTACAACATATTCAAATCTCACCTTTCAGACTTTTGATTCGAAATCATATAAGTTATGACAATTAATGGTCAGTTAATTATCAAGCAATCATAACAATATTGAATAGATCTTAATATGCTGAAGAAGAAATCAATAACTAATGCATTAACTATATGAAAGAGTTTCAAGAAGATTCGACGAAAAACCCTACTAAAGTAATTAGCTCATAAACATTGTCATGTCAAGAACTAAATTACAATCCAACATAAACTGAAATAAAATAAGGGAAAGAAAAAGAACTTGAACAAGAGTCTCCAATTGTAGCCTCATTCTTGCCTCCCAAAAGTATGATTTGTAATATGGTATATGGTACCCTATAATGAGAAGGGTTTCGAGGTTTTATACTTGAGAAAAATTGCCTTTCGGACCATAAAAATCCTGTCCAATTCGGCCCAGGAAATCTGGAAAAACTCGCGTCGGCACCGCGGTTCTGATTGGCTGAAATCACTGGGCTGCTCACTGGAATTTTTACACCTCGATCTCACTTTTTGGACCGCGGTTCCATGGCACCGCGGTGCTGCTTGTCCAGGCACTGCGGTGGCTCTCTGAGTTTTGTCCGGCTCCGCCTGATTTGTTTTTTTCTTCGTGTCACTTCTTAGGCTTCATTCTTTGGGCTGTGCTTGTGCAATTTTCATCTTAATTAAGCTCATTTCATCCTCGATTATGTACTTCCTCCTTTATGATCGATGTGACACAAAATGAAAGAAAAACACACCTAACACTATACTAAATATAAAATAAAAGAGTAAACTACTAACTAAAAAGGACTAAAAAATGTATACAAAATACACTTGACAGATAAGCGTAGATGTGAAGCTTGGTACTCAAATCATTCAAAAGAGATGAAACTTCAAGTACCTAGGGTCTATTATTCAAGGGAATTGAGAGATTGATGGCGATGTCACACATCGTATTGGGACATGGTGGATGAAATAGACGCTCGCATCTGGAGTCTTGTGTGACAAAATGTGCCACCAAAACTTAAAGACAAGTTCTATAGGGTAGTAGTTAAATCGATTATGCTGTATGGGGCAGAGTGTTGGCCAGTCAAGACTTCACATATACAAAAGATAAAAGTTACGGAGACGAGGATGCTGAGATGAATGTGTGGACATACAAGGAAATATATGACTAGAAATAATAATATCCGAGATAAAATGGGAGTGGTCTCGGTTGAGGACAAGATGCGAGAAGTGAGGTTGAAATGGTTCGGACATGTGCATATGAGAGACACAGATGCCCCAGTGCAGAGGTGTGAGAGGTTGACTATGGGGTAGAGGTAGGCCGAAGAAGTATTAGGGAGAGGTAATTAGACGGAAAATGACGCAGGTGCAACTTACTGAAGACATGACATTAGATATGGGGTTGTGAAGGACACAAATTATGATAGAATGGTAGTAGGTAGTCGAGCGTAATCATACTTACGCTTATAAGATGATAGTTGTAGTGTTATAATTGTAGGTCCGATTAGCCTATCACACTTATAGGTGCAGTAATGCTCTATAGTCACTTGTAGTTTGATTTCTGCTGCTATGTGTTCTTTAGTGTACTTTGCTTATCTTATTTAGTTATACTGCTTTCTTTTGTTAGAAGGCGCTACCATGACATATTCATTTTTTTTTTTAGCATTTTCCTTGTCTGAGTCCGACAATTTATTTGAAAACGGTTAGATTAATATTCTCGTTATTGGTGATTTACAAATAATGATGTTGAGATGAATAACTCACTTGTCTCAAAGGTTCATCTATGAAGCAAGCAGAGTTCAAAAATTTAAAATCCCCTCATTTTAAAAGTCATTGGCCACACGCCCACGCCTCTTTGAATGAAGAAAAAAAGGGCTTTGTGCAGGTATTCTTGGTCCATCTGTAGATATAAGATCAGCCCATTAGTAATAATAATCAGACCCAAACCCGAAAGTTTGTTTCTCTTCCCGCTCAATCTACCCCTTTTTGAAATTTCTGCAACCCTTGAAATTACAGTGACAAGACATTTGCAACCTTGAGAATCATGACTTCTCAAGCAGGTAAAAAAAGAAATCCTCTAATAAATTTTCCATCTAGACTAATTCCTAGGGTACTAACAATTTGAAACACAGTTGATTTGTGGGCAGAACTCATAGCTGATGAACAAAACCAATTTGATCGTCCTTCCGAACAACCTCAGGAACCAAATATTGATGTTGTATATCGGCGGAAAAAACCTCTTAGTATTACTCCGAAAGATGCTGAAGGGTTCTCTTTTTTCCATTCTCCAAAATTCCATTTTTGTTTTTCACTGAATGTTTTTAACTTTGATTTGTTTATTCAGGAGGCAATCAACTTCAACTTGTGGTAATGAAAATCGGCTGAGTTTTCTTCCTGTTAAACGAATCAGTTGGAATCGTTCCCTTTCAACCAGGTTTTGCCTTTTGCCCTAATTTTATAGTTTTCCCCTAAATTTCCAATTTTATTACAAGCATGATAACAAAATCAATCTCATTGGATATACTTAAAAGGATTATGCTTGTACATTGAAATGGAAATAATATGGATACGGATATTTAGGAAGCATATACTTTGATTTACTGAAACAAGCAACAGTTTGTTATTTATATTATTGTTCAGTTAATTGGTGCTGTTGACTTGCATGCTTAAGCTTATCAAGGTAGTTGTGACCATTCAGACAAAGATTTTCTAGTGTAAACTCCTGGCACCAGTTTACTATTTTTAATACATTTAATTACCTTACCTATTCCAAAAAGATATTCTAGAATTTATTAATTAAGGGGAAGCTCAAAAAAGTAAATCCACCAATTAAGAGTATTGAGATCAAGGTCAACATTCATTAAAATAAGAAAACTAACAAAAGAGAAGAAGAATGTGTAAAATGGTCAAGCATTAATCTAAAATATAACTTTGTTTTTCTTTTTAAGAGTCAGTTCTTGGGATGAAGTAACATGGACTATTTTTGTATAGTAGACCCTACAACCGAACCCCTCCCCACACGAAAAGAACAGAACAACATACCGAGTGTAATCCAACAAGTGGGGTTTATCGAGGGTAGAGTGTACGCAGACCTTACCCCTACCTTGACAGGTTGTTTCTGATAGACCTCGGCTCAAGTAAACTTTGTAGCTATGTTGGCGAGGTTTTCAATTTGATGCTTATGCACTGTGGCCCTATAATTGAAATCATATTACAGTGTTTTACACACTTATAGCTTACCCTCTCCTAAGAAGTTGTCAGCTATGATGATTTTCTTTCCAGTTGTCACTATCAGCTGATTTGGCATATGCATGTTTCTTTTGACTTTTTGATCTGTGTAAATAATCTAGTGTCCATCAAGCTACTGAGTTTCTATATCTTATCATAATGTGTAGTTATAAATAATATGACGACAAACAATCAGCAAGTTTGAGGAATGTTTCCTGTAAGAAGCTTAAAGGTATTCTAAATTTCATTTATCATTTTAGCAGATCCCGTGCCTCCAGTGTCTAGGCAGATGTAAAATGTATATTATATCGTCAATGTTCTTTTTATGCAGTAATAAAGCTTCTTTTATAGGCTAATACAACTATAAATGAGCTCTTTCAAAATTGGGACTTTAGCTATGTGTTTGAGAACGGGATTCTAGAAATCTGTAAGCACACTTGCGGAAATATATTGACAGAACAATACAAACTTACCTGACCAAGATGTTATTGTTACTTGCAAAGAACATTTGTCTTATCTATCGATTTCTCATTTGGTCAACAAAATCGGTTTAAGACTTGAAGATGTATAAGTTCTCTGATTTTTGTTTATGTTTAGTCTCCTATTGAGAACTTTTTTCTGGGAGCCCTGGTAATTCCTAGTACATACCTTCTCTTTCTTTGTCATATTTGCAAATTCCCGTTAGCTATTTGTTTCTTCCACTTTTGTCTTCGGTAACGAGAGGTCCCCCCCCACCCTTTTATTTTGTTGACAGAGGGAGAACCAGTATTGCTGCTGTATGTGCCGAATTACATCCTCAACAAAGGAAGCCTGGACGAAAAGCAAAACCACCTCTTCCAAGGGTAATTTGTTGAAAGATTTTCCAAACTCCAACAAATCCAAATTGTACTTGTTGTTCTTTTCAGAAGGCATCAGCTAGCTAATATTTTTCTATCATTCAAAATCACATTTCTGGTATTTCTGAACTCTGTAGGGTAAAAAGGTTCAAGCTCCGAATTATGATAAGGAGCAGGCATATTTTCAAGAAATTGATGATTTTGAACTAATGGTAGAAAGCCCCTCCCCAAACAAAAGCAGTACATGGACTGTGGGCATCCAAACTGATGATGTCGTTATATCACGCCTGTCCTCAGTACTACAGAAATGGTTGATTTCTAAGAAACTTAATGATAGCTATGCACCCCCCGCTTCATTATCGAAGATATTAGAAACCCCAGCCTCACGTAAAGAATCTGCTATTGGATTAATTTATGGATCCTCAAATGTGAAAACCCCAGAAAAAACATCATTACGAATTCCCTCTGGTTTGTACTCCACCCAGAATAAACGCATTGGTTTTACAAATGAAGATGTGTCTAGAGGGCAGCCTTTATCAGAAAGAGGCATTGGAGAAATATGTTCCATGGATGAGGAAGGCTGCGAAGATATCGATGTAGCTGTTAGTAAACTTTCTTTGACTTCCAGGCCTTCTTCAGTGGATGGACACACTTGGGATCCATTTTTGGCTCTGTTGGCAGCTTGTGGACAATCTGCTCCTTTAACACTATTGGAGATATTATCCAAGTATTGGTGCGGCTCCTATGACCCTTCCACTTTTGTTCTACTTCCTCAAATCGAGTATCTTCTTTGGCATATCTTTCTTCTTAGTCGGACTTCTGCTGTCTTTTGGTACTTGTGGAGCAGCGAGTTTAACAAGATTTTTGGTTTCAGCTGTTACAATAATCACCAGAAACTGTAAACTCTTCCTTTTGAAAAACTTTAACAAGGAATTACACTAATAATTTATAGTTGCAAGAAAGATGTTGCCCACCTTGGTACTCTAAGCACACAGATCTGGCTGTGGCTGCTTAATTCTGTATCTCTTTTTTTTGTTCTTTTGGTGAGAGTGCTCCTGAAATGGTGCTTTTGAACCATGAACGAGACGGATGAGGATAAATACTGATATGTCTTCCCTTGACTGGCACACCTTTTAGCTTAGTACTGTTATAAACTCATGTACTAGGGCTCTCCTTTGGTGTGCGTGATCTTAACTTTGAACTCTGAATGGCTGTTTAGTTAATACTTTTTCTAATTTGACGTTATCAATCAGTACCCATTCCTTTTCATGAAGAATCAAATTCATATTTGTGTTGCAGTATACTTAATTCAGTCTGATCTGGCTCTTAATCATAACTTCTCAAAGCATCTAGTTTCGTAAACTGAACTCTGTCAAATGCAGTGAGACACAAACAATTACCAAGGTTGGTGAAGGGACATACGGGGAGGCATTTAAGGTTGGTGAAAATGTATGCAAAATTGTCCCTTTCGACGGAGATTTCCGAGTAAATGGAGAAATTCAAAAGGTATCCAGTTCAACTATATTTCTTGTGCAATTGAACAGGTTCCAATTCCACTAAATTGAGATATGGCCTAAGTAACTTGCGTCAGCAAACTAAAGTTAAGTGTAGTAGGACGATCATAGGATCAACAACCAATCTTCTGAAAATATTTAAGTTATCTGATTCAAAATCTGTGTTTTGATACATTTCAGAAATCAGAAGAACTACTTGAGGAGGTCATACTATCTGGTACCCTTAATAGCTTAAGAGCTCATGAGGGTCATCTCCTCAATTCCTGTTCCACCTTTATACAGACAATGGAGTAAGTTTCATATATTCTTAGTTTATCTTAAAGCAATTTTGCAACCTGTGTTAAGACAAAAGCTGCGTTTAGGAACATCTAAAGGTTCATCTGATTTAATTTTCATGTGTTGGTTTAAGCGTATGCTTAGCTTCAGTATCTTCATGCAAACTACTATCTCTGCTACCCAATGAATAATTCTTGTAGAAACCTTATCGGTAACGAGTCTGGAAATAAGCATCCATGTATAACTGTCACCTCTAGTGACTGATATATTGTGAAGTAAAAAAGAAGTTTCTCCTACGTGCTGTTATCTGCACTCTCACATGTATAATATTTCT
The DNA here is from genome assembly GCA_029844215.1 of Przewalskia tangutica. NCBI lineage: Eukaryota > Viridiplantae > Streptophyta > Magnoliopsida > Solanales > Solanaceae > Przewalskia > Przewalskia tangutica. The sequence goes on along the minus strand of CM056731.1, from coordinate 12,759,631 downwards.
TAGAATAGGAGAAAACTAATCATTGACCACTTATGTACAATTGGTTTCACCTTTCTGCAGCATGAGGGTGTGCCAAGGCCATTATGATGCATCTCTATTAAAAGCATGGGAAGACTGGGATGGGAAGCATGGTTCAGAAAATGACCATCCGAAGGAATTTCCAGAAAAGCAGGTTCCTTGCAAATCAATTAATCCTTTTCTCCTAATTGCTAATAGTTGCCTCCCATTGTTCATATGTTGTTTGAGTGGTCTTATGTTTAGACAGATTGGTATTTCTTTTGTAGCTAGAGGATAATTACTTAGACATATCTTAAGTGCCACTGACTAAACTGTTACATATGTTCCAGTGCTATGTTGTATTCGTTCAAGAACATGGAGGAGAAGATCTTGAAAGTTTTGTGCTTTTAAACTTTGACGAAGCCAGGAGTTTATTGTCCCAGGCAAGGGATTGAATATTTTTCTTTTGTCTTTGTTAACCAAATATCTCATTCATTATCAATTGCTTGACTGCAAAATCTGCACTCCAGATAACTCTTGCTTTGGCTGTATCTGAGGCCGCATATGAATTTGAACATCGCGATTTGCACTGGTTCGTCTTTCCATGTCATTATTTTGTTCATCATTTTTACAATCTAGAGTGGTACACTGCTTTGTTGTGCATTTCTGTGTGCTAACAATTTTCTTATCATAGGGGAAATATTCTATTAAGTCGGAAAGGTCTAGATACAGTGCAATACACTCTTGAGGGAAAAGAAATACATGTCAGAACATATGGATTATCAGTTTCCATAATTGACTTCACTCTTTCAAGGATAAATACAGGTGTTCACCCTTCCTGTTTCTCCCTTCACGATCTTGTATTTGAATTGCTTAGAGATACTTATCCCTGTATATACATACTGATCACAGGTGAAGATATACTTTTCCTGGATCTGACATCAGACCCTGAACTCTTTGAAGGTCCAAAAGGAGATAAACAGGTATGAAGCAAAAGAAGTCCCATGTATATTCAGGTGGTTTGGTACATATTTACTTTCATTGTTTTGTGGCATGTTTGCAGTCTGATACATACAGGAAAATGAGAGATGTCACAGGCGAATTTTGGGAAGGAAGGTATAAATACTTCTCCCTTCACTTCCTAGTAATAAATTGTTTCAGTGGTGGAATATTGCCTTTGGCTTATCACAATAGTGGATTTTTTTTCCATTTCAAAGTTTATGATTGCCGCATAACTATTGTGGATTCTTCAGCCTAATGAAACTGTTTGCATGTTGGATGTTTGGAATTCGCCACTCAAATGACATCCTATTTTGTGTAACCTGATGTCAGAGAATTTGAGTTGAACCAAAATTACAACTGCGCAAGTTCGTTTATCTCTGTTATCAGTTAGCTTTTGCTGCGTAATGACCACTGACATACACTATTGGTGGCCAGTTTTCTAAATCACAGGAACCATCAGGAAGAGGCTGTCCTGTTTAATGGTGTTTTATGTCTTAATATTCATTGAATTTTCTAGTGGTGATTCAGAGGCACAAAAGAGTTCTAGGCGAGGTTAATGGGCCTTCTAGTACTAGAGCATTTGTATGCTTTAGACTGCCAAAGATCATGCTTGTTTTTTGTCATAACATTGTGGATTGGTCTATTTTTTGGTAATATCACTTGTTGATAAATGAAGTACTAGCATTTTATTATGGTTTGGGTGAATTTGAGACCTAAACCCTAGCATCTATGATCTAAGAAGTATCTTTGTCATGCAAAATCACCAAGGCTTTTAGTGACTGGATTATTTGTCTACAGATGTTAACTTTTTGCCTTGTTTCTTTTTATTTGTATGTACAGTTTCCCCAAGACAAATGCGCTATGGCTACAATACTTGGTTGACATACTGCTGCTAAAGAAATCATACGTGAGTATTCTACAACATCATTGGTTCCATATTATCAACTCATATCACCTTGTCGAAACTGTATAGTATTATAAAAGGGTAGTATGTCCTCATTTATGCAATTGGCTTTCTGTTCCTCATAATTGCCGCTGTGTGTCTAGTTGCTTCAATTTCAGCTGCATGCCGTTTGATAATCTAATAGTTGATTGTGACCATGTAATTCCATCCTCTTCAAAGACTACGAAAATTGAAAAAACAAAATCAAATTGATCAGTCAATCTCCTTCTGTTGCTATCCTTTGTCTGATAGTCTGATACTTGATAGTTCGGGATTTAAATCAAGCTCATAATATATTCTTTTGGGTTCAAATTTAAGTGGCCTAACTTTATGAAAACGTTGCAGGAAAGGACCTCCAAAGATGAGAGGGATCTACGTTCTCTGAAAAAGCGCCTGAATAGCTATGGTTCTGCAAGAGAAGCAACATCAGATGCTTTCTTTTCTGACATGTTCGTTAACCTCCAATATTGAATGGCAAAGAACCTCAAGAAAATAAGGCATTTGCTGTGACTATGCTCTCTTCCACGAACGTGAAAGTGCAGTTTCTGTAGGAGGTTTTTGTATCAAGAAACCAACTGGGTTTCCCATGACAAGCATTAGAAACAGAAATGTTGCTTCCTTAACTTTTCTTGTCTTTATTTTATTTCATTTTCTTGTGTATCCTATTTTGGATTGTTAATGTAATGTTAAGACCCGTTAGTACATCTCAAGTAGTTGGGAAATGATAACCATCCCTCATAGGGTGTTGAATTCGTGTGGTTGCCATTTGGAATCTGTATGATTTTCCCCCTATCTATGTAAGCTTTGATTGCATAATTATCTGTCTGTGTCAAAGCCGTTCATGGAATAATCAAAGAAGATGTGAGCAAGTTCGTGATTAACGAAAGAAAGAAAAAGAAGTGAAAATGCTTGCCATTTCCCTTTAGCATCTGCAGTGACCAGCCAGACATCAACTGTTCAAAGGATCAACTCAGCAACCTTTTTATCCACTAAACCATAAGCTCTCGTGCTGTGTCCCAGAAGTTGTGGGCATACAGCTCATGCAGACGATGCCTATCATCTTTTCCCCCCAAAAATTACTTTCTTGAAACTTTAGAGGTTTTGGAAATATTTATTAAATGTGAAATAAAGTAAATTCTATTAATTATGAATCGAACAATTGGGGTCTCACACGTAGGAAACCTTGTTTCTACACACGTGCACATGTAGTGTCAAAGATCAAAATTTCCTTAATGGAAGAGATATTGGTACGTATACGAGTTGTTTGAGACGTAAGGTAATAGACGGTTATATTGGCCAAATGACGAATGATTTCACGTTGGTAAATGAAGGAAGAAGTGTATAATGTGTAAAGATGAAGTGAATCAGAAATCACCACGAAATCGAGAAGGGTCGCGGCTCTAATTGACGTTTCAATTCCAGTAACTCACTGGAATTGAAGGGCGCTACAATTGGCGTTCGGTTCGGTGAGTTACTGGGCGAAGCGCGACTCTCTCCAAAGGTCACGGCTCGCCATCGTTTCAATCCGTTGGAGGTGAATTAAAAACTGATTCTTGGGCTGACTTTGGAGTATTTACTCTTCATTATTTTGCTCATGAATTCTGTCATTACCTGGCTGAATTGTAACTCCAAATTCAAGGCATTAACATGGCATTCATGGCCATTACTTAGCCATTTAGAGGGTCATCATCTACACACTATAAAATGAGACACAAGGCTCATTTGGAAAAACATTTGACATCTTACACTCAACAATTCTCTGAAATTGTCTTCCTCTCTTGCAATCACAAACACTCAAATATCTTTCTTTCAAAGCAAACACTTGAGTTCCCTTTGCTCATTTGTTTGATTGCTGTTTTATCTTGGGAGATAAGTCGCTATTACAACCGTTGAAAGGATATACGGGGCAATATTATCTTAAGGATAGATCAAGAATTTGGTCGACTCAGCAAACCATCATACTTGATCATTTCCAGATTTCTAACAAATAGTTGCTATTTTCACGTTCTACACATTACTACTCACAGTTTTTATATATATTTTATTAATATGGTCTATTTGGTTGAAGCTAAACTTTGACAAGAAATCTATCGTACTTTTACGGTAAATTGTATTGAGTAAACTTTCGTCATCACTAGTCACAGTTTTGAACCTGAACTTTATAAATCACTAACAATTTTATAATTGTACAATTAGAGCGACACTTTTCTTGACTTTACCCTTATGTGTAACACTATCTCACTTATCTCGACCTTTTAATCAATTGACTAAAATACTTATGTAGGATGATGACTATAACACTTCTTCCGACCTATTAGTTAAATATCAAATTTGAAAGCAATACAAAGAAAAAGCTAGTAGTATGTATGTAGTATTGGTTGTTGCTTTATATCTTATCTTTTTTGTGAAAAGAGAGCAGACTTCTTTGCGAGTGTTGTTTATTGAATTCAGATAGGCTCATCAAAGCTTTTCAGCTGTCGGATGACTCAGATTAAGGGATTACAAATTAGCTCACATGGGAATGGATCCTTTTGATTTGACATAATGCATTTGAAGGATTCAAGTTCTCCACTATTTTTTACATTATTAGTGTAATTTGTTATTATGTTTTAAAAAATTATTTATCATTTATTTCATATAATTAAGGTTGAACCCATTGCGGGTCTCTTATGATCGGTAAGATTTTTCACTTAAACACCTTAAGTAAGCTTTGTTTCATTTAAACACCTCATGTGGTCCCCTACTATTTTATTTAGACACTTTTCGTTGACTTGTCAAATTGTTTGAATTCCACCATTGTGATCTTGCTCACCGGAAAAAATGAAGATTGTCACCTGAGAACATGTGACATTTTTTTTGTATAAGGTTAATATCAAAAATTAATTTTAGCTTTAAAGAAAAGAATTTCAACCTAAAGAAAAAAAAGAAAAAAAATCACCCGTAGGGCGTTAATGATTTCAAATAATAATTTTTTTGGGTTAAAATTTCATCTTTTCTCTTTCAAGACAACTATAGCAAAAAGAGAAGTCGAATCCACAAAACCTTCCTTAGTGCTGGTTACATGCATCATGAAGAACCTTTTCGTTAAAGGAGACCCAGCACATGTATTTCTGGACTATAATTTATAGTCCAAGGATCCTAAAGCTAATGCACCAGTTCTTGATTATCATATTTTATTTCTTTCTTTCTCCTTTGAATATTAACTTACACTTTGTTTTCAGGATTAAATGAAATGGGTTGGTTCCATAGCTCGACCTGTAATATTCTTTCTTTTTGGCCTTCGATAACCATTTAAAGAATTCTAACTTCATTTAGTGTCAAGGGTTCTATTTGCAATCCGTTCGAGATGTGCTACCGCACAGGATCCCGAAAAATGAAAAATTTTAAGGATCTCTTTTTTCATTTTTTATTAAGTAGTATTAGCCAAAATTTATTTTAATTCAATTAAATTTTATTTCAATTAGACACATGAGGTAGAGTACAAATGTGTTATTTAAACACCTTTCGCTAATTCAGCCAAATATGTAATGTGTATAACACGCTCGCTGATGACATGACAAAATGATAAATTAAATTATGACATGTGACATTTGATCCCATAATAATATATAAAAAATTTGAGTAAAACTAATATTTCAAAAAAGAAAAAACATCTATTTTCTAAACCCTACACATTATTAACACACATAAAAAAAAAAGAATGAAGAAGAAGGAAATTAAAAAAAAAACATGATTTTTAGCCTTTTCACGCGTCTAAATACTCACAACTTGTCAAGTTACCGAACAGTGTCTAAATGACACAATGGAGGTACACATCAAATGTCTAAATAAAATAAGGTTTAATTAAAATGTCTAAGTGAAAGATACTGTCGACCACACAAAAGCGGCCGATGAATTTGGCAAAGGGGTATAATCCAACACTTCATTATCAAAAATCTATATTCATATATAACTATAATGTTTTTAAAAAATTAATATGTCTACATATAATATGCCAACATGGCGTTGAAGATAATGTAGAGTAAACATTAATTGGGCATATGAAGTAAATCTTATACTCGTGCTAATTTATATGATGTAGTTTGACTAGGCACGAAATTTAAAAAATAAAGGAAGATTTTTAAATTTTATGATCTAATTAAATTAAAAATATTTGTGTAGTTATAGATCATCTTGTTAAGCGTAAAATGTAAAGTTTATGTAAGACTTTGAGATTATTACTTCCATTAGGTAACAATATATATACTAATTACAATCATTAGGAAGAATAAGTCTTCCTTAGGATAATGCTAGGAATATTCCCTATACAATAATTGTCTATCATATATGAAGAGATCTACATTAATATAAGATATACACATAATATTCTATTAATAACCCTATTCTAGAATATTCTAACTAATATTCTAACACTCCCCCGTAGTCGAAGCTGGAGGGCGGCGAATGCTGAGACTGTCCCGAAATTCTTCAAATAATATCAGCGGAAGTCCTTTTGTGAAGATATCAGCAATCTGATATCGCGTCAGAACATGTAACACTCGCACTTGTCCGCGAGTCACTTTTTCACGGACAAAATGAATATCTAACTCAATATGTTTAGTGTGTTGATGATGGATTGAATTCCTTGATAGATAGATTGCACTAATGTTATCACAGTATGTCACATTAGATGTCGGAATAGGGCAATGAAGCTCAAGTAACAGATTCCGAAACCAGCATGAGTCAGATACTACATTGACAACCGCACGGTATTCAGCTTCAGCACTCGAGCGTGATACTGTGGGTTATCGTTTAGAAGACCAGGAGATCAAATTATCACCAAGAAAGACGCAATAGCCGGAGGTGAAACGTCTGGTGTCCGGACACCCTGCCCAGTTTGCATCTGTGTAAGTGACAGTTTGGTGATGGACGAAGGATATATATGTAATCCATACTCCAGAGTGCCCTGAATATACCGCACAATGCGTTTGAGAGCATGCATATGTTCTTCCATCGGATTATGCATGAATAGACACACTTGTTGTACTGCATACGTAATATCCGGCCTGGTGAATGTGAGGTATTGCAACGCTCCAGCCAGGCTGCGGTATAATGTAGGATCAGCATAGGGTTTGCTAGATACAACACTCAACTTGGACTTTGTGTCCACCGGAGTTGCCGAAGATTTGCATGAGGACATACCCGCTCATTCCACAATCTCAGATGCATACTTCTTTTGAGAGAGAAATAACCCACCTGACCTTAGGACAGTTAGAGTTACTGCCGCCGTTTACCGGGGCTTCCATTCAAAGGCATGTCGTGTCACAACAATGCCTAGAAAATAGTGCAGTGGACCAAGATCTTTCTGTCACGACCCGACCTCGGACCCGTGACTGGTGCCTTACCGCACCGCGTGATACAACATCGAGAAAACCAAATAAGTAAACTCACAACAAGAAACCATATAACATATGAAACCGGCTAACCCAAAATGGTTACCTTTCCGTAAGCATAAATATAACAAAAACTGAACAGTTACATCCCAATGTATAACAGGACTACAGGTCTCTAAGAGTTTGTAACAACTATGACGGGACAGGGCCCCGTCATACCCCTGAATGTACATAATATCTACAACATCAGGGAGAACCGTACCAAAAGTCAAGCCTCCGGAGAAATGGAGCTTCTAACACCTGAACAAAGATCCTAAGAATGAGGATCCACCACCTGCTACTCCCTACTGCGCATTTAACGCAGCCCCGAAAGCGGTCGACACAATATGTACCAAGTATGTAAAACTGGAAAATACTGTAATAATATCACAAGTCTAAAATAAAGCTGGAGTCATGGATGAAAATCAAATTACATTGCACTGTGCCTTACTAACAACGAGAGTAACAAATATAAACTTTACTGCATAAAAATAGGAGGCTCATGATCAAAACAGGGTCCCTCGCCTGGGACTATTTCACCCGCATAGGTCCTGTGGACCCGCATGAGGTCATCCGCCTCGCATGAGACTATTTCACCCGCATGGACCCGATGGGCCCGCATGAGTACAAGCGCCGCACTCGCATCATGGGTAGCAAATCCATGACATAAGTAGTAACCCGGGGTCTACCCCGTAATAATATATATAACTTAGCACAACCGGCTATCATACATAACATAAGCGCTACCGGCTTATCATACATAACATAAGCAAGTTAAGAAATCCCCTAACTTCTTAATAACATTATTAATATATCCTCTCATTTTAGTTTACTTAAGGCACTAACATGTCATTTAAGAGAAAATCCGGGAATTCAACCCAAGTACCACGTACCTCTAACCTTTTTGAGAATGACTCCTTTTTATATAAAACTTTTCAAGATACTAATAACCTTAGTATCAAGTTACGACTACTTTTTAAGACAAGTCACATTTCCTTTTAGAAATATGATAGGCTTCTAAATCAAGTGACCTCATTTCTTTTAAAACCTTAGGCAATTGATGCCTTAAAATCAATTTGCCTTTCATAAATTCAAATCATTTATCCGTACTTATTTTACTTAGAGTAAATCTTTCTTGTTAACCTTCCATAAAGCTAATATAACCAACTTCTCATAAAGTCGTTATATTAACGTTATACCTTAGTCAAATACATTTCCCTATATCCAAGGGACTTATACTTTTAAAACGACACAAGTATCATATACTTAAAACACTTCAAGTCCCTTAACTTTGGAAAACTTAAGACCTCCTTAATTCTTTTTAAAGAAATGAGTTAATCCCCTTACTCACCAAACTTGGCCATTCTTAAAACAAGTAAGGGATATCAAAGTCTCAGACGCTCATCAGACTACATAAGTGCAACTATTCATGCTCAAGAGATAGAAAAGTTCCACATACCTCTTCGGGTCAATCCACTCGCAAGTCCAATATACCGCACGTAGTATGTCAACCTATAATGACCATAATATGTCTTATTAACTTCTTACTTCAACGTAGAATATTCTAATTAAAACGTTCCTTATTGCACGGAAAATTGGACAGCACTTCCTTTGTTTCTACATACTTTTCCACCTTTTCAAGGTCCGAATTCAACATCCAACGCCACTTTTAAGGCCCAACAATCCAATCAATACAAAGGGGATTACACGCCTAATTTTGGATGTGTAAAATTCTGCCCCACAATACATAACAACTAATTCAATAAGTTTAAGGTAGTATCTTAGCTATAACATGCTCACATATCATTCTTATCCAATCCTTTCAAAACCAAATTGTTTTTCTACATGCAATATATCTAAAAGCATTATTGACAATTACAAATTCCTTCTTCCTCACATGAAACACAATTTACTAGCAAAAAGGGAAAGGATTGTTACCTTAAGGTTTACCCAAAATAGTCCAACAAATTTCACTTGTCTTCTTTCCACAATCACCTCCACAAACCTCCTACAAGCTTGTCAACAAGTTTCCTTCTTGCCACCTTTTCTGAAATTTCTCTAAGCCTTGGTTTCTTCTTGAATTTCTAGAGAGAATGGAGAGGATTTTTAGAGAGAAAGAAGAGAGGTTTTTAGAGAGAGGGAGGTTTTTCAAGAATGACCAAGTCTTCAAGACTTGGTCAATAAATAGGACATGCACAAAATCAGATGGGGACACTTGTCACCCTCCCACGGCCTCTTTTTAAAAAAGCGATTCTAATTTTCCCAGATTCGCAGAACCGCTCGGCGCCGCAATGAAACCTCTGCAACCTCTCAAGACTTCCGCGCGCCTGCTTCAGCGCGGCGCTGCAACTTCAGCGATTCTCCAGTTATCCGTGCGCGGCCTGGCAGCCCGACCGTCTTGCTTTCGCCATCACAAGACCGAACTTGTAATTTTCATAACTTTCTACTCTGATGTCCTATCGACGAACAGTTGGTTGCGTTGGAAACTAGACTCAACGAACTATGTACTAGGCCTTTGAAACACCTAGGAAATCTCAATGTAACGGGACATAAACCGCCTCAAAGTTGACTAACAACCCGTCTGAAACATTCCGTCAACCCATCATTCTAAAATTTAAGTCTCCATTCCTTTCGTACGTTCTCAAAAGCATGACCTGAACTACGGGGTGTAACACTTTCATAGCAAATTCAGACCCAAGCTGAGATATGATATTCTTGCATATGAAATCTGAAGATGTTGTAAGAATGATATCATCACATATAAAAGAAGATAAGCAGTGTTATTACCCTGACTATAAATAAACAGAGAATTGTTAGAACGGCTGTGAGTAAAACCCATGTGTGACACAAAATCTGCAAACCGCTTATATCAAGCCCTGGGGGCTTGTTTGAGGCCATATAATGATTTCTTCAGCAAGCACACATGATGGGGATAAGCAGGATCTCTGTACCCCAAGGGTTGGTGCATGTAAAGTGTCTCATTCAGATGACCATGAAGAAAGGCATTTTTGACATCCAGTTGATGAAGTGACCATCCTTTTGAGAATGGCAGACTTAGAACTGTTCGGATGGTAGCTGGTTTGACCACTGGGCTAAACGTATCCCCACAATCGATGCCAATCTGCTGGGTCTTCCCATCACCTATAAGACATGCCTTATGCCGCTCAAAAGAACCATCAGATTTTTCTTTATGGCTAAAAATCCACATAGACCGAATAATGTTAGCATTAGATGGACGAGGCACTAAATCCCATGTTCTATTTTTAATTAGAGCATGATATTCATCATCCATGGTCATTTTCCAATTCGGGTCTTTGAGAGCCGACACTGGGTTACGAGGCAAAAGTGATTTGAAAACCTGTAAAGGCTGTATTTGGTATTTAATTTAACAATACCATGTTGACTGCGGGTGACCGGACGGGAGGCTTGGCCAGTGGACTGGACGCCACTGGCCGCGATAGAATCGATGGTGGGCCGACGCATTACATCGAGAAAGGGCCAGTCCGAGATGAGTGGGTAGGCGGTGGGCCTGGAGAATTTGGAGGTTGGCCCATCTGCTAAAGCAATGCACCACTGGGCTGTTAGTTAGCAGGCCCATTGCGCTGGACAGTTTGATCTAGTGGTTGGGCTGCTTGTTCGCGGTCCAGTTGACCCACTGGTTGTGTACCTGCGGGTCCCGGGCTATGAATAAAATGTGTTAAATACGAGAGCTTATCATCATCCAAAAAATTATAGGTATGGGTCTCGGTTTCATGTAATTTAGTAAAGGGAAAAATCGTTTCGTCAAAAATAACGTGGCGACTTAAAAACATTCTTTTTGAAGAAATATCATAACATAGGTAACCACGATGATTAGTAGGGTATCCCAAGAAGACACATGGAGTGGACCGGGCTTGTAGTTTTGTGATTGTGGTGGATGGAAAAGTGGATAGCAAAGACAATCAAACACTCTTAGATGATGATATGAAGGCTCTCGTAAGTAAATCATCTTTAGTGGAGCTTGGTAAGACATGTGTTTATGAGGAAGGATATTCAACATATATGTAGTCATTTGAAGAGCATAATGCCAAAATATAGGGGGTATGAATGCATGAGCAAGGGATGTTCTAACAATATTATTGATGGTTCTAATTTTGCGTTATGCCTGAGGTGTGAGGACAAGATAGACGGAAATTTAAACCATTTGTTTTGAAAAATCCCAAAACTGATTATTATCAATTCCCCCCCCCCCCCCCCCCCATTGTCGCATTGAATACTTTTAATCTCTCATTCAAATTGAATTTTGATGAATGCTCGAAACATGAGGAACGTGGAAAACACTTGTGATTTCTTTGCTAGAGGAAATGTCCACAGATAATTAGAATAATCATCAAGGATAAGCAAATAATATCTATGACCAGAAGAACTCAAAACATGAGAGGTCCAAATATCACAATGCATAAAATCGAAAGGCATAAGAGTGCAAGAATTAGAAGCAATAAATGGCAATTTCACATGTTTACCAAGTGCACAAGACTGACACTAATTCAAAATCTGAGTCTGGTTACAAGAAATAAGATTATTTTGTTTAAGAGAAGTTAAAACAGCCTCCCCCGGATGTCCCAAACGTTGGTGCCATAAGGATGGTGCCAAAACTGCAAAAGTAGAAGAAAACTTGGATTGATGACTAGGAAAATTTATTGGATAGAGCTCCCCATTGCTATCACATTTCATGAGAAGCTTTCCCGTCTGAAAATCACGCACGAAAAATCCAAAGGGGTCAAAATTAATAGATACCCAATTATCAGTTGTAAACTTCCTAACAGATACCAAGTTTTTGATTAGTTTCGGAGCATGTAGGACATTATTTAGGGACAGTGGTGAGTTAGGTGGTGACAATGTAGTACAACCATACCCTTTGATTGGAATTGAATGGCCATTTTCGATAATTATACCACTATCATTACTCAAATTAAAATAGGACGTGAGATTACCTTGGGAGGACGTCATGTGTGACGTTGCCCCGGAGTCCATGTACCAATTTGAATCCGGTGGATTGAGTCGAAGTGTGCATGTCATTGGATGGGCCATGGTTGAGTAACCCTATGCCATCGCGGCTCGAGGCCCGATTCATTCTTGGATCGCTTTCTGGCTGGGTCTTGAAAAATACACGTCTTCTTGGGCCTGGCCGAAATGTGGCCCATTCTGCGCGAGGATGAGGCTGGTCGCCATCGCGAGGCCCAGCCCAGGCGTTCTTCTGCTGCGCAGTGCATCGCGGCAGCACGCGGGCCAGTTGGTCGGTGACTTCTTGCCGTATCGGCCTCTCGCGCGCGATTCGCCACCATTCTGTCATTTTCCACCATCGGAGTTGGTGGTGCCTCCATTCCCGCCGCCACTGGAATTCCGATGTCCTCCTTCTTTGTTATTTTCACGATTTCCACCCTTATTTTTATTATTATTACGTTCTTTTTGTCCCTTATTTTGGTGAGAGGGATCAAAAAAATTATCATCATTCAAAGGGGAGGCAAGGAAGGCGAAATTTGACGTATTTGAGGCCTTTTTCATCAAGCCTGCTTCTTCAAGTACAAGCATGGATCTTGCTTGATAAAACTATGGTAAAGGATTACTTTGACGGATGAGAGTTCTCACTCCGCTATACGCTTCTGTGAGACCAGCAACCAATTGCAACACTAGCCGGTTATTAGCAACCGATGACGACGTTCCTTAACTGATCTGCCAACATTTTGAGGCGTTGACAATAACCCGAAACATTGGGAAAGTCCGCCATGTCAACGGTGGAGAATTCTTGTTCCAGTGTAACAGCGCGAGCGTTTTGATTATCTTGAAAGATATCTCTCAAGCGGTCCCACGCCGCCATAACTGTCGAATCCGGCTCCATTATGGTATGCAACAAGTCCGTGGAAATTGTCATAAATCCAACCGAGGACTGTGGCATCAAGCGTATTCTACAAGTCCTTGTCTGCATCAGTGGGCTCCTTTCCCTTTCCATCTTTTGGTGGAATGATATGATAAAGGACTTTGTGAGCCCTACAACATATCTTAAACAATTCTGCCCAAGAAGCATAGTGCACGGTTTCCATCTCCAATTTAACAGAGATATGTGTCTTAATGTTTGAAATGACTAGAGCAGGATGAAAAGAGGATTTTGATTGAGAAGAAGATTGTTCAACAATGGAGGGATGAAGCAAAAATTTAGAAGACAATTTTCGGCCAAGGCCAAGGCTAGGGTTGGTCGGAAAAAAAATTGGTGGAGAGAAAATTGGATCTTTTCCTTAAACTCTTGATACCATGTAAGACTTTGAGATTATTTTCATCAAATGTTCTTCTTTCATTAGGTAACAATATATACACTAATTACAATCATTAGGAAGAATAAGTCTTCCTTAGGATAATGCTAGGAATATTCCCTATACAATAGTTGTCTAGCATATATGAAGAGATCTATTAATATAAGATATAGACATAATATTCTATTAATGATCATATTCTAGAATATTCTAAGTTTAAAATTAAATTATTATTAAATAAATAATGTATTATTCTTTTTTAGATTGATTAAAATGGAAAGTATGTCATATAGATGGATGGAGTAATCCTTAGTTTTGAGGCCGTAGGAGATGTGCAGCAACCAAATCGCGCGTATAGTATTCCACTATTTTTGTCTACATGTTTTTAGTTAAATTCCAAAGTAATAATAGATGATTTACTTACCTTGGTTCTTGGTTGTATAACACTCCTTAATACCAAATGATTGTCCAAAATTATGATAATATTTCTCTTAAAGAGAAACATTTTCTTTACGACTTTACCAAAATTACTATTTTTGTTGTTACCTACTTTTAAATTAAACAATGTTATTATCTTCCCAGATTCAAATTTATCTTCACTTTCAACCCATTTTCATTTAAATCTACTCCTTCAGTCCAATTTCCTTCGTCACCTTTTCCCTTTTCTGTATGCATGTCCTACCACTTTGTCTCCTTCCCCAACAGTTTGTTTTATTCCAAAATTAGCATTAATTAACTACATAAGCTATTTTAACAAATACGAAAATTCAAATTCCTATTTATATATATTTAAGGTACATTAGATCTCTTTTACTTAAGTTATATAATATTGAAGAAAGTCCTCGGGCACGGTCCAATGGCAAAGGAGTGCCACGCCTCCTGACACTCTGCAGAGTGAGACGTTCTCTTCTGTTACGGATGCTATCAGTTGTATGTTCTCAAACTCTGGTTATTGGAGCACATCCCGCGATTTATTGATAGTAATGTTAGAGGGACCGGTACTACTATCTCCAGGACCAGTCTGACGCAAATCGAGAACCTGGATATAAAAAAATAAAATTGAAGAAATGTACTTTAATAATCGTGTACACAATAAATGGTGCAGTGAATCTGGGGAAGAATGTGTGTGATTTACATCAAATTAGAATATCATGGTATCTCCTGGTCTCGTGTTGCCACTCCCATCCTTTTCTGAATACTCTAAAACATGGCTTCCACCGACCACTGTCAATGTCCCCCACCCCCTCCCCTCTCAAATTTTTAAATTATAATAGTAATATCTGGATCAATTTATAAAAGAGTTATCGGGTGCACAAAGTATTTGAAACGCGTAACTTATAATAATATTGCGATCAATTTGTATCTCAATTATTTTACCAGCTATTTTGTTACAAAATAACTTTGAAAAGTTACCTAGTGCTTTTAATTTGTATTAAAAAACATAGTTTTTCATTACGTTTGCCCACTTTGTTAATTACTAAATTAGGCAGCATGATCCTTTGCCCCATTCAAAGATAAGGTTGCCCCGGTCCGAGTTCACGCAGGAAGGCGAAGGATATCACGTGGTGTAGAGAAATTTGGCCACAAGCTCAAACCCTGCGTAACGCCCGCTCGCCGCTCTTTCGCCACACCTGCTGTTACGCATGCATGGTGGCGTGGTTTGCGTTATCAGATCATCTGCTGCGTATGCGAAGAAACAATGGCGCGATTCGCCGTCAAAAAAATAAGGTTGCCGCCTTTGCTTTCAACATGCATGTAGGCATTGTCTGCAATTTGCCAAGTGTTGTTACTTTTTAGTATGAACTCAAAAACTATTTATGCTTTTCCATAGTAGAGAAGCAAAAACAATTTTCAATTTTTTTCTTCAGCACAAAGTAATCACTTTTATTTCTTCATATGTTATTTTATACATATACACTAGAAAGTTATATATTCGTTTCTTTTTTACTTTTTCTCTCCTACGGTCCTACCCCACCATTGTTTATCTCCTACTCATACCTTTTTTCCCTTTCTCTTTTGCTATTTATATAGTACAACTTTTTTCATTCTGTGTTAAGATACCAGCATTATATAATTCATATTATAGTTCCATTGGTTTCTCTTGCTCAAGTAACACACATTCAAGAAAATGCCCACCATTATAATGACTAAGAGAGCTACAAAATTCATCTTTTTATTCTCCTTGTTTATTCTTCTTGCCTGCATTTCTGGTGAGTGTACTTTCTTGATTTGGGATTTGTTGCATTCTTGTGATGTTTCTGTTTGAGTATTCCTATTTTTTACTAAAATGTTGGTTAAAAGCAAGTTTCTTGTTTTTGCTGATTTTTCTATTATATGAGTTTTGTGTTCTCTGTCCAAGTTTAAGATTTGGAATTTGTAGCATTTATATGATGTTTCTGTTTAGTATTCCTATATATGGGGTCTTGTATGTTGGTTAAGATCAAGTTTCTTGTTTTTTGCTGATTAATCTAATCTATGACTACTGTTTTTTGTTCATGTTTAAGATTCTGCAATGCATTTTCCCAATTTTAGCTATATGTAAGATTATTGTTGGTTTGTTTTTATTTTCTCATGAGCAAGATTATAATGGGTTGATACTATAACAATTGTGGGCTGGAATGTGTGGATTTCTGTAGTTATGCAAGTTCAGTCTTAGACTAAAGACCTGTTTTTTCCTCTTTTTCAATAGAAGCCTTAAGCCCCAGGTTTTAAATGATTATGTGCTGATTGTTTTTTTTTTTTGAGGGGGGGGGGGGGGGGGAATGTGGGATTATCAAATTGGGAGAAAGGTCCTCTGAACCCAAGACCTCAATGACCTTTGATATAATGAAGTAAATGACTTATCTGAGTTTACATCATAAACTAATGTTAGATTTAGTTATAAGACTGATTTTATTTGGATAATCAGTTTTATTCTAGAAATGTTCAGCAAAGAAGATGAGGAGCTAGGATTTATCATGTTTATAGTAAACCAAGCATGTTAGATTTACCATGGTCAGTTAGAATATGAGCTACATTTGGTTGAGATCTGTATATTATAAGAGCTATGAAACATATTTGAACTCGAGTTAATTGTCTTTTATTTCGAGCCGAGGGTCTTATCTGTATATTATAAGAGCTAGGAAACATATTTGAACTCGAGTTAATTGTCTTTTATTTCGAGCCGAGGGTCTATCGGAAACAACCTCTTTACCCCACGGTCTCAGACCCCACTTGTGGGACTACACTAAGTATGTTGTTATTGTTGTTTTAAATTATGGCAACAAGTTGCAGCAAGTTAAAGATCTATTTATGTTCTTTGCAGGATTATCACCAGCTTTTAGCTTCCAGCACAAAGAGCTTCAGAGGAGAAAAGAACAAAAATTCCATACTTTCGCTAAAGGACTGCTTGAGTTGTTACCCATTGGAGCATTTAATTATGACTCGACAGATCCACCGACAACTGGATTTCCTACAATCCCTATCGTAAATCCTGTCACAACTCCAACTAATATGCCTCCAGATAACTCAGCTCCAACAGTTGTTACTGTCCCGTCCACAAATCCTAACCCTGGGATTCCAAATCTTGGGTCTACACCTCCTGCAGCCCCTGTAACTGACCCGAACCCCAATCCTCCGGGGCCAATAACTAATCCAGTTACCACCCCGAGCACAAATTCACCAGTGAGTAATCCTGTAACAACAAATCCAAACCCCGTAGGTGGTGTTCCTGTCACCACCCCGGTAACGCCTCCTTCAACCACAAATTCTCCTGCTACTGGAGGGGGGAGCTGGTGTGTCGCTAAGAATGGAGCGGGACAGACTTCACTTCAGTCAGCGCTTGATTATGCTTGTGGGATGGGAGCAGATTGCTCAGCCATCCAGCAGGGCGGAAGTTGTTATAATCCCAATAGTCTGCAAAGTCATGCATCGTACGCCTTCAATAGCTACTTTCAAAAGAATCCAGGACAAACGAGCTGTGATTTTGGGGGTGCTGCCATGATAACCAACTCAAACCCAAGTAAGCAAAGAAAGATTCTTTATTGACTCGCCTTGCTGTTATAAAATCAGCTTCTTAATTATTGTTTTCTGATCATTTACATGCTGACATACAGGCACTGGTTCTTGTGTTTTCCCTGCATCAGGGTCTTCTTCATCATCAACACCTACTCCAACAACTCCCACGCCGACAACATCCTCGACAGCGGGTGCTGCAGTACCTGGGTAAGGAAATTTTCATTCTTCAGTCTAAAAATACCCCTTCGTTTCATTTTCTATGAAAGTTTAAGAAATGAATACTTGTATACAGAAATATGTCATTCTCTTTTTAGTTTAAAGAGAAATAAAATGGGACCGATGAGGTAATCCATATGTTTCTTTCACTAACTTTGTGCATTGTAATTTTGCAGCTTAGCACCTCCAACAGTGCCGAATGGGAATGACTCTGGTTTTGGATTGATGCCCTCGGGCATCGGTGATGGTATCCCTCCCACTACTACCACTTCACTGTCCATGTCAAATGGTTTACAACCCCTAGTTGGCTTCATCATTCTAATCGCCTCGATTGTGACTAGTAAGCTTGTCTTGGACATTTAAGGAAAAGAGAAGCTCAATTGTCAAGTGAGAAGCTGGATTTTCGGTTTCAAGCTATGTACAGTTCTCGAGGAAAAATGGAAGCAGTTGGGATTATTCTCAGAGGTTTAGACATGACACACATATTCACTGCTTTAGTATAGTTAATATATCCTGCATACCAGCTACCTACATGTAAAATTCATGTATTAGTTTTAGAGCCCATTATCTACCATCACTTTGAAGTAATTCTTATAGTAAGTACTATAGGTCCGATGTTACACTGCTATATTATATTATTCCCTGCTTATGATGGAGAGGTTACTAGTCCTAGATCTCATATGATCATTTATAGCAGGTTACTTCTATGTATAGAGGAAACTTGCGAGGTTTAATATGATGTATAGACTTAGGTCTATATTTCAATTACATAAAATGCATTATATAGCCTAGCAAAATCAGTTTTTTATATGTTTGCTTTCATGGGAATTAAGTTGGGTACAGCCATGTAGGACCAAGTCAAAAGCATATTACAACTATCAACATCAAGAGAAAAGATCTGGATTTATTAAAGGCGATGCCCTAATAGATGGAGGGATTGAAAAACAATGCCTATTTTTCTTTCCATGTAGTGTATTGATGGCAACTTAAAGTTGATTAATCAATGACCGCATGCACTAGCGCAAACTACGTGCTTTATCAACGCCAAACATGATTAAGAATGATACAGACTTGCACTAATAGTGTAAGCATTTTATATTGGCTAAATTAACTTGTTGTGACAGCTTACAAGTCCTACTAATAACTATCTTTTAGGTGGC
This sequence comes from Przewalskia tangutica, assembly GCA_029844215.1. NCBI lineage: Eukaryota > Viridiplantae > Streptophyta > Magnoliopsida > Solanales > Solanaceae > Przewalskia > Przewalskia tangutica. The sequence goes on along the minus strand of CM056731.1, from coordinate 12,740,619 downwards.
TTAGATAAGTATATAAAAGTTAAACTCGTTAAAGAATATGTACGTGTTTAGTCTAGTAATCCTAGGTAGTAAAAAAATTATAAATAAAGTCACCAAGATAGCGTTTTCCAATATGTCAATACATCTATGACATTGGATGCTGATTCGATTTTTTGACTAATTCAGTAGCTTTAGGAGTTGACATCAGAAAATTAGGCTTTCTCACTAGAAAGAGATCAAGTAGAGATACGACAGATTGGAGCTAACTTAAATAAGTAGTACCACGAAGTTTCAATGATACACCTTGAAAACGTGATTATATAACGTTAACTACCGCATGTATGTATCTAATAATTGAGGATCAGTATGATTAGCATCTGAGGTACAAAAGATACCCATTTAAGTATAATTAACATTCCTACATATAAAACAGTAGTTCTACAGTTTTCCCTAATCTCTCCCCAAGTTGAAACTAGCTACACATCTCCTTTGTACATCGTTAAGTATACTAATAAATATTACCTCTTTGAAAAGAGGACCAACACCAACATGGACATAGAAACAACAATCTTAAATCCTGAGGTATCCCAGAAGTTCTGATTATTGTTGCTGGAAGTTCCGACTTGTTTAGTTGCTAATTGGTCTCTCAGTTCCTTTATAGCTTTGTCACGCCATTCCCCCATCTGTAGTTTATGTTCGCATGAATGACATTAGCATTATGATTTAACACTAAAAGAATTGAACTGAGAAGCTTAATCAAAACAAATATGTTTGCTGTTATCAGACATTATTTTATCAATGTATCAGTAAAGAGTAGAATTACCCTTTGGAGCTTGCGAGTTTGAGTTCGAGCCTCTTGGAGACAGAATTCCAACTTCATAATCCTCTTTTTCAACTCTTGATCAGCCCTGCGGTGCTTTTCTAACTGTCCAGAAAAGAGGTTGAAAATCGTGAGAAAGAATCGCTCATAAATGTATCATGTAATTTAGATGCCCAGAAATATGTAGCAAACCTGAGATTCTAACTCCTTGGTTTTTAGCTTCCAGTGGGCAGACATTATTCTGATTTCATCCCTGAGTTTGGCAATTTCTTCATCTTTGTTCGTCAACAGCTTGTTCATCTTCTCAATATTCTTTGGTGAGACCTCATCTAAAATCTTCCTCAATTCACAATCTTTGTTTGCTCCAGATTTTGCTAATGCTTGCATGATATCATGCTCAATTCTCACGACTTCATCTTTCAATTGCCTTTGGGATGTTTCTCTTGCTTGAAGATCCTTCTGCAAAAGATCTAATTGCTCACCAAGTTTATTTACACGAACTTCATGTTCCTTCAGTGAGCAGTTTTTCTCATCCAACTCTTTCACAAGCGCCAAACACTGAAGCTGTGCAGATTGAGCTGATGCAGCACTTGCATCTGCAGTTGCTTGAGTAGCAGAAAGTTGTGATCTAAGATCGTCCAACTGCTTGACATACTGGATCACATTTAGACCTCAAATTATTAAATGCATACCAATATCCTAGGAAACCAGATTACTGTGTTATGTTATTCTTGTGAGGGTTTATTAAGATTGATAATAATAAATAAAACTAAATGAATGAGCACAATTTACTCATGTTTAAATACCTAAATAACTGGCTCATAATAACCAGTTGAGTTTAAAAAATTCTATCTACCGTGTGTTGTGCAAATTTCAGACTGACTGCTCTTCCTCAAACTGTAGTAGAATATAAAAGAAAAATAAAATTCAGCAGTAGATATCTTGGAGGAAACTAGATCGTGAGAACTGTGTAAACAGTAACAGTTTGAAGAAATTCTACAAAATTTAATGAAGAAATACAAGTCTTGCCTCCAATAACTATACCTCACCCACACCCACCACTCACGCCCAAAGAAAAAAAAACAGAAATTTTATGATAGAACTTAGAAGTGAGAGAAGCTAAACCCAAGCAGGCTGAAAGCAAATAACATCATACAAAATCCCACAAAGTGAGATCTGGGGAGGATAGAGTGGAGGTCTGAGGAGGATAGAGTGTTTGAAGACATTACCCCTACCTTGAGGGGTAGAGATGTTGTTTCCGGTTACTCAAATAGGTTAATCAAATGATTCAATGCAACTTCTTCAATTGATAATTATGCATATAATCTCATCGTGCAGTAATTGTTCCTTTTATTTGCACCAGGGACAAAGGAGCTGTCATTTTTCTCCACATTAATTAACACATAATTATTGTAACTATGCATGTTTAAAGATAAGGCAAAGTCAAACTCAAGTGAACAATTAGTTAGTATCTTAAATTAACTGGACGAGAACATATTCTTTACAACAAAACAAAGTACGTATGTGCAATCCGCAGAATTTGACTTTTCAATTCAATCTTAAGAACAAAAAATAAGTGAAGGATTTGATAGGAATTGGGTTAATTAAGGATACTTTATTATTATTTAGATTTGGAGTGTCACTTTTTAAGTCAAAACTTTAGGAGTTTAAGTACTGCCATTATATGTTAGTCACGCTAATTTGAAGTTCACTTTAATCTACCTAAAGGGGATGTATCTTCATACATTTACCTTCGTTACACAACTTTTTTTATCAACTCAGCCCATTCATTCCTAAGACACCAATATGGTGTCAAAAATATGGAGAATGGTCACACCCCTAGGGGTGTGATGTAGACAACCTAACCGCAAACATTCTGCTTTCACGGCTCGAACCCGTGACCTATAGGTCACACGAAGGTGTCAAAAATATGAAGTCAACTACAAATATCCAGGTTGTCCCAGGCGTATATACATTTAACTTTATCACATAAGTGACAATGTTAAATGAAGTCGTCCTGAACTACACAGCACATAAGTTACCCCTATTTACATCAAAAAAGAAACTATAGGAGGAGGAGAAAAAAAAGCACCTGATATACTAGAAGTGCTACCGAAGATGCTCATTCAAGCACACTTTATTTGAATCAGCCAGAATAACAACCATGCTAAGTTCACCTAATCACTTTGATAGAAGTGGTTGAATCATCTCTAAACTTGACACGATTTGCAACTTTAATCTCCAAACTGGCTAGTCCTCAAGACACCCCTAAACTTGCCTAAATGAATTTTAATACACCCCCGAGCTACCACATGGCACAACAAGTGCTCAAACTCCACCATGTGAGTGAGCGCTTCCACGTAAGCACTCAGCTAAAAAAGCCAAATTATAATTTTTTTTTCCTTTATTCTTTTCCTATCTCAACGGCTATGAAGCCCCTTTCACCTATATTTAAACCTATTCCATTAAAATTCCAACTTAAAAGTCAAGATTCTCTCTAATAACTTTTTATGTAATCGCTAAATTTTTGTCTTCTTAGTTGATTTCTATCTCAATTGGGTTAATGACTAAAGTTTGTAGATGTGAATTTCTGGCGGTGGTGAGGATTTCATGATCCGATGACAATCCATGAAGGAGCTTTTAGGGTAGTCAAAACTACAAGGTATGTAATTTTTATTTTTGGTGGGTCAATTTTGCATCAAATTTGTTGGTTTGTAACTTATTTTGATGGGTCAATTTTGCATCTAATTTGATGGCTTTGTAACTGATTTTGATGAGTCGATCTTGCATCTAATTTGTTGGGTTTGTCACTGATTTTGGTTCACATTGTATAGGTGAGAGGTCGATGTTCTTGCAAGTTGTTCGAGTGGTGTGAACCACCATTTCCATAGCAAGCTAACTTTGTTATTTGGGGTTGTTGAAAAAGAATCCCCACATTGTGGAATTTCACTGGGTATGTTGTTGGTTGTTGAAGAAGAAAAACAAATATGAGCAAGAGTTGAAGTGGTCAAGAACATTGAAGATTTTTCTGTATTAGTGTGCTATTTAATTTGATGTGTTATCTTAGAACACAATCCGGTTATGGTTGAAAGTTCTATTTATGTATTAATTAGGTTAAAGATATGTTGATTAACAATGTAATATGATTTTGCTCAAATTGATAGTTCTAGACGGGGATTAGGGCGATTTAATTGAACGTGGGTTATCGGGTCGGGTTATTTACACTTTATTGTTTGGCATTAAGATTATATACATTGAGGCCACATCAGCTTAAAATTCCAGCTGAACCAGAGAGTGACTAGAGCTCGGGGTATATTAAAATTCACTTAGCCAAGTTTAGGGGTGTGTTGAAGACTAGCCATAATTTTGGGACTAAAGTTGCAATCCACGCCAAGTTTAGGGGTGTTTTAACCCCTTCAGCGAATCACTTTTGCAACAATTTGATGATACAAGACTCTCGACGACCAGTATATCCAGAGTTAGAGCAATAATATATGCCTTGTTGAGATGGAACCCACTTGAATATGTATTGTTATTTTACTATTTTGAGTTAGTTGGATAATTGTGGTAATTAGTTTCTATTAATTTCTAGTAGCTTCTTAATGTTGGTTTAGTACTCTCTTAGAAAACTTGTATAAATAGGCAACAAGCCTCGGAGATGAATTAGAAGAAAAGCTTCCACATATTCTCTCTTCCTCTTCCCTCTTTCTTCTCACTCGAGAATGTCCTTCTCTGCATAGCAGTTCGATCCACAGTCACTGGATCGAACATGCAAGCTCACAATTACATAGATTACGAAGATTAACATGCCTCAATATCAAAGGCGTCAAGATACATAATACCAAGAGAACCTGACAATCATAAAAGACAATTTTAGCACTACCTATATATATATATATCCTTTCATATAAGCTGGTTAGATAAAAGGCATGCATGGGGTCGAGCTTCATTTGCTAGCTTAATGATTCCCAAAAAAAAAACTCAATCATGACATCATGTTAATCCTCAAAAACTATACAGTTGTGATGACCATAGATTCGGGGCCCGAGTGGACTCATTAAATTACTATATGTATACTTAATGTTAAATGCACAACCAAAGGGAAGAAAGTGATGTTAACAACCCAGTGCTGCCCATCTAAATTCCACTAACATGTGAATCCAAAAAGTAGTTTGATTTGTTAAATGGTAAGTTGTCTAAGATTCCTCTTTATCTCACTAACTCAGCTAAAAGAAACAAAGTTTTAGAACCATTGAAACACACAGACAAAGTCCTTGGACCACTTCACTCAGATCGAACTGCTAGAGACAATAATTGTTCCACTAATTCCTCTATTTCCCAAAAGGACAAACAAGAAATGCCAGAAAGTAGCCTTAAAAGATATCCATCATAATATGTCTTTCAAGTACCTTTTCTTTTAGTAAAAATTGGAGTACAAATTAACCCAAATACCCCACACACAAGATCTTGCAATCCAACTCATCCTTAATCTAAATCCACTAAATTACTCTCAAATCCAACACCATCAAACCTAATATTGAACAAAAAGATACAGTTTTTTTTCTAGTGACACTCCTGACTATTACCTTCTCAGAGTTTAAAGCTGAAACTTGAAGCTCTCCATTCTTCACCTCCAAATTTTTCTGCAATTTGTTTATCTCTTCTTCCATTTTCTTAGATTTACTCTCTGCTTCCTGTTAAAAAAACAATAAAAACACAATAATCAGACCCAAGTCCAAGAATCACCTGACCCACACTTCAACTACTTCACATATAATAAGACAAAAAGTTAAAAAACAATTTCACACATAAATCAAGAACTAAATTTAACCTGTCTGGTTAGGGTTTCACGAACAAAAGATTGTTCTTGACAAGCTAGACGGCTACGAACCTCCTTTAGCTCCACCGCTAGCGACACCACGTTTCGCCGGAAATTCTGTTTCTTCTCACTCAGATCCTTCAATAACGGATCCACCACATAACACGACGACGTTGACGACGTTGAAGATGACGATGACGGCCGTTCTTCCATCGACATCACCGTTAAACTACAAATGATTTGCCTGTGAAGCGTATAAAACCCACAAAGGGAAAAAAACAAAACTAAGTTACTTGTTCAGTTGTTCCTATGAACTTAGCAATTAAAGCTAACAATCTATCACCATTTGCATGTGAATACGCTGACCCAATTTAGAATTTTCAATTTATCGATATTCCAATAATGGAAACAGAATAATAATGATAAATGTAAGATAATGCGTTATAATACTTCAATTTTTTTTTATATATGGTTCGTAATATTTCATGAATCAATTTCAAATATGGAGAAAGAAAGAAAATGACATATCAGTGGAGAGAGAAGCAAGTGGACAGTCAGATGGAGGTTCAATTTGCTTAAATTAAATCCACACGACTCTTACACTTCTAAGGAACAATCAACAAACACCTTCCCTACACAGCTTAAAAAATAATCCTTTTCTCCACACACACACACACACACACACACACAAACATGCATGGACACCTGAGCTTACATAGAGAAGGAATAGAAGGGAGAAAAAAAAAAGAACAAACACATACACTCAATAAATCACAAGAAATGCGTTGATGTTAATCACACCAAAAAAAATTAAAACTTTAATCATTATGTGCTATATATATGTGTGTGTGTGTAGGTAGGTGGTGGAGGATTTACCGGTGACGGTTGATCTGAGTCAATGGATCGGACGGTGGAGGAAGAAATGGGAGGAGGGGTGGGGTGATGTTAGGGGGTGGGTGGGAGAGTTTAATACTTTAATGTAGCGGTAAATAAGGTCAGCTGAGATGTCACATGTCTAAGCAGAGACACAAGAGAGATGAAGGTGATGTGGAGATTCAGATTTTGAACTTTAGGTTCGGAGTATCCGAGCCTCTGGTTTATCGAGTTGACAGATAGGATTTTGGTTTGGAAATTCGGGTTTTCCGAGCCTTGGGTTTTGGGACAAAGGACAAATTTCGAACCTTGGGCATAAAATGACCTCAGCGCGGCAAATCTAAAATTGTCATGTACTGTTAGGATCTTTCCACGTCAATTATTTCCAACCGTTAGATGGGTTACTTAAAAAAAAATGGCTATTTTCACATGCAATTAGAAGTTTGGTAGTAGTAGACTAGTAGTACTTATATAGACCCTTCAATGATTTGTTTACTCAATTGACACCCGGTTATTGGTATAGCTTATTAAAAATAGCTTATAGGAGTAGAGTTTTTTTTAATTGAGCTTTTTCAAATAGAGTTTTTATCAAAAAGTTGTTAGATATTTGATTGTCAATCAAAAAAATACTTTTGTACAAAAAACCAAAATTTTTAAAGCCAAAATAAATTCTACTTCGAAAAGCTAAATTTTTGGACTTTTGAAATAAGTGTTTATTTTAAAATAAGTTCTACTCCTATATTAAAATAAGCTCAACCAAACACCTCTCAATATTTTAATAAGTGTTTATTTTTTTTTAAAAAACTTATGAGCTTAAAATAAACTCAACCAAACACACACTAAATGTCTGTTTGGTACAGCTTGTTAACAAGAGCTTATAGAAGTAGAGCTTTTATCAAAAAGTTGTTAGGTGTTTGGTTGTCAATCAAAAAGCACTTTTAGCTTAAAATCACAAAATGCATAAGTGCATGTTTGGATTGACTTTTAGGTACCCAGAATCGATTTTGGGTACCTACTTTCGTGAAAATAAGAAATTACAGATGGTTGGCTGGCCAGAATTGATTCTGTCAGAATCAATTTTGCCATTTATTTCAATTTAAATTTTACTCTTTCCTTTATTACCCTTTTTAATTTTCATCAACAACTCTATCCACTTTCATTATTCTCTTTAAATATCTAGAAATAATTACTAAAAAAATCAAATATACAAATTTCATTGCCCTCTTTAAATATCTAGAAATAATTACTAAAAAAATTAAATATACAACTTTCACTACCCTCTTTAAATATCTAGAAATAATTACTAAAAAAATTAAATATACAACTTTCAGAAGGAATGCAGAAACAGATATTGATTTTGATCTTTATGAAGATGAAAGCACAATCATTCACCATAATGATTATCATAGATCGTCTAATTTGGATCAATCACAAGTTTTTAATGTAGCTTCTTCATCAGAGATGAATCACGTTCGAGACTTAGTCCGCAATCAAATTATAGAGTACATGCAAAATTAGTATTGTAATAATATTTAAATATTATTTGCACTTTGAATTAGTATTGTAATAATATTTATATACTATTTGCACTTTAAATTAGTATTGTAATAATATTCTACTAATATTTAAGTACTATATGCACTTTAAATTCTATTATCTATTTGTAATTTTTATTTACTTCCATCTATTTATATGTATAGTAATTTTTATTTATATGTATGTCCATTTTGGTAATTCAAAATTCAAAATCATTTTTGATCAAAAATATCCAAACATAAATCAATTATAAGAATCATTTTTACATTGTTGCATCCAAACATAAATCACTTTTGCTAGAATCAACTCTACCAGAATCAATTCTGCCCACCGCTAATTCAAACATACCCTTAGTCATTTTGCCTCTTCTTCCAAAAGCCCAAATTTTGGACTTTTAGAATAAGAGGTAAAATAGCTTTTGGAAAAGCCTAAAGCTCTAGCGCTCTTTCAACCAAACATTCCAAAAAAAATCCATAAGTGTTTTTGTTAAAAAAAAAACACTTTTGTCGTTTCCAAAAGCCCGTCAAACGGGCATTTTGGTACAGCTTATTAAAAAGAACTTATAGAAGTAGAGCTTATAGGAGTAGAGTTTTTCAAGTAGAGATTTTATTAAAAAATTATTGTGTTTGGTTGTCAATAAAAAAAAAGTATTTTTGACTTAAAAATCACAAAATGCATAAACCATTTTGCCTCTACTTCCAAAAGCCCAAATTTTGAGCTTTTGGAAGTAGAGGTAAAATCTTTTGTTTTTGCTAAAAACATTTTTACTCTTTCAACCAAACACTACAAAAAAAAAGGTCAAAAACACTTTTGTTAAAAAAAACACTTTTGGCCTTTTCAAAAGCACTTTGGGCCAAAAATTAGACTGTTTGATTCAAAATCGAAAAAATGTTTCTGAATTCCAAAAGCACTTTTGGCCTCTATTTCCAAAAGCTCAAATGTTGGGTTTTTGAAAGTAGAGGTTGATTTTGCTTATTTTTAAGCCAAATTCACTTTTTTTTATTGACAACCAAACATCTAACAACTTTTTGATAAAAAATTCTACTTCTAAAAGTTTTTTTTAATAAGTTGTACCAAACGGGTCCTAAGTAGGTTAAGGCAAGAAATGGTGAACTTAGGAAAAAGAAATTATAAAATAAACAGACAAATTTTGAATGAAGGGATTAATTTATTGGTCTAACTTTAAATAACATGCTAAAAGAAGCAAATAAGGAAATGACTTGATGTCACATTGTTTACAACAATAACGTATGGACCAATCTAATTAAAAGAAAATCTTATACTAACATCAGGTAATTAATCATTTGCAATGAACTTTTCTATAGCGATAACTTTCTCTTTTTCTTCTTTTTCATTACAAAAATACAGAATCATATCCAAAAAATAATTCATGGTTGATCCGTAATCCTTAGTTAGAAAATTCGTGTTCTAACTTTGAATATAAAATGTGAAACTTCTCTAAATTCAAATTAAAAAGCTAGGTTCAAAATGTGGGTACCACAGGTAAAAAAGGATTCATTATTCTTGTATTCCTTCTTTCTCAATTAGAGTTACCTCCTATAAATACTACTCCAGATTCTTTTTCCTTTTACCAATCACATAAACTATCTTATTATTACATTCACTCGAACAACATCAAGTAAAATGGGAAGAGTGAGAGTACTAATAAAATCCTTAATTATCTCATTTAATAATTTCTAAAACTTTAAACAAAAAGGAAAAAAAGTGTGAATTGATATTATGATGTGAGAATTAGTGTCACTTATTTGGAAAGAAATAAAAATGTATCATGGAAATTTAGACATAATTTGGTTGCTCCCTAATACATGTGGAACTCAGAAGTCATTCTTCCAATCAGATTTGAATCGATGAAATGCATGAGGATATAAAATTTGCATGATATTTATTTGAAGTTGTTTCTTGATGATAAATGGATCTACATTGAAATCAAATATTTGTTATATATATATATAAAGGGTAGTCTGGTGCATTAAGCTTTCACTATGCGTAATGTTCGGGAAAGGATCGAACCACAACCACCTAAAATAAATTAAATGGCATGTGACGTCCATGTCACTCATTTCCAATGACTAAGCTTGCTTATGTGGGAATATGTTAGAAATGAACGGTATTTTTGAATATTTTGCTAACGGTAGGGTATATTTGACCCCAACTTGTAATGAGATGGGTAGATTTGACCACAACTTGAAACGGATGATAAATGTAGCCAATTTATGAAAGTACATAGATATTTTTAACCCTTTTCTGCTATGCATATACTTTCTACTCTCTTACTTTAAAAAAAAAATCAGAAATAAAAAGAATGTACTCCATTAAAAGTTACATCAATCTATGTTCAAGAGTAAATAATGCGTCCGATTGGGCAGCTCATTTGGTTTCAAGGGGGATATTTGGAGCAATGATCAAGGATCGAATCCCGTCAGCGACAGTGTGGGGGTTTCTTCTTGAAATAAAGGAGGATCCCTTGTGCGCAGCGTGGTACTGGTCTAACTTTTGCAATCAATTGAGTCACCATTCACAGACCTATCGGACCGGAGTGTGAAGGCTCATGGGGTGAGAGATTCCACCTTTTGGAGCAATGTTCAATAGTAAATATTACTCCATGATCAAACTTGAATGCCACTCTTCAAAGAAAGAGAAGACCATCGAAAGTCGAGCCACTAGTTAATTAGGACTAGTATTTTCCTTTTCATTTATGAAAAAATTAAGTGACATGACTAATTATTTGTACCTAATTATATTTAGTAATTATAATTTATTTACATTACATATCATAGCTAAAAGTTATATGTTAATTGTCATTCATAAATATATCAAAATACATTATGTTTATGGCTTGTATTTCCTTTCTCTTCTCCATCACCTCTCTCTGTCCCTCTCTCCGTCGCCGCTTGTTAGGCATATTTTATATACACTTTTTGAGTCATTTTTAGTTAGTATTTTACTCATTTCGTTTGTGTTTAGTATAGTATTAGGCCTATTTTTTTTTCTTTTGACTCACAGCGGTCCTAAATGGATAAATGGCAAAAAGAGGATGAAACGAGCTTGATTTAGATGGAATTGCACACTAAAAGGGCCAAAGAATGAAGCCTAAGAAGTCCCGGAAAGTATAGAATAAATCAGACGAAGTCCGGACGAGAAAAGGACAAGGTTTCGGAAAAAAATTTGATGCAGTATTTTCGGCACCGCGGTGCCGACGTGGAACTGGGCGAGAAAAGACCGATTTTTCGAAGGGCAAAAGGGTCCAAAACGTGATTTTTGCATCTATAAGACCTAGGGATTATTCTATATCTGATTATTTTACTTTGGGAGAAGAAATGAGACTACAACACAAGATTGGAGACAACTTTGGTTCAAGTTTTTTTTCTTTCCTTTGTTTTATTTGAGTTTATGTTGAATTTTGTATTAGTTCTTAGCATGTCAATGTCTATGAGCTAATTACTTTATTAAGACTTTCCTATTGAATCGCTTAAAACTCTATTTCATGAATTAATGCATTAGTTTGATTTCTTCTTCACTTGATTAAGATTTATTCAATATCGATATGAATGTTTGATAGTTAACTGACCATTAATTATCATAATCTATATGATTTCGAATCAAGAACCGAGAAGAGAGATTTGGATATGGTGTAATTGAATAGACATAGGTTAAAATCGCGGACGAAAGTACCCCGATACTTGTGTAGCATTATAGGTTATTGTTCTTAATCTTCCTATGTGGTAAATCCTATCATAGAAATATAGAAGGGTTCTGCACTGTGGTTGAACGATTATATATCCTAACCGGAATATAAGACAGTCTAGTTAACCGTTATCTTAACATAGAAGAAGAAGTCATTCTAGTTGCATTAAAGATTGAAAAGAGTGAAAATCGAGGATATTGGAAGCCCTATTTCCATCATAACTGATTTTCAATATTAATTTATTTATTTTACTATTAGGTTATATTTTCAATATTAATTTATCTATTTTACTATTATTGACTTGTTATTTCATTGGTTTTAATTTCTAGAATTAAAATATTATTAATTTGAAAAATATATGTCAATTATTGTTTATAATATTAGTTACAAATATATGGATATTACTTAATATATTTCAAGAAACAATGTAATGGTAATTAATTTGATATTATTTATAAAAGCACATATTTTTTAATATTATTTTTAATTTTTGATAATTAAATTTTATTTTAAAATTAAATTAAATGTGTATTTACACTGTAATTATGTTATGACAAACAAACATGTCGTCGTAGCTACAATACTGTGTAATTAATAGGCTGCGTAATTTACAGCAAGAATGGTTATTTCTTTTATATATAGTCTTCATGATACAACATTTTCATCCCTTTTCCAAAAAAAGTAAATAAATTATGACGTAGAGATATCCAATAACGGCAATACATGTAAAGATTGGAATAGAAAAATTTGCAACAATAAGACAGCAATAATAGTCGAAGACGAAGAGTCGATGATCAAACTTACTTCCTCCGTCCCATGAGGATTGTGCTAATTTTTTTATTAATTTATCTAAAAAAAATTGACAGCTTATTATATTTTAAAAATAATTTAATTTTATAAAATAATTTACAATCACACAAATATCTAAAATTTATTTTGAATTATACATTTTAAAAATATTTCTTTATTTTTTAAATTCTACGCCAAGTCAAACTACTATAGTCTTTTTGGGATGAATAAAGTAAATACTAAAAATATAAAAATTAAAAACAAATTAGTATTCCTACTCAGCTCTTTCCTCGGGGGCAAAAGACGAAATCACTGCAGGCATGTGCGCAGATTAGTGGAGAGAGTAAATCATGATGACTGTGTGTATGTGAGAACGCGATGTCTGGTGTCCACATGCCACAAGGAGCATCCTACAAAAGGAGAAATGAAACTCAACACTGCGGCTGTCAGAACTCAAACCGGAATCAATTTAACACCCTAGAATTTAGTGAGCTATTCCCCATGCGGGCTACTCAGCTCCTTCATCTATCGAAGTCAAGCCATTCGTCGCGTCCAACGACTCCGCTATTTGAAATTACCAATATGTGCAGTCATTCTTCGACAAAATAGGACACAACCGTCATTTCATAAACCCCTAATGAATCTTCCACCCCAGTCACTACGGCATCCCCCACTCATCAATATCCCCCTTTTATTTTCCAACACTATCTCTTCTATATCATCATATACTCTCTAATCCTACGCACTCCTCAACTAACCATACGCACCAGTCATACATAATAACACTAGATTCGCTATCGTGCACATATGGGCGGTTCCGGTGGAAACGGGAACGGCGGTGGAGGGGGAGGAGGGCTGCAGCAACCGCCGGGTGCGGCGGATCCACTGTACTCAGGGGCGAGGATATCGGTGTGGTGGGATATAGAAAACTGTCAAGTATCTAGAGGATCTGATCCTCATGCGATCGCTCAGAATATAAGTAGTGCACTTGTTAATATGAACTATTGTGGACCCGTTTCCATTTCCGCTTACGGTGATACTACTAAAATCTCTTCATCTGTTCAACACGCACTAAATAGTACTGGAATTGGACTTAATCATGTTCCTGCAGGTATTAAGTTACATTTTTAATGTGTATATCGTTGTTAGTTTGTGTAATTGAGATTAAATGACTTGTTTTTAGTTGATCTATGTTTAAAAGTTGATCAATTTGTGTGACTGGACAGGATTTGGTTAGATCTTGTTGAATTTTGCCTTTGTGATTGTCTTGTTGGTGATGATATATAAGTCAAAGAAGAGTCTTTGATTGACTCTTGTAATATATGCATGTGCTGATCGGATTTACATATTCACGTGTAATAGATGCAAAATTGTATTCCCCCCCCCCCCCCTGTAAAAATAAGCATGTTATCCAATTTATGAAAAAGAAATGATTTTTACTTAGAAAAAAGTAATGATCGTGGTTATTTGTTTTACTTTTCGTGTTAAATCCACTATCAGTGATAGAGATGGGGGCGTTAAGAGTAGCACAGATTGAAAGCTGTTTTGAGTTTTATCTAGATTGTGAAGAAACCAAAATAGTGGTCCGGGGTAGATCCAGGATTTTAAGTTATTGGGTGCGAGTATTACTGCACAGTCCATACACTTACATGTCAATGAGAGTGGAGTACGTAAAAATGTGTTTTTTAAACGTTTTCAAGTATATATAGATTTTGCCGGGATTATATTCTAAATAGGTGGATCCACTTGTGAGATTGATTGCGCTGATTTAGCGTTCCACTTAAACGTGTAAATAAGATGTTCTCTCTGCTATCTTAGGACTTGAACATAATTTAGCAAATATGGTATCAGGGATTTAAGCTAACCTTAGGTGGTGTATAAACTAAGTGAAAACCATTGTAGTCAAGATTCTTCTTTTTTAACATTTATGGTAGCGTGATTAAATCTGTTTAAAACTGCTTGGACTCCATCACGACTAATTTTTGACCAAATGTGAACAGGTGTCAAAGATGCAAGTGATAAGAAGATTCTCGTGGACATGTTATTTTGGGCGGTTGACAATCCTGCACCTGCTAATTATTTGTTGATTTCGGGAGATCGTGATTTTTCAAACGCTCTGCATCAATTACGCATGCGCCGATATAATATTCTTCTAGCACAACCTCAAAAAGCATCTGTTCCACTTGTTGCTGCTGCGAAGACTGTATGGCTCTGGACAAGCCTTTCAGCTGGAGGACCGCCACTCACAAATAGTGAATCAACTCAACTTGTAAATAGCGGCTATGGCTCTTTACCCACTTTGGACGCATTATCTACGTCATCTAGTGACTCCAATCTGATAAGCCAGCCTGACACTTTCCATGAAAGCCCGCAAATGAAATTTAACAATTTGGGAAGGGGTACGGATATTAAACTGAAGGGCAAACCAGCTCGTAGAAGTGTGAATCAGCCCAATATATCACGAACTTCATCTGCAATGTCCGGCGCACAAGAAAATCACAGTGCTGCAAATTTTCATCAACCAGGATATGGATATCCTAAGCAGTTCAATGATTCAGTGGAGTTGTGTGGAGCTCATAATTCAAGAATTCCTTTTAGTGGGCCTGTACCTGCCTCAAGCTATGTTCCTGGTAATCTCGAGCCTTCCTGGACAAATGGAAACAACTCACAGAACAATTATCAAAATAATTATGCTCCAGTAAGGCCAAACAACCTCCCAGTATCACCGGTAATTCCACCTGGTAATTTCTTACCACCTAATTCGCATGTGCATCGTTTTCAATCAATGCCTCCTAGATCTGATGCACCAGACTTCACCTCAGGCTCTCAAACACCTATACCTGATATGGGTAAGCTAAAGATCAGTGAAACCTCCAATAATGGTCATAATCGTCCTTTTTCTCAACCGAGGAATGGAGAATCGAGACAACCTCCTAACATTGAGAATTCTTATACAAATATAAATGGGCCTCATAAAGGACACAATTTGCAGAAGAAAGCACACCCCAGCCCTGAGATACCACCACCACCGCCACCGTCATCGATAACAAATAGTAATGGACCTCTCAATGGTGTGTGGGGAGGTCCAGGATGCCCAAAACCTTCTGATTATATTCAGGGCCTTATTGGAGTTGTTTTACTTGCATTGAACACCCTAAAAAATGAGAAGATTATGCCTACTGAAGTAAACATCGCCGATTGCATCAAATATGGAGATAAAAAACACCGCAATACTGATGTTAAGAAGGCTCTCTCCAGTGCAGTTGAACAACAGCTGGTAGTAACACGGAATTTAGGTGCTTTGCAATTATATGTTGGTAAACATGAGAACCTATGGAGCTGCGTGAATCCCATTGGTGGTAATATGAAACGATATCCCAAAGAAGCATGGGATGACCTCCAGAAATTTCTATCATCTTCTGCTGGACGAGCCGCCATAAGTGCTACTCAGAGCAGGTAATGGGTTTTCATTAGTTTGAACCTTATTGGATTTTGGTGGATGTTTGGTGAAGTATCTAAAGTTAATATAACGCTGTATTGAGTAAAAAGCATTTAGGTCAGGATAATGGCAAACATACTTTTATCTTTGTTAGGTCCTATAAAGATGGTTCCTCATCTGGTTTTACCTCACCTTTAAAAAAAAATGCATCCTCGTGTGTCTGGCTGATATAATCTAATTTTGAACTTTCTTATTTACTTGATTCTTCACTAGGTTTGAAGCAGCTACAGTTATTAAGAAAATGTGCTTAAAGGAGCTCGCTTTAGGCGAAATACTTCAGATTTTGCATATGGTTATTAACACGAAGAAGTGGCTTGTACAACCTCAATTCGGGTGGCAACCAATTAAGATTACTCTAGCAGAGATCGTCCCCGACTCAGGGGTGGTAGCTGCGACATAAGATCTGGTTATGGATGGGGAGAGATGACTTATAGGTACTTTTTATCAGTTCCTTCACGCGCCTATCGACTGAACTGGTAACAGGTCAATCTAGCCCATTTCTCCTCTTAAAGTGTCGCAATAGGTTAAGTAGATGTATTTATGATTAATTAGATTGTTCTGGAGTAGATGGAATTATAGTTTGGCTGTTTTATCGTTTGACTGGGAAATCAGAAAGCACTGTGATCAGAACTTATGTTGGATGTTTTAAGAAAACCTTCTAAGACGTTGGGGTTTGGCTGGAATTTTAGACTACCTTAAGCGAGATATCACTATCACATGGATGGTTGGTGCTTCGTATTTTGGGCTAATGATTTATTGCCCGGTTGATTATTGATTAAGGGGAATCAATATATGTGGAACCAGTTTCAAAAAAATGTGGAAAGTTCAGAACTGTGATTCTGGAGCTCTTCGTGTAACTTATGTGAGAATATCCTAGTTGCTTTTGTATCAAGCATGTACATTTTGAATCTAGGCATCTCAGGGCAGGCATCACGTACACAATTCATTGAGAAAGGGCATGCTTGTCTTGTTTATATTAACGGCAAAAGTACTGGAGTTAAAGACTGTGAAGCTGTTGGAGGCTTGGGACTGAGTTATTGTATGATAGTAGTGTATCGTGAAAGTATGAAGATATTCAGATCTTGCTTGTTGGGCAGAGAATTTAATGCCTCAGATCCTCGTGTTTCAACAAACGGGACTAGACGAACAAAAATTATGTGGCAGATTATGGTATTATGTATAAATCAGAGTTTGTGCGAAGACTGATAAATCCTTCAACCGTATCACATTTCACTTGAAATTATGCAAGAAGTTAGAGAGAAATGACTACATCCTTGGTAACTTCGAACAACAGTTATCATTGAAGGTATGGTAATCTAATGATGGATTATTCTACTTATAATCAGGCTGACTGCATACAAAGAGAATTGTATGCTATCATCTCAACGCAGGCTTTAGGTTTCATTCCCCTGCTGTTTTAAATTATTGTAGATATATGTTGTAATGGCTGGAACTTGGAAGGAGTTCATTTTCAGCAGTAACTTTTAAAATAAAACTTCCCTTGGGTTTTTCCTCTTTTTTGTTGCAGTGACTTTTTTCTTCTCTCTAATTACTTGGTAATACCAAAAATCACTAGAGTATAATTTTGCACATCCATCTTTCAATATACTGGTGGTTGATTCACTTGTAGGGGAACAATTCTGCTTCCGGAAAGAGTTGGTTTCGTTTGATGTTTTATCAAGATTGGGAGTTTTTTTAGAAATCCTGAGTTTTGATACAAATGATCCCTTAAATTTAAGGGTTTTTTGAATTTCATCCTTTAAATATAATACTGAGCATAGATATACTCTGTTTCTGTTTTGGTCTGGGGCCTGTTCCAGGCTAAAACAGGAACAACTTGAAAAACTCTTGATTGGGTGTTTTTCTCTATATCAGAAGCAGAAATAAGGCCTCTATGGCGATGTGGTCTGTCATTCCTTTGTGCAGTTTCCTTGTTTACGTCTTTTCTAAACGTGTCGAACAGGGTGGAGGGTTGTAAACAGAGAATCCATCTATAAGAATGCTAGAACTCTGGACCCCACTACTAATGACACTAGTGCAAATTCATAATCCAGGGAAATAGAACGTTCTAAAACTATCCTGCTTAAGAATGGTTCAGCGGCTTCAGGTGGGACGTTGGATACGAGTGGGAATATGGAATTCATGGTTTACTTCAAAAAACATTGTCCATCTCAAAAGTTAGCAAATGTTTTGAGTCACTGTTTTTTTTGTTTTTTGTTTTTTGTTTGTGGTGTCCTTACCTTATGTAAGCTGAATAAAGTGGTTTCTTACAGCTAGAAAGGCAGGGACTGATATACTATGTAATACGTGGGTTTTATGTCGGACTCGGTAGTTTTGTCCAGATCCAGTGTATGTATTAAGATATTTATTGATCTGTATATTTTAACTGTGCGAATCATCGTAATTAACTTGAGATTGTTGTAATAATTCATAAATTTCAAATTTTGGATCTCCCAATGAGACGGGAAAACACTAAATAAGAAGGAATTTTCTAGGTGAAAGTAAATGGGTTGAATAAAAGGAAGAAGACTGATCAAAGAGGTTTCCAAATTACCAACACCATCAGGCATTTGGCAATGTGTACTGACGACGAAGGCAAATAATTCCATCGATTGCTCTCATGTTTAACATCTGAAAGAAACCTCTTTCAGTGACATGTTTGATGCAAAACAAAGAAAAAAACTTTATGATCACAAACACAAAAGTTGTTGGGTCGTAAAAACTACTACCTCTGTTGTATTTTAATTGTCGGCTAGGCTGCTAGCTCAAAAAAAAAAAAGATTTTAAAGACACAATTCTTCTTAGTATTGCTCAATTCTAAAAACACATCCAATAAATAAAGGAAATTTAGTAAAATATACCTTGTAGAAGCCAGAAATGCTTGAGTTGCCATGTATTTGCTCTGTGAAACAACCTCTTGCAGAATGTGAGGTATCATGCGTCTGATAGAGGCCTTTGTGATCCGCCATGAGCTTAGTGCACCAAACTGTCCTTTTTTATATCTTATATTTATTGTTTTTTCTTAATGATCGTGAAACAAACAAGATCATTCGACTAACGAGAAATTCTAAACTTGATCTGATTAAATTTCCTTCACAGATGCACCTTAGTTTTTTTTCTTGAAAACAACTCACTTGAGCCACTAATCTTTGAAGCGGAGTATCACGCACAATCTACAAATAGATCAAGAATAGCATTACTCAATAGATGGAAAGCAATTTATCATACAATATATTTGTCATGAGTAACCTCTTCAAGAAATTAAGAGATGGGCCTCATCAAATAGCAGATACTAACTTATCATACAATATACATGTCATGAGTAACCTCTTCAAGAAATTAAGAGACGGGGCTCATCAAATAGCTGATACTGAAGCAATCCTACTGAGATCCGTCTTCCTGAAATTCAACATCTATCCCTCCTACCAAACTACATGGAGGACTGTATGTAAAGAATGATCTTGAGCCTAACTCAACCCCAAAAGCTAGCTTGTAGGGTGAAGATTGTCTAAGTCCATATAAGAAGTCCATGTTTCCATTTCATATCCGATGTGAGACTCTTAACACTCCCCGCACATCCAGATCTTGTTAAATGGAGAGTGGGTAATATAATTTGGGGCCCCAACATCGGTGAAGAAATAGTTGAAATGTGCATTGGCTCTGATACCATGTAAATAATGAATCTTGAGCCTAACTCAACCCCCAAAGTTAGCTTGTATGATGAAGATTGTCCAAGTCTATATAAGGAGTCCATGTTCTCATTTCATATCCGATGTGAGACTCTTAACACTGTATGACTTAAATAATTCAATTACACTTGATTATAAAAATTTAGTACTCCATCCGTTCCATTTAACTAGTATTTATTGTTTTTCTTAATGATAGTTAAAATGGAACAGAGGGAGTACTAAATTTTTATAATCAAGTGTAATTAGATCATTTAAGTCATACAATCCTCCATGTAGTTTGGTAGGAATGATAAGTTATCCCACGTAGATGAATTTGGGTGAGATAATAAGATGAATATAACTTATCCCACCCTCTATGTGGGATACTTATCACACCTTTTATTTTAGGGAAAATGATCATATTTGCCCTCCATGTTTGAGAAAAGATTCATATTTGCTCTCCGTTAACGTTTGAGGTCAAATATGCCCTCCGTTAGTCTAAATTTATTGTATTTGCCCTTATTTAACAGATTTGCCACGGATACGCCACATCAGAACCACGTGTCAAAGTGGGACCCACACATTCACCCTGAAACTTCTACTCCCTATGTTTAATAGTCCCAAATGCCTCTAACAACATTAATACATAATCCTATACAACCAATTCCGCCGGCGAAGAGAAACTCGCCGCCGACAGTAAAATCAGGCAAACTAAGATAAACTTGGAACGTACACAACAACCATAACTAAAAAACACAGGCCAAAATTAATTAAAAAGCTAATTAAACTCACTTATTCCCTAAGAAATCACCATCCATCTTAAGATGATTTGCTTCTCCAATCTTTTTTTCCTCCTCCTTATCCGCTTCATCAACCGACGTCGGCGCCGATTCCGATGCCAGAATCGGAGCTTTTGTTTCTTCAGCATCCGCTGCGGCCGCCAGAGGCTTTTCTGCGGCGGTGTCGGAGCCGTACTGGTGGAGATAAGTTTCGGTTTTTTCAATGTACTGTCCAACACCTTGAGTTTCATCTAATTTTCCGTATTTTTGTGCAGCGTCGAGGACATCAACAGTAGGTTCGACCACCTTTTTGTTGTTGACTTTGGCGCCATCTTTGTTGAGTTGGCTTTGAGCGGCTTCAGCTAACACTTTTGCACTGGCAAAAAACTCAGTTGTGGAACCGGATTCCTCGCCGGTGGGTTTTTTGGGCTCGTCGGTGGATTCGCCGCCGACGCCCTTAGTCAAAGATGAGAGAAAATTCATGATTTTTTAAGAAGAATTAATTGTGTTTGTCGAGCAACAAGAAGGGTGTCATTGTGTTCGTCTCCCCTAGATATACACTTTACACCATCTTTCAAATCTCAATTTTACTTATATAAGTTTTCACCATTTTTGAAAAGATCCATTGTTGATAAGCTTGAGGTCTGCGTTCAGGGAAACACAAGTTTGAAGGATAAATCTTCATTTGTGTTTATTTTTGCTGCAAATCCATGTAATAGATTTGTTAGAGGCATTTGGGGTTATTAAACAAAGGGTAGAAGTTTTGGGGCGAAGGTGTGGGTCCCACTTTCACGTGTTCTCCACGTGACTCTGACGTGACAGATTGTTAAATAAGGACAAATACAATAAGTTTAGACTAACGGAGGACATATTTTACCCCAAATATTAACGGAGGACAAATATAAACCTTTTTCCAAACGTGGAGGGCAAATATGACCCTTTTCCCTTTATTTTATGTACATGGGATTGGGAGATATACCAAAAAGTTATCCCACTAATCAAACATGAGATTAATTTCAATCCCATGAGACTAATAATCCAATTTCATCCTATCCCTCCCATCAAACGACCCGAGTGGTAAAAATAGAGCCACACTCTTAGGAATTCCTCCATTATTTGATGCTGTAGTAAATATTGAGCATGTCGTTTGTTTCGAAATTTGGAGAGGAATTTTTGTTGAAGTTTTCTGTTTATTGCAAAACACATTTTTCAATCAATGCCAAACACAACAGAATCAAATTCTTGTTAGCGATTATTTATGATCACAAAAATAAAATTATGAAAACTCCAAAGTTTTAATTTTTTTGTTTTCGCTAGAAAAACATTTTTCAATTTTTTTTTGGGGACAACAATAAAGTGTCCAACTTCACTGAATCAAGTTGTTAAAGTTACAAAACAATCAGAAGTTTGCTAGAAGCGGACAATATTTTTACAACGTTAATGGTAAATCTCACTTATCACGTTGAAGCTAAATTCACGTTTTATACGCATTTAGTTGCTGTCCAAGTGAACTGTCACGTATACAAGTCGAACATGGACATTTGTTTGAAAATGGAAATAATATACTACTTCCACCATTTCAAATTATTTATAGTTATTATTAAAAATAATTGTCTCAATTTCAAGACACAATTAATTATTTATTCTCATTTATCTTAGTAGAATTTTGTCATTAACGGAGATGACACATAAATAAAGCAAACATTTAACGGAGAAAAATTATAACTTAGACATAAATAAATGTAAAGTAGTTAAATACCCTCCTAATTAATACTCCTTTCAGATAAAAAAGAGTGTCCATTTAGCATTTGCACACTTTATAAAAAAAATACTAACTCCTAGGCGAAAATAGGTAATTTGACTAAAATGTCCCTAATTAAATAGATATTGAGATTTGATCACCTAACACTTAATAAAGATAAATATGAAAAATTAAAGTTAATTCTTTCTTGCTTGGGTAAGTGAACACTCTTTTTGAACAAAATATAAACGCTAAGTGGACACTTTTTTTGATTTAGAGTGAATAATTTTTAAGAGACGTGTAAAAAGTAAATAAAAAATAATTTGAGATAGAGGGAGTATTGAGAGACACTATGAGAGGGGTTATCTTTACAAACTTGAAAACTATGAGGGAGCCAATTCTTAACTCACCAAATTTCATGGTCTAAAGAGAAAATACACCATTTTTGTAGTCTTGTTTTGACATTTTTCTAGTTTTCTTTCCCTTCATGTTTCAACATTCACCTTTACGTAAGGTAGCCAGAGTTGGTGTTGATGGTAGCGGGGCTGCAGTCACGAGTTCGATCCTGCGTAAAATCTTGGTTGGCGCGTGAACTGTCAGTGTGGTTTACATGGTGGCGTGGTTTGCATTCTTTGCGTCGATCCGGATTCTGCTGTCTTGGCACTCGAAAGAGTAGCGGCTGCGGGTTCTTCGTCAACAAAAAAAAAAAAAAAAAAACATTCACCTTTCTGGTTCCCCATGATTCTGTTCCCAGGTTAGGATTCAATTGTACCTTTCAAGATTCTCTCCTTCAATTCAAATGTTTGTACTTAGTGGTCTTTACTTTGCTTAATGTTTCTTTTACGTTGAAACATAAGTGGTCATGGGAAGAGACTAGAGAGCAACTTTAATGGTGCACAACTTTAAATCTTACCAAGAAAATCCCTAATTGGGTTTGTTCAAAACCCTCTCTTTTTTCACTTTCTAGTGCTTGTAGAATTCAAATCAACCCTCCACCAGTTCTTCTGAATTTGAAACAAAGATTCAATTTTTAAAGAATAAGCTTCACCCAGAAACATTATCCGGCATTCTTGATTCCACAACTGATTTTTATTCTTCACTGAAGGTATTCAAATGGGCTTCCCTTCAAAAAAGGTTTCATCACTTTGCTGATACGTATTTTCGGATTATATGGAAGTTAGGTATGGCTGGAAAAGTAGAAGAAATTGAAGGTTTTTGTAATGAGATGGTAAAGGAGAAATGACCAAATTATGAACAGGTTCTTTTGGCTTTGTTAGATACATTTGTTAGAAATAGTAGGTTTAGTGA
This sequence comes from Przewalskia tangutica, assembly GCA_029844215.1. Lineage (NCBI taxonomy): Eukaryota > Viridiplantae > Streptophyta > Magnoliopsida > Solanales > Solanaceae > Przewalskia > Przewalskia tangutica. Next base: position 12,717,102 of record CM056731.1, on the reverse strand, counting down.
GGCTTTATGTGTTCTTTCTTGTATAAATTTGTGTAGCTTAAAGCCCTCTATAGCTGTATTTAATCAATTGTCAAGGAAAAGAAAGAATTTGAGGATGCACTATTTGTGTATAAAGAGATTGTGAAAGCTGCAATTGGTCCCGATAATGATACACTTAATTATCTGATGGAGGCTTTATTTGCTGCTGATCGTGCTGATTCTGCATTAGATCAATACAAACGACTTCATAAAAAAGGTTGTAGTCCTAATGGTAGGACTTTTCAGATAATTATTGGCGAACTTGTTGCAAGGGGTAGAGTGGATGAGGCACTTTTAATTTTGGATGATACGTTTAGAATACAGTGTGAACCGGATTATTCTAGCTTTTACGCTCATATAATTCCTTTATTTTGTGATATGAATAAATTAGATGTAGTAAGAAGGTTGTTTGCTATGATGAAAGCGTCTAAGGTTCTTCCGGATTCACCAACTGATGGGGCAATAGTAAAGTGTTTGTGTGAGAATCTTCTCGTGGATGATGTTGTAGAACTTGTAGATGAGATGGTGCATAGTGATGTTAGGCCAGATGATGGTGTGTTCATGAGTATAATAGACGGATTATGTGAATTGAATATGTTGAGTGAAGCTAAGGAGTTTTTGAATGACAAAGAAGTTGCGAACGTATTGCCTTACAATGCACTTCTTGAAGCTATTCTAACTGCTGGCACCTTAAATATGGCAAGAGATATGTTTGATGAAATGTTTGATAGAAACACCACGGATCATCGTTCTTGGAATATCATGATTCGGTACTTGTGTGATAATAGAAGGCTGAAAGATGCCTTGAAATATCTTGCTAGAATGATTGTTTCCTTCGTTAGCCCTGATTAATCTACATATTCTGCTATTATCAGTGGCAATTGTAGATTAGGTGAATGTGAGGATGCTTTGACATTGTTGCGTCGACTTAGGGACAAGGATGGGTTAATAGATTTGGTATCATATGCTCAACTTATTGACTGTTTTGCCAGAAGGAAAAGATTCAGGAATCCGCCGAAGTATTTTGCTTCATGTCAACAAAGGGATGTTCTCTTCAATCGACCTCGTTTGACAAGCTTATGGAAGGACTTTGTGCTCGTGGGTACACTGTTAGAGCAATCAAATTGCTACCAATTGCATATTATTCTGGTACATTGTTTTCTGTTTCTGCTTACAACAGCGTAATGCAAGGCCTATTTAGTTTAGGAAGAGCAAGTGATCTCTTTATAGTGCTCTCTAGAATGGTCGTAGATGGCTGTATGACGGATGGGGAAACATATTGCATTCTTATTCGGGGCATGATTTCCCTTGGACATATAGAGAAGTCTGCTCTATTCTTGGATTTAATGCTCAGTCAGGGTCTATCACCTAATTCAGAAACACTTGCTAAACTTCTGGAGTATCTGGTGGAAAACAGTCAGGTCCGCATGATATTTTCTTCAATAGATAAGCTGTCTCAGAATTCGAAGTTGTTGATTCGGCCACATACAACATGCTGATAAATGGTCTATTGAAAGAGGGATACAAAACCAAGGCCTCTTTCTTACTGGATTTGATGTTGGAAAAGGGCTGGGTTCCTGATGCTAATACGCAAGCTCTATTAGTGGGTTCTAGTGTGGACGATGAAACGGATACCAAAAAGCCTTCCTTTGAAAAAATTATCACACAGGATACTGTTGGCAATATACTGGCTGAGGGCCTAGGGAAATTTGATGGACCTGACTACAGATTATAATACTATAATTGGGATATTGTTCCAGCAATCAATGTGGCAGATTGGTGCATAAATTTAGAATATATGTTTAGAATAAAGAAAAATATGATGTATAAGGGCTTATCTCGTGGTTTTGTCTCATCTCTGTTCTCCAAATCATCCATTACATACCTGCTTCAATTTTCAAGGACTCATCAATTTTTCAAAGCACACCTAGAAGTAAGTTCCTTCTGTTATTTATTTCTTGCATTTCCTGTAAACTTACTCATACTTTGATGTTTTAATAACTCTATAAGTTAATCATTTTAGTTTTATTTTAATTGTTAGTCTTCTGTGTACTCTGAAGATGACATTACCTTCTCGAAGGGGTTATACTGTTTATCATACTTTAGGAACTATAAAGGGAAACTTTTATGGTAGTTCGGAGTTTATCAGATGATACTCATTTTTCTGTAGTCGCATTACATTTTTAAAATTGAATTTCCAATATGTGCACTAGATTGCTACATAATCCTTTACAAAAGAGATGTTTCAGAATGTTAAACCACAAATTGAGCTTTTACTTGCAAAGACGAGAACAACTGACTGCAGTTAGAACTGCAGGCTCCCTTTAATTTGCTCTACACTTCTGTGAGATGAAAACACCACTTAAAATGTACAATTAGAAATTTATTACTGCTTTTAAGCCTCTCAACGATTAGATTATCTAATGTGATTTATCACTTCACTTTTGTAACTTGATATATTATTCAAAGTTGATGCTTTTGCCTTTTTATATTACGGTCAAGTAGGAGGATGGTAAAGAGTGTCTGCCACAGCTGGACATCTATTAGTAGAATAATTTTGGAGAAACCATTAGTAGAAAGGTTATTTTTGAGCTATTAGGCTAGTTGGAGGGCATTTTTGAACTAGTTGACTAACGACAAGGGAATTTTTTATCCAAAAACATTAAAATAACATAACGGAGGGTAAAGTTGACCAAATTCAATTATACCTTGGTACATTATATTACATATTGTAACTTTAAGTCGTCCCAAGTTTCAATCGAGGGTATAACAACAACATACCCAATGTGAATCGGGGATATAGTAGTTTTGAAAAAAAATAGTAAAAAAATGTTTAATTGAAAAATTAATGTTGGTAATTAAACTTTGTATTCCATAAAATTGGCATTGTTTAAATTTGTCATTTAAAATAGTTAAAGTAATCTCATAACTCCAATATAAGTTTTTGCTCAAGTTTTACAATTAATAGCATTTGGTCCGAACTTTAAATGGAGGGCAAAATTGCCCCATTTTGAATAATTCAAGGACAAAATTGGCCCCTCTTCCCTTGGTTTGGAGAAACCTTTCTATTGGCTAGTTGGGTGGCATTTCTGAGCTAGTTGACTAACGACAAGGGCAATTTTGAGCCAAAAACGTAACGGAGGATAAAGTTGACCTATTTCGGATAGTTCAATAATATTTTTGGTCCTTTTCCTTAATTGAAAGACAAGTAGTAAAGTACTAATTTTATTTTAAGTATTAAATATTAAACTGCTAGCTGCATGCATTTTTATTCTGCTATTGTCTAACCATATAAATTAATTGAAAGACAAGCAGTAAAGTTAAGCATAAGCCCGCTGTTTGTAGTTTACAATATGTGCTGCCTCTCATATGAATGTAGGGTCCCTTGATTCAAAGATCAAACAAACTGTATAACAGTATATTTGTCAAAATTCAATTCTTTAATTTGCATTATAAATTCCACCACAAGCTATTCACAAAACGGAGAAGGCTGAGCAGTAGCTGATCCAACCACAAGCCCAGGTACTGGAGAACCTAGTGCTTCTAAATTTTGAATTGGCCACTGTGGACGAGGCAGATGGCTGTAGAAGAAGCAGAAAGGTGTTGTGTGGTGCTCGTACCATCTCCCTTCCAAGGGCATATAACACCTATGCTTCAACTGGCCTTTGTGCTTTATGCTAAGGGGTTCTCCATTGTTATTAATCACTCGGAGCTCAATCCTCCAGATAGCTCCAAACATCCTGAATTCACATTCTTGCCATTGAAAGATGTCTTGTCAAACAGTGATCCTTCTTTCTTGAATCTGTTTGACATTATACCAGAAATGAATATGAATTGTAGAGTTCCATTCCAAGACTATTTGGTTGAAATGATGGAAAAACCAGAAATCTATGGTCGAATCTGTTGCATTGTTTATGACCACCTAATGTACTTCACAACTGAAGTGGCTGATCACCTTAAACTTCCAACTATTCTTCTTCGGGCTAGCAGCTGTGCCTACATGGAAGCTGCTTGCGCCTTTTCCAACTCAAGGCAGACAATTATTTCCCCATGCCAGGTAGTTTATGTTCTTGTTCGCATAGTATTAGGGATGGCAAATGGGGCGGGGCAGGACAGGTCAAAGGTTAAACGGGGCGGGACAATGCTTAAACGGGACAGGGCAGGACGGGACGGGTCAAAAAACATTTTTAGAAAATTTTAAATAGGCAGGGCAGGTAATAGGACAAAGCTTTCTTTGTGCAAATTTAAAGATAAGTTGAAATTCAGAATTGCACAATAAATTTGCTATATTTTTTCTAAAAATAAATTTTACATTTAAACGAGCTTCCTTCTCTTACTGATACAAGTATTTCAGCAAAATTCAACCACCCCACCCCCCCACAACAGAAATACTAACAAGATGATGGAGATTGTCCGATCCACTTCTCTTGCCAATTATCTCTATTAGTTTGACGATATGATATTATAAATTCAAATTTTAAAGAAAATCTCCGAGTTTTGTTCTTGCTAAGCCGATGTTCGGTCTGTATAAGGGAAAAAATAAGCTTTTAGTTCGTTATCATACAATGGCAAGAAAATCTAAGATTTACTTACACAAAAAATAAACCCAGTTCATAAATATTAAGAAATTATGACAATATACTGATTGTTCATCCATTTTTAAATTAAAAAAAATCAAAAGAAGTTGACAAAATAAATATCAAGTTAAAAGTGAAAAATGAAAAATAACATAAACAGGGCGGAGCAGGGCTTAACGGGGCAGGGCAAGATAGGGAATTGCTTTTGAAAATGCTAAACGGAGCAGAGCGGGTTAAAATTTTACCAGGTCAAGGCTTGTCCTACCCTAACCTGCCCCATTGCCACCCCTACATAGTATCTTATTCTTCAATTTTACTACTACCTGTTACTTCAATTGCTTTGTTTATTTTGCTATTTTGCTGTCATTTTTTTTCTTTCTATGCTTTGGTTACACTTCTTTTGAGCCCGAGGGTCTATCGGAAACAACCTCTCTACCACACAAAGGTCTGCATACATCCTACCCTCCTCAGACCCTACTTGTGGGATTACACTGGTATGTTGTTGTTGTCGTCAGGTAGTTTATGGTGAATATTGTGTTTGGTACGTCGGGAAATGTCTGTTTATAGAAAAATCATCTTCCAATGTTCCGTCATTTGAATCGTGAAATTTCTTTTCTTCATAAAAATATCTTTTCTCAAATAAGGAAAAATGACTACATTATGAGCGAGGGACAGAGGCAGAGCAACCTTCAATGAGTTCATATACTAAAATTACTGAAATTTCAACAAGTATTGAGTATGTCAAGTTTAACTCTAGCACCAGCTCTGGCAAGGGGTGTCATTTTCGTTACAAATATCCCAGCTTTTAGTTCATACTTCATATCAGCTTCACCATCCTTTAGTATTCAAATTTATCATTAAAATGCTTTCTTTTTACCTATCCTATATATCTTGTGCGATCAATAACCAAGTAAATAGTCTTTCTAAGTAAGGTATTTTCATGAACTATGTCACAACCTGGTCCTGGGCTTTAAGACTAATTTACCTACTTGTACAATTTCAGTCTCAATTGCTGAGCCAGTGCCAAAAGTACCCTACCCTCAGGTTCAAGGATCTTCCATGTGTTCTCACTTCTGAAATTCCGGAGCATATATTGCAGTTAACTAAAAAGGTGGCTAATGTTGGATCTTCTGTAGCTATCATTTGTAACACTATGGAAAACCTTGAGAATCAAGCACTGTCATGGTTTCAGCAACATTATCGAGTTCCTATTTTCACAATAGGTCCTTTACACAAAATAACGTCCTCGTTGCACACGAGTTTAGCAGAGCAAGATACCAGCTGCATGTCATGGCTTGATACTCAAGCCCCTAACTCTGTTCTTTACGTAAGTCTAGGTAGTATAGTACAACAACAACAACATACCCAGTGAAATCCACAGATAAAGAGGAGTTCGTTGAGACAGCTTGGGAATTGTTCAATAGCAACCAACCATTTCTGTGGGTAGTTAGGCCAAGTGCTACTGAACATGACCTACCCGATGGCTACTTGGAAGCAGTTGGAGATCGAGGTCGTATTGTGAAATGGGCACCACAAAAAGAAGTTTTGGCACATCCTGCAGTTGGAGGATTGGAGTCATTGCGGTTGGAATTCAACATTAGAAAGTATTCTTGAAGGGGTTCCCATGATCTGCAGGCCATGTTTTGGTGATCAGAATGTGAACGCGAGATACTTGGCTCATGTATGGAAGGTAGGCCTTGAACTAGGACCTGATGATTTGACTAGATGTGTCATAAAGAGTATACTAAGAAAACTTATGGTGGAAGAAGAAGGCAAAGAATTGAGGCGGAGAGTACTTGATATGAAACAAGAACTCCAGATGTCTTTTCGAGATGGTGGCTCATCACATAACTCCTTAAAGAGTCTTAACAGAATTCATCTCTTCATTCTGATCAAGGTTTAAGTTGAAAGATTGTGTATTCTTGCAATGATGTGTTGCCCTCTTATCTTTTCCGTGAGTGATATTATGTTTGAATTTAATATAAATGTGTATTAAACAAAGGGTGTACTAAGCTCCCGTTATGCCCCGTCCGGGGAAGGGCCGGACCACAAGGGTCTATTATACGCAACCTTACCTTATATTTTTGTAAGAGGTTGTTTCCACGGCTTGAACTTATGACCTCCTGGTCAATGTGTCTTGAACTTTTTATACATTTGAAAGTTCTAAGCAAACAAAGGAGCAATAGATGCTATAAAACTCACGATTTAACATACTCTCGTATATAGATTTAACATACTCTCCTGTATAGATTTCATTTACAACCGTTCTTAAGAACATGAGAAATATAAGACTTTCGAGTAGATGCCATGTATAAATGTTTGCCTTCGTTTAACTTCTTCCTTTTCGTCTCAGATCATAAATTTCAAAATTCTTATACCTTCAATAATATTATGACACGTTTAACATCATAAAGTTCAAAAATATGTATTTCTTTCATAATTTTCTTGCGCAATAAAAAAAGTGGCATACAATGAAATCCAGGGAGTAATATTGATGATGTGAAGATAATATGTTTGGTTATCAAATCAAATCAGTCAACTACACAATTTGTTTGTTATCAAATCAATCAATCATCCATCTAAGACGAATTTTAAAACTGTTTTATTGAAGCTCATTTTGTTTTAATATTGCGAAATTAATTATCTTTCAAAATGAGTTAGAAATTTTCAAAACTAGAAGTTCTAAGCTCCGATTTGACCATATATTTTGAAATTGAAATTTGAAATTTAAAAATTTGAGTTTTTGAAGTTATAATTTTTGGAATTTGAAGTTGTGTTTCGACATGCATTTTACTTTGAAATTTTGTGAGTGATATTCTCAAAACCCTAAAAAATGCTCTAGACCCGTTTTTGAACTTGATTTTTTTTTTGAAGAAAGATTTTTAAAATTTGATTCAAAATCTATGGTCAAATAGATATTTAAAGATAAATTTTTAAAATCTAATCCAAAATCGATTACGAAACGCTAATAATTATCTCTACTTGAACGATTGTCGAGGAAAACTTTGAAGGTTGGCTAGAGATTTGTAAACACTAGTCCTGGTGAGTTGCAATCATATTTAACCTTGGGAACTGAAATAGTCAAATATATATTAACCAAACGAGTGAGTAACTGAGAAAGGAATAGACTAAAACGACATCGTTTGGCTGATCTAGCGAATCAAAAAGCCCCCTCGTCGTCGTCAACAATCCCCAACATAGTAAACCCTAATTTCTCCTGTCGAAAACATTGAGAATATCATATACATGAAGTTACTCCTTTACATTTTCCAATGACAAAACAACCCTTTTCCACCGTCAACCCTATTACAACCTGTGGCAACTGCTCCGTTGAGGAACGGTGGTTCCTCCACAACGTCCGTCACAGAGGAATATTCCGTCGACTTTGCACTAACTGTGTCCTTAGACTCCACACTCAATCATTTTGCCCTACTTGCTATTTCGTATATAACCCTAACCCTCCACCTCCACCTTCCCAAAACGGCCTCGTTTCATGTGTTAAATGTTATTCATACTCACACAACTCATGTGTGGGTCCCAACCCTCCTCACCCTTACCTTTGTCCCCTTTGTGTTAACCCTAATATCCTTCTATTTAACCTTAAGAAGGGAAAAGATGTTGGTTTGGATAGTAATGAGGGGGCTAGGGTTGTTGATATGAAGGCTGCTAAGGTGTTGTTAACGGCCGCGAAGATTGCTGCTGGGACTGTTAATAAAGCGGCTTTGGCGGCTCAGGTCGAGGCTGAGAGGAGGGCGAAAGAGGCTGCGTTTACGAGGAAACGTGCTAGAGAGGCTTTAGAACATGTTGCTTATCTTACTGCTAGGGATAAGATGAAGAAAAAGGATGTATTGCCATTGCCATTGCCGCCTTCTAATGGCCCGGCATTGATTGGTGGTGGCAATGTGATCAATAGAGGCGGTGATGGATGTCTTAGTATGGTGGTGGCAGCTGTTCCATTGGAAGAGCAGACTGTTGTGAATGCGGATAGGTTGGATGGGTCGTCTGAGGTTTTAGAAGCGTTGAATGCTGTGGACTTAAAAGGGTTGCCAGCTGGTGGTAGTAATGGATCTGTGATGGATGTGGAGATGAATGACGGTGGTGCTACTAGAGCTGAGGACGACAAGTCTGGGGAATTGCTGCTTGAGAATAATGGCCAAACAGAGATGGTAAACGATGGAATGGTGGCTGAAAAGGATGGGAAACCGAATGGTAGTATCCAGCAGCTATAATTTGTAGGAGGAAAAATGGTAAGATCAAGGCGGGGTTTAAAAAGATGTTGATTTGTGTAATCAAGTTAGGACTTTGCTGTTACTTGTGGCGTAATTGCCTTTTTTCGCAGGTTACTTGGTTCACTAAAGGCTAGTTCTGGGCATTTAAATGATCTGAATGTGATGACTGGGACATGGTTGGTGTGGGTTGTTTTTGTTAGACTAAGGATATTATTCTGTACAGTATTTCTTTAGTATTTTCTTGTGTAGAGATGTTCTTTGTACTTTTAAGTTTTATCTAATGAAAGGTCAGTTCCGTGCGTTAGTGCTTCCCTAAATCTGCTCAGGCTTGGTTTGATACTTTCTTACATTATTTTACTGGCATTGATCAATTTGTTATTGTTCTACCTTTGAGCTTGCTATTAGTGTACTTCAATTGCAGCAAAGTTGCAAAGCTAAGATAAACCTCACCCTCCTTTTCTGAAAGGTGTTTTGCTTGATGTTCTAAAGTTTGGTTGAATTCGATTTTAACATCTGAATGTGGAAGGAATGGATGCATGGCCTGTTGTTTGTACTTTTTGGCATTCTTTTGAGCAGTTTCCTGGATGAAGTATATGATCTGAACCTAGGAATGTCTACTGAGCAGAATACTATAAGTGTGTGCGTTCAAGATGCATTTTAGCCTATGAAAACTTGTCATTTTTTTTAATTCGTATAAACTACTTTTTGCCTGTGCCAATTAGAAGAAATCTATGTCACAAAAGCTCAAAGGAATTGTGGAAAGAAGATATACAACTGAGAGGGTGGGCATCATTCTTTGCAGGATGTGTTATACCTTTTCATGTACTTGTGACATTACCTTGGAACTAAATTGAGATTTTCTTAATCAGCTCAGATTGTTTCTTGTGATTTGGCTTTCTTCTTTTATTTTATCCTAGTAGTGTATAGCCAAGCAAGATGTTCATTTGTTTATCATAATGATTTGGAGAAGAGATTTTAGAATGTTGGTGAGTTGCAGATTTGCTCTGGATTTCAGTCCTTTTAATGTTTCTTTTTTTGACATGTCTGATAAAAAGGATTCCCAAGAGGAATATATCAAGAAAACTGCCCTTCCATATAGATCTTTGTGACGTGAATTTTGTCAATAGATTCTTAGCTTCCTATTGATCCTGCTTCTCCTGAAGGAGGATAGCAGTGTGAATCAGTTGTTTCAGGGAGATAATCCGAAGATTAGGCAGAATGGTTGACCATGACACAACTTTCAATTGGCCGTTTTCCATTTTAGTTCTGGTAGACTCTTATTCCAAAGCTTTGTAACATGCATTAGTGCTTGTTTTTGAATCTTTAATCATATCCCTTGAGTTCCCTTTGTTGCAACTTTTCATTCATATCGTATTTCATTGGTGATGCTGTATCCTTCACTAGATCTCTTTTCTTGTATGAGGTTTCTTAGCATTGACGCCCTCCTATCCACCAGTCTCCTAGTTTTAACAGGGGAGTCCAGGTAAGCGACGCCTCATATTTTCATCGCGTACATGCATCCTCCCACCAATTTAGGTATCAACTAACTCTACTGGGCTGCCCTCTCCCCATTGCTTAGTAAGTTAGGAATCTTTGTTTTGTTGCTGCTGCTGGTATCCGATCCCTGGTCTCATGTTATTCATTTCAGTTTCTGCTAGTTCACATCCTTAGGCATCTTATCTGATGTTCAACGACCGTGTCAATAGAAATTTTCATGTTCATGCTCCTAATTCTTCCTCTCTCCATTTCATTTTCCTGTCATTTGGGGGTTCACGAGTAATTCTTTGTTATACAAGGGGATTTGATTCAGTTGGAGTTGATTCACGAGATCATGCAGTCAAATTTTTTTCTCCTTGCTTTATATTGTAACGAATGTTCCAACTTTTGAAGGGATTTGATTAAGATCATGAACAGATCTTATGATACATCACGTTCATGCTATTATACCCCATATTCGTCATAGTAAAAAAGAAAAAAAAGACAACAGGACATTATCAATAGAGCCTAGCAGAATCAGATTCATTTTTATTTAGTCTTTCTACCCCAAAACTAGTCTTTCTACTTCCAATTTTTGCTCATGAATTGAATGATGTGTATCTTCCCCAAATCTATCCATTACCTCTTCTGATATAGCACAATCTATTATATAGCACTCCATTCTTGTTCCAATTTGGCCTCTACTTTTCTCAACCTGAAATGACAACGGCGATGATAATAATGTTAAAATGTTCAATCCACCAATAATTTGCAGTGCATGTATGTAAAGCTCAATATGCTGAGCTTACTAATGGAGGATCGTGGAAGAGGAAGCAACAGAGAGAGAAAAGTTTTGCCCTAGCTTTTCAGATTTTTATTTCTCTAAATGACTACCATGCCCTTCTTACAAATATAAAGAACCACATTACAATTGGGCTAATGAAATACAATTGGGCTGATGGAAATGGGCTTAAACTAAATGGACTTAAACTGAAATGGACTTAAACTGAAAACTGAAATCCAGAAACACAGGTAGTATACTAATGTATATCTAATGTATCCTCAACACGCCCCCTCAAGCTAGGAACTAAAAACAAGTTCTTTAGGCCTAGCTTGGACAATAGATAATCATGGCGACCATGCGTCAAACTCTTTGTGAGAATATCAGCAGTCGCTTCATCGTGTGAATGTAAAATGTGTTGATCAGTCCCTGCTGCAGTTTCTCGCGAACAAAGTGATAATCGATGTCGATGTGTTTAGTCCGCTCATGAAAAAGCAGATCGCCGCAATCGCAGCGCATATTTGTCGCCATCACATGTGAACCGTAGTGTAATAGAACACCCAATGTCGAGAATAAACCAGAAAGCCATACGACTTCAATGCATCGCAGAGCTAAGCTTCTATATTCACCTGAGCTTCAAACAAGAGGTCGCTTTTCCGACTTTCGGGAGATGGTGAAGCCCCAGAAAATACTAAGTAACCCGAATGCATCTCTAGTATTAAGACACGATGCCCAATCAGCATCACAATAGGTAGTGAGGCTAGTAGTGTTCCCTGCCTGCATTTAAAGACCAAGACCTGGAGCTTGTTTCAGGTACCTAACCACCACGATGGCGACCAAGAGATGAGAGATTTTTGGACATTGCATAAATTGACTTAAACATTGGACAGCAAAGGAGATATCAGGTCTCGTGTTTGTCAGATACAACAACCTTCCAATAAGCCTCTGATAGCCTGCTGGATCATCCAACACTGGATCATTGACTGGAGGTGAACCATCAGGAACATGCTGATCATACACTACTGATGTCAACTTGGTATTGAGCTCCATAGGTGACCTTGTTGGTTTACCAGCTGAGAGTCCAAGATCAGAGATTAATTCTACTGTATACTTCCTCTGATGCATCACTATACCAGTGTCATTTATTGCAAACTCAAAACCCAAGAAATATCTCAAGAATCCCAAGTCCTTGATCTTAAAGTTTTGTTGAAGAGCTTGCTTTGTCTCCTGAATAAGATCTTCATTACTTCCTGTGATAAGAAGATCATCCACATATATAAGTACAACAACTATTCTGTCCCCAACCTGCTTAGTAAGCAAATAATGATCTAATTGACTTTGAACAAATCCTGAGTTTTGCAAGGCAGTGGTTAATTTTATGTTCCATTGCCTAGAAGCTTGCTTTAATCCATATAGTGACTTGATCAACTTGCACACCTTCCCTTGCTGGTTATCAAATTCTTGAGGCATACTCATGTACATCTCTTCATTTAGGTCACCTTGTAAGAATGCATTATATACATCAATTTGATATATGTTCCAGCCTTTAGAAGCAGCCACTGAGATCACATCTCTCACAGTCACCGTCTTGGCCACTGGTGAGAAAGTGTCTTGATAATCAACTCCCTCCTTTTGATTGTAACCCTTGTCTACCAATCTAGCCTTAAATCTTTCCACTTCTCCATTTGCCTTATATTTGATCTTGTAGACCCATTTACATCCAATTGCCTTCTTGTGAGCTGGAAGATCAGTGACTTCCCATGTATTGTTACTCTCTAAAGCCTGCATTTCAAGTTTCATAGCATCGACCCATCTGGTATCCTTCACTGCTGAAGAATAAGAAGTTGGTTCATGTTCAACCTCAAGTTTAGCAATATAACTCTGATATCTTGCATTTAATCCAGCATAGCTAAGATTATTTGACATAGGATATAAACAGCCCTTTCTATTCTCTGCATCTCCTGTGTGTGGCACCTGTATAAAATCTCTCTGTCGCGCCCGTTTTCAACCTCGGGGGTCCGAACGGTATCCGCAACGTTGCTCTTTGGCGCGGTTCCCTGGATGGAGCAATGAATGTTGTTTTTAAGGAGTCGCCACCCAATTATTTAAGTGAATTAGGACACTTGGTTTATTGCAATAAAAATACTACAATTGACCTCCATTTAATGGTCTGCGAAATTAATGAGATTCTGGATCAAGGTTCTTTATTATCCTAAAGGGAAGGGGTTAGGCATCCTTTAAGATCCGCTAACTTGCGGTTGTTCGTTCAAACCTAGGTTAATTATTTATTGCCCTTTTTTATTCTACCTATTCTAAGTATTTTTCATAATTTATAATTAAAATAAAGTGCAATACAGAATAATAAAATTAAAATTAAATGCGACATAAAAAATAAAACTCCGGGACATCTTTTAACCCTTTTTAGGCTAGTTGCACAAGATGATCTCCGGATACCTGCATAAACGTGTTAGTAGTAGAATAAATAATTTTAAAGCAATGACAAGAATTAATAAGTAAAGGCAAAAAATAAATAAATCCGTCTTTTGCACAGAGGAGGCCTTGGAAATCAGACGGAGATTCCTTCATCGACCAATATTATTAAAAGAAATAAAATAAATAAAACTTTCATATCCGCGCCAAAACAGTAATAGTTTTAAACACGGAGGGCTCAGATATAAAAAATATAAAGTGGGGACCTTTAAACAAATGCGTGCGAGAATTCGCCAATGCACGTTGGTTATCCGGTGTAAGTGGAAGAAATCATCCTTGCCCAGAAAGCTTCATTTATTTTATTTTCCGTCTTTGCAACTGTGGAGGCCTCAAAAATCGACGGATAACTTTTTCATTGGCCAAACAAGTGTAGCATCTTGTTCAAATCAGTAAAATACCAACAGTGTAGTATTTGTTCTAAATCAGTAAACTAGCAAAAATGTCCAAAATAGCCTAAAAATCAGTCCAGCAATATGGCCAAAAGGGTAAAAATCGTCCAAAATCCGTAGGGACAGTGGTAGTGCAACAACAATACAAAGAAACCAAATGGCACGTGAAACACTAGAAACAACATAACAATGAAAAAGGTCCAAAATCTATCCAAAAACAACCAGAAACCATAGGAGCGATTAATCATCGGAAATTTCAAGATGTCGCGAGTCTTAAAACTCCGGACACTTCCAAATCATCCCACAACCGAAAGCCAAAAATATCCCAAAATAATCCCAAAATAAACCAACAAGTCGCGGACAATCAAAACAAAGAATAATAGCCAACAAAATCAAATCACCCAACAAAACAAGAATAACGTAATCAACATTCACGGACAATCAAAAACAAGAACAATAATAGCCAACAAAAATCAAATCACCAACAACAACAATAACATAATAGCAACGAAAAGAAGCAGCGATTTGTGTCACGGCGAAGCGTGGCTGATGGGGTATGGTTCACGGTGAGATCGCGGCGACGGGAATGAGGAGAGGCGGCGGAGTGAGGAGAGAGGCGACGGAGTGAGGTTCGATGGTGACAGTGATGGTCGGCCAGTGTGGAGCGAGGAGAGAAGGGGTGTCACGCTGCGGTGGGGTGTTCGCCGGAACAGTGGTGTGAGGGAGATGAGTGGAGAGGGAGATGAGTCTGTGCGGCTGCTGGTGTTTTGAAAGGGGGGTTCGCCGGAGCTTGGAGCTCCGGCGAAGGGCGGCGACGGGATGGACTGGTAGGGAGAGGGGATGGTTTTCTTGTCTTCTCAAATGAGAGAAATGGGCTGATGCCCTTATGCGGCTGGGATCCAAATGAAAGGGGGGGAAGTGTTTTGTTTTATAGGGTAGGATTAGGGTTAGGTATTGGGGGGGGGGGGGGAAATGAAAAGTGGGGTATTGTTTTGGGGGGGAAAATGAAAAGTGGTATTTGATTTTAGGGGGGGAAATAAAAGAGGGTGTTTGGGTGAAATTAAAAACAAAAATGGTGTTGGATTGGACTGATTCAAATTGTGTCTTGGACTGGACTGGTTTGACAAAAATGGAAGGCTGGTTAATTATTTAACAGAAAAATTATTTAAAAAGATGCAAAATTATAAAAATGCAAATGTCGTATGATAATACTAAAATGCAATATTTAAAACATGTTTAATGCTGATTAAAAGTAAAAATGGGATGTCAACTAATTATTTAAAAGATGCAAATATTATTAAAATAAAACGATTTGTAACAATAATAAAAACATAATATTAACAAAGACATAATGCTTAATTTAACATAAAAAGATAAAAAATGCAAAAAATGCTGATTAAAATGTGGTGTCCTAAAACACGTAAAATTGTAAAAAATATACGAAAAACGGGTCAAAATTGACTGTCAACAGCATGTCCCTCTTTGTACGGAGATGATGGAAGAGTCTTCGGACAAAGTTGTTGACTTGTAGCCAATTTTGTCCTGTTTTATAAACTAGAACTCAAAATAGGGATGATCGCAGACTAAAATGTCGATGTCAAATCATGATGACACTGGGTCGTGGTGATGCAAAAAATAAAAAGCAAAGCTGACGCTGATTTAAAAATGTCCCAGTGTCGAAGTATGATTGACACTGGGTTGCAGGTGATGTGGTGCTGAAAAAGACAAGGTTATTGTAGATGTTGATGGCGTCATTGCATATACGCGATGCAGATGTTCGTCATTGCATGGACGAAACATAGATGCGATGCAGATGTTCGTCGTTGCATAGACGAAACATGAATGAAGCCGTTGCATAGACTTTAAAGAAATGACGTCGTTTTCGAACGCGATGCAGATGCTCGTCGTTGCATAGACGAAACATGAATGAAGCCGTTGCATAGGCTTAAAATGAAAAGGCGTCGTTGCATGGACGCGATGCAGATGCTCGTCGTTGCATAGACGAAACATGAATGAAGCCGTTGCATAGGCTTAAAATGAAAAGGCGTCGTTGCATGGACGCGGTGCAGATGCTCGCCGTTGCATAGACGAAACATGAATGAAGCCGTTGCATAGGCTTAAAATGAAAAGGCGTCGTTGCATGGACGCGACGCACGGTCTCGTCGTTGCATAGACGAAACATGGATGAAGCCGTTGCATAGGCTTAAAATGAAAAGGCGTCGTTGCATGGACGTGATGCAGATGCTCGTCGTTGCATAGACGAAACATGAATGAAGCCGTTGCATAGGCTTAAAAGAAATGACGTCGTTTTCGGACGCAATGCAAATGCTCTTCGTTGCATAGACGAAACATGAATGAAGCCGTTGCATAGTCTTAAAATGAAATGGCGTCGTTGACGCTGACGCAGATGCTCGCCTTTGCATAGACGAAACATGAATGAAGCCGTTGCATAGGCTTAAATGAAATGACGTCGTTGCATAGACGTGATGCAGATGTTCGTCGTTGCATAGACGGAACATAGATGAAGCCGTTGCATAGGCTTAAATGAAATGGCGTCGTTGCATAGACGTGATGCAGATGCTCGTCGTTGCATAGACGAAACATGAATGAAGTCGTTGCATAGGCTTAAAAGAAATGACGTCGTTTTCGGACGCGATGCAGATGTTCGTCGTTGCATAGACGAAACATGAATGAAGCCGTTGCATAGGCTTAATGAAATGCATTGGTTTAGGGGCGTACCTACTTTGTGACCCGTCTGGGTTGAGATAGCGTCATTGCATAGACGTTGTGCGTTTGTGACCCGCATGAGTTTATTGTTGTGTTCCTGCCTCTGCTGATATGAAGATCATGAACTCAAAGAAAACTTGTGAGTTTTTTAGGAAATGAGTGGTTGATTAGCGTCGACTTTGTAGCTTTGGCTCTTGACGCTTGCATTCTTGGTTTGCACTGGAGAACTAGTTGACATGCTTTTTCCTGTCTATTGCCATTTTCTTGCAGTGAATTCCTTAAAATGTTCCAGTTTCTAGTAATGAAGATGTTGAACTGGGTAAGGTTGACTCTTGACGCTATTAAAGCGATCATGTATGCAATTTTTTTTTTCATGAATGAAAAGCTAATGCGAGAATATGGACAATGTACAATTGAGTAGATGAGAATGCAACCCCCCGAAAATATGTAGGTAGTAATGGATGCCAAATATATGAGGATGCTAAACTCTCCAATGGACAAAATCGAGTCATGTGCAGAAACAAGGAAGAAATATTTCTAACGGTGTGACCGAAGCCGATGTGGCTGCCTACGTATCCCGCCGAGAGAGTCAGGTCAAGACGTAGTTCATGCTGCAAAAATAAGAATTTTTATGATTTTAAAATGATGCGGGACCGAAGCCGATGTGGCCGCCTACGTATCCCGTAGAGGGAATCAGGTCAAGACGTAGTTCGTGATGCAAAAATAACGATTTTTTTATGATTTTAAAATGATGCGGGACCGAAGCCGATGTGGCCGCCTACGTATCCCGCCGAGGGAATCAGGTCAAGACGTAGTTCGTGATGCAAAAAATAAGGCTTCTTATGTAATATGCATTTTGTTTTTTTTTTTTTCCTGAAAAGATGGAAGACAACATTACGTTCTGACTCCAGTTGATACCTAGCAATTAATATTGTGCATAAGGATATTCTTTTATTGCTTTCAGTATAAACGAGATTGACTCTGGTGTAATTCACACAGCTTCAGATAGTACCTCAGACATACCTGAGTGTCGACACACCTGCTTGCATCCAAGGTTTCGAACTACACGTAATCTCACGTTTCAAATGCCTCACTGAAAGAAAGTCACATTCCCACATATATTTCAGTATTTTGAATTTTGGGACGTTGAAAGAATTGCGCTCACACTCAAAAAGATGTTCAATGCATGCAATTGTGATACCATAGGCTTGACCGTCATGTAAGTATCCACTAATGTGAGAACCCTCAGTATAAGATCATGTAGGCTTGTCACGGCTCAGAATGTAGGCTTGGGGAAAGGAATGGATATCATTTGGGTAAAAGTGACTAATCATTCCTCGATAGTTGGACTACGTCCATGATTGATATTTGTGCGCTTTAATGCTGACTTACTTTCTTTGTGTCTCAGTTTTTTTTTTTTTTTATTTTTTTTTTTGCATTGACTTCTTTTGAATTTTTCATTTCGAGCACCCCTTTTTTTTTCGGGGTCATATATTCCCCTCTTCTTTTTTTATAACATCGAGGCTTTTGATTTTTTTTTTGTGTGTGAAGTCGTCTCTGCTTTTGTTTCTTTTTCTTTTTGAGACTTTAACAATTTTTGTCTTTGCAAACTTCAACGCAGGATTTTGTCAGCCACTTGCACATTTCTAAAGCGCTCGAGGAGGTCGGACCAAGAGAGGAAAGTGCGACGCACTCGTAGCGGTATAGGTGTAATATGCGGTTGTCAAAAATAGGTTTTAGGCTCAAAGGGTGTACTAGGGATAATGTTATTTGGTAGGTGAAAAAGGCTCAAGCGGGTCAAAGAAAGCCTACGATCATTTCCCACACCGAGTGTTGCTCAGGATTTCGCCTCAAACATTCGGGCCAGTTCTAGATCACAATGCAATGCAATTGAACTTATTCAAACACTCACCATGATGCATATGAAACGATGAGGTTGGTTTCGTCTTATCTTGGAAACACGCAGACAATGTCATTTACGGGTGTGAATAAGAGGTACCAAAAGAATTTATGGTTTACCACAAAGTAACCCCATACTTTTTTTTTTTTTGGTTTTTTTTTTTGTATGCACACTTTAACTGTGTTGGTATCAAAAATGTCAAACAATAATACTAAAAAAAATGTTTTTTTTTTGTATTTTGAATAACATTTTTTTGTTTATAAACAAAATATTTTTTTCAATTTTTGAATAAAGGATACCGAACGACTAAGGTCGCCTACGTATCCGTAGGGAATCAGGTGCGCGTAGTTCATTCAAATATGTTATAAAATGTATGCTTGAAAACATATATAAAAAAAAATAGCAATGTAAAGCTGTGCAAAAGAAATGATTGTCCACTGTGGACGAATGCAAAGTAAAATGAATGCCCGAAAACATGATGAATGAGATGCATGAGTGAAACATGCGCTCTTTATTATTATTATTATTATTTTTGTGGTTTTTATTTTTGTGGCGTCGAACTCAAAATGAGTTGCCTACGTATCACACCGTGTGATGAGAATCAGACACGCGTAGTTCTAAATAATTATGCTGTAAAATGCATGATATGAAAGAACTATGTAATTAACGCTAAACATATCAATTGAGTTTGCAAATATGAATAAAAATACAAAGTATAAAAGAATTGAGAGCGATGTCTCGTTGAATCTGGTATAAACTGACTTCTATTAGTCAACATAATTCTCGCTCCTTGTGATGACTTTTTTTTTATTTTCTTTTTCGAACGCCATCGACTATTTGCGAGGACTGTTTTCCTGCAAAAATATGAGAAATAGGTGAGAGTAGGAAAGTGACAAAATAATAAAATGAAGGGGTGTGACCATATAATCAGAGACTCCCCTGATTGGTTCGACCGGACTGGTGGTTGATGCTTCACAAAGTCCAAGTCGCGCTATTCAAGAGTGATTTACGCAGTAGAAGTCCTGATTGCAATGTGACAGTAAAAGTGCAAAAGATACAAATTCTCGAGCCCGGAATCACAAAAGGATAATTATTGCATTAAAAAATATGTACAGAGTTGCTAGCGACAAACAATAGTAAACAAAAAAGCATGCTAATTAAGCGCGTGCCCTAATATGCTTGGGACCTCCCTTATGCCAGAGGTGAGCCTAAACGCCAAATATACGGGATTATGATAAATAAGTCCAAGCCGTTAAACTGCAATGTTTTGTTGGAAATGACGACCAAATGACGGTGCACTTTTTTCCAATTTCGGAGTGTCATGACCAGGCTTGGATCCGTCTATCATTATCACGCTACACATAGTATGTTAATGGGTCGTTGGGTTGTGAAACCCGTCGACAAATTTTGGTGGATTTCTAATTGTGGTGTTAATACCAAGGATTAACCCACGAGGTTTATCGTCGTGACTTAATATAAAGAGGACAGTATAGCTCTATCTTAAATTTTCTAAGATTTGGCTTCCTAGACACAATGGTTCCCGAGCGGACTACTCGAGTGAGAAGGCTACGCGGCCACCGGTTGGACCGGATTCTCCGCGTCTATTACCAACTCTCCTAAATTTGGGTTTTGAAGAAAGAATTTTGCTGATGCACCAAGCGCACCTCGCGTGTAGTGTGTGATAGTGTGAATTTTCCAGAGTGGAAGAAATATGAGCGGAATGCCAGTTTAAGAAAATCAATAAAATAATGTAGCAATTAAATTAGTTAATTACAAAATAAAAGCAAACAATATAAAATATTTACAACAAATATAAAAGCAAAATAAAGTGCAGTATTTAATTAACCTGAGTTTGGTATGATCAAGAACCTGATATCCCAGTGAGTCACCGTCTTTGTCGCGCGTTTTCAACCTCGGTCCGAGCGGTATCATGACGTTGCTCTTTGGCGCGGTTCCCTGGATGGAGCAATGGATGCTGTTTTTAAGGAGTCGCCACCTAATTATTTAAGTGAATTAGGACACTTGGTTTATTGCAATAAAAATACTGCAATTGACCTCCATTTAATGGTCTGCGAAATTAATGAGATTCTGGATCAAGGTTCTTTATTATCCTAAAGGGAAGGGGTTAGGCATCCTTTAAGATCCGCTAACTTGCGGTTGTTCGTTCAAACCTAGGTTAATTATTTATTGCCCTTTTTTATTCTACCTATTCTAAGTATTTTTCATAATTTATAATTAAAATAAAGTGCAATACAGAATAATAAAATTAAAATTAAATGCGACATAAAAAATAAAACTCCGGGACATCTTTTAACCCTTTTTAGGCTAGTTGCACAAGATGATCTCCGGATACCTGCATAAACGTGTTAGTAGTAGAATAAATAATTTTAAAGCAATGACAAGAATTAATAAGTAAAGGCAAAAAATAAATAAATCCGTCTTTTGCACAGAGGAGGCCTTGGAAATCAGACGGAGATTCCTTCATCGGCCAATATTATTAAAAACAATAATATAAATAAAACTTTCATATCCGCGCCAAAACAGTAATAGTTTTAAACACGGAGGGCTCAGATATAAAAAATGTAAAGTGGGACAGCCTAAACAAATGCGGTGCGAATTATCTGCCGGTGCATGTTTGTTATCCGGTGTAAGTGGAAGAAATCATCCTTGCCCAGAAAGCTTCATTTATTTTATTTTCCGTCTTTGCAACTGTGGAGGCCTCAAAAATCGACGGATAACTTTTTCATTGGCCAAACAAGTGTAGCATCTTGTTCAAATCAGTAAAATACCAACAGTGTAGTATTTGTTCTAAATCAGTAAACTAGCAAAAATGTCCAAAATAGCCTAAAAATCAGTCCAGCAATATGGCCAAAAGGGTAAAAATCGTCCAAAATCCGTAGGGACAGTGGTAGTGCAACAACAATACAGCAAACCAAATGGCACGTGAAACACTAGGAAACAACATATGATGAAAAAGGGTCCAAAATCATCAGAAAAACAACCGAAACCATAGGAGCGATGTCGATCGTCGGAAATTTCAAGATGTCGTAGAGTCTTAAAACTCAGGCAGACACTTCCAAATCATCCCACAACCAAAGCGACCAAAAATATCCCAAAATAATCCCAAAATAAACCAACAAGGTCACGGACGATCAAAAAAGCAATAATAGCGACAAAAATCAAATCGGTCGACAAAGCAATAATAACGTAATCAACATTCACCGGACAATCCGAAAAACAGCAACAATAATAGCCAACAAAAATCGAAATCAGTCCAACAACAACAATAACATAATAGCAACGAAAGAGAAACAAGCGGCGATTTGTGTCTGGCAGAGCGGCGAAAGTGCTGATGGGGTTCACGGTGAGACTGGCGGCGACGGGGAATGAGGGAGAGGGCGACGGGAGTGAGGGAGAGGGCGACGGGAGTGAGGTTCGATGGTGACAGTGATGGTCGACGGGGTGTGGAGGAGCAGGGAGAAGGGGGGTGTGCGGCTGCTTTGCGGCTGGGGGGTGTTCGCCGGAACAGTGGTGTGAGGGAGATGAGTGGAGAGGGAGATGAGTGCGTGCGTTCTTGGTGTTTTGAAAGGGGTTCACGGAGCTTGGAGCTCCGGCGAAGGGCGGCGACGGGATGGACTGGTAGGGAGAGGGGATGGTTTTCTTGTCTTCTCAAATGAGAGAAATGGTGATGCCACTTATGCATTGGGATCCAATGAAAGGGAAGTGTTTTGTTTTATAGGGTAGGATTAGGGTTAGGTATTGGGAATGAAAAGTGGGGGATTGTTTTTGGGGGGAAAATGAAAAGTGGTATTTGATTTTAGGGGGGGAAATAAAAGAGGGTGTTTGGGTGAAATTAAAAATAAAAATGGTGTTGGATTTGACTGATTCAAATTGTGTCTTGGACTGGACTGGTTTGACAAAAATGGAAGGCTGGTTAATTATTTAACAGAAAAATTATTTAAAAAGATGCAAAATTATAAAAATGCAAATGTCGACACAATAATACTAAAATGCAATATTTAAAACATGTTTAATGCCTGATTAAAAGTAAAAAATGGGATGTCAACTAATTATTTAAAAAGATGCAAATATTATTAAAATAAAACGACGGTGTAACAATAATAAAAACATAATATTAATAAAGACATAATGCTTAATTTAACATAAAAAAATAAAAAATGCAAAAAATGCAGATTAAAATGTGGTGTCCTAAAACACATAAAATTGCAATAAATATATGAAAAACGGGTCAAAATTGACTGTCAATACTCTCAACCATGCAGGTTGCCTTTTATTTCTATCTGATCTCCTCAATGGTGGTTCAACTGCAGAATCAGAAAGAAGACTGTCATCTGGTTGACTTGTCGAATGAGCATTGTTCTCCTCCTGTGTCCTTTCCTCAACTGTTGGGACATCTTGTGGGTATGACATATGATTTGCTGCAGCATCATCCGGAATCTGTTGGAAGACATCAATATCAGTCTCCATCTCACCTTGCTGTGATTGTCCTGAGTTCAGATTAATGTCAACATCCAGTGGTTTCTGTGTTGGAAAGAAAATATATCCTCATAAAATGCAACATCCCTGCTCATAAATAGAACATTGTTAGATAAATTCAGCAGCCTATAGCCTTTCTGCCTGGAGGAATACCGCAGTAATATTGTTAGATAAATTCAGCAGATTGGGTAGGGTGTCCGGACACGCGACGCTCCACCTCCGACTTTTGTGTTTTCTTAGGGGATAATCTGATTTCTTGATCGGCCAAGAGACAGGCTACCCTATCTAGATCGATCTGAAATTTGATCTGAGGCGTTGCAAATGTAGTAGTTGAGATTTGTTGGCTCAGAAACTTACTGTTAGAACTTGGTGTCGCTGCGTCGAGCATCTATTGTATCTTGTGATAACATCTGCCCGTATTTTTCTCATAATCGGTTGGCGTCAAAGAACCAAGCACGTTGAGATAGACCTACACTTTGTTCATGAGAAAGTTGCTCTAGGCCATGTCAGAGTGTTACATGTTCCATCATCCTATCAGTATGCAGACATATTTACCAAATGACTTCCCAGACAGTTGTTTCTTGACTTCAGATCCAGTCTCAGCGTCCGACCTCCTCCCACTCCGACTGAGGGGGTTGATCGGTGTATTTTATATACACCTTTTGAGTCATTTTTAGTTAGTTTTTTGCCCATTTTTGTACAAAACATGTCGTCTTAGGATATATTTTCTTTCTTTTGAGTCATAATGGTTTAAAGTGGCTCATTGGCGAAAAGGAGCGAAAAGATGGCAGAAAGCAGTCCCGAGCTCAAAAGCTAGAAAGTTAGCGAACGGGCAAGAAAGCAGTGGCGGCGCGCCTCCAACCAGCGACATCGAGCGCGCGGCGCCCAAAATCTGAAGAAGCTGCATGAGTTTGTCGCGGCGCGATTGCGAACGCGACGCCTAGGTGGGAATTCTGCCAAATTCGAATGGGAATGGGCCAAGGCCTAGAGGGAAAAGGTTAACAACGACTTGGAGGCTATAAAAAGCAGTTTTTAGGTCAGATTAAAGGGTTCCAAACCCTTGTGAATTCATCACAACCTTGGAGATCAAGATTGGAGACTACTTTTGTGTAATTTCTTTATTCTTTGTTTTATTTCTTTGTAGTTTATGTTGGATATTAGTTTAGTTCTTGACATTTTTATGGCTAGGAACTAACTTAATTTAAGGCTTTCCATATCAAATCACTTGAAACTCATTCTTATGAATTAATGCATGTTTTGGTTTCTTCTTATCATTGTTGAGATTTATTCAATATTTGTCTTGAATGTTTGGTAATTAATTGATCACTAATTATCATAATCTATATGATTTCTAATCGAAAGCCGAAAGGGGAGATTGTGAATATGCTATAGTTGAATAAACATAGGTTAAATCGTGGACGAAAGTACCCCGATACTTGTGTAGTTTAATAAGTTATTGCTCTTAATCCTCCTTTATAGTCAATCTTATCACCGAAAGGTAGAAGGGTTCTATATTGGGGTTGAGTGTTTATATTACCTTAACAGAAGTATAAAACGACTTAGTTAACCTGCTATCTCAAAATAGAAAAAGAACCATAATTAATTGCATTAACAAGTAAGATAATCGAATAGTTGAGGAGATTTGGAAGCCCTATTTCCACCATATCTGAAGTAAAACAAAGTAATTTAGTTAGCATTCATAATTATAGTTATAAATAATTCATCAATCATCGGTTAACAAATAGATACCATAGAATAGAATTTGAGAATTGAACACTAATCCCTGATGACGATAACTCGGTCTTCTAGACTATATTACTTGTCACGACACGTGCACTTGCGTTAGTGTGTGCATAAATAACGCATCAAGTTTTTGGCGCCGTTGCCGGGGATTGACGTAGTTCAATATCATTTTATCTATTCTTAATTTCTAATTTGTTTTATTTTATTTATTACTATATTTTTTTCTTTTATTCGTGAAACCAGTGCGCCGTGATCCGTTTGTTGATTTTGATCTGTTGCAGGCATCTAGTTTATGCGAAGGAGAAGAAGAACAGATACACTTGTTCCCTTCAACCCGGAGATTGAAAAGATTTGCAAACAGAACAGGAGAAACCGACGAAGTTTGGCCTTAATAGCAATGGGGGGCTTGCAGAACAACAATGAGATGAACGAATGGTTAGGTGATCATCAACCTAACCAAAGGATGTCCCAGAGATTGCCAATGGATGTGGAAGAGAGGTCGAGTCAGTGAGAGAAGCTTGGGAGATTATGTGCTTCGAGGTGAATGGAGCACAAACTTGCATCGAGCTCGGTAATAGAAGCAAATAATTTTGAAATCAAGCTGCGATCACGAGTATGGTGCGAGAATCATTGATTCGGAGGGTTGCCATCGGAAGATCCTCACATGCACATAGCGAGCTTGTTGGAGTTGTGTGCAACTTTCAAATATAATGTCGTTACTGACGCCGCCATCCGATTGAGGCTTTTCCCCTTCTCACTCAGGGATAGAGCGGAAGTTTGGTTGAATTCCTTGCCCACAGATTCGATATTCACATGGCAGGAGCTGGCACAGAAGTTTTTAGCAAAGTTCTTTCCACCGTCCAAAGCCGCTAAGCTGAGAGGGGAGTTGAACAATTTTTACCAAGCTGATGGAGAGTCACTCTATGAGGCTTGGGAGAGATTAAAGATTTGCAAAGAAAGTGTCCACATCATAGCATTGAGCTGTGGAATTTGGTCCATATTTTCTACAATGGGCTAAGCGGGACCACGAGAACTATCATTGGCGCAACGCAGTGGAACTTTCATGAGAAAGCGGCCAAAGCCCATGATTTATTGGAAGACATGGCCACCAATAATCATGTAACGAGAGAGACAGAGGGTGAGTGGAAGAAGAGCGATAGAAGTTCGTGAGATTGATGTCATCACAACATTAAGCGCCTGAAGTTGCTCTCTTGACCAAGCAACTGCAACAAAACACAGTGTCAGTGAATGCAGTTCAAATGCCATTGAGTTGTGAGATGTGTGGAGGTCCACATACCTTTGATAGGTGCCCATCAGCAGATTCTAACAACATCTCGATCGAGCAAGCAGAATGCCAAGCAGTAGGGAATTATCAAAGGCCCCAGAACAACCCATATTCAAATACCTACAATCCAGGGTGGAGGAATCACCCTAACTTTTCATGGAGGGGTGATCAAGGGCAGCAAAACCAATTTCGAGGCCAGTACTAAAATCAGCAACCATTCACTCAGGCCTCATCTTCACAACAATTCAGTGCACCTGCTCAATAAGAGAAGCCAGATGAGTTGAGATCAGCCCTATTGACACTCACCAACTCACAGACCCAGTTCATGGCGAGATCCTCTATCGAGAATTTGGAGACGAGTGGGACAACTAGCGAAGATGGCAAACAACGAGCCACGGGCACTTTGCTATGTCTGAAGATGAACCCCAGAGAACGATGTCAGCGGTGCGGTGAGAAATGGAAAAACGATTAGAAACGACTTACACGACTGTGGTTAAGCGAGGAGTAGATGCGAGAGGAGAGGGTTCTGAAGACCGCGATGTTAGAAAGCTCAGCAGTCGGTGAAGGAATACTGAGAGGATTCCTTACGCAGAGGTTGCAAAGAAAGTGGTTGACAAGCAATTCTCGAGTTCTTGGAGATATTGAAAGCTACACATTAACATTCCATTCATTGAGGCATTGGAGCAAATGCCTACTTATTTTAAATTCATGAAGGAAATTCTTGGGAAGAAGAAAAAGTTGGCGGAGTATGAGGCGGTGGCAGCGAGAGAATCTGATGCCATCTTGCAAAGAAATTGCCCCCAAACTCGAGGATCGAGAGCTTCACATTGCCTTGCACGGTTGGCGAGTGACGTGTAATAGGTCACTGTGTGATTTGGGGCTAGCATAAATCTTATGCCGCGTGTGTTTTTAAGAGGTTGGGGTTAGGTGAAGCCAACCAACGGCTGTGAGCTGCGATTAGCGAATGGGGCGATGGTGCATCGAGGAGCGATTGAAGATGTCTTAGTTAAGGTGGAAAAATTCTTCTTTCTGCGGACTTCCTCATCCTTGATATGGAGGAAGATGATGAGATCCCCATCATATTGGGAAGACCATTCTTGGCAACGGGAGAGCCACGATTGGCGTGGAAAAGAGGCGGTGACACTTAGAGTGGAGAATGAAGAGATGGTGTTCAAGGTGTTCAAACACATCATTGAACCCCGATCATGAGCAAGTGTTTTGCGATTAGCACATCGGTTGAGCGACGAAGCCAAAGCGAGGAAATAAGTCTACAAGCAGTAAGCAATGCTAAACCTC
Source organism: Przewalskia tangutica (assembly GCA_029844215.1). Lineage (NCBI taxonomy): Eukaryota > Viridiplantae > Streptophyta > Magnoliopsida > Solanales > Solanaceae > Przewalskia > Przewalskia tangutica. Next base: position 12,689,694 of record CM056731.1, on the reverse strand, counting down.
GCTTGAAAAAAAAGAAAAAGAAAAAGCGAGAAGGAGGCGAAAAATGTTGATGAAATGGATAGCGTGGGGTTAATCTACCCATGCCTCTTGAAGTAAGGAACTTGCGTCGGCTAAAAGGCGTTAAAGACATCGCTACTTGGGAGGCAACCCGAGGTTATTTTATTTTTGTTTTTGCAATTTAGTTTCAATTAGAAACGATCTCACGTAAGGTATCGTTTGCATGTTGTGATGGCAGTGCAGGGCCAAGAATTTGGAGGGCCAGCGGAGAAATCAAAGGAAAAAAATCGGCTCAGTATGGCGCCCAATGAGAAGCGGCGTAAAAGTCCAAGAGCTACGAAGTTTGGGCGCGCGGCGCTAAATCAAGCGCCACGGCTGGAAGTTGAAGTCGCAGAAGTTTAGCGCATGGCTGATTCTGGCAGCGCACGCGACGAAAAATCTAAATTTTAAAGGAGCCCTAATCCGATTTTTCTCTCTCCAAATAAAAAACCCAAACCTTTCCTCTCTCCAAAACCCACAAAATTAACCCTTTTACCTAAAAATCTTCCACAAATTAAACTCAATCACAACCAAAGTACTTAAATTCTTTAAATCCTTAACCATCTTAAACAACAACCCTCATTCCATTGCCTCAATACATCATTAGAAACAAGAAAATCTTGAAGAACACCGTCCAAGGTAACCTTTATCACTTTTCTTGAAATCTTCAATACAATCAGGGGAGGTAATAGGTTTGGGGAGGTGATTTATTGGTGGATGGTGTGTGGTGTGTTGAAGTTGGGTGTGAGACTTCGCGAAAGATTATACGAAGTGAGCGTGGGGTGTTGTACCGGAGCTTTGAGTGAAGTGTGGGGACTGAAGAGTGTTGTAGCTGCTGATTACACTGTGTGTTGGTTGGTTTGATTGATATTGTTGGGTAATATCACTGAAACAAAGGCTGCGAATTTAAAAAAATGCGCAAGAAGAGGAGAGCTTCCACATCCACCTCCGTCCCTCAATATGATACTACTAGGTTTGTCAGTCAAAAAACTGAAGATAGATATCACAAACTTAGTACTAGGTCCTTGATCCCTGAGAGAGGAATGAAGTACCAAAGGGAGTCATTTGGGGAGGGAGATGCCTATGAGCCTATTCGGGCGATGATAGAGGTCATGGGGTAGAAGAGATTTGTTAACCCAGAAAGAACAGCACCGCAGAACACTGTAATGGTGAAAGAATTTTATGCTAACTTTCAGAGAGGGTAGATGGTAGATGCTTTGTGAGAGGACAGTATGTGCCTGTGACGGCCGAAGTGGTGAATGTGCTATTAAGAACAGCCGATGTTGAAGAAAGAGGTGACGATCGGAGCTATTTGTAACTTGGTCTAGAGACACCAACAACATCGGCGAGATGTCGTCGCAAGCACATTATGCTACCAAAAGTGAGTATGATATTGCAAGAAATGGATCAAGAGGATGAAGCGGATGTCGGTTCAACAAAGCGACGAGGTTGGTTATATTTAAATCGATGCCGCTTAATTCCATCGATGCACTTCACCAGAGTGCCAACAGATAGAATAAAAACAATATATGGAATCATGTTAGGGAAGACGATTGACGTTGGGAAGGAAATATTGCAAAACATTGGAGAAACAGTAGGTTGGTAACGACAGGTAGGTTGGGACATGGATCACTCATTAGCAGCTTATGCTCCAGACATGGAGTCCCAACCCTACCCATCGATACATATGAGAAGGTCAACCTCGCGTGTTATATGGGATAGTGCATTCCTTCCTGGACTCGATCCCTCGGCGGCCACGAAGGAGACCAACACGGCACCGCGCGGCAGCAGAGGTGCCGTGGATGAAAGATGAGCACGAGACAGAGGCTCAACATGAGCGAGAAGCGACCGGCAACCGAGAATTAGAACCTCGGTGCCTTTAATGGAGCGGTTGCTCATGAACGGAAGGAGGATGATGCGAGCTTTGACATAATGATACAAGGTCAACATGATGCGAGGCAAGGACAAGAATTAAGGCAGGAGCAACAACAGTTGCACCAAAGATTTGATGAGATGAGTTTCTTGTTCAACCAGTGGTCCATGCATTATCCGCCGCCACCGCCACCACTTTAAACCAAGTTTGTAAGTTGTCCTGTTTTCTTTTATTTTTTTTGAGTCCTGCACACATTGGGGACAATGTGTGATTTAAGTTTGGGGGGTGTCTTATTGTTTTTGAGTCTTTTTGATTTGTTTTGTGTATTTTTGAATCATAATTTTTTTTAAGATCATGCATGCTGTAGTTACTGGAATCGCCTAGTGAAGTAAGATTGAATAATGTAATGGAATTAGAAGCAACCATCTAAACACTTAGGTTAGATATGCCAAAAATTCATGAAATCAGATTATTTGGGGTATCTTGCTTGACTTGTGCATTGTTTATGATTAAACCTATGTGTATGATTGCTTGCTATTTGAGGCGAAATAGTTAGGATATGCATGTTAGGGAGATGACTTAGACATTTCTTTGTTAGCCCTTTCTTACCATTTTTGCCTATCTATGACATTCAAATTATATCCCTAGTCAGCCCTTTTGAGCCTAAAAATAAGACTTTTCTTTGACACCCTATGATTTCACACTTGTGCCATAAGTGAAAAATTGAGGTGATTGGAATATAAAGTGTTAAAAAAAAGACAAAAAGAGTGAACAATTTTGATGCACCCCAATGAAAAAAGTAATAAATAGGCAAAAGCCTAAGTTTGGGGGTGCCTGTTATTCATCATACACCTCATTCTCTCAAAACAAAAGAAGGGAAAGATAGGTATGAAGTGAAAAAGAGAATAAAAAGAAAATGGAAGAATTTAAAGCAAAAGAGCTTATGGTACATAAATTGAGCCTAAATGCCTATTTTTACCTACCCATGCCTAAGCCTCCATTACAACCCTGAAAAACTCGGAAGATCTCTTACATGTGTATCCATGATTAGTGGAGAATAACAAGTAAACATGCCATAGGATTTTGAAATTGACATGCATAGTTAGGCATTCTTACTTTCATTGAGCATGATTAAATTGAATTTGCGAAATATCTAACTTGATGTGTTTAGAATGCTAAAAATCCATGCTATATGTTCCTGCATATTATTCTGCTAACCTTCATGCTTTTCTAAGTAACAATGATACAACAATTTGATCAATGTCTTTGAGTCATTTTATTTTCCTTACTTTCGTGTCTTTGTTTATATTTTTGATCTTTGCTCGAGGGTGAGCAAAGGTTAAGTTTGAGGGTGTTTGATCGGTGTATTTTATATACACCTTTTGGGTCATTTTTAGTTAGTCTTTTGCCCATTTTTGTACAAATACGTGTCGTCTTAGGATAAATTTTCTTTCTTTTGAGTCATAATGGTTTAAAGTGGCTCATTGGCGAAAATGAGCAAAAAGAGGGCAGAAACAGAGGTCCCAGAGCTCAAAAAGCTAGAAAGTTGACGAACCGGGCAAGAAAGCAGTATGCGCCACTGCCTCCAACCAAGACATCAGGCGCGCGGCTAAAATCTGAACTACATGAGTTTAGCGCATGGCTGATTCTGAAGCGATGTAGGCGGGAATTCTGCCAAATTCGAATGTGAATGGGCCAAGGCCTAGAGGGAAAAGGTTAACAACGACTTGGAGGCTATAAAAAACAGTTTTAGGTCAGATTAAAGGGTTCCAAACCCTTGTCAATTCATCACAACCTTGGAGATCAAGATTGGAGACTACTTTTGTGTAATTTCTTTATTCTTTGTAGTTTATGTTGGATATTAGTTTAGTTCTTGGCATGTCTATGGCTATGAACTAACTTAATTTAGGGTTTTTCATATCAAATCACTTGAAACTCATTCTTATGAATTAATGCATGTTTTGGTTTCTTCTTATCATTGTTGAGATTTATTCAATATTTGTCTTGAATGTTTGGTAATTAATTGATCACTAATTATCATAATCTATATGATTTCTAATCGAAAGCCGAAAGGGGAGATTGTAAATATGCTATAGTTGAATAAACATAGGTTAAATCGTGGACGAAAGTACCCTGATACTTGTGTAGTTTAATATGTTATTGCTCTTAATCCTCCTTTATAATCAATCTTATCACCGAAAGGTAGAAGGGTTCTATATTGGGGTTGAGTGTTTATATTACCTTAACAGGAGTATAAAACGGCTTAGTTAACCTGCTATCTCAAAATAGAAGAAGAACCATAATTAATTGCATTAACAAGTAAGATGAGCGAATAGTTGAGGAGATTTGGAAGCCCTATTTCCACCATATCTGAAGTAAAACAAAGTAATTTAGTTAGCATTCATAATTATAGTTATAAACAATTCATCAATCATCGTTTACCAAATAGATACCATAGAATAAAATTTGAGAATTGGACACTAATCCCCGAGGACGATAATTTGGTCTTCTAAACTATATTACTTGTCACGACACGTGCACTTGCGTTAGTGTGTGCATAAATCGCGCATCAGGGGTGTGTAAACGTGTAAATATAGGAAACAATATATTCCCTACCCATAATTAAAATATTTTCATATATTGTGTAAATATAATTATGGTAAGACTAGGATTCTTCTTTTGTATAGACTTAGGATTCCTATTGTATAAGGGATGAATATTGTACTATATATATATCTTGATATTAATGAAAGACTCCCCAAGGGAGATTGATATCATCTAACAGTGTAAGCCTAATGTCAGTTACAACTTGAAGTTTCCAATGTACGACTCCAAAAATAATGTCATGCCCAAGATGATGTCAATAGTCTTCTACAATCACATTTGAAATGTGGAAATGTTGAAGTTTCGTATTATTTTCACTTAAATATTACAAAATAGTATTACAATAGTGGCATGAGGCACAAACTTCATACGCATTTCATTCGTAAAGAGTGGGAGCCAAGCGTGGAGCAAGGAGAACTTCGAGTGGAGTAGCTTTGAGGACTGTCAATCCAAAGCTCTCACTCATATCGATTGGTTCATCCGAAGGCCTCTTCATGTCAAACCCCTGTAGCAACACAGCTATCACAAAGGGCACAACTTGAAGGGCCAAAGAAATTCCAGGGCACATTCTTCTTCCGCTACCAAATGGTATCAACTCAAAGTGACTGCCCCTTACATCGACATCCTTGTGTGTCGTTAAGAACCTCTCTGGCTTAAACTCGTGAGGATTTGGCCATATATTATGATCGTGATGAAGCTTCCATATGTTCACTAATAAGCGTGAGCCTTTTGGTATATCATAGCTACTAATAGTACAATCCTCAATTGCCTCGTGAGGTACAGAGAGCGGTGCAGCTGGATATAAACGTAATGCTTCTTTGACAATAGCTTGAAGATAAACCAAGTTCTTGATATCCGATTCTTGGACCCATCGATTCTTGCCGACGTGATCATCAAGCTCATCTTGTGCCTTTTTTAGTGCTTCGTAATTGTTTAGGAGTAAAGATAAAGTCCATGTTAGAGTTACGATCGTGGTATCAGTACCTGCAGCTAGTAGAGCCTAGCAAGACAATTTCAGGATTCAGCTCCACATATAAGATCAACAAAGGACTATTTATAGTTAGTTTTTGTAGTTAAAACACAATCGGTTGATGATTAATGAATGAAAAACGATTTGAACTTATGTACATTGAAGATGAGGATATTTAGTTTTGCGCTATTGATATAAGGGAAGATGGTCATACCCCCCCCCCCCATACTATCGGAAACTATTTAATTTTGTCCCCGGTTAGATTTTTGGTCTAATATTACCTATCTTCGAAAAAAAGTCTTACTCTTGCCTTGAAAAAAGTATACCGTGTAGATACATCAATTATAATATATACAAAATATATATTAAATATTGAACACATTTAACATATATATTATATATTACTTCTCTAGAATTTGAACATCCTTAACAAAATTGATTGATATAATTCAATTAAAGGTATGAATAAATCAAAAGGATTACGTACGGCAATTTTGAACATTTTTCGTTGATGTAATTCAATTGATTGTGCCATATTTCCTAAATTCTTAGTCAAGTCATATAGTTGGTTTATAACTCAAAAGCAGAACAAGTTTGGATTAATTAGTCTTAAGAAGGTAATGAAGACACGTACCATACAAGTAGCTTTGATAGCAGTATCAGCATCAAATCCATGTAGATCTTTGTTATCACAAATGGACAACATAACATCCATGAAATCTTCTTCACCACATTCAGTATCCCTCTTCCTTTTATGCTCTGCTAACCATTCTTCAACAATATAGTCTATTTCATTAGCAACTTCCTTCATCGCCTTCTCATGTCCTCCAATATCCAACCACCTTAAATAAGGTAAAAAATCAGCCACAACAAATGCCCCCAACAATTCAAAAAATCTTCGATTTGCTTTATGTGTTCTATTTATTCCTTCTTCCTCATTACCTTTATATCCTTTTCCAAATAACATTTTTCCCAAAGTATTCGTAATTATATCCCCAAACCATTCTTTCATCTCCATCTTCACAATACCATTTAAATTACTACTACTCTTATAAATCACTTTGATAGCTGATTTTACTTCATATTCTCGGATGTGTTTGAGCATTTCAATTCGCCGAGTGGAGAATAATTCAATTGTAGCTATCTTTCTTGTTTCTCGCCAGTAAGGCCCGTAAGGAGCAAGCCCAAACATTGCGTCTTTGTAGCCTATGATCTCTGAAGCCATGGATTTGGGCCGGTTTGCTAGGGCCAAATCATTTGTAGTGAAGCATTCTTTGGCTAATTTGGGATCGCTCACAACTACAACTTGATGAACTCCGAGCTTCATTCCGAAAATGGGCCCGTATTTTTCTGCCATGCGGCCCAAGATTTTGTGAGGCAGTTGATCGGATTTGGATCCACTTAGAAGGTGGAGATGCCCGATAATCGGCCATGCCCCGGCAGCTACAGGTACCGTTCGACTTCTACTCTGCGTTTTAGCTGAGAAAAATTGTTTGTGAAGAAAGAAGAAAAAAACAGAGAAACAAGCCAGTGTAACGGCAATCGAAAAGAAATCCATGGCTAATAATAATATATCAGTGGGTTATGTAATTTGCTCTAATGTTATTTTCACAAGTATACTATGAAAATGTAAACAGTGGGGAAACTTTTTTTTTTTTTTTTTTGTTGGTCGAGCGCATGAATTCTTTCTTTCAGTCTTGTGCGAAGTATGGCAGCAAGCGCCTGACCGTCGGTAGTATAGCGTAACATGTAGCCACAGTGCAGTCATGACAGCAAAGAAGGTTTATGCGGGGATCGAACTCGTGGCGCTGCGGTCATATTTCTCTACTGCTACACCAACTTGGCTATATATATATAGATTGAAAAGCGATTTTTGGGCTTATTCGGGTCAAAAATACCTAACATGATGTGATATATATCGACATATACTTCCCTATTTATTGTCCAAATATCAAACCGTGATTATTTCAAAATGTTCTATCGTTGTCCGAATAACAGGTATATAGCCTACAATCACAAAATATCGAAAAAAGATATATGTGAATGTGGACAATACTGTATAGTGTGGATTCTTGCTCCAAAAGTTCATAGATATTATGATCAAATACCCTCTTTTGTTTCCAATATATATATATATATATATATATATATATGATATCATAGTGTTTTTTTTATGGTATTTTGTAATAATTTTTTATATTACTTTGAATTATTTATTTTTACTGGGTATATATATATTTTGTTGTATTTCAACCATATCACAGTATCTTCAACTTCAATATTATATTACTTAAAACATTAGTTCATGAGTTCATGACTAGTGAAAGTCCTATGAGGCGGTTCGGTTGTAATTAATATATCTTAATGGTCACCAACTCCACCGTCGTATTGATATTTCCCATGTGCAGATACGAAAGCGTTGAAATAAGTTGGTGGCGATATTTGAAAAAAGAAAGTACTATTTAATGTTAAGTTAAAAAAGGATAATCAGAAACAGAAATTGTGTTTAGATATGTATTTTAATTAAAAAATATTAAATTTTGTCAGGAAAGAAAATTTAGTTTACAAAGTTGAAAACTGAGTACAAACAAAATCGAACTGCGGGAGTATTTACCGATATTAAATTACTAATTCTATTTTATTCTCCAAACTTTACTTACTGCCTTTCCAAACAAAATTCTACTACTCTCTTGCTCAATTAATTGAATTTCGAGAGTCATACCTTTTAATGATAAATTTTAACATATAATCTTCAAGTTTTTGAACTAAAATTTATATAGAAATTACGTAACTATAAGTAATAATAATTGAAAATTCATAATATCTAAAAGTCATATGAAATGGTAAAAAAATTTAGTTTGAATTCAGAAATGTGCCAAATAAATTAGGAGGGAGGGTTTATAAGTTTCTTTCCACGTCTTTGCTGGCATTTTTTCTCTAGTGTAACTACAATGATTTAAATTTCTAAGTAGGAAAAAATTGATTAGTTGATATACCAAAATCGATGAAATTTCACGTGGACTGATTAATTATGGAATCTTGCTATATTTTCAATCCTATATAAAACATACCCTTCATCCTAATTAATCAGCTAAGCATTCCTCCTCTCATTTCCAACACAATGGATTTCTCTCCTTTTTTTTTTTTACGAAGGAATCCGATGCTATTCTTTCGAAATACAAGTGAGAAACCCCGGCCGATAACCGCAAAACCACGTCGGTAGATTAACCACAAGCAAACCACGTGCATGCACTGACCAAAAAGGTTTATGCAAGAGATCGAACTCGTGACCTCAATGGATTTCTCTCTTGGCATTACATGTGCTAGTACATTTATTTTTCTCCACTTCATTTACATGCTTTTAGTGGTTTTCAGTAACAAAAAAGGCAACGTTAACAGAACACCCCCTAAAGTTGCTGGTGTGGCCTCTGATAGGCCATCTCCACCTTTTCAGTGGGTCTGGGCTGCCTCACAAAATATTTGGGCTCAATTTCTCTCATAATTAAATACACAATAAATTTTAATTATTTGATCTAAATTACTTACCTTATCAATCAAAAGGTGCTCTCTGAAATCCTCAATTCCATGCCCTCTCTCCTTAAACCTATTTCCATTGCCATCTTCTTAAACTTCTAGAAATATTATTTCTCAAACTTTACTTTTATATACACATTCAAAGTCTCCCGATCTTCACGACTCCTCAATATTTCGTATTTGTAGTTTTTTTTTTATTAAAGTTTTCAGTTTTTTTTATTTCTAAGCACATGTTATCACTTCTTCACACTTTTTTTGTTTCTAAACGCAAAATACTAAAAGTGTATATGGTATATTCAAGTTGATATGTTTAATAGAAAAGATGATAATAAAATACTTGTGGATATAATAGTAGAAATTAGTGTGAAAGATTTAGGGAAGTGTACAAATATACCATGAGGTGCAATGTATTTGATAAGTGCCTTGTAATTAATTGAAGTTGTTAGAAGTTAGTTAGGGTGGTTAGAAGTTTGTTACAAGTTAGTTAAGTTTGTTATAAGTTAGTTAATTGATTAGTGTGTTTAGCAGCAACTTTAGCTTTAGCTTAGAGGTTTCTAGAACTCTCAACTCTAGTATATATACCTTGTATACACTGTACAGATACAAGACATGCAATATACGAAACATTTCTCTCATTCTTTCACCCTCTCCTCTTTCATTTCCTCTGCACCATCTCCTCTTTCAGTTCATTTCTCTGTTTCTTTCTTCCTGTTTGGTTCGATTCACTTAGGAGCTCCACTGGTCGATGATGGTGGATATTACCATCTGATCAGTGAGCCTGAGTTCAGTGCGACTGTGTAGTTCAACAATAAGTTTGTATATTATAGACAATATATAATATAATAATGCCATGCATATGATATATTCAAAGTGTAATTGCAAAGACGGTAAATAAAATACTCTATTTGTGGTATGATAGTAGGAATTAGTATATTGAAGTTTTATATTATATACAATACATAATATAATAATACATTTTGTATAATATATATGTAGGACAAAATATTACAGTACATAATATAATAAATATATTTTGTATAATACAGGACAGAATATTATAATATATAAAATATATTACTGTAAGCGCCAACTAATTGTACTTTGTAATGACATATATAGTATAAAATAGTACATAATATATGATATATAGATAGAATAAGATATATACTTGTTCAAAAAATTATATATTTATTCATAAATTAGCTTATTACATCAAAACCAGGGTCATCCAAGTATGGAATAGTTGTAGGCCCATGAGTCATATAAGTAATAAATTTGGGCCATTTTGGCGAAGGCCTTGACATATTCATAAATTGGACTCTTTAGTGGCATAGCACATACTTGATCCAAGATCATTCTAATACTAAAAATTGGCCCGTCTTATTTTACTACTAGATGTGGTTCCTCAAATAAATTGTGCTAATTGAGGAAATCAGTGGTGATGTCAACTAAAAAATCTAAGAATAATGAAGAAGCACTCTAAAGAATAAAGGGTTTCAATGAGAAGAAGACATAATATATGCACTGCACATAAAATAACTAGATGCTTCAAATGGAGATATCTGGATGTCATGTAATAGAAGGATCTATCAAAGTGAAATATCGATTCTATAGAACGATTATAAAACCAATGTGATATGAGAGATAATGTTGGATCAATAAATTAAATTAAATATATCCACAAAATTATTATTATCGCAGAAATATAATGTGGATGCATAAGTGGATCTACGATCACAAAAAAACTAGAGAAGATTAGAAATATCAAATCCCTGAGAAGATTCAAGTAGCATACATCAAGGATAATGAGATTGCGTCGGGCCATTGATATGAAATCATGGTAAATGAAAGTGTATTAATTAAAAGTAGTCTTACAAATGCCTATTTATACTCCCACTTAACAATGAAGAAGAGATTGTTCGACCTGTTGCCAATTTCTCTCCTAGTCTTTGGAGTGATCGTTTCCATTCATTCTCTCTTGACAATAAGGTAATTAATTACAAAATCTTCTCACTTATTTGGTTAATTAGTGATCCTAATTATGTAGCAGTTATATATGAACTGTTATAGAATGGGGTCCACACGGACCAAGCAGTGGGGTCCACACGGACCAGCCCAGTTCCGTGAACAGTAACATTAGTATTGTATATTGTATATTTGGTAAAATTAGTATTGTACCATAATTAGAATTATATTATTACTTTTTTTTTACTGAAGGAACCGCGTCGCTCTTCTTTCGAGTGCGCACAGTAAACCCGGTGTAATAGCACCAAACCACGTCGGTAGGTAACCATGGCAGTATGTGCCATGATGACCAAGAAGGTTTATGCGAGTTGACTCGTGACCTTGCGGTCCTATTCTCTTCTTCTGTAAACTAATTTCTTGCGGGTATATTATTACCTTAATTGTATAGAATATGGTTTTAGATGTAAAGTAGAAATATGATTCTCCTATTATAATTTGTATATATATGTCTTTCATTAATAAGAATAATCAAGGAATTATTTCTTGAACATTTTCTTTTAAATAACTTTACAGATTGCTGAAACGTATGCTCAAGGGATTGCGACTTTGAAGGAACAAACAAGTACTATGTTGTCAGCTGCTTGTGGAACAACATTGGCTGAGAAATTGAATTTGATAGACAATGTTGAGCGCCTTGGCATAGCTTATCATTTTGAGAAACAAATAGAAGACATGTTGGATCACATCTACAGAGCAAATCCTAACTTTGAGGCTTATGATTACAATGATTTAAACACTATATACGTTCAATTTCGAATCCTAAGACAACATGGTTACAACATCTCCCCAAGTAAGTCCATTACATATATGACGCACATGTTTTTTAATCTAATTTATACTACAATCCTGATTAGTGTTTTTCAATTATTTCGGCAAGAAAACTAATTATCTTGTGCTTTATTCATGATCCAGAATTTTTTAGCAGATTTCAAGATGCGAACGGCAAGTTCAAGGAGTCTCTTAGTAACGATGCAAAGGTTCTATTGAACTTATACGAAGATTCACATGTAAGGACTCATGGAGGATATTTTGGAAGAGGCACTTGCATTTTCCACTGCACATCTTGAATCTGCAGCTCCACATTTGAAGTCACCTCTAAAAAATAAGAACAAGAACAAGGGGTTTGCTGAGTCGAGTCATATTCACTCTGCCCTTAAGATAATATTGCCCCGTATAAATCCTTTAACTGCGATTGACAACTTGTCTCCCAAGATAAAACAGAAACAAACAATTGAGAAAAGGAAACTCAAATGTTTACTAAAAAGAAGAACCCTTTGAGTGTGTGAAAGAAAGGTAGAGAGGAAGAAATATTCAGAAAAATGATTGAAGTGTGTTCTTCAATTGAGGCCTTAGTGTGTGTAAGATGTCATCTCATCTAGCCAACTAATGACAATCAAAGCCATGTAATGACACTTATTGTGAGGTTATAATTTAGCCAAATAATGACTGAATTCAAGTGTCAAGTAATGGAGGATCAATGCTCCAAAATCATCCCAAAAGTCAAAAACTTTCCATCTTCCGTCAAACATTCTGCCATCGAAGCGTCGCGGCTTTGCTTGGGAGGCGCCTCGGCTCTAGTGACCAAACACTGAAGAACACAAAATTTGTACCATCAATAACATTATCCGCACTTTATTGATTCATGCTTCCGTACCCCCTTTTCTTGGCATCATGCTCTACAAATGACTACATATCTCCTTAACATACTTCCTATCAAACGCTTGACGTATTCCTCCCCTCTTTATATCTTATATAAAGAGTCTCTTTCGCATTCTCATCTTAGGGTCTTTGGGTGCTTGTGTTATCCACTTTTTCCGTCCACAACAATTAACAAACTTCATACTCGGTCTACCCCTTGTGTATTTTTGGGTTATCCGTCTAATCATCGTGGTTACAAATGCTTTAATTTATCGTCTAATAAAATCATAGTTAGTCGCCATGTTATTTTTGATGAATCTCAATTTTTGTTTGCTAAGGTCAATAGTCCCGTGCCTAGTTCGTATAATTTTTTGGACGATGGTAGTCTCCCCGTATCTTATCCATTTTTTTTATGCATCCCGCACCCCAAATCTTTCAGCGGGCCCACTGCCCGCTGGACCTACCAACCTGTCACCTACCACTGTTCCAGCTTCCATCTATGGGCCAGCCACAGTTCCAATTTTCGTAATTGGGCCATTGGCTCAGCCCAATACGGAAACTGTCCCAGTTTCAGCATTAGACAATACTCCAGTTCTCTATTCTGGGCTAGCAGGCCCACTGCCTGCTGACCCGTCCGTCACGTATCCTGATATTTCTCACAATTCACTCAATTCTCCCCGAGTCATCGACCAGTCACTCATAATTAACGGGGTATTTTTAAATTAAAAAGACATTTTAATTTAAATTTTAATGTTCTTAAATCACCATTACCCCGTAATCTTGTGTCTTTGTTAAATGACCTGATTTGAAAATTTGTATGACCGACGAATATAATGTTCTTATTGATAATAAGACGTGGAAGTTGGTGCTCCGTCCATCTAGTGTTAATGTTATTCGGTCTATGTGAATTTTTGCTCATAAGGACAATTCTGACGGTTCGTTTGCAAGGCATACGACTCGTCTTGTAGGTGATGGTAAGACACAGAAGGTTGGTGTGGATTGTGGTGAGATATTTAGTCCGGTGGTCAAGCCGGCTACCATTCGCACTGTGCTCAGCTTGGCTCTTTCGAAAGCATGACCCATCCATCAGTTAGATGTGAAGAATGATTTCTTACATGTAATCTCAAGGAGACCGTCTATATGCATTATCCATTGGGGTTTAGGGATCCCAAATATCATCATCATGTCTGTTTGTTGAAGAAATCCTTGTATTGGCTTAAACAGACACCACGGGCTTGGTATAAGAGGTTTGCAGACTATTGGGTTCTCTCACAGCAGGTCAGATAATTCATTATTCATATATCGTCGTGGTTCTTTCTTGGCTTATATCTTGTTATATGTGGATGATATTATTTTGATTGTCTCTTCTGATGCATTACTCTAGTCTATCATGACAATGCTCAGTTCTAAGTTTGCTATGAAAGACTTGGGGCCCTTGAGTTACTTTTTGGGGATTGCTGTCACTCGTCATGCAGGTGGGTTGTTCTTATCCCAGAGGAAGTATGTCGCTGAGATCATTGAGAGGGTGGTGATGCCATCCCGTAAGTCCACTTCCACTCTGGTTGATACTAAACCCAACTTGGGTGCTGCGGCTGGCTCACCTTATGAGGATCCAAACCGATATCACAGTCTTGCAGGGGTCCTTCAGTATCTTACGTTCACGAGACCATATATTACGTATGCAGTTCATCATGTGTGTTTATTCATGCACGACCCACGGATTGAGCACATGCATGCGCTCAAGCGCATTGTACAATACATCCAGGGCACACTTGATTATGGATTGCATTTATATCCTTCTTCCGTCTCTACTCTTGTGTCATATACAGATGCTGATTGGGATGACTGACCTGATATGAGACGCTCGACATCTGGTTATTGCATGTTTCTTGGGGATAACTTGGTCTCGTGGTCTGCAAAACGACATGCTACATTATCACGATCCAGTGCAGAGGCTGAGTATCGATGCGTGGCTAATGTGGTATCTGAATCATGTTGGTTGCGTAATATTCTATTAGAATTACATTTTCCTATTCAGAAAGCTACATTGGTCTATTGTGATAATGTTAGTGCAGTATATCTTTCTGGAAATTCGGTCCAACATCATCGCACTAAACATATCGAGATTGATATTCACTTTGTTCGCGAAAAGGTAGCTCGTGGACAAGTACGCGTTTTACATGTGCCCTCCAGATACCAAATTGCTGACATCTTTACGAATGGCCTTCCCTCAGTTCTATTTGAAGATTTTAGGGACAGTCTCAGCGTACGACATTCGCCCGCTATAACAGCGGGGGTGTGATAGAATAACGTATACCATAATTGTATGATTACCATAATTATAGAATTCTTGTACAAGTAGAATTAGAATATTAGAAGTATAGTAGGAATAAGATTTTCCGTATTTGGAGATTGTAACTTGTATACATACCCCATTCATTTAATAAGAATAGTCAAGGGATTATTTCTTTTAAAAACTTAACATTTACAACTTAATAATAAGATGAGTGATGGCGGAAGCAATTGCTCTAAGATGTTTTCACCTTGAGTACTCACATGTACTGAGCTTTGTGTAAGCAGAGACGGATCCAAGAATTAAATTAACAAGTTCAACTTATAAGAATAAACAATGGACGACCCAGGGTGACCTAAACGCGCATGCCATAAGGAATGAGCTAGAGCTGCAAAAGTAGATGGAAAATCTTGACTCGAGAGACTGGATGTTGACGTGATAGGATAAAGATCTCACCTACTATCAGCTCAATGATTCATAGTCCAGAACAACTCAACGATTCGTAAGGTCTAGCTTATCCAACAACCAGGCAATCCACTGTTAGCTAATGATGTTAGCATCATCTTATCATGCAACAATGGACTGTGTTGCCTATCATGCTTATAATAACATCAAAACTGAGATAATATATGCTTATAATTTCCATCAAAACTTAACATTTACAACTTAATAATAAGATGAGTGATGGCAGAAGCAATTGCTCTAAGATGTTTTCACCTTGTGTACTCACATGTAATGGAGCTTCGTGTGTAAGCAGAGACGGATCAAAGAATTAAATTAACAAGTTCAACTTATAAGATTCTCAGCATTGAACTCATTGTATAATTAAAACTTTGGGTTCGAATCTAATAGTAGCATTTTTTAAGATTTTAATAGGTTATTAGATATATATCTATACTCTCTGCTGAAAGTTATGGGTTCATATGAACCCATAAGCAAAATGTTACATCCGCTTTTGCGTGTTAGCCCAAATTAATGTGTCGATCGGAGGCATCGGTATTTGGATTTTGTTGGAAATTTACTAATGTGAAATTAAGTTTAACCCATTATTTATGACTCGAACAATTGAGGGGTCTCGCACGTCGAAAACATCATTTTCACACACGTGCACTCGTAATGCCAAGTATCGTAAATTTCATTAGTGAAAGAGATATTGGTACGTGAGTAAACGTGAGACATAAAATGATGGACGGTCGTTGGTTAAATGACATGTGTTCCACGTTGGTATATGAAGGAAGAAGTGTACGAAGTGTAAGATTGAAACGGGTCGGAAAAAGGGCCGCGACGCCACCACGGAGCCGGGGCGCCGCAGCGCTAAATGGTATTTTAGCTACTTGAGCAATGGCGACGAGGCAGTGTCCGTGCGAACGAAAGTCTAAAATTTTGCCTGATTATGGGGACGTTTTGGAGCATTCAAATTGCAGTTTTTCTTCTATAAATCACCCATTATTTGGCTGCATTACTTGGTGAATTAAGTGACCATTACATGGCACTTAAATGGCTATTACATAGGCACTTGAAGAGGCATTCTTACACTACTATATATTGAGGCCTTTGACTCAATTGAAGAACACTACACCCGTACCTAAAATCAGATTTCTGATTTTCTTTCTCTCTAAGTATTCTTTCACACACTCTAGGTTCTTCTTGAAAAAATATTGAGTTTCCTTTGCTCATTTGCTAGTTGTTGTTTTATCTTGGAAGACAGTTGCCTAATACCGTAAAAATGATATATACGGGGCAATAATGTCTTAAGGACATAGTGAATATCACTCGACTCAGCAACACCCTTGTAACACAATCAAATTTAGTGTCTCTTAGTTTTAGGTTATAAAGATCAAGGGGCTGCTGCAGTTGAACGAAGATCCAAAGATCTAAGACTCCAAGATTGATTCAAGAACGAAAATCAAGATCCCTCAAAAGCTTATTGTTGTCACAACTCTTGTTGGCTTCAAGTTTATTGCTATTGTAATCCCATTGTTTAATTACCCTTTCGAAATACTAGTAATAGTTATTTACTATTTTCGTACATTTATTGTTTAACTCACAATTTCTTTTACCATTGTCATTTCTAAAAATATAGCGTTCAATCAACAAGAAGATTACCGTTCTTGCAATAGACAAGTAAGAAAATCAAGTTAGCTCTGATAACATTTACTTTAAGCATGTGCTTTCTAATATCCTTTCTCAAATACGCATGCGGCACTCCACAGTACCCGGGGTGGAGGTACCGGGCGCAAGGGAGTTTATCTGAATTTCTTGTTGAAAATTACACTGTATATACAAGGTCTAAATAGTCGATATTGAATCTTTTTGATTTCTTGGTGTTTATTTCTTTACAATTTAAATTTCATTAGTGAAAATCTTGATTAAGTCACTGCACAATATACACTAAAATAATTAAGATCCAAGTTCATCAAAGTAGACCCAGCTATTCCTCTGCATAGCTACGTAAAGAACGCAAATAAAACATTGTTTTATGAAATTAACATATATGTAGGAAGACGCCATGCACTGAAGGAAAAACAGACACAAGGTATATAAATTTTAAGAAAATGCATACATATAGTATACTATATAAATATGTTGTTGTTAGATAGTAGTAGCATTATTGTCAATGACCACATATATATTAGTACTAGTATAAATAGTCAAGGATGATGGAGAAAAAAAATAGTCAAGGATGACAGCATTCAGTAACAGGAATTTGGAAAACGTGAAAGACGCCCCCAGTTCATAAGTAGTATATTTAATTTGGAGTAGAAGTAAAGGCGTGGTGTTTACAAAAATTAGTTACATTGATAGTAGCTGGGGGTTAAAATTAGCTCAAATCTAAATGATTCGTTCAACCCGCTCAAGATTTTATGGATTGGGTAAAGAGTGATTTTTATAATGGTTGGTTTGGGCTAATCCAAGTTGATCCATCATAAATCAATGCCCAAAGAAATTCATGATGATGCTCAAACTTGACCCATTAAAATATTCAATCTTACGATTAGAGCTCCACTCTATATTAAGATTTTTATTTATAAATAATAATTTTAAAAAATTCTTTATTAATTCGGAACAATAAAAATATATCAACGCACTTCAACCACCCACCACACTATCCATCCACCCTACACCAACCCCCACCCAAGCACTGAACCACCATCACATCTATGCCCCCTACCTTGCCTACTGTCGCGCCCTTTTTCGACCGCGACTTTTTTTAAAGCGAACCCTGCTTAAGTAAAAATGTTAGAAAATAAAAATGCTAAAAGAATGTTTAAAAGGAATGTTAAAGATGTAAAAGGTACTAGCAAAAAAAGGGGGGCTAAAGGTGCTGAATGCTAAAGGGTTGCTAGAATGCTAAGGGTTCGCGGAGTCGCCACCTAATTAGTTTGGGTGAATTATGACACCTAAATGTTAACTAGTTTAAAGTAACATTAACTCCATTTTAACGGTCTGCTAAACTTAATGAGATTCTGGGTAAGGGTTCTTTATTAATCTAGAGGGAAGGGGTTAGGCACCCTCTAAGATCCGCTAACTTGCGGTTGTCCTGCCAAACCTAGGGTAATTATTATGTTTAAAAAATGCAAAATAAAAGCTCCTCCTGCTTAATAAAATGCTAAAAATGTTAAAATGTTTAAAATGTGCTTTAAGTATAAAGAGGGCAAAAGGTGTTATAAATAAATAAAAGAGCCAAATGCTAAATGTTTAAAAGTGCTTAAAATACTAAAGGTTGCTAAAAGGTATTAAATGCTAGAAGGGTGCTAAAGGTGCTGAGAGGTGCTTAACAGTGCTAAATGCTAAAGTGCTGAAAGTAGTGCTAATATACTAAAATACAAAAGAATGCTAGGAGGTGCTAAAATGTTAAGGACAAAATGTGCTAAAGGTGCTAAATGCCAAAGGGTGATTAAAAGTGCTAAAAGGGGCTAGAAATGCTAAAGAATGCTAGGAGGGTGCTTTAAAGACTAATTATATGTTCATGCAAAGGTTATTTACGGACTAGTTATATACACTGCTAGCTAAATTAACCTTGCTTAACCTGCGTGCAGTATTATATAAGAGGTGCTTAAAGACGATTCTTGAGGGTTTAGGAAGAAATCTGTAATGGATTTTAATAAACAAAATGTTGGTTTTATGATGCGAGTTAAATCATTTAAATTATTTTTGCAGAATTTTGACATGCCTAATAGTCCTAAAAGACAAGTAGAAGTGCGTTTCTAATTATGAATTACTTTCCACCTTATATGTTTGAAACTTAATTGTTCTAAATATCCTAAATATTACAGAAATAGAGTAATTAAATTACAATAAACAAATAAATAAATGAATAGCAAGTAAAGAGAGATGATGGGATTTAGGAATGCTCTTTACGACGGATGACGACGTCCTATTTGTTTTTTCTAGGAATTCTTGAAGCGGGAACGCGAATGCGGATGCACATAGACGCGGGTCGTCGTTTGAAATAGCTCGTGATGAGTCTCGCCGTGAGACTCTTTATTTTTACTCCGATGCGTTTCATGCAAAATAAGAGAAGATAAGGATTAATATTCATTCATGTTGTCTCACCAAATGTAAATAATATAAAAGTATCCCACATTGACTATTTCTTTTATCCTATTGTCACAGGTCATGTGAACAAGCCAATGGGCCAAAGGAATAACAATCCAAATATTTCATCTAATTACTAGGTTGGGCAGAACACGTCATACGCAGGAATAAAGGCAGGCATAATATTTTAAATCAAAAGGCACAAACAGGAATGGCATACGAGACAGGCCCAAACATAAATTCTCCTTCCAGATTTATGTAGGGCAGAAAACGCCTTTCAGATTTATAGAGAAGATATAGCAACATATTTGTAACAGTAACCCAATATGGTGCAAATTAGTTCAAATAAGTACAGAATGTTGGTACAGTTGCTGTCTACACCAACTGAGATGAACATGGCTTGAGTAATCTGAATAACAACAGGAGGCATGCATAACCTAAACCTGGTTCTAAGTTAACGATCAAGGAGCATTTTAAAGGCAAAGCATGCATTGCTAGGGAGGGTAAATCAGATAGTCAATTCAAGCACGGCGTTTCCAGAAATGATGGACATGTCTTTATATTAACGATAGGAGTAAAAGGCATAGACATTGGTATGGTTCAAACAATAGCACTAGGCCAATCAAAATCCATCATTAATATACTCGCATTTTACTAGAATCAGAAGGTCTAAGCTCGATGTAACACACTGGACAGTGAAAACAGATGAAGAAAGCAGGTGTGCGTATTTCCTAATTACGCAAATTCTCGCATATGTCGTGAATATGAATGAGCCATTTCCGTATTATAACCTTTCGAATATAGCCAAGGAATATCACAGTACTCACAAACACACCAGAACATGCTTTTTATAGATTTAACTCACCTAAATAACAAGACCATTACACTCGCATATTGTAAAGTATACGAAGATATACAATTGCGATATACATCCGATGTATATGGCAAGCAATATACCTTGTATACTTTTATTAGATTGTCATAGATTCAGCCAGCCAAATAGAAACAGATAGGTGGTTACTGATTCTGTTACTACACCATTTAAAACACTTGGACTAATTTCTTTACTTCATCTATTTCCTAACATACCAGACATACGATTAATCTTAATAAAATCAAACTAACATATATTTAAGCGAACAACCATCACAATAGTTACACAGGACATGATGCTGTAATACAAATAAACACACAACTGAGCGATTAAATCAGGAGTCGACTGAAAATCACACCTCAGAACAGTATCCTAACATTTAGATATTATGCATCCATATTAATTAAAGCAAACTTATTCAATGTCATATTCCTACATTAATGAATACGACAACATGAATGAACTAACACATGTTTAACACAAATTCGCACAAAAATATAACATGAACAGAAGTCGAGAGGGAGTGGATTTTTACCTTCTCCGGACAGCGAACCGAGGCAGCGTATCAAGTCGTCGGTCCACTCGGAGGGCTAGCTAATGCTGATTTAAAGATGCGGAATACTAAAGGGATTGCAGAAAATGCTAAAAGGGGGTGCTTAACAGGATGCTAATTTCTGGGTGCTGACTCCCTGACTCCCGATGCCTTGCTGTGTTCTCCCCGTCTCTGCTCTGAGCTTCGAATGTCTATTGCATGTGCGTTATATAGCCTAACTCTAGGTTCTAAGTTTGGTAAGTAATTAAGGCTGAGACTTGTGCTTGATTCGACGAGATTTGTACTAATTTCGTGTGATTTGAATAGATTATGGTAAGTTGCGATTTTTGGAAGATCTGGTTTTGGTTATGGTAAGAACACGTTGGCTGGGTGCGTGGGTAAAGGGAAAGGAAAGTCGCCGGATTTTCCACCAGAAAATCCGCGAGTCGCGGCTAAAGAGCGAAGGGCTGGCGGTTCTTCTTTAGGGTTGCTGAGGTTTCTTTTGTGTTCTGTCGACGAGGGAGGTAAGGAAACAATAAAAATTTGGAAATAGAGGGGCGGGCGTGGGCGATCGTGTTGGTAGGGTAGGTAGTGGGCTGCGTTTTATGGGTTAATTAATTAATTAGTGGTGAGTTAAATAGGGAGTGGGCTGGGTTAGTTAATTTTAATTTTAGGTTTTGGTTTAGGTTAGTTCTAAGTGTTAGTAGTTTAGGTAGAGTTTTAATGTTGTGTTTTAATTCTAGTTGTATTAATTAATGATAAATTAAATTATTTAAATTGTGATTAAATTATTTAGGTGTTTTATTAGTCTAAGTTGAGATTAAAAAATAAAGACGGGTGTGCTATTTAATTAGTGTTTAATGTTTATAATGTGATGTCGTTATTAAGACTTATTAAATAAAAATTAGGACTTCTTAATTCTTTTATGAATGCTATTATTAAAACGCGTGTGTTATATTATTATTTTATGTATTTATTATTTATTATTAAATTGTTTATTTATGCCTGTATTAATGTTTTATTGCTGCATTTTATTATTATAAAATTGTTTTAAAATTAGTGTAGTTTTATAGTTAATGACTGGACGGGAGGGTCAAAATGGAGGTGTCAGCGGTTGTCCCTCTTTGTATGGAGATGATGGAAGAATCTTCGGACAAAGACGTTGACTCATAGCCAATTTTGTCTCGACCCTCAGAATTAGAAATGTTGGGCAATTAGGCAAGGCTGACGCGGATTCAAAAATTGTCCCAGTGTCGAGTTATGATGACACTGGGCTATGGTGCAAAAAGTAAAGAAATAAAAATAACTGACTTGAACCTGGGGTGTACCGCTATGGTTTATGGTACTGGGTTTTATGGTGATGTGGAACGAGTGGACCGACGCTTGAGGCCGCTTCTGCCATTCATTGGGAAGGTTGGCCCCCCAACAAATTGCCCCGGTTCGCTGTAAGAGAAAATCCACGTTATGCTCCATCTTGTGCAGTTCCTGTAGATTGAAGCTAAGATAGAAGCATTAGTGCATAACTGTCAAAACAAAATAATGTAAGAATGTAAGTTTTGTGTTGTGGTTGTAGTCAAATCGTATATGGAATGATGTGGTGATACACCGTCTTGTATAGACGAGATGCAGATGACGCCTTGTGTGGGCGTTATCGTCTTGTATGGACGAAATGCAAATGTCGCCTTGTATGGGCGTTATCGTCTTGTATGGACGAAATGCAAATGACGCCTTGTATGGGCGTTGTCGTCTTGTATGGACGAGATGCAAATGACGCTCAGATGGGCGTTGTCGCTTGTATGGGCGAGATGCAAATGACGCCAGTATGGGCGTTATCGCTTGTATGGACGAAATGCAACGACGCCTTGTGTGGCGTTGTCGCTTGTATGGACGAAATGCAAATGACGCCAGTATGGGCGTTATCGCCTTGTATGGACGAATGCAAATGACGCCAGATGGGCGTTGTCGCCTGTATGGACGAGATGCAAATGACGCCAGTATGGGCGTTATCGCTCAGTATGGACGAAATGCAAATGACGCCTTGTGTGGCGTTGTAAATGCTTGTATGGGCGAGATGCAAATGACGCCTTGTATGGGCGTTATCGCTCATATGGACGAAATGCAAATGACGCCAGTATGGGCGGAATAAATCGCTCAGATGGACGAATGCAAATGACGCCTTGTATGGGCGTTGTCGCTTGTATGGACGAGATGCAAGCGACGCTTGTATGGGCGTTATCGCTTGTATGGACGAATGCAAATGACGCCAGTATGGGCGTTGTCGCTTGTATGGACGAGATGCAAATGACGCCAGATTGTATGGGCGTTATCGCTCAGTATGGACGAAATGCAAATGATGCCTTGTGTGGGCGTTATCGTCTTGTATGGACGAAATGCAAATGACGCCTTGTATGGGCGTTGTCGTCTTGTATGGACGAGATGCAAATGACGCTTTGTATGGGCGTTATCGCTTGTATGACGAAATGCAAATGACGCCTGTGTGGCGTTATCGTCTTGTATGGACGAAATGCAAATGACGCCTTGTATGGCGCGTTATCGCTCAGTATGGACGAATGCAAATGACGCCTTGTATGGGCGTTGTCGTTTGTATGGACGAGATGCAAATGACGCCTTGTATGAAGCGTTATCGTCTTGTATGGACGAAATGCAAATGACGCCAGTATGGGCGTTGTCGCTGTATGACGAGACGCAAATGACGCCAGATGGGCGTGGCGTTATCGCTTGTATGGACGAAATGCAAATGACGCCATGTGTGGCGTTGTCGCTGTATGGACGAGATGCAAATGACGCCAGTATGGGCGTTATCGCTTTGTATGGACGAAATGCAAATGACGCCAGTATGGGCGAATCGCTCAGATGGACGAATGCAAATGACGCCTTGTATGGGCGTTGTCGCTGTATGGACGATGCAAGTGACGCCTTGTATGGGCGTTATCGCTGTAGATGGACGAAATGCAAATGACGCCAGATGGGCGTTGTCGCTTTGTATGGGCGAGATGCAAATGACGCCAGATGGGCGTTATCGCTTTGTATGGACGAAATGCAAATGACGCCTTGTGTGGCGTTATCGTCTTGTATGGACGAAATGCAAATGACGCCTTGTATGAGCGGAATCGTCTTGTATGGACGAAATGTAAATGACGCCAGTATGGCGTTGTCGCCTTGTATGGGCGAGATGCAAATGACGCCAGTATGGGCGTTATCGCTCAGATGGACGAAATGCAAATGACGCCTTGTATGGGCGGAATCGTCTTGTATGGACGGAATGCAAATGACGCCTTGTATGGACGAAATGCAAATGACGCCTTGTATGGGCGTTGTCGTCTTGTATGGACGAGATGCAAGTGACGCCTTGTATGGGCGTTATCGTCTTGTATGGACGAAATGCAAATGACGCCTTGTATGGGCGGAATCGTCTTGTATGGACGGAATGCAAATGACGCCTTGTATGGGCGTTGTCGTCTTGTATGGACGAGATGCAAATGACGCCTTGTATGGGCGTTGTCGTCTTGTATGGACGAGATGCAAATGACGCCTTGTATGGGCGTTATCGTCTTGTATGGACGAAATGCAAATGACGCCTTGTATGGGCGTTGTCGTTTTGTATGAACGAGATGCAAATGACGCCTTGTATGGGCGGAATCGTCTTGTATGGACGAAATGCAAATGACGCCTTGTATGGGCGTTATCGTCTTGTATGGACGAAATGCAAATGACGCCTTGTATGGGCGTTGTCGTCTTGTATGGACGAGATGCAAATGACGCCTTGTATGAGCGTTGTCGTCTTGTATGGACGAGATGCAAATGACGCCTTGTATGGACGTTATCGTCTTGTATGGACAAAATGCAAATGACGCCTTGTATGGGCGTAGATAAAAGTCGTGTTATGCATAATCAAAGCTAGATGAAATAATTAAAGTGTAAATGATGTAGCCTGAGTAACGAAGATGTGGTTTTTGCGAGATGTATTTGATGTAGACTTGTTGCAGATGGACTTCGTGAGCGGATCTGTTGTATTGGAATGTTGTTGTCCTCCTTGTTCCTGTTGTCCTGCAAGATTCACTCAAAGAAAAATTGTGAGTTCGGGGAGGGGGTCGGCCGATTTGTGTTGGCTCTTGATATTTGCACGCGTTGTCTTGTCTGGACATGTAACCTCTGTCTGATTTCGAGTCTCGGTCAAAACATTTGTTGAAAAATATTCTATCTTGAGAAAATATACTTATATGTGCTAGTAGGAAATTATGTCGATATTTGAATAGTGACATGTTGCGAAACAAAGCAAACTTCCTTATCCGAAATCGGCGGTATATTCTCCCATACTCTCGGTGCTCATTCGCCAGCTCTCTTTAAAATTTGTCGATTTTGGGACATGGAACCCTTAGCGTAAATTAACCATGTCCATTGATGTCATTTGTAGTAAAGCCCTTAAAATTGTCCCAGTTTATGTCGATCTTTCGAGCATATGGCATCATATTTGTCGGTGTCTTTTCGTGGCGAAATCCTTTAAAAATTGTCCCAGTTTTGACTGACGAAACTGGGTCGGATATATGTCGTTGTTCGACATAACGCCGATAACGCCGTCGTGCAGGCGATCGCCAATGGCGTCTTTCGGACTTCTTTGTCGGCCGATAACGCCGTTGTCCGGACGTGTTCCGCTTCCCGTAGAATAAATGCTCCGCAAGCTAAGCTTGAGAAACGCGTTAGTGTATACCTGTTTAAACAAAATGATAAATACATATGAGAAGTGCAATTTTATGGGTAGAGATGTCGTCCCTGATACGCCAGATGAATACTGAGATGTTGTCCTTGCACGGACATGCTAAATGCCGCAACTGACAAATTGTCATGATGCTTTTGTTGGGTGCGATGCGTTGGTTGCCAATTTGACTTTATGCCTGCGCTGAGGCGCTAACCCTTGCGCGAATTCGCAGTGATCGTGGATTGTCGATGCCTCTTCGCTTCGCCGCTTACGACGGACTTTGAATTTTGGATTGTTGTCATATCCTCTCGCCTCGCTTCTTTCTACTGCGAAGAAAACTTTTTGCATTTTTTCGCCGGCTATTGCACTTTCATACATAATATGAAAGACTGCGCCAAAGAAAATTTGTGAGTTTTGGGGGTGGTCGATTCAGATTTGACTTTGCTTGTTCCTTGACATCTGCATGCCTGGCCTGTTTGGACTTGCAACCCCTGTCTGGTTTCCTACCTTGTCCTAGTTTTGAAAAGGGCGTTTGGCCTATGGTGGGTCTCAATGGAGTTGCTTGTGTATTCTCGTTATTTTCAAAGCGAAGGGAAAGTTTCCCAATGGTGTGACCGAAGCCGATTTAGGCCGCCTACGTATCCGCCAAGGGAATCAGGTCTAACGTAGTTTCATATACAAGCAAAAGAGAAATTGGGATTTTCTAAAAGGTGGGACCGAAGCCGATGTGGCCGCCTACGTATCCGCCAAGGGAATCAGGTCTAACGTAGTTCCAATTACAAGCAAGAGAGAAATTGGGATTTTCTAAAAGGTGGGACCGAAGCCGATATGGCCGCCTACGTATCCGCCAAGGGAATCAGGTCTAACGTAGTTCCAATTAGCAAACTTAAGCAAAACATTATGAAAACTTAAATATGAGTCTTAAATTATTCTGCTAAACTAAATTGCTCTTTCTTATCCGGGCTCTAGGCGGACCAGAATAGGGATGCAAATCCAATCTTTCAATACGTCTCATTGCCCTGCGTTATGACTGGCTGGGTCTTCATGTTCTGTTATTGCTTAGTCAAATACAAATCGACCTTTGGGGAAGGTGATAAATCCTTTTAGAGAAGATGCAGCAAACTGCGTTGGTGTAAAACACGTGATTTTGCAAAAAGTGTAAAAACATTTAGCAAGTACATGTTGCATATAAATTGTCACATTGCAAGCGAGCCCTAACATGCACGGGGATCCCTTTATGCCTGAGGTAGGCCTAAACGTCACATATGCGAGGTCATGATGGATTTGTCCAAGCCGTCCAACTGTAATGCTTTTGTTGGAAATGGCGACCAAATGACGGTGCACTTTTCCCAATTTCAGCATGACATGATTGGGTTTGGATTTGTCTATCATCGCCACGCTATACATAATATGCTGGTTGGTCGTTGGGTTGAGAAACCCGTCGACAAGTTTGGTGTCTTCCTAATTGTGGTGTCGATGCCAAGGACCGACCCACCTAAGGTAAATGCATGCATGCCCTAAAATAAGGGTGGTATAGCTCTATCTTAAGTTTCTAAGATTTGGCTTTTCTAGACGCAAGGTTCCCGAGCGGACAACTCGAGTGAGAAGGCTACGCGACCACCGGTTGGACCGGATTCTCCGCGCAGAATACCAACTCTCTTAAATGTGGGTGTTTTGAAAGAAATTTGCAGGTGCGCGAAGCACACCCGCGTGAGTGTGTGATTGTGTGAATTTTCCAGAGCGGAAGAAATATGAGCGGAATGCCAGTTTAAGGAAAGCAGTAAAGCAGGTAGCAATTAAAATAAACAAAATATAGCACACAAAATTAAATGCAAAAAATAATGCCAAATAATAACCCTAGGTCTGTTATGGTTAAGAACCTTAAATCCCCAGTGGAGTCGCCATTCTGTCGCGCCCTTTTTCGACCGCGATTTTTTTTAAAGCGAACCCTGCTTAAGTAAAAATGTTAGAAAATAAAAATGCTAAAAGAATGTTTAAAAGGAATGTTAAAGATGTAAAAGGTACTAGCAAAAAAAGGGGGGCTAAAGGTGCTGAATGCTAAAGGGTTGCTAGAATGCTAAGGGTTCGCGGAGTCGCCACCTAATTAGTTTGGGTGAATTAGGACACCTAAATGTTAACTAGTTTAAAGTAACATTAACTCCATTTTAACAGTCTGCTAAACTTAATGAGATTCTGGGTAAGGGTTCTTTATTAATCTAGAGGGAAGGGGTTAGTCACCCTCTAAGATCCGCTAACTTGCGGTTGTCCTGCCAAACCTAGGGTAATTATTATGTTTAAAAAATGCAAAATAAAAGCTCCTCCTGCTTAATAAAATGCTAAAAATGTTAAAATGTTTAAAAGGTGCTTTAAGTATAAAGAGGGCAAAAGGTGTTATAAATAAATAAAAGAGTCAAATGCTAAATGTTTAAAAGTGCTTAAAATACTAAAGGTTGCTAAAAGGTATTAAATGCTAGAAGGGTGCTAAAGGTGCTGAGAGGTGCTTAACAGTGCTAAATGCTAAAGTGCTGAAAGTAGTGCTAATATACTAAAATACAAAAGAATGCTATGAGGTGCTAAAATGTTAAAGACAAAATGTGCTAAAGGTGCTAAATGCCAAAGGGTGATTAAAAGTGCTAAAAGGGGCTAGAAATGCTAAAGAATGCTAGGAGGGTGCTTTAAAGACTAATTATATGTTCATGCAAAGGTTATTTACGGACTAGTTATATACATCGCTAGCTAAATTAACCTTGCTTAACTCAAGGCGAGATTATATAAGAGGTGCTTAAAGACGATTCTTGAGGGTTTAGGAAGAAATCTGTAATGGATTTTAATAAACAAAATGTTGGTTTTATGATGCGAGTTAAATCATTTAAATTATTTTTGCAGAATTTAGACATGCCTAATAGTCCTAAAAGACAAGTAGAAGTGCGTTTCTAATTATGAATTACTTTCCACCTTATATGTTTGAAACTTAATTGTTCTAAATATCCTAAATATTACAGAAATAGAGTAATTAAATTACAATAAACAAATAAATAAATGAATAGCAAGTAAAGAGAGAGGATGAGATTTAGGAATGCTCTTTACGACGGATGACGACGTCCTATTTGTTTTTCTAGGAATTCTTGAAGCGGGAACGCGAATGCGGATGCACATAGACGCGGGTCGTCGTTTGAAATAGCTCGTGATGAGTCTCGCCGTGAGACTCTTTATTTTTACTCCGATGCGTTTCATGCAAAATAAGAGAAGATAAGGATTAATATTCATTCATGCTGTCTCACCAAATGTAAATAATATAAAAGTATCCCACATTGACTATTTCTTTTATCCTATTGTCACAGGTCATGTGAACAAGCCAATGGGCCAAAGGAATAACAATCCAAATATTTCATCTAATTACTAGGTTGGGCAGAACACGTCATACGCAGGAATAAAGGCAGGCATAATATTTTAAATCAAAAGGCACAAACAGGAATGGCATACGAGACAGGACCAAACATAAATTCTCCTTCCAGATTTATGTAGGGCAGAAAACGAGGAGACAAGCCCAATTGCAAAACAGCCTTTCAGATTTATAGAGAAGATATAGCAACATATTTGTAACAGTAACCCAATATGGTGCAAATTAGTTCAAATAAGTACATAATGTTGGTACAGTTGCTGTCTACACCAACTGAGATGAACATGGATTGAGTAATCTGAATAACAACAGGAGGCATGCATAACCTAAACCTGGTTCTAAGTTAACGATCAAGGAGCATTTTAAAGGCAAAGCATGCATTGCTAGGGAGGGTAAATCAGATAGTCAATTCAAGCACGGCGTTTTCAGAAATGATGGACATGTCTTTATATTAACGATAGGAGTAAAAGGCATAGACATTGGTATGGTTCAAACAATAGCACTAGGCCAATCAAAATCCATCATTAATATACTCGCATTTTACTAGAATCAGAAGGTCTAAGCTCGATGTAACACAATCGGGCGGTGAAAATGATTTAAGAAAGCAGGTGTGCGTATTTCCTAATTACGCAAATTCTCGCATATGTCGTGAATATGAATGAGCCATTTCCGGATTATAACCTTTCGAATATAGCCAAGGAATATCACAGTACTCACAAACACACCAGAACATGTTTTTTATAGATTTAACTCACCTAAATAACAAGACCATTACACTCGCATATTGTAAAGTATACGAAGATATACAATTGCGATATACATCCGATGTATATGGCAAGCAATATACCTTGTATACTTTTATTAGATTGTCATAGATTCAGCCAGCCAAATAGAAACATATAGGTGGTTACTGATTCTGTTACTACACCATTTAAAACACTTGGACTAATTTCTTTACTTCATCTATTTCCTAACATACCAGACATACGATTAATCTTAATAAAATCAAACTAACATATATTTAAGCGAACAACCATCACAATAGTTACACAGGACATGATGCTGTAATACAAATAAACACACAACTGGGCGATTAAATCAGGAGTCGACTGAAAATCACACCTCAGAACAGTATCCTAACATTTAGATATTATGCATCCATATTAATTAAAGCAAACTTATTCAATGTCATATTCCTACATTAATGAATACGACAACATGAATGAACTAACACATGTTTAACACAAATTCGCACAAAAATATAACATGAGCAAGTCGAGGAGTGGATTTTTACCTTCTCCGACGAACCGAGGCAGCGTATCAAGTCGTCGGTCCCACTCGGAGGGCTAGCTAATGCGGATTTAAAGATGCGAATACTAAGGGATTGCGAGAAAATGCTAAAGGGTGCTTAACAGATGCTAATTTCGCGCCGACTCACGACTCGATGCCTCATGTTCTCCCCGTCTCTGCTCTGAGCTTCGAATGTCTATTTCATGTGCGTTATATAACCTAACTCTAGGTTCTAAGTTTGGTAAGTAATTAAAGCTGAGACTTGTGCTTGATTCGACGAGATTTGTACTAATTTCGTGTGATTTGAATAGATTATGGTAAGTTGCGATTTTCGGAAGATCTGGTTTTGGTTATGGTAAGAACACGTTGGCTGGGTGCGTGGGTAAAGGGAAAGGAAAGTCGCCGGATTTTCCACCCTGAAAATCCGGCGAGATTCGCGGCTAAAGGGCAGAGGACTGCGGCGGTTCTTCTTTAGGGTTGCTGAGGTTTCTTTTGTGTTCTGTCGACGAGGGAGGTAAGGAAACAATAAAGGGCTGGGAAATAGAGGACGGGCGTGGGCCGATCGTGTTGGGCCGGGTAGGTAGTGGGCTGCGTTTTATGGGTTAATTAATTAATTAGTGGTGAGTTAAATAGGGAGTGGGCTGGGTTAGTTAATTTTAATTTTAGGTTTTGGTTTAGGTTAGTTCTAAGTGTTAGTAGTTTAGGTAGAGTTTTAATGTTGTGTTTTAATTCTAGGTGTATTAATTAATGATAAATTAATTTATTTAAATTGTGATTAAATTATTTAGGTGTTTTATTAGTCTAAGTTGAGATTAAAAAATAAAGACGGGTGTGCTATTTAATTAGTGTTTAATGTTTATAATGTGATGTCGTTATTAAGACTTATTAAATAAAAATTAGGACTTCTTAATTCTTTTATGAATGCTATTATTAAAACGCGTGTGTTATATTATTATTTTATGTATTTATTATTTATTATTAAATTGTTTATTTATGCCTGTATTAATGTTTTATTGCTGCATTTTATTATTATAAAATTGTTTTAAAATTAGTGTAATTTTATAGTTAATGACTGGACGGGAGGGTCAAAATTGGGTGTCAACACCTACTCCACCCCACCCCTACCTCCCTACCAACCCTACCCACATTTACCCCATCTACCTCCACCTCCGTCCCTACCCCCGTCCTACCTCTTTCTCAAATTTTTATTTTATATTTTTTTCTTTTATAAATAATTTATAAAAAAATATGAAATTTTTTCTTACCTCCTACCCTCCTCCACCCATCCTTAAATTTCTATTTTATATTTTTTTACTTTTATAATATATATATATATATATATATGAAATTGTCCCCCCCCCCCCCAACCCCTGCTCTCCCACACCCACCCCTAAGTTTTTATTTTATATATTTATTTTACTTAATTATAAAATTTTATTAACAATGAGAAATTTTACATATCCCCATCACTAGGGATGTCAATGGGGCGGGGCGGGGGCGGGGGAAGGGTATCCCATACCCGTACCCACCACCTAAAACACATCCCCACCCCTCCCCACCACTCATCACGGGTAGTAATTCCTCCACCCGCCCCGCCCCACTTACTTCACGCGGATACCCACTTACCCGGCGGGTACCCATTAATAAAATGCTCAAATAATGTCTAGCAATTGTTTTAGTCACCAAAATGAAAGTTATATAAGAAAAAGGAAAAAAAGGAACCTTTCCACTATGGTGTATCGAATATCAAGTCTAAAATCTTGCAAAAATATTATGAATATTAAAAAACAGTAAAGATGAAAATATTTAACAAAAAAAGGAGAACAAAGAGAATGAGAAAAAGAAACGTTGTGCATTTGTGTTTAACAAGTAGGACACGGTGCGGGTTAGCTCAAGTCACATTTTAAATCAAGAAAGGGCCAAATAAATTCGTAAATAGCCTAATTAAACTAATAGATGATACGGATATGGGCGGTGCGGTGTGTACTGGCAGTGCGGTAATGCGGGGCGGGCGTGTGGCTTATATGAAATCCACCCCCGCCCCACTACCTATGGCGCGTAACACTTTTGATACCCAAACCCGCCCCACCACCCACCAAACCATCCCCCATACCCGCCCCAATTGGAGCGGGTGCGGGGCGGTACCCGCATTTATCCGCCCCACTGACATCCCTACCCATCACCCAACCCACTACCCCCGCCCTCCCACCCACCCTCAAATTTTCTATTTTATATATTTATTTTACTTTTATAAACTTTTTATAAAAAATGAGAAAATTTTCTTGCCCCACTATCTAGCCCCACCCCCTACCCCTGCCATCCCATCTATTATTTTATATATTTATTTTTCTTTTATAAAAAATGAAAAAAATCTTAAAAATATTATTCTTATTTTAAAAATAAAGATATGAAAAAATCAAATATCATACAAAATAAAATAATATTGAAATTGATAAACGTAATGATAAACAAAAAATTCGGTTCGGTCCAGGTTTTTTTCGATCCGGTCCATTTTTTGTGCAGCCCTAAAAACAATAATTGGTGCAGGCTCAGGGACTGTAGCAGGAACAATGTTGGTATTGGGCTGGGCAACCAGCCCAACAGCCAAAACTAGGGTAGAAACAACATTGGAAACAGTAGGATGTGGTGGAATAGTGGGTCTAGCGGGCAGTAGGCCTGTTGGTGGATTTTGGGTGCGGGACAAGTCTGATAAATGGTGGATAATATACTGGGAGATAACGTCATCTAAAAAATTATACGAACTAGGCCTGGGAATACTTATTTTTGCAAACGGAAATTGGATTTCATCGAAAATAACATGGTGATTAATGATGATTTTATTAAACACTAAATCAAAATATTTGTAACCATGATGATTAAATGGATAACCCAAACACACACAAAAAGTAGAACGGGCTTGAAGTTTGTTAATTGTAGTTGACGGAAAGAGTGGATAACATAAGTATCCAAAGACCCTAAGATGTGAATACGAATGAGTCTTATTATATAAGAGATGAAGAAGGGAGGAATATGCC
Organism: Przewalskia tangutica; assembly: GCA_029844215.1. Lineage (NCBI taxonomy): Eukaryota > Viridiplantae > Streptophyta > Magnoliopsida > Solanales > Solanaceae > Przewalskia > Przewalskia tangutica. The sequence goes on along the minus strand of CM056731.1, from coordinate 12,656,334 downwards.
AAATCTTTGATAGGAAATATGTTAAGAACATAAGTAGTCATTTGTAGATCATGATGCCAAAGGGAGGGGGTACGGAAGCATGAACCATTAAAGTGGGGACAATATTATTAATGACACGAATTTTTCGTTCGGCTTTCCCATTTTGCGAGGAAGTATGAGGACAAGAGAAACGAAAATTATGTCATTAGTGTCACAAAAATCCCGAAACACCCTATTATTATATTCTTTGTCATTATCACATTGTATATATCTTATTTTCCGTTCGAACTGGGTGCGGATGAATGCTGTAAATCACTAAATTGTAAGAGGGTGGAAAAACGTGTGATTTTTTCGCTAATGGAAAGGTCCATAAAAAATTAGAATAATCATTCAAAAATAGAACATAATAACGATGGCCTACAGAACTTAAAACGAGAGATGTCCATAAATCGCTATGAATAATATCAAATGACATTAAAGTACGAGAAGTAGAGGCTATAAATGGTAACCTAACATGTTTTTCTAAAAGACATGAATGACACATTGGAGTACTATATGTACCCTTACAAGAAATAAAATTGTTTTTATGTAAAGAATAAACAATGGACGACCCAAGGTGACCCAAACGCGCATGCCATAAGGAAGGAGTTAGAGTCGCAGGTAGATGGAAAGTCTTGACTCGAGAGACTGGATGTTGACGTGATAGGATAAAGATCTCCCCTACTATCAACTTAGCGATTCATAGTCCAGAACAACTCAACGATTCATAAGGTCTAGCTTATCCAACAACCAGGAAATCCACTGTTAGCTAATGATGTTAGCATCATCATATCATGCAACAATGGACTGTGTTGCCTATCATGCTTATAATAACATCAAAATTGAGATAATATATGCTTATAATTTCCATCAAAACTTAACATTTACAACTTAATAATAAGATAGTGATGGCGGAAGCAATTGCTCTAAGATGTTTTCACCTTGTGTACTCACATGTACTGGAGTTTCGTGTGTAAGCAGAGACGGATCCAAGAATTAAATTAACAAGTTCAACTTATAAGATTCTCAGCATTAAACTCATTGTATAACTAAAACTTTGGGTTCGAATCTAATAGTAGCATTTTTAAAGATTTTAATAGGTTATTAGATATATATCTATACTCTCTGCTGAAAGTTATGGGTTCATATGAACCCATAGGCAAAATGTTACATCCACTTTTATGTGTTAGCCCAAATTAATGTGTCGATCGGAGGCATCGGTATTTAGATTTTGTTCGAAATTTCTAATGTGGAATTAAGTTTAACCCATTATTTATGACTCGAACAATTGAGGGGCATCGCACGTCGGAAACGTCGTTTTCACACACGTTCACTCGTAATATTAATTATCATAAATTTCATTAGTGAAAGAGATATTGGTACGTGAGTAAACGTTTGAGACATAAAATGATGGATGGTCGTTGGTTAAATGACATGTGTTCCACATTGATAAATGAAGAAAGGAGTGTACGAATTGTAAGAATAAAACGGGTCGGAAAAAGGGCCGCGACGACATCATGAGCTGGAAATACGGGCGCTAAATGGTATTTTAGCTACTGGAGCCATGGCGACGAGGCAGTGTCCGTGTGAACGAAAGTCCAAAATTTTGCCTGATTATGGGGATGTTTTGGAGCATTCAAATTGCAGTTTTTCCTCCATAAATCAGCCATTATTTGACTACATTACTTGGTGAATTAAGTGACTATTACATGTGCACTTGAAGAGGCATTCTTACACTGTTATATATTGAGGTCTTTGACTCAATTGAAGAACACTACACTCGTACCTAAAATCATATTTCTGATTTTCTTCCTCTCTAAGCATTCTTTCACACACTCAAGATTCTTCTTGAAAAAACATTGAGTTTCCTTTGCTCATTTGTTAGTTGTTGTTTTATCTTGAAAGACAGTTGCCTAATACCGTAAAAAGGATATATACTGGGCAATAATGTCGTAAGGACATAGTGAATATCATAACTCGACTCAGCAACGCCCTTGTAACACAATCAAATTTAGTGTCTCTTAGTTTCAGGTTATAAAGATCAAGGGGCTTGCTGGCTTGCTGCAGTTGAACGAATATCCAAAGATCTAAGACTCCAAGATTGATTCAAGAACGAAGATCAAGATCCCTCAAAAGCTTATTGTTGTCACAACTCTTGTTGGCTTCAAGTTTATTGCTATTGTAATCCCATTGTGTAATTACCCTTTCAAAACACTAGTAATAGTTGTTTACTATTTCCGTACATCTATTGTGTAACTCACAATTTCTTTTACCATTGTCATTTCTAAAAATATAGCGTGCAATCAACAAGAAGATTACCGTTCTTGCAATAGACAGGTAAGAAAATCAAGTTAGCTCTGATAACATTTACTTTCAGCATGTGCTTTCTAATATCCTTTCTCAAATACGCATGCGGCACTCCACAGTACCCGGGGTGGAGGTACCGGGCGCAAGAGAGTTTATCTGAATTTCTTGTTGAAAATTACACTGTATATACAAGGTCGATATTGAATCTTTTTGATTTCTTGGTGTTTATTTCTTTACAATTTAAATTTCATTAGTGAAAATCTTGGTTAAGTCACTGCACAATATACACTAAAATATTTAAGATCCAAGTTCATCAAAGTAGACCCAGCTATTCCTCTGCATAGCTACGTAAAGAACGCAAATAAAACATTGTTTTATGAAATTAACATATATGTAGGAAGACGCCATGCACTGAAGGAAAAACAGACACAAGGTATATAAATTTTAAGAAAAGGCATACATATAGTATACTATATAAATATGTTGTTGTTAGATAGTAGTAGCATTATTGTCAATGACCACATATATATTAGTACTAGTATAAATAGTCAAGGATGATGGAGAAAAAAAATAGTCAAGGATGACAGCATTCAGTAACAGGAATTTGGAAAACGTGAAAGACGCCCCCAGTTCATAACTAGTATATTTAATTTGGAGTAGAAGAAAAGGCGTTGTGTTTACAAAAATTAGTTACATTGATAGTAGTAGGGGGTTAAAATTAGCTCAAACTCAAATGATCCGTTCAACTCGCTCAAGATTTGATGGATTTGGTAAAGAGTGATTTTTATGATGGTTGGTTTGGGCTAACCCAAATTGACCCATCATAAATCAACACCCAAAGAAATTCATGATAATGCTCAAACTTGACCCATTAAAATGTTCAATCTTAACGATTAGAGCTTCACTCTAGATTAAGATTTTTATTTATAAATAATTATTTTAAAAAATCCTTTATTAATTCGGAACAATAAAAATATATCAACGCACTTCAACCACCCACCACACTATCCATCCACCCTACACCAATCCCCACCCAAGCACTGAACCACCCTCACATCTATGCCCGCTACCTTGCCTACTCCACCCCACCCCTACCTCCCTACCAACCCTACCCACATTTACCCCATCTACCCCCACCTCCGGCCCTACCCCGCTCTACCTCATTCTCAAATTTTTATTTTATATTTTTTTTACTTTTATAAATAATTTATAAAAAAAATATGAATTTTTTTCTTACCTTCTACTCTCCTCCACCCCATCCTTAAATTTCTCTTTCATATTTTTTTACTTTTTATAAAATATATATATATATATATATGTATATATATATATATGAAATTGTCCCCAACCCCCGCTCTCCCACACCCACCCCTAAGTTTTTATTTTATATATTTATTTTACTTAAATATAAAATTTTATTAACAATGAGAAATTTTATGTACCCCATCACCTAACCCCCCTAACCTCACTACCCCACCCTTCCCACCCCACCCCCAAATTTTCTATTTTATATATTTATTTTACCTTTATAAACTTTTTATAAAAAATGAGAACATTTTCTTACCCCACTATCCAGCCCCACCCCCCACCCCCTATTTTGGATTATAATCCATCATTTAGCGCATTTTAGTTATTGTAAGTTTTGAGTGGGTTGAACAATAATTTATTTATTGATTCAAGTCATCTTGAACCGCCAACTTCAATCCAAACGACTCATCTGACACCCTAATAGTGGTAGAAGTTGTAGGCTGCAAGTATATAATAGTATTAGTTAAATCCAAAAAGAAAAAAGCATGTTGCCATATTATAAAGGAGTATTATATCTATAGACCAGTATATATATAGTCAAGTGTGGCAACCGCCAACCTGACGACTACAACAAAAAGAATTATAATCGTGAAAGATGGCTGTGGCAAAGGCTCACACTAATATTCATTATTATAAATACTCATTTCCTTCACTTCCATTTCCATCATCACTTGCTCAATTCTCTAGCACAAAGAAACAAAAGAAAGGAAAGGAAATTTTCTCTGCTTTCGACAAGCTAAAGAGTAAAAATGGCCCCAGCTGTAGTGATGAGTAACTACGAAGAGGAGGAGATTGTTCGCCCTGTTGCAGATTTTTCTCCAAGTCTTTGGGGTGATCGTTTCCATTCATTCTCAGTCGACAATCAGGTACTTAATTTAAGGAAGTTCATTTGTGATGCTTCTATATACAGCATAATCTGTTGTCGGTTTTGAACATGCATTTTCTTTACAGGTTGCGGAAAAGTATGCTCAAGAGATTGAAACTTTAAAGGAACAAACAAGCAGTATATTGAATCCAGCTTGTGGAACAACATTGACTGAGAAATTGAATCTGATAGATATTGTTGAGCGCCTTGGCATAGCTTATCATTTCGAGAAACAAATAGAAGATATGTTGGATCACATTTACAGAGCTGATCCTAACTTTGAGGCTCATGAATACAATGATTTAAACACTTTATCCGTTCAATTTCGACTACTGAGACAACATGGTTACAACGTCTCTCCAAGTAAGTACTCTATCAATTAGCCACTATTAACTACTTAAATTGTTTTTATATCTAATTAATATATTCTTACTTACATCACTAGTTTAATTATACACAGGGATTAATTAATCTTTTGTTTTCAACTTGAACCAGAGTTTTTTAGCAGATTCCAAGATTCAAATGGCAAATTCAAGGAGTCTCTTAGCAGCGACATCAGGGTCTACTGAACTTATACGAAGCTTCACATGTAAGGACTCATGGAGAGGACATTTTGGAAGAAGCACTTGTTTTTTCCATTGCTCATCTTGAATCTGCAGCTCCACATTTGACGTCACCTCTGACTAAGCAAGTGGCGCACGCCCTCGAACAATCTCTCCATAAGAGCATTCCAAGAGTCGAGACACGTTACTTCATCTCCATCTACGAAGAGGAGGAATTTAAGAATGATGTTGTGCTTAGATTTGCTAAATTGGATTACAACTTACTTAGATGTTGCACAAGCACGAACTCGATGAAGTATCAAGGTAAGCTGATGTTTTAAGTTAAATGAAAATATAAATTATTTGTTAATAGTAATTTTTCAAATATTAAGATTCGTACTTATTTTGTAGGTGGTGGAAAGATTTGGATTTTGTGACAACACTTCCATATGCTAGGATCGAGCTGTGGAATGCTACTTTTGGACGATGGGGGTGTATCTTTGAACCTCAATATTCTCGTGCTCGTGTCATGCTTGCTAAGACTATAGCAATGATTTCGATAGTAGACGACACATTCGATGCTTATGGCATCGTAAAAGAACTCAAGTCTACACCGATGCTATACAGAGGTATGAACTTGCCTCCCCAACAGTTAATGGATTTATTAGATTGTTTCATAAAAGGGAAACTTACTATATATATCTCTCATTTATTAGGTGGGATATTAGTCAAATTGATCGACTTAATACATGAAAATCGCTTATAAGGCTCTTTTGGATCTCTATGACAATTATGAGAAGGAGTTGTCAAAGGATGGTAGATCCGATGTTGTCCACTATGCAAAAGAAAGAGTATGACTCACTCGCTCATATATATTCATTAACGACTTGTTTCTAAAATCGCTTGTATTTACCTTATTCTTTATAATCATATTTATTTTTGGAATATTGATGGTTGATTAATATATCCTTATTTGTTGTTTAATAGATGAAGGAGATCGTGAGAAACTATTTTATTGAAGCAAAATGGTTTATTGAGGATATATGCCATCTGTTTCGAGTACCTTAGCAATGCACTAGCTACTAGCACATATTACTTGCTAACTACGACATCCTACTTGGGAATGAAGTCAGCTACCAAGGAAGATTTCGAATGGTTGGCTACGAACCCTAAAATTCTGGAAGCTAATGCTACATTATGCCGAGTTGTTGATGACATAGCCACGTATGAGGTACACATCGCATTACACTACATAAATCATCTTATAAGAGTTGCAGTAAATCCATATAAAATGATTTTACACTTACATATGCATTTTAATTGTCATTCCAGGTTGAGAAGGGTAGGGGCCAAATTGCAACAGGAATTGAGTGCTATATGAGGGATTATGGCGTATCGACAGAAGTAGCCATGGACAAATTCCAAGAGATGGCTGAGATAGCATGGAAGGATGTAAATGAAGGAATTCTTCGACCAAATCTAGTCTCTACAAAGATTCTCACTCGTATTCTCAATCTTGCTCGTATTATTGATGTCACTTATAAGCACAATCAAGATGGATACACTCATCCTGAAAAAGTACTAAAACCTCACATTATCGCCTTGGTGGTGAACTCTATTGATATTTGAATCATCAATTGTTGTGTACACCTGGGAGCACTTGGTTCCCACCCCCTCAAATAAGTATTTGACCGACATTTGATGGATGCCTTGTTGGTATCTCTGTTGCTAGCTAGGGTTGGAGTTGCTGGCGATACATGTTGTAATCGTGAAGTTACCTCCTTAAATTCTTTTGTATCATTATTGACATTTGAAATATAATAATACTTCTATTTAACTATCTAAAACAATTCTGAATATGATGTTAAAGGATACGATTCAGCAGTTGCAATGGTTCCTGATTAAGTACAAGAAAATGAGTGGTTGAATATAATAATAATGAGTTAGTATACCAGTTAGTATTAGAGAAAGAAAATGATTATGGGATCCATAGTTGTCACTGTTGCCCATTAGCCTTCATCACAAGTGTTTTCTGCTAATTCAGTAGAGATAACATTTGAATTTGCAATTTCAAGTCATGAGTATGTTGCATTAACCTCGAGCTTGAACCTACTTCACTTTAGTGTATAGTTAGACTGCAGAGCTTACATGGAAAATTTTCAAAAAGGAGGATCCATAAAGCTAACAATCTATGGTAAGGAACGTCACCTAACATTACATTATTCCGTGGAAAAAAGAACTCACATACGTGTATAAATAGTATTTTAAAACCAATATGTATAAAATAAGTAAAGTAAATATCAATTTGGGGTAGGAAATAAAACCTTAAAACCACCAGTCTTACACATAAAGTATTCACAAAACGAAGTGTGACAATTGCTTGAAGAAATTCTGCATATGCTTAGAGCTAACAAATGTTCTCGTGATCTAATGCAGGGACGGAGAAAATAAAGGGAAGAAAAAGAGGGGTTGTCGGGGGAAGAGAGCCAGGGAAGAGGCAGTGCATGGAATGTGCAAGCAAAATTGCACATCTCATGCTCTGTCTCGTCCCTGTCTATCCATTCCACACCATATTTTACCTCACCGTGAGGTCTGTGGTGGTAGAGTGTACATAGACCTTACCTCCACCTTGGTAGGTAGAACGACTGTTTCTGGAAGACCCTCGGCTCAAGACAAAGCATAATCACAAGCAAGGCAACACCATATTTTACCTCAATAGAAAATTTCTTTACCCGCGCTTTAACATTCCCTCCACCTGGAGAACAAATAAAAGTTCTGTTCTTGAAAATTGCCAATGGCCAAAAGGTTAGCGCAATGGCTGCTTTATGATGGAGCAAGGACTAGAAGAAGAAATAGTCATAGTACAAGTGCCAGTACTACTAAGTAGTAAGTACTAAGGAGTACAGACATAGGACTCGAAGTTCCAGTTGTGCATAACAGTACTGCAGATTTAGGTTTGTAGTACAAATAACAAAGTTTGCCCCAACAACTAAATCCTACTTCCAAAGAAAAGCTCTTTTAGCAATAATAATCTACACCAATTACAACTCATAGAAAACAATGTCGAGCTAAAAAAATCGGGTTGAGTTTGTTGGGTCTCGGGGGTTATGCTATGGAACAGTAAATAACAAACTGGAAATAAAATAAAATCGAATGCTAAAACAGTTTGCGAATGTTGGCAGAAATGTCGTCTGGCACAACTAACAACATTTCGGTAAAAACAGAATAAAACTTTTGAAGAGTTAAAGTGCAGCGGAAATAAATAAGAATACAATGGTTTAATTTTCATAAGTTATATATTGATATAACTCATGATGGTCAATGACCAAAGGTTTTGTATATATATATATATATATACACAATTGAATATATTCATTCTTTACAATATTACAAGATAATACAAAAGGAATAAAAAATGTTAAGTCGCAGATGACTTATGCCTGAAAATTCTATCTAAATAGAAGTGCACAACATCTCATTACAATCGCTCTATACAAAGCTAATCTAGAATCTGAAACAACGAATGTAATGTCGGACAGAATGTCGTCACAAACTCAAGCAACATTTTGTGATCCTGATTTCTGAGAAGAAATCCCGAGAGCTCTCTTGGTATTTTTACATTTTGATTATGGATATTGATTCACTCTTCTGCCCTCTCTATTTATAGTAGAGAGTCCTTTTTGAAAGCTCATCAATTGGTTGTAGAAGTTGAGTTAAAAGTGGGCACGTGAAGCAGTAGCTTGAGGCATGAAAATAGGAGCTGATTTGACTTGTTCTTCACCCTACTTCCTCTCCAAGCTTTGACTCTTTCTCCCACGTTTTTATTCTTCTCCAAAGTTCCTTGCCAAGTCAAAATTACCGTTGTGGTAAAACTCCATGATTTTAGGTTCTGTCCAGTGAAGTAAGACAAAATTGTTACCAGAATGTCGGTCCGAATGTCATGACATTTGTTCCAACATTTTCTGATTTTAACTTAGTACTAAAAGTGATATGTGGGGTAAAATGTCATAACATCAAAACTCAACATTAACATTCTCCCCCTTTTTGTCTTTTTTCACAAAACATAATCTATTCAGCGCGAGTGACCTACGACAATGTTAATGCTCCCCTTCAACCTGTAATGGCATATAAACACAACATATACAAGATATACATATATATACCATTTATATAGGATTAGAAAAGAAGAAAGATGTTAGCACATCCACACAACTCAATATACATCCCGTCAAACAGTTAACTACAAAACGACCTGTCTATTTTATCAACATACGGTCTTTTCTCAGTAACAGATCCTAGGAACTATATTTCTTTTAAGAATTCTACCAAATCATATTTTAAACAAGAGGCAATGTTTAATACTTTTTCAGATCTAATAACTCTATTCTTGTACCAGTCCTAATTATCAGAATTAGTTTTAGAATAGAATTTATCTGAGTAGATACATACCTCAGGGTCTGGATTAGATTCGGTTTTGCTGGAGGATGTTAGAGTTTGTGTATCTTCTGATATTGGCTGAAATGTTGTCTGAGATGCTGTGCCATCAGTGGCAACATTCGAAACAACACTCGATTTGGCATATCTGGAAATTCTTTTGGAAGAATTGCTTCAATGAAGTTTCATCTGGAACTTCCTCATTTTCTTGAGACACATTTTGCAGTACATAAGTAGTTGTTTATTCTTCACTCTATTCAGTTGAGAATACCAAGTTCGTGTCATCACTGTCACTGCTTCGATCAAGCAATTATAGAAGAATCATATATGGACCTTTGGCTCTTCGCGAACTGTACTCTCAAACATTCTACTCGATCGACAAGTAGGGAATGTGGAGGATCTTGGTCTCTTACCCAATGCTGAAATGTCAAATGTTTCATCAACATCTCTTGGATTGTTTTCATCACCTGGGTAGCTGATGTCTAAAGGTTCATCTAAACATTTGAATATTATAGCTTTAGACAAGTCCTCTGTGGATGGTGAAGAAGGAAACCGATAGGGTTGATGTGGTTCATTATGCTCAGTTGAGTCAGTGTTCATTGGAGGGTTGTACTCATAGAAATGTTGGTCGATGTGTTGGCTGAAAATGGTGTTGACATTGGAGAGGTTTCCATAGGTGAATATTGTGGAGAGGGTTTTGAGGAATTTTGGAAGATGGAGGGCTTGAGTGTTCCATCGGTTGTATATACCGAAGTGATGTGATTTTTCCCATTTTATATAAATATATATATATATATATATATATATATATATATATATATATTTCAAAAAAAACAAAAAAGATAACAAGAAGGACAAACAAGTAAAGAATGATTTATAAACTTGGCAGAATAACTAATTTTTTATTATTATTATTTTTTATAGGAAAAATTGAAGATGATAAAAAAAATGAGAGGAATATGTATATGTCAGATCTTTCTAAGCAACAAAAATCCCTTAGATTTAGGTGTTTCAATTTTACACAATAACTTACACCTAAAATATTGGGATAAACTAACTAGACATCAAAGTAGGAATACAAATTAATCTTATCAGTTTAAAGTTTAAAATTTCTATTAAAACAACGCACAAAAATAGGAAAAAATAACTGAATTTTCAAAAATCAGTTACACATCGCATCCCAACAAATATCATTATCTGAAAATGTCAACAGTAATGTTGGCAACATTTTGTACAACACAAGTATCATGATCATTCAAGAACATCTTCCTTTCGGCAACAAATCAAGACACGTTTCATATATGTTTTTATGAGTTTAACCTCCAGACCAATGTAACATTTTCCCATTGAGTCCTAGATCTAATCATAAAACACATATAAAATTCATTTTCGTGTCAAAAACAAGAATACTTATTTAGCATCCTCGTAATTTTTTTCTTTGTTTAAGCACTTTAATACTCCTATAGTATAGGAACGGTATCAATTCAAGGGTTTTTTCCGTATTGCACAGTTGCCGAGAATTAGAAAGGTTTTGCCTTATTTTGATACTCTCTTTTTATGAATTCTAATATCATCACAGAGAACATTGTCTCATTAAAACCATGTTCTCATTTGGAAATCATACCTGTTGAACAAAAATCAGCCGTTACAAGTACTGGAAATCAGATTATGATATTACAAGGGTAAATGTTACTCGAAATGTTAGAGACATTTCAGCCGACATTCGTCCAACAGTGCATGTTTCAGAGATTACAAAGACCAATAGATTTTTCTTTCTCAAACTAGAAAATCTCTCATGGTCCAAAAACTTTTATAAAAGTATCAGCTAGTTGATAAAGAGTGTCAACATGTTCAATTTGAACTAGTTGTTTTTCAATCAAATCTCTTAAAAAATGTTGTCTAATCATACTATAAAATTAAAATGTTCCTAGTAAAACCATAGTCGTTTAACATGTGTCTTAGTCATATTCAGTAAGAGCAACAATTTTTAGCTGCTACAGATTCAGATTCAGCAGTTGAAAGTGAGACACAATTTTATTTACGACTACCAAAAAACAAGATTATTGCCAAGATAAAAATATCTATTTGTACACTTTCTATCATCCACATCACTAGCTCAATCCAAGTCACTATATCCTATTAAATTAGGATTAGAGTCTATGGAATACTAAATTCTCAACTCACATGCGCCGACAACATATCTAATGACACGTTTCACGACATTTAAGTGGTAAAATTTGGAACAGGCTTGGACTCGAGCACATACACCAAACACTAAATATAGGTTCTAGAGCACATATAAAATAAGAAAGACTAACCTCTTGGTATATGGTAGACATACACACATACCTTTTGTAATTGAGTGGTTCTTTGCTTCTCGTTCTACTTCCTTCAAACACTCTCCCTATCACCTGACATGTTGGATGATTCTTCCTAATCCTTGATGAGGGGTCCCTTTGATCTAGCAATTCAACATTTGACTTCTCATCCACACTCTTTGTGGTCTCTGGTTCAGGTTCAGATGTTGCTCCGAATGTCGTAATAATTGAGGCAACATCTGGTTCTTCAGCAGTATATTCTTGTACAGTTTTTGTCCTTTGATTGTACACTCGGTAAGCATGATTATTTTAGAAATAGCCAACAAAATTCCTTTCACTCTTAGAATCAAACTTAGCCAGATAATCTCTCTCATTTAGAATGTAACAAATACATCCAAAAAATGAAAGAAACACTCATTAGGTTTCTTTTCATTTATAATTTCATGGGATGTCATCTTTGTTACAGGACTTAAGTAGGCTCTATTAGTGATGTGACAAACAGTAAAAAAATCTTTGACAATTTGTTAGAACTAAACATAATTCTAGTCATTCCTTGTTATGTTCTATTCTTCATTTGTGCTACCCATTATGTTAAGGAGTTTTTGGGAGCAGAAAAAACTCATGGAAAATTCCTCTTTTCTCACAAAATTTTGTGAAGGAGATGTTTTCAAATTCTTTTCCATGGTCGAAGTTAATTCAAAAAATAGGAGAATAGAACAAGTTCCTAATTCTAGAGTGCAAAATTTTAAAACATGTCAAAAGTTTGAGATTTTTCTTTCAAAAAAAATATATCCATAAGTACCTAGAAAAATCATCTACAATCACATAGGACTACCTCATGCCTCCTAAACTGTCTACCTCAATTAGACCTATAAGATCCATGTGCAATAATATAAAATAGTGAGACATACCTGAATGTTGTCGTCACTCTGGACAACATTATGAGAAACATGGGTTTGCTTACCTTGGAGACAATCTACACAAACTGTTTTACCTTTATGACTGAAGTTGGGTAAGTCTCTAACCGCTCCATATGAGACCAATTTTTCCAGATTGCGATAGTTGACATGCCCCAACTTTTGATGTCATAGTGTTGTGTCGTCGATCTTGACATTATTGCACATTTCTTGTCTTGCTACAAGACATCAATTATCACCTGTTCTAGTACTTGACATGACACATTCTTTAGCTTCATTCGTAACTTCACAAGCATTCTTATTAAATTTATCTCAAGATTATCATTACACAATTGACTAATACTCATCAAATTAGCCATTAAACATTCAACGTGTAAGACATTTCTTAAAGTTGGACATCCAGGAATTTCCAGGATTCCTTTTCCAATTCTTTTACTTCCATCTCCATAAGTTACGTTACCTCCATTGAATGACTCACAGTTCTTTAGAAACTCCTTTGTACTTGTCATGTGACGAGAACATCTACTCTCAAAGCACTAAGGACCTGAAATGTTAATTCTTAAAGCAGTTATCGCACATTACAAGATACATCCATTTTGAAAACTCAAACTCTTTTAAAAACATTTTTTACTTCTCGGGTCACAAATGTTGTTGCAAATGTTGTTCGAGATGTTAGACAGTCTTTTAGGCAATATTTTGCTCACAGAATCTTGAAGTTTGAAACAGTTACAATGATGACACACAAACTTCATATTCTTTTTGACATGTATGAGAATCTATTATTTAATCATTTTTCTTTTACAAAGCACAATTTCTCATTTTTGTCAAGACAAACTAGAGCAGACAGTTTTAAGAGAGTTTTCATACTCAATACCTACATGTGAAGGTTTCCTAAAACTGAGTATCTCATTCAATTTAGAAGTTTCTGAGTTGAGCTCACGAAAGGTTGCTTCGGCTAAATCCAATTTTGTACGAATCTTACCAAATTTAGTATCATATTTGGTAAGTGCAACCTCTAATTGAGTTATTATGCCTTTTAGATCTACATTCCCACGAGTTAAAGATTTTACTTTTGTCTCAAGTTGCTTGGATTCTACGATTAATGATTTACAAATGTTTTGTAATACATTAATCATGTCATTTTTGCATTAAACTTGATCCATACTCTCAGCCTCACCACTATAAATAAAATCGCTAAAGCATTAACATCAGAATAGTTAAAGAATATATACCTTTCAGATGTTGCTGGAGATGCAGATGTCGTTGCAGATGTTGCTTGAAATGTCGTGACACCTGAGGCAACATTACAGACGACATTTTCATTTTCCAGTCAGGAACTGTTCATAAACAATGACCAACATTGCTTGTGATTCGACTTCTTGATCTCCTTCCTCTTCTCATTCTTTTTGTCTTTCATTTTTTGAGTACTTGAAAGGAATTTGGTGGACTTTTGATTGAAGCCTTGGTTTGATGCTATTTAGATCTAGATTGATTTCTCTCATTATTGAACTTCCTCACCATTGAATTGTATTTTCGAGTGAGTAAGACAACATTAGCACCTTCACCAATTTCTTCAAGTTTCTCATCCTCTTCATTGATTTGATTCTCGGAGGATTGAACTTGAATTGTCACATTCTTGCTCTTGTATAGTTTCCTTTGATTCTCAATGTTCATCTCATAGATTTTGATACTGCTCTTCAAGATATGAAGGTCCATAGTAGCAAGATTGTGAGCTTCTTCAATGGCAAAAATCTTTATATTAAACTTTTCAGGAAGAGAACGGAGAGTCTTTCAAGTTAAGATTTAATATCATCCGCTTCTTCCATCCTTAAATGTTCATATTTTCTCATGACCATGCTGTTACACCTCGTGAGTTTAAGACAATAAGTAAGGACGTAATTAAGGAAAATAGAATTCGAGTATTGGAAATTAATATACTTAAGGATGTGATTATAGAATAATTTTTGGTAATGACAAATGCGACGCCGGAAAATTCTTTAGTTATGGTGGTATATATACATATATAATTTCCGTTATGGATTAGTAAGGTATATAAGATACGACGATAAGAATTTAAGGCAACGAGTGTTGAGATTAATTGAAGGAGGGGTTAAGATTTATTATTTGGGGTTGTTTTTAACTAAGAGGGCATTAAAGAGGGCCAAAGTGTAATTTTTAAAAACTATTTTCAGATTTGGATTTAATACCCAAACCCTTTTTCATTTCAATTCTATTTTCATTCTTAAACACCCAAATCTTCATCTTTTCTCTCAATTCCAATCCGAAAATCTCGCTATCCATAGCCAAGAATTTAAGTCACATTGCAATCTTCTTACTAGATTAATCCATCACAATTAGAAGCCAAATCTTGACGCAAAACAGTGGCCAAATCGGGCCACTGCCAACAACCCCTAGGTATCATTTTTTGTCCAATTTTTGGACAAATTTGTGGATGCAAATTGTGTAGGAATGATGTAGTAACACCATAGATGGTTGCATGTTGAATTGGAGTTAAAAAATGAAGAATTGGGCAAGAAAAGGACCAAAACAATGACATTTTTCGCTGGGCAGTGAGCAGATTTTCGGGACTGCTGGACAGATTTTTAGTCAAATTTGGAAGGGAATATCTCCTAGCATATTAGGAGTTTTTGGGTGTTTCAAAAGCCTAAAATGAAGTTAGTCGAGTCTAGTTTTCAACGCAACAAACCTCTCGTCGATAGGACACTGGAGTAGAGAGTTATCGACGTTACAAGTTCAGCTGACGAAGCAGTGGCTAAAAATCGGGAATAACTTTCGGACATTGTGCGATCCTTTACGGGCTGTTTTGGTGCCATATAATCGTTGTTGCTATTATTGATATCGTCACTAATTGTGTGTTAACAATTGAAAGAAACATTGGTACTTGGTGATGTAATTAGTTATATAAGGTGACACGAGACGAAATGGATTTAAGAAACCAAGAAAGGAATTATGAAATCTTTTTAGACATTGTCGTAACATTTTAAGTATTTAATGAATATGGTAAATAGGTACGATAATCACCTTGATGATTTAAATTATTGTCTTTCATAAGTAACGAGAAAGGGGTTATATGACGGCGTATATGCGGTATATGGAGCCTAGTTAGATTACATATTGAAATGGTTGGATTGTTGGTTTGAATTGGATTGTTAGTTGGAGTTGAATTGCTGGCTGATTTGGATTGTTGGAAAATTGTGGATACGCACATAAACAAAGGAAATACTGCCCAAATTTTTATAGAAATAAGGGAGCCGTTATTCATATAACTTACATTAGAAAATCAAAATTGACGAGCGTGTTATTCCTTATTATAGGTTGAAGCACTAGACGAGACGTATTCTAATATTTAGTTGATTAGTTCGACTAAAAGGTATGTGAGATCTTTCCTTCTTTCTTTTGGCATGATTTTTATGAAAGTACGGCGGACGTACTTAACTCCTACCAGTTCAGTTTTAAAAATGATTATTTACTAGTGATTATGATTTCAAGAATGAGTTTATGGTAATAATTTTATTGAGAGTCACATAATGATTTTAATTGCATACAGTTGTTCATGATATCTACTCGTGCTAAGTGTTACTATTTCACTCCACTGAGTCCCGGGCCAGATCATGTTCGTGCGCAGCCATGCATCATTCATCGAGTCCCTCACTAGAGGGCCGAGACACGTTATATATATACAAATTACATCGAGTCCCTCTTTAGAGAGCCGAGACACGTTACGCGCGCAGATACAGATTCCATCGAGTCCCTCCCTAGAGGGCCGAGACATGTTATACAGTTTTATATACATACACGAGCATGATGATTTATGATTCAGTACACATGATATGATTTTCTGACATGATTCTCAGTTTTATGAAATTTGATGACTCTCTGTTTTACTTGGTACAGTTGTTATTCAGTTTTCAGTATTTTATGTTTTACATACTCAGTACATTATCTCGCATCGACCCCTTTTCTCGTGGGTGCGTTCATGCCCGCAGTTCGTGTGTTGAGATAGCGACCCTCCGCCTAGGATTTGCAACACTGGAGAGCTCTTTGTTCCGAGCGCTATTTTGGTACATGCACCTTTATCTTTCAGACTTATGCATATTTTGGCACGACGGGGTCCCGTCCGCATATGTCGATATTACACTCTTAGAGGTGCAGAAGCGAAGTGGGTTGGACGTTTGTACCTGGTTGTGGGTTTTGATATTATCTCGTGGCCTTGCCGCTTGCTTATTTTGATTATGCCTTTGTGCACGTGATGTTGGTTGGTGGCGACTCGCCAGCCTATTATGACTGTTGTTTTGTTGTTGTTTTGGCAGCCTTGTCGACTAGCCCATTTTAGGGAAATGTTGTAAAAGCAGCGTTGTGCTGCCGAAATGTTTATAGATCTCTGTATTAGATGGATTAAGAGTGACAGGTCAGTAATGACGTCCAATTAGGACGTTAGTTGCGGCCCGTCGGGTTGGGTCGTGACACATGCATAGCTTAATTCGATGAACACTTGATCTACATTCACAATGAATTTGTAAAGTATCTCATACATCCTTAGCCGTTGGGCGGTTTTGAATGAGTTTGAACATGTAAAGATCAACTCATCCAAAAATTGCATTTAAGGCCTTTTCGTTAAGCTAGTATTGTTGGTTTCTTCCGCCGTCCATTTGGATTCAGGCTTAACAAGAATGTCATCTTCCTCATCCGGTGGTAATATTTGAACAAACATACCCATTGGTTATAGATCTCTATGCCTCAACATCAATTGATTTGATGTGATAACGTAGGTGAATCCTCAATAGGTATAGTTTGTTTCATTTAAAATGGGAAGTCTACCAATATTTAGATTAGCCGGATTCATATCTTTGAATAATAATACCAATCACTTATTATGTTAAGTGTTGGTTTGATACCACTTGTTGGGTCCCGGGGGTTATGCTATGGAACAGTAAACAACAAATTGGAAATAAATAAAATCGAATGCTAAAATAGTTTGCGAATGTCAGCAGAAATGTCGTCTGACACAACTGACAATATTTCGGTAAAAACAGAATAAAACCTTTGAAGAGTTAAAGTGCAGCGGAAATAAATAAAGAACACAAAGGTTTAATTTTCATAGGTTTTATATTGATATAATCCATGATGGTCAATGACCAAAGGTATTGTATATATATATATACAATTGAATATATTCCTTCTTTTACAATATTACAAGATAATACAAAAGGAATAAAAAAAGGTTAAGTCGCAGATGACTTATGCCTGAAAATTCTATCTAAATAGAAGTGCACAACATCTCATTACAATCGCTCCATACAAAGCTAATCTAGAATCTGAAACAGCGAATGTAATGTAGGACAGAATGTCGTCACAAACTCAGGCAACATTTTGTGATCCAGATTTCTGAGAAGAAATCCCGAGAGCTCTCTTGGAATTTTTACATTTTGATTCTGGATATTGAATTGTCACGACCCGAGCCGACGGGCTGCGACTGGTGCCCTACCTGGACATCCTTATACGAACATGTCACATATAATCAGACTAATACCAAGGATAATGTAGAGAGCCATATCATTATGCTGCAAACGAATATGTCTCCTGAGGAGTCACATCTAATCAATCAGAACAAAATAAGCAAGCCGACAAGGCTGCCTCTATATACGAAAATATCCCAAAATGACTTACAACTGTATGGCTGGTCAAAACACGTCTACAAACCACACATATCCAACCCACACATATCTACAGACCTCTAAGAGTATAATAGTGAAATATGACGGGTCAGGGCCCCGGCGTACCCCTGAATATGCATAATTCTATGACGAAGGATTTGTACCTAAATGACTAGGCTTCAGAACAATGGAGCTATCCAAATAACTGAGCAAAAATCTTGAGCTGGAGGATCACCAAACTGAGTATCTCAGATCGCGACATAAAACGCACTTCGCCACCCCCACCCCGAAGAAAGGAGGTCGATTTAAAAATATACCGAGTATATAAAACATGAAGTACTGTAAAGAAGATCATAACTGGCCAAGAGATGTCATGAGACAAGTATAATAATCAAAGATACCAATGCACTTGTTTCTTATGAAATGAGAGTCATGTATGTCCATATAATATATCGTACCCGACCCAATTGTGGGACTCGGTGATTGAAGTCATATACATATATATACCGTACCCGGCCCTCTAGTGAGGGTCTCGGTGAAATCATCATTTGTGCACAGACTGTACCCGACCCATCATGGAACTCGGTGAAATAATCATATTCGTGGATGTCTGTCCACATAAAATCATTATATCTATGGATGCTTGTCCACATAAAATCATCATATCCGTGGATGCCTGTCCACATAAATCGTACCCGGCCCATTCTAGGACTCGGTGAAATAATCATATATATAATGTGCACGAATATACCCGGCCCGGGACTCGGTGAAATGATATAATCACATCAAACACGAATAGATTATCATGAGTAACCATATGCAAATTAAATCATCATTTGACTCTCAATAGAATAAATATAATGAACTATTACTTGTAAAATCAAAGACAACTATCATATCCAGTATCACTAGGAATTAGGATTCATAGGAACTATGTACGTCCGCCGTACAGTCCTTTTATGTAAATCATGCCAAAAAAATAAGGAATGAATAGTTTCACATACCTTATTGTCGAATTAACCAACTCAATAATTAAAACTTATCTCGATTAGCACTTCTACCTATAACAATAGTAACACGTCCGTCAACTCTATGATTACTAGTATACGTTATAATTATCGAATGCTGACTCTCGTTTTATAAAACAAATTGGGCAGCACTTCCCCTACTTATACACACATCCACAACTCACAAATAAGGTCAATAACATCAATAATAAGACACGTCTCAAGGTCATAACCAAAACAGTCTCATATATTCCATATACGCCATCGTTATACATTTTTTCTCTTCACATTCATGGAATACAACAACTACAACAACCAAGGTGACTAATACACCTATTTCTCATGTTAATCCATCCCCTTAATCCATATTAAAACAGCCACTAAAAACATTCCATACTTCTAGCAACAACGAGAGTTCAAGTCTTATAGTTTGCAACATAACACTTTTCCACACCTTAATTCCTTTAGGACATATATCCGCAACTACAACAATGTACATGCATTTTCATAATTAAATTTCCAGCATTCTAACTCAACAAAACAGCCCTTAAATTCACACAACAATACCCACGATTTTTATGGATGTCACGACCACAACAACATAATACCAAAACTCTTCTCATAATTCCTTAAAATTCAATTCATGTTTCAACACTTTCATATAACCAATTACAACTTTAAATATCAAGGTTTTCTTCAATTTTAACATGCAATTAGTGACAATGATAACAACAACAACCATCAAATCCAATGTATACAAAACAGCCCCAAAATCGGTAACAACAACATCAACAACAACCACATGCATTTCATTTCTTCTCATTTCTCTTAACACAAGTTCATTTCATAACTACAACATCATTTAACTCCAATTACTTTATAAGAAGAAGGAATCTTACCTTACTTAGCCCAAAACATTCCCTAAATCGGCCATTGCACCCACTGCTTCACTTTTGCATCATTTCTTCAACTTATAATGACATGCATGCATCCTTTACAAGTTTAAAACTATCTTACTTACATGTTTTTATTTCACATAAATCATCTCCAAAACTCAACGTTTTCTGGGCTATTCTCGGCCAGTCACCGTGACTCACTGGTTTGGGGAGTTTACCATGGCTTAGAACTTAGAGAAGAACTCAATCTTGGAAGAGGGAGTTTTTTTAGTCTTCTCTTTGGCTATGGAAGATGGGGAGAAATTTGAAAATATGTGGGAGGGGAAAAGAGAAGGGAGGGTGAAGGGAGTAGTCTTGAATTAAAGTTAGAGAAATGAGTGGTCATTGGTTTAAGTGAGCATGAGCTGAAAATTGCATGTTGTCCACATTGTTTTAGGGCACAAGTCTCCAAATTTGTCCACTTATTATTATCCCCTCTACTAAAATTAATCTCATAATTAATTAATCTCCTACATAATCAATCTTATATAAAATCTAAAAATTTCATATCCTAATTTTGTTATACACAACACTTAGACCATAGCCCCATTGGAAATATACAACTATTAGTATTAATTCTCATCGTCACACTTGTAGTATTCAAAAATTATTCCGGGATCACATCCTTGGTATACTAATTTCCGTATTAGCATATGTAAATATACTTTATATCCAATACTCGAATCTTATTTTCTTAATTACATTCTCAATTTATTGTCCTAAAATTACGATGTGTAACATGATTCACTCTTCTGCCCTCTCTATTTATAATAGAGAGTCCTTCTTGAAAAGTTGATCAATTGGTTGTAGAAGTTGAGCGAAAAGTGGGCACGTGAAGCAGTTGCTTGAGGCATGAAAATATGAGCTGATTTGACTTGTTCTTCACCCTACTTTCTCTCCAAGCTTTGACTCTTTCTCCCACGTTTTTATTCTTCTCCAAAGTTCCTTGCCAAGTCAAAATTACCGTTGTGGTAAAACTCCATGATTTTAGGTTCTGTCCGGTGAAGTAAGGCAAAATTGTTACCAGAATGTCGGTCCGAATGTCATGACATTTGTTCCAATATTTTCTGATTTTAACTTAGTACTGAAAATGATATGTTGGGTAAAATGTCATAACATCAAAATTGTTACACCCCGTAATTCCAGGGCAATGAAATGAAAACGTAAGTTAGGATATAAGGTTTGAATGTTGGAAGGAAAGTATATTTACATTCTCTCTATGGAAATTTTTTTGATACAATAAATGTGACGACGAGAAGTAGTACTAGTAATTGGATTCTTTCCAATATAGTGTGGGCATAAAAGGAGCTCCCGAAACAAAAAAGACGAAAATTGGCGTAACAGACGAAGGCGCAGCAGCGATGCCGGTGACGAGGATCGCGTGCCATAACTTCGAGCGACCACAAGATTTTCAAGACCGCGTGCCATTCTCAGATCGCGGCCGATGCGGGATTTTTCCAAATCAGATATTTTGAGAAGGGAAAGACAAGTGGACAAATGGGTCCCTCTCCACTTGTATAGATATGTATTGGAAGACTTGGAGTCTCACAAAATATCTTCATCCAAACTCCTTCCTCTCTTCTCTTCTCCTTCAAGGTGTTTGAATCTCATAGACAAGTGAAGAACAAGATCAAGTTATCCTCCAAGATTAAGTTCTAAGCAAAGTTGTTACTCCAAAACAGTGGGTCACAGTTTTGGCCAAGAAAACTGTCTTGAAACCCTAAGCTTATTTATGAAATTTTGGAAGAAAAATGTAAAAGCAAGATGATTACAAGCTTGTAGATGATACGTGTGTGTTATTGTAACGTGAAGAAGTGGTGTGAAAGTGAATCAGTTGTAGCCGAGACTTGTGGACTGTTTTGGCTAAAAGTGAAGGTAAGATTTCTTCTTCCTCTTTAAGAGTAATGAAAGTTAAATGATGTTATGATTAAGGGATGAACTTGTGTTAAGTGAAATAGAGAATAAGAAGTGCATGAGACAGTTTGGCACGTTAGCCGATTTATGGACTGTTTTGTTTATATTGGATTCATTGGTTGTTGTTGTTATTATCGTCACTAAGTGCATGTTAGATTGAAGGAAATCTTGTTATCGAAAGTTGATATGGTTTATATGAAGTGTTTGAATATGAATTGGATTAGAAGGAATTATAAAAAGCGCTTTAGTATTGTGGTTGTTGGCCGAAACTGCATGAAACTATGTGACAATTGTGGTGATGTGTTAGGGACTATTTTATGCATGTTTAATGTGGTAAATTGCTTACGTATGTCCTAAAGGAATAAGGGTATAAAATGGTGTAGAAAGGCTTCACATTCTACCCTGGTTATTGTTGGAATATGGACTATTTTTATATGGATTAAGGGGTCGGATTAACATGTGAAGTAGGTGTGTGATTCACCTTGGTTGCTGTTTTGGTTATGCCCTTAAACGGGGCTTGGTTATTGATGTTATTGGCCTTGTTTGTAAGTTGTGGATGTGAGTATATGTAGGGGAAGTGCCGCCCAAATTGTTATATGAAATGAGAGTCATTATGTGGTATATGACTTACACTAGTATTCATGAAGTTGATAGAAGTGTTATTGTTTTTATAGGTTGAAGTACCTATTTGAGACGTATCCTACTTATCGTGTTGGTATAGCCGATAAGGTATGTGAACTATCCTTTCTTCTTTTGGCATGTTCTACGTACGAAATATACTTGTGGTATTATTTCATGATTCATTCTACTCTTAGAAGTTAAGGGGTATTCATGTTATTGATTCTATACTAAAAGCATGTCTAAATTGTTTCTAAGTCCTTATTAAGGCATATGAGGAGAGATGTTAATATTCATAAGAGTTCTTAGTAAGCGTTGGAGTCGGTTCGACTTTGCTAATTTAAAGTAACTGATAAGTATTAAGCGTTGAGACTGTTTTAATAAATAATTGGGTATGTTTAATGGACGTGTTGAAATAATCCATTGCAGCGTTTAGTGAAAAAGGTATCGACAAACGATTATATCAAAATGATTAGCCCGTCATCTGCATAGAAACTAAGATATAACCAATTTATTTTACATTTTCTAGTTCACATCTGATTAGATAAGGTTTTATCATATAATTACTCACGACCCATATAAAAATTAATTAGGCAATTCGGATCTGTTATCACCAATCAAATACAGGATTATTGGAAATATTTGAGGTATGTGAAACTCTTCCTTATTTTTTTGACATGATTTAATAAACGTAGGTGGACGTACATGATTTCTACACAGTTTAATTTTTAAAGATATGTGTCATGAGGGGTGCCTTTGACTTTCTGGTAAAAAGTTCATTAATGATTTTATGGAGTTTCTAAATAATGTTTTAAAATAATTCATGATATGATAAATGCCTTGGTTTTCTAAAGGAGGATTTGAAATGATACATGACATGAAAGTACCATGATTTTATTCCTTTGAGAGTCAAAAGATGAGTTAAATTGCACAAGGTTGCTCATGATAGCTACTCATGCAAGTGTTATTATCCAATTTTCACACCGAGTCCCACAAATGGGCCGGGATACGTTATATGTAAACACCGAGTCCCACAAATGGGCCGGGATACATTATGTGTAAACACCGAGTCCCACAATGGGCCGGGATACGTTATGTGTGAACACCGAGTCCCACAAATAGGCCGGGATAGGTTATGTGTGAACACCGAGTCCCGCAATGGGCCGGGAGACGTTATGTGTAAAAAGACAATGAGTCCCAAATGGGCCAGGATACGTTATAGGGACATGCATCTATGATCTTGATATGACTCTCTCACTTTTAAAAGAGTACAGTTGGCTCTATTTCATATGGCACGGTTGGATCTGGTATTTGATTTTCATACTTGTCGTTGTCATCTTTTGGCCAGTTATGATCTTATTTACTGTACTTTATGTTTACATACTTGGTATATTATTGTACTGACCCCCTTCTCCGGGGGGCTGCGTTCATGCCCGCAGGTATAGGTACTCAGTTTGGTGATCCGCGAGCTTAGGATCTTTGCTCAGCTTTTGGGATAGCTCCATTGTTCCGGAGCTTGTCGTTTTGGTACAGACTTATGTATATTCAGGGGTACGGCGAGGTCTGTAGACATATGTGGGTGGTAAATGTGTATTTGGATACATGTGAGTTGTATAAGTTGTAGTTCGTTTGGAAAATTATATGTATAGTGGCGGCCTTGTCGGCTTGCCTGTCTTATTATATAAGTTTGTTATTACAGTTCATGGGACATGATCCCTTTGTTATATGATTATACGAGTTTTTCTTAAGCTTCCGCTGGTTATATGTGATGTGTGGGTACAAGGGTGCCCATGTAGGGCACCAGTCGCGGCCCGTCGGCTCGGGTCGTGTCAAAAATCCAACATTAACAAAGTTAACACACTTAAAAATAGAAATTTGATAGCCAAGAAGAGCCCGTCCAGTTTTAGGATTTCCTTTTTGCTTAATCTTTTTAAAGAAATAATCAACTTGCATGGCTGGACCAACCTACTATCCAGGACAACGTTCCACCGAAATTTGGTGACTAAACACTTACTACAAATCATGTTAAATCCGATGATAACTTTTGTTTTTCTCATTATACGTATTAGTTTTACCACTTCAACTTCCTCCTCTCAATTCCAACTGACAACCACTCTCCGGAAGAAAAGAGAAATTCTCAGTTCATCACCCCAGCCTCATTTTACAGCTCTTAAACGTATCATTCGATACGTTAAACGTATCATTCGATACGTTAAGGGAACACTTGATTATTGATTGCATCTCTACTCCTCTGCACCGATTAGATTGTTATCATATACAGACATTGATTGGGCTGGCTATCCAGGCACGCTACGCTCCACCTCCGGCTACTGTGTGTTCCCTGGAGATAATCTCATTTTGTGGTCTGCCAAGAGGCAAGCCACACCCTATCCCGATTAAGTGCAGAAGCAGTGTATAGAGGCGTTGCAAACGTTATCACGAGATCCGCCGCTCAAACCTTTGAGCTTGATGTCCTCTGTAAGGCGCCTATGATGCATCAGTAATAACATATCCATGATATACTTATCTCATAACCCGGTTCATCATCATCGAACCAAACACATTGAGATGGATATACATTTTGTTCGTGAGAAGGTTGTTATAGGTCATGTTAAGGTGTTGTATGTGTCTTCTTCGTATCCGTATGCGGATATCTTCACCAAAGGACTTCCCAGATAGCTATTCCTACACTTCAGATCTAGTCTCAATGTCCGACCTCCTCCCCCTCCGACTGAGGGGGTGTTGAAAGAATATAATCCCTTGATTATTTTCGCCAATGAAAGAGTATTTATACAATTTATAATTTTCCATAATATTCCTATCCTATTCACAAAATCTTATTCTAATTGTACAAGAATCCTATAATTATGGTAAGTGTATAATGCTAATTTAATATAATATTTACACTAAATAATTCTTACCAAAAACCATGATATACACGGGCTTGTATATCGTGTATACCACGGTTTCACATAAGGTAAATTGCCTTATGAAATCGTGATATACATGGTATACAAACCCATGTATATCACGGGATTTAACACACCCCCGCAATCATAGCAGACGGTCTTTGTACGCTGAGACTGTCCCTAAAATCTTCAAAGAGAACCGATAGAAGACCCTTTGTAAAGATGTATGCAACTTGATACCTGGAAGGGACATGCAGGACACATACTTGTCCACGAGCTACCTTTTCGCGAACAAAATGTATATCCATCTCAATATGTTTAGTGTGCTGATGTTGAACCGTATTACCAGAAAGGTATACGACACTAACATTATCACAATAAACCAATGTAGCTTTGTAAACTGAAAAGTAAAGCTCTAAAAGAAGATTATGTAGCCAACATGATTCAGAAACCATATTGGTCACCCCTCGATACTCGGCCTCGACACTAGAGTGGGATAAGGTAGCTTGTCGTTTGGCAGACCATGAGACCAAGTTATCTCTAAGAAACACACAATAACCAAACGTAGAGCGTATGGTGTCCGGACAGCCACCCCAATCAACATTTGTATAGGAGACAAGCATAGAGACCGGCGACGAATATAAATGCAAGTCATAATCAAGAGTGTCATGTATGTAGTGAATAATACGTTTGAGCGCATTCATGTGCTCAACCCTGGGATCATGTATAAACAAACACATCTGTTGCACATCATACGTAATATCCGATCTCATGAAAGTGAGATACTGAAGTGTCCCTGCAATACTACGATAGTGAGTGAGGTCATCGTATGGTAAGCCAGCCGCTGAACCCAACTTGGGTTTAGTATCAACTTGCATGGAAGTAGACTTGCACGAGGATATACCAGATCGCTCAATGATCTCAGCGACATACTTTTGTTGTGACAAGAATAACCCACATGTATGACGAGTGACAGCAATCCCCAAAAAGTAACTCAAGAGCCCCAAGTCTTTCATAGCAAATTCAGAACTGAGCATTGTCATGATAGACTTGCGCAAAACATCAGAAGAATCAATTAAGATAATATACATATAATAGTATATAAGCCAGGGAAGTACCATGACGATATATGAATAACGAATTATCAGACCTACTGTGTGAAAACCCAATAGATGAAACATAGTCTACAAATCTCTTATACCAAGCCCGTGGAGCCTGTTTAAGCACATACATGGACTTTTTCAATAAACAAACATGATGAGGATATTTGGGGTCTCGAAAACCCAAGAGCTGATGCGTGTAAACAGTATGCTTCCTTAAGATCATCATGTAAGAAAATGTTTTTCACATCTAACTGATTAATAGTCCAAGCTTTCAAAAGAGTCAGACTGAGAACAGTGCGAATGGTAGCCGGTTTGACCACCAGACTAAATGTCTTACCACAATTCACGCCAACCTGTTGAGTCTTACTCACCTACAAGACGTGTCTTATGCCTCGCAAAAGAACTATAAGATTTATCCTTATTTGTAAAAAATCACATAAACCGAATAATATTAACACCAGAAGGACGGGGTACCAACTTCCACGTCTCATTCTCAATAAAAACATCATATTCGTCGTTCATAGCCAATTTCCAATTTGGGTCATTTAAGGCGGACACTGGGTTACGGGGTAGGGGGATTTAAGAATATTAGAATGTAGATTAAAATATATCTTTGGTTTAAAAATACCTTGTGGACTACAAGTGACCGGTCTATGACTCGAGGGAGAATTGAGTGGATTTGGGGAGAAATTTGGATGGTAGAAACAATTAGGGCTGCACAAAACCCTCGGATCGGACCGAACCGGACCGAGGACCGAAATTCTAAAAAAGTCGGATCGAAGACCAGACCAAATTTATCGATCCGGTCCGAAAATCAAAAATATACATTAAAAACTGGAAAAAAAACCGGACCGGAACGGATCGGACTGAGGACCGAATTTTAAAAAACCTAAAACCGAAGACCGGACCAAAAAATTCGGTTCGGTCCAGGTTTTTTTCGATCCGGTCCATTTTTTGTGCAGCCCTAAAAACAATAATCGTGCAGCTCAGTGGATCAGAGCAGAACAATGTTGGTATTGGTCGCAACCACCAACAAACCAAAACTAGTGTAAACAACATTGGAAACAAGAGATGTGGTGGAATAGTGGGTCTAGCGCAAGAGGCCCGCTGTGGATTTTGCGCGGACAAGTCCGATAAATGGTGGATAATATATCGGAGATAACGTCATCTAAAAAATTATACGAACTAGGCCTGGGAATACTTATTTTTGCAAACGGAAATTGGATTTCATCGAAAATAACATGGTGATTAATGATGATTTTATTAAACACTAAATCAAAATACTTGTAACCATGATGATTAAATGGATAACCCAAACACACACAAAAAGTAGAACTTGTCAAGTTTGTTAATTGTAGTTGACGGAAAGAGTGGATAACATAAGTATCCAAAGACCCTAAGATGTGAATACGAATGAGTCTTATTATATAAGAGATGAAGAAGGGAGGAATATGCCAAATCTTTGATAGGAAATATGTTAAGAACATAAGTAGTCATTTGTAGATCATGATGCCAAAGGGAGGGGGTACGGAAGCATGAACCATTAAAGTAGGGACAATATTATTAATGGCACGAATTTTTCGTTCGGCTTTCCCATTTTGCGAGGAAGTATGAGGACAAGAGAAACGAAAATTATGTCATTAGTGTCACAAAAATCCCGAAACACCCTATTATTATATTCTTTGTCATTATCACATTGTATATATCTTATTTTCCGTTCGAACTGGGTGCGGATGAATGCTGTAAATCACTAAATTGTAAGAGGGTGGAAAAACGTGTGATTTTTTCGCTAATGGAAAGGTCCATAAAAAATTAGAATAATCATTCAAAAATAGAACATAATAACGATGGCCTACAGAACTTAAAACGGGAGATGTCCATAAATCGCTATGAATAATATCAAATGACATTAAAGTACGAGAAGTAGAGGCTATAAATGGTAACCTAACATGTTTTCCTAAAAGACATGAATGACACATTGGAGTACTATATGTACCCTTACAAGAAATAAAATTGTTTTTATGTAAAGAATAAACAATGGACGACCCAAGGTGACCCAAACGCGCATGCCATAAGGAAGGAGTTAGAGCCGCAGCGTAGATGGAAAGTCTTGACTCGAGAGATCGGATGTCGACGTGATAGGATAAAGATCTCCCTACTATCAACTTAGCGATTCATAGTCCGTAACAACTCAACGATTCATGTCTAGCTTATCCAACAACCAGGAAATCCATCGTTAGCTAATGATGTTAGCATCATCATATCATGCAACAATGGATCGTGTTGCCTTATCATGCTTATAATAACATCAAAATTGAGATAATATATGCTTATAATTTCCATCAAAACTTAACATTTACAACTTAATAATAAGATAGTGATGGCGAAGCAATTGCTCTAAGATGTTTTCACCTTGTGTACTCATGTACCGGAGTTTCGTGGTAAAGGCAGACGGATCCAAGAATTAAATTAACAAGTTCAACTTATAAGATTCTCAAGATTAAACTCATCAGATAACTAAAACTTTGGGTTCGAATCTAATAGTAGCATTTTAAAGATTTTAATAGGTTATTAGATATATATCTATACTCTCTGAAAGTTATGGGTTCATATGAACCCATAGGCAAAATGTTACATCCACTTTTATGTGTTAGCCCAAATTAATGTGTCGATCGGAGGCATCGGTATTTAGATTTTGTTCGAAATTTCTAATGTGGAATTAAGTTTAACCCATTATTTATGACTCGAACAATTGAGGGCATCGACGCCTGAACGTCGCTTTCACACACGCTCACTCGTAATATTAATTATCATAAATTTCATTAGTGAAAGAGATATTGTACGTGAGTAAACGTTTGAGACATAAAATGATGGACGGTCGTTGTTAAATGACACGTGTTCCACATTGATAAATGAAGAAAGGAGTGTACGAATTGTAAGAATAAACGGGTCGGAAAAGGGCGCGACGACACCGCTGAGCCGGAAATACGCGCTTAAATGGTATTTTAGCCATCGGAGCCATGGCGACGAGGCAGTGTCCGTGTGAACGAAAGTCCAAAATTTTGCATGATTATTGGGATGTTTTGGAGCATTCAAATTGCATTTTTTCCTCCATAAATAAGCCATTATTTGACTACATTACTTGGTGAATTAAGTGACTATTACATGTGCACTTGAAGAGGCATTCTTACACTGTTATATATTGAGGTCTTTGACTCAATCAAGAACACTACACTCGTACCTAAAATCATATTTCTGATTTTCTTCCTCTCTAAGCATTCTTTCACACACTCAAGATTCTTCTTGAAAAAACATTGAGTTTCCTTTGCTCATTTGTTAGTTGTTGTTTTATCTTGAAAGACAGTTGCCTAATACCGTAAAAAGGATATATACTGGGCAATAATGTCGTAAGGACATAGTGAATATCATAACTCGACTCAGCAACGCCCTTGTAACACAATCAAATTTAGTGTCTCTTAGTTTCAGGTTATAAAGATCGCGGGCTTGGCGCTTGCTGCAGTTGAACGAATATCCAAAGATCTAAGACTCCAAGATTGATTCAAGAACGAAGATCAAGATCCCTCAAAAGCTTATTGTTGTCACAACTCTTGTTGGCTTCAAGTTTATTGCTATTGTAATCCCATTGTGTAATTACCCTTTCAAAACACTAGTAATAGTTGTTTACTATTTCCGTACATCTATTGTGTAACTCACAATTTCTTTTACCATTGTCATTTCTAAAAATATAGCGTGCAATCAACAAGAAGATTACCGTTCTTGCAATAGACAGGTAAGAAAATCAAGTTAGCTCTGATAACATTTACTTTCAGCATGTGCTTTCTAATATCCTTTCTCAAATACGCATGCGGCACTCCACGATGCGGAGGTGGAAGGGCGCAAGAGAGTTTATCTCGAATTTCTTGTTGAAAATTACACTGTATATACAAGGTCGATATTGAATCTTTTTGATTTCTTGGTGTTTATTTCTTTACAATTTAAATTTCATTAGTGAAAATCTTGGTTAAGTCACTGCACAATATACACTAAAATATTTAAGATCCAAGTTCATCAAAGTAGACCCAGCTATTCCTCTGCATAGCTACGTAAAGAACGCAAATAAAACATTGTTTTATGAAATTAACATATATGTAGGAAGACGCCATGCACTGAAGGAAAAACAGACACAAGGTATATAAATTTTAAGAAAAGGCATACATATAGTATACTATATAAATATGTTGTTGTTAGATAGTAGTAGCATTATTGTCAATGACCACATATATATTAGTACTAGTATAAATAGTCAAGGATGATGGAGAAAAAAAATAGTCAAGGATGACAGCATTCAGTAACAGGAATTTGGAAAACGTGAAAGACGCCCCCAGTTCATAACTAGTATATTTAATTTGGAGTAGAAGAAAAGGCGTTGTGTTTACAAAAATTAGTTACATTGATAGTAGTAGGGGGTTAAAATTAGCTCAAACTCAAATGATCCGTTCAACTCGCTCAAGATTTGATGGATTTGGTAAAGAGTGATTTTTATGATGGTTGGTTTGGGCTAACCCAAATTGACCCATCATAAATCAACACCCAAAGAAATTCATGATAATGCTCAAACTTGACCCATTAAAATGCTCAATCTTAACGACAGAGCTTCACTTCAGATTAAGATTTTTATTTATAAATAATTATTTTAAAAATCCTTTCTTAATTCGGAACAATAAAAATATATCAACGCACTTCAACCACCCACCACACTATCCATCCACCCTACACCAATCCCCACCCAAGCACTGAACCACCCTCACATCTATGCCCGCTACCTTGCCTACTCCACCCCACCCCTACCTCCCTACCAACCCTACCCACATTTACCCCATCTACCCCCACCTCCGGCCCTACCCCGCTCTACCTCATTCTCAAATTTTTATTTTATATTTTTTTTACTTTTATAAATAATTTATAAAAAAAATATGAATTTTTTTCTTACCTTCTACTCTCCTCCACCCCATCCTTAAATTTCTCTTTCATATTTTTTTACTTTTTATAAAATATATATATATATATATATATGTATATATATATATATGAAATTGTCCCCCCCCCCCAACCCCCTGCTCTCCCACACCCACCCCTAAGTTTTTATTTTATATATTTATTTTACTTAAATATAAAATTTTATTAACAATGAGAAATTTTATGTACCCCATCACCCAACCCCCCTACCCTCACTACCCCACCCTTCCCACCCCACCCCCAAATTTTCTATTTTATATATTTATTTTATCTTTATAAACTTTTTATAAAAAATGAGAACATTTTCTTACCCCACTATCCAGCCCCACCCCCCACCCCCTATTTTGGATTATAATCCATCATTTAGCGCATTTTAGTTATTGTAAGTTTTGAGTGGGTTGAACAATAATTTATTTATTGATTAGTCATCTCAACCGCCAACTTCAATCCAAACGACTATCCGACACCCTAATAGTGGTAGAAGTTGTAGGCTGCAAGTATATAATAGTATTAGTTAAATCCAAAAAGAAAAAAGCATGTTGCCATATTATAAAGGAGTATTATATCTATAGACCAGTATATATATAGTCAAGTGTGGCAACCGCCAACCTGACGACTACAACAAAAGAATTATAATCGTGAAAGATGGCTGTGGCAAAGGCTCACACTAATATTCATTATTATAAATACTCATTTCCTTCACTTCCATTTCCATCATCACTTGCTCAATTCTCTAGCACAAAGAAACAAAAGAAAGGAAAGGAAATTTTCTCTGCTTTCGACAAGCTAAAGAGTAAAAATGGCCCCAGCTGTAGTGATGAGTAACTACGAAGAGGAGGAGATTGTTCGCCCTGTTGCAGATTTTTCTCCAAGTCTTTGGGGTGATCGTTTCCATTCATTCTCAGTCGACAATCAGGTACTTAATTTAAGGAAGTTCATTTGTGATGCTTCTATATACAGCATAATCTGTTGTCGGTTTTGAACATGCATTTTCTTTACAGGTTGCGGAAAAGTATGCTCAAGAGATTGAAACTTTAAAGGAACAAACAAGCAGTATATTGAATCCAGCTTGTGGAACAACATTGACTGAGAAATTGAATCTGATAGATATTGTTGAGCGCCTTGGCATAGCTTATCATTTCGAGAAACAAATAGAAGATATGTTGGATCACATTTACAGAGCTGATCCTAACTTTGAGGCTCATGAATACAATGATTTAAACACTTTATCCGTTCAATTTCGACTACTGAGACAACATGGTTACAACGTCTCTCCAAGTAAGTACTCTATCAATTAGCCACTATTAACTACTTAAATTGTTTTTATATCTAATTAATATATTCTTACTTACATCACTAGTTTAATTATACACAGGGATTAATTAATCTTTTGTTTTCAACTTGAACCAGAGTTTTTTAGCAGATTCCAAGATTCAAATGGCAAATTCAAGGAGTCTCTTAGCAGCGACATCAGGGGTCTACTGAACTTATACGAAGCTTCACATGTAAGGACTCATGGAGAGGACATTTTGGAAGAAGCACTTGTTTTTTCCATTGCTCATCTTGAATCTGCAGCTCCACATTTGACGTCACCTCTGACTAAGCAAGTGGCGCACGCCCTCGAACAATCTCTCCATAAGAGCATTCCAAGAGTCGAGACACGTTACTTCATCTCCATCTACGAAGAGGAGGAATTTAAGAATGATGTGTTGCTTCGATTTGCTAAATTGGATTACAACTTACTTCAGATGTTGCACAAGCACGAACTCAGTGAAGTATCAAGGTAAGCTGATGTTTTAAGTTAAATGAAAATATAAATTATTTGTTAATAGTAATTTTTCAAATATTAAGATTCGTACTTATTTTGTAGGTGGTGGAAAGATTTGGATTTTGTGACAACACTTCCATATGCTAGGGATCGAGCTGTGGAATGCTACTTTTGGACGATGGGGGTGTATGCTGAACCTCAATATTCTCAGGCTCGTGTCATGCTTGCTAAGACTATAGCAATGATTTCGATAGTAGACGACACATTCGATGCTTATGGCATCGTAAAAGAACTTGAAGTCTACACCGATGCTATACAGAGGTATGAACTTGCCTCCCCAACAGTTAATGGATTTATTAGATTGTTTCATAAAAGGGAAACTTACTATATATATCTCTCATTTATTAGGTGGGATATTAGTCAAATTGATCGACTCCCAGAATACATGAAAATCAGTTATAAGGCTCTTTTGGATCTCTATGACGATTATGAGAAGGAGTTGTCAAAGGATGGTAGATCCGATGTTGTCCACTATGCAAAAGAAAGAGTATGACTCACTCGCTCATATATATTCATTAACGACTTGTTTCTAAAATCGCTTGTATTTACCTTATTCTTTATAATCATATTTATTTTTGGAATATTGATGGTTGATTAATATATCCTTATTTGTTGTTTAATAGATGAAGGAGATCGTGAGAAACTATTTTATTGAAGCAAAATGGTTTATTGAGGGATATATGCCATCTGTTTCCGAGTACCTTAGCAATGCACTAGCTACTAGCACATATTACTTGCTAACTACGACATCCTACTGGGGAATGAAGTCAGCTACCAAGGAAGATTTCGAATGGTTGGCTACGAACCCTAAAATTCTGGAAGCTAATGCTACATTATGCCGAGTTGTTGATGACATAGCCACGTATGAGGTACACATCGCATTACACTACATAAATCATCTTATAAGAGTTGCAGTAAATCCATATAAAATGATTTTACACTTACATATGCATTTTAATTGTCATTCCAGGTTGAGAAGGGTAGGGGCCAAATTGCAACAGGAATTGAGTGCTATATGAGGGATTATGGCGTATCGACAGAAGTAGCCATGGACAAATTCCAAGAGATGGCTGAGATAGCATGGAAGGATGTAAA
Organism: Przewalskia tangutica; assembly: GCA_029844215.1. Lineage (NCBI taxonomy): Eukaryota > Viridiplantae > Streptophyta > Magnoliopsida > Solanales > Solanaceae > Przewalskia > Przewalskia tangutica. Next base: position 12,621,525 of record CM056731.1, on the reverse strand, counting down.
TGAAGGAATTCTTCGACCAAATCTAGTCTCTACAAAGATTCTCACTCGTATTCTCAATCTTGCTCGCATTATTGATGTCACTTATAAGCACAATCAAGATGGATACACTCATCCTGAAAAAGTACTAAAACCTCACATTATCGCCTTGGTGGTGAACTCTATTGATATTTGAATCATCAATTGTTGTGTACACCTGGGAGCACTTGGTTCCCACCCCCTCAAATAAGTATTTGACCGACATTTGATGGATGCCTTGTTGGTATCTCTGTTGCTAGCTAGGGTTGGAGTTGCTGGCGATACATGTTGTAATTGTGCAGTGAAGTTACCTCCTTAAATTCTTTTGTATCATTATTGACATTTGAAATATAATTATTATACTTCTTTTTAACTATCTAAAACAATTCTGGATATGATGTTAAAGGATACGATTCCTAACATGTTTTCCTAAAAGACATGAATGACACATTGGAGTACTATATGTACCCTTACAAGAAATAAAATTGTTTTTATGTAAAGAATAAACAATGGACGACCCAAGGTGACCCAAAACAGTCTCATATATTCCATATACGTCATCGTTATACATTCTTTCTCTTCACATTCATGGAATACAACAACTACAACAACCAAGGTGACTAATACACCTATTTCTCATGTTAATTCAGCCCCTTACAACTCAACGATTCATAAGGTCTAGCTTATCCAACAACCAGGCAATCCATTGTTAGCTAATGATGTTAGCATCATCATATCATGCAACAATGGACTGTGTTGCTTATCATGCTTATAATAGCATCAAAATTGAGATAATATATGCTTATAATTTCCATCAAAACTTAACATTTACAACTTAATAATAAGATAGTGATAGCGGAAGCAATTGCTCTAAGATGTTTTCACCTTGTGTACTCACATGTACTTGAGCTTCGTGTGTAAGTAGAGACGGATCCAAGAATTAAATTAACAAGTTCAACTTATAAGATTCTCAGCATTGAACTCATTGTATAATTAAAACTTTGGGTTCGAATCTAATAGTAACATTTTTTAAGATTTTAATAGGTTATTAGATATATATCTATACTCTCTGCTGAAAGTTATGGGTTCATATGAACCATAGGCAAAATGTTACATCCGATTTTGCGTGTTAGCCCAAATTAATGTGTCGATCGGAGGCATCGGTATTTAGATTTTGTTGGAAATTTACTAATGTGGAATTAAGTTTAACCCATTATTTATGACTCGAACAATTGAGGGGCATCGCACGTCGGAAACATCGTTTCCACACACGTTCACTCGTAATGTTAATTATCGTAAATTTCATTAGTGAAAGAGATATTGGTACGTGAGTAAACGTTTGAGACATAAAATGATGGATGGTCGTTGGTTAAATGACATGTGTTCCACGTTGGTAAATGAAGGAAGGAGTGTACGAAGTGTAAGATTGAAACGGGTCGGAAAAAGGGCCGCGACGACACCGCGGAGCCGGGGCGCCGCGGCGCTAAATGGTATTTTAGCTACTGGAGCCATGGCGACGAGGCAGTGTCCATGCGAACGAAAGTCCAAAATTTTGCCTGATTATGGGGACATTTTGGAGCATTCAAATTGCAGTTTTTCCTCCATAAATCAGTCATTATTTGACTGCATTACTTGATGAATTAAGTGACCATTACATGGGCACTTGAAGAGGCATTCTTACACTGCTATATATTGAGGCCTTTGACTCAATTGAAAAACACTACACTCGTACCTAAAATCAGATTTCTGATTTTCTTCCTCTCTAAACATTCTTTCACACACTCAAGGTTCTTGAAAAAACATTGAGTTTCCTTTGCTCATTTGTTAGTTGTTGTTTTATCTTGAAAGACAGTTGTCTAATACCGTAAAAAAGATATATACGGGGCAATAATGTCTTAAGGACATAGTGAATATCACTCGACTCAGCAACGCCCTTGTAACACAATCAAATTTAGTGTCTCTTAGTTTCAGGTTATAAAGATCAAGGGGCTTGTTGCAGTTGAACGAATATCCAAAGATCTAAGACTCCAAGATTGATTTAAGAACGAAGATCAAGATCCCTCAAAAGCTTATTGTTGTCACAACTCTTGTTGGCTTCAAGTTTATTGCTATTGTAATCTCATTGTTTAATTACCCTTTCAAAACACAAGTAATAGTTATTTACTATTTCCGTACATCTATTGTTTAACTCACAATTTCTTTTACCATTGTCATTTCTAAAAATATAGTGTGCAATCAACAAGAAGATTACCGTTCTTGCAATAGACAGGTAAGAAAATCAAGTTAGCTCTGCTAACATTTACTTTCAGCATGTGCTTTCTAATATCCTTTCTCAAATACGCATGCGGCACTCCACAGTACCCGGGGTGGAGGTACCGGGCGCAAGGGAGTTTATCTGAATTTTTTGTTGAAAATTACACTGTATATACAAGGTCTAAATAGTCGATATTGAATCTTTTTTATTTCTTGGTGTTTATTTCTTTACAATTTAAATTTCATTAGTGAAAATTTTGGTTAAGTCACGGCACAATATACACTAAAATATTTAAGATCCAAGTTCATCAAAGTAGACCCAGCTATTCCTCTGCATAGCTACGTAAAGAACGCAAATAAAACATTGTTTTATGAAATTAACATATATGTAGGAAGACGCCATGCACTGAAGGAAAAACAGACACAAGGTATATAAATTTTAAGAAAATGCATACATATAGTATACTATATAAATATGTTGTTGTTAGATAGTAGTAGCATTATTGTCTTGCTCACAGATCAATGACCATATAAATAGTCAAGGATGATGGAGAAAAAAAAATAGTCAAGGATGACAGCATTCAGTAACAGGAATTTGGAAAACGTGAAAGACGCCCCCACTTCATAAGTAGTTATTTAATTTGGAGTAGAAGAAAAGGCGTTGTGTTTACAAAAATTAGTTACATTGATCGTAGCTGGGGGTTAAAATTAGCTCAAACCCAAATGATCCGTTCAACCCGCTCAAGATTTGATGGATTTGGTAAAGAGTGATTTTTATGATGGTTGGTTTGGGCTAACCCAAATTGACCCATCATAAATCAACACCCAAAGAAATTCATGATGATGCTCAAACTTGACTCATTAAAATGTTCAATCTTAACGATTAGAGCTTCACTCTAGATTAAGATTTTTATTTATAAATAATTATTTTAAAAAATTCTTTATTAATTCGGAACAATAAAAATATATCAACGCACTTCAACCGCCCACCACACTATCCATCCACCCTACACCAATCCTCATCCAAGCACTGAACCACCCTCACATCTATGCCCGCTACCTTGCCTACTCTACCCCACCCCTACCTCCCTACCAACCCTACCCACATTTACCCCATTTACCCCCACCTCCGGCCCTACCCCCGCCCTACCTCATTCTCAAATTTTTATTTTATATTTTTTTTTACTTTTATAAATAATTTATAAAAAAATATGATTTTTTTTCTTACCTCCGACTCTCCTCCACCCCAACCTTAAATTTCTATTTAATATTTTTTTTAATTTTATAAAAAATATATTTATATGAAATTGCCCCAAAACCCCCGCTCTCCCACACCCACACCTAAGCTTTTATTTTATATATTTATTTTATTTAAATATAAAATTTTATTAACAATGAGAAATTTTATGTACCCCATCACCCAACCCCCTAACCCCCCTCCCCCCGCCCTCCCACCCCACCCCCAAATTTTCTATTTTATATATTTATCTTACTTTTCTAAATTTTTTATAAAAAATGAGAAAATTTTCTTACCCCACTATCCAAATTTCACCCCTACCCTCGCTATCCCATTCATTATTTTATATATTTATTTTACTTTTATAAAAAAAATTATAAAAAATGAGAAAATTTTCTTATCCCACTATCCAGCCCCACCCCCTACCCCTGCCATCCCATCCATTATTTTATATATTTATTTTCTTTTATAAAAAATGAAAAAAATCTTTAAAATATTATTCTTATTTTAAAAATAAAGATATAAAAAATCAAATATCATACAAAATAAAATAACATTGAAATTTGTAAACGTAATGGGTCAAGTTGGATTATGACCCATCATTTAGCGCATCTACATTGTAAGCTTTGAGTGGGTTGGACATTGACCTATTTATTGATTCAAGTCATCTTGAACTACCCAACTTCAGCCCAAACGACTCATGTGACACCCTAATAGTGGTAGAAGTTGTAGGCTGCAAGTATATAGTAGTATTAGTTAAATCCAAAAAGAAAAAGCATGTGTTGTTAGGGTAGTCTCTCCCTAACGTATTATTGTGATTGCAGCTTTGAGTAAGGCAACAGTGGCCCAGAACAGATTATATGGATTGCGTATCCAGGTTGGTAAAATTATCGTATAGATGGTATTATGATGATGTATATCTGTACGAGCGTATTTACTTGGGGTCATATGTGTGTTGCCTAGAATGATTATGAATTATCATAAGTTGATAAAGCCTTGATAAATGCTTGGAAGGTGTGAAACAGTTTATTGAATCCACACCTAGGCTTAATATATGTACTGATTTGGAACAATCGGGAGGTAATGAACTGTCTAAGATTGTGTTAGACTCTTAGAAGATCAGGTGCAATTTATTTGATAACATACCATGTCGTTAGATTAAGTTGTGTTGTACGCTTAAGTGATTATGTGAAAAATAATGGTATGGAGTAATTAGAGTTGTTGTGAGTGAGACAACATGATTATGAGATATTAAGAAGCTACATTTCCCGTATGTGGGGACTGATAATGTAGGCTTGGGACATAGAATAATTGTGAACTGTAGAATATTGATGACAACTGAGACCTTAGATGTACAAGACCTTTTCGGACAGTAAGATTTATTTCAGACCAAGAATGAGAGTTAAGTGCGACAACGGGTCGAGTTGAGGATCGACACGTCAACCCGTAGCTGAAATGGAGTAGGTCATTGGGGTAGTCCCATGGCGTGATAGGGTCATGAGGGTGAAAAGCCCAAGTCTAGTTAATCATTGTACGAGTTCGTGGACGCGTTTCACCAGAACTGGATCGTGAGGGCCGAGAAGGGCCTTAACGGGAATTAAATCTAAGTATAATGACCAAGTTTGGATATAGTAACTCTAAGGATTTGGAAGCAGAAGCAGTGCTTGAAATTATGTACGTGTACTAGAATAAGTTTGGAAGTACGAGAAAAGTACAAGTAAGGAAAGGAGAGAACAAGTGTTAAAAGAATTGAAGTGGTTATAGTTATGAATTAAGGAAAGTAAGGAAAGAGAATCCTTTTAGGCCATAAATGTGCGTAAATAGTGGTGATACACCCTAGATTTGATTCCTCGTTTGACTTTTGATTGATGTATATGCATGTGTGATATATTGGGGCTATATGTGGCATAATTGGTTTCGTTGAGTATAGTTTAAGGAGACTATAACAAGATTTGTTTAGGTTAAACCTAGTATGAACATTCGGGACGAATGTTTCTAAGGGGGAAGGATGTTACACCCCGTATTTTCAAGAGATTGAAATGAGAACGTACGTATGAAAATAAGATTTGAATTTTGGAAAGACAGAAAGATTACTTTTTCTTAAGAAAAATCTCGGGAATTTGTGAAGGAAAACGTTTAAAAAATTGAATTTGGTTCTCAAATTTTGTATTTGAGACTTTTGGAATATATTGGATTTATGAATTTTTAAGTTCGGATTTGGTCACGTGGGGCCCACAGGAAAATTTTACGATTTTGTGGGGCCCACAATATTTTGAGATATTTTGGCCAATTATGGATTTTTGGGAGATGAAATAATTTTGGAGAGGCTGACACGTGTCAACCCCCCCCCCCCCCCCTGTCTTGGAAGACTTGACTTGGACTAGATATTTTGGAGACAAATGGAGGTGGGTCCCACTCCACTTGTCTTGCTACACATGGGCCATACACTTGGATTGATCTCAACCCTTGGTTGCTCTATATATATCCACATAGAGGGTGCAAGACTTCATCTACACTTAGCCATATTTCACAAGGCAAAAATATTGCCCTCTCCATGATAGCTCTCGGCCAAGGGGTCTTTTGGAAGACAAAAATTCTGCAATACTTGTTGATAAATCTCCATATTCAAACCAAAGATCCCTAGTGGTATTCTAAGCATAAACAGCCCCTTAAACCCCGAAAATACTATGTTGTTCCGTTAGTCGCACCTTGAAAACCTAAGGTGTTCTTGGACTTTTGTGTTGGAACTTGAAGAGAAGTTGGTTATGAACTTCTAAGCGTTGTATATTGTGGGTTGGACTTCAAAGACCCATATTTAAGTTTTTTGCTATTGTAATCTCATTGTTTAATTACCCTTTCGAAACACTAGTAATAGTTATTTACTATTTCCGTACATCTATTGTTTAACTCACAATTTCTTTTACCATTGTCATTTCTAAAAATATAGCGTGCAATCAACAAGAAGATTACCGTTCTTGCAATAGACAGGTAAGAAAATCAAGTTAGCTCTGATAACATTTACTTTCAGCATGTGCTTTCTAATATCCTTTCTCAAATACGCATGCGGCACTCCACAGTACCCGGGGTGGATGTAACACCCCATTTTAATCGGAGTCGAAAACGGGAGTACTACGTATGGTATAATTCCTAAATTTATTTTAAGGAGTCGCCACCTAATTATTATAGTGAATTAGGACACTTATTAAATAGCATAAAAAAGCTATAAATGATCTCCATTTAAAGCAACCATAAAGCTATGTGAGAGATTCTCGGATCGTGTTCTTTATTATCCTAAAGGGAAGGGGTTAGGCATCCTTTAAGATCCGCTAACTTGCGGTTATCCGTTTAAACCTAGATTAATTATGTATTGACTTTTATTCTACCTATTCTAAGCATTTTTACATAATTTACAATTAAAATAAAATGCAACACGGAATAATAAAACTAAAATTAAAGGTGACATAAGATAAAACTCCGGGACATCTTTTAGCCCTTTTTAGGCCTTCTTCACACGATGATCTCCGGGTACCTGCATAAACATTTAGTAAAAGTGTTAGTAATAGAATAAACAATTTTAAAAGCAATAACAAGAATTAATCCGTCTTTGTACAGGGAAGCCTTGGAAATCAGACGGAGATTCCTTCATCGGCCAATATTGCTAAAAATAATAAAATAAATAAAACTTTCAGATCTGCGCCAAAACAATAATAGTTTTAAACACGGAGGGCTCAGATATAAAAATATAAAGTGGGACAGCCTAAACAAGTGCGGCTGCGAGCATTCGCCTTGCCAGCGCATGTTGGTTATCCGTTGTAAGTGGAAGAAATCATCATTGCCCAGAAAGCTTCATTTATTTTATTTTCCGTCTTTGTAACTGTGGAGGCCTCAAAAATCAACGGATAACTTTTTCATTGGCCAATATAGTATCATGTTCAAAATCAATAAAATACCAACAGTATAGCATATGTTCTTTTCAGTGTGTAGCATCAGTTCCAATCATTTTAATAAAATAAAGGGGGGCATAATTGTCAAAAAATTAGCCCAAACACAGCGGATCATCAGTGGTGTTGACACCCAATTTTGACCCTCCCGTCCAACCATTAACTATAAGATTACACTAATTTTGTAAAATAATTTTTTTTAGGATTTTTTATAATAAAATACAACAATAAAACATTAAATACAGGCATAAATAATTAATTTAATAATGGCATCGCATAGAGTTTTAAGCACTTAGAGTCCCGCACCCGCATTAATTAACTTTAAGCTTTGTCGTAATTCTTAAATAAGTAATAAATGCATAAAATAAATAATTTAGCGATAACGTCGTGTCAGGTAGCATAGCCGCATTAATTAGTAATCATTTGTAATTTAAAATCAATTTTAATCTGATATATGCATTTAATAGCACCGCATTTATAAAGCTTTAAACAAATTCTTAAATATCCTATTTGCATTTAGCATTTAAATAATTCAATCTAAGCTCATGTTAATTTTAATTTAATTTTGCAATAATGCATAATAATAAGATTTTTAAATAATAGCGTCGCATTCTAAAGCATTAAGCATTAATTAAACAACACGCCCGCATTTATTATCGTAATAGTTTTATAACTCGAAATTAGACTAATTTAGCACCTAAATAATTAGACCAATTTAGCACCTAAATAATTAGACTAATGTAGCACCTAGATAATTTTAAAGCGCCTAAATAATTTAATCACAATTTATTAGTTTATTTAGCACTAATTAATTAAACACTACCTAATTAAATACCTAATTAAACTAACTAGCCTAAAACTAATTAACCCCTAATTAAAACTAATACCCCAAATTTCACTCGCCCAAAATTTCAAGTACTACACAAAGACACACCCAAACCTTTACTCCGTCGCCTACCCAACACCCGCAAGCCCAGTTCTTCACTACCTTATACCCAGCTCCCTTACCCTTATCATTGACTTCTCCAGCAGCCCACGAGAGAACCCGTCTTCGTTCTCAACAAAGACCTAAAAGCCAGCAACCCTAGAAACTCCTTCCATCGCCGCCAAGACACCAAAGAAATTTCGAGATTCTCGCGAGAATCCGGAGCTTTCTCACCCACGCACTCCTAGCCGCCTCTCCTTTCCAGAACCAAACGAATCCAACGATACCTTTCCATAACCAAACAAATCCTTCCAAAAATCAGAACCTTACCATAAATCGTCCAGTAAGAATCACACGAACCACATACCAATCAAGCCTAGAATCAACCTTCATTTACTTACCATCATCGAACCCAAGGATGGCTATAAAAGCACACGCATAGGCATGTGAGTGGGCGGCAATCCGCACTTCACCCCTTTTGCTAATAGAAGCACAATATGACAGTAGAACTTATCAGAGGAGACAGCAGAGCTCAGAGGGGTACGAACGGCAGAGCTCAGTCAGGCATAGGAAGTTAAGGGGGGCTCAGCACATAGACAATCAGCATAGCACAAATAGGAAATTAGAATCCTTTCCTTTCAATTCCAGCCAAAAATCGAAAGGAACTTCGCCTTTCATTCGTGACGCAAACCCAAAGCCCGTCGAGCGGACCGACGACTTGATACGCTGCCCCGGGTCGCTGTCCGGAGAAGGTAATCTCGCCTCCTTTCTTATTTTCTCCTTCGATTGATATTTTGTGATAGTATGTGTGAAATCTGTGTGTCGTGCGACGACTTAGGTGTATTAATTTGATTGCTGAATCTATTTAGTTGACATTAATCGTCATTAAGGTTTCGATCGTGATTGTTAATGCATTTTACTAGCATTTGTTATGTGATTGAACTTTGAGAGTGGTTATATCTTAAGAAGCATGTCTTAAAGGTTTCATTTCCGGTACAGTGATTCAATACTAATCTCGACATTTGAATCAGTCTGTTAGCAATTAACTAAAGCAGTCTAGGGTCGCTAAGTTACTGATTGAGATATCAAAATATGGTATATCGCTAACTGATATGTTTAAAAAGGTTTGTGATCAAATCAGACGCTTTGTGTTTATTGCTGTTTGATAGACTAACTATGTTTGGTATTTTCTTCTAGTTTTTGTATCGCTTAATTTCTTGTCAAGATGTTGAGATCTGGTGACAAAGCTCAGATTTCCGTGAAGATTCAAATTATGTGGTTATACAACATATTTACGTGTCCCCTGTGATTTAGGAATAGCTGAAGCTTAAATTCATTTTAAACAAATACCAGCAACTATGGTTCTATTGTGTTCATCTTGGCCAAAGTGGCCCTGCATAGCAAAGCAGTCTCTCTGAATAACTGTGTCTCATCCTTGTTTGTCTAACATCCTACTGAATTAGTTCTCGCTCCCCTACTCGCCAAATGTTGAAAGTCCCCATAATCAACTTGTAAATTCAAGCTCTTCTCGCCTTTTCTTTTTCTCGTGCCCATAGAATCGTGCAAATTCAAATAGTTATTCGCATTGTTTATAAATGGCTAAATTAGATCAATTCTGTTTGAACAAATCAATATGATCTAAATATATTTGCTCCAGTCATTTGGTGTTAAAATACACATGTGATAATTTGTATGTTTTAGACAAATATTATATATATAGATAGCTGGAATGAAGGACTAGCTAAAACCTGTGACTGAAGTTATATCCATGTCTACGCAAAATAATGAAGAGCTAAAGTTTTGTTTAAAATGATCTAGTACATGTTTAAATGGATTGTGATAGGATCATCAAGAACCGCATGATGTAGATAGTTTCATGATCCTCGCTCACATATCATATTATGGTTGTATCTAGCATTATAGGATGTATACGCAATCCGCAGCATGGTGGTTATATAGTTTCAGCGGTTGATCAGTAGTGGTCATTCGCCATATCTATCCTGCCTTATATATCCATTAGGCTAGTTATATGCTTACTCTATCTCATGGCGGTATCTTGTTCTTAATGCATAATTTAAATGGAGTATACATGCATAGCATTACGCTTTGAAGCGGATACGCATTTCGTAAAACTATTTCACGTGTGGTCACCGCTCATTCTACTAGACATACATTCTCGCCAGCAAGCTTTCGCTTGTCTAAATGCCGGTTGCTCCTTGAAAAATATGTAACCTTCTAAGTTATTATACATCCCGCTCGTTATTTTTCTCCTCACGCCGCCGCATATCTGCTTCATCTCTGTGTCTTCTCGCCACCGCCGCACTTAATTCCTATCCGACATTGCCTCGTTGGCTTTATGCAGGCTTGCTTCAATATAAATTATGTGCCTATTGCTTATTCGTTATTTAATTGGGCTCGTACTAATCCTTATCTCTCTTGTTTTTTTTTACATGGCACGCACCGGAGCAACAAAGAGTCTCATAACGAGACTCGTCGTGGCAAACGTAAAGACATGCATATACATCCATCTGTCCTCTTCTACCATTCCTAGATAAACAAATAGGACGTGGTCATCCGCTCCAATCCCTTCACTCTCTTAATTTTCTTGTCTCGTTTTATGCCATTTATTCGTTTTTCTATTATTTAATTTTGTAATTAATAGGAGAACTTCTAGCAATTAGGTCCTTAAATATATGAGACGAAAGTAATTACATTTTAGAAACGCATTCTTCTTTATTTTGCCTTTTAGGACTATTCAGCATGTTTAAAATCTGCAAAAGCAAGTAATCTAACTTACATCATAAAACCAACAATTTGTTAAAGTTCATAAACAGATTTTCTCTTAAACTCTCAAAATAGCATCTTAAAACATCTCTTATATAATATGGTACGCAGGCTAGGCAAGATTAATTTAGTTAGCAAAATACACATAATTGGTCCATAAAACACCCCCCTAGCATTCTTTAGCATTTCTAGCACCTTTTAAGCACCCTTTAACATTTAGCATCCTTTGCAATTTTAGCATCCTTTTAGCATTTTTAAAACCTTTAAGCACTTTTAAACCTTTTAGCATTTTTATATTGCATTTTATTAAGCAAGGCTCGCTATGGCTCTATTATTTATTCGTAACACTTTTGCCCTTTTATACTTCTTAGCACCTTAGCACCCTTTAAAATTAACCTCTTAGCACCTTTAAACATCTTCCAACATTTTAAAACCTTTTTTTTTACTACTTAACGCTATTTTAACATCTAGCACTTTATTTTCTAACATTGCACTTTTTATAGATCTTTTACTTTGCATTTTTTTTAAATATAATAACTACCCTAGGTTTGGCAGGACAACCGCAAGTTAGCGGATCTTAGAGGGTGCCTAACCCCTTCCCTCTAGATTAATAAAGAACCCTTACCCGGAATCTCATTAAGTTTAGCAGACCATTAAAATGGAGTTAATGTTTTACTTTAAACTAGTTAAACATTTAGGTGTCCTAATTCACCCAAACTAATTAGGTGGCGACTCCGCGAACCCTTTAGCATTTTAGCACCCATTTAAACTTTAGCACCTTTTGCACTTTTAGCCTCTTTTGCGATTTTAACATTCTTTTAATATGATTCCCTTTTATTTATTATTTTTCTAACTTTTAATTTGAGCAGCAGGAGTTTAGAAAATAAAATGTCGCGGTCGAAAATGGGCGCGACAGAAATGGCGACTCCGCTGGGGATTTTAGGTTCTTAACCACAACAAACCTAGGATAATTATTTGGCAATTACTTTTGCATTTAATTTTTGTGTGCTGTATTTTGTTTTGTTTATTTTAAATTGCTACCTGCTTTACTGCTTTCCTTAAACTGGCATTCCGCTCATATTTCTTCCACTGAAAATTCACACAAACACACACTACATGCGAGGTGCTGGGTGAATCAAAGAAAATTCTTTCTTCAAAATCCAAATTTAGGAGAGTCGGTAATATACGTGGAGTGCTTGCCTAATCGGTGGCGCGTAGCCTTCTCACTCGAGTTGTCCGCCGAACTCAAGGCCCGTAAAGCCAAATCTTAGAAACTTAAGATAGAGCTATACCACTTTATTTTAGGGCATGCATTTACCTTAGGTGGCCTGGCCTCGCATCGACACCACAATTAGGAAGACACCAAACTTGTCAACGGGTTTCTCAACCCAACGACCAACCAGCATATTATGTGTAGCGTGACATTGACAGACAAATCCAAACCCAATCATGACATGCTGAAATTGGGAAAAGTGCACCGTCATTTGGTCGCCATTTCCAACAAAGGCATTATAGTTGGACGACTTGGACAAATCCGTCATAATCTCGCATAAGTGACGTCTAGGCTTACCTCTGGCATAAAGAGGTCCCCCTGCATGTTAGGAAACGTTTGAATGTGCTATGTGTCTGCTACATACCTGCAAATTATGTGCTTTATGCTAACATCGTTTGTTGCATTTTTTAGAAAATTTATCATCCTCCCCAAAGGGTCGGTTCGTATTTGACTAAACAATGGCAGAGCATCAATATTTCACAAGATCAAAGGTACGGTCCAGCAACAGGACTGATTCAAGGACATCTGAGCGGAACGAGTCGGAACTCGCTCGTTCCTATAAGCAAAGCAGAGGTCTCGTGAGAGAAAGACAAAGACAGATCCAATGAGCAACTCGCACAATTACCACAACAACGGCAACCCCGCAGTCGAAATCAAAAGGCTCAAGAACCTCACCAGAGCACTCACACCGCAAATAACCAAAATAGTCAAAAATCTCCAAATTATTACGATGCACTGGCCACATATCCCATTCACCCAATATACAATGCACCCATATATCCCACACAAACCGAACGCCTAACGATCTCCTAAACACGAACCAAAGGCCACCACAAACCCCTTTATCGCAATGCATATGGCAACCCTGCGATACCCATACGTATACGCCACAAGCCCACCCACCAAATATCTTCACACCCCGCCTAAATACCACAGAAAGGCCACCAAAATATACGCCCATTTAGCCGAGCCTTTATCGCAGTTGTACGAGAGGTTGAGGTTTGCAGGGATACTCCAGCCAATTCCAAAGAATGTGCCCAATCCCAAGTCCAAAGCTCATGATGGAAACAAAAGCTGTGCATACCATTCTGGAGCCATCGGACACGACGTGGGAAGGTGTTATACACTCAGAGACAAAGTAAGGGAGCTGATCAAGGAGGGAGTCATTCAGGTGGAGGAGGCTTACCTAACGAGTACAATGAACCCCAAAGGAAGAGAGGTTCTTGCGTAACCCGCTCCGCCTGAATCAATTATTTATCCAAGCAGGCACCACGCAGAAGCCAAAAGAAGGAGATACTGACAGCAGAGCACGAAGACCCAGCCATCCACGAAGCAGAGCATGAAGGCGTATTGATTGGATTTGCACCCCTGTCTTGGTCCGCCTAGAGCCTGGATAGGAAAAACGATTTATTTTAGCAGAATAATTTATAAACTCATATTTAAGCTTTAATAATGTTTTCTTTCGTTTTGCTTGTAATGAACTACGTTCGACCTGATTCCCTTAGTGGATACGCAGCGGTCGCCTCGGCCTTGGTCCCACACCTAGAATTTTAATTTTATCCAATATTCGCTTGTAATGAACTACGCTCGACCGATTCCTCGTGGGGATACGTGGCGCCTAAATCGGCTGGCCACACCATTAGGAAACTTTCCTCGCTTTGAAAATGACAAGAATATACATAACCTACAAGCAACTACATTGAGACCCATTTTAGGCCGCATAATCTTTTCAAAATCGGGATGTGTAGGAAACCTGACGGGGTTGCAAGTCCAAACAAGCTGCACGCAGATATCAAGGAACAAGGCAAAGAAAGTCAAATATGAATCGACCCCCAAAACTCACAAATTTGCTTGAGCGCAGTCTTTTTAATGGGCCGAAAGTGCAACGGTAAAGGCGAAAAATACGACTTAAGTCTATTCGCTGAAGCAGGATATGCAGAGAAAGGCAGTGTATGACAACAATCCAAAGTCAAGAGCTAAAGCAGCAGCAAAAGGCATCAATAATCCAGAACCAAAGTTCGTAGTTCCGAACAAAACCTAAGGCCAACTCTCGGGCATAAAGTCAAACTTGCAACCAGCCACACACACAACAAAGGCATCATAACAATTCGCACTGCAGCCAGCGGCAACATCTCAAGATTCGCAGCATATCAAGGACGACATCTCTATCCATAAAATTGCACTTCATATATATTTATCATTTTGTTTAAACAGGTATACACTAACGCTTTTCAAGCTTAGCTCAGAGCATTTATTCTACATGAGCAAAGAAAGAACACGCCCAAACAACGACGAATCAAGAAGTCCACGCAACGACGCCAAAGAACAACACGCCCGCATAACGACGAATCAAGAAGTCCGCAACGACGCCAAGAAGAACACGCCCGCATAACGACGTAATCAAGAAGTCCACGCAACGACGCCAAAGAAAGAACACGCCCGCATAACGACGTAATCAAGAAGTCCATGCAACGACGCCAAGAAAGAACACGCCCGCATAACGACGTAATCAACAAGTCCACGCAACGACGCCAGCAGCAACACGTCCAGACAACGACGTAATCAGCAAGTCCATGCAACGACGCCAGCAGCAACACGTCCAGACAACGACGTAATCAGCAAGTCCACGCAACGACGCCAAAGAAGAACACGCCCGCATAACGACGTAATCGCAAGTCCACGCAACGACACCAAGAAGAAGAATACGCCCGTGCAACGACGTGATCGGCAAGTCCACGCAACGACGCCAAAGAAGAACACGCCCGCATAACGACGTAATCAGCGAGTCCATGAAACGACGCCAAGAAGAACATCGCCCGCATAACGACGTAATCGAAGTCCACGCAACGACGCCAAAGAAGAATACGCCCAAACAACGACGTTATCGACAAGATCCACGCAACGACGCCAAAGAAGAACACGCCCGCATAACGACGTAATCAGCAAGTCCACGCAACGACGCCAGCAGCAACACGTCCAGACAACGACGTAATCAGCAAGTCCGAAAACGACGCCACCATCAGCATATTACATCTACACAAGGAAGATTTTCTCTATTCTCATAATTGCATTTTTTTTCTCATATATTATTCTGTCTTAGCAGTTATGCACTAACTCTTTCTTGAGCTTTAGTATACAGGGACAATCGCAGCAAGGACAACATACCCGCATTCACAATCGCAACATGTCTGTGCAAGGACGAAAATCACAGCATTCGCAACATCGCATCAACACAGCAGGCATCATATTTTTGCAGGATAACCTTTTCTATTCACAGTTACATTGTTTTTAAAATTATTTTGCCTTAGCAGTTATGCACTAACCGTTTGTTCAAGTCTTAGCATGCAGCAGCAGGAGCCCAACGTGGATTTTCTCTTACAAATAACCGGCAATCTGTCGGGGCCAACCTTCCCAACGACGCGTAGCGCCAAGCCGCTTGGCCCACTCGCCCACATCACCATGTAACCCAAAGACCACAAGCCATAGCAAGACACCCTGTGTTCAAGCCGCTTATATTCTTTTTACTTTTTGCACCATAGCCCAATGTCGCCATAACTCGACACCGACCTTTTCAGTCCGCGTTAGCCCGCCAGTGTTTAGACCATGGTAACCCAAAGGTCGCCATAACTCGACATCGGGACGCTTTTTGATTTTTGTGTCACTTGTCTACCCGCCAAAGATTTCGCACTTCAAGATCGAGACAAAATTGGCTATGAGTCAACGTCTTTGTCCGAAGATTCTTCCATCATCTCCATACAAAGAGGGACATCTGTTGACACCCAATTTTGACCCTCCCGTCCAACCATTAACTATAAGATTACACTAATTTTGTAAAATAATTTTTTTTAGGATTTTTTATAATAAAATACAACAATAAAACATTAAATACAGGCATAAATAATTAATTTAATAATGGCATCGCATAGAGTTTTAAGCACTTAGAGTCCCGCACCCGCATTAATTAACTTTAAGCTTTGTCGTAATTCTTAAATAAGTAATAAATGCATAAAATAAATAATTTAGCGATAACGTCGTGTCAGGTAGCATAGCCGCATTAATTAGTAATCATTTGTAATTTAAAATCAATTTTAATCTGATATATGCATTTAATAGCACCGCATTTATAAAGCTTTAAACAAATTCTTAAATATCCTATTTGCATTTAGCATTTAAATAATTCAATCTAAGCTCATGTTAATTTTA
Organism: Przewalskia tangutica; assembly: GCA_029844215.1. Classification (NCBI taxonomy): domain Eukaryota; kingdom Viridiplantae; phylum Streptophyta; class Magnoliopsida; order Solanales; family Solanaceae; genus Przewalskia; species Przewalskia tangutica. The sequence goes on along the minus strand of CM056731.1, from coordinate 12,604,894 downwards.
ATTTAATTTTGCAATAATGCATAATAATAAGATTTTTAAATAATAGCGTCGCATTCTAAAGCATTAAGCATTAATTAAACAACACGCCCGCATTTATTATCGTAATAGTTTTATAACTCGAAATTAGACTAATTTAGCACCTAAATAATTAGACCAATTTAGCACCTAAATAATTAGACTAATGTAGCACCTAGATAATTTTAAAGCGCCTAAATAATTTAATCACAATTTATTAGTTTATTTAGCACTAATTAATTAAACACTACCTAATTAAATACCTAATTAAACTAACTAGCCTAAAACTAATTAACCTATAACTAATACTAACTACCCAACCCACTCTTGACCAAGTACTACACAAAGACACACCCAAACCTTTTACTCCGCCCTACCCAACACCCAAGAAGCCCAGTTCTTCACTACCTTATACCCAGCTCCCTTACCCTTATCATTGACTTCTCCAGCAGCCCACGAGAGAACCCGTCTTCGTTCTCAACAAAGACCTAAAAGCCAGCAACCCTAGAAACTCCTTCCATCGCCGCCAAGACACCAAGAAATTTCGAGATTCTCGCGAGAATCCGGAGCTTTCCTTACCCACGCACTCCCAGCCACTCTCCTTTCCGTAACCAAACGAATCCAACGATACCTTTCCATAACCAAACAAATCCTTCCAAAAATCGAACCTTACCATAAATCGCCCAAGAAGAATCACACGAACCACATACCAATCAAGCCTAGAATCAACCTTCATTTACTTACCATCATCGAACCCGGATGGCTATAAAAGCACACGCAATAGGCATGTGAGTGACTCGCAATCCAGACTCCACCCTTTGCTAATAGAAGCACAATATGACAGTAGAACTTATCAGAGGAGACAGCAGAGCTCAGAGGGTACGAACAGAGCTCAACAGCATAGGAAGTTATGGGCTCAAAGACATAGACAATCAAAGATAGCACAAATAGGAAATTAGAATCCTTTCCTTTCAATTCCAGCCAAAAATCAGTAAAGGAACTCGCCCTTTCATTCGCATCGCAAACCCAAAGCCCGTCGAGCGGACCGACGACTTGATACGCTGCCCCGGGTCGCTGTCCGGAGAAGGTAATCTCGCCTCCTTTCTTATTTTCTCCTTCGATTGATATTTTGTGATAGTATGTGTGAAATCTGTGTGTCGTGCGACGACTTAGGTGTATTAATTTGATTGCTGAATCTATTTAGTTGACATTAACTGTCATTAGTGCTCTCGACTGTGATTGTTAATGCATTTTACTAGCATTTGTTATGTGATTGAACTTTGAGAGTGGTTATATCTTAAGAAGCATGTCTTAAAGGTTTCATTTCCAGTGATGCTGATTCAATACTAATCTCGACATTTGAATCATCATAGCAATTAACTAAAGCGATCAGGTCGCTAAGTTCTCGATTGAGATATCAAAATATGGTATATCGCTAACTGATATGTTTAAAAAGGTTTGTGATCAAATCAGACGCTTTGTGTTTATTGCTGTTTGATAGACTAACTATGTTTGGTATTTTCTTCTAGTTTTTGTATCGCTTAATTTCTTGTCAAGATGTTGAGATCTGGTGACAAAGCTCAGATTTCCGTGAAGATTCAAATTATGTGGTTATACAACATGTTTACGTGTCCCCTGTGATTTAGGAATAGCTGAAGCTTAAATTCATTTTAAACAAATACCAGCAACTGTGGTTCTATTGTGTTCATCTTGGCCAAAGTGGCCCTGCATAGCAAAGCAGTCTCTCTGAATAACTGTGTCTCATCCTTGTTTGTCTAACATCCTACTGAATTAGTTCTGCCTCTGTCCTACCTGCTCAAATGTTGAAAGTCCCCCATAATCAACTTGTAAATTCAAGCTCTTCTCAGTCTTTCTTTTTCTGTGCCCATAGAACTGTTGCAAATTCAAATAGTTATTCGCATTGTTTATAAATGGCTAAATTAGATCAATTCTGTTTGAACAAATCAATATGATCTAAATATATTTGCTCCAGTCATTTGGTGTTAAAATACACATGTGATAATTTGTATGTTTTAGACAAATATTATATATATAGATAGCTGGAATGAAGGACTAGCTAAAACCTGTGACTGAAGTTATATCCATGTCTACGCAAAATAATGAAGAGCTAAAGTTTTGTTTAAAATGATCTAGTACATGTTTAAATGGATTGTGATAGGGATCAGTCGAAGAACTGCATGATGTAGGATAGTTTCATGATCCTGCTCTGTCATATCATATTATGGTTGTATCTAGCATTATAGGATGTATACGCAATCCGCAGTTATGGTGGTTATATAGGCTTCAAAGGGTTGACTGTAGTGGTCATTCGCCCATATCTATCTGTCTTATATATCCATTAGGCTAGTTATATGCTTACTCTATCTGTTTAAGGGTATCTTGTTCTTAATGCATAATTTAAATGGGAGTATACATGCATAGCATTACGTTTGAAGGGATACGCATTTCAGAAAACTATTTCATGTGTGGTCACCTGCTCATTCTACTAGACATACATTCTGCCAGGCAAGCTTTCTGCTTGTCTAAATGTGAAGTTGCTCCCTTGAAAAATATGTAACCTTCTAAGTTATTATACATCCTGCCTGTTATTTTTCTCCCCTCTGCCTGCTGGCCGCATATCTGCTCATCTCTGTGTCTTCCTGCCACCTGCTGGCAGCTTAATTCCTATCTGACATTGCCTCTGTTGGCTTTATGTGTGCTTGCTTCAATATAAATTATGTGCCTATTGCTTATTCGTTATTTAATTGGGCTCGTACTAATCCTTATCTCTCTTGTTTTTTTTACATGGCACGCACCGGAGCAACAAAGAGTCTCATAACGAGACTCGTCGTGGCAAACGTAAAGGCATGCATATACATCCATCGGGTCCCTCTTCGGCCATTCCTAGATAAACAAATAGGACGTGGTCATCCGCTCCAATCCCTTCACTCTCTTAATTTTCTTGTCTCGTTTTTATGCCATTTATTCGTTTTTCTATTATTTAATTTTGTAATTAATAGGAGAACTTCTAGCAATTAGGTCCTTAAATATATGAGACGAAAGTAATTACATTTTAGAAACGCATTCTTCTTTATTTTGCCTTTTAGGACTATTCAGCATGTTTAACATATTATAAAGCAAGTAATCTAACTTACATCATAAAACCAACAATTTGTTAAAGTTCATAAACAGATTTTCTCTTAAACTCTCAAAATAGCATCTTAAAACATCTCTTATATAATATGGTACGCAGGCTAGGCAAGATTAATTTAGTTAGCAAAATACACATAATTGGTCCATAAAACACCCCCCTAGCATTCTTTAGCATTTCTAGCACCTTTTAAGCACCCTTTAACATTTAGCATCCTTTGCAATTTTAGCATCCTTTTAGCATTTTTAAAACCTTTAAGCACTTTTAAACCTTTTAGCATTTTTATATTGCATTTTATTAAGCAAGGCTCGCTATGGCTCTATTATTTATTCGTAACACTTTTGCCCTTTTATACTTCTTAGCACCTTAGCACCCTTTAAAATTAACCTCTTAGCACCTTTAAACATCTTCCAACATTTTAAAACCTTTTTTTTTACTACTTAACGCTATTTTAACATCTAGCACTTTATTTTCTAACATTGCACTTTTTATAGATCTTTTACTTTGCATTTTTTTTAAATATAATAACTACCCTAGGTTTGGCAGGACAACCGCAAGTTAGCGGATCTTAGAGGGTGCCTAACCCCTTCCCTCTAGATTAATAAAGAACTCTTACCCGGAATCTCATTAAGTTTAGCAGACCATTAAAATGGAGTTAATGTTTTACTTTAAACTAGTTAAACATTTAGGTGTCCTAATTCACCCAAACTAATTAGGTGGCGACTCCGCGAACCCTTTAGCATTTTAGCACCCATTTAAACTTTAGCACCTTTTGCACTTTTAGCCTCTTTTGCGATTTTAACATTCTTTTAATATGATTCCCTTTTATTTATTATTTTTCTAACTTTTAATTTGAGCAGCAGGAGTTTAGAAAATAAAATGTCGCGGTCGAAAATGGGCGCGACAAGTGGCAAAAATGTGAACAAAATGGTCTGCGGAACAGTGGAAATAACATCAACATATCAACCGAAATGGTCCAAAATCAGTCCGAAAATCGACAAAAAAAACAGTAGCAGTTACCGACATAGTTCCCGAAAAGTTTTTCCACCAGATAACTCAAAAACGTCAGTAGAGCGATCCATCCAAACAGTGCAAAATTAATAAAAGCGGTAACAACAACAAATCAAACACAAGTGAATCGGCAAAACAGTTGGAACAAACGCAATATAGTCTCGCCGGAAATGTTGGAACGTCGCTGGAGTTTCCCAAAATAGAAAATCAAGTCAGTCCACCAAAAGCAAATATACCCAACAAAATAAAGTCGACCAAGGGTCGCCGGAGTTCGCAAACTCCGGCGAGATGCCCCAAAACAAAAAATCAGATCAGTCAAGAAATTAACATAACCGTAAGAGAATCAGAAACACGGGCATCGCGGGAGTTCAAACTCTGAATGATTTTAACAGCACATAAAGGAGTTCGGCGGCTACTTCGGCAAGAACACGCGAGCGACGCCTCAGATGGTGTCCGACGGCGATGATGGGCGGCGAGTTCGACGGGAAATGGGGTGAGGATGGTGGTTGACGGGGTGTGGGTTTTCTGGTTCGAGGGTGTGGTGTTGCTCGTGGGATGTTGGCGTGGTTTGCCGTCGGCGACGGGTGGTTCGCCGATTCTGGGGCGGCGGCGACGGGAAGCAGGGGGAGTAAAAAAATGAAAAGGGAGGCGGTGGTGGTCGACTGAAGAGGAGAGGGAGAGGATAGACGGCTGGTTATGTGGGGGAGAGTGATGGTGGTTGTGTGGGGGTTCGCCGGAGCTCGTTTGAGCGGCGGCGACGGAAACTGTGGCGAGAGGGGAGGGGTGAGAGAGAGGGCAAGAGGAGAGAGGTGCGGCTAGGGTTCAGGGGGGATAGACGGATGGTGGGCTGGTTTATTAGAAGGCCGCGGCTGGTGGTATGAAGTAGGGTCGTGTAGTGGCGAGAGAGGGCTGAAAGGGTAGACGGCTAGGTTTAGGGTTTTGGGTATTGGGCTTTGGGTATTGGGTATTGGGTATTGAGTGTTGGAGGGAAAAGATGAAAGGTGTATTGGGCCTCAGTTTGGGCTTCGGTTTTTGCCATGATTGGGTCCAGATTGCTCGACTGCATCTTGGTTTGGCAAAAATGCAAAATGGATTAATTATTTAAAAGAAAAATATTTAAAGATACAAAATTATTAAAATGAAAATGTCGATCCAATAATAATAAAATACAATGTTTAGCAAATATTTAATGTCTGATTAAAAGTAAAGACGGGATGTCAGTTAATAATTTAAAGAGATGCAAAATTAGTAAAACAAAATGATCGCGCAACAATAATAACATAATATTTAAAAATGTTTAATACCTAGTTAAAGTAAAAACATGATGTCAATTTACAAAAAATAAAACAACATAGAATGTTAGGTAAAAAATATACAAAAATGTCAAAAATGGTGATAAAATGCGGTGTCTTAAAATGCTTAAAATTGCAAAAAATGACTAAAAGATGGGTCAAAATTGGGTGTCAACAGTGAAGGTACCGGGCGCAAGGGAGTTTATCTGAATTTCTTGTTGAAAATTACACTGTATATACAAGGTCTAAATAGTCGATATTGAATCTTTTTGATTTCTTGGTGTTTATTTCTTTACGATTTAAATTTCATTAGTGAAAATCTTGGTTAAGTCACTGCACAATATACACTAAAATATTTAAGATCCAAGTTCATCAAAGTAGACCCAGCTATTCCTCTGCATAGCTACGTAAAGAACACAAATAAAACATTGTTTTATGAAATTAACATATATGTAGGAAGACGCCATGCACTGAAGGAAAAACAGACACAAGGTATATAAATTTTAAGAAAAGGCATACATATAGTATACTATATAAATATGTTGTTGTTAGATAGTAGTAGCATTATTCTTGCTCACAGATCAATGACCATATATATATTAGTACTCGTATAAATAGTCAAGGATCATGGAGAAAAAAAAATAGTCAAGGATCATGGAGAAAAAAAAATAGTCAAGGATGACAGCATTCAGTAACAGGAATTTGGAAAACGTGAAAGACGCCCCCACTTCATAAGTAGTATATTTAATTTGGAGTAGAAGAAAAGGCGTTGTGTTTACAAAAATTAGTTACATTAATAGTAGCTCGTGGTTAAAATTAGCTCAAATTCAAATGATCCGTTCAAGTTTATGGATTTGGTAAAGAGTGATTTTTATGATGGTTGGTTTGGACTAATTCAAGTTGACTCATCATAAATAAACACCCAAAGAAATTCATGATGATGCTCAAACTTGACCCATTAAAATGTTCAATTTTAACGGTTAGAACTTCACTCTAGATTAAGATTTTTATTTATAAATAATTATTTTAAAAAATCCTTTATTAATTCGGAACAATAAAAATATATCAACGCACTTCAACCACCCACCACACTATCCATCCACCCTACACCAACCCCCACCCAAGCACTGAACCACCCTCACACTATACCTGTTATCTTGCCTACTCCACCCCACCCCTACCTCCCACCAACCCTGCCCACATTTACCCCATCTACCCCCAACTCCGGCCCTACCCCCGCCCTACCTCATTCTCAATTTTTTATTTTATATTTTTTTTATTTTTATAAATAATTTATAGAAAAATATGAATTTTTTTCATACCTCCTACCCTCCTCCACCCCATTCTTAAATTTCTATTTCATATTTTTTACTTTTATAAAAAATATATATATATGAAATTGTCCACCCCCCCCCCCCAACCCCGGCTCTCCCACACCCACTCCTAAGTTTTTATTTTATATATTTATTTTACTTAAATATAAAATTTTATTAACAATGAGAAATTTTACGTATCCCATCACCCAACCCTCCCCCCGCCCTCCCACCCCACCCTCAAATTTTCTATTTTATATATTTATTTTACTTTTATAAACTTTTTATAAAAATGAGAAAATTTTCTTACCCCACTATCCAAATTTCCACCCCTTACCCAACCCACTACCCCCGCTCCCACCCACCCTCAAATTTTCTATTGTATATATTTATTTTACTTTTATAAACTTTTTATAAAAAATGAGAAAATTTTCTTGCCCCACTATCTAGCCCCACCCCCTACCCCTGCCATCCCATCTATTATTTTATATATTTATTTTTCTTTTATAAAAAATGAAAAAAATCTTAAAAATATTATTCTTATTTTAAAAATAAAGATATGAAAAAATCAAATATCATACAAAATAAAATAATATTGAAATTGATAAACGTAATGGGTCAAGTTGGATTATGACCCATCATTTAGTGCATTTTAGTTATTGTAAGTTTTGAGTGAGTTGAACATTAATCTATTTATTGATCCAAGTCTTTGGGGTGATCGTTTCCATTCATTCTCAGTCGACAATCAGGTACTTAATTTAAGGAAGTTCATTTGTGATGCTTCTATATACAGCATAATCTGTTGTCGGTTTTGAACATGCATTTTCTTTACAGGTTGCGGAAAAGTATGCTCAAGAGATTGAAACTTTAAAGGAACAAACAAGCAGTATATTGAATCCAGCTTGTGGAACAACATTGACTGAGAAATTGAATCTGATAGATATTGTTGAGCGCCTTGGCATAGCTTATCATTTCGAGAAACAAATAGAAGATATGTTGGATCACATTTACAGAGCTGATCCTAACTTTGAGGCTCATGAATACAATGATTTAAACACTTTATCCGTTCAATTTCGACTACTGAGACAACATGGTTACAACGTCTCTCCAAGTAAGTACTCTATCAATTAGCCACTATTAACTACTTAAATTGTTTTTATATCTAATTAATATATTCTTACTTACATCACTAGTTTAATTATACACAGGGATTAATTAATCTTTTGTTTTCAACTTGAACCAGAGTTTTTTAGCAGATTCCAAGATTCAAATGGCAAATTCAAGGAGTCTCTTAGCAGCGACATCAGGGGTCTACTGAACTTATACGAAGCTTCACATGTAAGGACTCATGGAGAGGACATTTTGGAAGAAGCACTTGTTTTTTCCATTGCTCATCTTGAATCTGCAGCTCCACATTTGACGTCACCTCTGACTAAGCAAGTGGCGCACGCCCTCGAACAATCTCTCCATAAGAGCATTCCAAGAGTCGAGACACGTTACTTCATCTCCATCTACGAAGAGGAGGAATTTAAGAATGATGTGTTGCTTCGATTTGCTAAATTGGATTACAACTTACTTCAGATGTTGCACAAGCACGAACTCAGTGAAGTATCAAGGTAAGCTGATGTTTTAAGTTAAATGAAAATATAAATTATTTGTTAATAGTAATTTTTCAAATATTAAGATTCGTACTTATTTTGTAGGTGGTGGATTGATTTGTATTTTGTGACAACACTTCCATATGCTAGGATCGAGTGGAATGCTACTTTTGGACGATGGGGTGTATCGAACCTCAATATTCTCGTGCTCGTGTCATGCTTGCTAAGACTATAGCAATGATTTCGATAGTAGACGACACATTCGATGCTTATGGCATCGTAAAAGAACTTGAAGTCTACACCGATGTCGCATGAGGTATGAACTTGCCTCCCAACGCTTAATGGATTTATTAGATTGTTTCATAAAAGGGAAACTTACTATATATATCTCTCATATATTAGGTGGGATATTAGTCAAATTGATCGACTCGTAATACATGAAAATCAGTTATAAGGCTCTTTTGGATCTCTATGACGATTATGAGAAGGAGTTGTCAAAGGATGGTAGATCCGATGTTGTCCACTATGCAAAAGAAAGAGTATGACTCACTCGCTCATATATATTCATTAACGACTTGTTTCTAAAATCGCTTGTATTTACCTTATTCTTTATAATCATATTTATTTTTGGAATATTGATGGTTGATTAATATATCCTTATTTGTTGTTTAATAGATGAAGGAGATCGTGAGAAACTATTTTATTGAAGCAAAATGGTTTATTGAGGGATATATGCCATCTGTTTCCGAGTACCTTAGCAATGCACTAGCTACTAGCACATATTACTTGCTAACTACGACATCCTACTGGGGAATGAAGTCAGCTACCAAGGAAGATTTCGAATGGTTGGCTACGAACCCTAAAATTCTGGAAGCTAATGCTACATTATGCCGAGTTGTTGATGACATAGCCACGTATGAGGTACACATCGCATTACACTACATAAATCATCTTATAAGAGTTGCAGTAAATCCATATAAAATGATTTTACACTTACATATGCATTTTAATTGTCATTCCAGGTTGAGAAGGGTAGGGGCCAAATTGCAACAGGAATTGAGTGCTATATGAGGGATTATGGCGTATCGACAGAAGTAGCCATGGACAAATTCCAAGAGATGGCTGAGATAGCATGGAAGGATGTAAATGAAGGAATTCTTCGACCAAATCTAGTCTCTACAAAGATTCTCACTCGTATTCTCAATCTTGCTCGCATTATTGATGTCACTTATAAGCACAATCAAGATGGATACACTCATCCTGAAAAAGTACTAAAACCTCACATTATCGCCTTGGTGGTGAACTCTATTGATATTTGAATCATCAATTGTTGTGTACACCTGGGAGCACTTGGTTCCCACCCCCTCAAATAAGTATTTGACCGACATTTGATGGATGCCTTGTTGGTATCTCTGTTGCTAGCTAGGGTTGGAGTTGCTGGCGATACATGTTGTAATTGTGCAGTGAAGTTACCTCCTTAAATTCTTTTGTATCATTATTGACATTTGAAATATAATTATTATACTTCTTTTTAACTATCTAAAACAATTCTGGATATGATGTTAAAGGATACGATTCCTAACATGTTTTCCTAAAAGACATGAATGACACATTGGAGTACTATATGTACCCTTACAAGAAATAAAATTGTTTTTATGTAAAGAATAAACAATGGACGACCCAAGGTGACCCAAACGCGCATGCCATAAGGAAGGAGTTAGAGCTGCAAAGGTAGATGGAAAGTCTTGACTCGAGAGACTGGATGTTGACGTGATAGGATAAAGATCTCCCCTACTATCAACTTAGCGATTCATAGTCCAGAACAACTCAACGATTCATAAGGTCTAGCTTATCCAACAACCAGGAAATCCACTGTTAGCTAATGATGTTAGCATCATCATATCATGCAACAATGGACTGTGTTGCCTATCATGCTTATAATAACATCAAAATTGAGATAATATATGCTTATAATTTCCATCAAAACTTAACATTTACAACTTAATAATAAGATAGTGATGGCGGAAGCAATTGCTCTAAGATGTTTTCACCTTGTGTACTCACATGTACTGGAGTTTCGTGTGTAAGCAGAGACGGATTCAAGAATTAAATTAACAAGTTCAACTTATAAGATTCTCAGCATTGAACTCATTGTATAACTAAAATTTTGGGTTCGAATCTAATAGTAGCATTTTTAAAGATTTTAATAGGTTATTAGATATATATCTATACTCTCTGCTGAAAGTTATGGGTTCATATGAACCCATAGGCAAAATGTTACATCCACTTTTATGTGTTAGCCCAAATTAATGTGTCGATCGGAGGCATCGGTATTTAGATTTTGTTGGAAATTTCTAATGTGGAATTAAGTTTAACCCATTATTTATGACTCGAACAATTGAGGGGCATCGCACGTCGGAAACGTCGTTTTCACACACGTTCACTCGTAATATTAATTATCATAAATTTCATTAGTGAAAGAGATATTGGTACGTGAGTAAACGTTTGAGACATAAAATGATGGATGGTCGTTGGTTAAATGACATGTGTTCCACATTGATAAATGAAGAAAGGAGTGTACGAATTGTAAGAATAAAACGGGTCGGAAAAAGGGCCGCGACGACACCGCGGAGCCGGGGCGCCGCGGCGCTAAATGGTATTTTAGCTACTGGAGCCATGGCGACGAGGCAGTGTCCGTGTGAACGAAAGTCCAAAATTTTGCCTGATTATGGGGATGTTTTGGAGCATTCAAATTGCAGTTTTTCCTCCATAAATCAGCCATTATTTGACTACATTACTTGGTGAATTAAGTGACTATTACATGTGCACTTGAAGAGGCATTCTTACACTGTTATATATTGAGGCCTTTGACTCAATTGAAGAACACTACACTCGTACCTAAAATCATATTTCTGATTTTCTTCCTCTCTAAGCATTCTTTCACACACTCAAGATTCTTCTTGAAAAAACATTGAGTTTCCTTTGCTCATTTGTTAGTTGTTGTTTTATCTTGAAAGACAGTTGCCTAATACCGTAAAAAGGATATATACTGGGCAATAATGTCGTAAGGACATAGTGAATATCATAACTCGACTCAGCAACGCCCTTGTAACACAATCAAATTTAGTGTCTCTTAGTTTCAGGTTATAAAGATCAAGGGGCTTGGCTTTGCCGTGATTGAACGAATATCCAAAGATCTAAGACTCAAGATTGATTCAAGAACGAAGATCAAGATCCCTCAAAAGCTTATTGTTGTCACAACTCTTGTTGGCTTCAAGTTTATTGCTATTGTAATCCCATTGTGTAATTACCCTTTCAAAACACTAGTAATAGTTGTTTACTATTTCCGTACATCTATTGTGTAACTCACAATTTCTTTTACCATTGTCATTTCTAAAAATATAGCGTGCAATCAACAAGAAGATTACCGTTCTTGCAATAGACAGGTAAGAAAATCAAGTTAGCTCTGATAACATTTACTTTCAGCATGTGCTTTCTAATATCCTTTCTCAAATACGCATGCGGCACTCCACAGTACCCGGGGTGGAGGTACCGGGCGCAAGAGAGTTTATCTGAATTTCTTGTTGAAAATTACACTGTATATACAAGGTCTAAATAGTCGATATTGAATCTTTTTGATTTCTTGGTGTTTATTTCTTTACGATTTAAATTTCATTAGTGAAAATCTTGGTTAAGTCACTGCACAATATACACTAAAATATTTAAGATCCAAGTTCATCAAAGTAGACCCAGCTATTCCTCTGCATAGCTACGTAAAGAACACAAATAAAACATTGTTTTATGAAATTAACATATATGTAGGAAGACGCCATGCACTGAAGGAAAAACAGACACAAGGTATATAAATTTTAAGAAAAGGCATACATATAGTATACTATATAAATATGTTGTTGTTAGATAGTAGTAGCATTATTGTCAATGACCACATATATATTAGTACTAGTATAAATAGTCAAGGATGATGGAGAAAAAAAATAGTCAAGGATGACAGCATTCAGTAACAGGAATTTGGAAAACGTGAAAGACGCCCCCAGTTCATAACTAGTATATTTAATTTGGAGTAGAAGAAAAGGCGTTGTGTTTACAAAAATTAGTTACATTGATAGTAGTAGGGGGTTAAAATTAGCTCAAACTCAAATGATCCGTTCAACTCGCTCAAGATTTGATGGATTTGGTAAAGAGTGATTTTTATGATGGTTGGTTTAACCCAAATCGACTCCATCATAAATCAACACCCAAAGAAATTCATGATAACGCTCAAATCGACCCATTAAAACGCTCAATCTTAACGACAGAGCTTCACTCTAGATTAAGATTTTTATTTATAAATAATTATTTTAAAAAATCCTTTATTAATTCGGAACAATAAAAATATATCAACGCACTTCAACCACCCACCACACTATCCATCCACCCTACACCAATCCCCACCCAAGCACTGAACCACCCTCACATCTATGCCCGCTACCTTGCCTACTCCACCCCACCCCTACCTCCCTACCAACCCTACCCACATTTACCCCATCTACCCCCACCTCCGGCCCTACCCCGCTCTACCTCATTCTCAAATTTTTATTTTATATTTTTTTTACTTTTATAAATAATTTATAAAAAAAATATGAATTTTTTTCTTACCTTCTACTCTCCTCCACCCCATCCTTAAATTTCTCTTTCATATTTTTTTACTTTTATAAAATATATATATATATATATATGTATATATATATATATGAAATTGTCCCCAACCCCGCTTCCCACACCCACCCCTAAGTTTTTATTTTATATATTTATTTTACTTAAATATAAAATTTTATTAACAATGAGAAATTTTATGTACCCCATCACCCAACCCCTAACCTCACTACTCCCACCCTTCCCACCCCACCCCAAATTTTCTATTTTATATATTTATTTTATCTTTATAAACTTTTTATAAAAAATGAGAACATTTTCTTACCCCACTATCCAAATTTCACCCCCACCCCCTATTTTGGATTATAATCCATCATTTAGCGCATTTTAGTTATTGTAAGTTTTGAGTGGGTTGAACAATAATTTATTTATTGATTCAAGTCATCTTGAACCGCCAACTTCAATCCAAACGACTCATCTGACACCCTAATAGTGGTAGAAGTTGTAGGCTGCAAGTATATAATAGTATTAGTTAAATCCAAAAAGAAAAAAGCATGTTGCCATATTATAAAGGAGTATTATATCTATAGACCAGTATATATATAGTCAAGTGTGGCAACCGCCAACCTGACGACTACAACAAAAAGAATTATAATCGTGAAAGATGGCTGTGGCAAAGGCTCACACTAATATTCATTATTATAAATACTCATTTCCTTCACTTCCATTTCCATCATCACTTGCTCAATTCTCTAGCACAAAGAAACAAAAGAAAGGAAAGGAAATTTTCTCTGCTTTCGACAAGCTAAAGAGTAAAAATGGCCCCAGCTGTAGTGATGAGTAACTACGAAGAGGAGGAGATTGTTCGCCCTGTTGCAGATTTTTCTCCAAGTCTTTGGGGTGATCGTTTCCATTCATTCTCAGTCGACAATCAGGTACTTAATTTAAGGAAGTTCATTTGTGATGCTTCTATATACAGCATAATCTGTTGTCGGTTTTGAACATGCATTTTCTTTACAGGTTGCGGAAAAGTATGCTCAAGAGATTGAAACTTTAAAGGAACAAACAAGCAGTATATTGAATCCAGCTTGTGGAACAACATTGACTGAGAAATTGAATCTGATAGATATTGTTGAGCGCCTTGGCATAGCTTATCATTTCGAGAAACAAATAGAAGATATGTTGGATCACATTTACAGAGCTGATCCTAACTTTGAGGCTCATGAATACAATGATTTAAACACTTTATCCGTTCAATTTCGACTACTGAGACAACATGGTTACAACGTCTCTCCAAGTAAGTACTCTATCAATTAGCCACTATTAACTACTTAAATTGTTTTTATATCTAATTAATATATTCTTACTTACATCACTAGTTTAATTATACACAGGGATTAATTAATCTTTTGTTTTCAACTTGAACCAGAGTTTTTTAGCAGATTCCAAGATTCAAATGGCAAATTCAAGGAGTCTCTTAGCAGCGACATCAGGGGTCTACTGAACTTATACGAAGCTTCACATGTAAGGACTCATGGAGAGGACATTTTGGAAGAAGCACTTGTTTTTTCCATTGCTCATCTTGAATCTGCAGCTCCACATTTGACGTCACCTCTGACTAAGCAAGTGGCGCACGCCCTCGAACAATCTCTCCATAAGAGCATTCCAAGAGTCGAGACACGTTACTTCATCTCCATCTACGAAGAGGAGGAATTTAAGAATGATGTGTTGCTTCGATTTGCTAAATTGGATTACAACTTACTTCAGATGTTGCACAAGCACGAACTCAGTGAAGTATCAAGGTAAGCTGATGTTTTAAGTTAAATGAAAATATAAATTATTTGTTAATAGTAATTTTTCAAATATTAAGATTCGTACTTATTTTGTAGGTGGTGGAAAGATTTGGATTTTGTGACAACACTTCCATATGCTAGGGATCGAGCTGTGGAATGCTACTTTTGGACGATGGGGGTGTATGCTGAACCTCAATATTCTCAGGCTCGTGTCATGCTTGCTAAGACTATAGCAATGATTTCGATAGTAGACGACACATTCGATGCTTATGGCATCGTAAAAGAACTTGAAGTCTACACCGATGCTATACAGAGGTATGAACTTGCCTCCCCAACAGTTAATGGATTTATTAGATTGTTTCATAAAAGGGAAACTTACTATATATATCTCTCATTTATTAGGTGGGATATTAGTCAAATTGATCGACTCCCAGAATACATGAAAATCAGTTATAAGGCTCTTTTGGATCTCTATGACAATTATGAGAAGGAGTTGTCAAAGGATGGTAGATCCGATGTTGTCCACTATGCAAAAGAAAGAGTATGACTCACTCGCTCATATATATTCATTAACGACTTGTTTCTAAAATCGCTTGTATTTACCTTATTCTTTATAATCATATTTATTTTTGGAATATTGATGGTTGATTAATATATCCTTATTTGTTGTTTAATAGATGAAGGAGATCGTGAGAAACTATTTTATTGAAGCAAAATGGTTTATTGAGGGATATATGCCATCTGTTTCCGAGTACCTTAGCAATGCACTAGCTACTAGCACATATTACTTGCTAACTACGACATCCTACTTGGGAATGAAGTCAGCTACCAAGGAAGATTTCGAATGGTTGGCTACGAACCCTAAAATTCTGGAAGCTAATGCTACATTATGCCGAGTTGTTGATGACATAGCCACGTATGAGGTACACATCGCATTACACTACATAAATCATCTTATAAGAGTTGCAGTAAATCCATATAAAATGATTTTACACTTACATATGCATTTTAATTGTCATTCCAGGTTGAGAAGGGTAGGGGCCAAATTGCAACAGGAATTGAGTGCTATATGAGGGATTATGGCGTATCGACAGAAGTAGCCATGGACAAATTCCAAGAGATGGCTGAGATAGCATGGAAGGATGTAAATGAAGGAATTCTTCGACCAAATCTAGTCTCTACAAAGATTCTCACTCGTATTCTCAATCTTGCTCGCATTATTGATGTCACTTATAAGCACAATCAAGATGGATACACTCATCCTGAAAAAGTACTAAAACCTCACATTATCGCCTTGGTGGTGAACTCTATTGATATTTGAATCATCAATTGTTGTGTACACCTGGGAGCACTTGGTTCCCACCCCCTCAAATAAGTATTTGACCGACATTTGATGGATGCCTTGTTGGTATCTCTGTTGCTAGCTAGGGTTGGAGTTGCTGGCGATACATGTTGTAATTGTGCAGTGAAGTTACCTCCTTAAATTCTTTTGTATCATTATTGACATTTGAAATATAATTATTATACTTCCTTTTAACTATCTAAAACAATTCTGGATATGATGTTAAAGGATACGATTCCTGATTAAGTACAAGGAAATGAGTGGTCGAATATAATAATAATGAGTTAGTATACCAGTTAGTATTAGAGAAAGAAAATGATTATGGGATCCATAGTTGTCAATGTTGCCCATTAGCCTTCATCACAAGTGTTTTCTGCTGATTCAGTAGAGATAACATTTGAATTTGCAATCTTCAAGTCATGAGTATGTTGCATTAACCTCGAGCTTGAACCTACTTCACTTTAGTGTATAGTTAGACTGCAGAGCTTACAGGGAAAGTTTTCAAAAAGGAGGATCCATAAAGCTAACAATCTATGGTAAGGAACGTCACCTAACATTACATTATTCCGTGGAAAAAAGAACTCACATACGTGTATAAATAGTATTTTAAACCCAATATGTATAAAATAAGTAAAGTAAATATCAATTTGGGGTAGGAAATAAAACCTTAAACCACCATAGTCTTAAACATAAAGGTATTCACAAAACGAAGTGTGACAATTGCTTGAAGAAATTCTGCATATGCTTAGAGCGAACAAATGTTCTCGTGATCTAATGCAGGGACGGAGAAAATAAAGGGAAGAAAAAGAGGGGTTGTCGGGGGAAGAGAGCCAGGGAAGAGACAGTGCATGGAATGTGCAAGCAAAATTGCACATCTCATGCTCTGTCTCGTCCCTGTCTATCCATTCCACACCATATTTTACCTCAATAGAGAATTTCTATCTCATGCTCTGTCTCGTCTCTGTCTATCCATTCCACACCATATTTTTACCTAACAACAACAACATACTCAGTGAAATCACACACCGTGAGGTCTGGGGTGGGTAGAGTGTACACAGATCTTACCTTCACCTTGGTAGGTAGAGCGACTGTTTCCGGAAGACCCTCGGCTCAAGACAAAACATAATCACAAGCAAGACAACACCATATTTTACCTCAATAGAAAATTTCTTTACCCGCGCTTTAACATTCCCTCCACCTGGAGAACAAATAAAAGTTCTGTTCTTGAAAATTGCCAATGGCCAAAAGGTTAGCGCAATGGCTGCTTTATGATGGAGCAAGGACTAGAAGAAGAAATAGTCATAGTACAAGTGCCAGTACTACTAAGTAGTAAGTACTAAGGAGTACAGACATAGGACTCGAAGTTCCAGTTGTGCATAACTGTACTGCAGATTTCGGTTTGTAGTACAAATAACAAAGTTTGCCCCAACAACTAAATCCTACTTCCAAAGAAAAGCTCTTTTAGAATAATAATAATCTACACCAATTACAACTCATAGAAAACAATGTCGAGCTAAAAAAATCTAGTTGAGTTAACGCACTTAAAAATAGAAATTTGATAGCCAAGAACAGCCCGTCCAGTTTTAGGATTTCCTTCTTGCGTAAATTTTAAAGAAATCAACTTGCATGGCTGGACCAACCTACTATCCAGGACAACGTTCCACTGAAAATTTGGTGACTAAACACTTGCTAAAAATCATGCTAAATCCGGTGATAACTTTTATTTTTCTAATTATACGTATTAGTTTTACCACTTCAACTTCCTCCTTTCAATTCCAACTGACAACGACCCTCCGGAAAAAAAGAGAAATTCTCAGTTCCACCTATCTTAGGATGGTGACACGCAAACGTATTTGATGATGACACAGAAAAACGTCTATGATAAGCTTATTGATGTCTCTGCTCTTGAACAAGTGGTACCAAAAAAGACTATCAGTTGAAGGACTGCTATTAAGTTTCACATATCATAAGTTGCGCTTTTCATCACTAAAGGTGACAGACTGAATGCAGAATTCACCACATTTACATTAGAACAGAGGGGTCATTCCAGACTACCAGAGAATCAAATATCCTCGTTTATGAGCCACTAACATTATCATCAAACAAACTAAATAATTACCCAGAAACTTAAGTTAGAATTTAGAAATACAGATTGGAAGAATGATCAAGAAAGGGAATCTTCCTCCCAAAGCTGGACCACTTTTGTCCATTGACCTGAAAAGAAGAAAAAAATTCATTAAGAAGCAACCAAATTGCCCCACTCCCAAATGAGACTTTTCAGCACAGATATACTATCAAGAGTCAAATCGCTATGCATCCGACGGATACAATCAAAGCAAGTCCAAAATAACATCCCAATACTGGGAGCACAAAGATATACAAGAAAACACATTGGGGTTGCTAAAGCAAGAGAAACAACCAATCTACATGCAATACAATACTGTGTTACACGGGTTATACTATACCAGGGCTGGAGATATGGTTTTGTTTGACTTCCATATCAAACTTAATAGTGCTAGGAAAAGACATTAAAGTGATTGTGGAAGCTAATACAAAATCAGTTCGATAGAGAAAAACATCACATTCAATTCTTTCAACTCGTGACTTGATTGAAATATGGAACTTCCTCCCCGGCTGTGATACTAACGAGTCTATTAGAAAGTCTAGTTAGCAACTTTTACACAAACTTTCAAGTGGATGAGATCATTTGAGTGGTGGTCTCAATTGGAGATTAGAAACGACTTACCACTATATTTTGGATATCGGTCTAACATTTCAAAACATCCTAAAATGGATCATGCATTCAATGAATACGAGATGGATTGCTTTGGGGGAGGGGGATAGATAATTCTGAACTATCTTATCACGCTGGTACTTTCATACATTGAGAACCTTCACTTACGGAAAACATATTAATGTGCTTTACTGTAAGCAAGTCCATAATTACTCACGCTAGCTTATTCAGTTAATGAACAAAAAAGAAGTCTTAGTAATCTATAAGGCCACTCTCAGATCAGCTTCCTAATTAAAGTAATAAGTACCATCTAGTCTCTAGAATCAGTTTCCTTACTAAAGGTCAGATTCCATCTGAATCTTCTCATTGCCTGTAGATGTCACTATCACCTCAGGTTTTATGGAAGAACAGAACAATTTGAACATGCTGTTGCAGAAATTCTTCAGAAACATTCTACATTGTTTAGCTTTTTTCTTTTTATGATACATGGTATGTTGAGTTTCACCTTCGATTTCAAATTAATTTCACTTATAGAGGTCTTTGGTGTTGCCAATAGACACAGTCTTCAATTATGTTGATAATCATTTTCCTTTTTGAAAATCAATTTAATTTATTAGTTGACTGTATAGGATATACAGGTGATCATAAAAGGAAACCCCCTCTTAGTTCTAAAAAATACAACATTTTTTTCTAGTCCTGCGAACCCCAAAGGGGTGAATGTCCTGTACTAACAACACATGGCCCAAACAAGAAATAATTCACATTTGAGGCACATGCATATTTTCATATCTAAGTTTAATAGTTCACTTAGATGTTTAACCAATATCCAAAAAATTTAAAGGAAAAAAAGAAATAAAAAGCGATATAATGGAATAATAATTTAGTGGTGTGATCCTTCAGGACTTTTGAAGTTAGCAATGAAAATATAGGTGCAAATTTGGGTTAAACTTCTATAAGACTGACGACATAGTTACTCTATAGTGTTTGAGCTTTATTAGTAGTGGTACAGATGATGTTGATAATCATAGATATTGCAAGCCAGCTGGCCAACTACCCGTTCCTCAAGTGCCACTATCTCTCCCTCACATCGTGCTGTTAATAAGAAATATAACAAATTGGAAGAAATTGGTGTCTGATGAAAATGTATGCATTTGGATAAGGTAAATAAGGAATTGAGATGCATTGGAGAAAAATCTGAGACTATCTGAATGCAAGTAGTGTCTGTTGAAGTGAGGGACACGGTACACGAAGATTAGCCTGGTAAAATTTATTGAAGGGCATGATCAGCAAGTAATCAGGATGAACCAGGATCCATAAAGCATCATTGAATTGGATTACTGAATTACGAACTGAACCAAAATCTCAACATTGCATCACATTGGCAAATTATTGAGCAGCTTACGCAAGTAATACATGTGAATAGCAAATAAACAAACTTGAATACATGTATATGAATCGATAAGCACCAACCAACCCCACAAGCAGAAAAGTAATAACAAAAATAAACTAAGTACCTCTAGACCTTAGATTCCCAGTAACACCTCTTTGCAAGTAGACTTATTGTGGCCTGTACCCTTGCATCTACTACATTGGAGTTGACGCCTAGCTACTTCATGGGAATCCACCTTCTTAGTAGTTGGCCGCCAAGGTGGACGACGGGTGGGAGGAGGGGTTACTGTTACAGCAGCTTGAGAATCATCCTTTTTCTTGGGCCTTTCTAAGCTTGGAATTGGATGTATTGACTCTGAATATGTTAATCTGTAACTATCAGCAGTAAAGTACCTGGCACAATAGTCGTATGGATCACGTGCAAGGCAACCCATGACAGCTATGGCATGGCAACAAGGTAAGCCAGTTAGCCCCCAATCTCTGCAACTACAGTCGCACTGCTCAATGTCAACTACTTCTATGGTATCTCCCCGGACCTCAAATTTGGTACCATTAGGCATCAACACTTGAAGAGAATTAACTTTTAGGCTTTCTTTCTCCAGATTTTCCTCCATAGATGGAGTTAGCCTTGTCACCCACTGATTGGACTCAGTCCGCCGGGTATAAATTAGCTCCATTATCTTGCCTCTTATTGCATCAACCATCTGGGTGATTGGCAGGTCATGAGCATCTGATACCCAACCATAGAAAAGCTCTCCAAAGTTTGATGTCATGTGGTTATATCGCATCCCACGGAAGAAAGCATTTGCCCAGTTAATAGGCTCACTCTGCATTACCCAGTTGTAAGCATCTAGTGAAATACTTTTTATGCTTTCAACACACCTCTGGAAGCCTTCAGGCTTTGGTGCATAAGCTGCACCGTAAAAATCCTCAACCAAAAGGCGCTTGACTTCATGAGAAAATTGCCCTCTCACATCTCTGATAAGTTGTTCAGAAAGATAGTGTAGGCAGTAGCCATGAAAGACATCTTCGCCCTGAAATATGTCAGCAATTGATTCTCTAAGCCCCTTCTCTCTATCAGCCACGAAAGTAATACCACGACACGTTGACAATGCAGTTCTAAGCTGTAATAGGAACCAACGTCAATTATCATCAGATTCTGAGTCTACTATGGCAAAAGCAACAGGAAAAACACCATTGTTCCCATCAGCAGCTGTTGCTGCTAACAGAGTTCCTTGGTATTTAGACTTTAAAAATATACTATCAAGGAAAGGCAGAGGCCTGCAGCCTTGTTCGAAGCCATAGAGTGAAGCATGAAATGATACAAAGAGCCTATGAAAGCTTGAGTCATCCTTTGTAGTGAAAGTTGCAAGACTTCCAGGATTTGTCTCCATCACTTTTTCACAAAAAAATGGCAGCTGACTATATGCCTCCTTATAAGAACCTTGAAGCTGCTCCTTAGCAATCTCTTTTCCACGCCATGCCTGGAAATAATTTAACTGGATTCCATATTCCTTTTGTATGTCAGTGACAATGTCCTTTGGCTTGTAATTCGGGAAAACTTCCAACTTCTCCTTTATAATACTAGCCACCCAACTCCTTGTTGCCTGATAGCCATTAGTAACAACCGCCCCTTCACATGTGTGGGTAGGATTAATGCAGATTAATTGGGTGGTTGACAATTTTGATGCATGAATTCTCCATGGACAGCCCTCTGCTTTGCATTTTACAGTAACTCGATGACTATCATTCTTCTTGTATTTGAAGGCAAATTGATTTGCAATAGCATATTTTCGCAATGTCTCGCGAAATTCATGTACACTATTAAACCTTTGGCCCACACCAGTTATATCATTCTGCCACTGCTGAGCAGCTTTAGCATTCTTTTCATCATAATTAGCAGCAGCAAATGAAACAGGAAAAGGCATTTCAGCTTCTATCTCAATTGTGTCATCAACATTGTTCGTGTCACCTACAACATCAAAATTGGCATCAAGCAATAGGACAGGCTCAGGGTCACCCACGATATCCTCCACAACACTCAGAGGAGCTTCAACTGGGACCGCCATTTCTGATAAAGTCGTCCGGCTTTACCTGCAACACAGTACGTCCTATATATTTCATCCTTTAAAAAGGGAGAATTCTACATATCTTAGGCAGCAAGGAATCTACCTACTGCCAGGCATGTTTGAGAAATCAGGATCAACAGCTTCTTCAGTCATCACGTAGATCTCTGTAGTATCAGAGTCGCCATGGAATTTGATCATACGCTTAAGGTCTTTGTCATTGGAAATTGTTATAAGTGTCTTCCTGTTTCCAGGAAGAAAATATTTAACTGACATAGTAGCAAGGCTGCAGTTAAACATCTCAGCTACCTCCATCTTGAAATCATTGTAGTTCATTTTTTCATCCATTTCCATAGCATGAGCTTCGAACCTGCAATCTTCAGGTCTGATGAGTTGACCAATTCCTCTATGGCTATAACTCGCTTCCCAGCCATGACCTAAAGCAACACTCACCAAACAAATATAAGATTAAACACCTAATGCGAACATCCAGCCAATAAAGCACTAAGCTCTTGCTTCCCAAATATCTCAGAGACAACCACAAAAAATCGGTCATCTCGAAGGAAAAATTAAATCAATGAAAAGCCTTGACATTCAGCAAAAACAAGTTTGGAATAGGAAGTTCATTCAGATGAACCGCAATCAAAGGAGGATTTTGAGACAGAACCAGTGGCCAATCGGCAATCGTAAATTTGTATAACTAAATCAAGGACCACAACAACAACAAAACCCAGTGTGATCCCACAAGTGGGGCTCTGGGGAGGGTAGGATATACGCAGACCTTACCCCTACCTTTGTGAGGTAGAGAGGTTGTTTCTGAAGACCCTAGGCTCAAAAGAATAGTAAGGCTTGTAAGAGAAGAGGCATACAAACAAATGTGCAACAGATAGTCATACACATCAAGAGATACGAACTACACAATAACTGAATACTACTACTTAAAGTAATAGAGGGGTGGAGGAGACTAACCGCCTCCCACAAAGAGTGTGACAACACTTATCTTTGAAAATCAAGGACCAATATCTACAAATGCAGAAACTACAGTACTCTACAAATTTACCTTTTCTCAAAATATCTACAATGCAGAAACTAAAACTCCTAATCTCATCAATATTCATGAAATATCTGCAAGTATGAGTATGCAACCTCGAACAATACAAACACTGTGCCGATTGGGAAATGCTTAACCAGACTTAAACTTCAAACAACTAATAATTTGTGAAACTCCGAAATTTGTTGTGTGTCTATGTGATTATGTTACAACCTTATTCACATTCGAGGATGAATGTTGCTTAAGGAAGGGAGAATGTGAAGTCCCAAATTGTTGTTACAATAACTATGTGATTATGTTACGACCTTATTCACATTCGAGGACGAATGTTGCTTAAGGAAGGGAGAATGTGAAGTCCCAAATTTGTTGTTACAATAACAATAATAATAATAGTAGGGTGTATTAGAAAATTAAGGATTTAAGTTATACTATATTAACATAGTATTAACTTTTTTTACACTATCCTATTAAATAAAAGATGATGACCTCTCATATTACATGATTGTGTTAAATCTTATCTTAACACTACAATGGTAAAAATCTGCACATCTTTTCTCTTTCCCCTCCCCTCAACTCCCCTCAACTCGTGTCTTTCTACCTCCCATAGGTTATACAAACACCTCAACTTATATAGTGTACTTGGCACAAAACAAAGTACCTAACACAAGAAATAGAAAATCAGAAACAAACAAGTGAACAAGAAGAGTAGAAATCTAAACAAGTGAACAAGAAGAGTAGAAATCTGAAAAATATCAAGAGGGAAAGAAGAAGAAGAATCAGAAAATACTAGGGAGCGAGGATCACTTTTAGCAACCGAACAACAATCCTTCTCACGCTTACAAGGTGAGTTTTCTCACTCAGAAATTCTTAGTGAAATCCTTTATTTTAAGTTTAATACATGTTAGAATATGAATCGGGTGTTGAAAAGGAATCATGAACTTTAGATTGTTTAAACAACTAGTTGAGTCATGAACTTTGCGAACTGTTTTCACTAAGTTATACTTGTTAGAATTGAATGAGATTCAGAAGTGTTGTACACCTCTATATTATGATCAGATCGAGCCAAAGAAGGGATAAAACGTACCTACGGTTTAAGAGTTATCATAGTTTAAAGTTTCTGTCTCGGATTGATCAAAATCCGAAAAGACAGAACACAAAAACCTAAAATTGTACAAATCGGTTAGGAATCGAAAAATTTGTACTAAACAAAAGTTATAGAGTTTTCTGTTGTTGACATTTTGAGACCTTACGGAGGTCTATCCGACTTACGGATTGAGAGTTATCACTAGTTAAAGTTTCTGCCTCGGCTTGACTGAAACTCAGAAGGGCAGAACTTTACAACCTGTTTTCACTAGGTTGTACTGGTTAGAATTTGGTGAAATTTGGAAGTGTCACACATCTATATGTGAAGGTCAGATTGAGCCAAAGCAGGGATAAATCAGACTTACGGGTTGAGAGTTATTGTAATTTGAAGTTTCTGCCTCGGATCTATCGGAATCCGGAAAGGCAGTACATAAAAGTGGAAAACTGTACCAAATTGTACCGAATCTGAATGGATGGTTCACATGGAGACGTATAACTCTCTCATTATCGCTGCTTTGAGATTTTACTGGCTCGAGCAGCTTACGGATTAGAAGTTATGACTATTTTAAAATTTGGTCTTGTTTAATAAAAATTCTGGCGAAACAAAGTTCATGTGTCTGTTTTGTGGATAAATTTGTGCTAGTTACCCAAAGTAGTTTCAAATGAAATTTGGTATAGTGAAAGGTCCTCATGTTACCTTCGTTTCAGCGTAAGAAACACCTTAGTTGAAGTTACGGTTGAAGAGTTATAACCATTACAAGTATGACAAGCAGAATGAAAAAAAAAAAAGAATATTATTTATTTGACCTGAAAATACAAAGTAAATACGTGTTCACAAATTTATAAATACATTAGATCGGGTTGCACGCAGCAACAAATATGTAATGTGAATACGTGTTCACAAATATGGAAATGCATGTAATGTGAATACGTGTTCACAAATATGGAAATGCATTTGTAAATACATTGGATCGGGTTGCACGCCGCAACAAATATGTAAAGTGAATACGTGTTCACAAATATGGAAATGCATGTAATGTGAATACGTGTTCACAAATATGGAAATGCATTTGTAGATGCATTGGATCGGGTTGCACGCCGCAACAAATGTAAAAATGTAACGGGATATCTTAACGTGTGATACGGGATAAAACAAAATATTAGTTAAATTAAGAGTTTCCTTTAAGGAGTTGAGAGGAGATGTTGCGTACTTGTATGATAAAGGTGGTGTAACCTAATATTTTTTGCAACATGTTTATTATGTTATATGTGATTGTACTTAAAATATTGTGAGGTTACTTTGAATTGCAGGACGAGGTTCTCACTCAGCCTCGGATGGTAGGCCTGACTCTTTATTTAACATGTTTCAGGAAAGCGTGATAGAGAAAAGACTCCACATCAAGGCTAGCGATCGTCCCGCAGCCTCTTTGCCGTACCAAATCCATTTCTTCGGACTTGGTACTTGTCATATTTAGTATGTAGTTGAAAGGTTTAGTTTCAATATTTCGGAAAATGCCCGTGTGAAATTGTCTCCTTTCAAACTTGGAATAATCACTCTCATTATGTCTAGGTAGAAACAATATTTGCACGAGCATGGGCTCGCGTTACGTTTTAATGAAATTCATAAAAGTTTCTTTACTCCTATTATTGTTACTATTTTCGCATTTAAATACATGTCTGAATTTCAAAAGAAAGAGAGTTAGATGCTCCTGGTAAGAGATAGTTATCCAGGTGTCATCACGCCCCAAGTGAAGACTTGAGAAAAGTCGGGGAGTAACATAATTATTTCTACAGCATATATTACAAGTCAATCCAGATAAATACCTAATAAATCAAACAAAGCCAAGAAAATTAACAAGATTTCCCGAGATAAAACACAAACAAATTAAGAAGCAAAAAAACCCAATTGAATAATTAAGGTAACAAACCCTAGTCAATAAACAAAAGGGGGGGGGGGGGGAACAAGGTGAAAAGACAGTACCTTTATGCCTGGGAGATGAAATCTTGAAGTGGGTATTCAACAACGGGACAAAATTGTTATCGAAAACGGCAACCGAATATAAATGGAACCCTGGAATCTGCATAAAAATAGATACAGATGGGAATGAGGGATTTGGGGGATATAGTATGTATGTGTGTATGTATGTAGTAGATAGAGTGGTGATTTGGGGTTTGAATAGATATACAATATCCAGTTATGGATACATGACTGCATACCAACGTGGCTGCCTTCCACCATCCAATCATATTTTGTACTTGACCTTTGATCTCTCATTTTAATTCATTAGCTTTCCCAAAATTTCTATATCAAAGTGGTCTCTTTTTCCACACCATACCAAAGGTAAACCATTATACGTCATTGACTTTTTCGGGTGTGTTTGAATTATCGGTGGACATAATTGATTCTGTCATAATTGATTCTGACAGAAGTGATTCTGCAGAATTATTCTGGCATAAGTGATTTATTTTCCAATTATCCCCCTTGAGAACCAGTTGAGTTGTCCATGCGGACTGGCATAAGTGATTTATGTTTGGATGCAATAATGTAAAAGTGATTCTTATAATTGATTTATGTTTAGATAGTTTTGATCAAAATTGTTTTTGAAGGTAGAATTATCAAAATTGACGTACATATAAATAAAAATATACATATAAATAGATGGAAGTATGTAAATAAAAATTACAAATAGATAATAGAATTTAAAGTGCAATATACTACTTAAATATTAGTAGAATATTATTACAATACTAATTTAAAGTGCAAATAGTATTTAAATATTATTACAATACTAATTTTGCATGTAATCTATAATGTATTATGTATTACATTAATAATACATTATAGAAAAATGAATAATATTATTAATAATTATTTTAAAAGTACCTTGAAATCGATTTTCAGTTAAAATTGTAGAGCACATTTTGACGCATTTCTCGGGACTAGTTTCATTTAAAATTATTGAACTAGCTTCATTTATATTAATAATACATTATAGAAAAAGAAATAATATTATACTTAGTAGTTGTTTTAAAAATTACCTTGAAATTGGTTTTCAGTTAAAATTGTAGAGCACATTTTGCCGCATTTAAAATATTAATAATATTCGGAGTATTTGAAAAAAGACAATAGAAAAAGGAGAATGATAATCCAAATGAGTTGCACTATTCTCATTTCTAAGTACGAGAAAAGTCCTAAAATTAACAATAGCATACTCAAAACTGAACATGAGAAGTATATTTAATTTTTTTAGTAATTATTTCTAGATATTTAAATAGGGTAATGAAAGTTGTAAATTTGAATGTTTTTTAGTAATTATTTCTAGATATTTAAAGAGGATAATGAAAGTTGTATATTTGAATTTTTTTTTTATTAATTATTTCTTGATATTTAAAGAGAGTAATGAAAATGGATAGAGTTGTTGATGAAAATTAAAGAGGGTAATAAAGGAAAGGGTAAAATTCAAATTGAAATTAATAGCAAAATTGATTCTGCCGAAATTGATTTTGGTCAGTCAAACATGTCAATTTTCTGATTTTCACGAAAGTAGGTACCCAGAATTTATTATGGGTACCCAAAAGCTAATCCAAACATGCCCTTCGTCTTTTTTCCACTTCCTTTGTACGAAGGGTCAAGAATGCGATGAGATTAGATTAGTAATCCTAGGATTGGTATTAATCTATGTTTGGTTGGTATGATAACTTTTTTTACTATCTCACTCAATCTCATTTATATAGATAAAAAGAGGGATAGATAAATTATCTTATCTTATCTCACTCAATCTCATCAACATGGATAACGTATCCCTCCTAGCAAACAACAACAACAACAATAACATACCTAGTGAAATCCCACAATATGGATCTGAGGAAAATAAAATGTACACAGACCTTACCTTTACTTTATAGGCAGAGCGTTTATTTTTTAGACACGCTCAAGACAAAGCATCCCTCCTACCAAACGACCCTAATATTACAGGAGTCGTTTGTTTGTAGTACAAAGTGCATGTTTGGTTTCAATTCTGGTAACCCAGAAGTGATTCTGGGTTGCTACTTTCGTGAAAATGAGCAAAATTTGAGTGTTTGAATTTCCTCTCCAAAATCAATCCTCCTCTTCCAAATTTATTCTGGAATAAGTTACAATTTCTAGCTTCTAAGGTGAGTAAAATCAATTCTACATTTATTTCAATTTGGGTTTTTACCTTTTCTTCATTATCCTCTTTAATTTAGTATTGTAATAATATTTAATAATATTGTAATAATATTTAATAACATTTAATAACATTGTAATAATATTTAATAATATTTTAAGTACTATATTGCACTTTAAATTAGAATTGTAATAATACTCTACTAATATTTAAGTATTATATTGCACTTTAAATTCTATTATCTATTTGTAATTTTTATTTACATACTTCCATTTTAGTTTTTTTATTTATATGTATTTGACTAAATGTCTATTTTGGTAATTCTACATTCAAAAGCAATTTTGATCAAAACTATTCAAACATCATGAATTGATAACAATCATTTTTACATTGTTGAATCCAAACATAAATCAATTATTGTCAAACTTAATTCTGTCAAAATCAATTCTTTCAAAATAATTATGTCCACCGCAGAACCAAACACACGCTAAGTGTATGTTTAACACCAAATTCAAATTTAATTGGTTTTTAATGCGAAGATTGAATATCGAATAAATATTTTTTTTAAAATTGGTAAAATATTTAAAATTAAGTGTATCGTAACAATTGTATGAGTATAAAACTGTTACACGAAGCTACACTCAAAGAACTGTTAATTCAGTGCAAACGAGATACAGTAACTTTTTATTACTCTTTTTAGTAGAGAAATAATTTACTCCAGTTATGTGAGTTTCACATTTAGTTTATATCACATATCCCGATATTGAGGAGATTTTACGATAGTTTGATAAATATTAGTACTAGTTATAATATTATGAATCTTCCAAAACATTGTCACATTAGCAATTAAGATTATATGTGTTGTAAGACCTGGAACTTTATAATATCAACCGCGTAAAGTATAAAATTACATTTTGACAATTTGCTATATAACTATTTATTGCTTTAAATTTTTTGATAATTTAAACCTCATTTTAAATGATTTTAGCTTTTGAAAGAGAGTTTTCTTTATTGATTATAATATTATATAGTCAAATAATTTGAATTATATGATATAGTAAGATCGTTTCACATTAAAGTTTTCGTATTTATACGTAACTCATCATGTTTGATTAGTCTCTAAGAAACATGTATGAATGTATTATATGAAATATATTTTATAATTTTTTATTAAAAAAAAAGAGAGAGAGAGAATTGTGGGGCCATTTGAATAAGATGGCGTTGGTCCAGGCTCAAACTTTGTCCATCAGAGTTGAGAGAAAATGTAACTGGCCCATTTTATTGCATTTGTATTGGGCTGAATTTTGAACTTTGTGATAAGGGAAAAGGATATTGAGAGGCCATCATTAAAAAAAAAAAAAACTTGTAATAATTACCTCTAAGAAGTAATTATTGATAATAGTTATATTTTAATTTAATTATATTTAGTAGCTACAATAATTTTTTAGATTATCATCCATAGCTATACTAAAATATATTAGATTTATGATTTGTATCTATTCCTCATTCCTCATTTCTCTCTTCTCTCTCACCTCTATCTCTGTCCGTCTCTCCGTCGTCGCCCCACTCCCGGAACTCCAGCGACGAACCACAAATGCAACACCTCTCACCTCTCCATCTCTTTCACATGACTGTCATATCTCTCCTCCGACGAGAAATCGGAGCTCCGCTTTCTCTTTTTCTCTATCTACCTCCTTCTAGCTTCAGTGTCACTGCCATATATGGCGGCGGCGTACTTCATCGTTCCTTGCCGGTAAATATTGAAATGACCAGCGCCCTCGGATTTGGTCATTTTTTGGTATGTCCCTTCGTGACCACCGCCAACGCTTCCCTCCAGATCTGCTATTGCAACTACCGTCGGTGTCATCCATATCTGATCATTTACTGGCTCGTTCCGTCATGATCACCGTCGGTGCCTCCCTCCAGATCTACGACTGAAACGAGCACAGACGCCCTTCTCTGGTCGTTTTCCAGCATGTCGTCTCAGATCTAAGTTTGTTTATTTATTTATTTGTATTTCAAATCAGAGTGTATTTTATTTTCGTGTATCTCAAATTGTGGCGTATTTTATTTATTGTATTCATATTTGTGTGTATTCGTTAATATGTTGGTGTAAAATCTGTGTTTTGAGGCGTGTTTTATTTTTTGTATTTAGTATTTGAATGTATTCATATTTTAGTGTAAAAATCGGTGTGATGATGTATTTTATTTTTTGTATTCAGTATTTGAGTGTATTCGTTAAATTTTTAGTGTAAAATTCAGTATTGGTTTATGTATTTTTTGAATGATATTTTTTGTATACAAATAAATAAAGTGAATTTTAATACAACTGGTTATATTCCTACATTTTTTTGCATTTATGGGTTTTGAATACGAGTGATTTTAAATATAATAAATTGAATACATTGTAAAAGTAGCTACAAATCAATACGACTGAGTTGAATACATCTGACTTGAATACAAATACCTGACTTGAATACAACAAAATCTGATTTGAATACAGCGAAAATTAGAATACAGCCGAATTTTGAATACACTTTATTGTAGCTACGAAATGTAATTATCAAAAGTATAGTTATGCCTAAAAAAATCAAAGTATAGTCATTTGTGCAAGTTTCACAAAAAAAAACTCAAAAGACCCCATTTTAGCTTAATACCGCGAGTTAGTCCTTCGGCCCAAAATAATCCCAGGAGCTAGCTGCCCAGCCCATTCACTAAAAATCAATTGATATTTTGTGGCGAATTTTGTCGCCACCAAAGATCAACGGAAAAAACATCATATTGAGCCTTAAAAAACGGTATCATTGATGTATATAATATGCATTACTACTGTATATGTATATAAAAAAATATATAATGTGTATAATTAGTAAGTATACATTAATATAATATGTGTATAATTAGTAAGTATATATTAAATATACATTTATTAAACATAAATTATATGTTGATTAATACATTTATTGTACAATAATGATATATTTTATACACATATACTTCAGGGCACATACTTTATACGATAATGATATAGTTTCTATATGTGTGATACATTTTTCTTTATACATATATAGTAGTGATACATATTCTATACAACTGAGCTATGCCCATGCGGACACATATATATTATATTTGACTTTATGTAAACATATCTAGAATTTAAAAGGTCGTTTTCAACTGTATTAGGGAAAAACGATATCACTAATCATATACTGCTTATTTGATTGTCCACAGATGTTTTATCTAAGGTTATATGATTCTTTTATTATGACAATATGATTTTTCATATCAAACGGTTACTATTAGCTTTTGATCTTCTGCTCCTCCCAACGCTTGTCGATTTCATTAATCTTTTGAAAGTGCATGATATTAGGAGTAACACGACAAAGAAAAAACTCTATTTGAACAGAAATGCAATGTTAATTTGCAGTAGTTTATATCCTATGCAAAATAATATATCATATTTACTTAATTGCAAGAACAGTCATGACCCTGTTTTGGTCAACATCACGTGTCATGAAATGATGAAGCACATTCTGGAGATTAGACCTTATTAGTATAATACTACTAATATACTATCACATTTCTCGATTACGTGAACGAAACAAAAAGATTCTGGATTATTGCAGTTCAATTAATTAATAAATCCTTTTGATTAATCGAAATAAGTTTTGACGTGGTATTATTTAATTGTAAAAGCATGAATTAAGTTTGGGTAAGTTTTGACATGGTATTATCATCACAAGAAAATATTAAATACAAAAAAATAACATAAAATTCCTCATAAGTCACCCAAATTATAGATATGACAAAAATAGCAGAAATCACATCTCTAAATGCAAGTTTACGCTAAATCTGTTTCCGATAAATATAACAGTTAGAATTTATTAAATATTTAACTGAAATGCTCACTTTTGATAAACTTAAGGACCGAAACACCTCATTCCTCAAGATAACATAAAACTTTTGTTAAGCATGTGATATGATCAAAAGTGCTCAATAGACAAATTTAAAGAACAAAAGCTGCTAAGTTCATATGTTTAAGAAAATACTTCACTTTTTCCAAACATAAGAGTTTATTTTTAATATTTTCTCCCTCGTTTAAAAAGATGGCATAATCATTTTTCCATTCAGTTATAGGTTTTTACATCATCAATATATATTAGTTAAACTCTCTATTAAAATAATCTCTAAAATATTTTTAGAACTACCTACAAGGTTATGATTAAGGAAAGTTACATACGTCTTCGCTTAAAATTTTGGAATTCAAACAGGCCACCATCCTTGTAATCCGTGTGACAACTATTCCACTATTTTAACCTAAGGTCATTCCGGTGTAAAACATTTCACAGGATTTTGAGAAATATCGCACCTCAAGAAGCGTGATATGTAGATAACTTATTCTAATGTAACATTAATGATCGCTTCCGAATCCGTAATTTACAGGCTACACAAAATAATTTTACCATAATCCAAGACTCCCCTTCTACTATTTTAACCTATTAAAGAAAAAAGCTTATGCATTAAGTTTGTTTTCTCATGGACCATGGGACAAATGATCCTACCACCTTAAAATTCTTCAACTAATCACCAAAGAAAAATAAAATAGCTAAAAAGTAAATAAAAGAAAAATACAAGCTCAAAGAGACACTATAAGAAAATATAGAATTGACAACAAAATTTAAGCATAACAAATATATTATTGCTAAAAAACGTAAATGACAACAAAAAATTAATATATTGTTGCTAAAAACGTAAATGACAATAAATTTAATATGTTATTGATGCAAAAACTTTTCACATCGGAGGTTATTACAACGGCATAAAAAACAATTTTTATTGATACGAAAAATACTTTTGACAACAACATTCAATATATGACAACAAAAAATGTTGTTGGAAGCCTTTCTTGTCGACAGTGAGCCTAGAGGAGTTGTCTACTTATTTGTTTTGTAGCTTGATGGTTTCATTTTCTATTTTATTTCGTTTTCTTCTTATTAATTGTGTAGTGATATAATTTAAATAATCCGAATGGCATAAGATGATTAAATGCATGCACTAATTTTTTTAACAAGTGGTGATTTTGTCACTCAAAATGGTACAGATAAAATAAATACGTACAGGGAAAATATATTTACTTGTAAATTCCAACATAGCTATAGTTCTCAAAATTAAAAAGAATGAAAATTTATGCAACATCAGATCTAAATATTAGAGGTTGAATGTGTAATTTTCTTGAAAATTTGCACAAAACAAAAACGAAAAGAAGAAGAAAACGTTACTATCATTTAGCACAGCTTTTCCTCAATTTGAAGGAAAATGGATAACCATTAATTACACATGAATAAGATAATCATTGTCACACTTTTAAGAAAGGGGAAACGTTACTATCATTACATACATAACAATGCATCATGATTGATATCCCCTTGTCAACATATATATATTAAATTTGGAGGAAATTTCTAGCTGATTTTCCTCAAGCACGCGTGTACTATCAAACAAACTACTATAGTGTACTTAGTGTCCGTTTGATTGGTCTTTTTCAAAGGTCTAAAGTGATTTTGGAAAATCAAAAGCACGTTTGGTCTTTAAATAGAGTATTTAATTGACAAATGAATAAGTGTTTTTGGATTTCAAAATTACTTTTGGAAGAAGCTCAAAATTTGGGCTTCTTGAGTAGAGCTTATTTTGGCTTTCTACTTTTTTGTTTTTTATACAAAATCACTTTTTTTTATTGGCAACCAAACACCTAACAATTTTTTTCATAAAAGCTCTACTTGAAAAAACTCTACTCCTAAAAGTTTTACTCATATAAGCTATTTTTAATAAGATGTACCAAACGGGCCCTTAGTGCATGTTTGTTTTCAATTTTGTCAACCCAGAAGTGATTCTGAGTTGCTATTTTCGTGAAAATAAGTAAAATTGGGGTGTTTGAATTTTCTCTCCAAAATCAATTATCCTCTTCAATTCCGGAAGAAGCTTCTAAGGTGAGTAGAAACAATTTTACATTTATTTCAATTGGGGATTTTTACATTTTTCTTCATTACCCTCTTTAATTTAGTATTGTAATAATATTTAATAATATTTTAAGTATTATATTTCACTTTAAATTAGTATTGTAATAATATTCTACTAATATTTTAGTACTATATTGCACTTTAAATTCTAGTATCTATTGGTAATTTTTATTTACATACTTTCATTTTAGTAATTTTTATTTATATGTATTTGACTAAATGTCCATTTGGTAATTCTACATTCAAAAGCAATTTTGATCAAAACTATCCAAACATCATGAATTGATAACAATCACTTTTACATTGTTGCATTCAAACATAAATCAATTATTATCAAACTTAATTCTGTCAAAATCAATTATGTCTACCACAGAATCAAACACACGCTTAGTAAATATCTCAGAAGAGGTCTTAATTTTTTGAAAACTTATACAATTTCTTTGTTAACTAGGTGGAGCTTGCATAAAGTGCAATTTTCCCAATATGATATTGTATTACAATGTACTCTTAACTTTAAGTTCAGATAATTAAATTATTTAATGTTCAAAACAAATTAAAAAGAAAAAAGAAGAAGAGGAGAGGTGCGGCCTACACGTCAACTAAGTTAATATCATTGTTGGGTCTCGTGGGTTATATTATGGATAAAATAGAATCAAGTAGCAAAGTAAAACTAAAACGTATGCAGAAACAGTGTCAAATGTCAGCTAAAATGTCGTCTTACATAAGTAATGACATCTGGATAAAAACATAAAAACTTTGAAAGAATTAAAGTGCAGTGGAAATAGATAAAGAACAAAAAGATTTAATTTTCATAAGTTATATATTAATATAACTCATGATGGTCAATGGTCAAATGTTTTTTATATATATATATATATATATATATATATATATATATATATATATATATAATTGATTATATTCATTCTCTTACAAGATTACAAGATGATACAAAAAGGAATAAAAAGGTTAAGTCGCAGATGACTTATGCCCGAACAATCTATCTAAATAGAAGTGATCAACACCTCATTACAATTGCTTCAATGAAAGAACAAATCTAGAATCTAAGAAACAATTATAATGTCGGACAGAATGTCGTCAAATCTGAAACACAGCGATCCAGTCTACTTGATCGATATTTGTGGAGATCTCTCTATATCGTTTTCACTCTGAAATTCTGGATATTGAATCCTTGAAGTGACCTCTCTATTTATAGTAGAGAATTCCTTTGAAAGACTCGTCAACATGTCGTAGAAGTTGAGCTAAAACAGGACACGTGAGGCAGTAGCTTGAGGCACAAAAATCTCAACTGCTTGGACTTTTTCTTCACACGTCTTGCTCCTTAAGTTAAGCTACCTCTTGGACTTGGTCTCTCCTTGCCAAGTCAATTGTCATGTGATAAAAAGATCACACTTTCCTGAAATATGTCCGTGAAGATAGGCAAAACAGTTACCAGAATGTCGTCCCGAATGTCAAGACATTTGGTCCAACATTTCCTGATTTTAACTTAGCTCTGAAAATGATATGTTAGGAAAAATGTCATGACACAAGACCTAACATTAACATTCTCCCCCTTTTTGCCTTTATTCACAAAACTTAATCAACTAAGTGTGAGAGACCTATAGCAATGACACATCCACACAAATGCTCCCACTCGACATGAAATTGGCATAAACACAATATACACAAATATACAAATATATGTCATTTTTTTATGGAATTAGAAATAAATCATCATACATAGTACACATTAGTAGCATTACAAACCAAAAAACCCAATTATCCAAACAATTTCAAGCACGGAACATCAGCAAAACATCACAAGAATACAAAGATCGTGAGCAACTCATCAATAGCAAAGATGCCTGCGAAATCGCATGATAGTAGATTCCAGCCTCTTTCTACATCAGTCGACTTCACTGCCTTCCTCCCCCTGCAATAGTACCAGGTGATCGACGAAGTCTACTTCGAGTAGTTGCAGTCCTGCTGCTTTCAGCTTGTTCTTTTTCCTGCACAGCTTCAGCTTCCTCTTCTCCTTTCTCCTCAGCTTCCTCTCCCCCCCCCCCCCTCTGCATAGTAGTGTCATCATCTCCCTTTTTTTTGGGAAGAAAGCAAAAACAAAAAGTGATTTCTTGCTTGAATCAGTGATGTCCTGACTTGGTCAACTCCATCAATTTGCGAGTTGATTTTTGCAATTTCTTTTACTAACCAAGCAGTCGACAACACAGACTGTTGTGTGTTGCCTAAAATATCAGGAACATCCCTGGCAACATTTTCACTTCCTGCTTCTCTTTTCCAGAGAAGATCAATGATTTTATACCTGCTCCTCAACACTGTTTTGTTAACAGTATATACTTCTGGTTCTTTTCTTACCATATCCTTCTTTGGAGGTTTGAACCCTTGAGTTGTAAGGTATTTGAAGATCAAGGAGAAAAATGGTAGGATTAGGTTGAAGTCTTTTTCTGCCAAATCGACAATTTATTGAAAGATTATCTTTCCCATGTTGACTCGTAGACCTTTCACTATTTTGTAGAGAAGGATTGCAAACAATGCAGTAAGCTTTGACGCAGGACACCTTGAGACCCATTTTTTCAAGACACCTCCAGTTATGTAGTAAATTACTTCATCCCTATCATTCACAACATCATTTTCTTCTTTTTCATCAGCTCCATTACTCAAATTCAAACAATGGTTTATCATGGTCGGTGTGAAGTCATAAAACTTATTATAGAGATATATCTTGTCAAACTTCCTTGACTTGACCTTCTCCATATTAGATTCCAGATTTTCATAGAATAACCTCACAATATCATCAATGTATGGACACTTGTTATTTACTGAGCCTAGTAGATTTCTTTATGTAAAGAAATCCATCAGGCCGTACTTGGTGCATGAGGCAATGTCCACTACCTTTTCTATTCTTATGATTCGATTTTTATACCAAGACCAATGTTTAGACTTTTCTTTAGTTAAAAACTTCTCTGAGTAAGAATTTGCCTTTGTCTCAGATTCGGTTGTAGATTTGCTCGACGAGGTGGGAGTACTGAATTCCTTTGTCTCTGCTTGGGATGTTGAGGGTGAAGTTGTGACATGTTCGACAACAATTGGATCATCATCTGGAAATTTCTCACTCACTGTTTTTTGTAAGAATTCTTTTGTGCAAAACTTCTTTAAGGGAGTATCATCCGGAATTTCATGTTCTTCACTCGACTCCACAGTATTAGGGACAAAACGATTAGAATAAGATGGTGATGCTAGAGTTTCTATTGGTAGTTCAACCGATGGCGTCTTCTCAACATCATCATCAGTGATCCAGTTAAAGTCAGAATCACTCCAATCACTGCTAGATACGGCAGAGGTAGTAGTATCGACCTTCGGTCTTTTTGCAACAGATTCAGGGCTGCTGGAATTTCTCTCAAAATTGCGAGTGGACCTTCGAATGGGAAATTTGGATGTGCTTTCTCTCTTGGGTAGAACAGTGACATCGGGAGTTTTCTCCAAGTCGATGAGATTGTTGGTGTCTCCTAGGTAAGCTGTTTCTAGTGGTTCTTGGAACTCACTTAATACAATGGTTGTGCAATCTGGCGGACTTGTGCCCATTGGTGTATGTTCCGGAATGTTTGGTGATATTTTGGGTGACATTGGTAAAATATCCATTGGTGAGAATGGTGAAGAAGATGAAGAGGTTTTAGGGTTTTTGAGGGTTTTAGAAGATGGAGTGTTTGAGAAATGATCCATCGGTTTGATGTTTAAACCGAGATGATGTGATGATTTTCTCCCATTTTTTAAAAAAAATTACGGGAAAAAAAACTAGACAAGAAATGAGTAACAATTGAAGATGAATTTATATACTTGGCAAAAATATTTTTGTTTCTAGATTTTAAGAGTTTGTATTGTATTCCAATACTTGTACATAAAATTTAGAGTTTTAAAAGATAGACATCAAGATTAGATCATTATCAACAAAAAACATTAAAATATGTTCAAAACCAACGGCACACAGTAGGGAAAAAAATATAACTGAATTTTCAAAAATCAGTTACACACTGCATCCTAACAAACATCAGTATATGAGAATGTCAACAGTAATGTTAGCAACATTTTGAACAACACATGTATCATAATCTCTAAAGAACATTTACATTTCGACAATAAATCAAGACACATTTCATAAATGGTTTTATGAGTTCAATCATCATACCAATGTAACATTTTCTCATTGAGTCCTAGATATAATCATAAACCACATACGAAACTATTTTCGTGTAAAAAAAAATAAGAATACTTATTTAGCATCCCCATAATTTCTTTTTATTAAGCACTTTGATACTCCTATAGTATAGTAACGATATCAATTTCCAAGGGCTTTGTCCAATTTTCACAATTGTCGAGAATTACAAAGGATTTGCCTTATTTTGATACTCCCTTTTTATGAT
Source organism: Przewalskia tangutica (assembly GCA_029844215.1). Classification (NCBI taxonomy): domain Eukaryota; kingdom Viridiplantae; phylum Streptophyta; class Magnoliopsida; order Solanales; family Solanaceae; genus Przewalskia; species Przewalskia tangutica. Next base: position 12,565,802 of record CM056731.1, on the reverse strand, counting down.
ATCTAATATCATCGCAGAGAACGATATCACATTAAAAACATGTTCTTATTTGAAAATCATACATATATGAGCAAAAATCAGTCATAACAAAATACTGAAAATCAGATTCTGATATTACAAGGGTAAATGTCACCCGAAATGTTAGAGACATTTCAGACGACATTCGCCCAACAGTGTCGAATTCAGAAAGTACATGTCACGATCCGACCCGATGAGCCGCGACCCGACGCCCTAATTGGATGCCATTACACTAACCCGTCACGTAATCAACTGACCCTTAAGGGTAATAGAAAATTTCGGCAGCACAATGTTGCATCTATAACATATACCCAAAATAGGCGAGCCGACAAGGCTGCCTTACACAACTATCCAACCATCAAAGTGACTATCACACTTATTTACCATGCTCATTCAATCCTTAAAATGTTACAACAATGTCGGAGATTTCAAAACTCTTTTCTTAGTTCCTTAAATTCCAATTCATCTCGCGTCACCTTATATAACTAATTACAACCCAAAGTATCAATGTTTCTTTCAATCTTACCATATAATTACGACGATAATAATAATAATAATAGTAACAATTAATCTTGCACCAAAACAACCCGTAAAGGTCACATAATGTCCGAGAATTATCCATGAATTTTAGGCCATTAACATGCAACCATTTTAACTCTTTTCTTAACTCTTAATCTTACTTTACCTTTCCAAAAATTCCCTATAACGATTAAATCTTTAATCTTCACACTTTCTTCCATTGTTAATACGCAATTAGTGATGAAATTTACAACACAACACATGAATCCAACATATACCCGAAACAACCCAATTCGGCTCACACCCAAAATTGACATATGCATTGTCTAAATTCAAGATTTCTTCCTAACACAAGTTCATTACTTCAACTACAACAATATGCAACTTCAATTATAGCATAGAAGGAAGAATTTTCATATCTTAATTTAATCCCCAAAACAGTCCCGATTTTTAGCTACTGCTTTGTCAGCTAAACTTGTAACGTTCATAACTCTTTACTCCGATGTCCTATCGACTAGAGGTTTGTTTCTTTAGAAACTAGACTCGACGAACTTCATTTTAGACTTTTGAAATACCCAAAAACTCCTGATATACTAGGAGATATACCCCTTCAAAGTTGACTAAAAATCTGCCAGCAACCAGCGATTTTCTGCCCATCTTCTTGCCCAATTGTTCACTTCTTTCACTCCAATTCACCATGCAATCATTCCATAATGTCAACCCATCATTTATACATGTTTTCCTTTCAAAAAAATCTTGTCCAAAACTTGAAGAAACCCCCGGCCCTTTTCTCGGCCAGTGGCATCGAAACCCCACTGTTTGGGTGTTAAAATTTGCCTAGAATTATTGATGAATTAATCTAGGAAGGGAGAGATGAAAACTTAATTTTTTGGCTATGGATTTTTGAGGGTCTCGGCTGGTTTGAGGGGAGAGGGAGGAGAGAATAGATTTTGATTTTACAAGCGTGGAAGATGAAGTATTTAGGGTAGTATTATGATTTTCAGATTTTTCAATTATCCACTTTGGTCCCTCCACATATTACACTTTGATCCTCTAATTAATTACTTAACTAAATTAATCCCTCAAGTAGTAAATCTTAGTCCCACTTCTTTTAATCTTAATTCTCGTTCCCTTTAATTCCCGGGAATTCCATAAGGCCTCGTATTCTTTATGTCATAATTCTTATAATATGATACTAAACCTTAATGTAAATATATAACTTATCATTTTAAATTCTATCATGATCTAAAGCTTTTGTAAAGATACCAGCTAGTTGATGGAGTGTCAACATAATAAATTTGTACTAGCTGTTTTTCAACCAAATCTCTCAAAAAATGATGTCTAATATCTATATGTTTTGTACGAGAGTGCTGAACTGGATTTTTTGAAATGTTAATGGCACTCATATTATCACAATACAAAACTAAGATATTATTTGAAAACTGTTAGCGATTTTCCACACGCTTAACGCAAGTGTACGTATCGTCACAAGTAATATAGTCTAGGTAAGACCGAATATCATCCTCAGGGATTAGTGTTCAATTACCAAACATCTATCCTATGATATCTATTTGGCTGTCGATATTTTGTTGTGGTTTGTATCTATGAACTACTGAACAATTGTAAAAGTTAACTAAATTACTTTACTTAAATCAGATATGGTGGAAATAGGGCTTCCAATCTCCTCAACTATCCACTCGCCTTAATCCTTAATGCAACAATAAAAGTTCTTCTTCTATGTTAAGATAGCAGGTTAACTAGACCGTTTTATATTCTGGTTAGGATATATAAACACTCAACCCCGGTGCAGAAATCTTCTATATTTCTATGATAGATTGTACCACATAGGAGGATTAAGAACAATAACCTATAAAACTACACAAGTATCGGGGGGTACTTTCGTCCACGATTTTAACCTATGTTTATTCAACTATAGCATATTCAAATCTCCCCTTTCGGATTTCGATTCGAAATCATATAAGTGATGATAACTAGTGATCAATTAATTACCAAACAATCAAAACAACTATTGAATAAATCTTAACTATATGAAGAAGAAACCAAATTAATGCATTAAGTCATAAAGACGAGGTTCAAGTGATTCGAAAGGAAAACCCTAAATAAAGTTTAGCTCCTAGCCATAAACATGCTAAGAACCAAAAGATTATCCAACATAAACTGAAAGTAAATAAAGTAAAGAAAGAAAAATACTTAAGAACAAATCTCTAATCTTGAAGCCTCCAAGAAATTATGTTATATGATGAATTAGGGATTGTGTCTCCTTGAAAAATCTGCCCAAAGGGCCTTTTATAGCCTCCCAAAACGTGTTTCACTTTTCCTTCTATGCCTTGGCCCATTCCTTCTCGGATTTGGCAAAATTCCCGCTTTAGCGCCACGGCCGTGATGGCGTCGTGGCGCGAAACTCTGCGACTTCTCGATGCATTGGGCGTCGTGGCCCTGCAGTCTCTGATGGATTGGCGCCACAGCGCCGCCCTGTTCTCGTTCGGGATGCCAACTTTCGTTTCTTTTGGCTCGGGAACCTCCTTTTCTGCCCTCTTTTTGCTTCTTTTCTCTACGTTGCCTTTTTAAACCACTGTGACTCAAAAGAAAGAAAAACTATCCTAACACGACACATATTCAGACAAAAATGAGTAAAATACTAACTAAAAATGACTCAAAAGACGTATATAAAATATGTCTAACAAAAACCATAGGCGTCTAACATGTGCCTTAACCATATTAATTGAGAACAACAACTCCCAGCTGCTACATATTCAGATTCAACAGTGGAGAGTGAGACACAGTTTTGTTTACGACTATACCAAGAAACTAAATTATTGCCAAGGTAAAAACATCATCCACTTGTACTCTTTCTGTTCTCCACATCACCAGCCCAGTCCGAGTCACTATAACCTATCAAATTAGGATTAGTGTCATTGGAATACCAAATTCCCAACTCACATGTGCCAACAACATATCTGATGACACGTTTTATGACATTTAAGTAGGAGATTTTGGGACAGGCTTGGAATCGAGCACACACACATACACTAAATATTATATCAGGACGACTAGCAGTGAGATACAAAAGACTATCTATCATATAACGATACAATGTTGGGTCGACATTTTCCCCAACATCATCTTTGCATATAGTCTGTGTTGATCCCATTGAAGTCCCCATATGTTTAGCGTTTTCCAATTCAAACTTCTTGACCAAATTCTTGGCATACTTACTCTGGGAGATGAATATTCCCTCCTCATTTTGCTTTATCTGCAAGCCTAAGAAAAAGGTTAATTCCCCTATCATGCTCATCTCAAATATTAAGGACATAGCTTCGACAAATGTCTCAAGATGGGACTGTGAAGTCAAACCAAAAACCATGTCATCTACATAGATTTGAGCAATGATCATATATACTCCATGGTGTTTTATAAACAACTTACAATCAACTACACCACGTTTGAAATCAAATTCAAGAAGAAACTGAGTTAAACGACCATACCATGCACGTGGAGCTTGTTTTAATCCATACAAGGTCTTTTTCAGCTTGTATACTGATGCGCGATATATGCACACACTTTTAAACGCAAGTGCACGTTATCGTATCAAGTAGTATAGTCTTAGATAAGACCGAATATCGTCCTCTGGGATTAGGGTTCAAGTACCAATTGTCTATTTTCTAGTATCTATTTGGTGAATTAATGAGTGATTGGTTGTTTATGACTAAGAATTATAAAAGCTAATTAAATATAAAGATTTAATTCAGATATGATGAGAATAGGGCTTCTATGTATCCTTACTATCCGCTTATGTTACTTACTAATGCATTACTTATGGTGTTCTTCTTTTGGAGAAAGCGGGTTCTGAAATCGTTTTATACTCCGTTAGGGTTATATAAACACTCAACCCAGATTGTTCCTTACCTAACTTTCACGATAAGGGTAACTATAGGAGGATTAAGCACAAAACCTAGTTGGCCACGCGCCTGATGCGCAAAATTAGGGTTGTTAAGCCTCTCATCAACGCTACAAATCTAATTGAGGTATTTTCATCCCCAATTCAAGATGCTCTACCCAACTTACAAAGATATTCACAATCCCCTTTTCGTAATCGATTAGAAATCATATAGTGATAATTAGTTGTCAATTAATTACCAAGAGTTCAGCCCAATTATTGGATAGATCTCACAATAAGAAAAATAACCATAAGCGTGCATTAATTTATAACATAAGGTTCAAGAAATTCAACATAGAAAAAGTCTATAAGAGAATTAGTTCCTAGCCATTGTCACGCTAAGAACTAATTCAATATTTAACATCAAAACTGAAATAAAGAAAAGAAAAAGAAAAGAAACTTAACTAAACTAAGAACGAGACTCCGCCAAGCGTCGAGGTTGTGTTGTGGAATATTTACAAGATGGATTGGTGGGTGGATGGATGTAGAATGGTGAATGGTGGAATGGAGAATTGGTTGGAGAATGAAGAATTCTTCTAATGGTGTAGAGTATTTATAGCCAAAGAATCCTTTAGGTGAAGGGTTAAGAATTTGTAGGAAAAGGAAAAGTTTAGGTAGAATCCTTTTTGGTAAAGGTTTTAAGGTAGGAAAAGTTATTAGGTAGGAAAAGTTATTAGAATCCTTTTAGGTAAGGGTTTTAGGGTAGGAAAAGTTATCCTTTAGGAAGGAAAAGTTATCCCTTTAGAAAGGAAAAATAATCCCTTTAGGATTCAAATATGTCACCCGACTTATAAATCCAGCGTCGGCCGCTGACTGGCGCTTGAAATTCAGCAACTCTCGGGACTTTCAAGACTTTGGCGCGCATGGCATGCTGCGTGCGCCGCTAATGACATTTTTGGCGAATTCCGTTTGTCGTCTTTTCGTCCGGACTTCGTCGATTTTCTCTATAATTCCCGGAACTTCTTAGACTTCATCTCTTGGCCCTTTTAGTGTGCAATTCCATCTCATTTATGCTCATTTCATCTCCTTTCCGCCATTTCTCCATTTTTGACCGCTGTGACACAAAAGAAAGGAAAACGACCCTAATACTATACTAAACATAAATAAAATGAGTAAAATACTAATTAAAAGACTCAAAAGTGTATATAAAATACACCGATCAAATACCCCAAACTTAACCTTTGCTCGCCTCGAGCAAAGATAGAAAAGAAAGAAAATAAAAGACTCAAAGAAAAATAAAAGACTCACCGCCATTGATCATTTTTTTTGTATTAGTGTTATCTAGAAAAACATGAAGGTTAGCGAGAATAGTATGCAGAACATGTAGCATGAAATTTCAAAGACAAGAAGCTAGATATTTCGCAAACTCATATTCATCATGCTTAATGGAAGTCAATATACTAAATCATGCATATAAATTCAAGAATTCTTATGGCATGCTTACTTGCTATTCTCCACTAATTCGGATATGCATAAAGAGATCTTGTGACTTTAAGGGTTGTAATGTAGGCTTTAGGTAGGGTAGGTAAAAATAGGCATTTAGGCTCATTTTGTGTACTATGCTCTTTAGCTTTTCAATTTTTCCCTTTTTCTTTTGGTTCTTTCCTTCATTCGATTCTATCTTTCCTCTTTTGTTTTGGGAGAGTGAAATGTATAATCATAATAAGCACCCCAAACTTAGGCTTTTGCCTATTTTATTTTTACTTTTATTGGGTGCACACGCTTATTCACTCCTTTTGTCTTCCTTTTTCAATACACAATGTATTCCACTTTTTCATATTTTTACTTATGGCACAATTTGTGGGAATATGGGGTGTCAAAGAAAAGTTTCAATTTTTGGCTCAATGGGTGACTAGGGATATATTTTTAAAGTACGGGATAGAAAAGAATGGTAAGAATTGGCTATCAAAGAAATGCCCGAGTCATCTCTCTAACATCATATCCTAATTATTTCGCCTCAAATAGCAAGCACTCATAACACATAAGTATTTATCATTTAGCATGCATAACTCAAGCAAGAAACTCCAATAGGCAGTTCTGTGAGTTTTTGGCATATCTAACTTAGGTGTTTTAGATAGTTGCTTCAATTAGTTACATTATTCCACCTTACTTCACTAGGTGTTTCTAGCAACTACAATACATGATTTTTGTGAGCAATTATGACTCGAAAAAGAAAAGAAAAAGAAAAAATTTGTGACTCAAAAATAAACACAAAACAAATAAAAAAACTTAATCGAAACATAACAAGACACAAATAAAACACCCCGAACTTAAATCACACATTGTCCCCAATGTGTGCAATACTCAAAAAAAAAAATATGGACAACTTCTCGACAAAACACGGTGGTCATAATGGAGGTCAGGAGGAAAAATTCGAATTGGCACGGAAATATTGCTCTCGAAGTTCAGCGCGCACGAGATCGTAGCGCGCGCTGCTAATCTTGTGGCTCTTACGAGTTCTGGCGCGACCGGTCAGCGCCACGCAGCGGCTACTTTTTTTTTCGGCGTTGTTGCTCCTTTTCCTCGGTTTTGACTTTGATCCACCTGTCATCCAACAACACAAAACAAGAACCCAAGACCGTGAGACTGTTCAAGACAAAATAAAATAAAATAAAGACATGAATTGAAATAAGATAATTAAAAACATTGGGTTGCCTCCCAACAAGCGCTGTCTTTAACGCCTTTTAGCGGACGCCTTTAACCTTTACGAGTGCCTATTGGATCCTTCTGCGCTTGCAATCCGAAGAGTTATTGTTGTAGGTCTCACTTCAACTACAACAATTGCTTCAAACACGGGCCTCAAATATACGATTATCCCCCAAGTGCTCAAGACATGCTTGTCTTTTAGGATCTCTCTAATGTAGGGATCGGTGAGATTCCTACATCTTTAAACTCTGGGGGTGCTTGATGGTATTGACTTCTGTTTGGGAGTCAACTTTGTATTTGGTGGTGTTTCTTACGCAATAGGTATAAGAAAAAGATTTTCCAAGGAATCGAAGGTGAATAATTGGATCTGCAATCTTTTCCTTCTACACCAACTATCTCGCCAGATTCTCAATAGTTGGGTGTGATTCGTGCTCTCAATTTGTTGTTATTGTTGAATATGATCGCGAGTTACGCTATTTGCGTTTCCAACCTCTTTATGCCCGACCTCATTTCGTCCATGAATCGAGCTTGGCGCCGTGAGACTAAGTAGGGTTTCTCGTAATTCCTCCTCTGTTCTCTACATGGTTGGCTCTCGATCATATTGACAGTATAAATCCATGTCTTGAGGATCCCTGAGATGAATCAAAACCAACAACGAATCACGGCACCTCGATTTTTTTTTTTTTATTTTTTTTTTTTTTTTTTTTTTTTTTTTTTTTTTTTTAATAACGAAAAACGTAAAAATAAAAAAAATTAAAACCAAATTAGAAATTAAAAATAGATAATTTGATATTGAACTATTGCCTAATCCGTGGCGCCAAAACTTGACGCGCGAACTATGCACACACTTTTAAACGCAAGTGCACGTTATCGTATCAAGTAGTATAGTCTTAGATAAGACCGAATATCGTCCTCTGGGATTAGGGTTCAAGTACCAATTGTCTATTTTCTAGTATCTATTTGGTGAATTAATGAGTGATTGGTTGTTTATGACTAAGAATTATAAAAGCTAATTAAATATAAAGATTTAATTCAGATATGATGAGAATAGGGCTTATGTATCCTTACTATCCGCTTATGTTACTTACTAATGCATTACTTATGGTGTTCTTCTTTTGGAGAAAGCGGGTTCTGAAATCGTTTTATACTCCGTTAGGGTTATATAAACACTCAACCCAGTATTGTTCCTTACCTAACTTTCACGATAAGGGTAACTCTACATGGGAGGATTAAGCACAAAAACCTAGTTGGCCGTCACGCAATGCGCAAAATTAGGGTTGTTAAGCCTCTCATCAACGCTACAAATCTAATTGAGGTATTTTCATCCCCAATTCAAGCCGTCTACCCAACTTACAACGTATTCACAATCCCCCTTTCGTAACTCGATTAGAAATCATATAGTGATAATTAGTTGTCAATTAATTACCAAGAGTTCAGCCCAATTATTGGATAGATCTCACAATAAGAAAAATAACCATAAGCGTCATTAATTTATAACATAAGGTTCAAGAAATTCAACATAGAAAAAGCCTATAAGAGAATTAGTTCTAGCCATTGTCACGCTAAGAACTAATTCAATATTTAACATCAAAATCGAAATAAAGAAAAGAAAAAGAAAAGAAACTTAACTAAACTAAGAACGAGACTCGGCCAGCGTCGAGGTTGTGTTGTGGAATATTTACAAGATGGATTGGTGGGTGGATGGATGTAGAATGGTGAATGGTGGAATGGAGAATTGGTTGGAGAATGAAGAATTCTTCTAATGGTGTAGAGTATTTATAGCCAAAGAATCCTTTAGGTGAAGGGTTAAGAATTTGTAGGAAAAGGAAAAGTTTAGGTAGAATCCTTTTTGGTAAAGGTTTTAAGGTAGGAAAAGTTATTAGGTAGGAAAAGTTATTAGAATCCTTTTAGGTAAGGGTTTTAGGGTAGGAAAAGTTATCCCTTTAGGAAGGAAAAGTTATCCCTTTAGAAAGGAAAAATAATCCCTTTAGGATTCGAAAATATGTCAAATTCGGCTCGACTTATAAATCCGCGTCGGCGCATGCAGACTGGCGCGCGGCCAAATTCAGCAACTCTGGGACTTTCAAGACTTTGGGCCATGGCTGCTAGGCCATGGCTTAATGACATTTTTCGGCGAATTCCGTTTGTCGTCTTTTCGTCCGGACTTACCGATTTTCTCTATAATTCCCGGAACTTCTTAGACTTCATCTCTTGGCCCTTTTAGTGTGCAATTCCATCTCATTTATGCTCATTTCATCTCCTTTCCGCCATTTCTCCATTTTTGACCGCTGTGACACAAAAGAAAGGAAAACGACCCTAATACTATACTAAACATAAATAAAATGAGTAAAATACTAATTAAAAAAGACTCAAAAAGTGTATATAAAATACACCGATCATATACAAATTGTGGATGGTGGGGATCTTCGAATCCTTTAGGTTGTTCAACATATAATTCCTTATCAATATATCCATTCAAGAAAGCACCTTTTACATCCATTTGATGAAGAGTGATCTTCAAACAGCAAGCTATGACAAACAACAATCTAATTTACTCAATTCTAGCAACTGGAGCGAAAGTTTCATCGTAGTCAATCCCTTCAACTTGAGAGTATCCTTGAGCAACTAATCTAGCCTTGTTTCTCACTACAGTTCCAGATTCATCTGATTTGTTTTTAAAGATCCATTTAGTTCCAATAACATTAGTATCATTGGGGCGAGAAACTAAATCCCAGACTTCATTTCTGGTGAACTATTCTAATTCTTCTTGCATAGCTTGTATCCACCAACTATCCTTGAGTGCTTCATTGACATTCTTTGGTTCCAATGTAGATACATAACAAGAATGACTTACCTTATGATATACGGTGGACATGCACACATATTTCACCATATCTCGATAATTCCGTGGTTCCTTCCTTCTTGTTCTAACACCTTTGAACACCTATCGTATCACTTGTTCTGTAGGATGATTTATCCTAATCCTGGATGAAGGATCCTTGCGTACTGGGTCATGAAGTTCAACTTCTGATTCCTCATCTGAATCTACAGTGTTCTCGGTTTCTGCTTCAGGTGTTGCTGCAGATGTCGTGACATTTGGAGCAACATCTGGATTTTCTGCTTTCTGCGCATTTTCCACAGTTATTATAACATCGTCTACTGGCTTATTTCCTGTAAGGTCAGCAAAATCATCAAAGACAATGTTAACAGATTCTTGTACGGTTTTGGTTCTAAGATTATACACTCGGTAAGCATGGCTATTTTGGGAATAGCCTACAAAAATTCTCTTAACACTTTTAGAGTCAAATTTAACTAGGTGATCTCTACATTAAGAACATAACACACACACCCAAACACATGAAAGTAACGCAAATTGAGTTTCTTTCCATTCAAAAGCTCATAGGGTATCATTTTAGTTTCAGGCCTAAGATAGACTTTATTCGTGATGTGACTTGCAGTAGAGCTTCTGCCCAAAAACGTTTTGACAATTTCTTAGAACTCAGCATGACTCTTGCCATCTCTTGTAAAGTCCTATTCTTCCTCTCTGCTACACCATTTTGCTGTGGGGTTTTTGGAGCAGAAAACTCATGGAAAATGCCCTTTTTCTCACAAAATGTAGAGAACTGACTATTCTCAAGCTTTTTTTCATGGTCGGACCTAATCCGGAAAATAGAGGAATGATATAGATTTCTTATTCTAGAGTGTAGTACCTTGAACATACCAAACGTTTGAGACTTTTCCTTTAAAAATAATATCCAAGAATACCTGGAAAAGTCATCCACAATCACATATGAGTACCTCATGCATCCTAGGCTATCTACCTCGATTCGACCCATAAGATCCATGTGCAAAAACTGAAAACAGTGAGACGTATCTGAATGTTGTCCATCATTTTGGACAACATTGTGGGAGACACGAGTTTGCTTACCTTTGAGACAATCTTCACAAACCACTATTTTATCTTTAGGACTTAGTTTAGGGATGCCTCTTACTGTCTCATAAGAAATTAATCTTTTAAGGTTGTGGTAATTGACGTGCCCTAATTTTTGATGCCACAAGGTCGTGTCATCGGTCCTAACACTATTGCAAATCTCTTGTTCTCCAACAAGATAACAATTATCGCTCGTTTTTGTACCTGTCATTACACATTGGTTAGCTTCATTAGTAACTGTACAAACATACTTGTTAAAATTTACCTCTAGATCGTCATCACACAATTGACTTATACTGACTAGATTAGCCATCAAACCGTCAACATGCAAGAATTTTTTTAGTGCTGGAACTCCAGGAACACTTAAGGTCCCTCTTCCTATGATTTTACTTTTTCCTCCACCTCCGTATGTGACATTACTTCCACTTAGAGTTTCGTAGTTCTTTAGACACTCTTTTGTCCCCGTCATGTGTCGAGAACATCCAATGTCGAAGTACCACGATCCTGAAATGTTAGTCCTCAACGCAGTAATAGCTACATTACATCTCACATTCATACTGGGAATCCAGACTTTCTTTACCTTTTTCCTGTTTCTGAATTTTGAAAAACTGCCTCGAGTGCTGTCTGAAATGTTGGATAACATTTTCGACGACATTATGCTCCTGGACTTTAGCAATTTAAAGCAGTAAGGTTTTAAGTGGCCAGTCCTGTTACAGTGATGACACACAAAATTCCTCTTTTTTACGAAGTCAATTTTCTCATTTTTGTCAAACAAGTTGGAGCATATTGCATTAATGGAGTTCTTGTAACCCAAACCTGCATGTGATTGTTGACTGACACCCAGTGTTGAGTTTCCGGAAGGTTGCTTCGGCTAACTCCAACTTCGCACTAATCTTACCAAATTCAAGATCTTTTTTTGTAAGGGTAACCTCTAGTCGGGTTATTGTGCCTTTCAAACCTACATTCTCAAGAGTTAAAGATTTTACCTTTGAGTCAAGTTGTTTGGATTCAACAATTAAGTCCTTGCAAAGTTTTTGTAATTCTTTAATCATGTCGTCCTTTGAGTCTACTTGAGTCTCAGGGTCAGATTCACAATTAGAAATAAACCACTAAAGCAGTTAACATCTGAATAGTTAAAAAATTCATACTTGTCGGATGTTACTGGACCTGCAGATGTCATCGCTGATATTGCCGAAAATGTTGTGACATTCGGGACAACACAGTCAGCAACATATTCATCATCTGACAATGACTGTTCGAAAACAGTGGCCAACATAGCTTGTGACTCCATTTCTGGATCTTCTTCCTCTTCGCCTTCATCATCACTTAGAGAGACCCATAGACTCTTCCCAAGTTTTCTTAAGGTGTTTGCACACTCGTTGGCATAATGGCCCCGTCATGAGCAAGTATGACATTGTATAGTTTTAAGCTGCTTGGGATCAAACTTGGTACGATCTGAGTTGGTCCTCCTAAGTTGATTTCCTTTTTGCGCTGTAGGAGGAGTTTTGGTGAATCTTGGATTGAATCCTCGGCTTGGGTGATCTTTGGGTTTAGAATTATTTTTATCATCGCTGAACCTCCTTAACATTGTATTGAATTTACGAGTAAGAAGGACAACGTTTGCACCATCGCTAATTTCTTCAAGATTTTCATCATCATCACATATCTTAATATTGTAGCAAGGTTGTGGGCTTCTTCAATCGCACATATTTTAAGGAGGTCCATTGTAGCAAGGTTGTGGGCTTCTTCAATCGCACATATCTTAATATTGAACTTTTCAGGAAGAGAACAAAGTGCTTTTTCCATAAGTTGATTGTTGGTCAGTGATCCAAGAACTTGACATTCATTAGAAATGTCGATCAACTTTTCAAAATAAGTTTTTATATCCTCTGTCTCTTCCATCCTTAAACGTTCATATTTACTCATGAGCATGCGGAGCTTCGTTCGTCGAACACTTGAGCTATCTTCACAATGAGTTTGTAGGGTATCTCAAGCTTCCTTGGCTGTAGAGCAATTTTGGATAAGTTTGAACATATAAAGATTTATCCATCCAAAAATAGCATTTAGAGCCTTTTCGTTGAAGCCTGCACTATTAGTTTCTTCCACACACCATTCGGCATCAGGCTTAGGTAATATGTTGCCTTCCTCGTCCGGTGGGAGTATAGGAACATTATATCCATTTGTAATAAATCTCCATGTTCTCACATCAATGAATTTGATATGAGAACGTAGGCGAATTTTCCAATAAGGATAATTTGAACCATCTAATATAGAAAGTCTATCAATATTTGGATTAGCTGGATTCATAGTTAAAGTAAAAGGACCTTAGCACTTATTATGTTAAGTGTCGGCTCTGATACCACTTGTTGGGTCCGTGGGTTATACTATGGATTAAATAGAATCAAGTAGCAAAGTAAAACTGAAACGTATGCAGAAACAGTGTCAAATGTCAGTGAAATGTCGTCTGACATAAGTAATGACATTTGGATAAAAACAGAAAACCTCTGAAAGAATTAAAGTGCAGCGGAAATAGATAAAGAACACAAATGTTTAATTTTCATAGGTTATCTATTAATATAATCATGATGGTCAATGACCAAAGGTATTGTGTGTATATATATATATATATATATACAATTGATTATATTCCTTTTCTTACAAGATTACAAGATGATACAAAAGGAATAAAAAGGTTAAGTCGCAGATGACTTATGCCTGAACAATCTATCTAAATAGAAGTGATCAACACCTCATTACAATTGATTCAATGAAAGAACAAATCTAGAATCTAAGTAGCAATTATAATGTCGGACAAAATGTCGTCACAAATACAGGCAACACAGCGATCCAGTCTACTTGATCGATATTTGTGGAGATCTCTATATCGTTTTCACTCTGAAATTTTGGATATTGAATCTTTGAAGTAACCTCTCTATTTATAGTAGAGAGTTCCATTGAAAGACTCATCAACAGGTCGTGGAAGTTGAGCTAAAACAGGACACGTGAGACAGTAGCTTGAGGCACGAAAATCCTCAACTTCTTGGACTTTTTCTTCACATGCCTTGCTCCTTAAGTTAAGCTACCTCTTGGACTTGGTCTTCCTCGTTTGCAATCTGCTTCAAAGACTCCTTCCCAAGTCAATTGTCATGTGATAAAAAGATCACACTTTCCTGAAATCTGTCCGTGAAGATAGACAAAACAGTTACCAGAATGTCATCCCAAATGTCAAGACATTTGATCCAACATTTTCTGATTTTAACTTAACTCTGAAAATGATATGTTAGGAAAAATGTCATGACACAAGACCTAACATTAACAATCACTTTTTTCTCACCAAACAAAACTAACCACCAAAAGGAGAAAAAAGGACTTTGGCAAAACAAATACGTACATGAGATGTCAAAAAAGAAAATACATGGAATAAAGAAACTCTTTTTTTAGTTAAAAACAAATAAAAATGTCCAACTGAGCTAACAGATGTGTATATTCAAATAATAACAACAATGTAGAAAGACGGTTTAGATTGTAAACTCACAAAATACCTGCAAATAAAATTTTCTCTTTTTTGAAGGTTAGGTTTGATAATTAATTTATATGTTTTTCACCTCTTCATTCCAAGCACATTTTTTGTGCTTTATACTGTTGATTCACGTGTCAAACTGTAAGTTGTCCAAATGCTTTAATTTTGTATTGGCTATTATTCATCAGTTGGGTATGGACAAATAGCAGTATCCATTCCCATAAATCATACTTACTAATATCTCCACACTTGTTTTTGTGCTTTCTATCTAAAAGCTTCTCCTGGTTTAATTTCCTTTAGCCAATCTTTCAGGTTTGACCCTTTTAAATCTTTATCTTCATCTTTTGTGGTTTTCACTTAGCTGTACAAGATGATGATGATGATCAGTTGAATCTTGATCTTTTTGTAGTAGAAGTTCCTATTATAAACTTGTTTGTACTTCTACTTACTTACATCAGACTGAATAATCACCAGTTGTCTAGCACTTTAACTTCTTCTTTTTCACTTTTTTATTTTTTCCCCTTTTCTTGAGAGTATAGTTGTTTGACTTGCTTCTTTTTGTACCCATGTTGTCAATTTTCTTGGGCTACGAGGTTGCTCCCCTCCCTCCTTTTCTTTGTCTTCTTGGGAGTAGAGGTTGGGGGTGTATGTTAGCTTGGTTCTTTTTCTATCACTTGATACTTGTGGCTTTCAGTCACTGCACTTAATATCAACTGTATAAATGTTTTTTTTTGGGGGGTTGATGATCAGATGTTGATTGTCCTTGAACAAATTCTTGATGTGAAACAGGAGTCTTTTATGCACTTACAAAAAAAGAGAGGAATCTTCTGTTGTTTCTCCCAAGAAAAAAGAGGAAGAAGAAAGATGGGTCGTTTATGTTTCATAACCCTGCGTAGCCTATCATACTAGTAGTTTATCGTTTGATTTCTGCTGCTATGTGTTCTTTAATATACTTTATTTATCTTATTTAATTGCGTTAGTTACTTCATGTTGCTTCTTTTTCAAACGCGCTATCATGGCTTATCGCTTTTGTTACTGGCATTTTCATGCTTTAAATTTTTTGTCCGGATCTGACCGTTTCTCTTGCTTTGCTTGTGCTTATGCTTTGTCTTGAGCCGATGATCTTTCGGAAACAAATGTCTTATCTACTAAGGTAGAATTAAGGTCTGCGTACATTCTACCCTCCCTAGACCCCACTTTGTGGATTTCACTGGGTATGTTGTTGTTGTAACCCTGGTTAAGGTAGAGCTGCAAAATAACAATAAGAATTTTTAGGTAAAAGATGCATCTTTTTTGATATCCTAAGTCTTCACAAGGTAAAGGATTAACAAGATGTTTATTTTAACTGATGTTGGAGCTAGCAATTTTCATATGGTAAGTTCTTGGTAAGTGATGCACAACGGAAAGTAGTCTGTTTTGGGATAGGAAATAGTTCCTAATAAATTCATCAATTCGTAAACTGGTTGTGGTAAGTGGGGAAAAGCTGTTGATTATCAAGATATGCTATACAAATATATGTGCATCATCTTATATATATATATATGGAAAATGATTTGACTGGTTCTGTTTCTATACCTTTTACTGAAGTCTATTTTTAGTTTGGTCTAACTTAAGACTTTTCTTCAGTTAAGAATACCACCTTGTAGCAAACAGAAAATCCTTTCTTACTGTTGTCTTCACATCTTGCTGTCCTCTTTGGTATTGTTCGATTTATGTTCCCTAAGAAAGGTTTAAAGTGCCTGTAGTGCAGGCACTCTGCAAACATGGAAAGGAAGCATCTCTGGACTGTGCTCCTTTTATTGGCTATGGCATGTTTTGTACTTCCTGCTTCCTCAGATAATTTGTTTAGAATTGGTTTGAAGAGGCACCGCCTGGACGTTAATAGCAGGAATGCTGCAAGAGTAGCCAGACTCCAAGATAGATATGGGAAGCATGTGAATAGCATAGAAAAGAAATCGAGTGACTCAGATTTAGATATAGTCCCCTTAAAGAACTACTTGGATGCCCAATACTATGGAGAGATTGGTGTTGGTTCACCTCCTCAAAAATTCAAAGTTGTCTTTGATACAGGAAGTTCTAACCTCTGGGTTCCATCATCAAGATGCTACTTCTCTGTAAGTTCTGCTCTTTTTTATTAAGTTTTTTTTTCTGTTCCCTTCACTGGTTTATCAGAACTTTTTCCTTATAAATTTGAAATGTTCTCAGATTGCATGCTGGTTCCACTCCAAGTACAAGGCGAGCAAGTCCAGTACATATTCAGGAAATGGTGATCATCATGTTCATTCTTAACTAAGTATCTTTGGTTTCTATTTATACTTAACTGATCACCAAGTGGTTTTTATATATCAAGTTGCAGGGCCAGTTATGATGTGGTTTTCCCTTTTATGGTTCTGTATTTTACTGTTTGTTATGATCTAGGGGAATCTTGTTCAATCCGTTATGGGACTGGTTCAATCTCTGGGTATTTCAGTCAAGATAATGTTAAAGTTGGTAATCTTGTAGTCAAAGATCAGGTGAATACTTGTTTGGCAACTGGTTCTCGACATATCACAATATGGCCCTTTTGGTTTCCAATTGATGATAATCCTACATCAAATTTTTCAGGTGTTTATTGAGGCGACAAGAGAACCAAGTATTACATTTATAATTGCGAAGTTTGATGGTATACTAGGGCTTGGTTTCCAGGAAATTTCTGTTGGAAATGTTACACCTGTCTGGTAGATCTCTGCAATTTAGGCATTCAGTTCAGTTGTACCATTTCTTTTGTTTCATTTATTCTCAGCTTATGGAATCTGCTTGACTTACTTCTGATCTACATATAGGTACAATATGGTGGGGCAAGGTCTTGTTAAAGAGCCCATCTTCTCTTTCTGGTTTAACCGTGATGCAAATGCAAAAGAGGGAGGTGAGCTTGTTTTTGGTGGAGTTGATTCAAAGCACTTCAAGGGTAATCACACTTACGTTCCTTTGACTCAGAAGGGCTACTGGCAGGTACTTGAAAGTTTTTCTTTTCGCTCTTTTCTTATACATCCGTTGCATGCTGGTTTTTTTTTTGGAGGGGGAGGAGGTTGGTGGTGCAATCTGAAAGCAGCTCATTTGTTATGCTATCCTTCATGTATATTTTCCTTTGCCTTTTCAGTTTAATATGGGAGATTTTCTTATCGGCAATGCTTCAACAGGTGAGTCTTTTTGCCATTGCAAGAAATTGATATTTCACTCATTTTCTAATGTTGAGGAACATGTATTTCCCATCTACTCCCATGTGATCATTTAACAACTGCTAATATTTCCCTCAAATTTGTATATCGGAAAATATATATTTCCCAAGCAGTCATCTACAGCAATTAAATGTGGAAAGTTTACTAAGATGCAATGAAACATCTGTTGTCTTTGTACCTCTACTGCTTTTGAGGCAGTAACTTACTAAAAGTCTAAAACTTACTATTATTCTAAAATGAGGTGTATCGTCATCTTTCTTCAAAGGAAAATTATTAGGACTCTAATACAGAGAACGAGTGTTTTAAGTTCTGGTCATCTTGTTTTCCCCTTTCAGGTTATTGTGCAGGTGGTTGTGCTGCTATTGTGGATTCTGGGACATCACTACTTGCTGGTCCAACAGTATGTTTCATTATCTTTATCTTAATTCCTGCATGAATAGTAGTATTTTCTTAACTTGAAACAAACTTAGACTTGTGACAAATCAATTCCAGACTATCGTAACACAAATCAACCATGCCATTGGAGCAGAAGGAGTTGTTAGCATGGAATGTAAAACTATCGTTTCACAGTATGGAGAGATGATCTGGGACTTACTAGTATCAGGGGTCTGTTCTCTTTCTCTCTTTTGTTTATTTCACATTTCAGTGTGCTTGTAGATAACACGTTAGTGTGATCTGCAGGTGAGACCTGATCAAGTTTGTTCACAAGCAGGCTTATGTTATCTTGATGGAGCTCAGCATGTGAGGTACCACCTCCCCTTGTAGTTTTATTTGCTCTTCTAGTGACGGCCCACTTGACCTGAAGCTCATGTCATTGAGGAGGCTTTAGCAAAGTTTTTTAGGGGATAAAAGTAGAAAACTACTTCCCGTATTTGAGAAATTACTGTTAAGATTACAAATACGCAAGAAAAATCACGAGAGCTTCCAGATTTCTTGAATTTTTATTATATAGGCACTCAAGTATTATCTGATTTCCACACACTATGTCGTCTGATATTTGAATGCTCAGCAAAATCTGTTTTGGCCTGAAAGGTGGGACTTGCAGCTTTCTGTATTTGCAATCCAACAGGATTATCTTATTTAGTGAAATGAGAGTGAAGTTTTGAGAATGTGGTTTATTACTTAATTGCTATGTCACATGTGATTCAACTAATGTTTGAACCAAATTCCTTGCAGCTCTAATAGTCTAATATCAGAACTGTAGTTGAAAGGGAAACTGAAGGAAGTTCTGTTGGTGAAGCACCACTGTGCACTGCCTGTGAGATGGCAGTTGTTTGGATGCAGAACCAGCTCAAACAGAAGGGGACAAAAGAGAGAGTACTAGAGTATGTGGATCAGGTAAAAATCACAACTTTATCTGCTATTAGAAGCCAATAAGTAGTGTATCACATCGTCTTAATATCATAACTTTGATTTTTTACAGCTTTGTTCGAAATTACCAAGTCCAATGGGAGAATCCGTAATCGACTGCAACATCATCTCATCCATGCCAAATATTTCATTCACTATCAAAGATAAAGCTTTTGTGCTCACTCCAGAACAGGTTCCACTCCACTTGTTTTAGTTCATGTTCTTACATTGAGCATTTGAGTACATTAACATGTACATATGTGGTACATAACCTTATCATTGCACCCCAGTTGTCATACTTGATTTCACTAAATCAGAAAGCAACTAGAGAAAATTGTAGTTCTGACCTAACTGAATATTGCTACTCACCATCAGAGTCTGTAAACATACCTATTTGTTTAAGAGATACTCACTAATCAACCGAGAAAAATGCTACCTATTTGCTTAAATAGTAATTATACCCTGAACTCTGTAGTCTGAGTGGCTCATGATAAATAGGTCAAGGACAAATGACCTTCACTTGCTGAATTGCTAAAGAATAAAATGCAGTGGCAAAAAGCTGCTCGATTTTTGTGTCAATATCGATTTTTCTTCTTTTTGGTCTGTATTGCGGAGAGAAGGTGGTTAAGTGGCTTATTTGCAATGAAATAGAAAGTTATACCTGGAATTATTTGGTTGTTAACTACTACTAGTATTATGATGATCCAAAAAGAAAAAAAGAAAAATGCAATATTCTACTAATATATTGATGGATATGCTAGGAAGAAAACGTTACTCTGCTACAATAAAGTAGTTTGGGAACAATCTTAACTGTAAATATCCAATGAGCTTGAATTCAGGTAAGGCTTTAAATATGATTCAAAGAAAAGAGTTGGAAATTATAAAAGGAATGTTTGGGAGAACAAGATTGTAAAAAATGACGGAAACAAGAACCTTGATACTAATAAATGAGCAACTTCACTTGACTAAGTGTGATCAAGACCAACTACTATAAATAAACTTGTGTAACATTTGCTATGAAATGCTTTTAATACACCTGTTAACTAATTTTTTTTTGTTGACAGTATATTCTTAAAACCGGAGAAGGGGTTGCTGCAATTTGTGTTAGTGGATTTGCTGCTCTGGATGTGCCACCACCTCGCGGTCCTCTTTGGTATGTTATCCTTGCACTTACAAGCATGGAAGTGTGAATGTGGACTACTCTCATACCTCTACATTACACTAAGCAAAGATACAGAATCGTGTTACAAACAAAACACACTGCACTTAATGTAATATGCTGCTCTTATCGTAAAATGATATTCATATTTTGGATGCGTACTTGCAGGATTCTTGGAGATGTATTCATGGGACCGTATCACACTGTTTTTGACTATGGCAAATCCCAAGTGGGTTTTGCTGAAGCTGCGTAATAGCCTCTCTTTGTAATTACACGCCACTAGTTACTTCGTAGAATGATGGGAAGTATTGTAGAGAGATGAATGATACTGCCATGTTATTGTGTTGTCTGACCATAATAGGGAATACTACTCTTCTGTGTTGACTATTTCAAGTGCTACTTACTAAACCTTGTGCATGTCTAAATACTATATGCTTAGTTGCAGTAGTTATAACTTGCTCCTACGACAAGTAGAGTTGGTAAGAAGCAAGATACATATTTAATTTCCTCATATTTCAATTTCTGACAAGTGATGCAAGGGGATTAGTTGATGTTTTGAACAATGACACTGATGGTATCTCGTTGTTAGGATACTCCAAAACGGTCTACTTGTTTGAAGTTCAATGAGTAAATACTTGGAATATATTAAAAATGTGGTATGAAAATGTTTCATTAGCTGTTTGAAATAGTCAGTTAAAAGTTTTTGGGATGGACCAACAGAGAGCAGATTACTAACTTTCCAAATATTCTATTTTGACATCAACTTTAAACTATTTATATTTCAACTTCAACCAAATATTGCACAAATGCTTACTATATCTAGGATGAAACATACACCAGCTATGCCCAATGGCAAACTGAAACATACACCAGGATTGTGGTACATATTCTACTGGAGACTAGTTCTTGTTAAACTGAAACATAAATGACATTTTGGCAACATTCGTTGAGGTTTAATCCCTCTGGATAGGATTTAATGAGGGGATATTGGGTGTTAGATCAATCCTCGTCTAAATGTTTATATTCAGGATTAGATGTCGGATAACCAACCCAATGGTATTCAAGTCTAATTTCATGCGGAATTACCCTTACTCAAGTTCAATTATGTTAATAGAAAAAATCATTATGAGTTTCTTTATCATCCATTTTGTGCCTTCTAATACCAGTAACCTCCTTGAAAAGTTAAAAGTTTTAATTGTTTTAGAGAAGGCAAAATTTTGGGATAATATGGATTAAAAAACGTATGGAGCAAATAAAAGAAAGAAATTACATGAAAATAGAAAGGCCAACAAGAAAGAAGAAACGACAAATCTGATCCTCCCGTAACCTTCCCCAGACAGACAAAAGGGACAATTTGCCTATTAAACGAAAGTGCGAGGTTAATCTCAAAATTACAATCTCGCACCTCTGCCTCCCTCTGAGAACTATATTATAGTTCCAACTCCTACTTAAGCCACTCGAAATCACTGATCTGTCAATCCTCTTTTTTTCTCTTCCTGTAATATTTATGTTGCCCGCACTAAATGACAGAATCAAAGGGCAAGAATACAAAGTAAAACACAATTTTTACCTCAAAAATCTCTCGCATTACATGTTCAAAATCAAAGAAATACAGAGTACATTGTATTTATCTATCATGTCCGCTCAGGGACATCCTCCAGTCATGACACCAAACAAATGCTTAAAAAGGATTACAATGTACAAGTCGACATAATACACAGCTAGGGCAACAGCAGAAAATTCATTCAGGTTCAGTATATTCTATTCATTGGTTTTCACTGACACCAGGCTTGGGTAGATGCACTGTTACTCCTCGTCATTCTCATTGCTGAAGACGGATGCAACAGTTACTTTTGGCTTTTTGGCAGATTTGTTAACCAAGGTCGTCACCTAATGGAGGGGAAGAAGTTCAGGATCAGCTATAGATCAACCAAATCATTTTCCTGAGACTAAAAGAAGAACAAAGATAAATTCACTTGTTTCCTTTTCCTGTCCAGAAACAGGTACATGACTACTTGAGTGCATTTGAAGCATGTCTCTTCACAGTAATGATAGTTAAACGACATCATCTTCTCTCCTCTCTCAAAGTTTGTTTTTTTGGGGAGGGGGTGGAGACAGCAGGGAGGCAACATATGCACTCCAAAGACAGTTAACCAGGCAGTATATCACACAATGCGTCCACATATGTAAGAGGTCTGTGAAATAAGGAATTCCTACTTTCATATTATATACTAGCATAACTTGTCTTTTCTATTGAAGGCAATCCACATGGACGTATATCACGATCCACTAGAAAAATCCTGTACGAGTTGCAAAATAGTTCTGCAGGATGTTACAACCACCAACCTAGCAAGTTCAAAAGGAAAATGAACAAATCAATTGGGTGCTCACTTGTTTTGCACCAAAGGTGTGTCCTAGTAGTCAATGAAGTGGTAAAGAACCATGAAGACGCAGGTTCAAATTACAGCGGAAACAAAAACAATAGGTGATTTTTACCAATCAGTAGCCCACGCAGAGTTACCTGGTACCCTGCTGGTGGTGGGAGGTAGCAGGTACACCCACAATAGTCCAGGTGCCCAAGTTGGCCCGGACACCACATTACACATGCGAATCTCAATGTATATCCATGCTTTAGAAGCTAATTCACAACGAATATAGAATAACTACTCGAATACAAAAACTTGTGTGTCATAATACGCAACTCCCTTTGTCTCAACCATGATCTTAGAATTATTTAGCTGCTTCTTAAAGTAGCATAGTATGAAGTAATGAGAGAAGGGATGTAGGGTACTATCCGTCCATGTTGCTTACACAAACTGAAATTTAAAAGAAAAGCATTGTGGAAGAGGCAAGAATGTGACATTACCACAAAAAGTCCAGTCAAACAAACCATGGGGCCTTAATTATGTCCCTTAAAGGAATACATACTCCAATTACAGGCACAAAAACAACCCTGACCTGTGTGCGCTCTCTCTCTCTCTCTATCTATCTATCTATCTATTTATCTATCTATCTATATACACAAGCGCGCACACACACACGTACATGTTTTTACTTTGATCGCTAGCACTCAAGTACTTATCTTTTTGCTCACTGCCCTTAAATAGTGAAGGAAAGGAGTTCATAGTACACACTAAACTACAAAGTCATGAAGCGTCTTTTTTCTCTCTCAACATTTCTATTTAAGGATTAGAAGTTTCTAATGTCTCGTTGCACTGAGTTAAAAATACAAAAAAAAAATACGAAGTGACCAAAAATAACTGAGATAATCAGTAATCTAACTGTAAATACCTTTGACGAGCCTCCTTACGCAGAAAATCCGAACTTAAAAGTCTTCCTCTGATCTTGATCAGCAAGAGCAGTTGCAGTTCTAAACATGGAGGGCGCTAGAATGTTTCCTGCTTCCTCCGGTGTTTGCTGTTCTTGCTGCTTCTTATTGGCAACCCTAGTACAGTAAAAGCAAAGACAAATCATCAGCAAGAAAACCCATCCCACCACATCAGAAAATAGATGCAGCATGGCCCGAATGGAAAATATCATACATTTGGACGAATTTTGCCATCTCCCTCTCTTAACGTTGCTGTTCTCTTTTCTGCCGATCGTCACGGCTACTGCCATGCATTTCTCTCATTTCCTTGAAGCGCTAGCATAGTAATAGAAGATTAGATAAGGCACAATGGAGGAGTGGAATGAAGATAATAAAAAAAATTAACGATGAAGGTAATATCAAAGAACTGAAAAATATTTTGAGATTTTAGGAAAACGATTACCTTCCTGTGGTTATGATCATATGAACTTAGGTGAGCTTCAAACTCGGTTGCTAATTTATATTGTTTGTTGCATAGCTCACAAAAGAAAGTCTTGCGTATTTCCTTCACCTCCGTCTCAATTTTGTGCTCGAGTTCTGCTAAAACCTGGATTTTCATAATGTGCAGGAAGCAGGCAGTAGAAGCCACCAGGTAATAAAAACTGCACGAAATTCTCAAGATCTTCCAAAGTTGGTATCCCCTTACATACCATTCTCATGAAAAGACACACATATATGCTATATGCTGCCTTCTGTTATTAGATGTATGTTTCAGGAAAAGTAAAGTATCAAACTCAAATAGTCTAGTGCAACATATTTAACAACAACATACCCAGTAAAATCCCACAACGTGGGGTCTGGGAAGGGTAGAGTGTACACATACCTTACCTCTACCTTGGTAGGTAGAGCGGCCGTTTCCGAGAGACCCTCGGCTCAAGACAAGCAAAGCGGAAAAAAAGTCGGACCCGGTCAAAAATTTAGAGAAGTAATAAAATGTTGATAGCAAACGCGAATACATCATGATAGCGCGTCCTGAAAAGAAGCAGTAACTACGCAGATAAATGAGATAAATCAAGTACATTAAGAACGCATAGCAGAAGAATAAAACTACAGAAGACTATAGAGCGATACTACGCCTATTCGTATGATATGCTAAGCATGCCTACAATAATAACACTACACCTACCAATTTGTGAGCGTAAGTAGGATTACGATCGACTACCTACTACCCTTCTACCCTAATATGTGACCTCCACAACCCCCTATCTAAGGTCATGTCCTCAGTAAGTATTGTCTACTTCATATCCCGTCTAATCACCTCGCCCCAATATTTCTTCGGCCTACCTCTACCCTTCCTGAACCCGTCCATAGCCAACCTCTCACACCAACGCACTGGGGCATTTGTGTCTCTCCTCCGCACATGTACAAACCATCTCACCCTCGCTTCCCGCATCTTATCCTCCACCGAGGTCACTCCCACTTTGCCCCGGATATCTTCATTTCTAATTCTATCCTTCCTTGTATGCCCACACATCCATCTCAGCATCCTCATCTCTGCCACTCTCATCATTTGGGTGCGCGACGTCTTGACTGACTAATATTCCGCCTCATATAACATAGTTGGTCTAACCACCACCCTATAAAACTTGCCTTTTAGCTTTGATGGCACCTCTTTGTCGCACATGACTCCAGATGCAAGCCTCCATTTCATTCACCCTGCCCCAATACGATGTGTGACATCATCATCAATCTCTCTATTCCCTTGGATAATAAATCTGAGGTATTTGAAGCTTACTTACTTCGGAATGACCTGAGTCTCATGTCTCACCTCCATGCCTATCTCACGGTTACTCTCGTTGTTGAACTCGCACTCCAAGTATTCTGTCTTGGTCCTACTCAGCCTGAACCATTTAAACTCCAAAGTCTGTCTCCAAACCTCCAGCTTAGCGTTCACCCCGTTGCGAGTCTCATCAATCAGAACTATGTCATCTGCGAATAACATACACCATCAGTTCATCCATCACCAAGGCAAATAAGAATGGGCTAAGAGTTGATCTCTGGTGCAGCCCCATCATCGCAGGAAAGTGCTCTGAGTCTCCTCCCAATGTTTGTACCTTGGTCTTGGCTCCATCAGACATATCTTTGATCGCCTTAGTGTACGCCACAGGTACACCTTTAGCCTCCAAATATTTTCAGAGAACCTAGAGAGACTTTATCGTATGCCTTCTCGAGATCGATGGAAACCATATATAAGTCTATTTTCCTCTCCCTATACAACTTCACCAACCTCCTAATAAGATGGATGACTTTTGGAGTCGAACGATTGGTTCTCGAAAATAGACACGCCTCTTCTCACCCTCATCTCCACGACCCTTTCCCAACATATTTAACAGCCACCTAAAAGTGTAAAGGGTATACCTCCCGCTTTTTGACAAGTTCCTCGGTCTCCTCAATATCAAGCTTACGTCTTTGAATATTTTCTTCTGCAGAAAAAAAATCATCTTCCTCTTGCTTACCGATCCCCAACTTTGGGTCTCGCATCCCTGATTTTATTGGCTCAGTAATTCCTAGTCCCCAAAAGGAAGAAATTAATCAAAACTACTTAGTGTGCATGGATACAGTGCAGTAAATGTAACTTAAGAAGGTAGAAAAAAAATATGTCAAGCAATTTGCACAAGTAACCTTACCTTGCTCATTTTTTCCAAGACCCTTCCCTTTCCAACCCATCTTCTGAAGAAGCCTGAATCCAATGTTAGAGGATGTCAACTGCGTTTCTAAAGATGCTTGTTCCACATTTTCCAGGTCTACGTTTTCTGTTGGTCTATGATTAATAGGAAGGCGAAAATCTTCAGCAAGATCCTCTAGAACCGAAGCTTCATCTGCCTATAAATCAAAAAGTTGAGATGCAACTTTACTAATTAAAATAGCTGAAGATCATGATTTGTCCATATAGTAAAACTTCACAAGTCACGTGAGAACACAGCAGAGTTGAAACAAACTAAAATTCATATGCATCCTTAGTTCCTTAGAAGTCACTACAAAAGCACCTATGATATTTATTTTACTTCTCTTCTTTAAAAACCAAACAAACAAGGAGAAAGAAGAAGGCTTGAACTGCATTATTATGAGTTCTCCAGATTGCAAAAGTAGTATCTTCATGCTATTAGAAGTCATCCTAAATGAGTCACTAAATTAGATTGAAGAGAAAGTAATAGGAAAACCCAATAAAGTGGAAATAAATGAGAAATCCATGATATCGATTAAGGAATCTGTATTCTAGCTCTTACCTCTGCCATTTCTTGCTGGCGTTTATCTCTCATGTGCATGTCTGGCCAACCATTGAACCATCTATCATCCATATCTATATGATATCGCTATTCACACAGAGCAAACAACAAAGTTACTTACAGTAGAACTAGTGTACAAAAAGAAAGAAATTGTTGCACATAAGTAAACAACGTGAGAGAGTGGCAAAACTGAACCAAGTCTAAAATCAGGAACGCTTAAAAGGTCACTGGCCCTTCTACCATGTCATATAAGAACATTACGCGCAGTCTATTAGTTAAGATGCTTTGGTATAACATAGAACGTTTTGACGAAATCATTTTCTACTGTCATATAGTTGAAATAAATAATTTCCTCGACAAGTATCTCAACTCTATGCCAACTGGAAATAGTTTCCTGGCTAAATCATTTTCAGTAGACATTTTACGCTAATGTTTAATCAATCGGACGGAAGATACCACAAATTCATAAAACAATCAAAATTAACAAACAGAACATTGCATAACAAAATACTCCTATAAATTGTAAGATTCCAATAATATCCCGGAAACCAAACACGGCAGTAAATTGTTAACCTGCGGTAGCAATAAGTTGGTAGATGCTACAAATTAATCAAATACGTAATAAATTTGCCTTAAACGGCTTACTATTCAACGATTCATGATACATCAGAAAAACTAGGGCTTTGCTCGTATTTTCAACGCCTACGAATAGAAATCGAAGGTAAGCACGATTAAATTGAAAGAAAATTGGTTTAGTAGTTGAGAAGAATCACAGTTAGCTTCACAATTGTCCGTACAGCGTTCGTTTGATTGAAAAGAGAAAAAGGGCAAGAATCTAGGGTTAAGCTCACCCAATAGGGAGTAACTAAAGCGGGAACTATATTAAATTCATTCGAAGGAAGAGTTCAGGGGGCTTACTGAACAGTGGGTTGCCAGTAAAGATTTTAAGTGGGTTGGCTTGAACTATGTTATGTATGAATGATCTTTTATATTTCATAGGGGATCTTGGTCCTTTATTTATAGTTCTTTGTACGAGACATGCTTATGTCTTCGTGTTCTCCGGATTGGGGTCATGCGGAGCGCTTTGCCATCGATTTCGGTTTGTGGCGAACTTGCTTTGGGAAAAAACGTATTAGTAGCTTATATGCCGTGGGAGGATTACAATTCTGAGGATGCTACAACATGGACAAATAAGGGACAGGAAAGAATCTGTTCTTGAACTCGAGAGAACAGACGGAAAGAGGTTCATCAGAGCACTCGAGAATTGATGTGTATTCGAATCATAGGAGCTAACAATCGTCGATATGCTCATATTGATGACGTTATTGTTGCTGTGATCAAAGAAGCAGTACCAAATATGCTCTTTCCGGGCCTAGGATTGTCTTTCGGTTTGAAATCGATTAGAAAATGTAGTTGTTGCTCGCCTGATAGTAAGTCGCTCGCTTCATTAATTTACATAGATAAGAAAAAGATCTCGCTGTGACTCTTTTTGATTGACCTCCTCCTTTCTTTAATTCACAGGCACATGAATATTGAGGAGAGAAATTACCTCTCACTCTTGGGATTTTCTTTTTCAAGATTTTCCCACCTTGATTGTCAAATGTTTCGGGTCGTTAGTTCGATCCGTTTTGACCCAAATCTAACACCCGAAAAAAAATTATTTTTGCGTTTTTTGCCACGTGAGAGTTGAGTGAATTCAAAATTTCAAATGTAAAATACAAGGATGTAGCTGAAGTTAGTTTTCAAGTCGTTGTTTTTTCTCTTTCTTGTGTTACGTGTAATTAGAAGGTAAGCGTATCACCCGCAATGGTAGTCAAGTTGGTGTAGCAGTAGAGCGCGGGACCGCAAGATCACGAGTTTGATCCCCTACATAAACTTTCTTGGTTGATTCTGTCACACATGACTTGTCAAGTGTGGTTAATTGACTGACGTGGTTTGCAGGCTATTGCGTCAGTCCGGGGTTTACCTAGAGCGCACTCGAAAGAATAGCGGTTGCGGGTTCCTTTGTCAAAAAAAAGAAGGTAAGCGTATCAAAAGTTTTTAAAAATTATCAATTCACGCGCATAAAGAAAAAATTAGAAGTTTTTAAATTTGATTTATATCTTAACGAGAGTTCAAGCGATATTTTCAAACAAAAGTATATGTTCATTGAATTTGTTGTAAAGTAATACACACGATTTTTCAATTGTTATAAGAAAACGTCCACGAGTTAGGAGGCATCTCTAAAGACAAGTAACTTTTACGTACAATCATATAAAATATAATTTATTATAAATGCGATCTCATCTAATAATATTCTACACTAAAGAAGAAGAAGAAAATTAGCTTTTAAGAATCAAATAAAGCGTGGCATCAAGGGCAGCTGATATTTTTAACAAGACTAATCAAAATGAAGTTGGTAGGATGGCCATCTAGAAATTAAAATTTCAAGTGAATTATATTGCACGTAATTGAAGGAATTCATTCCATTTATTATTTTATCCCAAGTATACAATATATATACAAGTCTATAATATTAATATAATGGCTATAAATATGAAAGATTATCTTAGTAATTAGCTAATCATCTTATCCTACATAATTACACAATATTCTCCTTACTGATTGTACATGATTGAGATGACTCTCCTTAATGATTGAGATGTTGAAGGATAATTATGAAGATATGATACTAGTCATCCTTAACAGATCCCGCAGTCTTAACTGGAGGTGTTCGAATGCTGAGACTGTCTCTGAAATCATCAAACAGTATGCGCGAAAGTCCTTTTGTGAAAATGTCTACAATATGATAATGGGACGGAACATGTAGAACTCAGATTTGTCCACGTGCAACCTTTTCACGGATAAACAAGATATCAATTTGTGTGCTGATGCTGGACAGGATTACCTGATAAGTATATTGCGCTCACATTATCACAATAGACGACTGTTGCTTTTGCAATCGGAAAATGTAGTTCTAATATAAGATTTCAGAGCCAACACGATTTGGACACCACATTTGCTACCCTCGGTATTCTGCCTCATCACTTGACCGAGATAGTGTTGGCTGTCGTTTTGACGACCAGGAGACGAGGTTGTCCCCTAAGAACACACAATAGCCAGACGTGGAGCGGTGTGTATCTGGGCAGCCACCTTAATCAGCGTCTGTATACGAAGTAATGCTAGTGATGATGGGCTTATACAGATGCAACCCAAACTCAAGAGTACCCTTAATATATCGCAAAATTCATTTCAGAGCTCCCCTATGTGCTTCATTCGGACCATGCATATGTAAACAAACTTGCTGAACCGCGTAGGAGATATCAGATCTCGTGAAGGTGAGATAATATAACAGCCCTGCAAGGTTGCGGTAATGGGTAGGGTCACTATATGGGAAGCCGAATGTGTTACTCAATTTTACCTTTGTATCAACCGTTGTATGTGACGGTTTGCACGATGACATGCTGATTTTTTCTATAATCTCCTCGGCGTATTTATTCTAAATGAGAAAAAAACCATATGCATGTTGAGTAACTGATATGCCCAAAAAATTGTTTAAATGTCCTAAATCCTTCATAACAAATTCCGAAGCAAGGAAGGACATAATCGACTGGAGAAGCGAGGCAAATGATGTTGTGAAAATAATGTCATCCACATATAGAAGAAGATACACCATGTCATGTCCTTTCTTGTAAATAAACAATGACTGATCAGACTTGTTGTTGGAGAACCCTAACGTTGATACGAAAACTGCAAACCTGTTGTACCATGCCTTGGGTGCCTGTTTCAAACCATATAGAGATTTTTTCAACAAGCAAACATAATTTGGATAGGTAGGATCTCGGAAACCCAACGGTTGGTGCATGTACACTATTTTCTGTAGGTGACCATGTAGAAATGCATTCTTGACGTCCAACTGATGTATGATCCATGATTTGGATAGAGCCAAACTCAGAACAGTCTTAATAGTAGCCGTCTTGACTACATGACTGAATGTTTCACCGCAATCCACGCCAACCTGTTGTGACCTACCATCACCTATAAGATGAGACATATGTCTCACAAAAGAACCATCAAAATTCTTTTTATGACAAAAAACTCACCTAGATCATATGATGTTCATATTAGATGGACGGGGTACTAATTCACATATCTTGTTTTTAATAAAAGCATCAATTTTATCTAGCATGTCAACTTTTCAATTCGGATCGGATTGGGCCGTTTTGGGATTTTTGGAAATGGAGATGGTTGGACCGAAGTAGTTAGGTTAAAATATTGTTTAGGGAGAAAAATTATGTGCATGGCACGGGGTTCAATATTGTCATGTGTGGCCTGGACAGTGGGCTAGGATCATGAGTTGTGTGGGTGATGGACTGGGCCGAGAGGGGGAAATGGGATTGGCTCAAATAAAGGGTTATGTTACTGATCCTGGCGGACTGCTTGGGAAAGGCAGTTTGGCTGGGGATTTTGACCGTTAACTGGACTAGTCCGAAGAAGGGGCAGTGGGTTCCCATTCTCGGTTTGACCTAGTGTCGTGGAGTTGTTGGGCCTATAGTAGTTTGACTAGCCCAGCCGACACACTTTCAGTTGTTGTATTTAAATGGTGGTTTAAAATGGGATGTAGTCTTACATCAAAAAATTCATATGAAAATGGGGATGCCACTTGTGATACATTTAAAAGGGAATGTGGACTCATCGAACACAACACGATGAGATAAGATAATTCTCTCATTAGATATATCGTAACTCTTGTAACCCCGATGATTTTGTGGATATCCCAAAAAAACACAAGGAGTTGACCGGGGTTGGAGCTTGTTTATGGTTGTGGATGGGAACAAGAGATAAGCAGCCGAAAACACTTAAATGGTTGTATGAGGGAATGTGATGGTACAATATTTGGGTTGGGGATTTATTTGATAGTAACTTGGTGGGGAAAATGTTCAAAAGGTAGGTGGTCATTTGAAGAACATGATGCCAAAAATATGATGGTGTGGACGAATGTGCAAATAGTGTACGAATCATATTATTGATTGTTCGGATTTTTCGTTCGGCGTTTCCATTTTGAGGAGAAATATATGGGCATGAGAGACATAATGACACTCCATTTTGTTGACAAAAATCAGTGAAAGTGTTGTTTATGAATTCTCTTCCATTATCACATTGAAAATATTTTATGGATCTCTCAAAATGTGTTTGGATGAAAATATTATTTTTTTAAAAAATAGTGTAGACTTGTGATTTTTTTTCCAATGGGAAATGTCCATAAAAAATTGTATAATCATCCAAGATAAGCATATAATATTTATGACCTGCCGAATTTAAAATTGGGGACGTTCACACATTACAATGCATAATATCAAATGACTTACGAATTTGTGTAGTAAATAAGGAAACATGAAATTTGACATGCTTCCAAAAAATACAAGAACGACAAACATGTGAGTCCACATTACGGTTACAAGCAATAAAATTATGTCTTTTCAGGTAGTCCACATCGGTGCACCTGGGTGACCCAAACAATTATGTCATAAATTAGGAGAAAAACAGCAAATGCCGATGGAGAGTTGACTTGTTTGTTGGTGGGATACATAATCTGAGTGCTATTACATCTCATTATTGGCTTCCCCATCTGAAAATCCCTCACAAAAAAATCCAAACTGATCAAAATTCAAAGAAACATTGTTATCAATGGTATTACAATGCACAAATACCATTTTTTTTAATAAGTTTGGGGGCATGAAGAACATTTCTCATATGTAGGGGTGGTAGATTTGTTTGTCCAATACCACAAATCGGAATTTTCTGTCCACTTCCAACAATAATATTTTTGTTAGTGCTCATATTAAAAAAAGACGAGAGATTACCTTGGGATGCCGTCATGTGAGACGTGCCCCCTGTGTTCATGTACCATTAATCATCGGAAACATTAAGACTCATATTATTCATGGCGTGTTCGATACCCGTGGGGGAATAACTTGACATCGATGGGTCGTATAAGATTGTGGCGGACGGGTCCTCCAAATTCCGGGCTGCATGTTTGGGATGTTGGGCCTGGCCCACTGGTTCATTAGAAACTAGGCATGATGGGCCCACTATTACGGGTTCCAGGCCCACTGCTGGGCCCACTACCCCTACTGATGCGGCTGCCAGTTCTGTCCATTGATTTATTTTATCCCAAGTATACAATATATATACAAGTCTATAATATAAATTTATGACTATGAATATGGAAGACTATCCTAGTAATTAGCTAATCATCTTATCCTATATAATTACACAATATTCTCCTTAATGATTGAGATGATGAAGAATAATTAGGAAGATATGATCCTAATCATCCTTAACAGTAATCCATGCCAACCATGCTAATTACCATTGATATGCAAAAGGTTCTATGATAGCAATTTATTAAATTGTGCCAAATCCTCAGTTTGTTAATGGTGTGGTCCAAAAATTGGCATTTGCGTGCAATATTTGTTTATCTACTTTTTTTTTTCTTTTGGAGTAAGATTTGTTATACTCTTGCAGCTTAAGAGGCACTACTCTACTTGTCATCTACTAAAAAGAAGCGATTCACTGTTTTTCAATACGCGCTGGCGTTGAAGAATACTGACCACAAAGATCTATCACGATTCTTACCTCACATTTCTGCAATAGGCTGTTTATACAACTTGAATTCATGATCTTCTGTTCACGTGATAACAACTTTATCTATTATAATATGAAAAAGTATTACCTTTTGAGATTAAACAAATAATTGTAGATATGAACAAGACCAGAAAAGACTGTACGGAAATCTCGTGGAAGGATTGATGGACCCCATTCTCAAACCTCTTTGTAGCAAACACTAATCCTTATTTTTTCAAGGAATATATGAAAAATTGGCCCACTCTTTTACAATTTAATTAATGCACTATCGAGTTTCCTATGAGGAGCACTTCTTAAGCTCATTCATTACCAATTTAGCATTAACAACGACATATAAAGCTTTAACAAAACCGATTGGAGATGTTAGAAATATAAATTTAAAAAACGGGGAAGATAAATTAAATGATGGTAGACGAATTCTTCCATGATTTTATAAAGCCAATGAAAATTAAAAATAAAATTATGATTTGTAGTGAGCAACCAGAGAAGAAGAGGTTAAAATCTGATATGTTTCATTTTGGAAAAAATACAGGTCTTTATAATAGGAATCTTTTGGAATTAACAAATTCAACGCTTACTAACAGTCACCTATTTTGAATGTTAAAAAAACGTTTTGAATAATTAATTTAAGAAGAAAAATGTTTATTAAAAAAACGTTTTGAATGTTAAAAATCTTCTGGCATTTCGTACCAATTAAGGAACAAATTATCAACACATGTCACATAATGAAGCTCTGGAGTCTGGACATTGATTAGTTAAATGATTATTCTCTCTCTTTTTTTCTGACTGAAATAAGATTTTTTACATCAAGTTGTAAAGTGAGGACAGCAAGAGAACACTATAGCTAATTGTCGAATATAGAAATAACATTCGAAAAAAAAAGTGAAATGGAGAGAAAAGGGGCCCGTAGTTTGAAGTACAATTAAGGGGGAGGATTAAGATGGTGGAATTAAAGACAGGACATGATAACAAATAGTTAGGGTTAAAGAAGAATCCTTAAAGCTAGACAGCTTGCAAGCAATTAGAGAGTGTACGGTTCTGAAGGTGTGTTTAAGATTAGTTCTAGTTTTCAAATTTCAAACATTCAAAAAGCCCCCTTTTGACTATTTTTTCCTCTTTACCCTTTATTTTAATTGTTGTATATGAAAATATATTTATATCTTAGAGACAATATGTATTAGAATAAATGTACTTTATACACATTCGTATTCTTATTAATGGAGATTAATATTTTGATATTTGTAATTATTGAATTATTAGTTTATTATTTATAATATTCTATAATATGCAACCCTAGAGGTTACGCTATTATTAATAGTGTGAGATATTAATATAATAATGTAACTCTTAAAATAACCTCGACTAATGATCATCTAGAATGAGATATTATAACGTGTCAGGGTAGTTTTTCTTCCTTTTGAGTCAGTGGTTTAAAAAGGTGAAATGGCGAAAAGGAGCAAAAAATGGGTAGAAAAGGAGGTTCCCGGGCCAAAAATGGACAAAAATTGGCAACACGGGAGCTGGGCGCCGTGGCGCCAAATCGCAGATTGCACATTACCACGCTACAAAGTACCGAGAGGTCGCAGATTTGCGCCGCGCACTGCAGTTCACGCCGCGCGCAAGGCGGAATTTGCCAGATCCGAGCAGGAATGGGCCAAGGCCATGAAGGAAAAGTTGCACACGTTTTTGAGAGCTATAAAAGGCCCTTTGGGCAGATTTTTCAAGGGTTCCTTATTCCTCTATTCACAACATAACTTAGTTCTTGGAAGCTTCAAGATTAGAGACTTTTTCTTAAGTATTTTTCTTTCTTTATTTTATTTACTTTCAGTTTGTGTTGGATAATCTTTTGGTTCTTAGCATGTCTATGGCTAGGAGCTAAACTTTATTTAGGGCTTTCCTTTCGAATCACTTGAACCTCGTCTTTATGACTTAATGCATTAATTTGGTTTCTTCTTCATATAGTTAAGATTTATTCAATAGTTGTTTTGATTTCTTGGTAATTAACCGATCATTAGTTATCATCACTTATATGATTTCGAATCGAAATCTGAAAGGGGAGATTTGAATATGCTATAGTTGAATAAACATAGGTTAAAATCCTGGACGAAAGTACCCCGATACTTGTGTAGTTTTATAGGTTATTGTTCTTAATCCTCCTATGTGGTAAAATCCGTCATAGAAATATAGAAGATTTCTGCACCAGGGTTGAGTATTTATATATCCTAACCAGAATATAAAACGGTCTATTTAACCTGCTACCTTAACATAGAAGAAACCTTTATTGTTGCATTAAGGATTAAGGCAAGTGAATAGTTGAGGAGATCGGAAGCCCTATTTCCACCATATCTGATTTAAGTAAAGTAATTTAGTTAACTTTTACAATTGTTCAATAGGTTATAGATACAAACCACAACAAAATATCGACAGCCAAATAGATACCATAGGATAGATATTTGGTAATTGAACACTAATCCCTGAGGACGATATTCGGTCTTACCTAGACTATATTATTTGTCCCGATACGTACATTTGCGTTAAGCGTGTGGAAAATCGCTAACAAGTTTTTGGCGCCGTTGTCGGGGATTGACGTAATTCAATATCAATTTATCTATTCTTAATTTCTAATTTGGTTTTTCTTTTTATTTTCTTTTATTTGTGGAACCGTGCGCCGTGATTTATTTGTTGGTTTTGATCCATCTCAGGGATCCAGCAAACATGGACTACCACTATCACGGGTTACGGAACTATCAACATCAATGTAACCCTCATGTCCCACAGGAAGAGCAGAATGTGTTGCGAGCGGCTATACTCAGGCTAACTAAGCACCAAACTCAGTTCATTTATGAGACAAGAGTGTCCCTAAAGAATTTGGATACACAAATAGGACAACTCGCGGACATGCTGAGCAACAAAATACAAAGGAATCACCTTGAAAATATTGGGGCGAATCCAAAAGAGCAGTTCTGGCAGTTGATCTAAGGAATGGAGAACTAGTGGAAGATAGCCCACCACCACCGTTTTCGGAGAAGGAAGACTCAGAAGGATCACAGGATTCCCAGCGCCACTGAGCAGGGCCGCGGCGCCGAAACATCAGAAGATGTAATGATTGCTGGAGACCTTCATCCGAAGCAAGTGACATTGCCAACAGCTGTTGGAAATCCTCAGGTTAAGATATCATATCCTCAGAGGCTAAAGACAAGTTCCCTTGACAAACAATTCTCTAAATTTTTGAAAGTTTTCAAACAACTCCAAATCAACATCCCATTTGATGAGGCTCTAAAGCAGATGCCGAGTTACGTAAAGTTCATGAAGGATATTCTCAGTAAAAAGATGAGGTTAGATAACTATGAAACAGTGGTGTTGACTGAGGAATACAGTGCCATCCTACAGAGAAAGCTACCTCAGAAGCTGAAAGATCCAGGGAGCTTCACCATCCCTTGCACTATAGGGAGGTTTGAATGTCAGTAGGCCTTGTGTGATTTGGGGGCAGGTATAAATCTGATGCCCTATCTGGTGTTTTGCAAACTTGGAATGGGAGAGGAACGACCTACAAATATCACTTTGCCTACCGATCGCTCCATCGCCCATCCTATGAGTCGCCGAGATTTGTTGGTTAAAGTGAATAAGTTTATCTTCCCGCGATTTCATCATATCGACATGAAAGAAGATGAATCGATTCTCATTATCCTCGCGCACCATTCCAGCCGGGCGACGCATAATTTATTGATGTTAAAAAAGGTGAGCTGAGACTTCGTGTTCAGGAAAAGGAAGTGATTTTCAATGTATTCCAAGCAGCAACCTTCCCAAAGGCAAGTGACAATTGTTATTCTATTGATATGATTGAAAAATCATTTTTTGAAAACTGGTTCAGAAGTGCATATGCTCTTGATGAAGTGCTGGCCCAATGGGGTGAGGATAGTGGCAATGACCCGAAATTGATAGAGTATGCAAATTGGATGGATTCTTATGAGTCGTGTTACAAGAAGAAATATGAAGGGCTCGGGCAGATGCCAGAGAGAGCAGTGCCATCCACAGAAAAAGCTCCAGAGTTAGAATTGAAGACTCTACCAGATCAATTGCAGTATCGATATCTGGGTGAGAACCAATCCTTGTCAGTGATTGTATCATGTCATCTATCCACATTGGAGGTTGAGAAGCTGCTGAGAGTGTTGAGGGCTCACAAGCGTGTCATTGGGTGGACATTGTCAGACATAAAGGGGATAAGCCCTTCAACAGTGATGCATAAAATCCGTCTAGAAGATGAGAGCAGATCCTCCATCGAGGCACAGAGAAGACTGAATCCAAACATGAAGGAGATGGTGAGGAAAGAAATCATGAAATGGCTTGATGCTGGGGTAATTTATCATATTTCTGACAGTGCATAGTTGAGTCCAGTGTAAGTAGTGCCCAAGAAGGGTGGCATGACGGTGGTGACCAATGAAAAGAACGAGCTCATTCCATCTAGAACAATTACCGGTTTGAGGATTTTCACTGACTACCGCAAGTTGAACAAGACAACCAAAAAAGACCACTTTCCATTGCCTTTTCTAGATCAGATACTGGATAGGCTCGCAGGGCACAACTATTATTGGTTCTTGGGTGGTTAGTCAGTATACCATCAGATTGCCATGGCACCAGAAGATCAGGAAAAGACAACATTCACATGCCCTTGGTACGTTTGCTTTCAGAAGGATGTCATTTGGGCTTTGCAATGCACCTGCTACCTTTCAACGGTGCATGATGGCAATTTTCTCTGACATGGTGGAGAGGACCATGGAAATTTTCATGGATGATTTTTCTGTCTTTGGGTCTTCTTTTGATGAGTGTTTGAAGCATTTGGAAGCAGTGTTGAAACGGTGTGAAGAGTCCAACCTTGTGCTAAATTGGGAAAATTGTCATTTCATGGTGAAAGAGGGGATTGTCCTTGGCCACAAAATATCCAACCAAGGTATTGAGGTGGACAGAGCAAAGATTTCAGTAATTGAAAATCTACCACCTCAAGTGTCAGCAAAAGGGGTTAGAAGTTTCCTTGGGCATACTGATTTTTATAGAAGATTCATCAAGAACTTCTCCAAAGTGTCGAAACCCCTTTCCACCTTACTAATGAATGGAGTTGCTTTTGAATTCATTGAGGAATGCATGACCGATTTCCAGACACTCAAGGAGAGGCTAATCTCACCACCTATAGTCATTGCACCAAACTGGGAGCTCCCATTTAAGCTAATGTGTGATGCAAGTGATTATGCAGTGGGAGCAGTTCTTGGGCAGAGAGTTGATAAGGTATTCATATTCATTTACTATGCTAGCAAAACTCTTAATGATGCACAATTGAATTATGCCACTACAGAGAAAGAGTTGCTAGCGATAGTTTACGCATTTGAGAAGTTCAGGCCATACCTAATTGAGAATAAGGTGATAGTGTACACTGACCATTCTACTATAAAGTACTTGATGACAAAGAAGGACGCAAAACCCCGTCTTATCTGATGGGTGTTGTTATTACAAGAATTTGACATGGAAATTCGAGATAAGAAGGGAACAGAGAACTCGGTTGCTGACCACCTATCAAGGCTTGAAAACAAAGAGAGTCAGAATATCAAGGATGTGCAGATAAATAATCACTACCCAGATGAGCAACTGTTTCAGGTAAGCGTTGTCTTTAATTTACCTTGGTACGCTGATTTTGTTAATTTTCTTGCAGCTAAGGTAGTACCCTCAGGATTGACAAGACAGTAGGTGAAGAGGTTCTACTCAGAGGTAAAACATTACTATTGGGAGGAGTCAATCATATACAAGCACTGCGCCGACTAAGTCATCAGGAGATGATGAGATGCACCAGATTCTCACCCATTGTCACACCTTACAATGTGGTGGGCATTTTTGGGCATCAAGAACAACCGCCAAAGTACTGCAGAGTAGGCTCTATTGGTCATCCCTTTTCAAAGATGCCAACACCTTTGTGAAAGGATGTGATCGTTGCCAATGAACGGGAAACATATCAAGGCGAAATGAAATTCCCTTGAATGGGATCTTGGAGGTGGAACTGTTTGATGTGTGGGGGTTCGACTTCATGGGTCCATTCCCGTCGTCCTTTGGAAATCAATACATTCTTCTTGCAGTGAATTATGTGTCCAAATGGGTAGAAGCAATAGCCACTAAAGAAAATGACAGTAAGACAGGCCAAAGGTTTCTCCAAAAGAACATATTTAAAAGGTTTGGTACCCCTAGGGCCATCATCAGTGATGAAGGAAGCCATTTTTGCAACAAGCACCTTGATACACTACTTTTCCTCTATAGAGTCTACCACCGTACCACATTGCCCTACCATCCTCAAGCGAATGGACAGTCGGAAATTTCTACCAGGGAAGTGAAAAGCATACTGGAAAGACTGTGGATGGCTCAAGGAAGAATTGGTCTATCAAGTTGGATGACGCACTATGGGCGTATAGAACAATGTTCAAAACTCCCATTGGAATGTCGCCATATTGGTTGGTTTTTGGGAAAGCATGTCATCTGCCTGTAGAGTTAGAACACATGGCTTATTGGGCAATGAAGAAGCTAAAGATGGATACCAAGGCAGCAGGGCAGAAGAGGTTGCTACAGCTGAGTGAGTTGGATGAATTCAGATACAACGCTTATGAGAATGCAAAGATCTACAAGGAAAGAACCAAGGCATGACATGATAAGAGCTTGGTCCTTAAAGATTTCCAATCAGGACAACAAGTGCTCTTATTCAACTCAAGATTAAGGCTTTTTCCAGACAAGCTCAAATCTCGATGGTCAGGCCCATACACTGTTGAAAGAGTATTTTCCTATGGTGCAGTTGAAGTAAGAGGGAGAGAGGGTGCCCCATTCAAAGTGAACGGACAGAGGTTGAAACCCTACTTGATCAATGACATGGAACATGTGAGCTCCATGACCAATCTCAAGCCAATATAAAGAGGAACCGGCGTCCGACTACAAGACGTTAAAGACAACGCTTGTTGGGAGGCAACCCAACACTTTAGAAAGTTTGTTAGTTTTTCTCATGAACAGACTCACAATCTTGAAATCCCATGCAAATCACGGACTAGAAGCAGAAGGGGAGCCGCAGGAAAAATGGCGTTGTGGGGCCAGACATTAGTGCCGCGACGCCTAAAGATCAGAGAGCCCGCAGAATTTTGGGCGCCACGGCTCCGAAATGCAGGGCCGCGACGCTTATCGAAGATTCTTTGCCATGCACTATCAGCCACCGCCACCATTTTAAACCACAAGTCTGTAAGTCGTCCCATTTTTTTTTAGTCTTGTACACATTGGGGACAATGTGTGATTTAAGTTGGGTTCTTTCGATGCGTTACAGTTATTTACATGTTATATGATTTAAATGTATTTTATATTACTGCGTAATCATTCTACAGTTCGTCGCCCGTTGGATTTAAAACATAAATTTTCAAATTTCACTACGTACACAAACCCAACAAAATTATATCCTTAGTTTTCTTCCCTTTACCCTATTATAATCACACTTCTTATTTCCTCTCCATTAATACTGGCAGGTATAGATTCACATTTAGCTGGAAAAATATTGAAATAATAGTTTGTGCATGGTGTCTACGTTAGTTAGGTACATTATTGACTAGAAAAGATAAAATTTATAAATTAAGGGGGACTTTGGTAAAATATGTAAAAGTGGTTGACTTTTTATTTTGTAATAGTTACATTTGCTTGAATGATAATTTTTTACCTACTAAAAGATGTTCCTGGCCTGTCTTTAGCAATTATAATTAAACCTTTGATTATTTCAAGGTGTATCCTCACAATCTGAAGAACTTTTTGGACAACTAATGATCGTGATAGGACTATGTTTATGTTTTTCGTTGATTATTACGTATAATATATATAATATTATATAATTATTTATTCATTTATAAAAATTGGACTACACTTTCTAATTACAATTGAATTATAATTTTACCTAATATAGGAGGTGTACGAAGAATATTTTAAAAATATTCTATCATATCCCCGTAGTCGAAGCGGGAGGTTCTCGTACGCTGAGACTGTCTCAGAAATTACCAAAGAGTATGCGCGAAAGCCTTTTAGTAAATATGTCAACAATCTGATATCGGAAAAGAACATGAAGAACACGAACTTGTCCACGAGCAACTTTCTCACATACAAAGTGAATATCCATTTCAATGTGTTTAGTGCACTGATGTTGAACGAAATTGCCGAAAAGATATATCGCACTTACATTATCACAATAGACTAATGTAGCCATATGAATGGGACAGTAAAGTTCCAGGATAAGGTTGTGTATCCAACAAGACTCAGAGACAACATTCTCTACACCTCGGTACTCGGCTTCGACACTGAATCGAGACAGTATATTGTCTTTTAGAAGACCAAGAAAGCAAGCTATCTCCGAGGAACACACAGTAACCCGACGTGGATCGACGATCTCTGATATAATGAAGGAATATGTTCTCTGTCTTTTATTGATTATTATGTACAATATATATAGTGTTACATAATTATTTACTCATTTACAAACTAGATAATTAATCTTTCTAATTACAATTGGATTATAATTTTACCTAATATAGGAGATAGTACAAAAAATATTCTTTCAGATTATATTACATTAAATATAATATATATATATATATGAAGTCCTTTGTAGAATTTTCCTAGATATGTATTACATGAGAATTTTTAGTGGACACATATCTTTTGTGAAACTAGTACTTTAAATTTGTATTATATTCGTGTATTGTCAAATAAGTAATTAACACTTGTCTAGGCAGGTAAAGCAAACCTACCTTAGTTACTACTAGTATATTATTATTTTTTATCTTATACTTCCACACAAGATTCCTTTTTTTCTTGGTAGAAAATCACTCTCCTAATGATTGGTGACTTTTTCTATAATGTAAAAGCAGTGCTAAATGTCATTTGTAATTGGCAAGTAAGATCCATAAAGTAATAGGAAACAGCGTAAAATGAATAAAAGATTCTTTTACAGCTTTTTTTTCTTTTTATTTTTCTCTTATTCTAATAAATAAGTAGAAAGAACAAACCAAAAATTGGGAAATGATGGGAAGCAAAAGTTAGGCAATTTTGCAGTATGTGAACATTTAATAAGTAAAGAACACTGACATTGTCGGAAACTTTGAATTCAACTTCACTGCATACAGGTAAAAACGCCCACATAAAGCAAGAATCGTTTGACGGATGGGAGAAAATTGGATAAAAGAGACCCGTCAATGATTTGTTTCAAGGTTAGAAAAAGAGAGTGAAAAGGAACCCACCTGTCCTTTCAATGACTAAATCAGAAATTTTAATTATGTAACACAAAAAATTACAAACATACCATACTTGGAATTTATTCAACATAGTTCTTCCAAAAGAAAATTAATATAAAAAAATACAATTTCTGTGACACAATTTATTTTTTAGTCTGTTAGAAAATAAATATCGTCTTTTCTTATTTGACAACACTTTAGTGGCACTATCTATATTTTACCATTGTTGGGTCTCACTTAAATTTAAAGAGTTATTTATTATGAAGGACACTCAAGTAATGACAATTTGATAAATATAACAATTTTTTTTTATTTCTTAAATTTCGTATCCGGTCAATAATGACACGTAAATTAAAACAAAGAAAATATATATTTTAGAACTTATAAACTAAAAATTCTAAATTCTTGTATGCTTGAACAATATAGCTCTATCTTGACCCACGCCTACCCCAAATTTGGATTTTTGGGTATCGGAAAAAGAAGAAAGAAAAGGAAACCATGGGTACCCCATTAAGTGTGTTTGGTCAGCTTTTGGAAGCAGCGGTTCTGGTGACTTGTTCTTTTGTCCTAGTTATTTTAACAGCAGGCATTTTTTCTCCTTGTAATTTCACTTCATTTAATCACCACCATCAATCAAAATCAACGGTAGATTAGCACCTCTTCATCTCTCCACCCTTAGATTATACCACCCCCACCATCCCTCTCACAACTATAAATCACTCCTTTTCCAAACCAAGTAACACACACTACTCATCACTTCAAACAAGTTAGCTTCTTCTTCTTGAACATCAAGAGGAGTATACTACTTGTTC
Source organism: Przewalskia tangutica (assembly GCA_029844215.1). Lineage (NCBI taxonomy): Eukaryota > Viridiplantae > Streptophyta > Magnoliopsida > Solanales > Solanaceae > Przewalskia > Przewalskia tangutica. The sequence continues at coordinate 12,522,166 of CM056731.1, read as the reverse complement.
ATTTTCTTGATAATTATGGCAGGAAAGAAGTCTGGATTTTCATTTTTTGGTTTGTTCAAATCGAAGGGCTCGAGAAATAGTCGAAGGGAAGAATATTACTCTAGGGAAGACTGTGTGAAGGCATACAAAGTGTGGCCAAGTGATGAAGACAGAGGGCAATGGGTAGCAGAGCCAGGTATTGATAACAAGGCTGCAATTTTAATCTCTAACATGACTGCCAAGTGGAACAACCCTGAAAGTTAATCAACAATAACAACAAGAAGATGAAGAAAAAGATGCAGATTATTATATTTAATTTCGTCCATAAAGATCAATCCACTACTCCTCAAACCACCCAATATTCATTATGTTCCATAAGGCTAGCTTGTATAATTTATTTCTTTTTTTCTTTGTTTAGTTAGTGAAGTCAGTTTGCTCTGTATGTGAATTGCAAATAATATCATGAATAATGTAGTGATCAAGATTTGTTTATAATATTCAAAAGTTTTATTATTATTATTATTTAATGTCTTCTTTCTTAATTCGTCCTCGTCTTCTTGGTTTTCTTCTACTATATGTATGTATATAGCCAGTTAAGTAGCAAATGAAGACTTTAATAAAGATGAAAAGCTTGATCTTCCCTTTTGCAGTATCAGAAGAACTCGCCCTATATGTTGAACAACTTATGCGACCAAATCAATAAATACATGTACTATCATTATTCATTAACATAATTTTGGCGCAAACACCAGTTCATATAAGTCTTTTCCTATTATTTGCGATACAATGATATGCTTTTCTCATTACCATAAATTAGAATTACAAGATTTAGAACTGCAATTATAGCTGAATGATAAGCCCTCCGTTCCATAATAAGTGGTCTTTTAGACTTTTCATTTTATTTAAAAATAAGTGGTGTTTTAGGATTTCAAGAAAAAAAAATGATCTTATTCTTCCAAAACTACCCTTATTAATATAATCAAGAATCATTAATTAGTAATTTTACTTTTCTAGGCATTTAATCATTGATAAGTTAGTAAAACACTCCTAATTTTCTAAGAGTAAACACTTTCTTAAGGGGTGTGCATAAATTAAAAAGTAAAACCCCACTTAATATGGAACAAATGAAGTAATATCACCCGCATGCAGAATTAGATGTGATGGAAAGCGGAGCGCAAGGTCACGAGTTCGATCCCCTACATAAACCTTTTTGGTTGAGCATGTCACACATGACTTGCCAAGTGTGGTTTCTGCTATTGCGTCGATCGAAATTTACTCGAGCAAGACTCGAAAGAGTAAGCGGTGAGTTCATTCACAAAAGAAAAAAGAGGAAGTAATATCAAGTTTCTTTTAAGTTGGCTCTCTGTAGTTAACTAATTAAACTTATTTAGAATTTGAACCTGCAGCATAATAACATAGTGCAAATGCAATGAATAAATAAATGAATATTCAAGTAGTTTATTTACGTTCAAAATTTCATGGCTTCTGGTTTTTCTTCTTTTGCAGCTGCTGTAAGATAAGATAGTAACGACCACAGTACAATAAAGTATAAACTTGCAAGTTCGATTTGGGAACTTGGAGAGCATTAAGAACATTTCTGACGGGAACTGCAACTAGATAAAATAATTTTAACATTTAATGGTATTTCTTTACAGTGGTACAATAAATTCCCGCTACTATATTCTCGGGAACTTAGACATCATTTCTTTTGATTAGTTTTACAGATGGTCATCAACTTGCAGTTTATTAAGTCGTTTATTATATATATAAAAAATCAACTTGCAGTTTATTCACCAAAATCTTATACATAAATAAATAAATTTTGTAACGAAAATTAACTCAACTATGGCTATATAACATAGAACTTTTTTAGATTTGGTCTCGAAAATACAAAGCTTGCATAATATCTTTGCGGTACTGCTTATATATATATATATATATATATATATATATATATATATATATATATTAGGTTGGATCGGAAAATACAATTTTATTTTTTAAGTATAGCCACGTGAATAACTGAATATTATGTAAGATGAGTTAACATAGTTGTGTTTATGATAGTTTTATTTTATCTCATATTAGTAGGGTTCGGGGAAGGGCCCCATCTCACAAGGAGTGTGATGACAGTCTACTCTAATACAAGTATTAATGATTGCTTCTACATTTTCACGGCTCGAACTCGTGTAAAATTCATGCAATAAAATAAAAGTCGGAGGACCATTGAAAGAATGTAAGAAATAATCCCTTAATTATTCTTATTAATGAAAGACATATATATACAAGGTACAAGGAAAATCCTCTTTCAATTCTACATAGGAATCCCTATTCTATAAGAATACTAACTTTACAATTATAGTAATATTACACTACTAATTAAGATACAACTCTAAGTCTAATATTTACCAAATATACAAGGAAAGGGCAAGGGCCCCACAATACACTTTGAACGTGTATTGTGATGTTTAACACTCCCCCGCAGTCATAGCGGGTGGTCTTCGTACGCTGAGATTGTCTCTAAAATCTTCAAAAAGGACTGAGGGAAGACCCTTAGTAAAAATGTCTGCAATTTGATATCTGGAAGGGACGTGGCAGACGCGTACTTGTCCTTTTGCTACCTTCTCTCGAACAAAGTGAATATCCATCTCTACGTGTTTAATCCGCTGGTGCTGAACATGATTACCAGAAAGGTATATGACATATTATCACAATATACTAATGTAGCTTTCTCAATAGGACAATGAAGCTCAAAAAGAAGATTTCGTAATCAACATGATTCGGATACCACATTAGCTACCCCTCGATACTCAGCCTCTGCACTTGAAACATGAAAGCGTAGATTGACGCATGGCAGACCACGAGACTAAGTTGTTACCCAAAAACATACAATATCCAGACGTAGACCGTCTAGTGTCAGGACAACCACCCCAATCAACATCTGTATAAGAGACCAATGTAGACGTCGACGAAGGATACAAATGCAGACCATACTCAAGTATTCCCTGAATGTACCTAAGAATGCGTTTGAGTGCATTCATATGTTCAACTCTGGGATCATGCATAAACAAACACACCTGCTGTACGGCATATGTAATGTCAGGTCGCGTAAACGTCAGATACTGAAGAGCGCCTCCAAGACTACGATAGTTGGTCGGATCCTCATAGGGAGAGCCAGCTGCAGCACCCAACTTGGGTTTAATATCAACTGGAGTAGAAGTGGACTTACATGATGACATCTCAACCCTCTCAATGATCTTTGCTGCATACTTCCTCTGTGATAAGAACAATCCGCTTGCATGACGAGTGACTGCAATCCATAAAAAATAACTCAATGGGCCCAATTCTTTCATGGAAAACTCGTAATCGAGTATCATTGTCAGAACTCGCAAAGCATCAGAAGAGGCAGTCAAGATAATATCATCAACATATAACAATATATAAGCCATGGAAGAATCCAGACGATATATGAATAATAAATTGTCAGATCTGATGTGCGAAAAACCCGTAGTCGAAACAAAGTCAGCAAACCTCTTATAACAAGCTCGTGGAGACTGCTTGAGCCCATACAAGGACTTCTTCAATAGACATACATGATTAGGATATCTAGTATCCCTAAACCCCAAAGGTTGATGCATATATACTGTATCGTGAAAATCACCATCTAGGAAATCATTCTTCACATCTAGCTGATGAATGGACCAAGATTTCGAAAGAGCCAAGCTGAGCACAGTGCGAATGGTAGCCGGCTTGACCATCGGGCTAAATGTCTCACCATAATCCACACCAATCTGCCGAGTCTTACCATCACCTACAAGTCTAGCCTTATGTCTTGCAAATGAACCATCAGAATTTTCCTTATGAATAAAAATCCACATAGACCGAATAATATTAACACCAGATGGACGGGGTACCAACTCCCACGTCTTATTATCAATAAGAGCATTATATTCCTCGGTCATGATAATTTTTCAATTAGGGTCATTTAAGGCTGACACAAGATTACGGGGTAAGGGGGATTTAAGAACATTATAATTCAAATTGAAATGTGTTTTTGGCTTAAAAATACCCCGTTGACTATGAGTAACTGGACCAAGACTTTGGGCTGGATTGAGTGAATTTTGGAAAGTTTGTGAAATGTCGGAAATTTCCGTCGACGACGTCGCGGCGCCTGTTCCGAGCGTCGCGACTCCAGAACCACTACAGGTCTCTCTGGACATTTGGCAACGTGGCGCCTCTGTGCAGGGCCGCGGCGCTGAGGACGGGTTTAACGTATTTTCTGGCAAACCTGGAAAATGACGAAAAACATAGGGGGAGATAGCATCATCCAAAAAATCATAAGAAGTAGGTACGGGTTTTTCTACTTTAGAAAAGGGAAATTGGATTTCATCAAAGAGAATATGACGACTAATGATGATTCGTTTAGAGGACAAATCAAAACATTTATAACCACGGTGATTTGACGGAAAACCCAAGAATACACAAGGAGTAGAACGTGCCTGAAGTTTGTTGATTGTAGTGGATGGAAGCAGTGGATAACATACGCATCCGAAGACTCTAAGATGAGTGTAGGACGGAGTCTTATTGTATAACACTTTGAGAGGGGAGAAATATGTCAAACCTTTAGAGGGAAGAATATTTAGGAGATCGGTAGCCATTTGTAGTGCATGATGCCAAATAATGGAGGAACGGAAGAATGAACTAATAAACTACGGACAATGTTATTAATGGTAGGAATTTTTCGCTCAGCTTTCCCATTTTGTGAAGACGTATTAGGACAAGAAAAATGAAAATTTATCCCATTTTGAGCACCAAACTCCCTAAATTCCCCATTATCATACTTTGTCATCATCACACTCTTTGCCATTATCACATTGAATATTTTTTATTTTCCGTTCGAATTGTGTTCTAATGAAGGCTCTAAATTTTATGAAGATGGAAAAAACTTGAGATTTTTTCACAATTGAAAACGTCCATAAATATTTAGTATAGTCATCTAAGAATAGAACTAATAACGATGACCCATAGAACTGAAAACCGGAGATGTCCATAAATCACTATAAATAATTTCAAATGACATAGAAGTATTAGAATTTGAAGCTACAAATGGTAATTTAATAATCTTTCCCAAAGCACAGGATTGACAAAGTGGAGTACTACGTGTACCCTTACAAGAAATAAACTTATGTCTATCTAAAGAAGATAAAATAGACGACCCCGGATGACCTAGACGAGCATGCCACAAGGAAGGAGCAAGAGCTGCAAAGGTGGATGACATAGCTTGACGCGAGATGCTGGGACTTGGTGTGATTGGAGAGAGATCCCCCCCCCCCACTGTTACACCTCATGAGATGACTCCCCGTCTTGAAATCCTTCACAGAAAATTCAAATGGATCAAAATTAATAGAAACCCAGTTATCAGTTGTGAATTTTTGGACATATACCAATTTTTAATTAATTTTGGGGCATGAATGATATTTTTCAGGACAAGTGGTGGATGAGGAGGGGACAAAGTTTTATGACCATAACCCTTAATTGGAATATAATTGCCTTTACCAACAGTTATACCACGATTAGTGCCCAAATTGAAATAAGACGAGAGAGTACCTTGATCGGATGTCATGTGGGTAGTGGCGCCGGTGTCCGTGTATCAATTAGGGTCCGTTTGCGTCAAGCCAAACGTGTGCATCGCTGCTTCAATGTCGATGCGAGTGTGCCCATGCGTGACGGGCCGATGGGCGAGTCCAAGTATCTTTGGACCTTGGGATGCCGTATCTTTGATGCGAACCCCGGATTACGGACTCGGGAGAAAGGCGGCTCGCGCCTACTGATTCGCCACAACTCTATAAGGTGGAGCCGCGGCGCTGTAAGGCTGAGCCGCGCCGATGTCAAGTGTCGGGTCCCACTGCCACTGACCAGGGGACCCCGTGGGTTCCAGGATTGAGCAGCAAGAGGACATTCTTGGACAGTCACTTTTTTATTCGATGCTCTCCTTGGCCTTGCCTTTTCTCATGTATTCTATTTGACTTGACCTAAGATACCAGTGAAAGAGAAGGCAACTTGATTGAATCCATTATGAATTCAATCAAGTTAAGTGAGATAAGGAAACTTGATTTTTTTTATAGTTTTAGTAGAGTTCCAAAAACCACCCAATTGAAGGAAATGCCCAAATTTTATATTTTTAAGATCAATAAAATAAGTGGTTTTGTCGTTATAGAACACGGAATTCAATGGAAGCAATGATAAATAAATACAAATAGAAAAGGAAAGGGAGGAAATACAAAAAAATAGAAGAGAAAAGTCATACAAAGTTATATACAAATCACTACCCCCTTGCTACTGACGATTGCCCCCGTTGTTGACGCCACGATTCTTGCCATTATTCTTGCCATTATTCTTTCGATTCCGACCTTTCTTACCACCTCCGTTGTTGTGATTTTGGGTCACATTGAATGGATTGAAAGGAGAAAAATTGGAAGCAATCATCATGACGACAGGACTAGCCCCAATTGCTACTTTCTTAGCTAAATCGGCTTCTTCCAAAGTGAGCATAGAACAGGCTTGATAAAATCCTGACAGAGGGTTACTCTGACGAATAACTGAAGCAACACCGCTACAGGACTTTGACAGGCCTGCAACTATCTGAAGAACTAGACGACTATTAGAAATTGGAGAACCCACGTTGCTGAGTTGGTCTGCCAAGTCCTTGAGACGTTTGAAATAAGAAGAAACGTTTTGAAAATTCACCATAGCCACATGTGAAAATTCCTGCTCAAGGATAACAATCCGAGAATGACTGTTATCTTGAAATATATCTCGCAATCGATCCCACGCCGACATAGCTGTGGGGTTAGATTTCATAATCGTTTGCAAAAGGTCCAAGGAAATAGTGGCATAAATCCACTGAAGAACATTGGAATTAAGCATGTCCCATAGTTCTAGGTCTGCTTCTTTAGTGAGCACAGTAGATGTAGACGCCTTATCACTCTACCTTGAAGGGGTTGGAAGAATGATATGGTGAAGAACTTTATGTGCTTTAACATGAATCTTGAATAACTCCGCCCACGTCCCATATTGGACGTTTTCAAGATCAAGAATAATAGGGATGACGCTCTTGATGTTAGAAACTGAGAGGGCTGGATGAAAATTGTTCTTATCAGCCATAGGGAATAGAAAACAAGATTCGGAGAAGGGAATTTGAGAGAGAGGAATTTGGAGGAGAAGATACTCGGTTTTTGTTAAAAGGGAAACACAAAAAAATCGAGAACTTTAGTGCCAAAAATCTGAAAACTAGAGAAGTTTGAGGAGCGGAAGCGAGGTAAAGAGAACCTAGACTCTTGATACCATGAAAGAAGGTAAGAAATAATCTCTTGATTATTCTTATTAATGAAAGACATATATATACAAGTTACAAGGAAGATCCTCATCCTATTCTACCTAGGAATCTCTATTCTATAAGAATACTAACTTTACAATTATGGTAATATTAAACTACTAATAAAGGTACAACTCTAAATCTAATATTTACCAAATATACAAGAAAAGGGCAAGGGTCTCACAATAAACTTTGGACGTGTATTGTGATGTTTAATACTCACCAACAACCATATATAAAATTATGCATATAATAAGCAAGAAAAAAGTGAAGTGTCTTACGTTCTCCGTAATTTCCTTTGGTTGTTACTTTACTGTTTCAGTATATAGTAATGCGACTAAAACCTTGGGAATTTGGAAAGAGGTTTCTTGAACGAAGTCATCATATTTTATTAGAGTATTTCAAATAAAGCAGAGTAGCTAGTGAGAATGGTGAGTTTGCATGCCTATTTGAATCCAATAGGGCAATAGACTTCCTTCCAAGAAGAAGGGTGGTCATTTCTTGCTGCAATTCTTAGACATGCTACATTGTACCTACACACTTTTATTTTGTTCTATAGGCTGTCATTCCTATTTCCTAAAACTATGAATCCTAATTTTTTCCAAATATTCTAGTGCTAGAGAGACGTATTTATTTTACCATGTTGAACTGAGTTAGCTTAGATAGAGGGACATGTACATCAAAGGTCTAGTTTACTCATTTCTCCTTATTTTCACTTCAGACGTTGTAGTTTCCTTCAAGCATGGTCTCATTATTATATTATTCATATTTGTTAAATTAAAAAAATGGTACACTCATATATATGAAGGTAGTAAATTCTAACTAGGTGAACCATGTGATACAAGGAGAATAAATCGAAAGAAATGATTGAATAAAGATTTGAATTGAATTCACTAAAGTGCACGAGTGATAGAATGTAATTGACTAAAATCATGGAGAATTCACTTTAATACAAGTGAACGTGCAATTTCCACCAATGTTTCAGGGGAAGTGGCATTATAGGCTCCATTGTGTTTGATCTTCCTGCCCTCAAAGAGTATATTGCCATGATTTTATATTCCTTTTTTGTCTTATAATTGTGGGATTATTCTCTCCACGAATTTAGATTTTAGAGTGGCACAACTAGGGTTAGGTTGAAATAAAAGATGCCTCAGGTCTAAATTGTTCTGCTCAGGTAACGTGGCATGGATTTTAGTGTAAATATTCATCTTTAACCCCTAGTCTTCCCTTTTTCACTAACCTAATGACAGACTGAAAAAATAGTTACTGCTCTATTAAGAATCTACACTGAACATATGGAAATATATCACGCTCCAATCACAGGTAATTGGTTGGATTTATACTGCACAGAGCATAGTGCTCATGCTCCTAAATAAACTTTTCTACAATTTTATTTGAAATGGTGATCGTCAATCTGTCCATACCTTGATTATTTCAACGGCTATCTGCTACTTCCTTTCAGTTAAATATTTACCCACTAATTCTGTTAACCAAAAGTTTAAACAAATATGAAAGAAACTACCTAAAGTTTTTTTTAATCTCTGAGAAAATTTAAAGCTTGCCTCCATATTAAACTACGTATGAAACGGTGGAAGATGTTTTATCTTGAATTGTTAGATAAATATTAAGAAAGAAACTACCTAAAGTTATTCCCTAGATCAGATTCAAGAATCGGCGGAAAGAAAGCGAGTTCGAGCATGATGATGTGGGAGTTCATTTTTCTTTGTGAGGATGACTCGGGCAAGACTGTGTGTCTCCCACAGTGGGCGAGATCTATGATTTATCTTCCTCCACCAATCTCTGTCGGGTCGGAGGGGTGGGGGCCCTGTGGGCGAGGGATTTCGGCTTTTGCTCCCAAGAATCGGAGTAAGGGCGTATAATCATGAGTCCAACTAAGCATAAAAGATAAAGCAAGACTAGGGAAAAGTTTGTGTCCTTAATCTATGTTTTGGCATATGCTTTGGAAAACAGTTTCATTTTTAAAATTTCTAAGCCCATAGAAATTTATTTAGAAAAACAGAGAAGGTGAAACATCCTACTATAATTTTACATCAGGGGTAGATTCGTTCTTATTTCTTTCTTAATCCCCTCTTACTTGACTTTGGTGGTTCACTATTAGAAACAAATGTTTTTTCACTGATATTTTATGAAAAATTTATGTTATAAAATATGATTTTTTCACTTTATTCCCACCGAATCAATTAACTAGGAAAACGCTATTGAAACGGCAAAAAACTTCCTAATTTTCCGTGTAAAAACATTACTTACTATTTAAGTTTTTCCATCCATGTTTTGTAAACAATAACTATTGAACATTTCTCAATAGAAAAATAGAGATTTTTTAACAGTGGTTGGACTAAATATTTGTTGACACCCAATTTTGACCCTCCCGTCCAGCCATTAACTATAAAATTACACTAATTTTGTAAAATAATTTTTATGATTTTTATAATAAAATGCAGCGAATAAAACATTAAATACAGGCATAAATAATTAATTTAATAATGACATCGCGTCTTACGTAGAGTTTTAAGCACTTAGAGTCTCGCGCCCGCATTAATTAACTTTAAGCTTTGTCGTAATTCTTAAATAATTAATAAATGCATAAAATAAATAATTTAGCGATAACGTCGTGTCAGGTAGCATAGCCGCATTTATTAGTAATCATTTGTAATTTAAAAAACAATTTTTTATTTAATAGCGTCGCATTTATAAGGCTTTAAACAATTCTTAAATATCATACTCGCATTTAGCATTTAAATAATTTAATCTAAACTCTATTCAATTTTAATTTAACTTCGCATAATAAGATTTTTAATAATAGCGCCTCATTCTAGAGCATTAAGCATTAATTAAATAACACGCCCGCATTTATTATTTTTACAAGTAGATTAATAAAGCACCTAAATAATTTAATCACATTAGTTTTAAGTTATCACTAATTAATTAATAATACACTTACCTAGAGTTAACTAGCTAATTAATTAACTCCTAATTAAATACCTACTTAAAACTCTACTAATACCCAATCTAAACTACTAGCACTTTCACACCCCACTTGACCCATTTCCTCTGCGACCATGAGCCCAATCCCCATTATCCCCATTATCCCCTTATCAGCCCAAAGCCCCACGCCTAAAGCCTTATTCTTTCCCTTTCACTTCGTCTCTCCCACAATCAAAAACATAACCCAGCAACCCTAAAAAATTCCCATCGCCGCCTTCAAACCCGATATTTTCGCCGGATTTTCAGCTGAAAATCCGGCTCCCTTACCTTCCTTACCCACACACACCCAGCCAACGATCCCCTACCATATCCAACCTTACCTTAACGAATCATTAAACACCCAGATTCGTCCAAAATAAAAGGGTAAGAATCAATACGAAATCTTAGCATATCAAGTACGAATCGTGCGAATTCAGAGCAAGAATAGGCATAGAAATCTCAGCCTTTAAATGCATACCAAACATAGAACCCGAAGAGGGGCTATATAAGAACATGCAAAGAGCATCGACAAAAGAAAAAAAAGAAGAGAGAGCAGAGACGGTCGCATGAGTATCGAGCAGAGGACAAGGTTAGAAAGGTGGGAATCGCTTTTACGTAAGAGCGAGTTCAATCGATCGAGCACAAGAGGCGTAAACATAGTCGAACACCCTTCCTTTTACATTCGAGGGTACCCATGGCGTCGATCGTCTAGAGCTCAGTAGAGAAACAACAAGAAACTACCGATTCAAAACCTTTTCTTCTTAGTCAAATCGGGCCTCAAATCAAGCATTCTCAAAAACAAGATTTGCACTTTACTCGTGATCGCAAAACCAAAATCCGAAATGTCCGACGACTTGACACGCCTCGGTCTGTCCGGAGAAGGTAAACTAAAATTCTTCTCGGCCTCAGTATTAATGTATGTTTGTGTAATCGAACGTGTCTTAGCTTAGATTATTGTATTCATCGATGAGGTCGTTTGTGGAAATACCGACCGTTATCTAAATCATTATTACGTGTTATATAAGCATCAATCATGCTTATTAGTATTAATACACATAGTTTCACTTATCCGATTCGATTGGAATTATTAATACCAACTCTACTATGTCTAAAATAAGAAGTCGCACAACCGCCCAATATCATGTCATTTGTTGCACTATCTCGCAGTATGTAATGTGTAGTGTGTAGTGTAGTGTTGTATATGGATATCTCTATTTCGATTAAGGTTCGAATATTATCGCTTTCCTACCAAGACACTTATGGCCAAACTTGTACTATAGAGCTCCCACGAATCGGTCAATCCGCCAAGAAATGATTTTAATATAGTAATGTTCATTAGAGGGTCCAAAGCTCGCTCAAACTGCCCAGATCGCAGGAATATGATCACATGCCCAACTTACATTCTCGTCATGCGAAGGGCCATTCTTGTTGATTTTGTCATCACTATGTTCGATATGTTTGTCCGACTAGTCCTATGTGTTAATGTTACTGAATTAACTAAGTAATTACCCTTGCCTCTGGGCGGCAAAAATGCTTCCATAAAAATTTCCTAAAGTCATCATATGCTCCTGCTTTTTTCTGAATTACGGAATGGTATTTCTGAACTAGTCTAAAATTAGTTTCTTTCTAACACTCGTCGCCTGTGTCATGTGAAGATATCTCCATAGCAACTTTTATTTCCCATTCTAGTCTCAACATGTCTTGCAAATTAGATGTCATGAAACACCGACGATTTAGTGGTCTATTTATGAGATTCAAACTTATATGTTAGCCTAAGTTATGTGTACATACATCATCCAGAACTTCACATAATACTAAACGAAACACGTCAACCTTCTACATACGTTCCAAAGGATCCAGTCTAATGTGTAGTTGCTCAATTAACTTGATCTTGCTTATCTGTTTATTTGGTGTACTAGAAAGTATATTGATATATCGTTATGACTTGCATTGATCCTGTGCACACTTTTAAGGCTCAACAAGATGAAAATCGCTTGATTGTGCTAGGGGCCCATCTCGCTTATTCAAAAGAAAAAAGAAAAGAAGAACTGAATGTTTCATATCCTTTCCGTTGCTTAATTTACGCCTAAATGCTTATACCCTATGTCTGTCAATTCTTCATTCTGTCTTCTTGCCTCTGCACTACCCATTCTACTGGTTTTCTCATCAGTTACTGTATGCTTATCATCACTGTATTCGTGGGTATACAGCTTTGACATAAATTCGTGTGTGGCATTTCGCCAAAATGCTTACTTATTAATTGATAAATTTGAGTATATACTAATCCTTATCTTTCTTTATCTTTTACATGGCACGCACCGGAGCAAAATAAAGAGTCTCGCATGAGACTCATCTGAGCTACTTCAAAAGAAGGCCTGCGTTTATGTGCATTCATCTCGTATAGAAAATTCCAAACCGCGACGAAAGGGACATCGTCATTCTTCGAGTCATCCCCTTTCTATTTATATCCTCTTTCATTTATTTGTTGTAATTATTTGCCTAACATTTACCCTTAACATTAATATATATATTTAGAATAGTTTGAGCTTGGGTCGCCCTCTAAGTAAACCATTATTAGCTTAAGTTATAATTAAACCATTTGCTTGCGTACGTTAAGTCATGTAACTAAGACATTATTTCCTACCTAATTCCTAACCCAAAGAAATTAATTTTCTCATAAAACTCTTTTACTAATATTATATAAATAATTTATCGTTTTCTTATTTTAGCACTTTATATATCATGTCACATATATATTAGCAAAAAAAAAAAATTAAATTTTGCAAATACGTGTGTACTTTTCCTAATAAATCAATCTTATATTTTTAAATCATGTCATGCTACTTTATGTTATTTGAACGTGTCTTTCATGAAAATCAATTCTCGCATTATTCCTTTTCTTTCATACTATGCTTTTATGGCAGTGAATATGTATTTTAAATAATGTCTACTTCTACCCAAGAATTAACTTATATCTATTCTTATAGAATAAATCCTATAAGTCCTTTATGTTATCAAAATACACTTTATATACCTGCAAATATCTTTTACTTAGAATATTTTCAAAACATGCATTTCTCTAAATAATTAACCCTAGGTTTGGCAGGACAACCGCAAGTTAGCGGATCTTGGAGGGTGCCTAACCCCTTCCCTCTAGATTAATAAAGAACCCTTACCCAGAATCTCATTAAGTTTAGCAGACCATAAAAATGGAGTTAATGTTTTACTTTAAACTAGTTAAACATTTAGGTGTCCTAATTCACCCAAACTAATTAGGTGGCGACTCCGCGAACCCTTTTGCACTTTTAGCACCCCTTTTAGCATTTTAGCACCCTTTTAAATTTTAGCACTTTAGCACCTTTTAAACACATTTTAATTATTTTAGCACTTTTTATTATTTATTTATTTTCTAACATTTTCTTATTAAGCAGGGCTCGCTATTATCTATTTTAAAAAAATGCCGCGGCCGAAAAAGGGGCGCGACAATATTCATCGACCAATTTCCGTATTTGATGTAGAAACTTAGTGGCAGGGGTAGTGATCACTTAAAACCTAAGACAGGCTATAAGTTACCTCCACAAGAATTATATACTTTTAGACTTAAATTCTCTAGGCTTCTTATATAGAATTCTCCATTATTTCTCTTATACAGCTGTGATTTCTATTCACAAAGGATGGCCAATTTCTCTGATTCCTTTTATGAAAGGTCCCCTCCTTGTTTCTTGTGCTGTCTCCTTCAAGATTTTGAACCCCACCAATTTTCACTTTTCAAGTCCACTAATTAATTTTTATGTCAAGAGTCTCACGTTCGAAATTGAATGAGAACATAGACTTTTTATATGGACTTAAACAATTCTCATCCTAAAAGCTAGCTTTTGAGATTGAGTTAGGCCCAAGATCAATTTTTTTATATGATATCAGAGTCAGACCTATTCCAATTCTTTGTTCACCGATATTGGGCCCCCAAATTATATTATCCACACTCCAGTTAACAAGGTCTAGACGTGCGGGAAAGTGTTAAGAGTCTCACATTGGATATGGAATGAGATCATTGACTCCTTATATGGACTTGGATAATCCTCACCCTACAAGCTAGTTTTTTGGGGTTGAGTTAGGCCCAAGATCCATTCTTTACATGGTATCAGAATCATACTCATTTCAATTCTTTATTCACCGATGCTGGCCCCCAAATTATATTATTTACGCTCCAGTTAACAAGGTCTGGGCGTGCAGGAGTGTTAAGAGTCCCACATCGGATATGGAATGGAAACATGGACAATCCTCACCCTACAAGCTAGTTCTTTTGAGTTCAGTTAAGCCCAAGATCCATTTTTTTACATGATATCAGAGTCAGACTCATTCCAAGTTTTTATTCACCGATGTTGAGCCCCAAAATTTTATTATCTATGCTCTAGATGTCCAGCCCTAGGCGTGAGGTGTGGTGTTGAGTTCTTCCGCATCGGTGAGATAAGTGGTCCTTGGTCTCCTTATATGGCTTGAGCAATCCTCCTTACTTTGGGGTAGCTTTTGGGGTTGAGTTAAGCCCAATATCCATTTACATGGTGTCAAAGCCAGACTCATTCCAATTATTTGTTCGTCGATGTTGGGCCCCAAATTATATTGTTCACGCTTCAGTTAACGAGATCTGTGTGTGGGGAGAGTGTTAAGAGTTCCAGATCGAAAATGAAATGAGAATATGGACTTGGTAATCTTCACTTTTACAAGTTAGTTTTTTTAGGTTGAGTTAGACCCAAAATCTATTTTTTTTGAGGAGTTTGAAATTGCACTTTTTACTTGGTGTTTTTGACTTTTTTCCAAGATTCATAGGGATTTTTCGTTGTGTGGGCATTTGGGTTTCTTCATCAAAAAATGAATAAAGTTGAAGGAAATGGAGACATTTTCTGATTATATTAAGACTATTTTATTCTTTAGGAGCTATTTTTGTTGATTTATTTTTCTTAATTTGTTCGTATAGAAAATCGCCAACCAAGTGTATAGCTGCAACTACATTACAATAATAAAGTAATACTAGTAGCTTCTCATCTTTCATCTTTATTTTTAATTGGCGGGGGCTGCCGGAGGCTAGTTTAGTGAAAAGGGAAAGGAAATGATTGGCGAGCATGGATCATGATGGATAAGTGGATGTACAAATAAAGTTTTCTATTGGTAGTCAATTTTTTATATATATAAAATATTTAGTAATAAATCTTTTTCGAAAAACAGTGGATAATATCACACCATGTTAATAGTATTTTTTTGAGATATTTTAGTCTAATAATTGATATCAGCATCAATACTCACATATTTCCATTGTTACATTTTTGTGGTACTATTTCATTTTCATCATGTTTTAAAAATATTTTTTATATTTAAAACAATTTAACTATCAACTTCTAATTTTACGCTTAATTAAATAATTGTATTGCCATACAATTGTCATCACATATCTAAGACTACAAATTTCAAAATATCATATTTTGCAAGCGAAGCGCACAACAGAAATCCAACATTGTGTACACTTTTGAATTTTGATGTCAATTTAAGATGCTCTGATAGGTCTGTGAAGAAGGTAAATCATGGTGACTTAATTAATTTCAAAGGTTAGACCAGTATCACGCTGCGCACAAAAAACTCTCCTTTATTTCAAGAAGAAACCCCACACTGTCGCTGACGGGATTCGATCCTTGGTCATTGCTCCAAATATTCCCTTAAAACCAATTGAGCTGCCCAAGCAGACAAATTAAGCATAACTAATCTAAGAGGAAGTGATGAACACATAATTGATTATTTTTCAGCTCCAGGCAAGATTTCGGTTGAACGGATAAATTTTCACGGATCTTCATTTAAATTAAAGGCCTCCAGAAGAAAGCCAAATTTTCATATGAACCATTATTTTTTTTATTAAACCTTTTAAGAAAGAAAGCCACATTTTATATTTGAAACAAATTAATTTTAAGTTTTATATTATACTTTTGATAACATGTGTTTATAGCTACAAAAATATTATTGTTGAAATATGCCTTGAATCCGAACATATTAGGTTTATATCATATTTAGGAATCCTTTTCCTTTTCTGTTTGAAAAATCTTTTCATTTTCTGTTTGAAAAAACTTTCCTTAGTCTGTGTAAGGGGTACTCTATATAAATCCCGTAGGTCATAACCTAATAAGCAATCTGAAATACAATCCAGAAAAATCTCAAAAATTGTATTCCTCAAGATTAAGTTTTTCTCTCTTTTGCTTGTGAACGTAGCTAACACATTGTTAGTGAACCACGTTAAATCGTTTGTGTCATTTACATTCATTATTATTCTTTCTTCTTTTTAATTGCTTCCGCTATAACAATTATGAATTGCAAATTGGAAAGTAGTGGTTTATTAAAGAGAATGTGAAGCGCCCTAGTTACCATTCAATCTATTTCCTATTAAGTAAATTATAAAGTTTTAAGATGCAGTAAAGGAATATCTGAGTGGGACTAATGATGTTTTTGAAAGAAAGAGGACAGGAATGTCGACATATCTGCTGTTAAATTTACCAAGTATATTTTGTGTCTGGCATGACACGTTGGTAAATTTACCAGCATATATTATCACGTTGGATTTAATTATTATTCATTTAGATTCCTCACGCTAATTAAATCATACTTCCAAAAAATATTATCGCTCGTGACTTTGTGCATGCATAGTATTATTATGTTTTTTAGAATTTGTTCTGTATTAAAATTTCCTTTTCCAAAAGGATAATGATACTACTATGAAATCCACTAGGTATCGGCTTGTATTTTTTTTAATGATATCCATTAAGTGAGAATGTTAGTGGAGCTTAGATTTATTAACATGTGACAATTAAGTACGTTTATGAAGTATCATTTTTTGTATAACATGCATAAATTATATTATCAAATACATGCTTTTATATTTTGGTATATGAAGTGTATCTAATTGCACCGGCCAATAGAATGTATGTACACAATCAATTTAACCCAATGTTTATCTAGTGCCATATGTTGTTAAAAGTTTTCAATGTTTAATTTGTAAATTACTTCTGTTGGAAAAGACATGTTCTTTTACCTATAATCTCTTAATATAGTGGTCTATGTAAAGATTGGATTTCGGGTCTAACTCAACCCCAAAAACTAGTTTGTAGGGTGAGGATTATTCAAGTCCATATAAAAAATTCATGTTCCCTTTCCATTTTTGATGTGAGACTCTTAACACTCACCGCACGCTCAAACCTTGTTAATTGGAACGTGGACAATATAATTTTGGGGCCCAACATCGATAAACAAATAATTGGAATGGATATGACTCTGATATAATGTAAAAACTTGATTTTTGGCCTAACTCAACCCCAAAAGCTAGCTCAAATGGAGGAGGATTGTCCAAGTTCATATAAGGAATTCATTTTCCCATTGTAAGAATGAATATTGAGCCTAACTCAACCCCAAAATTTAGCTTGTAGGATAAAGATTATTCAAGTCATATAAAGGAATTCATGTTCTCATTCCATTTTTGATGTGAAACTCTTAACAGTTTAGAACAACAAATGGGGCCTGCTTGGGCATTATTAATTATCAGGATTTCTTATTTTCTTTTAATTATCTCCGAAAATGTCAGCCCACTAGCTAGCTTGTGATTGTATGGATAGTTCAATATATCAATATGTGACAAATACATATTCATTCCATCTAACGTACAGTATTTTAACTCATGCTATAGTATATTTCCTTTAGATCCAATATTTGTTAGAAATTTTTAGTCTTGTCAAAAATCAATTAATATGCCGGTAAACATGTGAAGGACTTCTAGGGTTACATATAATATTAAACAGAAACAAGCTTAAAAGGAGTA
This sequence comes from Przewalskia tangutica, assembly GCA_029844215.1. Classification (NCBI taxonomy): domain Eukaryota; kingdom Viridiplantae; phylum Streptophyta; class Magnoliopsida; order Solanales; family Solanaceae; genus Przewalskia; species Przewalskia tangutica. Next base: position 12,503,978 of record CM056731.1, on the reverse strand, counting down.
CATATAGTGAGAATTCAAAATAGACATGCTTTCATTTGTCCCTTTGGCTATATATAATCTGTTGAATATAAAAAAATAAACTAATATGGCCATAAAGAGAGACCTCTTTAATATCCAAAATGATAAGTTCCGTTTTAGTCATAAATTAAGTATATATTCTCAGTGTAAATAATTTTACACCATCATATATCTAAGTTATTTTTGCTTCTGTTGTAGCAGGTATCTATCTTATTTTCAATATTTAAATTACATATTTTTAAAGAAGTTCATACATAAATACTGTTTAAATTACCTAATGATGTAAGAAATTATTTATACTGATGATATAAAACATAAACTTGTTAGTGATAGAATATTGTGATTTGTACATAATTTTTCAGTATATTTTGTACATGATAAATGTATATTTAGTAATTGACTACCTTAATTCTAGCCTACAATGATGCTTGTATTATGGGAATATCTACTACCCCTTTGGAATGAAATAATTAAGGAAGATATTTCTTACATGGTATCTGATTCTAGGGAAAATTCCAAAAATTCTGCAAACCCTAAAACTTGCCGCCGGCTCCCCCCTTTGTCGCGTCCACTTCCTTCATTTTCTTTGTCTCGTCAACCATGTCTGACTCGAAATCAAATTTTCATCCAGCTCTAGTTGTTTCAAAGATTAAGTTTCATATCTCCATCACTCTTGAAATGGAAAACGTATATTATGCGACATGGGCGGAGCTCTTCAAAATTCATTGCATGTCACACCTGGTTATCCATTTCGCCAGAAAAAGGCAAGGAGAAGGTACCGAAAGTCGATGATGAAAAGGAATTATGGTTGACCCTCGATGCAATGATTCTCCAGTGGATTTATGCCACAATTTCGAGTGATTTATTGCATACGATTATTGAACCCGACTCCACGGCAATGGAGGATTGGGATCGATTACGTGACATATTTCAGGATAATAAAAATTTCTGGGCCGTCACACTTGAGCAAGAATTCTCCACCACTGACATGACAAATTTTTCCAATGCATTCGCATATTGTCAATGACTCAAGGTTTTGTCGGACCAACTCAAGAACGTAGGGGCGCCGGTAACTAACAATCGACTCATTTTACAAATGGTTGTCGACATCACTAACGCGTATAGCGGCGTTGGTACACTCATCCACCAAAGCAACCTTCTTATGCTATTTTACCAAGAGCGTTCTATGCTCATACTAGAAGAGGTGAGTTTTGCCAAAAAGACAGCAACCATGTCGAATTATGCCATGGTTGTCACTTCGTCCGATAATAACTCTTAACAATTTGAAAATTTACTGTCAAACTGTGGTCAAAGGAGACGAAATGACAATAACAACAGTAAAAATTACAGCAGTGGCCGCGGTGGTGGCCATCGAAGTGGCAGATGTGATGGCAGGAGCAGCGGTCATCAACAAATTTCCAGCCAGGAGTGGCAGTCGCGGGCCCAGTGGGGCAGTAGACCGCATCATCGGGCATGACAGTGGTATTGGACTGTACCGCCCTGCCCTTTTCCTTCGGGAAATTGGGCCAGGCCTAGTCCAAGGCACACTAGCTAGCAATTCTCCATTGGCTAACATCCCAACATGTTTTGGCCCAGTGTGCTTGGATGACCCGAATTTCTTGTGTCTGTCCTTAATGACCCAAATTGGAAAATGGCTATGGATGATAAATATAATGCTCTTATTAATAATAGGACTTGAGATTTGGTGCATCATCCTCTCGATGTTAATGTGATTTGGTTTATGTGGATTTTTAGTCAAAAAGAAAAATCTAACTTTACATTTGAGAGACATAAAGTCCATCTTGTAGGTGATGGAAAGACTCAACATGTTGGTGTGGACTGCGGTGAGACTTTCAGTCCGGTAGTCAAACCAGTAACTATTCGCAAGGTACTAAGTCTGGCTCTTTCTAAGGAATGACCTCAACATCAGCTTGATATGAATAATGTCTTCCTGCATAGAGAACTCAACGAAATGGTGTACATGTATCATCTCATGGGTCACAGAGACCCCACTTATCCTAATCATGTATGCTTACTGAAGAAATCCTTGTATGGGCTCAAATAAGCTCATCGGGCCTTGTACAAGAGGTTTGCAGATTATGTTTCTACTATTGGGTTTTCTAATAATATGTCTGATCATTCTCTCTTGATATACCGTCATGACAATGATATAACTTATATCCTTATGTATGTGGATGATATTATATTAACGACTTTACTTGATGTTGTTCGCAAGTCTATCATGTCTCTTCTTAACTCAGAATTTGCTATGAAAGATCTAGGGCCATTGAGTTATTTCTTGGAAATAGTTGTACCACATCATGCATGTGGTTTATTTCTATATCAAAAGAAGTATGCTGAAGAGATCGTTGAACGAGCTAACATGTCCTATTGTAAGTCGTCCTCCACTTCGGTTGATATTAAACCAAAGTTGAGTGCTACTTCCAGCACACCATATGTTGATTTATCACATTACCGCAGCCTTACAGGAGCCCTGCATTATCTTATTTTCACGAAGCCCGACATATCTTATGTTGTGCAACAGATTTGTTTATTCATGCATAACCCGATGTATGATCACATGCATGCTCTCAAATGCATTGTGTGCTATATTCAGGGCACTCTCAATCATGACTTGCATTTATATCCGTCTTCGATAACCTCTCATTTCTTACACATATGCAGATATGGGTGGATGTCCAGATATCAGACGCTCAACATCTGGTTATTGTGTCTTTCTTGGTGACAATTTGATATCTTGGTCCTTCAAACGACAAGTTACCTTGTCTAGGTCCAGTGTCGAAGCAGAATATCGGGGAGTTGCCAATGTGGTTTCTGAATCTTGTTGGCTACGAAACCTTCTTCTGGAGCTCTACTGTCTTGTTCCGAATGCAACATTGATTTATTGTGATAATATTAGTGTGATTTATCTTTCAGGGAATCCGCTTCAACATCAACGCGCTAAATATATTGGGTTGGATATCCACTTTGTTCGCGGAAAGGTTGCTCGTGGACAAGTACATGTCTTACATGTCCCGCTACGATATCAGATCGACAATATTTTTATAAAAGGTGTTTCGTTGGTTCTATTTGATGATTTTCGGAACAATCTCATAATATACTAACTTCTCGCTTCGATTGCGGAGGTGTGATATAATATTTGATTGAGTATTGTGATTTGTACATAATTTTTCAGTATATTTTGTATATGATAGGTGTATATTTAGTAATTGATTATCTTAATTTTAGCCTATGATGATGCTTGTATTATGAATATATCTATTACCATTTGGAATGAAATAATTAAGGAAGATATTTCTTACCGTTAGCTGATCATGTGCTAATGGAGTCAGAAATTTACACTCCTGACGAGTCGAAACACTAAACTATTGGCTATCCCTTACTCCCCTTACCATGAGCTGAATCCAAATTAAAACACAAAACCTTGCCTTATAATTTACATGTAGCTCATCTTAATTTCCATTATACAAAATAGAAACTATATATTCTTTATAAAGCTTATATTACCAGCTTTACAGCACAAATTAAGAATATTCTCGGAGAATAAGTTGTTCTTATCCAGCTTTGCTCGCTGCCCCGGCCCCTTGAATACCATATCCTAATACAGAACATGAAAAATATTTGAGGTTTTATTTAAACCTTAAAATAGTATAACTAGCCTATTCTGTAAAGCATATATGTATCTGCTCATATTGAAGTGCATTAAAGTTTGATATATGTCAGACAAGTCCAAGTTGGATAAAACATACTTACTGTTAAAGTAGATATGGTTGTTTGAATATCATGCATATTATTAGATGTTTTTTTTACTATATCCGTCATAATCACCAAGATATCATAATAATGCAAAAGTTATTTTGTGAATATATGAGATAACCGTTTTAAGTTCTCATATATCTTCCATCCTTGCATATTTATAGTCTCTCACGACCTGGCTAGTGGCCTTGGCCGGAACTTAGTGGACGTACGCACCCCGCCAATATCATTCTCAACTTACTATCATTCATGAAACAATGATATACACATACACATATATATGTTGGAAATTAAATTAGTGAAAATTTCAAATTCTCACTTCAACTTTATTAGTAATTGTCCTTTTAGTGGTTACATAGAGAGCAATAAAATTACTTTTGAGTGGATTCCCTTCAAAGGCATTGGTACTTAATTTTTCACCCTTAAATTGTTGGTCTTTAACTTTTGCATTTCGCTTAAAAAGGTGGTTGAAAATAGGCTGATGTTTCGGGTTTGAATTCCGCTCAGTCAAAAATTAAAAAATAATTAGCAAGACATACAGAGTTTACCTGCAAACATTCAGAATTTGCTTTCAGGCATAAGACAAACTCTGTCTTAAGGTAAATACATAATTTGTCTTGCGAAATTCAAACTCTATCTTGTGAATTAACCCAGAAGTTTTTAGGCGAATGACAGAAATTAAAAATTTCCAATTTGAAGGACAAAAATTAAATGCTACGCCGAAAGAGGGGCATTTGTGTGAATTACCATACAATAAAAAGGAATTAGGCCAACCCACGTAAGAATTGGGCACGAGGCAAAATGGGTCGAATCTCCTCTATACGTGAAATAAACGCGAGGCCTGATCCAAATCTCCTTTTGAAAAAAACATTTTTTGGTCGGATTTTCCTTCGTATGGATTGGTCTTTAATTTGTCACTCAAATTAATGGTCTTTAATTTTTGCTTCCACTCCTCATTTGATGAAAAATTATGGACCAAAATATCTTTATTCATGTATCTACATAATCACAGATTTGGGTTCGAATCATAGCTCGGTAAAAAAAAATTGCAAGGCAAATATTTCATAAATGTTATGCCTTATTGCATAACTCCTTTAGTTCTAAGTTATGCTTAAGGCAAAAAATTCTGTAATTCTTGATTCGAAATTCAGCTTAGTAAAAAATATATTTTTCGCAAAGCAATGCCTAAGACATAACTTATGTAGTAGTTATGCCTTAAGGCATAACTTGCCCGAATAAACATAATTTGATCTGAAATTTTGTCTTGCGATTTTTTTTTTAATTTTACTTGGGTTCGAATCCAAAATTTCAGGGTTATTTTCATTCACTTTTTAAGACAAAAAACAAAAATTAAAGAACAAATTGAGGGACAAAAATTAAAAACCACCCCGAAATAGGGGAATTTGTGCGAATGGCCCTTGAAATTTGGCGTTAGCTAGCTGTTAACCAAATACCTATCTAAATATGGTGTTTTGGAGATGTAATTACAATTTTTTAGGGAAAACTAAACTATTTACTATTATATGCCCCCTTTACTTTTCATACGCCCCGAAACTATTTACACTTAAATAGTTTTTATAGGTAATTGTCTCTTTTCTTTTTTTCTTTTTTATTTCTCTATATCTTTTCTTCTTTTCTCCTATTTTCTCTCATATATTTTTTTAAATCATAGTATTCTTTATTTTTTCACCATAATCTAATTTCATATTTAATTCTAGCTCCTTTCATTTTTTTTTAATTCTTTAATTCTTTATTTCTTCTTTTCTATTTAATTGTCTCTTTTTTCCTTTTTCTCTCTCTACTTCTTAACTTCTTTTCTTTCTTTTATTCTTTTTTCTGTTTTTTCCTCTTTTTTTTTTGTTTTTTCATGCAATATTTTTTTCACCATAATCCAATTCTATATTTAATTATATTTTTTTTTCCTTTTTTTACTTGTTCCTTTTTCAATAACAGTTTAAGTATACTGTCACAGTATACTATGATATCCATATGGTATCGCACAAGACTGATGGTTCATTCCTTAAAAAAGACTTAGTCCTCTATGATACAAATATGTATATGTCATATACTGACAGAGTATCATAGAAGATTGATTCATTCTTTCAAGAAAAACAACTCAATTCTTTCTGATATCCATATGGTATATATCATATACTGACAAGGTATAATAAAAAGTTGATTCATTCGTTAAAAAATACTTCTCAATCTTTTATGATACTTACATGATATATCATATACTCAGATGGTATCATGAAGGATTGTTGAAGTCCTTGAATGCAACATTTCTCAATCCTGCATGATACCATCATGGTATAAAAATATACTGAGATGGTATCATGGATGACTTCTTAAGTCCTTCACATGTGTAAGCAGTCTTGCATGATACTATCGTGGTATATACTATATACTGAGATATTATCATGAAGGAATGTATATACCATGATGGTATCATGAATGACTGCTTCAGCTATTCAAAGAGAGTTTTTCGTGATACCATTATGGTATATAACTCTACGCAGATGATATCATGGAGGACTGTTTCATTCCTTCTATGACATTTCTTAATCCTCCATGATACATTTGCGTATATTTATATACCATGATAACATCATAAAGGACTTTCTTTGAATAGAGCGTTAGTTGATTCCTTCAAGAAAAAACGCAACTCAATTCTTTATGATACTCAAATAGTATATATCATATACCAACATGGTATCATGAATCACTGACCAACACTTTTGGGTTCTCTAGGACACCCATATGGTATATATGATATACTAACAGGAAATCATAAAGGACCGATTAATTTCTTCAAGAAAAACTCATCAGTCATCTATGATACCTGTATACATCATATACTATATATACTATATACTGACGGAGTACCATAAATGATTCATGCATTCTTTAAAAAATACTTCTCAGCCATTTATTATACTCATATGGTATATATCATATACATGTAAGGTATTATAAAGGACCCGATAATTCCTTCAAAAAAAATAATACAACAAATAGTGTTTAGGCTTAATTTTAAAAAAAAATTAGAAAAGGACAAAATAAGAAAAGAAGAGAACACTAAGTAACTTTACTATTTTATATGTTTATATTATTTTTACATTTCATTAATATAAAAATAAAGGTTTCTATTCTATTTATAATTTTTATTTTATTATTTTATTATTTTATTTTTATATTAAAAAGAACAAGAACACACAAAAAATCAAAAATTAGAAAAGTCAAAACACCGAAATAAGAAGGGGAACAAAAGTCTGCTTGGGCAGCTCAATTGGTTTCAAGGGAGATATTTGGAGTAATGATCAATGATCGAATCTCGTCAGCGGCAGTGTGGGGGTTTCTTTTTGAAATAAAGGAGGGTCCCTTGTGCGCAGCGTGATACTGGTCTAACCTTTGAAATTAATTGAGTAACCGTGATTTACCTCCTTCGCAGATCTGTCGGACCGGGGTGTGGGAACTCCTGGGGTGGGAGATTCCACCTTTTGGAGCACGAAGGGGAACAAAAGCGCTGGTGCCTCACCTCACGTGCAAAAGCAAAGTGGGGGCATTTCCGGATAATTATTTTATAAAATATGGATAGCTTAAGTAACTTATTTAAAAGGGGTAGGGGCATGTAAATAATTTATGATGAGGGGGCAATTTGTGTAGTTTTGCCAAAATTTTAAGTCATTCCTCTTTTTCCTATCTTTTCTAAGATTGGTTTTCTTTCTTGGTGGGAGTTGGTGAAGAAGGTAAATCATAGTGTGACTCAGCGGCTCATTAGGTGGGAGATACAGTGTCTGGTGCCCACAAAGAACTATCTCCAACAAAGGAGGAATGAAACTCACACTACGACTGTCAGAGCTCGAACATGCCTACTTGGGAGCAATCTACCACTCTGGAACCAACTGAGTTACGCCTATACGGGCCTTTCTTTCTTGAGTCTATATATTGTTTATATACCTAGTTTATAAGTGTACTAACTTGTTGAATTTCAAGGATACGCCTGAATTCAGTAGCAGAGTCAGGATTTAGAGAAGGGTGTGAAAATTTTCTTCTCACGTGTGTTAAAGGTGTGCAAAATTAAATATATACTCATTATAACTAACATTTAATTCATATACACCGCATAATTTTCCGCCGAAGCCGAAGGATGTGCACATGACCACCCTTCACCTAAGGTGACTCCGCTCATGCGCCTGATTATATTAATCATTGTGTGGACAACATATTATTTAGTACATTGTCCTTAAAACGACTCAAGCTAAATCATATTCTCCATATTTTTCTAACTAACTAACTAACTAACTAACTATATATATATATATATATATTCACACACTGTGCGCAACACAACATAAATAACATAGTAATCAACTTTATATCATCTTTAACAGCAAATGAACTTTAAGACCTTGATCTTGGTAATTGTCTTTGTCGCTGCACTGTTGGATATTTTGATAATTTGATACAACTATAAAATCTTTGGTATCTTGTTGAAAAAAGTCATTAAATTATTGCAAATAAAGCAGTGTAGTGAGATACTGAATACTCTGATATGAGTTTGCCCTTTGCATGCATTAACGTATTTCGATCCGTGCGAGGTGTGCTACCGCATAGGGCATCTGAAAAATAAAAAAATTTAGGACCTTTTTTTCATTTTTTATTAAATAGTATTAGCCAGAATTTACTCTAAAAGTCCATAATTCACATGTCTTAACCCCAATTAAGGGTCCACTTTTACGAATTAGAACAGGACCCTCAAAATATTTGAGATGGTCCTTTCCATGCAAATGTTGAATTTCAGAGTCGACAATATATGTGCAACACAATAATGGTACGGTGGGTCAGTATGTAAGCTTTCAATTTAGTGGCATTAGGGTTGTTAGCGGTCCGGATACTTCCGGTAATTACCTGAGAACCGGACCGGTAAACCCGGACTGATACTCGGACCGAAATCTTAACGGTCCGGACATTTAGTACCAAAAATACACTGACCGATAATGAGGCGGACCCAGAACTGGTAAAATACCCAGAACACCCCCACCCCCTCCTCCACCAAATTTCTCCACCAAGAGAAGCCCCGGCCAGTCCCTCCTCGCACTCTAATTAGTTGTAAATTAATGAAACTTTAAATGGTCATAACTATGCGCTCGGATGTCCGTTTGACCTAATGTTTTTTTTGATTTCGCGTATTTTTTCGAGATAGGGGCGGACAAACAGCTAAAACAGTTTGGACCAGCCAATTTCTCAAAAAACATCCGTCTTGCCAATCAATTTCACTTTTACCCCAAATTGTTATCAATTGTCCATTTTCAAATCTAAATATCTCGCGCTATACAATATATTTCAACGTAAATATTTCGTGGTAATGTGTCCGAAAATGTCAATTTCAGTATTGAAAATACAATTTAAAAAAAAAACGGCCTGATCCGGAAAATTCTTACCGGTCCGGACCGAGAACCGGACCGATAAGGTTTCGGTCCGGGACCGAATCTCGTTCCAGGACCGAAACCTTATTGGTCCGGGACCGGTCCGGACCGGTAAGCTTATCGAACCGGTTCCGATAAGTGAATACCCAGACCGGTCCGGACCGATAACAACACTAAGTGGCATGCGTAACGAGTTCAAAGGAATTTCCTTTAAAGAGGAAAAAACAGGAGCTGAGAGGGAATATTAGTAAGTACTATCTTTGTTTCAAAAAGATTGTCCTACATTTTTTATTAATTTATTTTAAAAAGTTTGATACATTTTTATATTTAAAATTTTTTTAACTTTATCAGATAATTTACAATAACACAAATATCTAAAGTTTGTTGTGGATCACATATTTTAAAAATCTTCATTTATTTTATAAATTTTATGTCAAGTCAAACTAAAACAATCTTTTTGAGACGTATGGAGTAATTACTAGTTGGATGCCCCTTTCATTTTCTCATTTTTGGAATCCAATAGACTTTAATTTCTTCCACGAAGAAGGGTGGTTATTTCTTGTTCCTATTCTTGTGCATGCTACAGAGGATACAATATGTATAATTTTGTTCTAAAGAATGTCGTTCCTAACAACTAGGAATTTTCTTTTTCAATTTCACCAAATAGATTTCACTTGATGAGAAGAAAGACCATCTTGATAAAAAAAAACTAAATTAAGGGCGTTTGGTATGAAGGAAAATGTTCTTCGCGAAAAATATACGTAATTCAAGAAAATATTTTCTTAATAAATAAATGTATTTCTTATTTAATTTTTGGTATTTGGTAAGTAATCAAAAAAAATTATACCTAATCTAGGCGCGGAACACTATAGGATAGGGTGGGGTAGGGTGTGGGAGTGGAGGGGATATGGGCTATGGAGGGTGGGGTGAGGTAGGATGTGTTGGAGGGTAGGAAGAAGACAATCAATATATAAAATTTATTTTTTCTTACTTTTACTATGAAAATTATTTTCTTTATTTTAAGGAACTTAGCTTATTTTATTAGAAAAAATATTTTTCAAAAAAATTAACGAATTAAATATGAAAAAATTGAAAACATCACATATGACCTATCCAACACACTAGTGAACGTGCAAAATCTGGTAATGTTTCAAATGAAGTGACATTAAAGGCCCCCTTGTGTTTGGGCTTCAACCATTCAACAGTATCTTGCCGCAATTTTGTTTTATGCTGCTTTTGTCCTCTAATTATTGGCATTATTCTCTCAGCCAAATCACAATGGTGCAACTTGCGTGAGTTAGGACTTAGGACTTAGGACTTAGGATAGAAGATGTCCTAGGTCTAAATATTTGTATAAAAATTGATCTTTGGTCCCTACTCTTTCTTTGTGTACTAACCTAAATACACTATGATGATCCGAAGAAGGTTGAGTCAAGCCGAACCTACAACTTTTTTGATTAACGAGCTTATAAAGTTGAAGTGCATATGACATATTAGGTGAATTTTATATCAGAATGAAAAATAAAGTAAAAAAATTTATAAGACATAAGGTTTTTAAAACTCGATGGAGCATAACCCAAAAGATAAATTTGTGTATGTGGGCCTAAGCACAAAACACTGCCATGAGCTTGGGTGGTGACATACACGCCGATTAGGCATAAAACGTTTACTATTCCTTTTGGAATTTGCACTAATTAAGAATAATTGTATATAACTAATTAATTTTTTAGCGCTACATTGTCGGTATATAAAAGCTAAGCTAATTAAGAATATGTAAAGCTAACATACACGTTCCAATTACAAGTGGGGAGAATTCGTAAATGATTTGGGTTATTAAACAAACTAGTCATTTACCAGTCACATTCATATAAGTTGGTCGAATCATATTTTCATGAGTTAATTTTACCATCTCTGTCTTGAACTAGTTGGTTAGCATTTAGAATCCCATCATTTTCTAAATCAAGTTCAAGAATTTGAGAAAAGGTGTACTAATCCGAAGAGATCTAGGCTAAGCACAAAAATAAACCAAAACACTGAGTCCTTAATCTCTGTGTTTAGCTAATGATATTTGGCAAATAGTGTTGGGTTTTGATATTGGTAAATGAAAAATGATGGGATGAAAATTAAAGAGAGTAAAAAGCTCTTTTGTCCGACATCGAAAAAAGAGAAGGAAAGAGAAGGAAATAGAGGTGTATATATTACATTACACCTTCTCTAGTTACTAAAATGGTTGAGAGGGCAAAGATCCCTTGCGCCGTCGTCGTCGCTCGGCTTCGGATTCGGAAAATGATTGATTGATAATCTTTTTGGATAAACTTTTCTTTAATTAATTAATTAATTATTTAATTAAAATAAATCCAAACGAATCGACCCGCGACCCACAACCGATCCGTCCGGTTTAAGTCATTTTTCTTTTCGAATTTCCCTCCAAAAATTTGGTGATTATTCTGAATGGTTGCAAACATTCAAAATCAGTACCTCCAACAACTATAAATTCTTGTTTATTCCAAGAATTTATCACTAATTCATTCAATACGAATTTCTTCATCTGAAAATTTCTCTTTTCCTCTCTTCCTAAGTATGTGTGATATACTGTCGTTGAGTGATTCGCTGCTACCGGAATTTGGAGTACTACTATTCTGGTAAGATAATCGTTCTATCCTGGGAGGCGATATTCCATTAACCTTGAGTACTGTGAGGGGAATAATTTCTTTAAGGACACACTTTGAACTAAGTGGACTCGATTATATTCTAAAATTATTTTTCAAAACAGATTATGTTTCGTCTACTGTTTTTCTGGATTAATTTACTGTTAAGTAATTTTTATACTGTGTAATCTGCTTTTTATTAAGTGTTTAAACAGATTGTGTTGAAACATTATTTTTGCCATATACAGATTATTATACCAACAAATAGTTTCATGAATTTTTTGTTTAGTCAACAGGAAGTTGGCAGAAAAAAGGAGAAAACTCCAGTATTTACATTATATTAATATAGGTACATATTTGAATTGATTAAAACATACACAAATTGGAGGGGGTTGATTCATTGTTTCTCTAAGTTCACTCATTCCGATTATGTTAACCTATCATACATCATTTTCATTTGATGCAGACACTTAGTGGTATAATTCACTTAAACCAAAGATACAAGCTAGAAGATACCTCTACAACTATTATACCTTTTAGACTTTGCCATAGGTGTTTCTTTTTTCCATTTTTCTGAATCATGCTTTTTTGTCTTATACAGCTGTAATCACTGTTGAGATTGATTGGGCCATTCTATTATTTTGGGGCAAAACGCGAAATCCCTCGATCACTGGGCCTCATCCCTGTCCGACAGAGATTGATGGAGGAGGTAAATCATGGTGATTTAGCGGCCCACTATGTGAGAGTCACAGTGCCTGATGCACTGCCCACAAAGAGCCATCCCCACAAAGAGGGAATGAAACTCCCACACTGCGGCTGTCAGGGATCAAACCTGCCTACTTGAGAGCAATCTACCACCCTGGAAACAATTGAGCTACGCCATGCGGGCGGGCCATTCTATTATTAATCCCTTTTATGAGAGTCTCTTATTTCTTCTTGTGCTGTTTGAAGCCCATCAAACTCCCTCTTTTCCATTCCATAATGTAGTTTCTAGGGTATGGTTTCACTTTCAAAAAAATTCTTCGTCCAAGATTCATGTTGGAAATTTTGTTATATAGGCTTTTCAATTTGTTCAGATGACTGAAAGAGTAGTAAACATTTCACTTGGGAACACTTTTTTAGTATTTGTAGATTTGTTTCTATCATTTTGGTCGTAGAGAGAACTCATTAGCAAATAATTGTATAGAAACTATGTGACATTCTTTTTAAATTGTGGGATATTTAAGCACTAGCACTCATACGTGATGGAGAAAACTGCATAACCAATTATAGAGTCCATATCTTGTCTAATATATAATGCTTGTTAATTATAGCGATTTCCTTTGTATTTTGGGAGTGATATAATATTTCAAGCGAACCATAAATAAATAAATGAAAAAGAAGTTTAGTAAATAAACCTCGATCTCACAATCCTCCTTTTGAGTTATGCCTAGTTAGATTTCAGAATTCCAAAGAAAGAATAATATGAGATGCAAAAAGAGCAACCAAAATAATACTTATAATATAGGTGTTATAACTTGCTTCACCTTCAATGGTGCATGGCCACTTCATATATGATTCTCTTTGTTTACTGTAACTTATTCCTTATTGCACAGTGTTGGCTTAATTCCTGCTTCAAGGGCTAGCCTAGACAGAGATTTAAACTAGTACTGTAATTTACTAAATACAGCTAAACGAAGAGAACATAAGGTACATAAATTATTTTATTATTCTCTAATTCCAAGCAAGAATCAGGTTGAATGAATAATTTCTCATGGGGGTAGGGGTTCTTCATTTGAATTAGAGCCTCCACAAGAAACCAAAATTTCCAAATAATATAGAGAATTGATCAGACATCAGTCAATGGAAATCCCTAGATCCTAGCTAGCTACTTTTCAATCTAGACCTCACGCATCCTTTCACTAACAAATTCCACATGGCTTATTATAATTAGGTGGTGTTTGGCCGAGGACATCTTTGGCCAAACACTCTTTTCAGAAGTAGAAATAATTTTTTCAGAAGTCAAAAATATTTTTAGATGGGAAGAGAAGTTGAAACACCAATTTGGTGCTTCTGGGGAAGCCCTTTTTGCTCATTCGTTGAATTTTTTTGGACCCATTTATCATTTTCTTTTCACAAAATTCCTTTTAATCTCATATAAAATAAAAATTTGGGAATAGGGGTAAGGTGAGGGTAGGGGGTAGGGCGGGGTGGGATCATATGTTTTTTTATAAAAGTAACAAAAAATATGAAATAGAAATTTGAGAATGGGTAGGGCAATGGAGTGGGGGGTAAGAAAAAAATTCATTTGTTTTTTTTATAATAGTAACAAAAAATATGAAATAGAAATTTGAGGATGGGTAAGGCAATGGGGTGGGGTAGGGGTAGGGGGTAGGGCGGGGATAAGAAAAAATTCATATTTTTTAATAATTTTTTTAATAAAAGTAATGAAAAATATGAAATAGAAATTTGAGGATGAGGTAGGGCAATTGGGTGGGGGTGGGCGGGGAGTAAGAAAAAATTTCATATTTTCAATCATTTTTTATAAAAGTAACAAAAAATATGAAATTGAAATTTGAGGATGGAGTAGGGCAATGGGGTGGGGTTGGGGGGTAGGGGTAGGGGGAAGAAAAAAAATCATATTTTTTATAAAGGAAAAAAAATATGACATAGAAATTTGAGGATGGGGTGGGGTAGGTATGTGGTAGGTTTGAACATATTTGAGTCATTGACTATCATATTGTCGTTACATTTCTTATGTACAATATAATATTATTTTTTGATTAAATGTTGTAATTAAATAATTTTAATTTTTTTTATTAAATTGTAAAGATATACTAATTTTTAGAAACATATGATAGAAAAGAACATTTAAAATAGTTTTAAATCTATTAAAAAAATATTCTAGTAAATTTGCATATATGTTGGTCAAACAGGAAAATGTTTCTGTTTCTCAGAAGCACTTCTATAATTATAGGCCAAACACACTAACTGATTCTTCAGAAACAGTTTCTGCAGAACTACATCTGAGAAACAGAACACCTTTCCAGAAGGGTATTTGAAAGTTAAAATTGGATTTAAACATGCATTTAACTTGAAAAGTAGTAAAAAAATCAGTCTAATATATAATCAAACGTTGTTTCAATTTTACTTTTTTTTATCTTTTCAAAAAGGGGGGGAAATCATGTCCATATACTAGCCCTAATTAACATTATCGTTTTGATCAAAACAATTCAAATTAGTGACTTCAAGAGAATATCGGGGTGACAAAAAGGAGTTCAATATTTGGAAGTAGTATATTGGATTGAGAATGATATACTCGTTCTGTTATACTCTTTTATTCCTTTCTAGTCCACAAGTTATTGGGTTCATCAATCGTCGTGACATGTTCTTAATCATTACGTAATTATTTAATTAACATAACTCGTTGAACAAGTTGGGTGCATAAACGTATTTTAATTTTAACACCAATGAGAAATTAATCCTACTAACTAATGGAACATTATCTTCTCCCCCCCCCCCCTGACAAATAGCTCAGTGTAGCTGGAATAAGGTTCTGAACGTCATTAATTTGACCATCTCACTTGCACAGTTGCACTACTGAAAGTCTGAAATAAGAGGAATGTGTTGGAGAGGGACTAATGATATTTTATAAGGTAAGGGTTGGAATGCCACAATATAATACTATTTGATTAACAAAGTATTTTTGTGTATGGCCTATATGTTGTTTTTTAGTTAATAACATATAATTGTGCGTGAGAGATCTGTTCCAAAAACGCCAGACGCATTAGCACTTTTCATATTATCTTCTTATGATCACTCACTCTAATTAGAATCCTATCTTAGAAAAACATATATTCATTCCATGCTCATGTTTGAACATGACTTTGTGCCTATATATATTTAATAATTTTATAAAAGTTTATTCAGCATTAAAATATAACTTGTGAAATTATTAATAGTACCAATCAACCGAGAATATTAGTGGGGGGATTTTATTTAATTTACATGTGGTAATAGAACTAAGATTTGAAGTTTATAGATTTAAGATTTCAGCCATTTTAAAATAGTGAATTCTAAATTAATAATTTTATACATATTAAAAATAGATTTCTTAAAGCAAATACTATATTTGGACTAAGGTTACGTCGAACCCATACTTTGACCTCTAGCTCCGCTCTTATTTACGTATATAAGTACTTTTGTATAAAAAGCACGATTAGAATTGTCAAAACACACATCTATTTTTTTTATGCTAAATGCAATCTATTTGAAGTACCAGAAAAAAAAAACATCATAATAAGACCATGTAATAAACACATGCATATACTTGTTTTTGTCGTTTTTTTTTGCAAGTTTAAGTATACTCTTGGGAAGAATTCATGCATATCCTATCCCTCTTGGCTGACTACCTTGTCGTGGATAAAATATATTGATACAGATCATCAAAATCTTTGCGACACATAAGGTTTTTTTAACCTTACAATAATAAGCCTATTCTGTAGCCCAAAGCATATATGTATCTGCTCACTTATGTTTTCTTTCTATGATAAAGGTGTAGCGTAGGATTTCAGGAATTTTGGAAGCTAAACATGCTAAAAAATGCCTAAAGCTTTTAGCTTTGATTATTTGACGCGGAGTGGAAGGGTTCTCGTTAAATAAAACCATAGTAAAAGTGGCATTCAAAGTTAAGATATGCCAGACATGTTTAAGTTGGATAAAGAAAGATTAAAAATGGTAAAATTAGGTATGTGTTAGGGATTTATCCACACGCTTAACGCAAGTGCACGTATGGTGACAAGTAATATAATCTGGGTAAGACCGAATATCGTCCTCAGAGACTGGTTTTTAAGTACCGGTTATCTATTCTATGGTGTCTATTTGGTCAACGTAAATTGGGTTGGGTTTTTAGACTAATAATCAAAACTAATGCAGAAAATAAACTAATTATGAAAATACTTTGATTTAAATCAGTTATGATAGAAATAGGGCTTCCAATCTCCTCAATTATCCGCTCGCTTTAATCTTTAATGCAATAATAAAGGTTCTTCTTCTATATTGAGATAGCAGGTTAACTAAGCTGTTTTATATTCCGGTTAGGATATATTAACACTCAACCCCGATGCAGAACCCTTCTATCTTTCGATGATAAGATTTACCACAAAGGAGGATTAAGAACAATAACATATTAAACTACACAAGTATCGGGGTACTTTCGTCCACGATTTTAACCTATGTTTATTCAACTATAGCATATTCACAATCTCCCCTTTCGGATCTTGATTAGAAATCATATATGTGATGATAATTAGTGATCAATTAATTACCAAGCAATCAAAACAATTATTGAATAAATCTCAACTATATAAAGAAGAAATCAAAACCATGCATTAAATCATAAAAATGAGGTTCAAGTGATTCGAATGGAAAGCCCTAATTAAAGTTTAGCTCCTAGCCACAGACATGCTTAAGAACTAATACAAACCAATATAAACTGAATTAAAATAAAGGAAAGAAGAAAAGAAAATAATACTGAAAACCTCCAAAGTTGCCTTGTCTCCTTAAATGGTGTTATGGAATATTTACAAGATGGTGAATGATCGATTGTTGAATAAGGTCTAAGGAGGTATATTTATAATGAGCAGGGTTTTAGGGATTTTATAGGTTTTGTAGGTAGGAAAAGTTATCCCTTTTGGACTCTGAAAACGTGTCAAATTCGGCCCAGAACTCAAAAAATCTCGCGTCGTGGTTCGCCTGAAGTGCGCCACGCTACAAAAATCGAGAAAATCGACTTCAGAACATTGGCCATGCGCCGCAGCGCCACTTGCCACGGCGCCGGAGGCGTTAATTGGTCAATTTTCAGATTCTTCGTCTGATCTCTTCTATACTTCCCGAGACTTCTTAGACTTTATTTATTGACCCTTTTAGTGTGCAATTCCATCTCAATTATGTTCATTTCCTCTCCTTTTTGTCATTTCTTCATTTTTGACCGCTGTGACACAAAAGAAAGAAAAACACACCTAATACTATACTAAACATAAACGAAATGAATAAAATACTAACTAAAAATGATTCAAAAAGTGTATATTGTATGATCCTTTGAATTATGGGCAAATCAGCCTCATTAAAAAATTTCTTTATTTATTCATCATTATCTCCAAGATCTCACAATAATGCAATGCAATTTTGAGGAGATTATTATTTTTTAGAATGATATAACACTTTATAAGTTCTCATAGATCTTTGGTCTCTTACTTTTTGTTCTACGAATCTGTACATACCCGAATTCAATGGCTTCAGACCATTAATCTCCTCAAGTAACAAAGAACTATGACCATGAAGAACAGGACAAAAGTGCATGGATAGCGCCATTATTTGGACAGCTATTTATATTTTAACCAGGAATTTCAATAATTGGAGAATATTTTTCAATCTATGTAATAACCATAAAAATATTTGAAAATAACATAAGATAAAAAGAGCATAAGCAAAAATCCAGAAAAGAAACGCCATGCAGAAGGGTATCACATAACATGAAAAATAAATCTTAAGGATAGAAACCATTAGGCCACACACTAGCATGGTGGTTGTCATTAAAATTGGGCATAATCATCTCATCTCCATGTCCAAATCCAAGCTGTTGTTCACCTGTGTTATTATTCATCCAATCATTAAACCACTCTACTTGTGTCCTCTGCATTCCCTGATCTAATCCCAATTCCACCGCAGGCGGCTTCTGCTCCACTGGTGGAGCAACAGCCGCCTGTGATGCAGCAACAGAAGAAGCGGAAGCCCCTTTTTTAACCGCCTCAATCCTCTTGTAAACCTCTTTCAAATTCTGATCAATAACCCATCCAAGATCATTCAAATCTCCCAAATTCAAATTTTGCAGCCCTTTCCCAGTCAAGCCTTGGTACATAACTTCAGTCATTTCCTTCTCTCTGTTCTCCTTGCTTTGTTTCTTCAGCTGCTCGCTTGCTTTCACAATCCTTTGCCTAATGAAACTCTCTTGATTCACCATTTTCTTGCTTTGTTCCATCTCAGGCATTCTCTTGAACTCCGCGAGCACGCGTTGAGCTCCCACGGTGTTTGGCCACACTTCTGGTGAGTTGTCATAAGGGCTATAAATAATAGCACAAGCATCAATACCACAAAGGGTGCTCAATTCACTCACCTTCTTCATCAGGCCCTTCTTCCTTTTCTTGAATGTTGCTTTTCTTGCCGAGTCATTAGTAATGAAGGCTAACTTCACTTTCTTTCTTGTCATTTTTTGGTTTTCTTGGATGCAACAAATATGCAAACAAGGTGGAAAATATGGTAGATGTAGAGTTCTTGGTGTTTTTGTTGCTTGGAATGATCATGTTATATACAAATATGAAGATGTGCTCTAATTAATATGGAATATTTTGCATTTGTTTGCATAGTTGGAAGGAGACATTAATGAGCCAACATATTTGGAAAGAATTTAGTGCCCAAATATTTACAATATTGATACATTTAATTACCTAGGAGCAATAAAATTTTGATGTTCCTCATGATAAGGTGAAGTTATGGTGGCACAGGAGGTTCATCCGAATTTCCTTTGTTGAAATTTACCTCCTATGTACTCGTAAATGCTTGCTCAAGTAGAAAAAGACTAAATTGATAAATAATTAGCTGATAAATTATTAGATGTTTTTTTTACTACTGCGGGTTATCTCTCATGTGATTTGCCGGCTATTCAACGGAGTTTATCCTGTGCACATCCGGACGGTAGAGTAGCGGGTTTCCTTGTCATAAAAAAAATTACTCTTTTTGTAATCATGATATTTATCAACTTCGAGTTATAATATTACTCCCTTCGTCCCAAAATACTTGTCTCATTACTCATTTCAAGAGTCGAACTATATAAATTTTGACAAATAATTTAGGCTATATTTTTCATCATATTAATATGAGAAGAATTGCAACTTATAGTGCTTTTCGTATAGTTTCCGAATATCTACATTTTAATTTTAAAATATATTAATCAAGTCTAATTTAGCTTTGAAATTTAATCAAATTGACTTTTAAAAGGAAAAATATGAGATATATTGGGACGAAGATAGTAGTAGTTGAAAACATGTTTTTTTTTTTTAAATTTACCTAAGAAATTGGTTATTATTTATCAAGACTAGATCTTGGACCTAACTCAACCCCAAAAGCTAGCTTGTAGGGTGAGGATTGTCTAAGTCCATATAAAGAGTTCATGTTTCCATTCCATTTCCGATGTGAGACTCTTAACACTCCCCGCACGCCCAGATCCCGTTAACTGGAGCGTGTATGACATAATTTGTGGACCCAACATCGGTGAACATAGAATTGAAATGGGCCTGGATCTGATACCATGTAAAGAATAGATCTTGGGCCTAACTCAACTCCAAAAGCAGGCCCAACACCAAACACAGTGGGTCGGCACACTGCCCAGACAACTGTACGGGAAGTGGGCCTCGCCCTCCAACACCTTTACAACAGTCACGACCCAACAACAACAATGGCAACAACAGTGGCCCAATATTTTGGGAGCCCACCCAGCGTCCCACCCGACGGGCCCCAGCCACTAAACTCATTTTTCTACAAAGACAACGGTAACTCCCTACTACTCCAACCAATTTGGGTCGATTTCACACTGAATCTTCAAGCGGACACGCTGGTATAAGAATATGAGCGTCACATCCCACCTCACTCACAATTCAGGTAATCTCCCTAAACTATGTAATTTAAATACTCCTCAATTTATTATGTTTAGAAATGATCGTTGCGTTCCCATTTAAGTGTATGACCACATACAAACTCCACCACCTCACCCCCATCTCCCTCAAACACGTCCTATATACCCATAACATCATTAAGAACTTAATCTCGGTTAGAAAATTTTCCACAGCTAACTATGTATCTATTAAGTTTGACCCGTTTAGTTTTTCTGTGAATGACCTACGTACGGGGACACTTCTTACGAGATGCAATAGTATGAGGACTTCTATCCTTTATTATCCACGTCCGATGTGAGTGTCAATCCACCCACCTCTCTAGCTGCAATCTCTCCATCAACGTGACATAGTGGAGCTCATATTTTTTATTTTCTTAAAAAATACAATTTAATTCAATGTAATAAAGAGAACCTTCCCATAATTGCTACTCTTGTCATCTAGAAAATCATGTTAGACTTCCATTTACGTCATATTTGAGTGTTACTTTTTCTCCCTTTGATATTATTCATGCAGACTTATGGACATCTCTTATTACTAGCAAATTGAGTCATAAATATTATTTAGTATTATTGGATGATTTTTCATTACTTTCTTTGGGTCTATCCGCTCCAATATAAGTCTCAAGTTTCTTGAATTTCGTACATATGTTAAAACACAATTTGAAAACGACATAAAGACATTTCAATGTGACAATGATCGTGCGTTTAATAATTCTCTCTTTCACAAATTATGTGCTAATAATGACATGATATTTCGATTCTCCTGCCCTATACTTCCATTAAAAATGGTAAAGCGGAAAGAATTCTATGCACCATTAACAATATGATTCGTACTTTACTTTTTCATGCATATCTCCTCCTTATTTTTTGGGTATATGCGTTTAAAATAGTAGAATACATTCTTAATATATTACCTACCCATACGCTCCAAAATAGGACCCCCACATAGATCATATTCCGTCGGATCCCTTCCTATGATCAACTTCGAATTTTCGATTGTCTATGCTACCCAAATCTTGCCTCCACAGTACCTCACAAATTAGCACATCACACCACTCCATATGTCTTCTTAGGATTCCCAATCAACCATAGGGGGTACTTATGCTATGACTTGTCCACATCGAAAATTATAGTCTCCCGACTTGTCACATTCGAGGAGAACGTTTTCCCGTTTTTCAACATCCAACAATTCTAAGCCACTGATTATAGTTTACTTAATGACCCGGACACCTCACCTCTAGTCCAAAATGCACTACAATATCCAACACATCTGGTTGTACCACCCCCACCCCATCTGAGTCAACCCCCCACCTGTCTTCTAGGCGATACCCCCACCCACCCCGTCGTACACCACCCTACGCCCTTCCCCAGTTCCAGCCTCACAATCCCCGTCGCCCAGCAACCGACCCCCGTTCCTCACCAACCCGACATCACTCCAACCGTCTCCGTCCTCTACCCACAGTACCCCGCAACTAACCCTTACCACCTGTAATTGCCCTACCAACCCGACATCCTCCCAGCCCAGCCCCCGCCTCCCAGCCCGACTCCCGAGACACTTTCCCCACAATCCCCATCATCAACCCCACTGCCGCCAACCCGCTTCCAACCCACCACATGGAAACCTGTTATACCCCGTGGTTCGGTCCGACCGCGGTCGTGGTCTCACAGCGCCGCGCTGGGATTGTAGGGCGCGCCGGAAGACAGGCCGCCCCGAAACCCGGCGGTCGCTGAAGCCGCAGCGCATGTGGCGAAGCGGCGGAAATCGCGAAAAACTTAGGAAAAGTCGATTTATCTTTTGAAAGGGATTTGAGTGGGACAAGTGTCCCCCCCATCTGATTTTTACATGCAATATATTGACCAAGTCTTAAAGACTTGGTCATTTGTCATCTCTCTCTTTGAAAAACCTCTTCCTTCTCTCTAAATATTTCAAGCTCCTCCTTCTCTCTAAATATTTCAAGCTCCTCCTTCTCTCTAAAAATCCAAGAGACAATCTAGCCTTGGGAAAAATCTGAAAAAAATTAAAAGACAAGAAGGAAGCTTGTGGATTAACTTGTGAAGGTGGTGGTGGTGGTATTCTTGGTAGAAAGGCTAGCAAATTGTTGGATAAATTTGGCAAAAGCTCTAAGGTAATGATTCTTCCTCTATTGTGAGTTTATAGAGTTGCATGTTAAGAAGTAAATACTTATGGTGGTAAATAATGCTCTTAGAGTCATTGCATGCTAGAAATGTGGGTTGGATATGAAGGATTTGGCTAAAGTAATATTATGAGCATGTTGTAGCCTAAAAACCACTTTAGAATTGTTAAGTGTACTATTATAACTAATGGGGCAGAATTTTACACACCCAAGATTAGGTGTGTAATCCCCTTTGTGTTGGGTTGGTTGTTGGGCCTTAATGAGGCGTTTGAATGTTGAAAAATCGGCCTTTGAAAAGGTGGCAAAGTGAGTAGAAACAAAGGAAATGCTGCCCAATTTTCCTTAGGAATTGGTAACTTGAATTTGGAATTTCTACATTGAAATTAGAGGTTAATCAACGCACTATGGTTATTATAGGTTGACATATTACTTGCGGTAGTTGGACTTAGCAAGTGGATTGACCGAAGAGGTATGTAGAGCTTTCCTATCTCTTGAGCATGAATAGTTGTATCTATGTAGTACGGTATACGTACAAGGTTTGATAATCTACACTTGTTTCATTTCAAAAGTATAAGTCCCGTGGATTTAGGGAAAATGTATTTGACAAAAGAATAACGCTAATATAATGACTTTATGGGGAGTTGGTTATATTAGTTTTTGAAAGGTTCACAAAGAATGGTTTACTCTAATTAAAAACAAGTACGGGTAACGGATTTGAAACTATGGAAGGTGGATTGATTTTAGGCATTGGTTGCCTAAGGTTTTTAAAGGAAATGAAGTCACTTGATTTAGAAGCCTATTATATTTCTAAAAGGAAATGTGACTTGTTTTGAAAAGAAATTGTAACCTGATACTATGGTGATTAGTATCTTGGGATCCTTGTATAAAAAGAGTTTTCTTAAAAAGTTAGAAGTACTTGGTACTTGGGTTGAATTCCCGGATTTTCTATTAAAAGACATGTTAGTGCCTTAGAATACTAAAATGAGAGGATATATTGATAATGTTAATACGAAGTTAGGGGATTACTTAACTTGCTTATGATATGATAAGCCGGTAGTGCTTATGTATGATACGATAGGCCGGTAGTGCTTATGTTGTGATATGATAGGCCGGTAGTGCTTATGTTATGTATGATAGCCGGATGAGCTATGTTATATATTTGTATTATTACGGGGTAAACCCCGGGTTATTATCTATGCCATGGATTTGCTACCCATGATGCGAGTGCGACGCTTGTACTCATGCGGATCCGGACCACAAGATCCATGCGGGTGAAATAGTCCCATGACGAGGCGGATGACCTCATGCGGGTCTACAGGACCCATGCGGGTGAAATAGTCCCAGGAGTAGAATTGCTTAATGATACTACGGGCGAGGTACCCTGTTTTGATCGTGAGCCTCCTATTTTTATGCTATAAGATTTATACTTGTTACTCTCATTGTTAGTAAGGCACAGTGCAAGGAAATTGGTTTTATCTATGACTCCAGCTTATCTTGACTTATGATATTACTACAGTATTTTCCAGTTTTACATACTTGCACGTGCGTTGTGTCGACCCCCTTCCTCGGGGGCTGCGTTCATGCCGCAGGTAAGGAAAAGCAGATGGTAGATCCTCATTCCTAGGATCTTTTACTCGGTTGTCAGAAGCTCCATTCCTCCGGAAGCTTGTTTTGTTGGTACGGATATTCCCTGATGCTATAGGTATTTTGTACATTCAGGGGTATGGCGGGGCCCTGTCCCGCCATAGTTGTTATCTTTAAGTGCGTGCTCACATATATGTTTTGGATTTGAAGAACCGATTGTACTACTATACTTTGTTTATGTATGTTTTATGGAAGCGGCACTTATCGGTGGCGATGATGGTTACCCTTTTTATAAGTTATGTGTTATGTATGTTCCGCTGCTATTCTCTGACATATACCTGACAGGGTACCCCGGTAGGGTACCAGTCGCGGCCCCGGGGTTGGGTCGTGACAAAACCCGTGCCCAACATGAGATTTTCAAACCTAAAGTCCACTTAACTTATCCACTCAGACCATCTCACCTCTACCTAATAACCCAATTTTAGCCAAGCTTGACCCTAATTGAATGCGATCATGCGTGAGGATTTTGATGCACTTACTACACAACGCACTTGGGATATTTTTCCGCGGCCTGAGAGGGTGAATGTCATCCGTTGTATGTGGCTCTTTCGTCACAAATTCAGAGATAGTGGCAAGCTTGAACGTCATAAGGTTAGACTTGTGGCAAATGGCACGGGGCAGCATGCGAGTGTTGATTGTGGTGAGACTTTCATTCCGGTGGTTAAGCCAGCCACCATCTGCACGGTTTTGAGCAAAGCTATGGGTAATAATTGGCCGATTCATCAGCTTGATATGACAAATGCGTTCTTACATGGAGATTTGAAAGAAACGGTTTATATGCATCAATCGCCCGACTTTGTGCATCCAGAGGCTTCTCAGTATATATGCCGTCTTCGTAAGTCCATATAAGAAGTTCATGTTTTCATTCCATTTTACGATGTGAGACTTAACAATTTATTTCAAATTAGCTAGTACGTAAATTGTCTTTTCTTTGAAGGATCGAAATAAAATATGCGTTATTTCATACAAGAAAATAGATAATCATTTGTCTACCCTAGAAATATATCAAGAAAATCGTCACAATGTTTCTACTGCAAAATAATTATAACAAAACGAATCGTGAGTAGAATTTGTCATTTGCTTATCCACAGGCTTTAATATTGTCAACAAAATGTGTGAAGTGTTCAATTTTCATACATCTTACGCCTATGGTGCATGTAAACATTTTAATGCATGAGTTGTATACAAGGTAACTTTGGTGAGCTTTAAAATAAAATTATAACCGTTATTCTATATAATCTCATGTAGTCATTAGATACATGTACAAAAATGTAGTCAATTATTTTGGAAATTAATAGATAAATCATACATTTCAAACACCATTTCTTTCTTATTAGAGGTCACATTTTTATAGACAAGCAATAAATTTTAATTAATGTACGAACTATCTAGGATATACATATTATAGGTAGACATACAATTTACTTGCTGAAAGCGGACAAACAGAGTAAAAAATAGGGTGAAAATTTAATTAAAACTCACAAATTCAATTTTCACAAATTTTAAAAATTTAAATTCATTAAATTATTTACATTTTAACTTGTGGTGTATTTCTCTCTTTGCAGCTGTTACTTTAATTTTTTTTTTTTTTTATGTACACTATTGTATCATAATAGTCAAATTAGTAGGTTAAATTTTGTATCCAATCAAATATCATGTAGTAATTAGGGATAGTAAGAACTAATTATAACAAAAACAACTTAAATGGCCAAACACATATATAATAGAGCAAATACTATTACGAGGTTCCACACTAGTTTTGAGTAAGTTCAGATGTTTGAATGAAACCTCATTAAGTAAGGGGATCGGAATGTTAAAACGGAATAATTAGAGGTGGCTGTTAGGCTATTTTACCTAAATCTTATTTATATTATTAGAAACCTTTACCCTCAAAGAAATGTATTACAAAAACAAATAAGGGAGTTCTCTTGAATTTTCCTTAACTATGATTCTATGATCAATTAACTAACCAATAAAATCATTCGTTAACTTGCAAGAATCCGCTCTTATCAGACAAAAGGGAGGAAACTAATGCTTGCTTCATTAGCTTTTGCTTATCGCTGCAAAAACACTTATGTAAGAGGGTCAATTAATTCAAATATATAACAACTACCTCTCTATAATAATCAAGTTTTATTAGAATCGATTTTTTTATGTTATATTTTATCTCTTTATAATAACATTTTACCTATAACAGTAACAACTAACTTTATAACAGTACATTTTTTGTAATTTATCCCCCATATAACAACTATCTCCTTTTTAGATAATATAATGATTAACCATCTTTATAAAATAGAATATTAATGATTATCAGGTGTAGCGATTTTGACCAAATATTTGATCATTTGATATACTACTATGATAAATGATATTATATGTGTATATATATTCATCATTAAAAGACTTTTCTTCGTTATACAAAGTGTTATTAGTGTATCTTTTTTTTTACTATAACAACGAATTATTATTTAAAATTCAATGTTGTTATAAATGTATAACAACCATTCTCTACAACAGCCAAAAAACACTGTAACACTTTTTTGCGCGGCATAAATTTAGATTTCACTCGTTATAGTGTATATTTCGTTTCCACAAGTTATATCATACACGACAAAACTTTTAAAACTCAACATAAAAATGGCTAAAGCACATCAAACTTCACAAAAACATGCACGAAAAAAAAGATAAAGAACATATGTCCCAAAAGACAACTCTAGTTTACAAACATTACAACAAATTCTGTAAAAACTACATAACTTATGCCGCATAACTTAATTTCTAAGGAACTTATGTCGAGCGAGACAAATGTTGAGAAACGATAAATATTACAAAACCGAAAAACACTGAATGTTTTTAATGAGAACGACAAATATTAAAGATGTCAAATACGAGGGCAAAAATTAAAGAGCAGTGCGTTTGAAGGGAAATCCGTGAAAAAACTTCTATTTTACCCAAAGTACACTGGGCCTGACTCACTTTCGACTATAAAATCATTAACGGGCCATGTGACGTCTGGGCTACTTTCTGTGATCTAAGCCGAAGCCTGTTGCTTCCAAGATAGGCCCATAACATATTTTTCACTAGCTTTTTCGCCACTTTCAATGTTCGTATAAAGCCCTAAAACGAGACCTTTCAGTTCAAATTTTGTTGCCGATTAACGCACCAATTTTGTCGTAGAAAAAGGTTAATTCTCTTCCAATACATTTTTTTATTTGTTTTCCTTCATGAATGTTTCCAATTTTCATTTCAGTACAGAAATTACGAATTCCCAATTTTGTGGCTTCGTCATATTTTTTTGTGTGTGTGATCTTGATATTGCAGAGAGCGAGCCAATGAAAGTCAAGATTTTGCGTATCCTTTTTTGACTATGTTACTGATTTGAAATGATTAAATGAAGGCTACTGTATATATATGTTGATTGAGTAGATAATAAGTGCAGTGAATTATAGCAACTGTTACTAAATCATTTCTGATGTGATTACATATTTTCTCTCTAAATATGTAATTAATGATTTGATATGATATGGCTTATTTTGTGATCTTGGGATTTTAATATCATTTAACCATAAGAAGTCCAATGGCTCTACATTAAAGGGCAGCCCCGTGCACTAAGCTCCCGCACAGACCCTTGTGGTCCGGTCCTTCCCCGAACCCCGCACATAGCGGGAGCTTAGTGCACCGGGCTTCCCTTTAATGTAGAGGCATTGAACTTCTTATGGTTAAAAATATGCATTTTACTAGCCCTTTGGTGTGTTTTTTCCTCTAAATATCTACTTCAATTTATATTCGATCGATCATTTCACATTCTTTATGGGGAAATTACGCTCTATGTCTATTGGAAGAAAATGTTTAAGCCACGTAGCATATTAGTGCATAAACATAATACACTTTTATACAAAGTTGATACATTATGTATTAGGCTTTCCCCAGGTATAATGTTGTGTCATGTTGTATAATGTTTTATAATATTGTATATTGGGATATGTGGCGTAATAGTTTATGTTGGGCTGTAAAATTTCCCTTTTTTATGAGGTTCAAAAGTGCAAATTTATGATTTTGTTGAGTAAATGAAGGGATAGCTTTATATTCAAGTTGATTGGGTGTTTTGACACAAGGATATGTTGGCATATTTCTTTGAGACTGACTATATCATGAAATTTCCCTTAACCTGTTCTATTGGGTATTTTGCTGGGATCGTGAATAGAGTATGTCCTCTTCATAGCATTTGGTATATTAATAGTTGTTGGACTTTAGACTATAGGGCGGGTTACTTCATCTTAAGTTTGTTACTTCCTTGTGTATTGCAGATGGCACGCCGTTTCTTCATGGACATGGGATGCTCAGGATGAAACATGTGGTATATGCAGGATGGCTTTTGATGGTTGTTGTCCTGATTGCAAACTCCCTGGTGATGATTGTCCACTAAGTAAGGCTGTTTATCTCTCCCTGATACTTTTCTCCGGCATTTAAGCTGCTACTGAATCACCATTCTCATGTAAAGCTAATGTATCTCAATATCTGCATATCCAATGAGTTACACCAATTCTAATATATTTACATGGATAAAGTATTATGTTTCATAGATTGCATATATATATGTCTGTACATTGTCATATGTATTTGTACTTTCAACTTTGAGAAACATTGATGATGCAATTGGTGAAATAATTCAAGCATCAGAATATTTTGGTTTCTAGACTTTGCGTCCGTGCCTTTCAATTGAGGGTATAAGACTGCTGGACTATCTTGCTAACAGAAAAAAAAAAAATGTAATTGTGCATTCATCATGTCTTTGAAAAATGGGAATATTCCCCCTGCATTAGTTTTCAATGTTTACATATTTTGACATTGATGTTACTCATGAACACAAGGAGAGCTATAAAGTATTCCTTGATCATATCTGTAGTCCTTATTCTAGTGTTACCTATCACTGCCCTACTAGATGCATTGTAGGTGCCTTACTGGAAACATGGATATTTTCAAAACTTAGCACTATGATCTGTATAAATCTCTTCAATTTACAGTACCTTGGTTAAGCACTCAACGGAGAGAATGATACCACTTTGATTACAGACGGTTTCTATTACTATACTTACCTTCGTGCACCACTTTCATAAAGTCTTGTGTTTGTTAGGAGTCTTTTTAGATTGATTTATTATTGAACACCCAATCAGTGTCAAGAGAATGTTGCAAATAACGTATATGAATCGAAATGAGTCATCCACGTCTATCAGACCACTTTGACAGCTAAAAAAAAAGGGCAGCCCGATGCACTAAAAGCTCCCGCTATGCGCGGGATCCGGGGAAGGGCCGGATCACTGTACGCATCCTTACCTTGCATTTCTGCAAGCGGCTATTTCCACGGCTTGAACCCATGACCTCTTGGTCACATGACATCAACTTTACCAGTTACTTCAAGCCTCCCTTCTTTTATCTTCACCAAAATATGAATGAAATAGATTTTTTTAATGCTTCTACATCATATTACTCTGAAACAATCTTCTATTTCTTTCCTTACATAAAGTACCAAAAAGGCGTAGTAGTAATATTCCCCAGGCTGCCATCCTTTAAACTGTTAATTCTCTGAAGTGAGAGAAGTTGGTCCTATGAAGCATGAACACTTATAGGAGTTTCTTGTAGTCATGTTAGATGCAGCTGTAGAGAACATCATGATCTTATCAAAGTTTCTTTTGTCCAAGTAAAAATGTTACTAGCTGTACCAGAGACAACTTTATAATTGAAACTTGTGATACATCTGGAGCTGTCCAATTATCCTCCATTTCATCATCTATGTTTCTGGTATGTCGTAAATGTGTCAACACAGACTTTCTCAAGAGAGCTTCTCCCCCTTTTGAATTTGTTGTTAACAGAAGTGAACCTTTTAAAATATAGGTTTAGAAAGAGAACTTGAAGGTAATTGTTAATGTAGGGTGTGTTATAACAGCTTACTGTGTATTTAGGTCAAATATTTTCACCATAAGCTGTCAACAAAAAGATACTACTACAAATACTTGCTACAGTATGTCATTCCCAGTCCTACACAAGTTGTTCACAGTAGCCTTAATAAAGAATGAAAAGGATAGAGAAGTGATATATGTGACTAGAATTCTAGACACCAGTGTATAGACTCAAGAACAAGCAGAAGTTCTTTCTCTAAGTAATCTCCTCTCTATGGGCAATTTCTTGAAGAGCTATAAAGTGTTCCTGGCCTTCATTCTAATAGTAAAGTGTACAATTGTTAGATGCATATTAGGTGCGTTACTGAAAACATGGATATAACTTAGCTATGCGATCTATTAAGCACTCAACGGAGAGAACATTACTACTTTAATTGCACACTGTTTCTATTATTCAACTTACCTTAGTACATCACCTTTATTAAGTCCTGTGTTTGTCAGGAGTCTTTTTGGTTTGATTTCATTGCTAAACACCCAGTCGGTGTCAAGAATTTGCAAATAACGTATATGAATCGAAACGAGTCATCCACATGCATCAAACAACTTTTATGCACAATTATGAATGTTAGAGATCAAATTTGGTTTTAGGCATGCAGATAGGCTTCAAGTGCCAGTAATGACTTGAATAAGTTCTCATAGAAGCAGGAGTTCAGAAAATCACAACTTCTTAATAGTTTCCACAAATGTTTTTGATTCTCAAGTCAACTGCATTAAGATATTGATAAAGTGTACTTCTCTTAATTTCCATGCATATTTCTTTGCCACTTTAAGGTTCTGCAATACAAGAAAAAATACTTTTGTTTTCCTTGTTTGGATATGTAATTTCCTTGAAGTTGGATAAGAAAAAAATAAGGATAAAGTATGGTAGTTGTTCAGAGAAAGAATAAAA
The DNA here is from genome assembly GCA_029844215.1 of Przewalskia tangutica. Lineage (NCBI taxonomy): Eukaryota > Viridiplantae > Streptophyta > Magnoliopsida > Solanales > Solanaceae > Przewalskia > Przewalskia tangutica. The sequence goes on along the minus strand of CM056731.1, from coordinate 12,472,771 downwards.
CCATAAACTACTTTTCTCTGTTGGAATTTTCTTAATCCTGCTAGCAATACAGGACAATCCTAATGTCCTAATAGACTCTATTTTTTTTCGTAAATGAAAATTCGAGGTTGTAATGTATGTGTTATTGCTATAAAGCGCATTTTACTTAATGATAAGGTTATTATTCAACAAAGAAAAATGAAAATTCTTAAAAGATGAGATCAATTCATAAGCACTTGTTTATTAGTTTTAAGTATAGCAGGCAAAATTCCATTGGTCTAATTTGGGACCTTATGATATATTTTCACTCTATCCGACAAACATATCAAGATAAGGAATAGGAAATGGCCCTTAGATTTATTTGTGTTTATGGAAGAGAATAGCTGTTGAGTGTAACTCGCAAAGGATATAGTATTGTGTAGACTTACTTATAGGGTTAATGAAAGAAAATGGATGATTCTATTAGGTTTAATTTGTGACCTTTCAGCCGTTAACTGACTAAGGCTACAATATTGGAACTGAGTTTCTTATAGGGTGAATAAAGACAAGACAGAAAATTCAACTATGTTTAACTGCGACCTCTTGGCCAATAGATTTAACTCCCAAACATTAAACTACAGTATGTCATTTCCATTCCTACACAAGTTGCTCACAGTAGCCTTAATAAAGCATAAAAAAGATAGAGACGTGATATATGTCACTATAATTCTAGACACCATGTTATAGAGACAAGAAAACGCAGCAGTTGTCTTGAAGGAATCTCCTCTCAACGAGCAATTTCTTGAAGTGTTTAGGCACTTAATTCTTTCTATATCTGGACTGCTTCTCAATCAGCCGATTAGGTATCGGCATGACACTTGAAGGGATATTATGTCGAAAGGAGGCACCTGTCAAGCAAAGTAAAGAAAAAGAATTAGATAGTCTTCCTATATAGTAGAGTATATTGTATCAACTATAGAATATCTTCTTAGCAAAGTAAAAAATATCCTATAAATTAGAACAGAAAGTAAATTTTTTACTTTCATTTGTATCATAAACTCATAAACCCTTAGCCCTGGCCACCCTTTAAACCCCAAATAGGGGAAAAAAGGAGAAAAAGATAGTCTCTAGTATCTCTCTAAGCCTCTACAGGGCTGGTATAAAAGGGGATGAAACATGACCATCCAAGCCGAATTTGGAATTGGCAAATCCATCAGATGCCATGTTTTTACAGGGAATAATAAAGTGTTTGTCTGAAGTAGTAGTAAGTTAACCGGAAGGAAGCATTTTATTTACTGTCTATGGATTTAATTTAATCAGACTAGTGAATTTGATTACTGAATGTCCAAAGCAGAAAATAAAAAAAATTACTGAATAAGGTAACATGAAGAGAAAGAAGGGAGAAGGGAGTAGTACCTTGCGCAACCAAAAACTTGCGGAAAACACCAAGAGGAGGCAAGATGATTGCCAATAGAATGTCTATACATGCTTGCTGTCTCCCATTTTTTTCTTTCTTAACAACTTCTGATTAAATGGTAATTAAACACCAGATTTAGTTGTCACTGGATTTTGATAATGAGGAGAAAGTAATTGCGCTATATGAGAACAGTGACATTTGACTTTTCAATATGATAGGGTTCATAATCTTTCTGTGGATGGTATTGGCATGACCTCTCTGGAGCCCCCTTTGTAAGGCTATTAATGCTTTGCTACTTTACTTGTCTTTGCAGTGTGGGGTGCTTGCAACCATGCATTTCATCTTCATTGCATCTTGAAGTGGGTGAATTCTCAATCTGCTCAAGCACATTGTCCCATGTGTCGTCGTGAATGGCAGTTTAAAGAATGAACAAAGTGCGGTTCAAGGAATGAATTCAATTTAGTCCACAACTAGGATTCTCTGTTTCACGCCTCTTGTGAGAAGGGGTAAAAAGTGCTTATTTTCTATTGTATTTTGTTATTACGGTGTTTGCAAGTGAATACTATGATATTTCTAGCGAGCATAGCTGTATTGATATGTGCAATTATTAGTTTAAACCTTTAAGGCCAAGAATAGGTAGTGTATTTGTATCAGCCTGTGCAGATGTTATACGAGCCATCCATCCAAAGTCTTCAATACATCAATGGCCAACCATTGATTGAGAAGAAAAGGACATAACGGACGCTTGCTTCCGCACCAAGGTAGGCTGCCAGCAGTTCAAGTCAGGCTGCTTTACAAGAGTTGTCTCTATCCCCTTTTCTGCCCACATGAAATTTGAAAACAAGCGTTAAGTGACTCTCAACATATTAGTGTCTTGTGACTGTCCAGGGGCCACGTGCAGGACCGTGAAATAGCTGGCATAGGGACAATGTTTGGTTTGTGAATTGTGATATATCTCGAACTCAGTTGTTAATATCTTGTGAATTGAAAATATCTCAAGGTGTTTGAAAATAATATGATTTCTGGATTCTGGTGTTACCTCTTTCCATGTTATTCCCTTTTTAAATCTGTCTGACATTCCATTCATCTTCCTTGTTATTATGGATATTTTATTGATTTGCATGTACAATGCATTCTTTTGAATACCTGGTGACATTTTTTAACCTGTGATCGGTATGCTTTCGTGGTTTGTTGATAGGTATATGTCTTTTATATTTCAAATCGATCGTCTCAAAATGCATTATATCAATTTGATTTGAAATAGAACTTTGTCCTTCATAGTAAAGGAAAATCACTTGTTTAAGTTTGCTTCTTTTTCTTCTTCTGGGATGATATCCAAAGCATTGGTGGAGGCTTTATAAATATTCTAAAGAAAAACACAACCATTGTCACTTGCTGCTTGATGATGATTGATTTGTTACTACACTTCGTCCCAATTTTGTTATCTTTGTAAAATAGAAGATTATGACCCCATTACAAAATTTAGTAGTACATAATCATCATAAGGTTTGTGGATAACATCGGACACGTCTATTGAAATATCCTACCTACTAAATAGAGTCAAGTAAAATAGACTGATGCACAAACAATATAAGCCGCACGTTTGACAGAGAAATCAAAGTATAATATTAATACTACTAGCAATTATTCCAATAAAATACAGAATGGAAGTTACATTACAATCCCAAATACGAAATATCTTTATTGGAATACACGAGAGAAGAAAAAACAAAAAAGAGAGAGAGAGAGGGTAAACTTAGAAAAATACATCAAAGAATAAACAAAACAGTAGAAGCGGAAGTGAAGATATTTAGTAATGCCCTTCACATATCCACCTGTCAAACAAGGAAAAATGGGAATTAGATAGTCTTCCTAATTTATGGTGGAGATGAAAATTGAGAAGAATTACCTTAAAATAATCACTTGGTGAGGACCCAAATAGCATAGATAATACCAGGTAACCACCCAAAGAGAGTCAACAAAACACAAATCCAGAACTCCACCTGTTTCCCAATAAGTAAATTATTGTGGTAGTAAGTTAGTGCGAATATGAACACGTCTAAAGCAAAAAGTAAGTTTAACAGGATGAGAGGAAGTAGTACCTCGCAGTTAAATTTGAGGAAAACACCAAGGGGAGGTAAGAGGATGGCCAGAAGAATGTCTATGAATGTTGCTGAGCCCATTTTGCCCTTCTTCTTTTTCTTATGTAAAAATGTATTTTATTTTAAACAACAGGAGGAGGTAGTTGGCCTATATATAGGCTCAGCAGTGAACCTTTGGGGGCTAGTTTCGTCCTTTCCTTCATCACTTGCTTTCCCCGCTTTGCCTTAATTTTTTTTTTTTTGGGATTAGTACGAATAGAATTTGCACAGCTCAATCTCATTTAGTGAGACACGTGGCAGGTGATCTGTAATGGCGGGGCCCCTTCATTGGAGTGTTTTCACACTCTTCCACATACATAGTTTGGTGTTCACACTTCACACTAAAGGTCCTCTAGTCCAGCTAACACTAGCGTCCTACTGCAGATGACTCATAGGCGTTTCGGGGCGAGTCTCGGGGCCTATTAAAAATGTTTCGGAACGCAAATAAAATGGGTAGATTCATAGGATGTATGTCCTAAAATTTGAGTCATAAGTTTCGGGCATAAAAGTATTTGCTCCGGGCATTATTTTATTTTTTAAAATTTAAAATATTTTTGCTATAGATTATAATTTTTATTATTGATGTAATGATACTTATACTTTATGTTATCATGTTTCATGTTATTGTGATTTTTCCTAAAATATATAAATAACAATGTCATAAATAATATTTTTAAATGTTTATGTCTGAAATTGATAGGATAGAGATTTCATATTACTATATTGTTGAAGCAATTTTTCCGTTTTTTGTCGTTGCTATTACACTTTTCATCCTTCTCCTTTTATGAAATATATAAATAAAAATCAGTGTAATTATTAGTTGACGGTGAAAATAATTAATAGATGTGGAGATTAATGACGAAGTGGATGAAAATTTTATTTTAAAGATTATCTAGGATATTACGAAGTATCGTTTTATGTTGTTACATTTCTCATATAATAATTGCAATAATTTCTTTATATTATTGGGGTATTTTCAGAATTTTAATGAAAATTTTACTTTTGCTTATTTTTTTAATATTATTATTATAAAATTGAATATACATGAGACATACGCATCGTAGATCTATGGGACTTACGCCTCTCCCCGTATTACATAAAACGCCTTGGCTCCCGCCTCTTAAAACAGTATTGTGGATTTCACTCTACTATATTCATGACACAAATATGTGTGGGACTTTTAATTACATATATAAAAAATAGCGATCCAGGTCTTATCTTTCCTCTTATCATGTAGTTTGAAAAAGATCAGGTCACAAGAGTCTATATACAACAATTATATTAGAATTATAGTACAATACAATTTGGCAAGTTGTATATTTTTGGGGTAATACAAAAGGTATTCGTATACTGTTAAAGATATACAACATGTGAATTGTATAACCCAGAATTGTACAACGTACATATCTAGTACTCCCTCTATGCAAATTTATGCGACATCATTAACTTTTTGATATGTCCCAAAAAAATTGTCGCATTTTTATATTTAGAAATAATTTAACTTTATGAGATGATTTATAATTATACCTTTATATAAGACTTGTTTAGGACCACATATTTTAAAACTCTTACTTTTTTTTTCTTAAACTCTACGGGATATTTTGCGTTAAATATAGTAGAGCGAAATATGCAACATGGCACGCTAGTTGTTGCTTCATGGACATGGAATGGCTTTGTCCTGATTGCAGACTCCCTGGGATGATTGTCCGCTTAAGTAAGCTTATTTATCTATATGGTACTTTTGTCGGGCATTTGTACAACTAAATTGTAATTCACCATTCACATGCATGAGTTATCTGCATATCCAATGAGTTACCCGGCCCCATCTCTAATTACTTACGTGGTTGGACTAAAGGGTTCTGTTTTCTAGATTGCATATCCATAGGGCCTTATTTGTTTATACATCTCTTTTAGATTTGTTTTTGATGACATAATTAGTTATACTTCATTTGATTTGGTGTATACTGTAGAGAATTTTATGGCATTATAAAGGGTACAATTGTTCAGATGCTACCATGGAAATTGTATTCCTCCTTGTAATAGCTTGTTCCTAAAGTCTTTTAATGTGATCCCAATCGTATTATCTTGAAGTGTTTGTGAATGTGATTTCCGAATTTCGGTACTTCAATGTTTCTATGTTATTCCTTTCCTTTAAACTGTATGAAACATTTCATTTGGTTGTAAGATTTGCATACCCGACGACACCTTTTAACACGGAAATGTTTCATTGGGTTGGTAGCTTTAAATCTGTTCAATAAGAGGGGTTTAGTTTTAGTTTTAGTTTTTGTACTTGGAACAAAAGGGAGTATTGAGAATCACATAGTTATTGGTGGGTGAGAGAGTAAGAATTGTTCCTTGAGAAATACTCAAAATAAAATCGGAACGATACACAAAAAATTAAGACGAGCTATGAACAAAGAAACGTGCGATTGGCTTGTGGCCACTGGCCAGTCACCAATCACAAGTGGCCACCAGCTCTCGAAATTGCGTTTTGCCTGTTCAAAGAAGAAGACAGCACACCAAAATTTGAGACATCTGCCGACGAAGACTTATAAATTTGCCGACTTGGGTGCCTAATTTGGCAAAATGTAAAGGATTTAGCCATAGTCACGGCTTTATTAGTATTATTATCTTAAAGGCAAGTACCACCATTGTCGCTTACTGCTTTTGATGTTGATGATGATGATTGTGACTGCATGTTGTCCCCACTCCCCATATTTCTTTTATTTTAAAATTATCACTATGTTACCAGATTAAGTTAATAATCATCATAAGGTTTGGTTTGTGGATATAATCTTACACGTATATTGAAATATCCTACCTACCAAATCACCGTAGTTAGTTAGACTACACAAGCAACATATATAAGCAACATAATTTTGAACGAAGAGAGTGTAATAATACTAGCAATTATAGGTATACTCAATGGGAATAACAGAATGGAAGTCAAATTACAATCCAAAGGACATGCAACCAATGTAATGAAGACACTCATGTATCTTCATCAACAGTCTATTTAAATTTCTCTATTGGAATACACAAGAGAGAATAACCAATAAAAAGGAAGAGAAAGAAAAGGAAAAGAAGGGGATAAACTTAGAAGAATCACATTATCCAAGAATAAATAAAACAACAGCTAGATACTCCATTAGGGGAAATAAAGAGACTTATTAATGGGCTTCACATATCCACCTGTCAAGAAAAGTAGAAAATAATTAGATACTCTTACTATGTACTTAGTGTCCGTTTAATTGGTCTTTATTTTGGAGTGTTCGGCTAAAAAGCCAAAAGTGTTTTTAGCTTTCCGAAAACACTTTTGACTTTCACTTTCAAAAACTTAAATTTTGGGCTTTTGGAGGTAGAGACAAAATCTCTTTTGATTTTGCCAATTTTTAAGTTAAAATCATTTTTTTTATTGAAAACCAAACATCTAACAACTTTTTAATAAAAAGTTCTACTGTTAAAAACTCTATTTCTAAAAGTTCTTTTTAATAAGCTGTACCAAACGGAGCCTTAGTATAATGAACTCTAGACTATCTTGTAAGCAAATTGAGAGAATCTTCAAGCTGTTATATCTTAGTTGAATACTCCAAATTATCTAGTATCATTTTTCTCGGGGGGAAGAGATGAAATTACCATAGGATGATCACTTGGTGAGGACCCAAACAGCATAGACAATACCAGGTAGCCATCCAAAGAGGGTCAACAAACAACAGATCCAGAACTCGACCTGTTTTCAAAACACAGAAATATACACACACGTATTTAGAACAAAAACTAGTTAATTATTAACTTGCATTTACATCCTAAACCCACAACAATTAGATCTTTACGGTTTTACCACACCTACCCCTTAGCCCTGCCCATCCTTAAACCCAAAAAGGTAAGTCTCTAGTTTCACAAGGAATTTTAAGAGCTTTTATCTGTATTAGTAGTAAATTAAAAGGCAAATTCCAATTGCGGCTAAAAGATTCTATGTGATTCTCTGCAAAATTATTCTATACTGGTAAAAGATAGTAAATATTCACTGAGACACGCACAAGTTGATCGGACACCAAACGTAACGTTACTAAAATAAAGAAGGGAAAAAGGAGTACCTTGCAGCCAAACTTGAGGAAAACACCAAGGGGAGGCAAGATGATTGCCAAAAGAATGTCTACACATGTCATTGTGCTGTCTCCCATTTTTCTCTTTCTTCTTCTATTACTCAACAATTTTTTTGATCAAATGCTAATTGAAGACCAGATTTAGGAGTGTCACTGTATTTTGATATTAGGAGGAAGTGGTTGCCCTATAAATAGGCTGAGAACAGTAACAAGTAGTGTCAATTTGCACTATTCCTGTAATATACTCCAGAGAAAACGGCTTTTTATTTTCTTTTTTTGGGGATCATTACGAATAGCTCATATCATTTAGTGGGACGACATGGCAGGATGAACTGTCATGTAGGGCCCATTCGCTACCCTCTCATTGACACTAGTATTTATTTTCTCTTTCTTTATGGTCATCTACTGTCCTACCGCGGTTTTTATTTGTTCTATTATTCATCTTGGACGACACAAACGGTTACATGGGAAAATACGGTTTCATGTTAACAACCGCTCTTATAGTTGAAAATAAAAATTATTAAAAATCGAAGGGATCATGTAAACACTCTTTTTTTTAATCTAAATTACTTAATTATCATTTCAACACAATGTCATTAAACTTGTATAATATACTAACATAAAAGTCACACGTCCGAAAAATCTTACTTTCCAGACAATTCTTTGGTATTCTTTTTTAAATCTAATAAACTAAAACTCAATTAAAAAGACCCGAACTCAAAACTCATATAATTTGTTAGATTTTAAAAAAGTGTAAAAAAGAAAAAGAGTTGTCCATTGTAAAGTAAGATTTTTTGGTGGTGTGAATTTTGTGTTTACTCAACGTTTAGGGACTTTTGTGTTAGAAAAGATAGTTAAGTGACTTTTATGAAAAAAGTGATAGCTAAGTTGTTGAAGATATTAAGTAAAGTACTAAAGGGTAAATCTGTAAGTTACTGCTTCCTATAATTAGTTAAGTCAGTTACTTAAGAGGTAGTTATAACTGTCACTAGTGAGATACTAATTCTACAAATTAGTACATCGCAGGAGATTTGTGTATGTGTATATATATCTCAAGTTCATATCATTGTAGAGACACATTGAATGATTTAATCAATGAGAAACCTCTATTTCTTCTCCATCTCTGAACTACTCTTCTTAATTCTACTTCTTACATATTCTTCTTCATTAACAGTTCATCAAAGATGAACTGATTCAGATCATGGTATCAGAGAATACATGAGTTCAATCTTATACGAATTTGTGAGTTTCGATTCTTACTCTCTCTGTAGATAAAAGAATTTAGGGCTATCAAAGATTCCGCCAATAGATAGAAATTCTTGATTAAAGATCTGCAATCTGTGTTGAATATACAAATTATAAGATGAATCATTCAATTGATCCGACAAATGGTAATATTAGTGTCAATGGTACAATCGGAGGCACTTCTGCACTAACTGGACTCGATGGAACTCAAAATGGTCCTGGATCGACACAAGTAATTGATCATAATCATCATATTGTATTGCATGCTAATGATGTTAGTGAAATTTCATTGTTGTCATTTCAATTAACTGGGCAAGAAAACTATACCTTGTGGGATAGGTCTATGCGAATTGCTTTATTAGAAAAAATTAAATTAAGTATCGTGGATGAAATCTGTCAGAAATAAAATCTTAGAGAAGAGTTATGGGCACAATGGGATAGGATTAATGCGATTGTCCTATCTTGATTAATGAATTCTGTTTCTAATCACTTGCTTAGTGGTGTTGTGTATGCAACTAATGCTTGGGTAATTTGAGAGTACAAAATATATTGAGATAAATTATCATCAGTGGCGGATTCAGACAACAAAATTTGGTGGTGTAAACATACGAAGTACGCATTATTTTATGCCCTAGGAAGCAAAAGAATTTAAAAATTATGCTTAACACTTCCTCCGCCACTGATTATCATTCATTAGGAAGAAAATTCAACAGGGAAATGTTAAGGCTCAGTACATATTCACAAAGGAACAACCTGTAAATCTACGTACCAAAGGCTTGACTAAAGCTAAATCTACGTACCAAAGGCTTGACTAAAGCTCAACATCAATATCTTAATTTCAAGGTGTAATCAACATTTTCAGCACACTTAACTTGAGAAGAAGTGTTGAAGATATTAAGTAAAATACTAAAGGGCAAATTCATAATTTACTGCTTCCTATAATTAGTTAAGTCAGTTACTTAAGAGGTAGTTATAACTTTCATTAGTGAGATACTAATTCTACAGATTAGTACATTGCATGAGATTAATGTGTGTATATATATCTCAAGTTCATATAATTGTAAAGACACAATGAATGATTTTAATCAATGAGAAGCCTCTCTTTCTTCTTCAAATTACATGACATATGTACGTTAAATGGCAGGCTATTAAGGCGGTCTTCAATCTCGCTCAGTTGGGGTGATCACTTGAACAAAACATCTCTGAACTGCTCTTCTTGATTCTACTTCTTATGTCTTCTTTTTCTTCATTAACACTTCATCAAAGATGAACTTATTCAGCTCATAAGTAACCATCTATGAAATTAATTTTGGCTCTTAAAAGCCAATGTGAGTCGTTCGATTTTGTTTTAAAAAATATAGGAATCTAAATTTAGGAGTAGTAGTGACCTAAATTGAGATAAGAAAGTGGGTAAAGAGAAATAAAAGAAACGACTTTCATCCATGAGCGAAGAAAGTCAAAATTTCTCTTTGTTAGAAAACATACTTCTTTAAAAGTATCTAATAATAATAAAAAATGGCTTATTTTTTAGAAATATTATCTACTAATATAATAATATTTTCTGTCATACCAACCACACTTAGAGCTCGTTTGGTTGGATTTCTCCAAAGGCCAGAAGTGTTTTTAGAAAGCCAAAAACACTTCTGATCTTTAATTGAGGTGTTTGGTTGACAAATTCAAAAGTGTTTTTGGGTTCTAAAAGTACTTTTTGGAAGTTTGATTAGATGTAATTTTAGCTTATAATTTTTTTATCTTTTATATAAAAATATTTTTTTATTGACAACCAAACATCTTGATAAAAAGTTATACTTGAAAAACTCTTTTTAATAAGATGTATCAAACGGGCCCTTAAGCGTATCGAACTTTAAGAGGTAAGAGGTAGAAGCACTACTCCTTAATTCTCACAAAAGCTATAGTACAATGTATGTATTTAATTGGTTTTTTCTGGGATGCCCTAATAATATTATGAATGTGGTCCTATATATCTGCTTTCATTTATTTTCTTTTTTACAGTTAATTTTAATGTGGAAGCTGACGAGTAATCGTATTTGTAGAAATGCACATTAAATTTTATATCAGGCACCAATTGAGTATCATTGTTGTTAAGAGTCCCACGTCGGAAAATGGAATGAGAACATAAATTCATTATATGGACTTTAACAATCATCACCTTACAAATGGATCTTGGGCCTAACTCAACCCTACAAGTTAGAAGAATGGATCTTGGACCTAACTCAACCCCAAAAGCTAGCTTGTAGGGTGAAGATTGTTGTTAGGCGGATATTTTCACGTGCTCACGCAAGTGTACGTATCGTTACAAGTAATATAGTCTGGTAAGACCGAATATCGTCCACAGAGACTGGTTATCAAGTACCGAACATCTAAGCTTTAGTTTCTATTTGGTGAATGTTAATTTGTTTGTATTTTTATCTAATAACTAAAACTAAGTAATTGCAGAAAATAAACTAAGCACTATAATACTTTGGTTTAAATCAGTTATGGTGGAAATAAGACTTCCAATATCCTCGACTATCCACTCTTTTCAATCCTTAATGCAATTAGAATAACTTCTTCTTCTACGTTAAGATAGCGGTTAACTAGACTGTCTTATATTTCGGTTAGGATATATAATCGCTCAACCCCAGTGCAGAACCCTTCTATATTTCTATGATATGGTTTACCACATAGGAGGATTAAGAACAATAACCTATAATGCTACACAAGTATAGAGGTACTTTCATCCGCGATTTTAACCTATGTTATAGCATATTCAAATCTCTCCTCTCGATTCTTGATTCGAAATCATATAGATTATGATAATTAATGGTCAGTTAACTATCAAACATTCATACCAATATTGAATAGATCTTAATCAAGTGAAGAATAAATCAAACTAATGCATTAATTCATGAATTAGAAGTTCAAGCGATTCAATAGGAAAACCCTAATTAAGTAATTAGCTCATAAACATTGTCATGTCAAGAACTAATACAAACCAGCATAAACTGAAATAAATAAAAGAAAGGAAAAATAACTTGAACCAAAGTTGTCTCCAATCTTGTGTTGTAGCCTCATTGTTAGCCTCCAAAGTAGAATAGAAAATATGTACAAGATGCCCTCTTTAGGTCAGGATTTTAGGGATTTATAGTCTTGAGAAGAATCACGTTTTGGATCCTTTTGCCTTTCGAAAATCGACGCAGAAAATCAGAAATCCCGCGTCGGCACCGCGATCCTGCAGAATGGCACCGCGGTGCCGAAAGTACTGCAGTCTCTCTGAATATTAGGCATCGCGGTGCCGGTGGCTTCCCATTCTGGATTTTATGATTTTTCGTTATTTTCTCGTCCGGACTTCGTCTGATTTCTTCTATATTTTCCGGGACTTCTTAGGCTTCATTTCTTGGCCGTTTATTGTGCAATTCCATCTCAAATAAGCTAATTTCATCTTCTTTTTGACATTTCTCCATTTAGGACCGCTGTGACTCAAAAGAAAGAAAAACAGACCTAATACTATACTAAACACAAACGAAATTAGTAAAATACTAACAAAAAATGACTCAAAAATGTATATAAAATATGCCTAATAATTGTTCAAGTCCGAGTCCATGTTCCCGTTCCATTTTCGATGTGAGACTCTTAACACTCCCCCGCACACCCAGTCCCCGTTAACTGGAGCGTGGATGACATAATTTGGGGACCCAACATCGGCGAACATAGAAAAGGAATGAGTTTGACTCTGATACCATGTAAAGAATGGATATTGGGCCTAAATCAACCCCAAAAACTAGCTTGTAGGGTGAGAATTGTTCAATTCCATATAAGAAGTCCATGTTCTCATTCTATTTTCGATATGAGACTCTTAACAATATAAAGAATGAATCTTGGGCCTAACTCAACCCCAAAAGTTAGCTTGTAGAGTGAAGATTGTTCATGTCCATATAAGGAGTCCATGTTCTCATTCAATTTCTGATGTGAGATTCTTAACAATTGTTAATGACGAATATTGACGATCAAAATGAATTTGGGAATTAGTTTTGGTCTAAATTGAAAAGGAATTATTTTAAATTGAAACCTGTATCAATTTTTTAATTAATAAAAAAGTAAAAGGCCGTTGGACAATTTTAATCACTTCTCCAACATAAACAATGGGACCATTTCCCCTTTGAGATTTGGTTCAAATTTAAATTTGAAACTTTTGGTGCTACACTCGTTTGAAAGGGCCCTTTAGTCTAAACTTCGGTGAACTAACATGTTCGAAACTAAAGAAAAGCTTATCTCTTTAACTGTTTTATATTTGTTCAAAGCTTGAAAGAAAAGGCAGATGGAAAAATAACTCAATACAGATCAGAATAAAATCTGATGGAAAGAAAAAAAGATTTTAGTGTAATAAAGAAACTTTTTAATTGTTTATTACCATTTATTTTTCAAAAGCTTTCCATAAAGCTAGGCTCTTTGGCAAGATCCTCTTTCGGAAAGTTAAAACTTTTCTACAATTTCACAGTGAATGGTCCATAAATATTAATAGATTCATCAGTCATCACCCTTCTTTTGGGCTTCTATAATATCATCAAATTTCACCAGAAGTGTGAACTTGAGATTTCTTTAGTACCTTAGCTTTTCCATTTGACTAAAGCATGAAACATTAATATTGTCCCCTACGCTAAATAAGTTTGTAAGTTTTTCATTTCTTTCAAGTCGAATTTGGCAAAATGATTTCGTGATAAAACCCTTAATATACGACTATAGATACAATCAAAATACCTAACTCTGGTTTCCTTTTTTCTTTTCCACCATAAGTAAAATACATATTTCTCAACATCTACCTCATAAATAGAATATTTATTTTTCTTGAAACCTAATCACATACACGTGTATCATTCTATTTCATACCATGTGATAACATCGTGCTATTTGTCTTTTTTCGTTTTGCCACATTATAGAATGACAGCGATATGATAGTCATATTTTCCTGTCAAGAAACGTAAATTAATATTGTTAAAAATTGTGACAAAGAAAGAATGAATAAGGAAAAAAAAAGTGTTAATATTGGTTGAGGGCAAGTGACAGGTTAATTAGTTAATGCTTGTCCACCCCACGTGCGGGAGAATCACATTCCACGTGTGCCAGATAATGAACCCATGCTTGCTTTCTCTGTGCCAGATAATTTCCCGAATCTTCTACTTAATTTGCTACTATAGAATGTTAGGTTCCCAAAAACCCGGTCTAAATTAATCCTGATTCCCTCTTTTTCAGCTGCGCTATATCGCAGGGATCTAGTAACTTAATGGTAGAAACAAATGATTATATTTTACTTTTGTAAGAATCTAATAGTAAAGTTAGTTATTTACTTAAATTTTCGCTGTATTGGTGAAGATACGAATCCTCACGTTGCAATCTCTGTCTCATTTTTCCTTCTCCTACCCCTATATAAAACTTATTGAACATCTGACAAGGCATATTATGGGGAGGCTCATTATAAGGTCAAGACTTCGATGCGCTAGGTCCCCCCTGATCATGCTCTTCTCAACTATAGGCAAGTGTTCTGTAGAAATATGAAATTCACATTGTTGGAGGCGTCTCATTAATGCAATATATATGTATTTATAATTACATATCTAATTGTATAAGGATCTATACTTTACATAATTACATCAAATTAATAATTATAGAATATATGAAGAATATATACGTAATCTATATATATTCTCTATCACACCCCCTCAGTCGGAGCGGGAGGATGCCGGACGCTCAGACTGGATCTGAATTCAACGAACAGTTGCCGAGGAAGTTCCTTAGTAAATATATCTGCGTACTGATAGAAAGAAGGAACATGTAACACTTGAGCGTGACCCATGACAACTTTCTCATGGACAAAATGAATATCTATCTTAATATGTTTGGTTCGCTGATATTGAACCAGGTTATGAGACAAGTAGACAGCAGATACGTTATCACAGTAGACCATAGATGTCTTACGCAAGAGACAATGAATCTCTAGAAGAAGGTTTCTAAGCCAACAAGTTTCAGCAACAACGTTCGCAACACCTCTATATTTTGCTTCTGCACTCGAATGGGAGAGCATGACTTGCCGTTTTGCAGACCACAATATGAGGTTATCACCCAAGAATACACAATAGTCGAAAGTAGATCGATGCGTCGTGCGGATGGATAATGATGTAATCCATAGTCAAGATTACCCTTAACGTACCGAATGGTATGTTTCAGAACGGTAAAGTGAGGCTCCATGAGAGCATGCATGAATAAGCACACCGATTGAAATCTATTTCTCATTTCCCATTCCCCTACTCCCTATGTAAATCTTGTTGAACGTCTGACAAGGCATATTATGGGGAGGCTCATTATAAGGTCAAGACTTCGATGCGCTAGGTCCCCCCTGATCATGCTCTTCTAAACTATAGGCAAGTGTTCTGTAGAAATATGAAATTCACATTGTTGGAGGCTTCTCATTAATGCAATATATATGTGTGTTTACAATTATAAATCTAAGTGTATAAGGATCTATACTTTACATAATTACATCAATTTAATAATTATAGAATATATGGAGAATATATACGTAATCTATATATATATTCTCTATCACACCCCCTCAGTCGGAGCGGGAGGATGCCGGATTTAAAGTCAAGGAATAGTTGTCGAGGAAGTTCCTTAGTAAATATATCTGCGTACTGATAGAAAGAAGGAACATGTAACACTTGAGCGTGACCCATGACAACTTTCTCATGGACAAAATGAATATCTATCTTAATATGTTTAGTTCGCTGATGTTGAACCGGGTTATGAAACAAGTAGACAGCAGATACGTTATCACAATAGACCATAGATGTCTTACGCAAGAGACAATGAAGCTCTAGAAGAAGGTTTCTGAGCCAATAAGTTTCAGTAACAACGTTCGCAACGCCTCTATATTTTGCTTCTGCACTCGAATGGGAAAGCGTGACTTGCCGTTTTGCAGACCACAATATGAGGTTATCACCCAAGAATACACAATAGTCGAAAGTAGATCGATGCGTATCGAGACCGTCGTCCCAATCGGCGTCCGTGTAGGATATCAACCTGGTCGTTGCAGATGGATAAAGATGTAATCCATAGTCAAGATTACCCTTAACGTACCGAATGGTATGTTTCAGAACGGTAAAGTGAGGCTCCCTGAGAGCATGCATGAATAAGCACACCGATTGCAATCTCTTTTTCATTTCCCATTCCCTTACCCCCTATGTAAAACTTATTGAACATCTAACAAGGCATATTATGGGGAGGCTCATTATAAGGTCAAGACTTAATGCGCTAGGTCCCCTCTGATCATGATCTTCTCAATTATAGGCAAGTGTTCTGTAGAAATATGAAATTCTCATTATTGGAGACTTCTCATTAATGTAATATATATAGGTATTTATAATTACAAACTTAATTGTATAAGAATCTCTACTTTACATAATTATATTAAATTAATAATTACAAAATATATGTAGAATATATACGTAATCTATACGTATTCTCTATCATGTTCCACTTAACTGCCTACTATACGAGCAACAATAAGAGGAACACATAGACAAATGTTCAGTACTTTTGAAACGTTCCGTTCGTGCATTATATTGGTAGTGAAGACTACTTTATTGGCACATATCTTACCTCCTTTTATAGTGTTCTTGATCTATGCAATTATCTGGAACTTGGTTGTTCTAAATCAAATTAGTACTACATCAGAAGCATAAAAATCCAAAACCTATTTATACCTACTTAAAATTTTGTTAGTTTTGGTAAAATCACAAAAAATAACATAACTTTCTTAATAACTTATCAATTATGAAGTAATAAAGAGAGATATTCATGCGTGGAATAATGGGCGAGATAGCTTGGCCCTTTTGCCTTTACCAAGGAGGCTTATCTCGGGATAACTTAAACCCAAGCTGTCAAAACATAATAAGGTAGCATGGGATATGGGAATTAAGTGTGCAAATGAAGAAGTTCGAAACACTATGGTAGTCGTGTTTGCATATAGCACGGCAATATAATGTCGGTCTAGGTTTTACACAACATGTAACATATCCGTTGGCTCCGGCGTAACAATGGCAGTGTCGTTCTGCCTCACTTCCCCCATGTGAACATTATGGACAACAACGTAACTCAAAAGCATCCAAAACAAAGTCAACTCTAACTTATATTCATTGGAGTTGCAATTTTAGCATGTAGATGCAGATGAATGTTATTTCTTGTAAGATGATATTTGGGTGCTGAATTAGTGTATCGGCCTTTAATGATCCAATTAAATTCTCACAAATATCCAAAAGACATAGTCAACTCTAACTTAAATAGGAGTAGTAATTAAGTGGTGTTTATTTTTTGGGTCTGTCGCTATCGGCCTTTAATAATCGGATCAAACTGATCACCGACTTTGTTGCCGACCATTTCTCCGTAACAACAACAAAAGTTCATACCGAAATTTAATTACCTTATTCCTTAAACCCTGTGATAACTCTATCAACCAAGATAAAAATTAATTGTGTTGATTTGAGGCCATAGTGATAAAAAAATTAATTGTATTAGCTGAGATTAATAAAAAATAATGAACTGTTGGTGAATTTAAGGTGGTGTTTAGCGTTTTCATTTATAGAATTGTCAAGTTATTTTGTAGAAATATTCCATTTTGCGCTCAAAATTTTGTTCCTTAGACCATTCCCGAGTCCTAATAAGCTAACAATTCTAAATTACTAAAAGCAACTATTTTTTGGTTAAATTTCTTTAAATTAAAAATAGAAATTCCCATAGATATTGATGACGCTAAATGAAATTATGGATTGATATATGATGCTAAAATTAAGAATAAAAACAATTGATCATACTTTACTCTGTCAAAAGTAATGGATACACGTATTTATCTTTTCATATCGCAAAAGTAATGCTGCACGGAAACATTCACGTTGGGCCTGCCTCTTTTGAAAGTCTTTCTGAAGCCCGTACCCTGATTTATGGGCTCCCTCGATATGCTATTGGATTTGGCCGCCTTTTAGGTTACTATTTAGATTTTATTCTTATTTTTAAAAGATGTGCAAATATAGCTCTTAGGACTGACAAAACATTATACTGATGTTTAAGTTTACAAAATTATAGATCCCTGTCTAATGTTTTCTCATAATATTTTTAATTTGCTCAAAAAATTAGACCGTGATCTAAAAGGTCCATAAGATGCAAAAAAAAAAAAAAAGATCACTTACTAAACAACTGTCCCAAAATGAGACAATCCGCGAAATTTTCGATTGGATTTATCTTCTAATCTGGACTCTGGACTAGGTTCTTAGTTGGTCGGCTTGTCCATATGGCCCATCCTCAAATGTTTACAAGACTGGCCTGTAGAGAAGTATAACTAACTTTGCCGTGTCTCTTTTTGGTTCCAAAATAGGCAGGGCACAATGGGGTAATTCTCACATTTGTCCTTCGTTTTGTGCTAGTCTTTAATTTTTGCCCCTCATGAAAAATATTTTTTTTGTGGGTATAATTTTATATTTTCATATTATAATATTTACAAGTTATGCTCCACGTACTCAAATAACTCATATCTCGCTAGCATCCTTGTTAAGGAGGAGACGTGTTAGTCTCCTCGTCTCTTCTTTCTACTTTTATATGGTGGATCCTTCTTGCATATCCTTTAGTTTCCAAAAATGGATACTACATTTATACAGGGATGTGCAAACAGTCCCACATTAATACGAAAAATATTAGAAGATTACTGGCACTGACTAGATAAGTAGTCTCATAAATAGAGATGTCTTTTAACCATAATTAGAGACAACAAAAAGGATATGCAACAAGAACAAACATATATAGAAAATATGACACTTTATATACATCATCATCCAATCAATTGAGTAGTTTTTTCCACAAACTCACAAACTGACTCAACGGTCAAATAGAACAAAAAAGCACAACTATACGATACCTATCCCAAACACTAGAATCATACAACATCCCACAACTACCAATATACCTGACCCTTTTTGACCCAAAAAATGAAAGAAAAAAGGTTTTAAGAAAAGAAAAATAAAGATCACACAACTAATAAAACAACTCACTTACGACCATTTTAATGTTTCTTCCCTGTATCTTATTTGGTTTTAACTTCATTCTTTGTAGTATCAGATTTAGAGCTGGGAGACTTCCCAATGATTGCTTTCTTAGCCTTCACAAAAGACTGCTTCACCTTGGACATAAGGTTGTTTGACTGCTTTGTCTTTACTGGAACTTCTTCTGTAGTTTTGTTGTCTTCACCATCCTTAGCAGCTTCTGTTTTTGCAGTCTCTTCAACGTCTTTCTCACCTTCAGCAGTTTTCTCATCTTTCGTCTCTGTCTCCGACTTCTGAGCCTCTTCAACCGATGTTTCAGCAGTAGCATTAGCTGTTGCCTCATCCACTTTCTTCTCAACTTCTGCAGCTTCATTTGCTTCAGTTGTAGGAATTGTATCATCCTTTGTGCTCCCATTTTCAGCAATTGGTTCAATGTCTCTAGAAGCAATCTCCGCTATTGGAAACTTCTCAGCTACTTCAGATGTTTCAACTCCCTTTGCTTCTGGTGCGGATAATTCCTCAGTCACAACACTTTTCTCTCCCTTATCATCTTGATCCTTAGTTGTAGCAACTTTTTCGTCATTTTTTATCCCATTTTCAGCAATTGATCCAATGTCGCTGGAAGCAACCTCCACTTCTGGAGCCTTAGCAGCAACTTCAGATGTTTCAACTATCTTTGCTTCTGTTGCTGCTAATTCCTCACTAACCAGCTTCTCATCTTGATTGTCACTTTTCACCTCTTCTTTTGCCGGTGCTTCAGCAACTGTAGCCTCTGGAACCAATACCTCTTCAGCAACTTTAGCCTCTGGAGCCAATTCTTTTTCTTTCTCCTCAACAATAGCATTGTCTTCAGAAACTTCAGTAGGACTTTCCTCATCTGCTTTCTGCATTAGTGTTTCTAAAGTAGTTGATTTTACTTGATTTGAGCTTTCTGCAACAAGAGGTTCCTCTTTTGGGGTCGCTTCTACCTTATCTACTGGAACCGCTTCTTCATTTCCGGTAACAGCCTCAGCAGCTTCTTGCTCAATCTTCTCAGTAGCTTCAGTTGGCTTTTCCTCTACAACGGGAGCTGGTTCTGAAGCTTCTTCCTTAGGTTCTGCTTTTGGAACTTCTGCCTCTACTTGCTCCTTCTTGTCCTCGACAGCCTCAACTGATGTTTCCACAATGTCAACTGTTGTTGGCTGGTGCTCAGGCTTTTCCTCAACAGGCTCTTTTTTGGATTCTTTGTCTAAAGTTTCAACATTTCCAGTCTCTGCTTGAACCTCTGGTTCACTTTTGGTAACATCAGTAACTTCATCAGGAATACTCTGAGCTTGTGGTTCAGGGGCAGGTTCCTTGGTTAATTCTGGAAGATCTTTGCTAGTGACATCCAATGCAGGTGTCTCATCTTGTTTCTTAACTTCTTCAATAGTAGGAGGCTCAATTTCCTTGTCTGCTGTCTTTTCTTCTGATTCTGCTGAGTCAGCAGGTACGCTTGGTAATTCCTCAGCCTGTGACTTCTCTTCCTCGTGAACTGTGGCTGGCGGAGCTGGTGGTTCATCAACTTTCTTTACCTCTTCAATTGTTAGAGGCAATGGCTCATCAGCTATTGGCTTCTGTTCCACGATGATTTCCTTTACCTCTTCAATTATAGTTGCTGGAGGTTCCTCCACCGTTGGCTTCTCTTCCTCATCAGCTTTCTTTACTTCTTCAACTATCACTGGGGCTGCTTCGCCTGCTATTGGATTCTCATCTTCATCAGCTTTCTTGACTTCTTCAGTTATCGCTTGGGATGGTTCCTCTGCATTCGGCTTCTCCTCGTTATCAACTTTTTCGGAGACTGGTTCCACTGCTTTCGGCTTTTCTTCCTCATCATTCTTCTTTGGCTCTTCAATTACCGGTGATTCACTTTTTGGGTCCTCTATTTTTACCATAGGTTCAGTAGAAGAAACCTCTGCACCTGGGGAATCTTCTTCTTTTGGTTTTACTTCATTCTCATTGGTAGGGGAAACACTCTCTTCTTCCATTGTCTTAACCTCTTCAAACACTTCCTTCTCAGCTTGCTGCAGTAAACATGATGAAGCAATGAGAACAGAAGAAAGAAGAAATCAAACGAGAATATGTTTAGACAAGAAGGAAAAGAAAGGGAACTGAAAAAAGGAATAAATTCTTGGAATTAAGTTTTCAGCTTTGGAGTGTGGTAGGTCACTATCAACTTCTTTGAAGAAACTTAATGGAACTGACTTGGTAACATAAAATCTAAACTAGTTAAAAAGAGAACAAATTTAGGGAAACACATGGTAATTTCCTCGTCAGTCACAAGTCACAAAAAAAATTGATACTGACAAAAGCACCCGGGGCTTTTTCTTTGCTGAACTCAGTACATAATAGTGGAGTACTAACTTTTGTCACATTCATGTTACTTGCGAGGTCAAAAGGATAATGAAATAAACAGGCTAGAACAGCTATACAAAAAGCAAGATTCCATAGTCCAGATTCTCATAAACAAAGCAACAGGTCTTCATTTCAGCAAAAGCTATCAAACATTTCATTTGACTTCTTTTGTTATGGTATCATGTAGTAATAAAAACTAGAGAGTAATATCATCATCTTCCTTCAAAAGAAGTCCTTAGTTTTCTGTTTAGAAGACGGGTAAAATTCACATGAACACTGAAGTTTTCTCATTTTAACTTTCTTAGTGATAGCAGGGACTGATAAGGCTCATCACCCTAATATCCTTATAGTAAAATCAAACTTACAATATAGACTATAGGACACTTGAACTCAAAGATCAAAATTACAATATAAAATCTAAAATTTGTTCAGTGCTAATAAAACTCAACACATAATAATAACAGATGACATAGCAGAGTAAAGGGTATGTATGCTGCATACTATCTGTTGGAAATTTACCAATGTGGAATTAAGATTATCCCATTATTTATGACTCGAACAATTGGGATTCCGCACGTCGGAAACGCAGTTTTCACACACGTAGTGCCAAGTATCGTAAATTTTATTAGTGAAAGAGATATTGGTAAGTGAGTAAACGTTTGAGACATGAAATGATGGACGGTCGTGGTTAAATGACACGTGTTCTACGTTGGTAAATGAAGGAAGAAGTGTACGAAGTGTAAGATCGAAACGAGTCGGAAAGGGTCGCGGCGTCACCGCGGCCCACCACCTCAAGGGCCGCGACGCTGGTTGGTCTTCTGGCCACTGGAGCTGCAGTGCCTCCCTGAGACGCCGCGGCTCTAACGAGGCAGTGTCTGTGCGAAAGAAAGTCCAAAAGTTTGGCTGATTATGGATACGTTTGGGTGTATTAAGAGGCGAGTTTCTCCTCCATAAAATAATGGCTGCATTACTTGGTGAATTAAGTGGCCATTACATGATACTTAAACGGTCATTACATGGGCACTTGAAGAGGCATTCTTACACAACTATAAATTGAGGCTTTGGCTCAATTGGAGAATAGACTTCACACTTGTATAATTCAGATTTTCCGAATTCTTCCTCTCTAAGCCATCTTTCCTACACTCAAAGGTTATTCTTGAGAAACACTTGAGTTCCTTTGCTCATTTGTTAGTTGCTCTTTTATCTTAGGAGACAGTTGCCCATTACCGTAAAAGGATAAATACGGGGCAATAATGTCTTAAGGACAAAGTGAATATCACTCGACTCAGCAGCGAAATTGTAACGCTATCAGATTTACTGTCTCTTGGTTTCAGGCTATCAAGATCTAGGAGTTTGCTGCAATTGGAACGAAGACTCAAGACGGACTCAAGAATCATTCAAGAACGGAGTTCAAGAACCCACAAGTTTACTGTAGTCACAACTCTGGTTAGCTACAAGATTGTTAACTGTTGTAATTCATTATTGTTTATCCTTTCGAAGCACTTGTAATAATTGTATACTATTCTCGTACATCCATTGTAACTCACACTATCTTTAACCAAACAATCAAAAAGAGTACTTTGCTGTCAACATACAATATATGTAACCATTCAAAAGTAACAAGACAAGAGATAGACAAAACACATATAGTATCTGGTAAAATTCATTAGTTACAGAAGAAGTAATTTAGAGAAGCTTACCTCAGAGGCAGTAGTAGGATGATCTGATGAAACAGTATCAGTAGCCATGTATATAGAGACTGATGATGATGATGAAGAATTCAAAGAATGATCCTTCTTAAACTGATTCAGTAGACTAAAGAAAGAAAGAAAAAGGGGGTAGACAAGAAAGGAAAAAGAATGATATGATTGGCAATAGCTCAAAAACGCTCTCTCAAACCACACTCACATAACACTCCCTCTCAGTCTCCAACCCCACCGCCAGCCCTTTTGAAAAGTAAAGAAACAGGGTGGGCTGATGTTCACATGTTGGATATGATCTGTCAGTCAGTGGGTGGAATTACTTTAACTAATCCTCAACATTTTCAATTCACTAATCCTAATTATTATGGAAAGACCACCTTTAAATTTTGAATGTGAACAAAAGATTAAATATTTAAATAACTTGGCAAAAAAGGATTATAATTATGTTGTGAAAATAAGAAGAGGATAGTGTTGTCAAGAATTGGATTCCCTCCATAGTCTCAAAAAGATGCATTCATTGATGGGACCATTAGTTTTAACAGCCTAATGATAATTTGGCAAACAGTTGTCTATTTTGTCTACTTACTGAGTGTTGCAATTTGAATTTAAAAGATACTTTTTTGGCCCCAATTATTCAGGTCATTTTCTTTTTTCAGTGTGGCTAGTAGCTACCTTCTCCTCACCAAAAGAAAATTATTTTAGCATGGTCCATTGGACGGTGTCTAGTTGGTTTTATATGTTTGTTGTAATGAAAGAAAAATGCAATTGTGTACTATTAAGATATATAGTTTAAGAGGTCCACGTCATGTTGGCGTTTAAAAAGTTTCTTATGATTATAGAATCTCTTATGACATTCCAACTAATATAGAGGAACTAATTATGTGGTTCGGGTAAGACTTTCACATTATTTTTCTCAAATGTTTTTCTTCCGTTAGATAATAATATATACACTAATTACAATTATTAAAAAAATAAGTCTTCTTTAGAATAATATTAGAAATATTTCCTATACAATAATTGTCTATCATATATGAAGAGATCTACATTAATATAAGATATACACATAATATTCTATTAATGACCCTATTCTAGAATATTCTAACTAATATTCTAACACTCCCCCGCAATCGAAGCTGGAGGGCGGCGAATGCTGAGTCTGTCCCAAAATTCTTCAAATAATATCAGCGGAAGTCCTTTTGTGAATATATCAGCAATCTGATGTCGCGTCGGAACATGTAACACTCGCACTTGTTCGCGAGTCACTTTTTCACGGACAAAATGAATATATAACTCAATATGTTTAATGCGTTGATGATGGATTGGATTCCCTGATAGATAGATTGCACTAATGTTATCACAGTATACCACAGTAGCTGTCGGAATAGGGCAATGAAACTCAAATAACAGATTCTGAATCCAGCATGAGTCAGATACTACATTGACAACCACATAGTATTCAGCTTCAGCACTCGAGCGTGATACCGTGGGTTGTCGTTTAGAAGACCAGGAGATCAAATTATTATCAAGAAAGACGCAATAGCCGGAGGTGGAGCGTGCAGTGTCGGACACCCCGCCACCGTGATGCGTCGTAAGTGACAAGTTTGGTGATGGACGAAGGATATAGATGTAATCCATACTCGTAGTGCCTCGAATATACCGCACAACGCGTTTGAGGGCACGTATGTTCTTCCATCGGATTATGCGTGAATAGACACACTTGTTGTCTCGCATACGTAATATCCTACTGGTGAATGCGAGTCGCAACGCGAACGCCCAGTGCGGCATAATGTAGGATCAACATAGGGTTTGCTAGATACAACACTCAACTTCGACTTTGTGTCCACCGGAGTTGCCGAAGATTTACATGAGGACATACCCGCTCCACAATCTCGGATCATACTTTTTGAGAGAAATAACCCACTGCGTATGTGTCACAAAGAATGCCTGAAAATAGTCTGATGGACCAAGATCTTTCATAGCAAATTCGGACCCAAGCTGAGATATGATATTCTTGCATAGGGAATCTGAAGATGCTGTAAGAATGATATCATCCACATATAAAAGAATATAAGCAGTGTTATTACCCTGACGATAAGTAAACAGAGAATTGTCAGAACGGTTGTGAGTAAAACCCATGTGTGACACAAAATCTGCAAACCGCTTATACCAAGCCCTGGGGGCTTGTTTGAGGCCATATAATGATTTCTTCAACAAACACACATGATGGGGATAAACAGGATCTCTGTACCCCAAGGGTTGGTGCATGTAAACTATCTCATTCAGATGACCATGAAGAAATGCATTTTTGACATCCAGTTGATGAAGTGACCATCCTTTTGAGAGTGACAGACTTAGAACTGTTCGGATGGTAGCTGGTTTGACCACTAGGCTGAACGTCTCCCCACAATCGATGCCAATTTGCTGGGTCTTCCTATCACATATAAGACGGGTCTTATGCCGCTCAAAAGAACCATCAGATTTTTTTTTATGGCTAAAAATCCACATAGATCGAATAATGTTAGCATTAGATGGACGAGGCACTAAATCCCATGTCCTATTTTTAATTAGAGCATGATTTTCATCATCCATGATCATTTTCCGATTCGGGTCTTTGAGAGCCGACACTGGATTACAAGGCAAATGTGATTTGGAAACCTGTGTGTGAAGGCTGTATTTGGTATTTAGTTTAACAATACCATGTTGACTACGGGTGACCGGACGGGAGGCTTGGCTGGATCGACGCCATCGGCCGCGTGATAGAATCGAGAGGTCGACGCCACCGCTTTGTCAGAAAGGGATTGGGCCGAGATGAGGTGATCGAGCGGTGGGCTCGATAATTTGGAGGTTGGCCGTATACGCCTTTGCAATGCACCATCAAGTGAGTTAGCAGCCCACCGGCCGACGCTGATCCATGGGCCGGGCCGCTGTTCGCGTCCAATGGCCCACTGGTTGTACCATGTCCCGGGCTATGAATAAAATGTGTTAAATATGAGAGTTTATCATCATCCAAAAAATTATTGGTATGGGTCCCGATTTCATGTATTTTAGCAAAAGGAAAAACCGTTTCGTCAAAAATAACGTGGCGACTTACAAACATACTTTTTGAAGAAATATCATAACATAGGTAACCACGATGATTAGTAGGGTATCCCAAGAAGACACATGGAGTGGACCGGGCTTGTAGTTTTGTAATTGTGGTGAATGGAAAAAGTGGGTAGCAAAGACAACCAAACACTCTTAGGTGATGATATGAATGCTCTCGTAAGTAAAGCATCTTTAGTGGAGCTTGGTAAGACATGTGTTTATGAGGAAGGATATTCAACATATATGTAGCCATTTGAAGAGTATAATGCCAAAATATAGGGGGTATGGATGCATGAGCAAGAGATGTTCTAACAATATTATTGATGGTTCTAATTTTGCGTTCTGCCTTCCCATTCTGTGAAGAGGTGTGAGGACAAGATAGACGAAAATTTAAACCATTTGTTTTGAAAAAATCCCAAAACTGATTATTATCAAATTCCCCCTCATTATCACATTGAATACTTTTAATCTTCGTTCAAATTGAGTTTTGATGAATGCTCGAAAAATGAGGAATGTGGAAAACACTTGTGATTTCTTTACTAGAGGAAATGTCCACATATAATTAGAATAATCATCAAGGATAAGCAAATGATATATATGACCAGAAGAACTCAAAACAGGAGTGGTCCAAATATCACAATGCATAATATCGAAAGGCATATGAGTGCAAGAATTAGAAGCAATAAATGACAATTTCACATGTTTATCAAGTGCACAAGACTGGCACTTATTCAAAATCCAAGTCTGGTTATAAGAAATAAGATTATTTTGTTTAAGAGAAGCTAAAACAGCCTCCCCCGGATGTCCCAAACGTTGGTGCCATAAGGATGGTGCCAAACCTGCAAAAGTAGAAGAAAACTTGGATTGATGACTAGGAAAATTTATTGGATAGAGCTCCCCCTTGCTATCACACCTCATGAGAAGCCTCCCCGTCTGAAAATCACGCACGGAAAATCCAAAGTCAAAATTATGATACCCAATTATCAGTTGTAAACTTTCTAACAGATACCAAGTTTTTGATTAGTTTCGGAGCATGTAGGACATTATTTAGGGACAGTGGTGGGTGAGGTGGTGACAATGTAGTAGAACCATACCCTTTGATTGGAATTGAATGGCCATTTTCGATAATTATACCACTATTATTACTCATATTAAAATAGGACGTGAGATTACTTTGGGAGGACGTCATGTGTGACGTTGCCCCGGAGTCCATGTACCAATTTGAATCCGGTGGATTGAGTCCAAGAGTGTGCATGGCGGACTCAATATCTGTTGGATGGGCCATGGTTGAGTGAGCCTCATGCCACTGGGTCGGTTGAGGCCCATTTATTTGTTGGATCGCTCTTTGAAAAATACACGTCTTTGTTGGGCTGGCCGAAATGTGGCCCATTCTGTTGCGAGATGAATCGGCCGCCATCGCAGAGGCCCAGGCATTGCTTGCCATCGCTGGAGTGCCGCCATGGGCGCGCCTGCCGAGCTGATTCAGTCGATGGTGTGACGCCCGAACCGGGCGTCGGCTGGTGCCTTACCCCGGGCACCCTAGTGATACAACATCAGAGAAAACCAGCGGAAATAAAAACTTTAAACATGAAATGAGAGATATACTAAGTAAACAGGCCAACCAAACAGTTGCCTTCAGTATATATACATAAAGACCCGAACAGTTATCCTTTTTACAAACCCGCCACAACAAGCATGCTCTGAGACCTTAAGATTTACACAACTATGACGGACAGTGGCCCGCCATACCACGAATGTACAAGAACCTACAACTCAGGAAACACATACCAAAAGATAAGCCTCGGAGAAACGGAGCTTCCTAATCTGTTGAATGTGATCCATGGCGAGGATCCACGATCGATGTACCTCACTGCGGCGTAACGCGGCCCGGAAGGTCGATCTAACAGTACAAGTATGTGAAAGCATGCAATCAGAATGAAATCATAACATATACAAAGCGAGACATGTATGATAGCCAAACTACGATACAACATATAACATTATATCAAGTCGTGTCTCACGCCCACAACATCAATCATGCGTGGAATACCTTCGCCGCTGCCGGCGATCATGATATGATAACAACAAGACAAAGAATCCAAATGGAAGCATACCTGCGCTACGATCGTGTCGGTATGTCCAAAGGGAAACAATAAGACAACATTCCAAATGGACGATACCCGCGGCTACTACGCATCGTGTCGGTATGTCCAAGAAACAATAAGACAAAGATTCCAAATGGACGATACGATGCGCTACGCGTCGTGTCGGTATGTCCAAAAGGAAATCACAAGGCGATAATCAAAATGGAAACATACCCGCAGCGCTACGATCGGTCAAGATATCCAAAGCGATTAACCACAAGACCTCAACCAAATGGAAGCATACCCGCGCTACGCGTCGTGTCGGTATGTCCAAAGCGATTAACAACAATAATACTATCAGCGAGGCATGCGTGGAATTTCTCCGCCACCGCCAGACGCCCAAGTAAGTTTTCAACCAGTCAACCGACCCTCCATCGAGAGACGCGGTAACACAGAAATACAACGCTTTGCACAACAAAGGCTATCACAACAAGCATAGGCAAGTTTCACAACAACAAGCATAGGCAAGTTATACACAACTCAAAGTACTTTCATGTTATGACAACATCCGGGTTTTAACCCTAAAGTACTACGTACGTTAAATTCTTTAAAAGAGATCCATTACTTTTATCAAAGTCACCCGATACCCGTAGTATTAGAATGACCAACCCACATTCCTTTTCAAAATCAAGTAGCAACATTCTTTTCCTAAGTTCCAGTTTGCCTAGTTTCAATTACTCAAGCTTCTCATTTTCAAATGGTTTCATAGCTCATAAACTTAATCACTTGATTCCTTCTTAGAACAATTGAGTAATATATGTCTTACGTGAGAGTAGGTTATTCTTGTTTACAACATTCTTATTACAGCAGCCATGATCTAGAAAATGTAATATCATTTTGTCTCATCTTAGTTTCTATGCAGATGGAGGTTTCTACTGGTTTTAATACAATTCATCATTATTCAATACATTTTCCTTTATTAACGCTGCAGTGGTCTGTCGATACACATTCTGATTTCCAAATCAAGAAACATTATCCCTTTAAATAAAACCAAGTACTCATTACTCACGAATGAGGTTTCACACAAACATTCACATTAAAACAAATAAGTTAAGTCTCTTATCTTATAAGATCAAGTCTCTTAACTTCTTACATCAGTAAACCATTTTCTTTACCTCTCTTAAGACATTATACCTAACTCCCCATAAAGCTAGTATAACTCTTTTTAAAACCTTTTAAAAACCAAGTGTTACTTTCCCTTCCAAAACGATTTATAAATCTTTTGAAATACATCAAGTTTCTTTATTATAACAAGCCAGTTATAATTCACATCAGTTACCTTTTAAAACCACAAAGTATTTTCTTACCTACATAAAGCTGTTATAACCAACTTCCCATAAAGCCGTTATAACACTTTATGTTTTACAACAATCAAATACAATTAACACATGTACGTCTACCGTACTACATAGTTCACACATATCATGCTAGAAGAGATAGGAAGAGGTTCACATACCTCGCGACGAGTATCGACTAATAGCAAAACGCTCCAAACAGTCGGCTACTCCTTAAGCCAAGTAAATCGCGCCACACGTAGGTACTTCAACCTATAAGGCCACAAGGCGCCTATTATCATCTAGACCACAACGTAGAATATTCTACAGAAAAATTCGGCGATCTCCCCGCCACAACAGTAAATCTCCTTCTCTATCGGCCGCCACCAAGCCAACCAGGGGTTTTCACGCCTAACCTGACGTGTACAATTCTACTACACAAGAATACTACACAAGTCCATCAGAATACACCCTATGTAATTACAGCTCAGTTCTTAATTCTTCAGCTTAAGTCAAAAGACATTGCCACAAGATTAAGTATAGTTCTATATATAGTATACTTCAACTATATATTCTTACAACATGTAATTTCCAATTACAATGAAGGACAAGAAGTGTTTACCTCGATAAGCCCATAATTATCCAAGTTAAATGTCATTCCAAGAACGTTTAGCTCCAACTCCGGTGCTCCATCCCGCTCCAAACAACCCTTAGAAGTTCTAACCAACTTCTACCTAAATACTTCAACCAATCAATGAAGATTTCCTTAGGGTTTCGGTTTGAGACTAAAGGGACAAAAGGTAGTATTTCCTGCTCTACGTATAGGTATCTTTGGAATACTACAAGGTACAAGGCTAAGGTATTTTGGGCATAACAACAATACTAGGAGAGTATTTCTATACCACAACAAGGGTATTATACTAAAGTAACTAGCAGTGGGGTACCTACTGCTAGACCTCACAAGGAGAGGAGACCTCTACCAAAGGCCACTTTCGAGGGAGAGGGCTCTTGGACGAGAGTCAACAAGAGGGAGGGGAGGGGTTCCCAAGACTTGGAAGATTTGGATGAATGAAGTCTTCAAAGAGAGGGGGGGTATTTATAGGAAAGCCAAAGGCCAACCAATGACCAAGATCAAGCCATGTGCAAGGCAAGTGTAAGCGCCTCGATCGCAAGTGCACCCTAACCCCTACTCCACAAAACACTCCACAAAACCAGCCACAAAACAAGGCCAAAACAAGGCACAAAACAAGGAACCAATAGGGCCAAAAACGTGAGCCAAACGATCAAGCCAATTCGTGAACCACATCGCCCACTGACGCCACTGCTTCGATGTGAGGTGACACGCCACCCTCCGTTGGTCCAAAATGTTTCGCCTCTCGGAAAAATCCGCAAAATTTAAAAAGGACATAGCCGAATTTTCCCTACGAAGTCGCGAAACGCTTCGTCGAAAACGACTCTAACCGTGTTGTGCCAAAGCGTCATTCGGCCAAGCCACAGGCGGGGTGACACGTGTCACCCTCCTATCGCCCAAAATAAAACATCTTCCAAAATATCCACAATGGCCAAAATCTCAAAACAAAGTGGGCACAAAACCGTAAATTTCTCCCGTGGGCCCCACGTGACCATTTCCGAAAATAAAATTCCATAATTCTCTAATATTCCAGGAAGTCCGAATACCAAATCTGGGAATCCAATTCCCATTAACGAACCTTTTTCCTTCACAAAAACCGTAAACTTTTCCGTGGAAAAATCACCTCTTTCTTACTTTCCAATCTTTACGTCAGATTCTCGCACGCACGCCCCACGTACATACTGCGGAAATACGGGTATAACATTCTTCCCTCCTTAGAAACATTCGTCCCGAATGTTCCTTCTCAAGTCTCCACACAAACCTGCGCTAGTATAGCCTTCACTGCTATACGTACGAAAACAATCATGCCACACCTGGCCATAAAAAAAAATAACAAACGCACCAATACTTAAACCCAAGTCAACGAGGAAACA
Organism: Przewalskia tangutica; assembly: GCA_029844215.1. Classification (NCBI taxonomy): domain Eukaryota; kingdom Viridiplantae; phylum Streptophyta; class Magnoliopsida; order Solanales; family Solanaceae; genus Przewalskia; species Przewalskia tangutica. The sequence goes on along the minus strand of CM056731.1, from coordinate 12,441,240 downwards.
CCTCTAATCATCACAAAAACCCCTTACCTGAGGTCTAAAATATACTCCCTTCACACCTTCATTTCACAAAAGAAACGATCACACACGTTCACTTCTCCCCTATCTCGTTGTCCCCTTCTCGAACACTCGAACTCTTTCTAGTATTCGTACCACACTTCCGTCAACACTTCTGTTTCCAACCTCGAGTCACTACCTCAAACTTGGTCATCTCACTAACTTCGATCTTCTCTAAGGCCGTTCGGCCTCACGATCCGCTTCGTCGAACATATCCACCAACTCATACGATGGTCATACAAACTGGGCTAGCATCCTCGTGACCTCTACCACCGCGGGACCACCTAACCGACCCCACCTTAAGGCACGGGTTGACCCGTATCACGCCCTCAACCCGACCACAATCGCGTTAAGCCGCGTTTCCCGACACGGAACAATCCTCGCTAAATCACTTCATGAAAGCTACCACTTCCATCTCACATTACCCATGGATCGATCACACAATTATAACCCACGACACTACGCACTCGATAAAGGTCAAACATAAAAATAAATCTTTTACTCAAGACGACGCACCGTAAGGTCTCAACATAAAATGTCCTAAAGTTCACACTTTCCACGCCCCAGCTTACCCTTTTCACCTGACGTGTTCCTAAATCACATTTTAGCACAAAGCTATCCGAACAACACTTAAGGTATACCCACCTTATCACATATACAAAACTCTGAGGGTTAAAGATATATCTATATCTCGCTTCACTCCCTTAGTCGTTAATCAAACCGCCTGTAGGCGCATAACTAGGGAAGATGACGAACTACCCACCGATCTGAAGGCTAAGTCCTCCTACAAGGACACTATCGACATCGATCTCGACGGCCGTAGTACACAAGTACCAACTAAAAGACGACATTCCGGATGAAGCACCACCCAGTGATGATTGGGCTGCGCCTCGTAACCTCTCAGATTTACTCGCAGCCTCGCCATTTGCGCTGCCTCTGGCGGGTTGCCCTACGCGGAGGCATAACGATAAGGGAAAGAAATACGTTAGAGGGTCCAACTTACAACACAGCTCTAAGGCACGATCTCAGAATGAGAAGAATAGAAACCAATCCTAAATGTCCTATAGCCTCCTGATTATAGATGTGGTGCACAACACACCGATAATCAAGACTCTACTAGACACGGTCTGTAGACACTTTCCGAGGATTAATCGCTCGATACCACTTGGACGCCCGAACCGGGCGCCATCGTGCCTTACCCCGGGCACCCTAGTGATACAACATCAGAGAAAACCAGCGGAAATAAAAACTTTAAACATGAAATGAGAGATATACTAAGTAAACAGCAACCAAACAGTTGCGCTTTCAGATATATACATAAAGACCTAACAGCTTATCCTTTTACAAACCACCGCCACAACAAAGCATGCACTTAAGATTTACACAACTATGACGGACAGGGCCCGCCATACCACGAATGTACAAGAACCTACAACTCGTGAAACACATACCAAAAGATAAGCCTCCGAGAAACGGAGCTTCCTAATACGCCGAATCGTGATCCTATGGCGAGGATCCACGATCGATGTACCTACTGCAGATAACGCACGCGGCCGAGGTCGATCATAACAGTACAGTATGTGAAAATGCATAATATCAGAATGAAATCATAATATCATACAAAGCAGAGACATGTATGATAGCCAAACTACAAGATACAACATATATGATTATATCAAGTCGTGGTCTCACGCCACAACATCAATCATGCGTGGAATACCTTCTCACCGCGATCATGATATGATAACAACAAGACAAAGAATCCAAATGGAAGCATACCGTGCGCTACGCATCGTCGGTGATGTCCAAAGGAAACAATAAGACAACATTCCAAATGGACGATACCCGCGTGCGCTACGATCGTCGTCGTGTCGATGTCCAAAGGGAAACAATAAGACAAGATTCCAAATGGACGATACCCGCGGCGCTACGCATCGTGTCGGTATGTCCAAAAGGAAATCACAAGGCGATAATCAAATGGAAACATACCCGCGCGCTACGATCGTGTCGATATATCCAAAGCGATTAACCACAAGACCTCAACCAAATGGAAGCATACCCGTGCGCCACGATCGTGTCGGTATGTCCAAAGCGATTAACAACAATAATACTATCAGCGAGAACGTGCGTGGAATTTCTCCGCCACGCCGACGCCCAAGTAAGTTCTCAACTACCAACCGACTCCATCGAGACGCGGTAACCGAAATACAACGCTTTGCACAACAAAGGCTATCACAACAAGCATAGGCAAGTTTCACAACAACAAGCATAGGCAAGTTATACACAACTCAAAGTACTTTCATGTTATGACAACATCCGGGTTTTAACCCTAAAGTACTACGTACGTTAAATTCTTTAAAAGAGATCCATTACTTTTATCAAAGTCACCCGATACCCGTAGTATTAGAATGACCAACCCACATTCCTTTTCAAAATCAAGTAGCAACATTCTTTTCCTAAGTTCCAGTTTGCCTAGTTTCAATTACTCAAGCTTCTCATTTTCAAATGGTTTCATAGCTCATAAACTTAATCACTTGATTCCTTCTTAGAACAATTGAGTAATATATGTCTTACGTGAGTAGGTTATTCTTGTTTACAACATTCTTATTACAAAGACCATGATCTAGAAAATGTAATATCATTTTGTCTCATCTTAGTTTCGATGCAGATGGAGGTTTCTACTGTTTTTAATACAATTCATCATTATTCAATACATTTTCCTTTATTAACGCTGCAGTGTTCTGTCGATACACATTCGATTTCAAATCAAGAAACATTATCCCTTTAAATAAAACCAAGTACTCATTACTCACGAATGAGGTTTCACACAAACATTCACATTAAAACAAATAAGTTAAGTCTCTTATCTTATAAGATCAAGTCTCTTAACTTCTTACATCAGTAAACCATTTTCTTTACCTCTCTTAAGACATTATACCTAACTCCCCATAAAGCTAGTATAACTCTTTTTAAAACCTTTTAAAAACCAAGTGTTACTTTCCCTTCCAAAACGATTTATAAATCTTTTGAAATACATCAAGTTTCTTTATTATAACAAGCCAGTTATAATTCACATCAGTTACCTTTTAAAACCACAAAGTATTTTCTTACCTACATAAAGCTGTTATAACCAACTTCCCATAAAGCCGTTATAACACTTTATGTTTTACAACAATCAAATACAATTAACACGTATGCGTCACCGACTACATAGTTCACACATATCATGCTAGAAGAGATAGGAAGAGGTTCACATACCTCGCGACGAGTATCGACTAATAGCAAAACGCTCCAAACAATCGGCTACTCCTAAGCCAAGTAAATCGCGCCACACGTAGTACTTCAACCTATAAGGCCACGCGCCTATTATCATCTAGACCACAACGTAGAATATTCTACGTAAAATTCGCAAAGATCTCCCGCCACAACAGTAAATCGCCTTCTCTATCGACGCCGGCTACCAAGCCAACCAGGGGGGGGGGTTTTCACGCCTAACCTGGACGTGTACAATTCTACTACACAAGAATACTACAAGTCTCATCAGAATACCCCTATGTAATTACAGATTCCTGGGTTCTTAATTCTTCAGCTTAAGTCAAAAGACATTGCCACAAAGATTAAGTATAGTTCTATATATAGTATACTTCAACTATATATTCTTACAACATGTAATTTCCAATTACAATGATAGAAGGATGAGTGTTTACCTCGATAAGCCCATAATTATCCAAGTTAAATGTCGGTCGCCCAAGAACGTTTAGCTCCAACTCCGGGTGCTCCATCCCGCTCCAAACAACCCTTAGAAGTTCTAACCAACTTCTACCTAAATACTTCAACCAATCAATGAAGATTTCCTTAGGGTTTCGGTTTGAGACTAAAGGGACAAAAGGTAGTATTTCCGGGCTCTACGTATAGAGGTATCTTTGGAATACTACAAGGTACAAGGCTAAGGTATTTTGGGCATAACAACAATACTAGGAGAGTATTTCTATACCACAACAAGGGGTATTATACGAAAGTAACTAGGCTAGGGGTACCCATGGCTAGACTCATGAGGGGAGGAGACCTCTCGGCCAAAGGCCACTTTCAAGGGGGAGAGGGGCTCTTGGACGAGAGTCAACAAGAGGGAGGGGAGGGGTTCCCAAGACTTGGAAGATTTGGATGAATGAAGTCTTCAAAGAGAGGGGGGGTATTTATAGGAAAGCCAAAGGCCAACCAATGGCCAAGATCAAGCCATGTGCGCAGTGTAAGGCCTCGATCGAGCCAAGTGCACCCTAACCCCTACTCCACAAAACATGGCACAAAACAAGCCACAAAACAAGGCCAAAACAAGGCACAAAACAAGGAACCAATAGGGCCAAAAACGTGAGCCAAAAGATCAAGCCAATTCGTGAACCACATCGTCCACTGACGCCCACTGCTTCGATGTGAGGTGACACACGCCACCCTCCCGTTGGTCCAAAATGTTTCGTCTCTCGGAAAAATCCGCAAAATTTAAAAAGGACATAGCCGGAATTTTCCTACGAAGTCGCGAAACGCGTTTTCGGAAACGACTCTAACCGTGTTGTCGCGACAGGTCATTCGGCGAGCCACTGGCGGGGTGACACGTGTCACCCTCCTATTGGCCCAAAATAAAACATCTTCGAAAATATCCACAATGGCCAAAATCTCAAAACAAAGTGGGCTCACAAAATCAGTAAATTTCTCCCGTGGGCCCCACGTGACCATTTCCAAAATAAAATTCCATAATTCTCTAATATTCCAGAAGTCCGAATACCAAATCGGGAATCCAATTCCCATTAACGAACCTTTTTCCTTCACAAAACCGGAAACTTTTCCGTGGAAAAATCACCTCTTTCTTCCTTTCCAATCTTTCTGTCAGATTCTCGCACGCACGCCCCACGCATACTCTGAAATACGGTATAACAAGTGGCTCGCCACTGTCCAGCCTCCTCCGCCGATTCGCCACCATTCGCCATTGTCCACGCGGAGTTGGTAGTCCGCCATTCCCGCCGCCACTGCGATGTCTCCTCCTTTGTTATTTCCACGATTTCCACCCTTATTTTTGTTATTATTACGTCCTTTTTGTCCTTTATTTTGGTGAGAGGGATCAAAAACAATACCATCATTCGAAGGGGAGGCAAGGAAGGCAGAATTTGACGTATTTGAGGCCTTTTTCATCAAGCCTGCTTCTTCAAGTACAAGCATGGATCTTGTTTGATAAAACTGTGGTAAAGGATTACTCTGACGGATGAGAGTTCCCACTCCGCTATACGTTTCTGTGAGACCAGCAACCAATTACAACACTAGCCGATTATTAGCAACCGGTGAACCGACGTTCCTTAACTGATCTGCCAACACTTTGAGGCGTTGACAATAACCCGAAACATTGGGAAAATCCGCCATGTAAAAGGTGGATAATTCTTGTTCCAGTGTAACAGCGCGAGAGTTTTGATTATCTTGAAAGATATCTCTCAACTGATTCCACGCCGCCATAGCTGTCGAATCCGGCTCCATTATGGTGTGCAACAAATCCGTGGAAATTGTTGCATAAATCCAACCGGCGATCGCGACATCGCAGATCCCACAAATCCTTGCGTCGCATGGGCTCCTTTCCCTTCCCATCTTTTGGTGGAATGATATGATGAAGGACTTTGTGAGCCCTTTAACATATCTTAAACAATTCTGCCCAAGAAGCATAGTGCACGATTTTCATCTCCAGTTTAACAGGGATATGTGTCTTAATATTTGAAATGGCTATAGCAGGATGAAAAGAGGATTTTGATTCAGACATATTTTGGTTGAGAAGAAGATTGTTCAACAATGGAGGGATGAAGCAAAAGAAACTAAAAATTTGGAAGACAATTTTCGGCCAAGGCTAGGGTTGGTCGGGAAAAAAAATTGGTGGAGAGAAAATTGGATCTTTTCCTTAAACTTTTGATACCATGTAAGACTTTGAGATTATTTTCCTCAAATGTTCTTCTTCCATTAGGTAACAATATATACACTAATTACAATCATTAGGGAGAATAAGTCTTCCTTAGAATAATACTAGGAATATTCCCTATACAATAATTGTCTACCATATATAAAGAGATCTACATTAATATAAGATATACACATAATATTCTATTAATGTCCCGAATATTCTAACTAATATTCTAACAGTTAGTACATCTTCTAATCTTGTATTTAGCTACTAATATTATTTTTGTTTGACAGAGTTATGCTTTATAGTTACAAGAATCTTTTCCCGTTCACATATCCACCCAACAGGCCATAACCGTTATATTATCGAGCTCTTTTGATGAAACATTGTTGGTTATAAAAACATAGGGGTGTAGGAGAAGGGGAATAAGGGAGGGGGTTAAAAGGTGGGTAATTGAACCATCACCAACAAGGTAAAAGTTCAGATAACCATACAATTAAACTACTAAGATCCCCTATTAAGTACATATACCTTTATTAGTTGATAAGAAAAAAGAATTTTGAAATGACTACGGTAGGATAATCAATCTAATTGTTCAAGTAGAACGAAAGAAACACCTAAAGATGAAATAGGCGACAATAGTATATAACATTTGGTTGGTGCCGTACTTTTTATTGTGCCTCATATAATTAACATTAATTGAATAACAGTATGAAACTTCTTTTTATCTCACAACAAAGTAAAACACAAAATAATTTATTTTTTTCCTGTAGAAGTGTTTCGACAAAAATATTGAGGCCTTAGGAAGATATTGAGTGGGGATTTGACAAATATAGTACTCCACTGTTGAGCTGGCACATCCAATTAGGCCTATCTGTGAGATGGAATTTGGCCTCTTGCTTTTGTACTTCAATTAACATCATTTCCGCTAGATTTCATAAGCATTTTTTTGGAATTCATGTACAATAAAGCTGTATCTTTGATTCTTCGTTCGTTTGTGGTAACATGAAGCATGTAGATACAAAGAAGCATCCTAATAGGGGATCAAAATTAGCCTAAAATAATATGAGTCGTTTAACCTATATAAGTTTGGGAGAAGTAATGACACATGCATTTATTAATTCAATTCATCTTAACTTGTTCACATTCAACTAATTTACAAATTGGGTTGATTTGGATAAGTATGTAATTCAATTGATCCATAAGAAATATTGTGCAAATATTTAATTTTCTTTGTTTGATGTGGTGTATTACTATAACAAAAAAGCAAAATTTTAAAATAATTTTGTTTGGTACGTGAACAAATTGTTAAGAAAAACAAACCAAGAAACTAAAACTTTGTAAAAGTTGAGTGATTGAATTATGACTCATTATTTAGGACATTTTGACCTAAACAATTTTTGGCTATGTTTAAATAATATTTCAAGAGAACCTTATAAAGCCCTAGTTGCCAAAGATCATGAATTTATTTGTTATGAAGAAGCCACAATTAAATCAGAGGAAATTAGGGTTTAAAGCATATAGAAGTTGGCTGCAGGCGACACCCTATAGCTATTATTAATATTATGTATGTATAGATTCTTGACAAAATAGAGAAAGTTGTAAAGGATGAAATTCTTTTATCTTTTGGAATTTATGTGTGCTACAGTAGTGTATGACACTCACTCTGGAAAGATCGAAGCCTGTCTCCTTCTATAGTTAGTCATATATTTATTTAGTCTATTTTGACCTGCCTAAATTAACCTAAATCGTATACTTATCATCCCTAAGCCCAACCTATAAGTATGTTTTCTTTTTTAGGTTTTTATATTCATAAAGGAATTCAATCATATATTCACCATTAAAATCGAAATCAGGAGTTCATGTTTTCAATATAATAAGCCTATTCCGTATTGTATATGGACCTGAGTAAAATATTTTCTGCACATCACTCGTACTTTTGAACTTGACTATCTAGTATCCTCATTATTGACTAAAACATATCAGGTTCTATTACACTCCTTCAAGTCTGGGTTTATTTCATCAAACTGTAACGTGACACCTCTCATGTTGTATAAACTATCAAGGATACTGCATGTCTATATAGATTTTTGGGGATATAATTGAGATTTATATCATTTTCTGTATTATGATGTCCTGCAAAGAGGCTGGCCAAGTGATTTCTGTTGTTCCCCTACCACTCCATCTTCTTTTGTTGTTCCCCTACGACTGTTGAACACCCCGAATAATTGTACTCCTGTTTCATAAGTACGAGCAAACAAATTTGAACTCACTTGATCGAATCTTTTTATTACTGTTGTTACTACTTGCAGGGCCGTTTCAAATATTTTGGGGTCCTGTTCTAATTCGTAAAAGTGGCCCTTAATTGGGCTAAGACCTGCGAAATATGGGCCTTTACAGTAAATTTTGGCTAATACTACTTAATAGAAAATGAAAAAGGGCCCTAAAACTTTTCGTTTTTTTGAGGGTCTTGTGCGGTAGCATACCTTGTCCTGCTTCCTTTCTGTACGCTACTCGAGAAATAGGTTATGAACCCATAATCTCAATAGTCTAATGGTTTTAATGGGAAAAACATTGTATTGGGTAGAAACGCCTTCTGAAATGTTAGCTTACTCAAGAAGCCTGATAGCTCCGGAAGACTTAGCATAGTTGTCTTCACTCCCAACGACTCCTATCACATCAGCCCTCCTAAATCAGAGTGTCGCGGAGCGCGTGGGCACGGTGACGTCAGTATGCTCACATCGTCATAACTTTAGGGGATATAATAGTCTAAATTTTATCTTATATATACAAGACTTATAAGAGAAGAGCAAATATACCACTGGCTCGTATTCTTACATTATTCATTGTTTTATCTCAGATCTAGGATGTTTATTCATTTTACTTGCTTATTCCCATATTTTACTTAGCTTTCAATCTTACATACCCGTGATCTAGCTAGTAACTCCGGACTCGTTTAAGAGGGTACTCTCCGGATCGAATACAATCTACTTGTCTTTAAACTATTGAATACAAATCTCTAACTGTATTTTTTTTGTTAGAATCGTTTTCACTAAAAAATAAACATAAAGATTAAACCTACCAATAATTAAATTAAATTTTGGATTCGCATCTGATTATGAACCGTCCGACATAATATCTTCGGACAAATTCTGGGATTCAAGGAAAGCTCCATCAGATATCTAGGGGGAAAATTACTTAACTCTATAGGAAGAAAGATGAATGAGGAGGAATACGAGGAATGATGCTGTTGCTTCTTCAAAATAATGGGAAATTTTGTTCACGTTAGATGAATATCTAGCAATTAGAAATGGTAACAATGAATATTCATCCAACGCTAGATTGTTGGTTACCATTTTTTAGGTTATTTTTCCTAGTGAATTCTCGTAGTACCTTGGATAGCTGTAGTCTGTAGATCTTCCATTGTTATTTGATGTGAGATTGATGTGTTCTATTCAAATTTGATTTGGTTAATTTTACAGTAGCTATAATTTAATACGCACTTAATTACTAAGGATATTAATCCTTGTTCCCTTACTACAGAACACTAAACTGCAGAATGCTGCCCGAATTAACTGAAAACATATCCTAACACAGAATTATATAGGAAAAGTCTAGGTTAATTTGAAACTCCAGATATTAAGGCTGGTATTTAGATTGCACGTTATACAATTTTATCCAGTGTGAAATTAGTTTTTGATGGATAAAAAAGTGGATCAACATTTCACGTAGCTTCATTTTTGTTTTTGTTTTTGTTTGTAATTTAGACTTTCCATTAATCACCAAAAAGGCAGAATTACAAAACCATAGAATGGCCAACACAACCAGCTATCTCAAAGAAAACCAACAAAGACAAGAGTTACAAAAGGAACAAACAATACAATTGATCAAAAGCCACTAGCAGGCACTAGAACTGGAGTTTGTTGAAATTCTACAGTTTGGGCATGGCTCTGACAGTGCAGGTGTAGACAATTTGTTTTGGCTATTGAACTTCATGCTTTAATACAGTATAGATTATATATAATTGATAATTGATTATATCTTTATATATAAACATACAAATAAAGAAAATGAAATAGCATGAGATAAACTAATTTTATAATCTTCGTTTCGAGAACGAGCGAAAACAATAAGCATCGACTCACTGCGCTAAATTTGTAGACCATGTGAAGGGAGTTGTTTACTCTTTTTAATATCGTTACATACTTACTATTACCAATATCTTACACTTACATGAGGGGACATAATGTGAAATAGAGTAACGACATTTTTCTACCCCTCTGATTTCTTCTGAAATAGTTGCATTTTGAACCAAAATCATATGCAGACACTAATTGCGAAGGAAGGCATCAGCGAGGATCTCTCCAAGCTGAACTTGTGCATCAGCTGTAAGGTGCGTGTAATCTGGCCAGATCTGCAGTCCTTTGGCATCCACATATTTCACATTCCCAATATTTATCTGTTGCTGGGCTCTCCTGACCAACTCCATGTATGGGCCTAATGCTGTTGCAATTCCCACCTGCACCAAAATTAGCCACAATACATTTTTAGGACCACCTTATCTCTTCGGGCAATTCACACGATTGACTCTATTTTTGGGTGGTCTTTAATTTTTGCCCTTCGCCTAAAAAATATACTGAAAATATCTCGCAGGTTCTGGGTTCGAATCCAAGCTGAGTTAAAAAAAATTCACAAGACAAGATTTACAATTTCGCAAGATAAGATTTTGATAGAAATTATGCCTATTCGAGAAAAGGTACATAGAAACTATGTCTTGTCTGACATAATTTTCTATGAAAACTTGCCCTGCGAATTAGTACTACATAACTGTCACGACCCGAGCCGGTGGGCCGCGACTAGTGCCCTACCTGGGCACCCTTATACTAATCTGTTACATATAATCAGACTGATACTAAAGACAATATAGAAAATCCGTAATGAATCTATCTCCTGAGGAGTCATAACTAATCACCATCACAAAATATGTAAGTCGACAAGGCTGCCACTATATACGGGAACATCCCAAAACGAAGTACAACTGTACAACTGACCAAAACACGTCTACAACCCACACATGGCTACAGACCTCTAAGAGTATAACATTGAATTATGACGGGACAGGGCCCCGTCGTACCCCTGACTAGCACGAATATGCATAAGTCTATATCATAAGATTCGTACCAAAAAGACTAGTCTGCGAAACAATGGAGCTCTCCGAACAGCTGAACAGAATCCTAGACTGGAGGACCACCAAATTGAGTATCTGTACATGCGGGCATGAAATGCAGCCCCCCGAGGAAAGGGGTCAGTACGAAATAATGTACTGAGAATATAAAATAAGAAGTACTGCAAGAAAGATCATAACTTGCCAAAAGATAATAGGAGACAAGTATAATAATAAAAAATACCAACGCAACTGTGCCTTATGAAATGAGAGTCATATATGTACATATCGTATACCGTACCCGGCCCATTATGGGACTCGGTGAATGAAGTCATATACATATACATACCGTACACGGCCCCCTAGTGAGGGTCTCGGTGAAATCATATAATGTGCACATACCGTACCCGACCCATTCTGGGACTCGGTAAAATCATGTGGATGCCAATCCACGTATATCGTATCCGACCCATTCTGGGACTCTGTAAAATCATCATATATGTACATACCCGGCCCGAGACTCGGTGAAATAATATAATCACATCAAGCACGAATAGAATATCATGAGTAACCTTATACAAATTAAATCATCATTTGACTCTCAATGGAATAAATAGAATGAACTATCACTGAAAAATCAAAGGCACTATCATATCATGTATCACTAGGAATTAGGATTCATTGGACTATGTACGTCCGCCGTACATTCATTTATGTAAATCATGTCAAAGAAAGAAATGATAGTTTCACATTTCTTATCGTTTATACCAACTCGATAGTTAGAATTCGTCTCAATTAGTACTTCAACCTATAATAATGGTAACATGTCCGTCAATTCTATGATTACTAGTGTAAGTTATATACCAAATGATGACTCTCTTTTCATATAAAAATTTGGGCAGCACTTCCCATATTTATATATACATCCACAACTCACAAACAAGGTCAGCAACATCAATAATAAGACACGTCTCAAGGTCATAACCAAATCAGTCTCATATACTCCATAAACGTTATCGTTATACAATCTTTCCCTTTACATTCATGGACTACAATAACCACAACAACCAAGGTGATTAATACACTTATTTCTCACGTTAATCCAGCCCTTTTAACCATATTAAAACAGCCCCTAAAAATAGTCAATATTCCAACAACAACGAGAGTGCAATTTTAAACCTTTTTATACTTTAATTCCTTTAGGACATATGTTAGCAACTATCACAATGTACATGCATATTCATAATTAAATTTTCAGCATTTTAACTAAATAAAACAACCCCTAAATTCGACACAACAATACCCAACAATTTCATACACGTCTCGGCCCACAATCATAATTCCATAACTTTCCTCATAATTTCTTAAAATTCAATTTATACTTCAACACTTTCATATAAACAACTATAACTTTAAATATCAAGGTTTCCTTTAATTTTAATATGCAACCAATGACAATGATAACAACAACAACAATCAAACCCAATGTATACAATTTTGGGCTTCTCTAAAGTGCTTCTCGGAAAGCTATTCCCAATAAATGATTGTTTTTTAACACATTTACCTTTTTCTTTTCGGGTATTTTCAAATTTCAAACTATACATTCTTCTCTTCATCATCTTCTCCATAGAGAGGGACAAACAAATATGAAAATTGTATCAGATCCAATTTCTTCGTGTTCTAAAGAAGATAAAAAAATCTACCAAAACTGGTTCAATTTCGTCGATTCCGGTACAATTTTTTTTCTATCTCTTCAATTTCATCTATTCTATTACGAGTAACTTTTCGTTCTAGATTTTTGATAAAATCTTATAGGTATGCAGATGGACGTATTACATGAAATGATGCAACGAAGTTGTTTTCGATCTCGAATCTATCGAGGCCTGAACTCAAACGGATCGTAATAATATTTCTATATTCTAGTTATTAGTTGTGTAATGATGTAATATATTCAACTTTTTGACATATTGAGTCATTAACTATCATGTTGTCGTTACATTTTTTATGTACAATATAATATTATTTTTTGATTAAATGTTGCAATTAAATAAATTTTTTTTAAATTATTAAATTGTAAAGATATACTAATTTTTAAAAATATGGGATAGAAAATAATATTTTAAATAATTTTAAATTTATTAAAAAGAATATTCTAGTTTCTTTGCTTAAATATGGGCCAGAGAATTGTTTCTATTTCTCAAAAGTACTTATATAGTTATAGACCAAATACTCTAACAAATTCTGTAGAAACAGTTTCTGCAAAACTACCTCTAAGAAACAAAAACTGTTTTAAAAAATCTTGATCAAACAGTAATCAGTGTCATATTAATCTTATTAGAGGAAGAAGACACATTTGTACAGGACATTATTATGTGTAGAATTGGTGTTGGATTCTACTTTATAGTTATCGATTTAGTATGTGATTAACTGAGGGTAATTTGTATAGCTTATCTCAAAGCTCTCTTATGTATTACAATGGATACACGTAATACCATAAGCTACAACTTCTTAGCTAGTTTATGTTAAGAGTGTCACATCAGAAATGAAATAAAAACATAAATTTCTTATATGGACTTTAACAATCTTCACCCTACAAGCTAGCTTTTGCGGTTCAGTTAGGCTTAAGATTCATTTTTTATATGATATCAGAGTAGGTCTCATTCCAATTCTTTGTTCACCGATGTTGGCCCCCCAAATTATATTATTCACGCTTCAGTTAACGATGTCTGAGCGTTCGGGGGAGTGTTAAGAGTCTCACATCGGAAATGAAATGAGAACATGGACTCCTTATATGTATTTGGACAATCCTCGCTTTATAAGCTAGTTTTTGGGCTTGAGTTAGACACAAAATCCATTCTTTACCGTTTACTTCTAAAAAGAAGAAACAAAAAGTTTTTTTTTAAAAATAAAATAAATTCCCAGTACTCCCTCCAGAGGAAAAAAAATTCTATTGCAAAAACGATGTTTGGTCCTCATAGGGACAAAATAATTTTGTTTTAAAGCATCAAATATAAAGAGATAATTTAGTGATGTTCAAAATCACTAAAAATAAAAAGTTGCCATGTACGTAAGGAACTAAGGCTAGTACTATCAGTCTATCACCAAGACTCGGATATCGTTTGGTACATGTGATAAGGATAATAATTCCGTGATAAAATTTGAGATTAATTTTATCCCATATTTGATTTAAGATATTAGCTAATTCCTAGATAACTTTTATACTATAGTGATGAGATTAACTATCCCATATGAAAGTGGGATAGCAAACATGAGGGATATTTTTGGCCCATATAACAGAGAACATTTGTGAGCCTTTAATTAAAACGAAGATGATGTAAAATTGTAGCGCTCGCATCTAGTAATTATTGTGAACTGTTTTATTGATGAGGACGGTCATCTCTGTTTCCCTATTTGTAGTTCATCAAAATTGATTCTTGGGGGACATTATATCATAGTTTATGAAAACTGTAATTCGATTTTGTGGTTAAAATCATGTAAAGTTGACTGTTTTAGTTGTCAATACTCCTCTAATCAACTTTTGTGCAATTTGACACATTAATCAAGAATTCAAGTCTCATGCATCATAAAGTGATGGGATCGTGATAATGTTGATTATCACTCAAAATCACTTTTATAATTATCATTTGCATAAGTATTGGTTGATTTCAGCTTCTAAGCCACATTATTAACTAAAACACCATTTTTTTTCTTTTGGTCTACACTTTCATTTCATTTCCAATTTTACTGACCAAAGGATTAGTTGACACATTTAAATTTTTTTAGGATTGAGGGAAATAGTCAAGTAAACAAAATATGTTCTCGCTAACGGTTTAAATATTTATAAAATGAGATGGTACACATGATATCAAACCATATACTTAAAAAAATCATGTGTTTAACTCATAAAGAAGAGTTAAAGTCTGTAGATGAAAGTGTGTGTAGAAAGAATGATTTAAGTAACTAAAGTGTGCTTACAAGAAGAAAAAAGAGAAGGAACATCATAGAGACTTTAACGTGGTTTGCACAAATCTACGTCCATGCACGATAATGCATTATATACGCTTTCTGGTCTACTATAGTCATGGGCCTTTCCCAAAGATCCTAATGGGCTTCGGCCATTCTAGGTATTACTAGTGGGTCATTTGCACTTTGCCCTATTTTGTGTTGGTTTTTAATTTTTGTCCTTTATAACAAATACATTTTTCTCGCAATATTAATTTATATTTTCGTATTATAATATCTCACAAGTTATGTCCGACATAACTTCAGCTTCCAAAAAAACTTATGTCTGGCTAGGGATAAATTCTTTTGAAGGGAAAAATTAAAGACCAACTCATTTGAAGGACAAAAATTAAAGATCAGCCCATATGAAGGGAAAATCGTGCAATTTCTTCATTACTCTCACTATTTTGAGACGAGAAAAAAGGAATAAATGATAAAAGAACATAAGAGTAATGGAGTAGTTGGGACATTGAGAAGAAAGAAACTATGGGGAGGTTGTGATCTTCTATTTGGACTTTGATGGGAGATGGATTAGATATTGTTTAGGTAATTAAAGTGGTTTTATAAATTTTGCACTATTGACAAGACTCCACTCAATGAGAGTCTTCCCCAGTCCCCACCCCCATTAGAATCTCAAAATAGTTCATTATGGGCAATAAACTCTCTACCAAAAAATTAAAAAGTTATCATGTAAATGTGAGAAGAAAGTCCTTCATCATTTGTCCACTACAAACGCAAAAAAAAAAAAGCATCTATGTAATTATTCAAGATAAGGGGGGACAGACCTTGGCATTTCAACGACAAAGCTTTGGGTAATTGATGGGGTGTTAATTAAAGGCCTTATAATAAGCTTTTAGATAATGGAATTTACTAAAGTTTTTTTTGGCACGTTTTTATATTGACAGTTCAACAGAAATAACAATAATAATGATTAACCTAACTTATCTTCTTCTTAAGGCTATTTTTTCTAGTATTAACTTCTATCAATATCTTTTCAACTTACAAGTGAAAAAAGGTTAGTTAAACTCGTTTTGTTTATAATTTTTTGGCGGGTTAGTTAAGCCTAGGGATGGCAATTGAGTAGGTTAAGGCGGGTCAAGTCTTGACCTGTTAAGGATTTGATCCGCCCTGTCCTGCCCTATTTACCAATTTTCAGAAAACATGCACTGCCCTGTTCTGCCCCGCTAAGCCCTGCCCCGTTTATGTCATCTTTCATTTTTCTTCTTTATTTTTTAGTTTAATGTGTAAAAGAGTATCATTATTCATCTTTCTAAATTTTTTTGTTGTGTACATGCTTCTTCAATAAGTCTAATTCCTTCCTCATCCTCTTATTTTTGCGTCGCTCTTCCTGCAACTGAGCATATAAGTCGGCATTGAAAGGGAGAGAGAGTCTTGAATATCCGTATTTATGAATCTTTTTAAATGTCTGAGTTTAAGTTGTGACCAAAACAACTAACCTACTGAATATGCAACAGTGGTACCATTCATAGAAATCACATAATTTTCTTTGTAACACAACTTAGAGAAAATATTTCAATCTACTAAAGAATACAGTGGATGAACATTTACATAAGGCTCTTTCATTTACCCAACTTCTATCACTTTTCTTGCGATGAGTGCGAAAATAAAATTCTGAAATTGAATGATCTTTTCCAGTAGCTTCTTTATATAATCAGAGGAATATATTTATGTTATCAAAGCTGAATATGATGTTAGTTGATTGAAAGTAATATACTTAAAAAGATTTATAATTACCATTCTCTTATAGATCACTCGATGAGGTATACAACCACACCTGTATGAAGTGATGCACCAGCATTTGAATCACGATTCTTTTTGTTTTGTTCGGACTTTGCCTGGAAATATGAGGAAACAACAATAATGAGTAGCCAGAAATTTGGACCTTGCCCTGCTCTGTCTCATTAAAGTTTTTCAAAAAATTGTTCTGTCCCGTCCTATTTAAATCTCCTCCTATCCTGCCCTATCAAAAGTTTGACCTGCCCCGCCCTGCCCTAATTGTCATCCGTAGTTAAGCCTATTAAATCTAATCAAAGTGATAGACAAAGCGGTGCATAAATGGTGTTAGTTTAACCAGTAATTAATAATTAAATGAGATTTAAGTTTCTATTTTTGGTAAGATAACATCATGTTTATGTTATCATGCCTCGATGCTCAAATGCTTTGCACTTTGACATGACATGAGATAATTAAGATTTTAGTTAGTAATTAACTAACCTTATAAAGATAACCATGTGATTATGCTTCTTAACAATGTGAAATGTCCTGTTTATAGGCTAGATTAACGTCATCTCATCTTCAAAATGGACCCCGTTAGTGAATATTTCATTTCATTTAAATGCTCTATTTGACCATGGAATGTTTTTTACATTATGAAAACTCAAGTGGCATTACAGTAGTTTCATTTAATCCACAAACTTGTATGTTCAGAATTTCATCTCGTCACTCTTTATAAAATGGGGATAATCTTGTAATCACTGTTATAAAAGGGGGCGTCAGGTGGAGCATTTTACATATGCTTCGCTAGGCGTAAGTCCCGAGGCAGGGGTGTAAGCCCCATGAGTATTTAATTTTTAGTATTTCGGAAAATAATATAATTATAATAAATATTTGCGCACACACAAAAAAATAATCAAAACAATCCTTTATATGTCACTTACAACTTGTAATTATATATAACATAATTTTACAAGTATAAACAATACAATGAAATAAAAACTATTATGAAATGCAAATCAACTCTAACATCTTAACTTTGAATAATGAAAAAAATAATTTCTTAAAATAATATTACTTTCATACTATTCATTTTATCTTCCTATAAGCAAATAAATCAATAAAATTTATCAATATTATAATTAAAACGCAATTCCTTCATGAATTAAAATAAAATTACTTTCAAATAGCGAAATAATAAAATATGATAATTTTGATACATGGGATAAAAGACCAATGACAAGCGAAATTTACAATTCGGCTATGTATTTTAAAAAGAAATATTATGTGATATTCACCCTCACGATGTTCTCAAATAGTAAATATGCAATAGTACGACTTGTTATTTGAATTACACTCAATCTTCTTATTTTTATAGATGAAAAACTATTAAGTATCATTCATTTGTTAAAGAATTATGAGGATCAATAATTTTAATTAAGGAATTTAACATATAATTTGTGTAACAATTGTTAGGTGAGCCCCGACCACTGAACGTAAGGCGTGTTTAGAGCGTACAGTCGAGTTTTTAAGACGTAAGCCTCACGAAAACTAAGCCCCGCACATGAGCCTCGGAATTTTTTACATTGCCACGTCCGAGGCGAACCCCGGACAAGTTCTAAAATTGCCTTTTAAAACACTGCTTGTAACTATGGGCATGCAGGGTGCGCATTATTAAGATTAGAATTAAAAATTGCTGATATAACCAATGACAAAACTAATCTGAATTAGATGATAAGCAAAAAAATATTCTCTTAATTCCATTTTTTTCATTTCCCATTGCTTGAGACTCTAATTCTAATTTCTTCTCAACTCTTCTTCTTGGAAGGTGGGAAAAATAAGAAGGAAAGGGAAAAAAGAAAAACACAAACTAAGGGTGAAAATGTGAATAAAAGAAAGGGGCAGAACCGCAGAAGGGATGATAAAAGAGGCATTGACAGTAAAGGAATATGTTACTTTATGTTATATGAATAATTTACTACATATAAAGTTACAAGAATATTTATTTTAATATAAAATAGGTAATTAATTAACCTAATTACAAAACAATTATAATTTTACCTAAAATAAGAGATATACAATTAATACAATTAATGAAAGAATATTGAAAAATATTTTATTACACCTCCGCAATAGAAGAGGGAGGTTCACGAACACTGAGATTGATTCGAAAATCATCAAATAGTATGCGCGTAAGCCTTTTGGTGAAGATGTCGGTATTCTGATAATTGGAAGGAACATGAATGATACGAATTTGACCACGAGTCACTTTTTCGCGAACGAAATGAATGTCCATCTCAATGTGTTTAGTGTGCTGATGTTGGACAGGATTGCCGGAAAGATATATCGCACTAATATTATCGCAGCAGACTAGCCTTTTGAATCAGGCAGTGAAGCTCAAGTAGAAGGTTGCGAATCCAACAAGGCTCAGAGACGACGTTGGCGACACCTCTGTACTCTGCTTCTGCACTGGATCGGGATAGTGTAGGTTATCTTTTGGAAGACCAATACAAAAGGTTTTCTCCGAGGAAAATGCAATAACCAGAAGTGGAGCTTATGGTGTCAGGACACCCACCCAGTCAGCATCAGAATAGGCAGTGAGACCAGTGAGCGAAGACCTGTATAAATGTAATCCGAAGTGAAGTGTACCTTGGATGTATCGTAAAATACGTGTGAAGACATGCATGTGTGCTTCCGTCGGACTGTGCATGTGCAAGCAGATTTGTTGCACGATATAGAATATGTCTGGTCTCGTGAATGTGAGGTACTATAGGCCCCAACCATGCTACGATAGTGAGTCGGGTCTGAATATGGTCGGAATCTATAGGCGTGTGGGGTGGTTTGCAAGATGTCATGTCTGCACGGTCAATGATCTCTTCGGTGTACTTCTTCTGACATAGAAATAGCCAGAATGTCGAATGACAGAGATGTCCAAGAAATAACTCAAGACCTCCAGATCTTCATAACAAACTCAGAGGAAATGAGAGACATAATGGACCGATGGTTAGGGTATGATTTGTAGTTTTAACTTACTGATACCATAAAAGAATATGTTCATTTATGTTTATTGATAAATGATTTACAATATATATAAGATTACAAGAATATTTACTTTGATACAAATTAAGTAACTAATTAATTTAATTACAAAAGAATTATAATTTTACTTAAAATAAGAAATATACAATTAATATAATTAATAAAAGAATATTGAGAAATATTCTATTAGACAGATGCTTGGTAATAACCCCTCAATGATTTTAATGGAAATTATCTAGAAGAGTAGACATATTGAAAGCAATCAAGTACACTAATTAAAATTTAAACATAAAGTGAAATCCCATTATTTGTGTTATTGTTGTTCTTTCTTGTCAATTTGTTTGTCCTTCATTGTATCTAAGTAGTGCTTAAGTAAAGTTGTATTTGGAGATAACCCAAAAAAAGCGGCACTTCCATTTTGTTCAAAGACACAAAGATTATGTCCCCTTACTGCAATAGGCTTTTCAATGACTTAATATTATCTTCATCAGTTTCACTTCATATATTTCACATCACCAATTTCCTTGAAAAGCTCTTTGGTTTTTCCAAAAAAAAAAAAGAAGGTTTTATCTCCAACCATCATTTGTTGTCCTTCGATAGCCAACGTACTTTTTTCACTATTAATTAATGAATTTAATGTTAGGAAATATTTATTAAACGTGAAATAAAGTAAATTTTATTAATTATGAATCGAATAATTGGAGCCCTGCATGTAGGGAATCTTGTTTCCACACACGTGCACACGTAGTGCCAATGATCAAAATTTCCTTAATGGAAGAGATATTGGTACGTATACGAATTGTTTGAGACATAAGGTAATAGACGGTTATTGGCCAAATGACGAATGATTTCACGTTGATAAATGAAGGAAGAAGTGTATAATGTGTAAAGATGAAATGAATCAAAAATCACCACGAAATCGAGAAGGGTCGCGGCTCCTCCAAGTAAGGGCCGCGACGCTTGAAAGGCCGTTGCGCCTCCCCGAAGGGTCGTGACTCTAATTGACGTTCCAGTGACTTACTGGAACTGAAGGGTCGCGGCTCCTCGACTGTTTCAATCCGTTGGATGTGAATTAAAAACTGATTCTTGAGCTGACTTTGGAGTATTTACTCTCTATTATTTTGCTCATGAATTCAGCCATTACTTGGCTGAATTGTAACTCCAAATTCAAGGCATTAACATGGCATTCATGGACATTACTTAGCCATTTGGAGGGTCATCATCTACACACTATAAAATGAGACACAAGACTCATTTGAAAACACACTTGAAATCTGAAACAGTTCATCCTCTCTTGCAATCACAAAACACTCAAAGTTCTTTCTTCCAAAGCAAACACTTGAGTTCCCTTTGCTCATTTGTTTGATTGTTGTTTTATCTTGGAAGATAAGTTGTCATTACAACCGTTGAAAGGATATACGGGGCAATATTATTTTAAGGATAGATCAAGAATTTGGTCGACTCAGCAAACCTCATATTTGATCATTTTCAGATTTCTGACAAATAGTTGTTGTTGTTATTTTTTCCGTTCTACATATTACCACTCACGTTTAACTTGTTATAACGTGTAGATCTATAAAAAATATATAAAAATCAAATTAAAACTCACTGTTGAAATATTCTTCGTAACAATCTATAACCATTATCTCCCTATAATTTCTGTTTAAAAAATTATCTTGTCCTTTCTTAGTGGTGAAAATTATGGCCGCTTATTGCTATTCGATATATACCATGCTGAAACTTTTATTTTGTTAACGTCATTTTTTAAGCAAAAGAAACCAACTCAGTAAGCTTGTTACTAATTTAATGTACTGTTCTAGAAGTACTTGTTCAGATTAAAAGTCCAAAAGCACGCTTCAATGGGCCTGTAATTTTAATGAATCTCTAAACATTTATTACTACCCCATTCACCTCATTTTATACGAAGTCTTTGACTAGTCACGAAGTTTAAGAAATAATTTTTCTTTATATATTTTAGGATTTAAAACAAGCCACAAATATTTATGTGATTATAGATTATCTCGTTAAACGTAAAATGTAAAGTTTTAAATTAAATTATTACTAAGAAAAAATATAATTCTTTTTAAAATTAACTAAAAATAAAAGTATGTTATTATTGGGACAGTGGAAGTACTACGTTTTCTTATCCTTTTTGCGTTGCATGATGACAATTAACAACTGAGATGGGAAGGTAGAGAGAGACTAGATGGAAAAAGGAAACAGTAGAATCATCGAACAATACTTTATAGTAGAGATGGCAATGGATCCTGGACCCGATCCGGATCCGGTTGCCATCCCTAAACAAGAGCGCTTCGATCACATCAAGGTTTTAACATAATTAATTGCACATGATATTTGTACTGAATGAAGAAATTTAATTTTAAAATTCACAAATTAAACTTAGGGCCTGTTTGGATTGACGATGGACAGAAGTGATTCTGACAGAAGTGATTTATGTTTGGATGCAACAATGTAAAAGTGATTGTTATCAATAAATGATGTTTTGATAGTTTTGATCAAAATTGCTTTTGAATGTTGAATTATCAAAATTAACATTTAGTAAATACATATAAATAAAAATTACTAATAAATAAAAGTATGTAAATAAAAATTACAAATAGATAATAGAGTTTAAAGTGCAATATAGTACTTAAATACTAGTAGAATATTATTACAATACTAATTTAAAGTGCAAATAATATTTAAATATTATTACAATATTAATTTTGCATGTACTCTATAATTTAATTGTGTACTAGGTCTCGAACGTGATCCATCTCTGATGAAGAAGCTACATTAAAAACCTGTGATTGATCCAAGTTAGATGATGTATGATAATCATCATTGTGAATGATTGTGCTTTCATCTTCCTAAAGATCAAAATCAATATATATTTCTGCATTCCTTCTGATAAAGTTGTGTATAGTCATTGTTGTGACGACTATTTGAACATGTGTTTCAAAATTGAACCTGGACATGTGACGTAAAATTACAAATATGTTCTTCAATACCCCAAAAGTTCTTTCTATTGTGGACCTTAAACTTGAGTGGTAATAATTGAATACTTCATTCTGATATGCATATCTGTTACAATTACACATGAATAAATGTCAACTTTAGTAGTATATTTAATTTTTTTAGTAATTATTTCTAGATACTTAAATAGGGTAATGAAAGTTGTATATTTGAATTTTTTTTAGATATTTAAAGAGGGTAATGAAGGTGGATATAGTTGTTGATGAAAATTAAAGAGAGTAATAAAGAAAATGGTAAAAATCAAATTGAAATAAATGGTAGAAGTGTTTCTGCCATAAGCTACAAGTTTAGCTTCTGTCAGAAGTGCTTCTGGAGATAAGAAGCACTTCTGAAAAGCCAAATCAAACAAGTCAATTTTACCATTTTCACAAAAGTGGGTACTCATTGATTTTAGTAAACTTTTTCTCATCTCATCCCATTCATTAGCTCAATTGGTTTCAGGGTGGTAGATTATCTCCAAGTAGGCAGGTTCGAGCCCTGACAACCGCAGTGTGAGAGTTTCATTTCTCCTTTGTGGGGGATGACTCCTTATGGGCACCAGACACTGTGCCTCCCACCTAGTAGACCCATGAGTCACCACTCTGTCGGATCGGAGATGGGGGCCCTGTGGATTAAGAATTTCGCCTTATTTCCTAGAAAACAAGAATAACATAATTGTTGGGTTGGTGGGGAGGGAGCCCGGTTACTCAAGCATAAAAGTTAGAAAGGAGTTTCTTTTTCAAAGTTAATGGTGTTCCAGAATTATTTAGGGTTAAATATGAATTTGAAGGGGGAAAAGGGTCAAAAATACTCTTTTATTTTTATAAATTGTCTACTTTTACCCTCTGTAATAATTTGTGGCTAAATTTACCCCTCCTGTTATAAGTTGAGGACAAATATACACATACCATTAGTAAAGTATTCTAAAATATCCTTCTTTTCTAACATATTCCCACATAAGCAAGTCTAGTCGTTGGAATCGGATGACATGGACTCCACACAACATTTAACTTATTTTATGTGTTGTTTATGTGACAATTAAAAATATGGAATATTGATTTTTCTAAAATCAAATCTGGAAATATTGGATTTTATTAAAAATCTGATTTTTTATTTAATAAAACCTGTTTTTTTTTTTAAAAAAAATCTGGAATTTGGAGTTTTTATTTTAAAACATGTAAATATTTTTTTACTCTGAAAAACTGTGAAGTATTTTTTTTAAAAAGTTTCCTAAAAATCTTTTTTTTAATCTGGATTAATATTTAGAAAAAAACTGATTTAAAATAAATCATTTTCCAGCTTTTTTTAATAATAAAAAATCAATTTTCCGGATTTTTTTTAAAAAAAAATGGGTTTTATAAAATAAATAAAAACAGATTTTTAATAAAAGTCATTTTTCTCAGATTTGTTTTTAGAAAAATCAAATTTTCAGATTATTTTTAAAAGCATCGCCACGTAGGCACTACATAAAATAAGTTAAATGTCATGTGACGTCCATGTCACCTAATTCCAATAACTAGGATTGCTTATGTGGAAATATGTTAGAAATGAGGGATATTTTTAAATATTTAATAACGATAGGGGTATAGTTAACCCCAACTTGTAATGGGAGTGAGATTTGTCCCCAACTTATAAGGAAAGGTAAAAGTAGTGGTTTTTTTTTTACTCTTTTTCCTTTAAAGAATCTAGGGGGAAAAGATTTTAGTATTAATAGAGCACTACATATTATGATAACATCAAATTGCCAGGGTTAATTTCCCAGATAGTCATTCAACTAATAGTTATTATCTTATTAATACATCTTTCTTCTTGTCTTTTTAATATAACGACTATTTGTTAAATGACTATCTGGAAAATAAATTCAAATTTTGCAAGTGAAAGTATATATGTCCTAGAAACAATCATTTTAGGAGCAGATGTACTTGAACACATTCATATTATTAATAAGATTAATATACTTGATATTTGCAATTATTAAATTATTATTTGATTGTTTATATTATTCATTAATGTGCATCCCTTGAACTTACATTGTCATTAATAGTGTGGGATATTAATGATAGAGTGTAGTTCTTAAAATATCCTAGACTAATGATCATTGAGAATGAGATATCAATGATATGTTATAAGTCCATACGCAGTATGATCACATTCTTAGAGAATGTAGTATATCTCACTTTTTCTTTTTTTTTTGTTGACGGCGAACCCGCACCGCCGCTTCTTCGAGTGCGCATGTGGTAAACCCCGATCGACGAATAGCCCGCAAACCACGCCACCCGCTTAAACCACACTTGCAAGCCAGCGCGATGTGCTCCCCAAGAGGCGGCGCGCACTGTGCGCACTGGGTTTCGAACTTGTGACCAAGCTCTCCCACCACCCAATGAGGATACCCTCTTACTACTAGCAATAGTTGCTAGTGATGGATACATGGATACTCTTAGAGGAGTATTGGCATACCCTGCTGATAAACTATTTGTTATACATGTCTAGAGTATTATCAGCAGGGAGATAGAGGTCCTTAGACTTGAGGTCAATATCACATTGTTTACGGAGCAATGCACTTTGATCCTGTCCTAAGCTCAAATGCCTTATAGGTTGAAACGCGGCTTGTATCAGTGCACACAAGTAGATTGAAGGTGGTAGTTGAGCCAAGAATAAGATTCATTCCTCGATTGGAATTTCGAGAGAACACTCTGCTTCTCAGAGAAGTTAGGTCGACCAAGTCATTGACCAATGCAAGAGACATATCTAGGATATGGTATAGTTGTCGACTAGTATAGATGAGATAAAGTGATCAAGCCATTTGGATAGACACTTGGCAAATCTTAAGCTTGATCGAGTGTGTCGCGAATGAAAGAAATTTATCATCTCACATAGAGGTCTGTTTACTTGAGTCTTGTAAACGTACTTCACATATCGGGTCCACACGCGCCGCCTCAGGAGTTCCGTGTGAACCTCGATTTGATCAGTCCACGCGTGTGCGCCAAAGTGGTCACACTAAGTCGATTGTCTTTTCGGTCTAAAGGTATATTGAGATAATGTAAAATATCAGATTTAGAATCAAGATATTTTATTTAATAATAAATTATGGGATAATTTTCATTTGATGAAAATTATATAATTAATTCAAAATTAAATCTTGGATTTAATTAGAACTAAAACGCGTAAAATAAATAGAGGAAGCAAGGCGATGGCCCAGCTCGATCGCCCATCTGCAATTTGGATTTGGGTCAGGTCTTGAAGCCTGATCCAAATCTGATTTGGTTTAGGGTTTCCTCCACTATATATTTGACACTTGACCCATAATTTCAGTTGCACTCACTTTTCACTTTCTGAACTCAGAGTTCAGGAAATAAAATTCTCTCAAACCTCTGCCAAGATTTCCTAGCTTTCTTGGGAAAAGGAATATACCGAAGCAAGACTTGCACCCGGATTGAAAATCGCGTGCGCTCCATTTAGTAAAGACTAACAAAACTTAAACTTTAAGTTTTCTTCATGTCTTTGCAGATTATAATTATCGCATAATCATATCAGAAACGTTTGTTGGAGCAAGTAAGTTTACTCAAAATTTTAAATTTCCGCTGTGTCTTACTTGTGTGTTTTACACCAATAAATTCCTGCAGCAAGTTGGTTATATTATCTTTGACGAAAAATCAAAAACCTAGATACTTTCTATTTTTATCTTTGACTTATATATGGACTTCCAAGGCTTTCTTCTCTTGAGTTTACGTCAATAATTCTCAACCACACGCTGAAAATGACACTCTTGCTTCTTTGAAAACTACGTGCAGTACCCCATACTCACAAATCACATGTCACACCGTCAATTCTACATCTGCAATTAGTACTTGGCTAATTGGCATCCCCTATCTTCCAATATTCAGTCATAAATGTAGCAATCGAAGAAAGATAACTTGTTCGTAAGAAAAGACAGTTGATTTTAATTTTTTTGGGCATAAACGAGCTCAAGACTTACCTCTGCCGCATCTATTAGTGGTGGTAGATTTAACCTATGAAAATATAACAAACTCAATTCGTCAAGACTAGGAGTTGAACAAAATATATGGCTAGCTCGTGCAATCAAGAAAAATGTCTTCCCCTTCTTTTTTTTAATAATGAATAAGTAAATTATCTTCATCATATCAAACTCGATAAATTCGACTCAAGAGATAGAAAATACAATGAATAGATAGATTCATTCCGTCATCGTAATGAAATATTTTATGAATTATTTCATTATTTATTATTTTCAAGTCTTTTCGTCGCATTCACTTACAACAAGAAACAACCACCAATTTTCTGTGCGGCACTAGGGTGGGGGTGGGAGGGGGGTAATGTGTAGTGCAAATCGATCCTTAAGAAATCTATCTAAACATAGAAAATAAGTTCTTTTTTGGTTTAGTTTGTTCATATAGTCACGATAGATAAAATAACTTTTTTTACTTAGTAATTATACATGTTATAGAAGAACAAACAAATAAATAAAAAGTGATTTCAAGTTAGCGAGTTTTTTTTTTTTTTTTTTGTTGACGGCGAACCCGCATGGCCGCTCTTTCGAGTGCGCAGTGGTAAACCCTGACCGACGCAATAGCCGCAAACCACGCCGCCCGCTTAAACCACACTTGGCAAGCAAGGTGTGACAGGCTCCCCCCAAGAGGCGAAGGCAGGCCAGGCGTTATCTTGGGGTTTCGAACTTGTGACCAAGCTCTCCCACACCACCCAATGAGGATATCATCTGCCTTCAAGACCAACTGATCTAGGGCTTCGGATAGCGAGTTATGTTATTTTTGTTTTTTTTTTTGTGACGGCGAACCCGCAGCACGCTTCTTTCGAGTGCGCACAGGTAAACCTGACCGACACAATAGCTCGCAAACCACGCCACCGCTTAAACCACACTTGACAAGCCAGTGTGAAGCTCCCCAAGAGCGGCGGCAGCGACGTTACTCCTGGGTTTCGAACTTGTGATCAAGCTCTCCCACACCATCCAATGAGGATACCCTATGCCTTCAAGACCAACTGGTCTAGGGCTTCGGATAGCGAGTTATGTTATGATTCTATCATTCAGTGAGTCGAGTAACATTAGACGAATTATAACCGATTCATTTAATGATTTGCCCTGTTTTAATCCGTTAAAACTTAAAAGTAGCCCAACTCACCTCCTTTAACACCCTACTCTCTACCGGCAGTCATCATCAGATTCCTATATACTACGCTTTTAGAAGGTTTTTTTTTCATCCTTTGTCCAATCATTAGTAGTAACTTTTAAGAAAATCAAAATATTACTTAGTACCTGTTTGTATTAGGCCAAACAAGTACTTATTCATAAGTAGAAATACTTTTTAAAAAAGTCAAAAAAAGTGTTTCTAGATAACAAGAGAAGCAGAAACACCAATTTGGTGCTTCTCGAGAAGCATTTTTTGCCCATTAAATGATTTTTTTTGGACTCATTTACCTTTTTCTTTTCACAAAATTCCTTTTAATGATTTAATCTCATATAATATCCTCATATAAAATATAAATTTGAGAATGGGGTAGGGCGAGGGAGGGGGAAGGTGTGGGTAGGGCGGAGGGTAAGAAAAAAAATCATATTTTTTAATATCTTTTTTTATAAAAGTAACAAAAAATATGAAATAGAAATTTGAGGATGGGGTGGGGTGGGGGTAGGGTAAGAAAAAAAATATTTTTTATAAATTATTTATAAAAGAAAAAAAATATAAAATAGAAATTTAAGAATGCGGTAGGTGGACGAGGGGAATCATATTTTCAATCAAAAATATGAAATAGAAATTTGAGGATGGGTAGGCAATGGGGTGGGGTGGGGTAGGGTAAGAAAAATCATACTTTATAAATTGTTTATAAAAATAAAAAATATATAAAATAGAAATTTGAGAATGGGGTAGGTGGACGGGGGCGGGGGGGTAGGGGAGATAAAAAAAAATTCATATTTTCAATCATTTTTATAAAAGTAACAAAAAATATGAAATAGAAATTTGAGGATGGGGGGGAGGAGGTAATGTTACACCTCCTAGTTTTAAGGCCGTAAATTGAGAACATAATTAAGAAAATAAGATTCGAACATTAGATAAAAAGTATACTTACAGATGCTAATCCGAAAATTAGTATACAAAGGATGTGATTCCGGAAAAATAATGGTTACAACGTGTGTGACGTTGAAAATTAGTAATGATAGTTGTATATTCCCGTTATGGACTAGTGTCGTATTATAAGAATTATGACATTGAGAATACGAGGTCTTATGAAATTTTCGGGATTTAAAAAAATGGGATCTAAGACTTATTTATTAATTGATGGATTAATTTAAGTAGACAATTATGGGAATTGAATTAAGTTGCAATTAAATTTTTCAGCCCACACTAACCCTTATAACCCTCCACCTTCAAACACTTAATTCAAAATTTCATTTCAAACACACCTCCTCTACTCTCTTCTCTTCTCTTCTTCAGCCGATTTCACCCTCATCCATAGCCAACATTGGAGCTTTTTATTTCTACTTTCAAGAACAAGTCTTCTACAAAATTATAAGCCAAGGAAACTCCTAAAAACAAGGAGTAAAAATCGGTACTGCTGGACCGATTTTCATTGCCCAGAAATTTCAAATTTTGAGATGAATTATTTGGAAGAAAAAATATGTAAGAATGGTGGATTAAACTTATAGAACACATGCATGTCACTTTGAGTTGAAGAAATGATGAAAAATAGTGCAAAAGAAAGGAGAGCAGTGGCCGAAAATTGGGACTGTTTTGGAGCAAAATTAAGGTAAAAATTCTTCTTCTTATGGTATAATTGGAGTTGCATGTTGTTGTAGTTTAAGGAATGAATTTGTGGTAGGAGAAACTTGGAATTTAAGACAATGCATGTGATTGTTGGGTGTTGTAACCGATTTTGGGACTGTTTTTGTGTACATTGGATTTGTGTGTTGTTGTTGTTATCCTTATCACTAATTGCATGTTGGAATTAAAGGAAAATCTTGACATTTAAAGTTGTAGATTGGTTATATGAAAGTATTAAAAGATGAATTGGATTTTAAGGTATCAAGAAAAGAGTTATGGAACAATAATGTTATGGCCGAAATCTTCCCAAAATTGTTGGGTATTGTCGTGTCGAGTTAGGGGTTGTTTTGTGGATTTTTATTGCTTAAAATTTTAAGTTATGAACATGCATATACATGGTTGTAATTGCGGATATATGTCCTAAAAGAATTAAGGTATAGAAAGGTGTTACTTTGCACTTTTATTGTTGTTGGCGGTCGCTTTTGAATTGTTTTAACATGATTAGAGGAGTTAGATTGACATGAGAAATTGGTGTATTAATCACCTTGGTTGTTGTAGTTGTTGTCTTCCATGAATGTAAAGAGAAGAAATGTATTATGATGGCGTATATGAAGTATTTGGGATTGTTTTGGTTGTATCTCTAAGTTGCATCTTTTTTTTGTTGACGAAGGAACCCGCAGCCGCTACTCTTTCGAGTGCGCACAGGGTAAACCCCGATCGACGCAGAGAGTCGCAAACCACGCCACCTGTAAATCACACTTGGCAAGCCATGTGTGACAGGCTCAACCAAGAAGGTTTATGCAGGGGATCGAACTCGTGACCTTGCGGTCCCGCGCTCTAAGTTGCATCTTGTTATTTGGTATTGTTGATTTTGTTTGTAAGTTGTGGATGTGCACATAAATAGGAGAAGTACTGCCCAATTTTTTATAGAAAAGAAAGCTAGTTATCGTTCGATTATAACGTATGTTAGTAATCATAAGGTTAATGGACATGTTACTATTATTATAGGTTGAAGTGCTAGTCAAAGCGAATTTAGATTATTGAGTTGGTTAGTTCGTCAGTAAGGTATGTGAATCTATCCTTTCTTCTTTTGGCATGATTTATATAAAATGAATGTACGGCGGACGTACATAATTCCATTGAATCCTAATTTTTTATGATACATGATATGGTAGTGCCTTGCGCTTTAAGTGATAGATATTCTATGTATTTCATTGAGAGTCAAATGTTGATTAATTTTTATATGGTTACTCATGATAATCCATTCGTGCTTGTTGTGATTATATCATTTCACCGAGTCTCATGATGGGTCAGGATACGTTATATGGATATGTATTCGTGATTATGATGATTCCACCGAGCCCCTTACTAGAGGGTCGGGATACGTTATATGTAAATAGATACGATGACTCTCATTTTTATAAGACACAGTTGACTCTCATTTTTATATGGCACAGATATATTGGTAATTTGATTATTATACATGTCTCCTATTATATTTTGGCCAGTTATAATTTTATTTACAATACTTCATATTTATATACTCAATACATTATTTCGTGTTGACCCCCCCTTTCTTCGAGAGCTGCGTTCATGCCCGCAGGTGCAGATATTCAGTTCGGTGATCCTCCGGCTTAGAATTCCTGCTCATTTGTTTCCTTTGGGAGCTCCATTGTTCTGGAGTTAGTTATTTTGGTACAAGGCCTTATTTTTTACTTATGCATATTTAGGGGCACGATGGGGTCTGTCCCGTCATATTTCATTATAGTACTCTTAGAGGTCTGTAGACAGTTGTGGGTGGTAAATGTGTTTTTGTATATGTGTACGGTTGTGATCCGTTTTGGATATCCCTATGTACATAGTGGCAGCCTCGTCGGCTTGCCTATTTTGATATGATTTATAGATTGCTACATTATCCTTGATATCCGTGTGATTATATGTGACATGTGGGTATAAGGGTGCCCAGGTAGGACACCGGGTCGCGGCCCATCCGATCGGATCGTGACAGGTAAAAAAATCATATTTTTTTATAAAAGTAAAAAAAATATGACATAAAAATTTGAGGATGGGGTGGGGGTAGTGTCACGATCCGACCTGTGACTCGGTGCCCTACTTGGGCACCCTTATACCCACCTGTCACATATAATCACACGGATACCAAAAATAATGTAAGGACCTGTAAATCATATCAAAATAGGCAAGCCGGCAAGACTGCCAATATATACAGGAACATCCCCAAGAGAGTACACAATACAACTGGCCAAGACCTATATACAAACCGCACTAGTCCAAAACACGTTTACCACCCACAACTGTCTATATACCTCTAAGAATACTATAATGAAATATGATGGGACAGGGCCCCGTCGTGCCCCTAAATATACATTAGTAAAAAATAAAGTTATGTACCAAAATGACTAAGCTCCGAATCAGTGGAGCTTTCCAAACAGCTGACAGGAATTCTAGACTGGAGGATCACCAAACTGAGTACCTGTACCTGCGGGCATGAACGCAACCCCTCGAGGAAAGGGGGTCAGTACAAAATAATGTACTGAGTATGTAAAACATGAAGTATTGTAAAGAAGATCATAACTGACCAAAGGATAACTAGAGACATGTATAATAATCAAAATACCAATACAATTGTGCCATATAAAAATGAGAGTCAAGACATGTCCATATAACATAAGTCATATTCGTGGATGCTTATCCACATAAATCATCATATATATATACTGTCCGGCCCTCTAGTGAAGGACGTGGTGAACACATAGTCATATCCGTGGATGTATGTCTACATATCATATCTGCCCGGCCTTCTAGTGAAGGACGCGGTGAACACATAGTCATATCCGTGAATGTTTGTCCACATATCATATTTGTCCGACCCTCTAGTGAAGGACGCGGTGAACACATAAGGAACTGTGCCCGAAACTTCCCGGGACGCGGTGAATTCATATAATCATATCCAACACAAATAGAATACCATGAGTAACTTTATACAAATTAAATCATCATTTGACTCTCAATGGAATAAATAGAATAACTATCACTTTAGAAATCAAGACACTATCATATCATGTATCACTAAGAATTAAGATTCAATAGAGTTATGTACGTCCGCCGTACATTCATTTTATATAAATCATGCTAAAAGAAGAAAGGTATTGTCGAATTAACCAACTCTATAATTAAAACTCGTCTCGATTAGCACTTCAACCTATAACAATAGTAGTTCGTTCGTCAACTCTATGATTTCTAATATAAGTTATATCGAATGACGACTCTCTTTTCTATAGAAATTTGGGCAGCACTTCTCCTATTTATATGCACATCCACAACTTACCAACAAATCCAAAATACCAATAACGAGATGCAACTCAAGGACATTCCAAAACAGTCCCATATACTTGGTATACACCATCATTATACATTATTTCTCTTTACGTTCATGTAATACAATAAATACTACAATCAAGGTGATTACTACACCTATTTCTCATGTTAATCCGACCCTTAATCCATATTAAAACAACTTTTAGAAACAGTCCATAAAAACAATTCATACGTCTAGAAACAACGAGAGTGCAAGTCATATAGTTTGCAACATAACACCTTTCTACACTTTATTTCCTTTAAGACTGATGCGCGAAAAGATGAACACACTTTAACGCAAGTGCACGTCATCGTGACAAGTAATATAGTCTTGATAAGACTGAATATCGTCCACAAGGATTAGGGTTCAAGTACCAACTATCTATCTTTTGGTATCTATTTGGCAATTGATATTTGATTTTGTGGTTTATAACTAATAATTATAAAATCTAATTAACTATAAGCTTACTTCAGTTGTGATGGGAATAGGGCTTCCATGTCTCCTCAACTATCCGCTCATGTTATTTATTAATGCAATGAATTATGGTCTTCTTCTCTCGGAGCTAGCAGGTTTACGAAATCGTTTTATATTCCCGTTAAGGATATATAAACACTCAACCCCAGTATTGCACCTTACCTACCTTTTGGTGATAAAGATAACTCTATAGGAGGATTAAGCACAAAAACCTAGTTAACCGTCACGCACCATGCGTAAAATTAGGGTTGTTAAGCCTCTCATTAACGCTACATAAATAATTGAGGTATTTTAATCCCCAACCCAAATATGTCTACCCAACTTACAGCATATTCAC
The DNA here is from genome assembly GCA_029844215.1 of Przewalskia tangutica. NCBI lineage: Eukaryota > Viridiplantae > Streptophyta > Magnoliopsida > Solanales > Solanaceae > Przewalskia > Przewalskia tangutica. The sequence goes on along the minus strand of CM056731.1, from coordinate 12,407,325 downwards.
AATGTTATACCCCGTGGTTCGGCCGACCGCGGTCGGGAGTCCAGGCCGCCGCGCTGTGTGTTAGGCCGCGACGCCAAGCGCGGTGATCAGGCCGCGACGCCGGAAGTCGTGGCCGCGACGGAAGATCCGAGGGGTCGCTGAAGTTTCAGGCACGCGCCGGAAGCAGTGGCCGCGGAAGATCCGAGGTCCGCAGAGTCGCCGCCACGGGAAGGTGGCCGCGCCGAGGCGGAAATCGCGAAAAACTTAGGAAAATCTGATCTTTTCTTTTAAAAGGGCTTGGGTGGGGGACAAGTGTCCCCCCCCATCTGATTTTTGCATGCATTATATTGACCAAGTCTTAAAGACTTGGTCATCTTTCATCTCTCTCTCTTAGAAAAAGCTCATCCTTCTCTCTTAATTATTTCAAGCTCCTCCTTCTCTCTAAAACTCCAAGAGATATTCTAGCCTTAGGAAAAATCTGAAAAGTAAAAGGCAAGAAGGAAGCTTGGGGCTAGCTTGTGAAGGTTGTTGTGGTGGTGTTCTTGGAATAGAGGCTAGCAAATTGTTGGATAAATTTGGCTAAAGCTCTAAGGTAATGATTCTTCCTCTATTATTAGTTTTTAGTGTTGCATGTTAAGAAGAAAGTACTTGTGACAGTAGATAATGCTATTAGAGTCTTTGCATGCAAGAAATGTGGTTTGGGTATGAAAGATTTGGCTAAAGAGATATTATGAGCATGTTGTAGCCTACCAACTACTTTAGAATTGTTAAGTGTATTATTATAACTTATGGGGCAGAATTTTACACACCCAAGATTAGGTGTGTAATCTCCTTTGTGTTGGTTTGGATGTTGGGCCTTAATGTGGCGTTTGAGTGTTGAAAATCGGCCTTTGAAAAAGGTGGCAAAATGAGTAGAAACAAAGGAAATGCTGCCCAATTTTCCTTAGGAATTGGTAACTTGAATTTGGAATTTCTACATTGAAATTAGGGGTTAATAAACGTATTATGGTTATTATTGGTTGACTTATTACTTGCGGTAGTTGGACTTAGCAAGTGGATTGACCGAAGAGGTATGTAGAGCTTTCCTATCTCTTGGGCATGAATAGTTGTATCTATGTAGTACGGTATACGTACAAGATTTGATAATCTACACTTGTTTTAAAGTATATGATACTTGTTTCATTTCAAAAGTATAAGTCCCTTGGATTGAGGGAAAATGTATTTGACAAAGGGATAACGCTAATATAATGACTTTATGGGAAGTTGGTTATATTAGTTTTCTTGAAAGGTTCACAAAGAAAGGTTTACTCTAAGTAAAACAAGTACGGGTAAATGATTTGAAAGTAAGAAAGGTGAATTGATTTTAGGCATTGGTTGCCTAAGGTTTTAAAGTAAATGAAGTCACTTGAATTAGAAGCCTATTATATTTCTAAAAAGGAAATGTGACTTGTCTTGAAAAGAAATCGTAACTTGATACTATGGTGATTAGTATCTTGGAATCTTTGTATAAAAAGAGTTTTTCTTAAAAAGTTAGAAGTACATGGTACTTGGGTTGAATTCCCGGATTTTCTATTAAAAGACATGTTAGTGCCTTAGGATACTAAAATGAGAGGATATATTAATAATGTTAATAAGAAGTTAGGGGATTTCTTAACTTGCTTATGTTATGATAAGCCGGTAGTGCTTATGTATGATATGATAGGCCGGTAGTGCTTATGTTGTGATATGATAGGCCGGTAGTGCTTATGTATGATATGATAGGTCGGTAGTGCATATGTTATGTATGATAGCCGGATGAGCTATGTTATATATTTGTATTATTACGGGGTAAACATCAACAACAATCACATGAAATCTCTTAACTCCAATTCTTCTTTAACATGAGTTTATCTCTTAACTACAACATTGTTTAATCTTCCAAATCCTCTATAAAAAGAAGAATTTTTACCTTAATTTTCCCCAAAATGGTCCCTATATTTCGGTCACTGCTCCACTTCCTTTTGCACCATTTTCACCATTTATTCAACTTATATGGACATGCATGTATTCTACAAGTTTTAGCTTCTTACATGTTTTTCTTCCAAAAATGGTTCATCTTTAAACTGAAATTTCTTGGCTAAAATCCGCAGTCACTGCCGAATTGCTCACTGTTTTGGAGTTACCAATGCTTAGAATTTTAGTAGGAGAGTTTAAGTCTTGAAAGGGAGTTGATGTGGTCTTTTCTTGGCTATGGAGGGTGGGGGTTTTCGGCTGAGGAGGGGAGAGGTTGAGGGGAATGATTTTTCGAAAATGGTGGGGAAATGAGTGGATTTTAGAGGTATGTGAGCTTGCTAAAACTAATAAGTGTGGTGTGCATGCCCACGGTTTTTAAGACACCATTCTCCATAATTTGTCCACTAATTATAACTTATTATCATCTCCACTAAAATAAATCCACAATTAATAAATACATCTCCCACATAGTCTATCTTATATAAAATCTAGAAATTTTGAAATGTCCAACCAATATAATCAATTCTAATCGCCACACTTGTAGTATTCAAAATTTATTCTGGAATTACATTCTTCGTATACTAATTTCCGGATTAGCATATATAAATATACTTTATATCCAATGTTCGAATCTTATTTTCTTACTTACATTCTCTAATTATCACCTTAAACTTACGAGGTGTAACAGGTAGGTATGGGTAGGGAGGGAGGTAGGTTTGGACATATTTGAGTCATTGACTATCATATTGTCGTGACATTTCTTATGTACAATATAATATTATTTTTTGATTAAATGTTGCAATTAAATAATTTTAAAAAAAAATATTAAATTATAAAGATATACTAATTTTTAGAAACATAGAATAGAAAAAAAATATTTTAAATAGTTTTAAATTTATTAAAAAGAATATTCTAGTAAATTTGCATAAATGTGGGTCAAACAAAAAATTATTTCTGTTCCTCAGAAGAACTTCTATAATTCTAGGCCAAGCACTCTAATAGATTCTCTAGAAAAAAACTACTTCTAAGAAACATAAACACTTTTATTGAAGTTTGTCCAAACAAAACCTTAGTATCTTTGGAAACACGCTAATTAGACATTTGCCTTTACACTTTACCAACGCAATTGTGGGATGCGGAGGTAATGACGCAAATACTTGTCTTAAATCTTAGCCTATGTTGTGCTGTGTATGAACTTAACATATAATTCATTAAGCTAACAAAGAAATGCCCGAGTCATCTCCCTAACATGCATATCCTAATTATTTCGCCTCAAATAGCAAGCAATCATAACACATAAGTTTTCATTATTTAGCATGCACAATTCAAGCAAGAAACTCCAAAATAGACAGATTTTGTGAGTTTTTGGCATATCTAACCAAGGTGTTTAGATAGTTGCTTCAATTCCGTTATATTATTTCACCTTACTTCACTAGGTGTTTCTAGCAACTACAACATACATGATCTTTGACAGGCAATTATGACTCAAAAAAAAATTGTGACTCAAAAATACATAAAACAAACAAAAAGACTTAAATAAAACATAACAAGACACAAATAAACACCCCCCCAAACTTAAATCACACATTGTCCCCAATGTGTGTAGACTCAAAGACAATAAAAGGAAATAAGACACTTACAGACTTTGGCTAAAATGGTGGTGGTGGTGGTGGCATCGATAATCGTGACGATCGATCGAACAAGGAACTCATCGTTGATTTGTCGCGCTTTGCTGTCCTTGTATCACTGTGTCCAAACTCTGCATCATCCTCATATGATTCTGAAGCAGTTGCTCCATCGTAGGCGCTGAGGGTTCTGCTTCTGTGGTTGGCTGGTGGCTAGGTCCTGCCGCATATTGAGCCTCTATTTCAGGCTCATCTTCGTCCATGGAGGCCTCTGCTGCTGCTGCTATTTGTTGTTGTGCTCTTCTTCTTGCTGCTGGGGGGATTGGGTCTGGGAAAGAGTGCACTATCCCATAGGACACAGACAGTTGGTTCCTCTCATTAGTATCAGTGGGTAGGATTTCGACCGCATTCATGTTGCACAAATTAGAGATAAGTGAGTCATGTCCCAATCCACCTGTTGTCACCAACCTGTTGGTCTCTTCAATACTTTGCACTATCTCTTTCCCCACATCAATCGTCAACCCCCTCATAATTCCATATATCAGCTTAATCCTATCTTCTGGCACTCTGGTGAAGTGCGTGGATGGAATCACGCGGCATCGACGAAATATAGCCAACCCGGTCGCTTTGTTGAATTGGCACCGCCGATGCTCTTGATCCATTTCTCGCAATATCAAAAGCAGCTGTGGTAGCTCACGGTTCTGCGACGGTATTCGATTGATGTTGTCTGCTTCTGCACCATGTTCTAAAATGGCTCCGATCACCAATTCCTCCTTCAAAATCAACTGTTTTAGAGTCATATTTATTGCTTCTGCCGTCACAGGCATATATCTTCCCCTCACAAAGCACTTGTTGTCTACCCTCTCCGGAAAGTTAGCATAGAATTCTCGTACCATTGCTGTGTTTATTGGTGCTAACTTCTCCCGGTTTACAAATCTTCTCCACCCCCTCATCTCAATCATTGCCCGTATGGGCTCATAGACATCCTCTTCCCCCAACGAATCCCTCTGGTAGTCCATTCCTCTTCGTGGATTGGGTCTAGTACTAAGCTTTATGTATCTTTTATAGGCTTCGTGGCTAACGAACCTAGTCTCATCAGACACAATGGTGGATGTGGAGGCTCTTCTTTTTCTGGCAGACATGGTTAACTTACTTTGTACAGCTTACAAGTGCTTTCCAACACAATCAACAAGCTAGCAGCTAAAACACAAACACTCCCACACTTCAACTCTACTACCAAATACTCACACCCTCCTTGTCTACTCCTTCAAACTTCACAATCAATTTTTCAGCACCAAACTACTTCACAATGCAATACTTCTCCACACTATTACCTCCTTTGACTACTAGCAACTTTCAAGAAAAAAGGTGAAGATTACCTTTTTGATGGTGTCTCCACGATGTTCTTGCTTCCAATGGTGATTTGAGGCTATGGAATGGAGCTTTGTTGGTTGAGATAACTAAGAGTTTTTAGGAATTTAAGAGTTTTGGTTGTGGTTAGATTTGATTTGTGGAGGATTTGTGGGTAACTTGTGGATTTTCGTGGGTTTTGTGGAGAAGAAGGGTTAGGTTTTGGTTTTGAAATTGGGGCAAATCTGATTTTTGGGCGTTTTTAAGTTTCTGGATTTCCGCCTACGCTACATGGTACACGCGCTTAGACTTGGCATTTTTTCTCGATTTTTGGCTCGCGCGCTTAAACTTCGCCTCTTCGTTTTTCGCGCCATGAGCTTACCCGTTTTTCTGGAAATCCTGGTTTTTCTTCAGTTTTTCGCCCTTTAGTTTATTTGCCTACACCTGTCAATCACAACACAAACACTACCTCCGTGAGACCGTTCTTAATAAAAATTACTAAAATAAAATAAATTAAAATACCTTGGGTTGCCTCTCAAGTAGCGCTGTCTTTAACGTCTTTTAGCCGGACGCAAGTTCCTTAGTTTAATAACCGTGGGGTGGGTCAAGCCCCCAACTAATCCATTTTCTCCACATTTTGCGTTTTTTTTTTCTTCTTCTCCTCTTAGCATTATCATTAAGGGGGAGTTCCGGAACACATACGTGCTGCTGTGGAGGTTTGGCAAACCATGCCTGCTTTCGTGGGCTCATCTTCCTTTTGTTGACTTGTATGGGCTCACAGGGGGGTTTGATGGTGCTGATTGCAAAGCACCTACTAATGGTTGGTGGCTCAATGATGTGTTTAAAATCTTTAAACACCATCTCTTCCTTCTCCACCCTCAGTGTTAGCTCTCCTCTTTCTACATCAATCAAAGCTCTCCCCGTTGCTAGGAATGGTCTCCCCATTATGATAGGGATTTCCGCATCTTCTTCCATGTCAAGAACGAGGAAGTCTGCAGGAAAGAAGAATTTCCCTACTTTGACAATCACGTCCTTAAATTTTCCTCTTGGATGAACCACTGTCCTATCAGCTAGTTGCAGACTCACAGTGGTTGGTTTGGCCTCTCCCAGCTCCAATCGCTTAAATACCGATAAGGGCATCAGATTTATGCTTGCCCCTAAATCACACAGAGTCCTGTTGCATGTCACCCTGCCAACAGTGCAAGGTAGTGTAAAGCTTCTTGGATCCTTTAGTTTTGGTGGCAACTTTTTCTGCAAGATAGCACTACACTCTTCCGTCAGTGCTATTATTTCGTACTCTGCCAGCTTCTTCTTCTTCCCCAAGATCTCCTTCATTAACTTGAAATAGGAGGGCATTTGCTCTAATGCTTCTATAAAGGGGATGTTGATATGCAGCTTCCTGAATATCTCCAAGAATTTGGAGAATTGTTTATCAACCGCCTTCCGCTGTAATCTCTGGGGGAAAGTGATCTTTTCAGATACTCTTCTCCGAGTTTTCTACCACTGGCTAGGTTCAACCACCTTCTCTTTTTCTATCTCTCGCCTCTTTTCTCAACCATCGGGCCGAGGTAATCGTTGCTCCAATTGTTTGCCGCTTCTCAATTATCGCTCGTCATTGCTTCCTCGATTCACCTCTGTGTTGCTTGGCAATGTACCCTGTGGCCTTATGTTTGCCTGCTTTGCTAGCTGACCCACTTGTGTTTCTAAGTTCCTGAACGAGGATCTAGCTTCTGTCATGAACTGAGTCTGGGCGTTGGTAAGTGCCAACACATCTGCTTTCAGCTTCGTCGCTTTTTCTTAATCGCGTGCATTGAACCGCTGAGGCCGGGGCCCGAGTAAAGCGGTCTTGATGATGGTTCTCCGTTCTCAACCGCCTATATTGATTTTGCGCTTCGATCTCATCTCCATGAGAAATTGGGTGATTCCTCCACCGGATTATAAGTGTTGGAGTATGGATTGTTCGTGGCCTCGATAATTACCCACGGCCGACACTCGCCGCTCCATTGGTATATTATTAGGATCACCAAGGACACCTATCGAATGTATGTGGGCCACCACATATTTCCGCGACTTTTAGGCATCTGCACCGCATTCATCGACATCGTATGTTCTCGCAATTGTTTCGCCAAAAGAGCCACTGGGCATTCAAGGCAAAGAATAGCATCTATCTCGTGGACTCCCACCGTTTCTCCTCCCACTTGTCGACCTCTTCTTCGTGACATGGTTGTTGGTGGCCATATCTTCTAATAACTCGCGAGGCCGTGGGTTGTTTTCCTCATAAATGCCCCACTTGCTGCTGCATCTATAATGGTTCTGGTTGTACTGCTCAGCCCGTTGTAGAAGATGTGGACCAAGTTCCACAACTCAATGCAATGGTGTGGGCATTTTCTCTGCAAATCTTTGAACCTTTCCCAAGCTTCATATAAGGACTCTCCATCTGCTTGGTAGAAGTTGTTCAACTCCCCTCTCAATTTTGCTGCTTTGCATGGGGGAAAGAACTTGGCTAGGAATTTCTGTGCCAGCTCTTGCCATGTGAAAATCGAATCGTACCAGAAATTCAACCATACTTTTGCTCTATCCCCGAGTGAGAAGGGAAAAAGCCTCAACTGACGCATCATCGAACGCCGTTATATCGAAAAGTTGCACATAGCTCCAAGAAATTAGCTATGTGCATATGTGATCCTCAGATGGCGCCTTCAAATTGCACTGGTCTGTACTCATGCTCGTAATCGCGGCTTTATCTCAAAGTTGTTCGCTCGCGCGGGGAGCCTAATACATGTCGTGCTCCATTCACTCTAAAAGACATAGTCTCCCAAGATTCTTTCTGCCTGGACTTGAACCCTTTCCTCGACATCCATAGGTACTTGCCGAGGTATGGCTGGATTGGGTTGATTTTCACCTAACCCTTCTCACATCATGTTGTTGTTTTGAACACCGTCCATCTCTATCAAGGTTGCAATCCGCTGATTCTTTCTGTTCTGTTTACAGGTTGTCTCAATTTCTGGATTGAAGGGAACAAGAGTGTCTGCCCCTCTTCTCCTTCGCATAAACTGATTTCCTGAAATAGATCAAAAACACACAACTAATCACGGTACCTCGATTTTTTTTGAAATAACGACAAAAACGTAAAAAAATATAAAAAAATTAAAAACCAAATTAGAAATAAAAATAGATAAATTTGATATTGAACTAAGCCTAATCCCCGGTAACGGCGCCAAAAACTTTATGCGCGAAAAGATGCATACACTTTAACGCAAGTGCACGTTATCGTGACAAGTAATATAGTCTTGATAAGACCGAATATCGTCCACAAGGATTAGGGTTCAAGTACCAACTGTCGCGCCCTTTTCCGGCCGCGGCATTCTAAAATAAAAACTCCTGCTCAAATAACAAGTTAGAAAATAAAATAAAAGCTAATATGTTTTTAAAAGAATGCTAAAATGTTAAAAGGGGTGCTAACATATTAGAAGTGCTAAAAATGTTAAAATTGCAAAAGATGCTAAAGTTTAAAAGGGTTGCTACAATGCTAAGGGTTCGCGGAGTCGCCACCTAATTAATTGGGTGAATTAGGACACCTAAATGTCAACTAGGTTAAAATCAAACATTAACTCCATTTTAAGGGTCTGCTAAACTTAATGAGATTCTGGGTGAGGGTTCTTTATTAATCTAGAGGGAAGGGGTTAGGCACCCTCTAAGATCCGCTAACTTGCGGTTGTCCTGCCAAACCTAGGGAATTATTAAAAAATGCATGTTTGAAAAATGTTTAAATAAAAGGATAAAATTGTAAAATTTATTTAGAAAATAAAATTAGCTTTGGATAAAACTTGTATTCATAACGTATTAGATAAGATGCATGTATTGCAAAATCTTATTATGACAAAATATGTACTTTATAAAATAAATGTAGAATATCTATTATGCCAAAGATTAACAAAATAATTTTTTATTATAAATGTTAGTAAGTGTTTGTGAAGGAATTAATTTATTATACTAAGAATTTAGTAGCGAGTGACGCTTTAGCTACGTGTCATTTTGGTATGGCTTAGGCAATGCATAACTAATCAAAAAATAACTAATTTAAGAAGAGTGAATTTCTAGCGTCACTATTTTCTAATGATCACCAAAATTTAATTATTCTAAATGTACTACTAGTGGTGTGATGTTTAGACAAATAATTACAACAAATAATAGGGGAGGATATGGATTGATAAGGACTCGAAGAAATGGCGAAGTCATTCGCCGATGGCTTGGAATTTCCGATGCGGATAGAGAATGCACATAGACGGGTGAATGCAGATCTTCAGTTGATCAAAGCGCGACGAGTCTCGCGATGAAACTCTTCATTTGGCTCCGGTGCATTTCATGTAAACAAATAAAAGATAAGGATTAGCAACCAAACTTTGACAATATATACATAGGAAAAGAGGTAAATAACCAAATCCAACACAGTTCCTCTTTTCAAGCCTTTTAAAAGTAAATATTTCCAACAATCTTAATCTGAGCCCACTTTTAACGTCCCCAAAACAATTTAGTACAAATTTAATACGTTTTAGGCTTCTATGAAGCGATCTATTCACAACAATAAAACGAGACCCCATTTAAACAAACCAAAATCTGATCTTGAACAAACTAAACATGAAGAACCTAGTGATAACAACCTACACCCAGCAGATTTCAATAACTGGCCTCACTGGCACATGCTTTTATATTACACCCAAATCAGTAAAGGACAAGCATGACTCCATTCTTGATTGACATATTAAGCGATTAATCTCATAGCCGCAAACAGTGGACAATCCATTTAGTCAGGGATCCCGATATACAATAATTTCCTTGCTACATCTTAACAATGAGTACAATCAATCGGAACAGGATGTATTCTGAAGCTTATCAAGGCACCAAGTAAAATAAAACACGCAGGTGTAGCTGGGTACATCAGAGAAAGCGTGTGCGTTTTACAGTCAATGTAGGCATGCTAACAGTCACACAAAGGAAATGGGCAGGGGTACACATGTATGACAAACCATGATAAGCAAAGTACTGGAGCCAACAGCTCTTGACAAATAATTGGTTTGGCAAGACACACATACACTGGATAGCAGTTGGGGAGAGATAGAGTGGCACACAATCCATTTAGGACAAGTCAAGTATATATATATATATATATGTCCAGACCATTCAATGGACTGATATGGCAAGCCAAATGACTAAGGAGGAGGTATCAGATATCATCGTGGTGTATTTCAACACTTAGATGCACAAATACTGCTTGAATGGTTAATTCGGAGATGTGTTTGAGGATGTAAGATGAGCAACTGACCATTTAGAGTAACATTTTAAAAAGTGCAGAGCTATCTGGCCTAACTAAATGCACATTCAATCATTATGTTGTATACTAAACATGCAATGCCTAAACCAACATACCAGGGTTACATCATAAGCTTACAAATAATCGTGGTCAAACCATCGCCAAAGCAGATGAGGGCAGATGCACAACCAGATGAATATTGCCATGTCAAACAGTAATAAAACTGGGTTCTGCACATGCAGAGTTCCATTTGCTATATCATAGCCATGAAAACACTGAAGTATGAAAAGGAGTCTTAACCAGTCGAAGGAAACAGCTAACTCAAACTGACCATCTAAAACTATAGCCATTCATCATACGACGCCTCTTAATCATACCATATTAATACACATAACTAGGCGACAAAACGTATTTAGAATTCTATCGACCAATCAGAATTGAGTCATACACTCGTAGCTATTTATTTAACGGAAAGCTAAACCTGCTTGAACCATTCTCGACAAATAACACACCAGAACTCACGAAGGGCCAAGAAATACAAGAGGGAAATGGGTTTACTAAATCGATTAACGCGACGCAACATTTTATCAACAGCAGAACAGTAGCATGACAATCCCAACTAAAATGATTTACCAACACAGAACACAACACAGAACACGGCAAGCCATAAAACATGGGAATAAACTAGAGTCGAGAAAGATTTTGAATTTACCTTCTCCGGACAGCGACCCGGGGCAGCGTATCAAGTCGTCGGGGCCACTCGAAGGGTTGTTTTGCGATGCGAATAAAGGGGTAAAGCTGCTTGCTGATTTTTTTGGGCTAGAATTAAGAGAAAGATTTCAGGCTTCTTACTTGCGCGATGCTAATGGTCTGGTTTGTCTATTGCTGGACCTCTCGTATTGTGCTTCTGTTAGCAAAAGGGGTGGGGGGTCTGGATTGCTGTCGATTCTTGTTCTTGTTGTTTTTCCGATTCTCGCTGGTTGCATGCACTGATTTTTGCCCTCCCCGCTCTATCTTTTTGTTTGCGTAAATCAGCCTATATGTAGTCACGATTATGAGTCTCAAATTTGGTAAGATTGGGATCCCCTTTGAGACTGATATTAATGCCCTCTTTAATACTGATTTCAAACCATTTTTAAGGTTGATTCGGTACCGGTTTTGGTGCTGATTTATGACGAATTCGATTATGGTAAGATTTCAAATTTTTGTTTTTTTGGTGACTTGATTGTAAGGGGATGTTTATGGCAAGTTTTGATTTGGGATGAGTGATGAGGGATTCGGTTATGGTAAGAAACACGTTGGCTTGTGTGCAGTGGCGGAGGGAAAAAGTCACGATTCTCAGCGAGAATCACGCGACGGGCGCCAGCGGCGTGAAAGGCGCGGCGGTTTCTAACATTTTAGGGTTCGTGGATTTCGTTTTGAGGGAGACGATGGGTAAAGGGAATTAAAATGGGGCTTGCGGGTGGGCTGAGGAGCCCGCGCCTACTGGTCGTGGTTTGGGCGACGTGGGTCACGCGAGTTTTAGGAATTAAGTGTGGTGGGCGATTTTAAAGTGTGGTATTAATGTTAGGTTAGTTTTAATTAGGTATTAATTTTAGGCTAGTTAATTAATGACAAAGTAATTAATTAATTGTGATTAAATTATCTAATTGTTATAAAATAAATGCGGGTGTGTTATTTAATTAGTGCTTAATATTTTAGAATGCGGCGCTATTATTTAAAAACTTATTATTATGCATTATTGCGAAGTTAAATTAAAATTAAAATGAGCTTAGATTGAATTATTTAAATGCTAAATGCAAATATGATTTTTAAGAATTGTTTAAAGCTTTTATAAATGCGACGCTATAAAATGCATGTATTAGATTAAAATTGATTTTAAAGTTACCGATGATTACTAATAAGTGCGGCTATGCTACCTGACACGACGTTATCGCTAAATTATTTATTTTATGCATTTATTAATTATTTAAGAAATACGACAAAGCTTAAAGTTAATTAATGCGGGCGCGAGACTCTAAGTACTTAATGAAGACACGATGCCATTATTAAATTATTTATTAATGCCTGTATTTATGTTTTATTGTTGTATTTTATTATAAAAATCCTAAAAATTATTTTACAAAATTAGTGTAATTTTATAGTTAATGGCTGGACGGGAGGGTCAAAATTGGGTGTCAACAGATGTCCCTCTTTGTATGGAGATGATGGAAGAATCTTCGGACAAAGACGTTGACTCAGCCAATTTTGTCTCGATCTTCGCACTGCGTAAAATCTGGCGGTAGATAAGGCCGACGCAAAAATCAAGATCGCCCCGTGTCGAGTTATGGCGACGACACCGGGTTACTATGGTCGAAACACGGCAGCTAATGCGGACTCAAAGATGTCCCAGTGTCGAGTTATGACGACACTGGGCTACCATGGTCAAAACACCAAGGCGGGCTAACGCGGGCTTAAAGCTGTCCCAGTGTCGAGTTATGATGACACTGGGTTATGGTGCAAAAAGTAATGTAAAATAACCGGCTTGAACCTGGGGTGTACCGCTATTGCTTATGGCTTGTGCTGGGTTCTACGGTGGAGCGAGTGGACCGACGCTTGAGGCCGCTTCTGCCAATCGTTGGGAAGGTTGGCCCCAACGATCGCCTTGCCGTCTGTTGAAGAGAAAATCCACGTTGTGCTCGGCTGCCGCACGCTAAGACTTGAACAAACGGTTAGTGCATAACTGCTAAGGCAAAATAATTTTAAAAACAATGTAACTGTGAATAGAAAAGGTTATCCTGCAAAACGCGATGCCTGTTGTGTTGATGCGATTTTGCGAACGTGATTTTCGCCCTTACGCAGGCGTGTTGCGATTATGAACGCGTATGTTGTCCTTGCCGCAATTGTCCCCGTGTACTAAAGCTCAAGAAAGAGTTTAGTGCGATCACGAGACGTAATAATAAATGAGAAAACGCACTTGAGAACAGGAAATCGCCCTGCGTAGATGTGATATCGACTTGTCGTTTCGGACTTGTCGCCGCTTTCGACTTGGCGCCGCTTTTTCGGACTTGTCGCCGCTTTCGGACTTGTCGCCGCTTTCGGACGAAGGCCGCTTTTCTGACTTGTCGCCGCTTTCGGACTTGTCGCCGCTTTTGGACGTAGCGTCGTTTGGACGCGAGTCGCTTTGACCGAGTCGCTTTCGACTTGTCGTCGTTTCGGACGTGGCGCCGCTTTGGACGCGAGTCGCTTTCGACTTGTCGCCGTTTTGGACGTAGCGTCGTTTCGGACGCGAGTCGTTGACCGAGTCGTTTCGACTTGTCGCCGTTTCGACGCGTGGCGCCGTTTTGGACGCGAGTCGCCGACCGAGTCGTTTCGGACTTGTCGCCGTTTTGGACGAGCGCCGTTTCGGACGCGAGTCGCTTTCGACCGAGTCGCCGACTCGACGCCGTTTTGGGCGTGGTGTCGTTTTCGGACTTAGCGTCGTTTTCGGACGTGGCGCCGTTTTCGGACGCAGAGTCGTTTCCGACTCGACGTCGTTTTCGGACGTGACGCCGCTTTGGACTTAGCGTCGTTTTCGACGCGTGGCGTCGCTTTTGGACTTGGCGTCGCTTTTGACTTGGCGTCGTTTTGGACTCTTACGCCGCTCGCGTAGATCAAGCTCTCAAGAAGAGTTAGTGCATAAATCGCTAAGAGAATAATAAAACATGAATGATGAAAATGCAATTTTGAGAACAGAGAAAATCTTCCTTATGTAATATCACGATGGGCGCTGCCGACTTCTTTGCCGATAACGCCGTTATGCCGACGTGTTCTTCTTGGCGTCGGCGTGGACTCGGCTGTCGATAACGTCGTTACGACGTATTCGCCTTTGGCGTTGTTGCGTGGACTTGCCGATCACGCCGTTGTCGACGTGTTGTTCTTGATAACGCCGTTGTGCGGACGCTTGCCGCTTCCCCGTAGAATAAATGCTCCCGCAAGCTAAGCTTGAGAAAACGTTAGTGTATACCGCTTAAACCAAATGATAAATATATATGAGAAGTGCAATTTTAGGTAGAGATGTCGTCCCGATATGTGAACGCCGAGATGTTGTGCCTTTGAGATGTCGTTGTTTGTGTGCGAATTTGACTTTGTGTCCGAGCCGACGCGCTTTGTTATGGAACTTTTGAGTTTTGATCGCTGATTCGCTTTTCGCTTCTTTCGCTTTTGCTAATATGAAGAACTCCGCGCCAAAGAAAATTTGTGAGTTTGAGCGGGGTTGATTCGCATTGACTTTGTAGTTTTGACTCTTGATATCGGACGCCTGCCTTGTTTGGGACTCATAACCCCTGCCTGGTTTCCTACCTTGTCCCAGTTTTGAAAAGGGTGTTTGGCCTGAGGGGGTCTCAATGGAGTTGCTTGTATGTTATGTGCATTCTTGTCATTTTCAAAGCAAAGGGAAAGTTTCCTAATGGTGTGACCGAAGCCGATTTAGGCCGCCTACGTATCCCCATGAGGGAATCAGGTCATGACGTAGTTCATTACAAGCGAATATTGGGTGAAATTAAAAATTCTAGATGTGGGACCGAAGCCGAGACGGCCGCCTACGTATCCACCAAGGGAATCAGGTCAAACGTAGTTCCAATTATTACATATAAAGGGCAAAATGCATTAAACTAACTATCACAGGACTCTACGGACGAGGCGGCGCGAGTCCACTTCTTCTTGCTCGTGTCTTCAACGGTGGGTCTTCGCAGATCACCTCTGCGACACACAACTAGACGAATGACTTATTCAATGGTTAAACAATCTCCCAGCGAGCACCTCCTTTCTATGGCGGTTGGTTGATGTTTCAACTTTCTTCCTTTACGTCTTTGGCGTAATAGTCCCTTCCGCATCGCCTTCTTCATTTTCACTATCATGCTACATGGGCGTCTTCAGAACCGGAAGAACGTTATTATTTGCATTGAGAGAGCATCTTTCAAATGACTCTCTTCGATTAACCTCTACTTCCTCGAGTGTATAGCAATTTCGATGTCGTGTCCCTCCGCACCGAGTGGTATGCACAATGTTTAGTCTTATCGTGCCCTGGAAGGGCCCGAGTATTTCGGGAATTGGATGGAGTATTCCCGCGCTTTCGCCTTCATACACTCGAGCTATGGGCTCGGCTAAAGGTGTATAGGTTTTGTTGGTTTCTTTTCGCATCTACGCGGGCTTGGGTCCGCTCGATGCTGGTTCGTGATTGTGGTGAGTATTTTGGGTATCTTTGGGGTATGGTAAACAGGATACGGGTAGCGCAAAGGTCGATAATACGACCGTGATTTTGAGTGTTTTGGTAAGGCGCGCGGCTTTGATATACCGATGTTGTTCGCCTATGCCCCGAATGACCGATGGAGGTGATGATCTCTTCTCCTCCGGGAGGTACCTCCGATGGAATTTGATCGCATCGCTCGCTACGCCGTAGGTCGCCAAGTTTGTAATCCCGCTGTCTTAATGTTTCTTCCACGGTCGCCATTCTACGACTTCGCAAAACTTCGCCAATTACACCGATCATTCTTTCATAATATGTCGCGCCCTTTAACGATCGCACGAACAAGGTGGTCATTTCGCCGCCATCGAGGTTGGACCTTGCCGCTTCGACCGCCACCTCGGGCGTATTCCCGAAAGTTTCGTGATTTCTTTTCAAGTTTCATAAGATAAAATGGCCCAGACCGTCGTTGTTGAACCCGAACCGCCCATGAAATCTTGTGCCATGGCATTCCAACCGCCCCATTTTCGAGGTCTTGGCACGTGTATCACCAGCCGGTTAGACTCACGATGAATAGCTTCATGATGATTGCTTGATTTTTACCAACGCCAATCAATTTATCGCAATATGACCTTAGATGAGCTCGAGGATTCCCTTCCCATCGAACATGTCAAATTTGGGCACCTTGTACCCTGTAATTCAACGTCGAGTGCATGCATAAGTCTTCATATTCTAAACCCTCCTCCCCTTGTTCATCCGAATGTTTTGAATGCTTCTTTCAAGCTACAATTTCTTTTGCCACATTTTCATCGCCTCTAGCTCGTCCGCCGCTCCATTTCCTTGTATTGATCTGTCTCTTGAGAGGATGCACAATAAATGGTTGGCTTTGGTCGGACGTGCTAATCCTCATATTGTTGTGTGCCATCCGCTCAGATTGGGTGGCTTGGCAATTGGGTCGAGTGGGAGATATAAGAGGTGGAGGTTGAGATGTGTATAGAGTGAACGGATCATTTGGAGGTCGGTTTGCAAATTGACCGGCGAGTGACATTTTGGTGTGGTGGTACGCCGCGCCTCTACGGGAGCTTGGGAGTGAGGCTCGGGGGCTTGTGATACGACCGCATTTGTCCCTTGCTCGGAGTGGTGCATTCAAGCTAATAGCATGTGTTTGTGATGTTTGAGCCTTTCTATTTCGGGCCAGCATGATTTCCATTCTTCGCAATAGTTTGGCGAGGTGTTGATCATTGGTGTTTCTCCTTTCTCGACGCCCGCATCCTCTACATGAACGGGATGAGTCCTAAGTTGTTTCGTCCTGCTTACGGATTAGTCATCGGAGGATTGTGCTTCTACTAGTCGACGCGAATCAACCTTTTGGGAATAAGCTAAGCAAAATAAACCTTTAACAAATGAGGCAAACCAAGTTAGTATAATATGCAAAAGTCGCGCAATATATACAAATAAGCAAATTGCAAATCAAGTGCGTGTTCTAACATGTTTGGGACCTCTTTATGCAGGTAGGCCTAAACGCCGGATATGCGAGATTATGATAAATTTGTCCAAGCGCCCAATTGTAATGCTTTCGTTGGAAATGGCGACCAAACGACGGTGCACTTTTCCCAATTTCAGCATGTCATGATTGGGTTTGGATTTGTCTATCATTGTCACGCCACACATAATACGCGGTTGGTCGTTGGGTTGAGAAACCCGTCGACAAGTTTGGTGTTTTCCTAATTGTGGTGTCGATGCAGGATTGACCCACCTAAGGTAAATGCGTGCATGCCCTAAAATAAAGGGTGGTATAGCTCTATCTTAAGTTTCTAAGATTTGGTTTTTCTAGGCCTTGAGGTTCAGGCGGACAACTCGAGTGAGAAGGCTACGCGCCACGGTTAGACCGCACTCCACGTATATTACCGACTCTCCTAAATTTGGATTTTGAAGAAAGAATTTTCTTTGATGCACCCAGCGCACCTCGCGTGTAGTGTGTGTTTGTGTGAATTTTCCAGAATGGAAGAAATATGAGCGGAATGCCAGTTTAAGGAAAGCAGTAAAGCAGGTAGCAATTTAAAATAAACCAAACAAAATACAGCACACAAAAATTAAATGCAAAAGTAATTGCCAAATAATTATCCTAGGTTTGTTGTGGTTAAGAACCTAAATTCCCAATAGAGTCGCTTATTGCGCACTTTTTTCCGCGGCATTCTAAAATAAAAACTCCTGCTCAAATAACAAGTTAGAAAATAAAATAAAAGCTAATATGTTTTTAAAAGAATGCTAAAATGTTAAAAGGGGTGCTAACATATTAGAAGTGCTAAAAATGTTAAAATTGCAAAAGATGCTAAAGTTTAAAAGGGTTGCTACAATGCTAAGGGTTCGCGGAGTCGCCACCTAATTAATTGGGTGAATTAGGACACCTAAATGTCAACTAGGTTAAAGTCAAACATTAACTCCATTTTAAGGGTCTGCTAAACTTAATGAGATTCTGGGTGAGGGTTCTTTATTAATCTAGAGGGAAGGGGTTAGGCACCCTCTAAGATCCGCTAACTTGCGGTTGTCTGCCAAACCTAGGAATTATTAAAAATGCATGTTTGAAAAATGTTTAAATAAAAGGATAAAATTGTAAAATTTATTTAGAAAATAAAATTAGCTTTGGATAAAACTTGTATTCATAACGTATTAGATAAGATGCATGTATTGCAAAATCTTATTATGACAAAATATGTACTTTATAAAATAAATGTAGAATATCTATTATGCCAAAGATTAACAAAATAATTTTTTATTATAAATGTTAGTAAGTGTTTGTGAAGGAATTAATTTATTATACTAAGAATTTAGTAGCGAGTGACGCTTTAGCTACGTGTCATTTTGGTATGGCTTAGGCAATGCATAACTAATCAAAAAATAACTAATTTAAGAAGAGTGAATTTCTAGCGTCACTATTTTCTAATGACCGCCCAAAATTTAATTATTCTAAATGTACTACTAGTGGTGTGATGTTTAGACAAATAATTACAACAAATAATAGGGGAGGATATGGATTGATAAGGACTCGAAGAAATGGCGAAGTCATTCGCCGATGGCTTGGAATTTCCGATGCGGATAGAGAATGCACATAGATGCGGGTGAATGCAGATCTTCAGTTGATCAAAGTGCGACGAGTCTCGCGATGAAACTCTTCATTTGGCTCCGGTGCATTTCATGTAAACAAATAAAAGATAAGGATTAGCAACCAAACTTTGACAATATATACATAGGAAAAGAGGTAAATAACCAAATCCAACACGCCTCTTTTCAAGCCTTTTAAAAGTAAATATTTCCAACAATCTTAATCTGAGCCCACTTTTAACGTCCCCAAAACAATTTAGTACAAATTTAATACGTTTTAGGCTTCATGAAGCGATCTATTCACAACAATAAACGAGACCCCATTTAAACAAACCAAAATCTGATCTTGAACAAACTAAACATGAAGAACCTAGTGATAACAACCTACACCCAGCAGATTTCAATAACTGGCCTCACTGGCACATGCTTTTATATTACACCCAAATCAGTAAAGGACAAGCATGACTCCATTCTTGATTGACATATTAAGCGATTAATCTCATAGCCGCAAACAGTGGACAATCCATTTAGTCAGGGATCCCGATATACAATAATTTCCTTGCTACATCTTAACAATGAGTACAATCAATCGGAACAGGATGTATTCTGAAGCTTATCAAGGCACCAAGTAAAATAAAACACGCAGGTGTAGCTGGGTACATCAGAGAAAGCGTGTGCGTTTTACAGTCAATGTAGGCATGCTAACAGTCACACAAAGGAAATGGGCAGGGGTACACATGTATGACAAACCATGATAAGCAAAGATCGGAGCCATGACTCTTGACAAATAATTGGTTTGGCAAGACACACATAAACTGGATAGCAGTGGGGCAGAGATAGAGAGGCACACAATCGATTTAGGACAAGTCAAGTATATATATATATATATATGTCCAGACCATTCAATGGACTGATATGGCAAGCCAAATGACTAAGGAGGTATTGCATATCATCAGGGGTGTATTTCAACACTTAGACAGACAAATACAGTTGAATGGTTAATTCAGGAGATGTGTTTCAGGATGTGAAGATGAGCAACTGACCATTTAGAGTAACATTTTAAAAAGTGCAGAGCTATCTGGCCTAACTAAATGCACATTCAATCATTATGTTGTATACTAAACATGCAATGCCTAAACCAGCATACCAGGGTTACATCATAAGCTACAAATAATCAGGGGTCAAACTACTGCCAAAGCAGATGAGGGCAGATGCACAACCAGATGAATATTGCCATGTCAAACAGTAATAAAACTGGGTTCTGCACATGCAGAGTTCCATTTGCTATATCATAGCCATGAAAACACTGAAGTATGAAAAGGAGTCTTAACCAGTCGAAGGAAACAGCTAACTCAAACTGACCATCTAAAACTATAGCCATTCATCATACGACGCCTCTTAATCATACCATATTAATACACATAACTAGGCGACAAAACGTATTTAGAATTCTATCGACCAATCAGAATTGAGTCATACACTCGTAGCTATTTATTTAACGGAAAGCTAAGCCTGCTTGAACCATTCTCGACAAATAACACACCAGAACTCACGAAGGGCCAAGAAATACAAGAGGGAAATGGGTTTACTAAATCGATTAACGCGACGCAACATTTTATCAACAATGAAAGCGATGGCGACAATCCAAACTAAAATGATTTACCAACACAGAACACAACACAGAACACGGCAAGCCATAAAACATGTGAATAAACTAGAGTAGAGAAAGATTTTGAATTTACCTTCCTGACGGACCGGGCGTATCAAGTCGTCGGGGCCACTCGAGGGGTTGTTTTGCGATGCGAATAAAGGGGTAAAGCTGCTTGCTGATTTTTTTGGGCTAGAATTAAGAGAAAGATTTCAGGCTTCTTACTTGCGCGATGCTAATGGTCTGGTTTGTCTATTGCTGGACCTCTCGTATTGGCTTACATAGCAAAAGGGGTGGAAGTCCGGATTCTTTGTCGATTCTTGTTCTTGTTGTTTTTCCGATTCTCGCTGGTTGCATGCACTGATTTTTGCCCTCCCCGCTCTATCTTTTTGTTTGCGTAAATCAGCCTATATGTAGTCACGATTATGAGTCTCAAATTTGGTAAGATTGGGATCCCCTTTGAGACTGATATTAATGCCCTCTTTAATACTGATTTCAAACCATTTTTAAGGTTGATTCGGTACCGGTTTTGGTGCTGATTTATGACGAATTCGATTATGGTAAGATTTCAAATTTTTGTTTTTTTGGTGACTTGATTGTAAGGGGATGTTTATGGCAAGTTTTGATTTGGGATGAGTGATGAGGGATTCGGTTATGGTAAGAAACACGTTGGCTTGTGTGCAGGTGAAGGGAAAGGAAAGTCGCCGGATTCTCAGGCGAGAATCACGGCGACGAAGGCGTGGGGTGAAGGTGCGAGGCGCGGCGGTTTCTAACATTTTAGGGTTCGTGGATTTCGTTTTGAGGGAGACGATGGGTAAAGGGAATTAAAATGGGGCTTGCGGGTGGGCTGAGGAGCCTTGTGGGTCGGCTGGAGTCGGGTTTGGGTTTGAGCGTGGTGCATGCGAGTTTAGGGAATTAAGGTGTGGGCTGGGCGATTTTAAAGTGTGGTATTAATGTTAGGTTAGTTTTAATTAGGTATTAATTTTAGGCTAGTTAATTAATGACAAAGTAATTAATTAATTGTGATTAAATTATCTAATTGTTATAAAATAAATGCGGGTGTGTTATTTAATTAGTGCTTAATATTTTAGAATGCGGCGCTATTATTTAAAAACTTATTATTATGCATTATTGCGAAGTTAAATTAAAATTAAAATGAGCTTAGATTGAATTATTTAAATGCTAAATGCAAATATGATTTTTAAGAATTGTTTAAAGCTTTTATAAATGCGACGCTATAAAATGCATGTATTAGATTAAAATTGATTTTAAAGTTACCGATGATTACTAATAAGTGCGGCTATGCTACCTGACACGACGTTATCGCTAAATTATTTATTTTATGCATTTATTAATTATTTAAGAAATACGACAAAGCTTAAAGTTAATTAATGCGGGCGCGAGACTCTAAGTACTCTACGTAAGACACGATGCCATTATTAAATTATTTATTAATGCCTGTATTTATGTTTTATTGTTGTATTTTATTATAAAAATCCTAAAAATTATTTTACAAAATTAGTGTAATTTTATAGTTAATGGCTGGACGGGAGGGTCAAAATTGGGTGTCAACACCAACTATCTATCTTTTGGTATCTATTTGGCAATTGATATTTGATTTTGTGGTTTATAACTAATAATTATAAAATCTAATTAACTATAAGCTTACTTCAGTTGTGATGGAATAGGGCTTCCATGTCTCCTCTACTATCCGCTTATGTTATTTATTAATGCAATGAATTATGGTCTTCTTCTCTCGGAGCTAGCAGGTTTACGAAATCGTTTTATATTCCCGTTAAGGATATATAAACACTCAACCCCAGTATTGCACCTTACCTACCTTTCGGTGATAAGGATAACTCTATAGGAGGATTAAGCACAAAAACCTAGTTAACCGTCACGCACCATGCGTAAAATTAGGGTTGTTAAGCCTCTCATTAACGCTACATAAATAATTGAGGTATTTTCATCCCCAACCCAAATATGTCTACCCAACTTACAGCATATTCACAACCTCCTCCTTTCGAAGTTTGATTAGAAATCCTATAATGATAATTAGTTGTCAATTAATTACCAAGCATTCAAAGCAATT
Organism: Przewalskia tangutica; assembly: GCA_029844215.1. Lineage (NCBI taxonomy): Eukaryota > Viridiplantae > Streptophyta > Magnoliopsida > Solanales > Solanaceae > Przewalskia > Przewalskia tangutica. Next base: position 12,385,026 of record CM056731.1, on the reverse strand, counting down.
ATTGGATAAATCTCTCAAAGAAGAATAATAACCATAGACATGCATTAATTCATAACATAAGTCTCTAGTGAATCAACATGGAAAGCCCTATAAGAGAATTAGTTCCTAGCCATTGACATGACAAGAACTAATTCAAAGTTCATCATACAAAACTGAAATAAAGAAAAGAAAAAGGAAAGAAATTACTAAGTTTAGGTCTCCAATCTTCAATCCAAGAAATCTTGTGTTGTGCAAGAAGGGGAACCCTTAAAAACTGCCTAGGGTTCTCCTTTTATAGGCTGAAAACCGCCTCTAACTTTTTCCTGCAGGCCTGGTGTAAAGTCTTGGAAAAATTAACATGTGTGTGCAGTTTGCATGTTTGTGTGCATAATGTAAAGTCTTGGAAAAATTAACATGTGTGTGCAGTTTGCATGTTTGTGTGCATATGTTACGACCTTATTCACATTCGAGAACGAATGTTGTTTAAGGAAAGGAGAATGTAAAGTCTTGGAAAAATTAACATGTGTGTGCAGTTTGCATATCTATATTTTGTTACACCCTTATTCACATTCGAGGACGAATGTTGTTTAAGGAGGAGAGAATGTGAAGTCTTGAAAAAAATTGAAAAAAGAAGAAGAAGAAAACGTTAGCTAAACTAATAAAAATAAAATAAAAATAAAAAAACAACAGAAAATGAAAACGTTAGCTAAACAAATAAAATAACTACCCAAATCCTAAAACTACCCAACTGCCCACATCCCTAAACTCTCACAACTCCTCCCCCCACATCCCTAAACTCTCACAACCCCTCCCCCACGTCCCAAAAATTGTGCAGCTTGCACATTTACATAACACACACGACACAAACACATAAGGCACACACAATACAAAAATATATATTTATGCATACACAAAACAGAAGGCAAGGCAGAGGGAAAAAGAAAAAAGATAGAAATTTCAGAGAACGAATTGTTAAAGAAAGCAATTAAGGAGTGTTAGCAAAAAGAGTTTGAGATTTTTCATCCACAATCACGAAGCAACAAAGGTGAGTTTTTATCACTCAAATTTCTTAGTAAAATCATGTATTTTAAGTTTGTACATGTTAGAATATAATGCTGGTGTTAAAAGAAAAATTATGAACTTAAATTTCTTAAACAACTAGTTCGGGACATGAACGTTTACAAACTGTTTTTCGGAGTTATACTTCTTTTAATTAGACGAAATTTGGTATGGTTGTAAATCACTTTGTTACGAACAGATTGAACTAAAGAAGAGATAAAACGGACTTAAGGTTTAAGAGTTATCATAGTTTAAACTTTCTGCCACAGATTTGGACGAAATCTGGGAGCACGTAGAATTATGAATTGTTTTTCCCGAGTTTCACTTGTTAGAATTAGACGACATTTGGTATGCTTGTAAATCAATTTGTTACGAACAGATTGAACTAAAGAGGAGTTAGAATGGACTTACGGTTTAGAAGTTATAGTATTTTAAAGTTTCTGCGCCGGATCGGTTGAAAGTCCGTAAAGCAGTGAGTAAAATGGTAAAACTGTAGCAATTGGTATAGAATATGAAATGTTTATTTAAATGAAAGTCCTAGATTTGTCTTTTCTCGTCAGTTTGAGAATTTACGGGGCTTGTTCCGACTTACGGATAAGAAGTTATGACTGTTTTAAAATCGTGTGTCGTTCTGATAATAAATTCGGCAAACAGTTCTTAATGCATTTGTTAAAACTGAAAAACTGAATATTTAGGTGGGGAATTTAAAACTTTATGTTGAATAAAAGTTCTAGATTATTCTGTTCTCGACAGTTTGAGACTCTGCGTACATAAATCCGACTTACGGTTTGAGAGTAATAACTCATACAAGTGGGAAGGGCGAAATATTGAAAGAAGGAAATATTAACTGAGCCTTTTGAATATATAACACATACAAAACAAATTTGTAAATGCATTTGTAAATGCATGGATCGGGTTGCACGCCGCAACAAAACGTAAAGTGAATACACGTTCACAAATACGTAAATACAATGGATCGGGTTGCACGCCGCAACAAAACGTAAAGTGAATACGCGTTCACAAATACGTAAATATAATGGATCGGGTTGCACGCCGCAACAAAACGTAAAGTGAATACACGTTCACAAATACGTAAATATAATGGATCGGGTTGCACGCCGCAACAAAACGTAAAGTGAATACGCGTTCACAATACGTAAATATAATGGATCGGGTTGCACGCCGCAACAAAACGTAAAGTGAATACACGTTCACAAATACGTAAATATAATGGATCGGGTTGCACGCCGCAACAAAACGTAAAGTGAATACGCGTTCACAATACGTAAATATAATGGATCGGGTTGCACGCCGCAACAAAACGTAAAGTGAATACACGTTCACAAATACGTAAATATAATGGATCGGGTTGCACGCCGCAACAAAACGTAAAGTGAATACGCGTTCACAATACGTAAATATAATGGATCGGGTTGCACGCCGCAACAAAAATGTAAATACAAAGGAATACCTTAATATGTAACATGAGATAAAACATGTTTGCGGGTTAAGCTGAGTACGTCCTGAAACGAATTGAAAGAGAATATTATTATGTGATTATGATACATTGAAAATGTTGAAGTTTGTCTCACAACATGGTTATTGTGTTCTAATATGTTTGTACTTAAAATATTGTGAGATTACTTTGATTTATAGGGTGAGGTTCTCACTCAGCCCCGGATGGTAGGGCTGACTCTTTTATTTAACATATTTCAGGGAAGCGTGATAGAGGAAAAGCTCCGCGACAGGGCTAGCGATCGTCCCGCAGCCTCTTTGACCCACCAATCCATTATTTCGGATTTGGTGAAAGTTATTCTCATAAAGTATGTTTTAAGAACTAGGTTTCATTATCTCGGGGAATGCCCCGCACAAAATTGTTCCTTGTAAGCTTTGAATTGCTTATTATGATATATATATTATTTCCGCACTTAAATACATGTTTAATCTAGGAAGAAAAGGAGTTGACGGTTCGCCTGGAAAATAAATAATTGTCCAGGTGCCATCACGCCTTAAGGAAAGACTTAAGAAAAGTCGGGGCGTGACACCTGGCCCAGAAAATCGTCCAAAACCTGATTTTTCCCGCGTCGGCGCCGCGGCCCTGCTATCTGCGCCGCGGCGCCGGAACTTCTGAAGCACTTCGGGTGATTTGGCGTTGCGGTCCTGATCTCTGCTGTCTGTGGGCGCCGCGGCGCTGGATCTTCTGCAGCCTCTCTGATGATTGGGCGTCGCGGCTTTGCTTTTGACTGCAGGAGGCGCCGCGGCGCTGGTCTGGATTTCTGACTCGTTCGCCACTTTCTCTGTTTTTAGCTCTGGGACCTCCTCTTTTGCCCTCTTTTAGCTCTTTTTCCGCCATTTGGCCATTTTAACCACTTTGACTCAAAAGAAAGAAAAACTATCATAATACGACACTTATTTGTACAAAGAGGGACAAAAGACTAACTAAAACTGACTCAAAAAGTGTATATAAAATACACCGATCAAAGACATGTATTAGCAATTACCACATTGTACATGCATAATTGTAACTAGATTTCCAGCATTATAACTCCACCAAAATAGCCCCTAAAATACAACACAACATGTCCAATAATTCCATAAAAGTCTCGGCCAACACCTATAATACCAAACTCTTTTCTTAACTCCTTAAAATCCAATTCATGTTTCAACATTTTCATATAACCAATTATAACTTTAAATATCAATGTTTCTTTTCAATTTCAACATGCAATTTGTGACAATACTAACAACAATAACCAAATCCAAGGTATACCAAAGCAATCCCTAAAAATCGGTAATAGCCATTCCATTTGGCTCAACAACATCAACAACAATCACATGCAATCTCTTAACTCCAATTCTTCTTTAACATGAGTTTATCTCTTAACTACAACATTGTTTAATCTTCCAAATCCTCTATAAAAAGAAGAATTTTTACCTTAATTTTCCCCAAAACAGTCCCTATATTTCGGTCACTGCTCCACTTCCTTTTGCACCATTTTCACCATTTATTCAACTTATATGGACATGCATGTATTCTACAAGTTTTAGCTTCTTACATGTTTTTCTTCCAAAAATGGTTCATCTTTAAACTGAAATTTCTTGGCCAAAATCCGTAGTCACTGCCGAATTGCTCAATGTTTTGGAGTTACCAATGCTTAGAATTTTAGTAGGAGAGTTTAAGTCTTGAAAGGGAGTTGATGTGGTCTTTTCTTGGCTATGGAGGGTGGGGGTTTTCGGCTGAGGAGAGGAGAGGTTGAGGGGAATGATTTTTCGAAAATGGTGGGGAAATGAGTGGAGTTTAGAGGTATGTGAGCTTGCTAAAACTAATAAGTGTGGTGTGCATGCCCACGGTTTTTAAGACACCATTCTCCATAATTTGTCCACTAATTCTAACTTATTATCATCTCCACTAAAATAAATCTCACAATTAATAAATACATCTCCCACATAGTCTATCTTATATAAAATCTAGAAATTTTGAAATGTCCAACCAATATAATCAATTCTAATCGCCACACATGTAGTATTCAAAATTTATTCTGGAATTACATTCTTCGTATACTAATTTCCGGATTAGCATATATAAATATACTTTATATCCAATGTTCGAATCTTATTTTCTTACTTACATTCTCTAATTATCACCTTAAACTTACGAGGTGTAACAGGTAGGTATGTGTAGGGAGGGAGGTAGGTTTGGACATATTTGAGTCATTGACTATCATATTGTCGTTACATTTCTTATGTACAATATAATATTATTTTTTGATTAAATGTTGCAATTAAATAATTTTTAAAAAAAAATTATTAAATTATAAAGATATACTAATTTTTAGAAACATAGAATAGAAAAAAATATTTTAAATAGTTTTAAATTTATTAAAAAGAATATTCTAGTAAATTTGCATAAATGTTGGTCAAACAAAAAATTGTTTCTGTTTCTCAGAAGAACTTCTATAATTCTAGACCAAGCACTCTAATAGATTATCTAGAAAAAAACTACTTCTAAGAAACATAAACACTTTTCTAGAAGTTTGTCCAAACAAAACCTTAGTATCTTTGGAAACACGCTAATTAGACATTTGCCTTTACACTTTACCAACGCAATTGTGGGATGCGGAGGTAATGACGCAAATACTTGTCTTAAATCTTAGCCTATGCTGTGCTGTGTATGAACTTAACATATAATTCATTAAGCTAACATGAAATTCCTTTCTGTTATTTTAGAAACACAGAATGAAATCTGAATCCCTAGATCAGTTGATTTTGAAGGCAGAGGGTATTCTCATTGGGTGATGTGGGAGAGTTTGGTCACAAGTTCGAAATTCCAGGGCAACATCTGACCTGCATTCGCCTCTTGGGGAGCCTATCACACCTGGCTTGTCAAGTGTGGTTTAACTGGCTGACAGAGTTTGCATGCTATTACGTCAGTCTGTGGTTTACTCAGTACACACCTTCAAATAGCGACTGCGGATTTCACGTTAAACAAAGAAACACAAAATGAAATTAAATGACATATAGCAATATAGCATAGTCTAGTAGTAGACTTATCTTTAAATAAGCTATCTGTATCATATATTGGGAGTGTGATGCTAAAGTATGGTTGGATATACATTTTTTATGAAGGAAAGGACTATTGACCTAAAAAATAAAACAACAAAAGTAAAAACAAATTGTTACCTCTCTAGTTCATCAATACTAAAAGGCTCACTCAGCAACTATTGAATACATCGTTAAAAAGAAATAGATTTTGGGTATAGCGCAACCTTAAAAGCTAGCTTACGAGAATACAATTAACTAAGATCAGGGACGAAGCCATCCAATTTTTTTCGAGGGGACTAGTAGTATATTATACAAATTTGTGGGTGGATTTTTTTTGACAATTATTAATATAGTAGTAATAGTAAAAAAAATTGTTGGGATCTATAGCCCCCAATGGAGTGAGGGAGGCTTCGTCCCTAATCAAGATCATATAAGGAGATCAAATTCTCATTCCACCCTCGAGGGACTCGACACATATTATGTAAGTGAATTTTCCCTACATTCACAACAAACGTAAAGTAATTCTTCTATCCCGTAATCAAAATTGGTTTGGTTATGTCAATAAGTCAATTTAAAATTTTAAGTTAAATCAAATCATCATCGGCGAATTGTGGCAGTGAAGAGATGTAGTAGCTAGTCAGGTGAATATGTTCACTGAATGAATAGCAAAAACTTTTAACCTTAATAGAGAATTATGTTACTAATAGAATTCTGTTGAAGGAAGAAACGTACCCCCACAGAGGGTAAAAATATGTAAGAATAGGGAAGGACCGACATAGAGTTTATTGAGGAAGAAACCCCACAGAGGCCAAAGCCCATTTTTTAATGTAATCTTTAATGGTTGTCTCTATAATTTTTTTGTGATTATGTCCCTTGATTAAAGGGGACCACAAGCTTTAATGTCAATTAATTAAGGACCTAGTAAATGTTCATCCTCCCTAAATCGAATCCACAGCTCAGCAATTTGCATTATAAATTCTAATTCATATATACATATGGACTAAAACCAAAATTATTACTTATATAGTTTATTTATTTATATGTATTGTGTTGGATACGTCCCCATAACACCCATCTGGCTTGTAGACCTCCGTTTAGACCCCTTTTGTTGTACTTCTTGTCGTTGGAATGCTAAAAAAATTAAAGAAAAAAAAACAGACATATAGTGTATATAAAATAATATATTAATGAGCATTGTCATCAGTGACCATGAACTCCTCAATTATGCAGTGAATAAGAACAAGATAAATGCACTATATATGAAAATAGAGAAGATATTACTGCATCGAAAGTCTATTGAAACAACTTTCCTACCTTCCAAGGCAAGGTGGGGAATAAGGTCTGCATACAGTCTACCCTCTTCAGATCTCACTTTATGAGATTACACTGGATATATTATTATTGTTGTTATTATGGCACAGAAACTCTTGCTATTCGTGAAAATATTACGTTGCCCTAAATTTAAAAAGTGACAAAAATGAGCATATTGAGCTGTAATTAATGGACACATCCTTGAATTATCTAAAGTGTTACAAGATATGGATAAGGAAAAAGTCAAAAATGCCAAAACTATTTATGGAATTAAATACAGGTAGATATTCTCTGCAAGGCGGCTAAGGCATGGAAGTACAAATATTTTCTTTTGAAATGAAGTTGGAATAAAAATGGTCAGAGAGATCGAATTGGTGGATTTATATGAAGCCCAAATTGAATACAAACGACAATGCACCATTCATGCACTTCAACTTAGTATAAATAAATTAAATAGTATAGTTTTTGTTTTCAACATGCGGGGTGGGGTGGGGGTGGTAAGAGGCGAGGGAAAGTAATATTATAAATTACATCAAAGCAAAATGATACTAATAGTAGTAAAACTTTGTCGAGCAATAAAAAACAAAGGGAATGAGCATTGTAACCCATAAATGATAGAAACAGCTCATATAATACTCTTCTCTAAAAATTAAGATAAGCTTAGGAACTCATCATGAAGTATGGGAGATTACAAGTATCTCCCTTATGGGTCCTCTTTTATTTATTTTTACTTCATTTTCTTATTTTATTTAAAGATTTTTAAAAAATAATCTCGTGAGAATGTTTTAATTAGGACATCGCTAAGGTCAGGGAATCTTCGTGGTGTGAGAACATAAAGACAAGTTATTACAAAAAAATAAACATTATTATACTTATAATTATTGTTCGTTTCGATATCAATTTCCTTTTTCGTTTTTTTTCTTCTTTCAAAAGTGCTTAAAGTAAAAGAAGGATTAGAGAAAGATGCTTATAATTAAGAAATTATTTAGTGATGCTTTATACTAAGAAGCCAATTATGGATGCTACATTTTTTTGTTTGACATTTCTCTAAGTCTTTTATGGTTGTCTCTATGTCAAAGCCCATGATATATTTAAATGAAGTCCCAAGCGACGGCAAGTAAAGACAGTTTTTACCAACCCCACATGTTAAATTTAACTTCTTCTTTTTCATTTCATATTAAATTTTACTTAATTCGCTAAGAAAGAGACGATAACATAAAAAAGAACTTGAATATGGTTAGTAATCCCACATCGAAAGTGGATGAGTGATTGGTTTGTTATATTATTTTGGTCGATTCTTACTTCATAAATAGTTCTTCAGATTGAGTTAGGCACACAACAGTCAATTATTTTGTTATTGGTTTCTTGATATTGGGTCAGGTGGATCCTTCATTCCCAGTTTCCCACGTATATGGGACGATCGTTCATTCCCACGTATATTACTTTTATATAGAGACTAGCTACAAGTAAGAGAGAATGAGCAAAAAGATTTCATGTGAATGAGACGTATTGTTTGATTGATCATACAAATGACAGAGAAATTATAACACAAGACGAAGTTCTTAAAAGGGTTCTTTTATCATGAATACGTATGATTGGGAATACGCTGGGTTTTGGACCTTTAGGTCATGGAAAAGTCCCCTAAAGGTGGGGGAAGGGGGAGTTGGGACGTGCGGTTTTAAGAGTGTTGGGTGTGGCTGCTGGCTGCACCTAAATAAAAAGAGCCACACTTTATATTTGACCCTACTCCTAATAACATATGGAGACGAACGAAACTGGCCACAACCAATTAGACATGGCTTTCTAAATTGTGGAGTTTTTTTGTAAGGTCCAATATCTACTTTTGAGTATACCCGGCTAACGGGCTGACCCGTCCGACCGGGTTTAACGGTCGGACCGTTCTGGTCGGTTCACGACTACGGCCAACCGGTCCGGTTAGATCCGATTGAGGTTGGCGTCTGATTCGGTGAAGCAGTCCAACCGGTCGGATTCTATTTTTTTAATTTCTAGTATTTATTTTCTATAATATAAACTAAATTCAATTTAAATATGTAATATAATAATATAATATATAATTTAGTTGTATATATTAAAATTAAAACTTTAAAGTTAACTTTTTATTTTATAGTTTATAACTTTATACTTTATAACTTTATACTTTATAGTTTATAACTTTATACTTTATAGTTTATAACTTTATATTGTAAATTTGTAATTATACTTTTATTAATTTATTAGATTAGTAGATATAAGTCATATAACTTATAAGTAATATGATTAACAACTAAATAGATAGTAAAATTAAAATTAATGATAAGATGTAAACTTTTGAACTTTCATAACGTTAATAAGAGTACATAATGAAGTAATAATAATTTTATTTACATATTATGCATCCTTTTGCAAGTTCTTCGTAATCTATAGGTTGATTGAATTGGTTATGCCCATAGCCTCTAAATCAGGGTATTAATTCGATCCGCCGCTCCCGCCTTCCAAAATATTGCCTATTTCTTCATCTTACGGAGAATTAACGTCTCCACATCCTTGATTTCTTCTATCCGACCGATCCAATCCATGCGGACTAACACTTCTAATGTGCTTCCACCCAACGAGTGACGCGTGTCTCTATTTGATCTCGCTTGGATAAATGCACTTCGAAGCCACCGTTGAGATCGACACATTAAGAACATCCCGCCATCGCAAGTACCGGAATTGCCTTTTGTTATCCCGCCACCATTGTAAAGCGGTCAAAATTTTTCTTGACTCATTGCTTTTGCAAATAAAATTGCATCTCATCGCAAGATCGGTAAATGGTTAGTTGTGTTGTAAAAGTGCTCCATATGTCTAAAGATTCTTCTTCATCGTCATCATCATTGAATCCTGCAGGTGTAGACACAGAACCAGAACTAGAAGGAATATTAATAGCAGAGTTGGTGTTATCATATAATGTAGCATAATATTCATATAATGTAGTTAAGTTAGTATCAAGTTTATTTATGCAATCAAATGAAGATGGAGTTTCTGTTCCACCTATTTCCATATAAGTATATAAACTAAATATTAGATTATGACAATCTACTTTTTTAATAGAAGGATTTAAGATCGCACTCAATACAATAAACATCGGGAATAGGAAAAAATATTTTTAAACTTTTCAAACATAATCAGAATCGCATCTTTATATTTCACATTTGATTTTAAACCATAAAGTAAATAGGAAATTTCAATTATATGAGCTAAAGCATTACAAACTGTTGGGTAATAAGATCACGAAAATTCAACGATTGCGATGTAAAATTTACGTAAAAATTTTAAAAGTTCACCAATTGATTTCCAATGTTCGCTTGTTAACATATACATCACGTTCTTACAATGCGCATTTGCAACATGTGTTATGGGTCTTTATACTTATAACATTCTTTTAAAAATAAATAAGTATAATTCCACCGTGTAATAATCTCATCTGGCATGAATTTTAGGTCTCAAATTAAATTGTTTACATTTTTCTTTAAATTCTATAATTCTATTTTTCCTATTATTACTGAATAACTCCAAATTTCTTTTGAAAAGTTTTATTTCAGAAAATAAATCAAGACCACTTTTAACAATTAAATTATAAATATGAAAATCAAAAAGAACATGAAATATATCGGAAGTGGTGGTTCCGCTTTTAAAAGATCTACGGTATTATTAGATGCATTATCAAATGATACACAAAGTATTTTATTATAAAGATTATATTTTTGGGCATAAAAACAAATAGTTTCGCTTATATATTTTTCAGTATGACTTTGATCATCGTCATACGCAAAAGCAATAATACGTTTTTCCATTTTAAAATTTTCATCAATCCAATGACAAGTAATTGTTAAATAATCATAACCGTTCAATGCATGTCCAATGTCTGAAGTAAAACTAACATGGCATGGAAGGTTAGCAAACAAATATTGCAAGAAAATAACATAATCATTATGAAGTCTAAAAATATCGGCTCTAGTAGTACTACGAGGAACACCTTTAAAAAAAGGATTATATACTCTTTGAATATATGTAATTAAATATGAAGAAGAAGCAAAAGAAAAAGACAAACAACCTCCGACAATCATTTTTGCTAATTCAATGCGATCTTTTTTTGGATCGTACTTAGCCAACCCCCCAGTTAATGGATTAAGTTGTTGTTGACCGGGTTCTAAATTAGGGACAGCATTTCATTGTGTCGTATGATCGAATTTTATATGTCTAGCTATAGTGCCCGTCCCCCCGTCACCACCCCCTGTCTTATGTTTATAAGTTCTCCCACAAATATTACATTTAACTCTATCAGTACCCACAACTTTATCATAAAAGAGCCACACTTTACTCCTTTTTCTTCTTGCTCACGGTTCGGTAAAGGAGGTCTACGACCTTGACTACCACTAGCGATCAACATCGATGTAAGGAACACTAGTAGGTGTAGGAGGTTCTTGTTCTTCAAGTTCAACAATATTATCTAATTGAACGTTATCACATTCATTATCTTATATTCCAAAATCTTCTTGCATTTGATCATAATCTATATTTTGATTAGATGATGAAGAACCTCTGATTTTTACCCTTGAACTAGATTTACTAGCGATTCCGACGCAATTCCCCTTAGTAAAGACATTATAAAATATTTAAATAATCAACAAATAAATATGATAATTTAATAAAATAATTAGAGAATGAAACGAGTGTACCAAACTTCGGGATTCAGAATTCAATAGAAACTCGAAGCTCGAAGTCTTGCGTCTTGCTACTTTGAATTTGAAAACTAATAATAATAATAACTTGAAAATTGATAATAAAGATGATTAAGAGAGTATGAGAATAAGAGAATTGAGAGAAATGTTGTGTGATAATAATGAAGAAAATGTAGAGAATTTATAGATTTTTAAAAGGGTAAAAATGGAATTAAAATAATTAAATAAACAAAACAAAAAAAAAACAAAAAAAAAAAAAGGCCGAATGATTGGCCATGCCCACGCCGCCCCCAAGCCCAAGCCCAACGGTCGAAATGACCGTTGGGCTATTTTTATTTTTTTTTGTTAATCGGATGTCGGTCAGGTTAACCGATAATGGAACCGTTTTCAATACCGCCTAACCTGGCCTGGGCTGCATCGAAGTTTTGAAATGAGCATGCGGGTTGGGGTTGGGGACAATCAGACCCCAACCCAGATGTCATTACGGCCCGGCCCGGCCCGGTTAAACCACCGTCAACGGTCGGTCGGTCAACCGGACGGTTGATGGTATACTTTTGAGTCTCAATTAATTCAAATTCGCGACGATTAAAGAGAGAAGTGGTCCAATACCCACTTTTGAGTCTCATACTAAGGAGAATAGGCGGCAATCCAGTTTCAGTTTAAGACTGAGACTCAGTCTGAGCCTGAGGTTGAGGTGGACTAGTGGGTGTGTCATCTACATTATCGTTAAAATTAAAGTCTGATTCAGATGCAGAATATATACCTCATCGTCTAATGATATCATTAAAAACAGTTTCATCTATATGAGTGAAATCAATCAAATCAACGAAACTAGGAATAGAATTACTAGAAGAAGTAACCTTACCCTTGTTACCCCTACTAGAAGAAGCACCCTTACCCTTAGTCTTAATCATACGTCCAAGGTGTTCCATTATAATTATGCAAATAAATGAAATTAAATGCGATAATTAAAATTAAGTAACAATAATAATTTAAAGAAGGAACAAATGTACCAAACGCCAATGTAACATCGACGTGTAATCGAGGTTGAAAATTAAAATTTTGCTCGATGGATGATCCTCAAGCTAGTTGTCAACTTCACTTCCAATTTTTGAACTTTGATATAAATTAACAAATAAAATATACAATTTAGTAGGCAATTTAGAGTTGTAGAGAGAGATATATAAAGATTAGATTAGAGAGATGCTAGGAAGATTTGTGAGAAAAATGAAGAGGAAAAAGAAATATTTATAGTTGAGAAATAGGGTTAAAGTATAAATATACTAACTTAGGGGATAAAATAAATATTAAGGGGGTATTATGGAGGGTTATGGGGTGGGGGCCATTTTAGCCGTTATATCCGTTGCACATCGGCTAAAATCTAAAATGGTTGTTGTGCAACGACTATTTTTACAAGGAGACGGGCGGATCGGAACAGGAGCGGGGCGAGGTCGGAATGGGGGCGGGTCAAATAGGGACGAGCCCTAATCTTTTCCCGAATTCAAACACCGACACCATTTTTTTAAAAGGGATCGGAGCAGAGCGGGTCGGGATCGGACCGACCCGACCCACTGGCAAGCCTTAGGCTAAAGTAGTCTCGTCAAGAAAGGGGCCTATTGAATTAAATGTTGCATGAAGGGATGTAGTTAGTAGTACGAGTAGTAGTATCTTTGTGGTGCAGAGTGATATCATATTGGGTCACCACGTATATGCAACTTTCCATGCTTCACTGTCTTTAATTAATATATGTGATTTCATTCCCAACTATGTTGTACAACTCTTCTTCTTTCTCCATTTAAGTTTACGTACTCCCTCTATCTCAATTTATTGATATAGTTTTATTAAGCATGAAATTTAAAAAATAATAGAAGACTTTTGATTTTTTTTTATTTAAAATAAGATAAAGATATTTGTGTTGTTATAAATCATCTTATTAAGCGCGTAAAAAATAAAATTAATTAAATTATTATCGAATAAAAAAATATGTCATTCTTTTTTTAATCTGAATAAAAAAAATAGTAATATAAATTGGAACAGAAGAAGTACATAATAAGGATCTGGGGACAGAAAAACATAAAAGAAATTAGTTAGAATTAAATCCACTTATCGTATGAGAAATTCGCATAGATCCCATTAAACGGTAAATGTTGCTGTATTGAGACGGTGCCGGAATTATAATTTACAAGTGACCACAATTTATTTCACTTACTGGATTTAAAGAGTTATTGAATTTTGGTTCATTGTAGCTCCGCCCCTGACTCCATACAATTCATTTCATATTTTGCTTTTTTCCTTAGAGTTTCTTTTTCTTCCCTGTTCTTTATATGCAATATTGTTAGAAAAGAAATTTGTGATTGCTTGATGTCTTTTTTATTTTAAAACATGTTTTATTGAGATATTGTCCTTTATAATCTTCTTCTTATCTATTTTATTCAAGTATAGTTATTGTTCCCTTCGTACTAGTGACTATACTGTCAAAAGCATGCTGGTCAAGAGAAAAGACAACACATTTCCATGATTAGCCAGTTAAACTAGGTACATTTAGATGGCAGTTCTATAATTAAGGCCTGTCGTCCGAATCGTTTAGCTTGTTGGGCGAAGGTTGAACTTGTGGCTCTAGGGTCACATGTTCGATTCTCACTAGGACATCGCCCTCCGGGGCATATACCTGTGATTAAGCCTGGGCGCTAAAAGCCGCGCGGGCATGTTGCAGTGTGAGTTTGATTCCCGCCAAGCCTTGTGGATGGGGTTTGTGGGGGGGTCAGTCTTGTAGCATTGATCCGTTGGACGCAAGCAGATACTGATTACGGGTGCACATCCCGCGATTTACCTGGTGGTGGGGTGTTGAAGGGCCGGTCCCATCACCTCCAGGAGCCTAGTACCAGTACTTGTGCAGGTACTAGCGATATGGGAGTACAAAGGTCACCCCGAGACCTGGATTATCAAAAAATATATATATATAATTAAGGCCTGTCAATTATTTCACAAATAATGAATATTAAATTAAAGAAACTGTAAACCAAAATTTGATTTCTGAAACTCTAACTATAGGAAAAGGATGAAAAAAATTTCGAGAAAATTTTAAATAAAAACAATGTGTACTTTAGGATGAAAGAGTAATTCAACATTGTTTGTCCGTACTCAAGTTTTAAGTATTTTGGAAGGAAATTAATTTCATATTAATAATACAATATGTATACAACCATATAAGATAAATCTATAGCTACTATTTAAAAAGACTAAGAACGGTCCTGATAGTTGTTGGTTTAACTATTGGACTAAATATTTCACCGCAATCCACGCCAACATGTTGAGACCTGCCATCACTAACCAGATGAACTTTGTATCTCACAAAATAGTCATCAGAATTCTTTTTATGATAGAAACCCACATAGAATGTATTATGTTCACATTAGATGGATGGGACACTAACTCTCACGTCTTATTTTTAATAAGAGCATCAGTTTCGTCTAATATGGTAGATTTCCAATTCAGGTCTGATAGGACCACTTTGGGATTTTTTGGAAGTGGTGATGGTTGGATCGAAGATGTTAGGTTAAAATGACGTTTGGGCCAAAAAATTATATGCATGGCACAAGTTTCAACGGTTTAAGGTGGGACCGAGACAGATGGTTGGGGCAGTGGGCTTTTGGTTTGTGGACTGGGCTGAGAGGTAGTTGTATTGTGGGATGGTGGAGCTGTCCATGGTGGTCGGGTTGGTGAATTGGATGATGGAGCAGTGGGCTCGCTTATTTGGGCTTGCCAGTCACGAGAAATGGGCAGGGACAGTAGGCTTCTTTCTGTACTGTTTGCTATTTTTGATTAGTGTCACGAACTTAGTTTATACGAAATAGGAGAGGAGCTGACATTCATATCCCTCTGAACCCTGATATTGAGAGATTGTGCAGACATAACAGAAAAGATAAAAGAGCAGCTGATTTGTTAGCAATGGGAGATCAGCGAAACAATAATTTTGTGGATGATGAGTTACCGTCTGTAATAAGACAAGTCCCTGCAGAAAGAAGCTTGGGGGACTATGTGATGCCAACTATTACAGGGGTGCAGACTTGCATCAGGCTTCCAGCTGTTGAAGCCAATAATTTTGAGATCAAACCAGCAATATTGCACATGGTTCAAAGCTCAGTTCAGTTTGGGGGATTACCGTCTGAATATCATCATTCGCATCAAGCAAATTTTCTGGAGCTGCGTGCAACGTTTAAATATAATGGTGTTACTAATGATGTCATTCGGTTGAGACTATTTCCATTCTCACTCAGGGATAGAGCAAAGTGCTGGTTGAACTCATTACAGGTGAACTTCATCACTATGTGGCAAGACTTAGCCCAGAAGTTTCTTGCAAAGTTTTTTCCCCCAGCTAAGGCAGCAAAGCTCAGAGGTGAGTTGAATAATTTCTATCCCTGTAATGATGGAGTTCGCCTGTAATGAGTTCAGTCAGCACTTTGCTCTATACCTGTGTGAGAATGGGAAGAGTATCAACCGAATGACGTCATCAGTAACACCATTATATTTAAATGTTGCACACAGCTCCAGAAAATTTTCAAGATGCAAATGAGGGTTTTCAGACGATAATCTCCCAAACTGAACTGAGCTTTGAACCATGTGCAATATTGTCGGTTTGATCTCAAAATTATTGGCTTCAACAGCTGGAAGCCTGATGCAAGTTTGCACCCCTGTAATAGTTGACATCACATAGTCCCTCAAGCTTCTTTCTGCAGGAACTTGTCTTTTGACAGACGGTAACTCATCATCCACCAAATTATTATTTCGCTGATCTCCCATTGCTAACAAATCAGCTGTACTTTTCTCTTTTCTGTTCTGTCTGCACAATCTCTCAATCTCAGGGTTCAGAGGGATAAGAATGTTAGCTTCTCTCCTACTTCGCATAAACTAAGTTTCTGAGACTAATCAAAAACAACAAACAGATCACGACAAACAACACTAAAGCAAAATAAAAAAACTAAAAATAAAGACCAAATTAGAAATAAGAATAGATAAATCGATATTAACAGTATGTCAGTCCCCGGCAACGGCGTCAAAAACTTGTTGCGATATTTCTAGATGCTTACGCAAGTGTATGTATCGTTCCAAGTAATATTGTTTGTAAGACCGAGTTTCTCGTCCACAGAGACTGATTTATAAAGTACCGATTATCTATCTTGTGGTATATATTTGACAATCGTTCTTTTGTTTGATTTATGACTAAGTGCAGAAAATAAACTTAAAGATTATAATACTTTGGGTTTATAACAGTTATGAAAGAAATAGGATTCCAATCTCCTCAACTATCCACTCTTTCACGTGTTAATGCAATGCTAATGATTTTTCTTCTTATTAAGATAGCAGGTTAACTAATCTGTCATTATTCCTGTTAGGACATACAAGAGCTCAACCTTGTGCAGAAACCTTTTATATTTCTATGATAAGTTTTACCACACAGGAGGATTAAGAACAATAACTTATAATACTACACAAGTATCGGGGTACTTTCGTCCACGATTTTAACCTATGTCTAGACAATTACAACATATTCAAATCTCATCTTTCAGACTTTTGATTCGAAATCATATAAGTGATGACAATTAATAGCTAGTTAATTATCAATCAATCATAACAATATTGAATAGATCTTAATACGATGAAGAAGAACTCAAAAACTAATGCATTAACTATATGAAAGAGCTTCAAGAAGATTCGATGGAAACCCTACTAAAGTATTTAGTTCCTAAACATTGTCATGTTAAGAACTAAATTACAGTTCAACATAAGCTGAAATAAAATAAGAGAAAAAAAATAACTTGAACAATGAGATGTCTCCAATTGTGTCTTGCCTCCTTTTCTCCTCTTCAAAGTTGTGTATCCTAATAATGACAGGGTTTAGGATATTTATATCTGAGAAAAATCTTGCTACGGACCTTTTACCCTTGTCCAATTTCGACCTAACTTTTCTGAAAAAACGCGTCGGCACCGCGGTGCCTCTGCCTAGCACCGCGGTGCTAATTGCTTCGAAAATCCCTGCTGGCTACTGGAGTGGCTGCACCGCGGTTCTGCCTTCGACGACGGAAATATTTTCGACTCACTGGAATTTTTACGCCTCGATGCTAATTATCTTGACCGTGGTTCTATAGCACTCCGATGCTGCTTGGCCAGGCACCGTGGTGCCTCCCTGATTTCATGGCCCAATTCCGCCTGATTTGTTATATTCTTCGTGGTACTTTCTAGGCTTCATTTCTTGGGTTGTGCTTGTGCAATTTGCATCTCAATTAAGTTCATTTCGTCCTCAAAAGTAGCATTCATTCCTTCATAACCGCTGTGGCACAAAATGAAAGAAAAACAACCTAACACTATACTAACACAAACGAAAAGAGTAAAATACGTAACTAGAAAGGACTCAAAAGAGTGTATAAAATACACTCAACAGGATGCCACTAATGAGATGTAATAGCACTGGAGATTTGTATCAAATCACCGCCACCACTAACAACCAAGTCACAAATCCATCAACCTTTGTAGCTATTTCTCCTATTTTATGAAATAACCGGTTGGGCTACCCAGAGTACCGGTGTTCAATTTTCTTAGAAATAATAAATTTGTTGATTGTAACAAACTTATGGACTCTCATGTTTGTCAGACTTGTGTTTTTGAGAAGCCTGTTAAATTTCCCTTCTTTATATGCTTCCAATACTCTTATGTCATTTGATCTTATGCATAATGATTTGTAGACATCCCTGATTTTAAGTTCGACAGGTCATAAGTATTATATGCTTATTTTAGATAATTATTCGAATTTTCTGTGGGCATTTCCCATAGGAAAAAATCATAGGTCTTCACCGTTTTTAAACAATTTAGTATTTTCATCAAAATCCAATTTCAAAAATCCATTAAATGTTTTCAATGTGACAATGGAAGAGAATTCACAAATGATCAATTTAAGAAATTTTATCATCAAAATGGAATGTTCTTGCGTCTTTCATGTCCACATACTTTCTCCTCAAAATGGGAAAACTGAAAGAAAAATCATAACAATCAACAATCTAATTCGCACACTTCTTACACATTCTTCCACACCAATGTATTTTTGGAATCATGATCTTCAAATTGCCACATATCTTTTAACCATTCTTCCTAGAAAGCTACTCTCAAACTTATCACCCACACAAATATTATACCATCGTATTCCTTCCTATACTTATTTGAGGATTTTCGGGTATTTATGTTATCTTTTGTTTCTGTCCACAATCATAAACAAACCTCAAGTCCATTCCACTTATTTTGTTTTTTTGGGATACCCATAAAATCATAGGAGATATAAGTGTTATGATATGTCTACTGGGAAAATTAACATCTCTCGTCACATTTTTTTTATAAGTCCACATTTCCGTTTTCGAAATCTCACATGGTGTCCCAATCTTCATATGAATTTTTGGATGTAGGAATAAATCATATTTTAAATCACCATCTAAATTCCCAAACCAATACTTTCTCAGTTTGATTCGGACCCTTTTACCCTTGTCCAATTTCGACCTAACTTTTCTGAAAATACGCGTCTGCACCGCGGTGCCTCTGCCTAGCACTGCGGTGCTAATTGCTTCGAAAATCCCCGCTGGCTACTGGATTGGCTGCACCGCGGTTCTGCCTCCAGGAACCGCAGTGCCTTCGACGACGGAAATATTTTCGACTCTCTGAAATATTTACGCCTCGGTGCTAATTATCTTGACCACGGTTCTATAGCACCGCGGTGCTGCTTGACCAGGCACCGCGGTGCCTCCCTGATTTCATGGCCCAATCCCGCCTGATTTATTCTGTTCTTCGTTGTACTTTTTAGGCTTCATTCCTTGGGTTGTGCTTGTGCAATTTGCATCTCAATTAAGCTCATTTCGTCCTCAAAAGTAGCATTCTCTCCTTCATAACTGATGTGACACAAAATGAAAGAAAAACAACCTAACACTATACTAACACAAACGAAAAGAGTAAAATACGTAACTAGAAAGGACTCAAAAGAGTGTATAAAATACACTCAACACATCCCCCTTTGGAAATCATCCACAGAAAACTCAAACGGATCAAAATCAACAGAAACATTGTTGTCAGTTGTGAAACGACAAACATATCAAGGTTTTAATCAGTTTGGGTGCATGTATGATATTTTTTTAAATGTAAAGAAGGGTGAGAGGGAGATTTAATTGACTAATACCACGAATTGGAATTTCTTTCCCATTGTCAACAACAATATTTTTATTAATGTTCATATTAAAATAAGACGAGAGAGTACATTGAGATGTCATCATGTGTGATGTGCCCCCGTGTTCATGTACCACGAATCATCGAAAAAATTCAAATTCATGTTGTTCATGTCCTGTTCAATATCCATGGGATCATAACTTGCGGAAGATGGTCTATTGACTACAATAGCTTGTTGCGGACGAGAACCGAGAACCCAGGGCAGTCTAGAAGTGGGAGGAGGTCAAGCCCACTTAGCTGTGGGGTACGAGCAGGGAGGGGCATCCCACTGATACAACTATGGGTGTACATTTCCGGACCGGAATGGATCAGACCGGTGGATTTCGGTCAGGTCCCCGGTCCTTCATTATTAAAGATTTCGATTTTACGATCCGGGTAGGGTAAAAACCGGAATAATCCGGTCCGGATCGGAATGGACCGGTTCCATATTTTTTTTTTAGGTAATGTTACTTTTTTAACTCTTCTAATTAGATGTAGAAGAAAATTTGGAATATTTGGAGGAAATTGAGAAAGATAATGTTATTTTTTAAAACTTATAATTTATAATATTTGACATTATTTATCTATCTATCTTTTTTTTTATAACTAGATGTGCATTATGATGATTTGGATGATGATGTCGTTTTTGTGGACTCGTTGGTGTGATTTAATGGCAAGTGGAGCATGTAGATTGTCAAGTTTTATTTGAAAATATCAGGTCAACTTGATTACAAAATAATATAGAGTTTTGATGCAACTCACGCCCATTTGTTGTATGATGTTGGATCTGAAAGATTGGTGTCGTGTACCTATTCAAATAAAATATATTGAAGGATAAGAAAAAAAAACATATTTAATGAGATTGATAAACGAACACATTGTTAAAAATTTACAAATAAGAATAAATTAAAAATTCCATTAAAAAAACAGGTCCAACCGGGCCAAAACTTGGATCGGACCGGATTTTTCATGTCCGGACCTGACCGGATTAGTTCCGGTCCGGTCCTCGGTCCAGAAAAACATTGATTCGGGTTCCGATCCGGTTTTGGGCCGGTGTACACCCCTATTTACAACTGCCATCCCCACGGTGCATACTGCCCCACTACCCGTCGGCTGGCTGGTTGGGCTGCTGTCAGGCGTTTTTCTTGGCCCTACTGGCTGTGGTTGTTGCCGCCACCCCGACCCCGTTCCTTTCGATCATTATTTTTTCCTTCGTTATTGTTATGATTTTGACCCATTATTTTGTCGGTTCGAACTACTATAGGAACTAGAATTTTGAGTGCTAAAATCACCGTTATAAGTATTGGTGAAAATAAGAGTGGTGTCGGCATTGGTTGTCGCCCCCGTCGCCTATTTTTGCTTCCGAGTTTCTTCAAGAATTAATCTTGAACGAGGCTCATAGTATGGTGGTAAGGGATTACTTTGTTGAATGAACGTAGCAACACCATCAAATTGTTCATTCAATACCGCAATCAATTGGAGAAATAACCTTTGATTCGTCACTGGCACACCAATATTTTAGAGTTGATCTGCAAACATTTTCAACTCTTGACAATATGCGGAGACGTTTGAAAAAATCATATAATTTTACATTGGTGAATTGGTTTTCAAGTTATACCGCCCGAGAAATTTTATTATCTTGAAAAATATTTTGCAAACGGTCTCAAGTTTGTTAAGCCGTAGAGTCTGGTTCCAAAATGGTGTGCAAATGATCATTTGAGATAGTGTCGTAAATCCATTGAAGGACTATAACATCTAAGCGGGACCATAAATTTTTGTCAACAACAGTGGTCTCCGATGAAGACTTGGGAGGAATAATATGATCTATTACTTTGTATGTTCGGCAATGGATTTTGAATAACTCCGCCCAAGAAAAGTATTGTCCTTTTTTTCATCTCAAGAGTAATTGGAATAAAGTTCTTGACGTTGTTTACGACAAGAGTGGAATAAAATTTTGTTTGTCGGCCATTGTTACCCATGAAAATACAAGAAAATGGGAGGAGAAAGCAATTAGAGGAAGGTAGATGAAGAACCCTAATTAGGGTTTGTTTGGGAGAAATCGAAAAGGTAGATGAGGGGTAGTATTTCAGCTAGGGTTAGGGTTTGGTTTTGAGGAAGCCGAAAAGTAGTGGTTTTCGTCTAGTGATGAGGCTGACAGTGGGGGGATACCATGAAGGAAATGAATTCCATATCCCTATTTCATATCAATAATACAATATATATACGATCAAATAAAATCAATCTATGGCTACTATTTAGGTAGACTATCCTAAAAATATGCTAATCATTTTACAATACTAATTACATAATATTTAATTTAATTAAATAATAGATGATTTGATATGAGCCAGATAATTATGGATTAGCATATTCCATATTTATCTTACCAATTCTCAACTCAGAATAGGACAGCTATATCATTGTCATTGTCGGCTATGTTTAGATGAAAAACACACCGTTTACTCGTTCAACTAATTTTGATTTAGTCACACAAATGATTAGAGGACAAAAAAATTATTTCTTTCTCATAAATGGGAAAAAATAATCCTCGAATAAACAATCTTTAGAATAAAAATCATGGGAAGTTTCAGAGTCTTCTTTCTTTTCTTTATCTCATTTGATTCTGTCTACAAATAGGGGAGTTGGTGGAGAAAATGGAAGATACCATCCATGTTCCTAGATTTTATTTATTTATAATTTTCATCTTTTTAAATTATTCATTAAACATTAATGAGAAAGAGATTATAATTAGTTCACAAAAAATGATTCACGGACCGATGCTGCAAAAGAAGAAATAGAGACAAGTTAATGATTTGAATTCCACCTTGGCCAAGATCCATATAAAATGTGAATGTTATATTATGTCAATAATGAAAGACAAGGGATCAATGTATGATGACAGCATACCATTAATTAATTTAGTTTACCCTAATTACTAGCTTTAACCAATCATTGAGATTTCTAGTCTGCAAATCCCTTTTTATGTTTTGGAATCTTTGTACAAAAACTAACTCAAAATCAGTAGTTTATTTGAACACACAATATCAAACTCAAGGTCTCATCATCTTAACTTGTCTCAAATTTTATTTAATTTCTACAAAGCCTTTACGAACCGTATTATTGTGGCCATGAAATAAATAGCTGTCTTGCTGACCCACAAGTGCTGTCAAATTCATTAATTTCTCAAAACCCTTTGATAAGACAAATGCAAGTCAGAATATTGGAGCTCCGTTGCAAAATTCAAATGTAGCAAAAGGGTAAAATAGTTTTATTAAAGAATAGAAATTAAAATCATACACTGTCCCTTTTAATTCATGTGATGCATTTTGATTGGACGTACGTGTACTCTAAAATAATATTTAAATATTTGTGTGAATATAAATCATATCATTAAAGATTAAATTAATTAATTTTTATGATAAAAACATATCCTTTTTAGATTAATAAAAAAGAAAAATATATCATATAAATTGAGACATAATGACTAATAACAAATTCAAAAAATTAAATAAACCTCAAAAATCGAATCATCTGTTTAATACGACCTTCTTTATAAGGCTCCACCGCCCTCCAATCCATTTGATTCCTACAACTATAATAAGCTCTTCCCCTTTCATTTTCCACAGCTTCCACTCTCCTTCCTATTTATCATTACATCATTTTCTCTTTCTCTCTTTGCTTTTTAGCCAGTTAGTAAAGAAGAGAATCAACCAATTTTTGCCTTGTATTTTTATTTTGGACTTTTTGTTCCAGCATTGCAAATATCACATGGGGAGGCATTCTTGCTGCTACAAACAGAAGTTAAGGAAAGGCCTCTGGTCTCCTGAAGAAGATGAGAAACTTATAAAGCACATTACTAAATTTGGTCACGGCTGTTGGAGCTCTGTCCCTAAATTAGCAGGTGCACTATCATTATTAAACTGTTTTCTTAATTAGTCAGTTTTCTTGAAAATGCATGTTGAAATTAAAAAAAATACTGTTACATTATTTTATAGTCAATTTCAATTTGCTTGAATTAAATGGTGATAGGTCTTCAAAGGTGTGGAAAAAGTTGTAGGCTGAGGTGGATTAACTACTTGAGGCCTGATTTGAAAAGAGGGACATTCTCACAGGATGAAGAGACTTTGATCATTGAACTTCATGCACTACTTGGGAACAAGTAATTATATCCTTCAAGACAAAACAACAAATAAGTCAAATTACTCCCTGAAGTTATAATTAATCTGGGCTCACCTTAGTTTTTTCCTTTTCTTTTTTTTTTTTGTTTATTCGCAGGTGGTCTCAAATTGCAGCAAGATTACCGGGAAGAACAGATAACGAAATCAAGAATCTATGGAACTCGTCCATAAAGAAAAAGCTAAGGCAAAGAGGGATTGATCCAAATACACACAAGCCACTTTCTGAAGTTCAGAACGAAGAGAAAGCGTCGGAAAACAGTAACAAGAACAATGACAAAGTTTCTGAAAGCTCAAATAATGAGTTCAATTTTGTTGAGGCACATGAGAGTGGATTTTCAACAGACAAGCCAATAAAAGCATCTTCAATGCCAAATAATAATATGGACCGTTATCCACTTATTGAGACCATTGCCCCACCAACTCATGAATTCTTCACCACCCATTGCAAGTCTCCTGATTTGTCTAGTTATCTCTCCTTTCACAATTATAATCCCAACACCAATATTCTCTTCAATACCAAAAACTCTGCTGACATGGTATCTGATCAGTTCAATTGTAACAGCTTGGCAAATGCTAGCTTTACTTCTATGTGGAATTCGATTATAAAACCTTCTTTAAGTACTCTTACTCCTGATCATACTACGTTTAATATCAACAAGTTCCAGAATTGGGAAGCGTGTACGATCAGCAGCAATGGCAGTAACAACAGTAACGGTAGCAGTAACAGTATCGAATTACAAAGCAATTGTTCATTCTTCGAAAACAATGCTGCCCACGCTTTCGCGTGGGGATCAGCAGATGGTGCAGGGAAACCGGAGAGAGAAGAAATCAAATGGTCCGAGTATATGCAAACTCCGTTTTCTCTAGGTGGTAATATTAACAATAACACAATCCAGAATCATCATCAAATTTCTCCGCATAAAGATTTATACGGGGAAACAAGATCGGAGACCCAATTCGTGACACAAGATTCGTTGAATTTGAGTACTACTAGTACATGCCTTCAGAACCAAACGCCTCAGGCTTCTCTACAAACTGCAGAATTATACAGTAACAATTTTCAGAGGCTCCCCACCGCCTTCGGACAATTTTCTTAGCCGATTTTCAAAGGCTAATTATCTCACTTATTATGGATTGTTACTTCCCTATACAGGTGTGTGCTATAGAGTTTCTTTTTATTCTTAATCTGTAAATAGGTCTTACACATATTTCCTTCTTTGTCTCAACACTTGATGTTCCTGATAAAATACTGGAAAGTTTGTTGATCACCATCCTTTTGTGTATGATATATGAATATGATAGTACATGTACCTTTTTGTTTGTTTGTTTTTCTTTTGCGCTTTCTAGATTTTTTTATTTACAGGTTGTAATTCTGTTTGTTGATTAAGCATTCAATCGAAAAGTTTTATTACTTTTCTAGTTTTCACCGTTGTAATCATGACATATGTATTCCTATTCAAACCAAAAAAAAAAAATCCTTTGCAGATAGCGACTATCTGTAAGATAGCCTAAATGGGTGTCTATCCTTGTCTCCTACAGATAGAGAGAGTTTTTACTTTGACAGTCTTTAAGTCAATTCCACTAACTAATCTATAATGAATACACTTGTTATAGCTGTCTATATGTTGTTCATATACCATGAAAAAAATATTACAGATCTTGGAAGAATGAGGTTAAACTTATTACATGCAGTAGTAGTACTCTCTCCGCTTATTCAAAAAGGGGGAAAAATTTAAGTTAAATTTCTCATTTTAACTTACTGTTCATGGCACGTGTAATAGAACAAGTTCTAAGAATACATTTCACATGTAGCAAAAGTTTATGTTTTGTAAACAGGGAAAGGGGTGAAAACCGTCACAAGTTTAAAAGACTAGTTATTAATTAATTTAGTAAAAAAAGAAAGGATTAAAGTAGTGTCTGGACCATAATTTCAATTTGCTATTACATCTGTAGGCGTGTAAATATTGAAAATAATATATCTCTACCCATAATTAGAATATTTTCATAAATTATGTAAATATAATTATGATAAGATTAGGATTCCTCTTTTGTATAAACATAGGATACTTATTGTCTAAGGGATGAATATTGTACTCTATATATATCTTGATATTAATAAAAAACTCCCCAAGGGAGATTAATATCATCTTACATGGTATCAAGAGCCTAAAACAAAAACCCTAGCTTTTTTTTGTTGAGCTACCGCCGGCCCCCCTCCCTCGGTTGCCGCGGCACCTCCCCCTCCTCCCTCCAAAATTTCTAGGTTTTTCTTTTTCTTTCCCCTGTTCTCTAAATGGCTATTCCCGAATCTTCCACACTTTCTGAATCTTCTACCTCCACAAATCTCACCACCACATTGTCATCATCTTTTCATCAAACTCTAACTGTTACAAACATCAAAAACTCTATTCTCATTCTTCTTGATCAAGAAAACAGTCAGTATTCTCTGTGGGTTGAACTATTTTCTAATCATGCATGTCTCTATAACGTGCTTGATCACATCGATGATACCATTCGGCGCCCTCTGGAGGTTGATGAGTCTACTTGGCGTCAACTAGACGCCGGCGTCAAACAGTGGATTTATGATAGTATTTCTGAGGACCTTCTTCTTACTATCATGAAATCTGGCGCCACAGCCCTTGAGTTATGGAATCGTTTGGAGGAAATTTTTGGAATGATAAGCGCGCGTCTTTGTGTATTTAGAGGAGCAATTTAACAATACACGTCTTGAAAACTTTTCCAATGTGACAATCGCAAGCGATTAAAACTGCGGCGGATCAACTTGCCGTCGGCGAGCACATTCGCGGCGCTGGCCCGGTGTTACAATTGATTGATGGCCGTCCTAAAGACGAATATGATACTTTGGCCACCATGATTCAACGGGCAGATCCGTTACTCAGCTTTAACAAAGCTCGCTCGCAGTTGTTCCTCGAAGAGACTAGACGTGCTAAGCATGATGAGCACAATCAGAAGGCATTAACGGTCGAAACACGCCCTCAAGATCCAACGCCACCAGAAAACTCTCACCCACAGCAGGGACGAGGTGTTGTAAATGGTGGCAGGGGCCGCGACATGGGAGGCCGTGGTCGTGGCGGTCGCGATCAGCCAGAACGATGGCGGCGGCAGCAGCGGGGATCGCAGAACAAGCGTGTCGCGGCTCGCCGGCAATTCGGACACGTGGCGCCTAGTCTGAGCGCGGCGCGAGTCCTTTCGATGCAGCTGACCTACAATCCGTATTCTTACTCTGGTTTATTGGGTCGCTCCGTCGCCATGGCGAGTCGGCCGTACGAGTCGAGTTTCTTTGCCCTCATCCGGCATGACACCACCGAGTTGGGGCGGGCATTCAACACCTCTCCGTGCAACGGCTGACAATCGCAGTACGTGGACTCAGGTGCCACATCTCACGTCACCCAATCTGCATGTACTATCCCTAAACTATTTAGTTTAAAGCATCCTCAATATGTTACAGTTGGTAGTGGACAACACATTCCAGTTAAAGGGTATGAAACCTCATACACACAACCTCCTCATCCACTTTTCTCCCTCAAAAACACCCTATATGCCCCACACATGATTAAGAACCTCATATCTGTCCGCCAATTTATTCGTAATAATTCTGTCTCCGTGGATTTTGACCATTTTGATTTTACTGTGAAGGATCTTCATACGAGGACACCTCTTACGAGATGCAATAGCACGGGGATCTCTATTCATTCACTTCCACCTCCGTTGCCAGATCTTGCTCTTCCGTCACTCTAGAGACTGTTTCTTCTTCAACTTGGCATAATAGGCTTGGTCATCCAGGAGTCCCAATTTTTAATTTTCTTAAAGGCAACAATTTCATTGCTTGTAAAGGGAAACTTGCACAAAATTGTGTTTCTTGCTCTTTAGGCAAACATACTCGTCTTCCGTTTAAATCATCTACTAGTGTTACACTTGCTCCTTTTGATATTATACATGTCGATTTATGGACATATCCTATCTCTAGTTATCTCGGTCATAAATACTATCTTGTGTTGCTTGATGATTTTTCACACTATGTTTGGTTATATCCTCTTAAATTTAAATCGGAAGTGTTTGTCAAATTTCTTGAGTTTCGCAAGTTTATCCACACAAATTTGGAAAAAGCATAAAATTATTTCAGTGCGATAATGGTCGTGAATTCAATAACTCTATAATTCACCGGTTTTGTACAAATAATGGCATGGTTTTCGCTTCTCCTGCCCTGACACCTCACCAAAAAAACTGTAAAGATGAAAGAATCATACGTACCATTAACAATATGATTCACACCCTATTGATTCATGCCTCCCTCCCTACTTTCATCTGGGTATATGCTGCTAAAATGTCAGAATACATTCTAAATACTCTTCCTACTAGCACTCTTCACAATATGATCCCTAACAAAATCCTCTACCATAGAGTCCCCTCCTATGACCATCTACGGATTTTCGGTTGTCTGTGTTATCTCAACCTCAGTTCTACCGCCCCTTACAAGCTTGCTCCTAGGTCTACTCTCTGTGTCTTCCTAGGATTCCCGCCAAACCATATGGGCTATCTATGCTATGACTTGTCGACTCATCAAATCCACATATCTCGTCACGTCACATTCGACGAGACCACATTTCCGTTTTTTAATCTTCCAAAATTCCAAAAACTGGACTACTCATTTCTTGACGAGCCTGCCATCTCTCTCGCCGTCCTCGAGCGGCTCGCGTCCTGCCATCGTAGTCGCGGACGATGGTAGGCGCGCGGCGCTGATTTCGGTGAGCAATCTTGAGAATACCGTCGGCGGCCGCAGTTCGTGCTGAGACGCCAGCGCGCAAACTCGCAGAAGTCTGTCAACGCTAGCTCGCGCGGCTCGATCCTGAGTCGCGGCTCCGACGGCCACCCCGCCTTCTTTAACCGACTTTACCCACCGTCTCAGACCACTTCGCCACCCACTGTCCCTACTCATCCAATGAAAACTCGTTCAAAGCATGGAATCTTCAAAGCCAAAGTCCATTTCAACTTATCTGCCCAAACCATCTCTCCACTTCCAAAGAACCTTAAATTGGTCAAACAAGACCTAATTGGAATGTGACTATGTATGAGGAATTCAATATTTTAACTAAACAACACACATGGGATCTAGTATCTAGACCTGAGGGGTGAATGTAATTCGATGTATGTGGCTTTTTCGTCACAAATTCATAGATAATGGGGATCTTGAGAGGTATAAGGCCATTCTTGTGGATAATGGCACAAATCAGCAGGAGGGCATTGATTGTGGAGAGATCTTCAGCCCGGTTGTCAAACCGGCTACTATTCGCACAGTTTTGAGCATTGTCATGGGCAAACACTGGCCGATCCATCAACTTGATGTGAAGAATGCATCTTACATGGGGACCTGAGAGAAACAGTGTACATGCATCAGCCGCCTGGGTTCACCCATCCAGCAGTCTCTCACTATGTGTGTCGTCTCCGTAAGTCACTATATGGCCTGAAACAGGCTTCCCGTGCGTGGTATGATCGTTTTGCCAGGTATATCTTGCAGATTAGGTTTGTATGCAGCAAGAGTGATACATCACTCTTCATTTTTCATCGAGGTAGTAACACTGCTTACTTATTACTGTACGTGGATGATATTGTTACGCCTCTCGCCGGATAGATTAAAAAATGAGATTATTGTCTTGCTTAAGTTCGAATTTGCAATGACTGATTTGGGAAAACTGAGTTATTTCTTGGGGATATCAGTGACCAGGTCTGCCAATCACATGTTCTTGTGTCAGCGTAAGTATGTAGAGGAGATAGTGTACAAGGCTAAGATAGCGAATTGCAAAGTTATGCCTACTCCAGTTGATTCAAAATCTAAGCTCAGTGCTATGGATGGTGCTCCAGTCTCTGATCCTACTCTGTGTAGGAGCCTTGCAGGTGCACTTCAGTATCTCACATTTACCAGGCCAGACATAGCTTAAGATGTTCAGCATGTGGGCTTATTCATGCATTCCCCCAGAGAGTCTCATTTCACTGCTCTTAAGTGTATCATTCGATACATTAAGGGTACTCTTGATTATGGTTTGCACATATACCCCTCTGCTCCAAACAGATTGCTCTCATATACGGATGCAGATTGGGCAGGGTGTCCGGACACGCGACGCTCCACCTCCGATTTTTGTGTTTTCTTAGGGAATAATCTGATTTCTTGGTCTTGGCGGCAGACTACTATCTAGATTGATCTGAAATTTGTCTGAGCGTTGCAAATGTATTAGCGAGATTTGTTGACTCGAAACTTCTTGTTAGAACTTGATGTCGCTGCGTCGAGCGTATTGTATCTTGTGATAACATCTCTGCCATCTATTTGTCTCATGTCCGGTTCGTCATCTGAACCAAGCACATTGAGATAGACCTACACTTTGTTCGTGAGAAAGTTGTTCTAGTGCCATGTCAGAGTGTTACATGTTCCATCATCCTATCAGTATGCAGACATATTTACCAAAGGACTTCCCATCTGATTATTTTTGACTTGAGATCCGGTCTCGTCCGCCTCCTCCGATCGTGAGGGTGTGTAAATGTGTAAATATAGGAAATAATATATTACCTACCCATAATTAGAATATTTTCATATATTGTGTAAATATAATTATGTTAACTAGGATTCCTCTTTTGTATAGGCTTAGGATTCCTATTATATAAGGGATGAATATTGTATTCTATATATATCTTGATATTAATGAAAGACTCTTCAAGGGAATCCGTGAGATTCAAGCACTAGTGAGAATCAATAAATTTTCAAACTCAAATCTTTGGGAGGTGAATGATATCCATCTAATTGCTTAATGACTTGGAAAGCCACGAGTAAGATGCAATTTCAAGAATATGGACACAAAAGATACATCCTCTATGGAAACTTTATCTATTTTTGGGAAGAAAGAAATTGAAGGGCCCCTCCCCTTTAATTGGAAAAAAATAATCAAGTCTATAGTAAACATAAGAGATATGAAAATAGTATTAAGAGAGGAAAACACCTCCTTATTAAGTGATGTTTTGTAAAGAGACAGCATCTGCTGAAAAAAGATACACCTTTGGTTCTCTCTACTCTTTTGATTTTTCCATTAAAAGTTCCAATTTTCACTTGTAGCAAATGGGCCTTGTTTGCATGTGACAAATATCTAGTCAGCAAGCTATATTAGTCTTTCATATTCAACATTCACTATCACCATAAAACTCCATGAATTAAAAGTCTTCTCATTATATGTATTACTCAACAAAGGGTCCCCTCACCCCTCAACTTTTTAACTATTCCTTTTTTCCATGTTTACATAATAATATTCATGTACTATCTAGTCATCTAAAATCTGTACGTAATGAGCTGACAAGTAATCTTTAATGTATATAGACAAAGGAAAAAAGAAACAAATACCCAATAATTTGCAGATGGAAAAACAATTTTCAATCATGAATAGCTTAAGGATTTTAAAAGAATGAAAAAAGAGGCCCATGACTCAAGAGGCCCATCCATATATATATATATATATATGAACCACATGAACATGTATGATAGATTGATAGGGCATTTAACCAGTCTCCTTCCCACGTGCACCAGACGAAAAATTATGTAGACTCCCATATAAATTGAATATTTTTGGCCCCCTCTTTTTGTTTTTGGTTATAAAGAATTACTCCCTCCCTCTAAAAATGATTGTCTTAGTTTGACTTGGTATAAAATTTAAGAAATAAATGAAGATTAATGTGTGGTCTAAAATAAGTTAGATATTTTTGTGTCTTTAAAAATTTAAATCATCTAATAAAGTTAAATTATTTTTAAATATATAAATATATCAATTTTCTTTAACAAACTAATAAAAAAGTATGAAAATCTTATTTTTGTTGTGAAGGCTACGCGGCCATTCTTTCTTTCAGTCTTGTGCAGAAAGCGCCGGTGTATGATAGTCCACGCGTCGATCGGTCGATTAACAGCAAGCGTG
The DNA here is from genome assembly GCA_029844215.1 of Przewalskia tangutica. Taxonomy (NCBI): domain Eukaryota; kingdom Viridiplantae; phylum Streptophyta; class Magnoliopsida; order Solanales; family Solanaceae; genus Przewalskia; species Przewalskia tangutica. The sequence continues at coordinate 12,353,031 of CM056731.1, read as the reverse complement.
ATGCGCCAACCAAGAAAGTTTATGCGAGGAACGAAGCTCGTGGCCTTGCGGTCTGTATTTCATGATCTTGGCATTTCTGCTGCGGGTGTATGAAAATCTTATTTGAGACTTAGGAGTTAGGAGTAATACGTAGAAAGCATTGTCTAAGGAGCAGTATATTAATTGGGGGGGGGGGTCGCTTTGAATGCATGTGAACATAATTATTGAGTTTCTTTTCTTGGCCCTACATTCTTTCTTCTACACATAACAGAACAAAAATAAAGGAATTGACGTCTTATAATAATATATCAGCCTAAATAGGAACTATGTGATGTAGAGGGCCGATTCAAGATTTTACTTTTCCAGAACTCGCAACCCATTTATGTTATTGATTCACAGAATTCACAAAAGTTGGATCAAAATTATTAATTTTTGCCGAAGTCATACTTTATAGTGTGCATTCCCTCCTGGTGTGATTGCCAGAGGCAGTTAATATCGTCAAAGCTGTGATTTTTTTTCAAGAACTTAAAACAAAAAGAAAAAGGAATAGGAGGCATATGTTGACATGCTAATAGACTAGTAAGAAGAATATTGGAAAACAATGATGAAGGTGATAATTGGGGACCGTAACACTGATAATAGAGGTGATAAAGAATGTTCAGTGTATAATATTTTAGTAATATTTTGAGATTCTGAAATTTATTAATGGAAAGGAACATGTTATAGTTATTTTTATTATATAAGTATAAACCCGTAGTTTACGGAAAAGAAAATGAAACTATTGTAGTTTATAGATAAAGAACTTGTAATGTGTTTCATCCTTCTTCTTTTTTTATATCCAGCTTACGAGATATTAATATCGGTTCCTTAATATTACTATCAGTAAATCGCGAAATATACCTGAATGACCAGGGTTTGAGAATATAGTAACTGATATTACATAGAGATAGTGAAAAGGAAAATGAAGGAGGGGATTACAAATTAGAAAATTGAATCCTCACCAAAAAGATAAGAGTTCACATATCTAGCCAACTGAGCTACTAAAATTCTTGGGACGTTAGGTGAGGAGCAGTAGTTGTTTTAGCAGTATAAAGAGGTAACTCAATCCACAAGGGAAACAATTCTTTTTTATTACTCTGTTTTGTTAACTGGTAACAAAGTCTTCTTGTTAAACGAAAAGGTCAACATGAAAAGATTGTTATTAACAGTATTTTAGTGGAAACAACACACAAAAGTGTAAAGTAAAAGAGTATAAAATTGTTTCCACAAACTTTCACAAATGTCATTCTCTTTTTTCCTTCATTGTTTTTTTGAGTTTTAACTTTTATTACAGACATTATAAAATAGTTTTTACACTAACATATCATATCAAAAATCATACATACTAATAAGTAGAGTAAGTTTCGTGGAAATAAAAGTAGGCAACCTATTATAACAGATTAGTAAACTACATGACCGACATTATAATTAAATTAATTTATGTCATATGCGTATAAATTAAATACATTATTTTTATCCATTTAACCAAACTGACTATCACAAGTGCAGACATTCTTCCGCATTAACGTTGTACGTAAATAAGTTAATTTCTTTTATTTAACCAAACTGAATGTCACAAGTGCAGACATTCTTTGCTCATTCCTAATTTCCATTAGCATCGTTGAAAATCGAAAAGAACCCATGAGGAGAGCGATGGACATATGTAACAGTAGTACACTATACTTAATAAATTGAATCTTCAAAGGTTGACTAGACAAGCTGTGAATCCTCAAATCATCTGTCGGCAATGATTTGTTTTTTCTCTCTTACTATGTGAAATGTACACTTTTGCTCTTCAATAAAGAGAAGAAAAGTGAAGAAAGAGGAGAAAAGTGAAGCACGCCAGTCCCCGGACCCCGCTCCAGTTGGGACGGATATGTGTATCAAAAGTGCTACCCGCCATGGATAGTGAGGCGGAGGTGGATCTCATATAAGATTCTCACTGTACCCGCCACGCTACCCGGCCCGTACCCGCTACCCGCACATGTTTGTATTGAATTCTTTAATTATGTTGATTTCTGATATTATTAACTAGATAAGGACTTGAAATCTCTTATTCTTGTCAAGATTCCCTGATTTTTGTCAAGTCATCAACCTATTATTATTATTATTATTATTATTATTATTATTATTATTATTATTATTATTATTATTATTATTATCATTTAAAATAAAGTGTATGGTACCCTTCAATTTTTTTTAATATTTTTGTGTGAAAATGTATGGTACAATGCAACAACTCTACATGTGCGTATGTCACAACTTTGGTAATGACATTAGAGTTTCTTTTTTTTTTTTACAATTGTAATCATTTGAAAGGACTAGAAAATTTATTGTCTTCTTCTATATAAATTTCACGCTTTATTTTAACCTTTTAATATTACTAATATTTTGATAAAGTTTCAAACTTTGATATTCGATACACCATAGTAAAAAAAGTTCATTTTTCCCATTTTCTTTCACCTCCTTTTTTCTTATATAACTTTATTTTACTATCCGTGGTGGGTACCCGCCGAGGTAAATGGGGCGGGGGCAGGTGGAGGAATTACTACCCGTGATGCCTGAGTGGTGGGGCGGGGGTGAGTTTTAAGTGGAGGGTACGGGTATGAGGTACCCTTCTCCGCCCTCGCCCTGTCCCATTGACATCCCTACACGCCAGTGAATAAGTTTTAGACTTAGAGTCGGTTTGGATCGGCTTATTTTAAGTGATTTTAATCCAAAAAAATTTACAAACATTTTTGTAATGTTTGGATAAAATTAAAAAAAATTAAATACTTGTTTTTAAGATAAAAATAAGTCAAAAGTCATAAGCTAGAATTCTTAAATTATAGTTTTTTGACTTATAAGTCAAACATCATAAGTCCATTCATACGGACTCTTAGATCCCTTTTCATTTGTAAGAACTCAAAACAAAATTTATTTAATTTGATGGAACCGAATTTGCTTATTGAAAATCCAAAAATAAACTTTTGTCGACGAGCTAGCTAATGCAAGGATGCAAAAAACCTGTTGAACTTTTTACGAAACTCTAAGCTTAATGTTGCAAGAATTCATAAGTTATTAAAACAGTTAAGAATTCCCGGAAATTGAATGAGAATTTAAACTCCTTATATGGATTTGGACAATCATTTCCTCATAAGCTAGCTTTTGGGGTTGAGTTAGACCCAAGATCCATTCTTTCCATGGTATCAGAGTCAGACTCATTCCAAGTTTATGTTCACCGATGTTGGGTCCACAAATTATGTCATTCACGCTCCAGTTAACGAGATGTGAGCGTGCGGGAGAGTGTTAAGAGTCACATCAGAAATTGAACGAGAATTGGACTCCTTATATGGACTTGGACAATCCTACCCTCATAAGCTAGTTTTTTAGATTGAGTAGGGTACAAGATTCATTCTTTACCGAACTAGTCTTCACGCTAACAATAGGCAACATATTAAGGAATAGCAACATACTTCTCATTGACAACAGGGGTATCAAATGCACGAATTGAGATGAATTTGAATGAAATAAATGAACAAATCAGTCATTCACTTATATATCAAATTGGCCAAATAATAATCAATTAGGAGCTGCCCGCATGAGCGTAGTGTAGGAGTTTTGTCGGGTTCGTACACGCAGCAAATTTTGAAAATTTATGTTTCAAACCCGACGTGGCGGTCAAACTGTAGTCATCAATTCTCACGTCTTTGTTTGCAAGCCATATATACAATGTTGACACCCAATTTTGACCCTCCCGTCCAGCCATTAACCATAAAATTACACTAATTTTTGTAAAATAATTTTTTAGGATTTTTTATAATAAAATACAACAGTAAAACATTAAATACAGGCATAAATAATTAATTTAATAATGGCATCGCATAGAGTTTTAAGCACTTAGAGTCCCGCGCCCGCATTTTTTTTTAAACTTTAAGCTTTGTCGTGGTTCTTAAATAATTAATAAATGCATAAAATAAATAATTTAGCGATAACGTCGTGTCAGGTAGCATAGCCGCATTTATTAGTAATCATTGGTAACTTTAAAATCAATTTTAATCTAATACATGCATTTAATAGCGTCGCATTTATAAAAGCTTTAAACAATTCTTAAAAAAAAAAAAAAATCATATTTGCATTTAGCATTTAAATAATTCAATCTAAGCTCGTTTTAATTTTAATTCAACTTCGCAACAATGCATAACAATAAAATTTTAAATAATAGCGTCGCATCCTAAAGCATTAAGCATTAATTAAATAACACGCGTTTATTATAACAATTAATTTTAATAAAGCACCTAAATAATATAAGCAATTTATGTTATTAATTTATCACTAATTAACTCCCAAAGACTAATTTATTAACTAGCCTAAAACTAATACCTAGAATTAATTATAAACACTAACCTAACACTTAACCTATTTCTACCTTTCAAACCCGCACCCAAACCCACACCAACACCCCAACGCCTTTATTCAAGATTCAAACCCCTATTCCATCTTCTTTAAACCAACAACCCATCGTCCAGAACAAGAGAATAACAAACGTCGACCAAAGAAACCTAAAACCTAAAGCCTTCAATCGCCGCCTTCACCCAACCCCGATGCCACGGATTTTGGTGAAAATCGGCGACACTTTCCTTACCACACACACGTCTCTAACGATTCCTTACCATAACTAACACCCAAATCTTGCTTCAAAATCAAGAACAAAATCGCCAAGATACTTTTCAAAATCTTAACCAAATCGCACGAAATCAATACCAAATCAAGACCTATTATGGTAGGAGATACCTTGAGTTTACCAAGTTTAGAATCCGAGATTGAGGTTATAAATTGAGCGTCTTTACACATGCAATGGGCATCGGTCGAGTCTGATTAAGAACCTGCAATGATCCGATCGAGGCATCGAGAACATCATAAAAGATAGAGGAAGGCGTCGAACTTAGCAGTCGAGTAAGTAGTCAAATCTGAAGAACAATAGATACACCCACTTCTTCTTACAGTAACAAACCTCTTCAACACCAATCCGAAAATTAGAAGTCTAAAGCAAGAACATAAATTCGAAACCTTATGTCTTCTTCGCAAGAATCAGTCGCAAACCAATGAATATTCTCAATAACAAGCTCTCCCTTTCAATCGCATCGCAATAACGTCGAGCGGACCGACGACTTGATACGCCGCCCGGGCGCTGTCCGAGAAGGTAAAATTATCTCCTTTCGTCTAAGATTCGTTTGATGTCGGTGTTGCGATGTGATTTTTGTGCGTGTGTTGATGGTCGCTATGTCTATTAAGTCAATTCTTGGGCGATCTTCTTCGCAATATTAATCGCGTTAATGTTTGCGATTATGGTTGTCGTCGCGCGATAGTTTGTCGTATGACTAAATGAAGTAGTTATTTTTAGTGCGATGAGTGTATACATTAGACTCGATCCATTTCTGCGATTGGCTAGATTCAGAATACGACTTATGGTATATGAAATGCAGACTTACTTATACGGTTGTATATCGAAATCCTGTCCTAATGTTCTCTGTATCACCAGGAAGACATATTTGTATGTGATAGCATGCCTCGTCCTTGTTCAATTCATGTATACCCCCTAGTTGTGCAGATTATTCTTCTATCCCTGATTTGAGTTAAAACTGGTCATATATGCTAATAGTTCAGTCCGGTTGTATGCATGTTTGTCTTGCGATGTTGAAACTTATACAGGTCTGATGGATACATCTCTCCCTGATTTTCTGCATATGTCGCTAGACATTCCACTGGGATGTCCTGAGATATACGCGACATGGAGGTTTAGATATACATCGAATATATATCGAAGCCATACATATTCTGTATACCCTTAAGCACATTGCGAGTCCATCTTAAGCATCTTATGTATATTAATTCCTTACATAGGTCTAAATATATACGTTATGACAGGGAATTAAAACTTAGCTAAAAGAATAAAATCAACATTCCATCCAAATTTCTTATTTGAATTCTATGTGTATTGTTGTATTATTTCGGCATATGAAAAAAAAAGTTCTGTCTATTTGCGTAACTCATGCCGTATGTACTGAACTACTCCTAATGACTTGCAATCATACCCTGCCCTACTGGGTGAATTTGAGACACGCTGAACAATCTGCTTATGTTTAAATTCAAAACGAGTTTATCAACTAAAATGCTAACTGTATGTTTTTGCTGTTTTTTTTCGGAACCATCGAAAACTAGTTAGTAGGAAATAGGGCCCGCCGTCTTAGGTTCTTAATTAAGGTTGGACCTTTTAATGTCTTGGAGAATGCTGTATGTTATAATGAATTGGTTCTCGCTTTATGTGGTATTATATTTTGCATGAATCGAGTCTCAAAAAAGGGGCATGTTAACTTTGTTTCGTTTGGCTTGGCATTGCCGTCTGAGCCATGTAAGATGTGTATGTGTTTTCCTCTTCTTGGAATACGAAATTGGCTATTGCTTATTGCATATAGTGAGGAGTGTTACATGCATCAAGTGCAAGATTCGCCCTTCCCTTTAAGAACAGAGGCAAAGAACTAAAAAAAAAAAAAAAATAGTCACTGCTTGGTTAATCGTTTCCTTCTTTTAAACTGCCAAACAAAAAATGTCATAAAAATGTGTCAAATTTCCACGTTAAATGCTTATTTTTTGACATGTACTAATCCTAATCTCTCTTGTTTTTTACATGGCACGCACCGGAGCAACAAAGAGTCTCATAACGACTCGTCGTGGCAAACGTAAAGGCATGCATACACATCCATCGGGTCCCTCTTCGGCCATTCCTAGACAAACAAATAGGACGTGGTCATCCGCTCCAATCCCTTCACTCTCTTAATTTTCTTGTCTCGTTTTTATGCCATTTATTTGTTTTTCTATTATTTAATTTTGTAATTAATAGGAGAACTTCTAGCAATTAGGTCTTTAAATATATGAGACGAAAGTAATTACATTTTAGAAACGCATTCTTCTTTATTTCGCCTTTTAGGACTACTAAGCATGTTTAAAATCTGCAAAAGCAAGTAATCTAACTTACATCATAAAACCAACAATTTGTTAAAGTTCATAAACAGATTTTCTCTTAAACTCTCAAAATAGCATCTTAAAACATCTCTTATATAATATTGTACGCAGGCTAGGCAAGATTAATTTAGTTAGCAAAATACACATAATTGGTCCATAAAACACCCCCCTAGCATTCTTTAGCATTTCTAGCACCTTTTAAGCACTCTTTAACATTTAGCATCCTTTGCAATTTTAGCATCCTTTTAGCATTTTTAAAACCTTTAAGCACTTTTAAACCTTTTAGCATTTTTATTATTTATTTTCTAACATATTGCATTTTATTAAGCAAGGCTCGCTATGGCTCTATTATTTATTCATAACACTTTTGCCCTTTTATACTTCTTAGCACCTCAGCACCCTTTAGCTTTAAAATTAACCTCTTAGCACCTTTAAACATCTTCCAACATTTTAAAACCTTTTTAACTACTTAACGCTATTTTAACATCTAGCACTTTATTTTCTAACATTGCACTTTTTATAGATCTTTTACTTTGCATTTTTTAAATATAATAACTACCCTAGGTTTGGCAGACAACATGAGTTAGCGGATCTTAGAGGGTGCCTAACCCCTTCCCTCTAGATTAATAAAGAACCCTTACCCGGAATCTCATTAAGTTTAGCAGACCATTAAAATGGAGTTAATGTTTTACTTTAAACTAGTTAAACATTTAGGTGTCCTAATTCACCCAAACTAATTAGGTGGCGACTCCGCGAACCCTTTAGCATTTTAGCACCCATTTAAACGTTAGCACCTTTTGCACTTTTATCCCCTTTCTGCAATTTTAGCATTCTCTTAAAACATTTTAGCTTTCATTTTTATTTTCTAACCTTTTTATTTTTAGCAGGAGTTTAGAAAATAAAAGCCGCGGCCGGAAAAGGGCGCGACAGAAATGGCGACTCTGCTGGGGAATTTAGGTTCTTAACCACAACAAACCTAGGATAATTATTTGGCAATTACTTTTGCATTTAATTTTTGTGTGCTGTATTTTGTTTTGTTTATTTTAAATTGCTACCTGCTTTACTGCTTTCCTTAAACTGGCATTCCGCTCATATTTCTTCCACTCTGGAAAATTCACACAAACACACACTACATGCGAGGTGCGCTGGGTGCATCAGCAAAATTCTTTCTTCAAAATCCAAATTTAGGAGAGTCGGTAATATACGTGGAGTGCCCGGTCTAACCGGTGGCCGCGTAGCCTTCTCACTCGAGTTGTCCGCTCGGGAACCTTGCGTCCAGAAAGCCAAATCTTAGAAACTTAAGATAGAGCTATACCACCCTTATTTTAGGGCATGCATGCATTTACCTTAGGTGGGTCGGTCCTTGGCATCGACACCACAATTAGGAAGACACCAAACTTGTCGACGGGTTTCTCAACCCAACGACCAACCAGCATATTATGTGTAGCGTGACAATGACAGACAAATCCAAGCCCAATCATGACATGCTGAAATTGGGAAAAGTGCACCGTCATTTGGTCGCCATTTCCAACAAAGGCATTATAGTTGGACGACTTGGACAAATCCGTCATAATCTCGCATAAGTGACGTTTAGGCTTACCTCTGGCATAAAGAGGTCCCCCTGCATGTTAGGAAACGTTCGAATGTGCTATGTGCGATATATCTGCTACATACTTGCAAATTATGTGCTTTATGCTAACACCGTTTGTTGCATTTTTAGAAAGATTTATCATCCTCCCCAAAGGGTCGGTTCGTATTTGACTAAGCAATGGCAGAGCATCAATATTTCACAAGATCAAAGGTACGGTCCAAAGACATGATCGATTCAAGGACATCCGAGCAGCCTGAACTGTCTTGGTTCCTATAGGCAAAGCAGGGGTCTCAGAGAGAAAAAAAAAAAAAGCAACATAAATCCGATCGAGCAGCTCCCTACAGGCCGAAATTAGAAGGCCCAGAAACATCAATAAATGCAAGCAACTTTATTGAGACCCACTTTAGGTCAAACGCCCTTGCATATTCAAAACTGGGACAAGGTAGGAAACCAGACAGGGATTGCAAGTCCAAACAGGCCAGGCACGCGGATATCAAGGGACAAGGCGGCGAAGTCAGATACAAATCGACCCCCCCCTCAAAACTCACAAGTTTTCTTTGAGCGCAGGTTCTTCATATTAACAGGAGCAGAAAGTGCAATAGCCGAAATAGAAAATACGGCGAAAGGTTTCTTCAGATAGCGAGAAGAAAAGCAACAAAGGCGAGGATGACAACAATCCAAAGTCCGCGAAAAGCAAAGGCCAGCGAAAGCGAGCATCAACAATCAGCCAAAGTTCAAAGTTCGCAACAAAACCTAGCGCGTCCAACTCGGGCATAAAGTCAAACTTGCAACCCGCGCATCGCACACAACAGGCGTCATGGCAATTCGTCGGGCGAAGATTTAGCATGTCCATGCAAGGATGACATCTCAGTATTCATCTGGCGTAGCAGGGACAACATCTCTATCCATAAAATTGCACTTCTCGTATGTGTTTATCATTTCATTTAAACAGGTATACACTAATGTTTTCTCAAGCTTGCAGGAGCATCTATCCTATAGAGCGAAGAACACGCCCAGCAACGACGCGTTATCGGCATTATGTCCAGCGGCGACATATATCCGACTTCGGCCATTACCAAATCGGGACAATCTTTAAGGAATTCGCCACGAAAGGACACCGACAAATATGATTCCATACGCTCGAGAGATAGAGGCACCGACAATCAACAGTCAGAATTCAAAAGTCCGACAAATTATAGCGCATCGGCTGCCTGAGTCAAATTGCAACTCATGCGAGGCACAAACGCACAACAAAGACATCATGACAATCCACATGGTTCACGAACGCATCACAACAAAGCGCATCATGGCAATTCGTCGATGGCAAAGATCTAGCATGTCCGCCAAGGACAACATCTCAAAGATTCACGGGAAGACATCCTTATTCACATAATTGCATTTCGTATATTTATCATTTTGTTTTACCGGTTATCCACTAATTTTTCTCAAGCTCAGCTTGCAGGAGCATTTATTATACAGGAGCATCAACAACACGTCCGAAAACGACGCCAAGTCCAAAAACGACACCACGTCCGAAAACGACGTCGAGTCCGAAAACGACTCCCAGTCCGAAAACGACACCACGTCCAAAAACGACGACGAGTCCGAAAACGACTCCGAGTCCGAAAACGACTCCGCGTCCGAAAACGACACCACGTCCAAAAACGACGTCGAGTCCGAAAATGACTCCGAGTCCGAAAACGACTCGCGTCGAACGACGCCACGTCCAAAACGACTCTAAGTCCGAAAGCGACACCACGCCCAAAACGACGCCGGTCGAAAATGACTCCGAGTCCGAAAACGACTCCGCGTCCGAAAACGACGCCACGTCCGAAAACGACTCTAAGTCCGAAAACGACACCACGTCCAAAAACGACGTCGAGTCCGAAAACGACTCCGAGTCCGAAAACGACTCCGCGTCCGAAAACGACGCCACGTCCGAAAACGACGCTAAGTCCGAAAACGACGACAAGTCTGAAAACGACGCCAAGTCCAAAACGACGCCAAGTCCGAAAACGACGCCAAGTCCGAAAACGACGCCATCATCAGCATATTACATCTACACAAGGAAGATTTTCTCTGTTCTCAAAATTGCATTTTTATCATTCATGCTTTATTATTCTGTCTTAGCAGTTATGCACTAACTCTTCCTTGAGCTTTAGTCTACAGGAGCAGCAGCAACAAGTCCGAAAACGACTCCGCGTCCGAAAACGACGCCGCGTCCGAAAACGACGCCACGTCTGAAAACGACGACCAGTCCGAAAACGACGCTAAGTCCGAAAACGACGCTAAGTCTGAAAACGACGCCCAGTCCGAAAACGACGCCAAGTCCGAAAACGACGCCACGCGTCCAAGACGCGCTAAGTTCAAAACGACGCCATCGTCAAAACGACGCCAAGTCCGAAAACGACGCCATCATCGGCATATCACGCAGGGACGATTTCTATACTCCCGAAGTTGCATTTTTTACGCATGCTTTATTATTCTGTCCTAGCAGTTATGCACTAACTCTTTCTTGAGCTTTAGTATACAGGGACAATTGCAGCGAGGACAACGTATCCGCATTCACGATCGCAACACGTCCGTGCAAGGGCGAAATCACAGCATTTGCAGCATCGCATCAACACAGCAGGCATCATATTTTTGCAGGATAACCTTTTCTATTCACAGTTACATTGTTTTTAAAATTATTTTTGCCTTAGCAGTTATGCACTAACCGTTTGTTCAAGTCTTAGCATGCAGCAGCAGGAGCACAACGTGGATTTTCTCTTCAATGAACCGGCAATCGTTGGGGCCAACCTTCCCAACGATTGGCGGCGCCTCAGCGTCGGTCCACTCGCTCCACATCACCGTAGAACCCAAAGACCACAAGCCATGCAGCGATACCCCGTGTTGAGCCGCCATTACTTTCTTTTACTTTTGCACCATAACCCGGTGTCATCATAACTCGACCTGGACATCTTAAGCCCGCATTAGCCCGCCGTGTTTTGACCATGGTGGCCCGGTGTCGTCGCCATAACTCGACACCTGGGACATCTTGAGTCCGCGTTAGCTGCGCGTGTTTCGACCATAGTAACCCGGTCGCCATAACTCGACACCGGGCGCTTTGATTTATGTGTCACCTTGTCTACCGCGGCATTTTTGCAATCGAAGATCGAGACAAAATTGGCTATGAGTCAACGTCTTTGTCCGAAGATTCTTCCATCATCTCCATACAAAGAGGGACATCTGTTGACACCCAATTTTGACCCTCCCGTCCAGCCATTAACCATAAAATTACACTAATTTTTGTAAAATAATTTTTAGGATTTTTTATAATAAAATACAACAGTAAAACATTAAATACAGGCATAAATAATTAATTTAATAATGGCATCGCATAGAGTTTTAAGCACTTAGAGTCCCGCGCCCGCATTTTTTTTTAAACTTTAAGCTTTGTCGTGGTTCTTAAATAATTAATAAATGCATAAAATAAATAATTTAGCGATAACGTCGTGTCAGGTAGCATAGCCGCATTTATTAGTAATCATTGGTAACTTTAAAATCAATTTTAATCTAATACATGCATTTAATAGCGTCGCATTTATAAAAGCTTTAAACAATTCTTAAAAAAAAAAAAAATCATATTTGCATTTAGCATTTAAATAATTCAATCTAAGCTCGTTTTAATTTTAATTCAACTTCGCAACAATGCATAACAATAAAATTTTAAATAATAGCGTCGCATCCTAAAGCATTAAGCATTAATTAAATAACACGCCCGCGTTTATTATAACAATTAATTTTAATAAAGCACCTAAATAATATAAGCAATTTATGTTATTAATTTATCACTAATTAACTCCCAAAGACTAATTTATTAACTAGCCTAAAACTAATACCTAGAATTAATTATAAACACTAACCTAACACTTAACCTATTCCTACCCAGCCCAAACCCGCAGCCCAAACCCGTCAGCCCAACACCCCAACGCCCTTTATTCAGCAGCCCAAACCCCTATTCCATCTTCTTGAACCCAACAACCCATCGTCCAGAACAAGAGAAGAACAAACGTCGACCAGCAAACCTAAAACCTAAAGCCTTCAATCGCCGCCTTCACCCAACCCCGATTTTCTCGCCGGATTTTCGGCTGAAAATCCGGCGACACTTTCCTTACCCACACACACGTCTCTAACGATTCCTTACCATAACCAACACCCAAATCTTGCTTCAAAATCAGCAACAAAATCGCACAAGATACTTTTCAAAATCTTAACCAAATCGCACGAAATCAATACCAAATCAGCACCTATTATGGTAGGAGATACCTTCAAGGTTTACCAAGTTTAGAATCCAGAGATTGAGGTTATAAATTGAGCGTCTTTACACATGCAATGGGCATCGGTCGAAATCTGATTAAGAACCTGCACGATCCGATCGAGGCATCGTGAACATCATAAAAGATAGAGGAAAGGCGTCGAACTTAGCAGTCGAGTAAGTAGTCAAATCTGAAGAACAATAGATACACCCACTTCTTCTTACAGTAACAAACCTCTTCAACACCAATCCGAAAATTAGAAGTCTAAAGCAAGAACATAAATTCGAAACCTTATGTCTTCTTCGCAAGAATCAGTCGCAAACCAATGAATATTCTCAATAACAAGCTCTCCCTTTCAATCGCATCGCAATAACCCGTCGAGCGGACCGACGACTTGACACGCCTGGCGCCGTCAGGAGAAGGTAAAATTATCTCCCTTTCTGTCTAAGATTCGTTTGATGTCAGTGTGCGATGTGATTTTTGTGCATGTGTTGATGGCGGCTTATGTCTATTAAGTCAATTACTGGACAGTCTTCTTGGCAATATTAACTGTCATTAATGTTTGCGATTATGGTTGTCGATACGCCTGATAGTTTGTCGTATGACTAAATGAAGTAGTTATTTTTGTGCGATGAGGTGTATACATTAGACTCAGTCCATTTCTGCAGTTGGCTAGATTCAGAGAATACGACTTATGGTATAGGGGAAATGCAGACTCTACTATACCAGTTGTATATCGAAATCCTGTCCTAATGTTCTCTGTATCACCAGAAGACATATTTGTATGTGATAGCATGCCTCGTCCTTGTTCATTCATGATACCCCTAGTTGTGCAGATTATTCTTCTATCCCGATTTGAGTTAAAGCGGTCATATATGCTAATAGTTCGATCAGGTTGTATGCATGTTTGTCTTGCGATGTTGAAACTTATACAGTCGATGGATACATCTCTCCTCGATTTTACGCATATGTCGCTAGACATTCCACTGGATGTCTGAGATATACGCGACATGGAGGTTTAGATATACATCGAATATATATCGAAGCCATACATATTCTGTATACCCTTAAGCACATTGCGAGTCCATCTTAAGCATCTTATGTATATTAATTCCTTACATAGGTCTAAATATATACGTTATGACAGGGAATTAAAACTTAGCTAAAAGAATAAAATCTGAACAGATTCCATCCAGCCCCCTTATTTGAATTCTATGTGTATTGTTGTATTATTTCGGCATATGAAAAAAAAAGTTCTGTCTATTTGCGTAACTCATGCCGTATGTACTGAACTACTCCTAATGACTTGCAATCATACCCTGCCCTACTGGGTGAATTTGAGACACGCTGAACAATCTGCTTATGTTTAAATTCAAAACGAGTTTATCAACTAAAATGCTAACTGTATGTTTTTGCTGTTTTTTTTCGGAACCATCGAAAACTAGTTAGTAGGAAATAGGGCCCGCCGTCTTAGGTTCTTAATTAAGGTTGGACCTTTTAATGTCTTGGAGAATGCTGTATGTTATAATGAATTGGTTCCTGCCCTTTATGTGGTATTATATTTTGCATGAATCGAGTCTCAAAAAAAAGGGGCATGTTAACTTTGTTTCGTTTGGCTTGGCATTGCCGTCTGAGCCATGTAAGATGTGTATGTGTTTTCCTCTTCTTGGAATACGAAATTGGCTATTGCTTATTGCATACAGTGAGGAGTGTTACATGCATCAAGGGTCTGTATTCGGCCCTTCCCTTTAAGAACAGAGGCAAAGAACTAAAAAAAAAAAAAAATAGTCACTGCTTGGTTAATCGTTTCCTTCTTTTAAACTGCCAAACAAAAAATGTTATAAAAATGTGTCAAATTTCCACGTTAAATGCTTATTTTTTGACATGTACTAATCCTAATCTCTCTTGTTTTTTTACATGGCACGCACCGGAGCAACAAAGAGTCTCATAACGAGACTCGTCGTGGCAAACGTAAAGGCATGCATACACATCCATCGGGTCCCTCTTCGGCCATTCCTAGACAAACAAATAGGACGTGGTCATCCGCTCCAATCCCTTCACTCTCTTAATTTTCTTGTCTCGTTTTTATGCCATTTATTTGTTTTTTCTATTATTTAATTTTGTAATTAATAGGAGAACTTCTAGCAATTAGGTCTTTAAATATATGAGACGAAAGTAATTACATTTTAGAAACGCATTCTTCTTTATTTCGCCTTTTAGGACTACTAAGCATGTTTAAAATCTGCAAAAGCAAGTAATCTAACTTACATCATAAAACCAACAATTTGTTAAAGTTCATAAACAGATTTTCTCTTAAACTCTCAAAATAGCATCTTAAAACATCTCTTATATAATATTGTACGCAGGCTAGGCAAGATTAATTTAGTTAGCAAAATACACATAATTGGTCCATAAAACACCCCCCTAGCATTCTTTAGCATTTCTAGCACCTTTTAAGCACTCTTTAACATTTAGCATCCTTTTAGCATTTTTAAAACCTTTAAGCACTTTTAAACCTTTTAGCATTTTTATTATTTATTTTCTAACATATTGCATTTTATTAAGCAAGGCTCGCTATGGCTCTATTATTTATTCATAACACTTTTGCCCTTTTATACTTCTTAGCACCTCAGCACCCTTTAGCTTTAAAATTAACCTCTTAGCACCTTTAAACATCTTCCAACATTTTAAAACCTTTTTAACTACTTAACGCTATTTTAACATCTAGCACTTTATTTTCTAACATTGCACTTTTTATAGATCTTTTACTTTGCATTTTTTAAATATAATAACTACCCTAGGTTTGGCAGGACAACATGAGTTAGCGGATCTTAGAGGGTGCCTAACCCCTTCCCTCTAGATTAATAAAGAACCCTTACCCGGAATCTCATTAAGTTTAGCAGACCATTAAAATGGAGTTAATGTTTTACTTTAAACTAGTTAAACATTTAGGTGTCCTAATTCACCCAAACTAATTAGGTGGCGACTCCGCGAACCCTTTAGCATTTTAGCACCCATTTAAACGTTAGCACCTTTTGCACTTTTATCCCCTTTCTGCAATTTTAGCATTCTCTTAAAACATTTTAGCTTTCATTTTTATTTTCTAACCTTTTTATTTTTAGCAGGAGTTTAGAAAATAAAAGCCGCGGCCGGAAAAGGGCGCGACATACAACATAGCCTTATTTTGACTTATGCATATTTAGGGGCACGACGGGGCCCTATCCCGTCATATTTCTTTATCGTACTCTTAGAGGTCTGTAGACAGTTGTGGGTAGATATGTTTGGGACTTGCGTTGATTGTATATGTATTTTGATCGATCATCTTTATTACGCTTCACGTTGGGATGTTCAGTATATAGTGGCGAAACTTGCGGCTTGCCTATTTGATATGACTTACAGATTTATGTATTATCCTTGGTATCCGTGTGATTATATGACAGGTGGGTATAAGGGTGCCCAGGTAGGGCACCGGTCGCGGCCCGTCGGGTCGGGTCGTGACAATAACACAAAGAAATAATGTAATACTTCGAACGAAGACTTACATTTGTAGTTAGCAATCTGAAACTTTGAGGCTTTGTGTAGTCCGAGGGTGCGCACACAAATATTCCTCGATTTGCAAGTTCTGGAAACTTTGATGTAATTTGCTAAGTCTTAGAATGCTAGGGATTCCAGCAGAGCTTTAGAAGAGATTAGTTTCTTGCTTTTGGTGTAATCAAATGGGAGGGGGAACCCTCTAATTTATAGCTGAGAAGGACATCTAGGGTTCCCCAATGGGCCATCCCATTAAACCTCGTGATCGGGCGTGTTGAATCCATGGGCCGTACCGATCTTGCAGTCACTGCATAAGTGGCGTCGATGCCCTGAATCGATGGTGTCGCGGCCCTGTCCCATTTTCTGCCTTGTTTCCATTTCTAATGTCCCGGTTATCAACTGAACATATATATAATCTCTTTCTAATTACATCCTTCAATCGACGGAACATTTGACTTAGTGTTACCCTTCAGGCCTTTACATATTGACACTAATAACATTAGGGTCTTCATGTAACTCCTAGACTGCGCCGGAAGACGAACTCAATATGTAAAGTTTAGCTACACGAAATATGTGAACTGAACCTCTATGTGGGAAGATACAATCCTTTCATTCACGATACACTCAATCAAGCTTAGGATTTGTCAAGTGTCTATCCAAATGACTTGATCATTATAACTCATCTATATTAGTTGACAACAGGACCATATCAAAGATGTCTATTGCGTTGGCCAATGACTTAATCAACCTAATACCATATGAGTATCTGAGTGTTCACTCGAATATACATTCGATGAATGAATCCTAATCTTGGTCTAACTACCACCTTTAATCTACTTCGTAATGCACCGAAAACAAGCTGCGTCTCAACCTATAAGGCATTTGATCTTAGGATAGGATCAAAGTACATTACTCCGTAAACAAGGTGGTATCGACCTAAAGTCTAAGGATTTCTATCTCTCACACGTCGATGACATTATAGACATACAACAAAACAGTGCATCAACAGGGTATACCAATACTTCAACAAGTATACATACGTCCATCACGAGTTGCCATAACTCGTAGCAAGTGAGACATACTACATCCCCTAAGGATATAATGTAGACCATATGTCGACGTATCACATATCATCGATATCCCAATCTCGATGATCATTAGTCGAGACTATTTAAGAGTTACGTTATAATATTAATTCTCACATCATTAATAACCACGTAAACTCTAGGGATGCATTTATAGAATATTATAAACAATCAACTAATAATTCAACAAATGCAAATGTCATAATATTAATCATCATTAATATAAATACGAATGTGTATAAAGTACATTTTGTCCTAATATAGTAGGACATACATATACTTTCACGTAGCTCAGTTGGTTTTAGGGTGGTAAATTATCCCAAATAATCAATCAGGAACAACAAAGTCTCAACGTGTTGCAAAACTGTTGCATATCAACACTATTATTTTCTTAATCTTTTGTATTGTTTCGAGAGTATGCCAAGAATCATATTGGCTAGTGTGTTCCTACTTCCTACTATCTTTCACTAGTACTAGTCATAGTCCAAATGACACATTGTTGTCTTCAATGAGTAGCAAAATTAATGATCATGTTCGTACTAACTAGGATCGAAGCAAAGGTGTCGTAGGGACACAAGGACGTACCCTTGGGATCACCCTAAGAAGCTGCCTAAGATAAAATGATACTCGACCTACGACAAACTTTATTTTGTGCTCATATAAGTGATGTAAATTGTCCAAATGTCTTTTTATTAATGATATCCAAATCCAATAATTCGTAAAATAAAATGAAGTAGCACACAGTTTATGTAAGTTATGTGACACCCAAAATAAATTGTTTCCTTGCACA
The DNA here is from genome assembly GCA_029844215.1 of Przewalskia tangutica. Classification (NCBI taxonomy): domain Eukaryota; kingdom Viridiplantae; phylum Streptophyta; class Magnoliopsida; order Solanales; family Solanaceae; genus Przewalskia; species Przewalskia tangutica. Next base: position 12,334,716 of record CM056731.1, on the reverse strand, counting down.
ACCCATAAACTGAATGGGAGTGAGGGACAGATGGATGATGAGGAGAAGATAATTAGCGTCAAATATTATTTATGAAATTTATTTTCTTTACTTTTATTAGAAAAATAATTTTTCAGATATTTTTTGAAATATATTGTGACTAATCAAACATGTAAAAATAATTAAATAAAATTCACCATTAAAGTAAAACAAAAATCAAAAGCCACCTTTTGCTTGAAAAAGACCTACCTAGGTTGGTGAAAAATGAAAATGAGCAATTGTCTGCCGGGGAAATTAAATAAACAGACAGCTGGAGGAATTTGTCCTCCAGTTCTTGCTTTAGTTAGTATGAGTAACAAGATACAGATTTTCTTTAAGCAAAAAACTTTCTTGTTTGTAAATGACGGCAATGGCTGCGGACACTGCGGCGTGTGATCGATTCGCGGTGAAAGATTCTCGCTCTTCCGGGTTGATCCTCGTAGGTATTATTAGTTGTCCGTTCTCAAACACTGGTTATCGGAGCACATTCCGCAATTTACTGGTAGTAATGTTGAGGGACCGGTACTACTACTCCAGGACTAGTCTGGCGCAAGCCAGTAACCTGCATATCAAAAAAATCAAAAAGGAAAGAAATCAGTCATAGTATAACATTTGCGTTCAGGACTTGGTAAGCAAAGTACTGATAAATTGTGGTTGTAAAATAAAGAGTCACTGATAACGTTTAGTCCCCCAATTATTTAAAAAAAAATAAATATAACTTAATATAGATCGGAGTAACTAATAATTTGTCATTTATTTCAGATTATCAATTAATATTATTACTTATAGTATAAAGTTATTTATAATTACTCCTTAAGTTAATTGATTGTGTAAATATTTTTGTACACAACCATGTAAAATTAAATGAATATTTGCACTCATTAGGTTTGTTTAAGAAAATGTAGGAAATGTACAAAATGCTGACTTTGACGTTTGTCCTTAGCGCCATTTTTCAGGGACCTCACCAGAAAAATAGGTTGGGTTTAAACTATGAGCTGTTGGGTTTTGATATTGGTGAATGAAAAATGATGGGATAAAAATTAAAGAGAGTAAAATGTTCTTTTGTCCACATCGAAAAAGGAGAATGAAAGAGAGGTGTATATATTACATTACACCTTCTATAGTTGCTAAAAGGGTTGAGAGGGCAAGGATCCCTCGCGCCGTCATCGTCGCTCGCTCGGCTTCGGATTTGGATTTGTCAAAAGATCGATTGATTGATAAATAAATCCAAACGGATCGACCCGACCCGTCAGGCTCTCCCTCTCTTTTGTCTTCATTTTGTGTGATATACTGTCGTTGAGTGGTTCGCTGCTACCGGAATTTGGAGTACTACTATTCTGGTAAGATAATCGTTCTATCCTGGGAGGCGATATTCCGTTAACCTCGAGTACTGTGAGGGGAATAATTTCCTTATGGGCACACTTTGAACTAAGTGGGCTCGATTACATTCTGAAATTATTTTTCAAAACAGATTCTGTTTTCGTTTATTGTTTCATGATCAATTTACTGTTAAGTAATGTTTATATCATGTAATCTGTTTCACTAAGTGATTAACAGATTGAGTTGAAATATTATTTAGCCAAATACATATTATTATACCAACATGAGCTTCATTCAATTATTGCGGTGCTGTAACATAATTGGGACTTCAATTACGAAGGATTTTGTAAAGCTATTACTACTAATATCTTGTTGTCTAGCTATACTTACAGAGGAACGGTACCTTCCCCCTCTTTTCTTGTTGATAGTTTGTGTTTTTTTTCTCTATTTATTTCGATCATTTCAAATAATTAGTGACTGATTCAATTATGGATTGGAGGTTCGTGCGGAATCTAGTATAATGTGGTTGAATCATATATATGTGTATAACCAATAAGAGTTTTGGTGGAGTAGTAAGTATTCTTTCATCCTTTATCATATGTTTTGGGATCGAGTCGCCCTAGTGTGGGGCTATCAGCGCGAATCCGGATTAAGTTCGGCCATAATACGGATACCGAATGCGAATAAAAACAATATGCGAGTAAAAAATAAATATAAGATAGAATTTATATATATTTCAGAACTCGTCCTCTCATATCAACCAGAACCTATAAAACCTGAATTCTCATTCGTCACTAAAACCAAATGAAATATTAGTAGTAAATATGCTTGGTGCTCGTGATAATACAAAGAACAACGTCAATAGTAATAATAATAATGATGATGATGACACAAGCCGGTCTAACTTTATTTTGAAAAATTTGTGAGAGTTCTTCGTAAAGCTCCATCAATTCACGCTGCTCCGTTTTAATATTCCAACATTTCCCTGACTCGAGCATTATCCACCATAGTGATAAGAGGAATATTACCAGCTACAAATACTTCAGCAGCAACATTTGTAACAAAATAAGCAACAACATTAATAACTACAAAGACTGATCAAGCATAAAGAATACTAGCAACAACAGAACACCAAAGAATAGCTTCTAACACTCAGCTCATCAGTTCCTACAGCCATCAACCACTACATCAACATTTATACTCATCAACCAGCAAAGTCACAGCAGCACCATTTCCTGTATCAGTCGCTGCTTTGATTTCATGTCCTTCGGCTGTTGCACGACCATCAGCAACTCGCACATCATCATTAGATAGATGGTGCAATAGCATAAGCAGGTGCAGAAATTGCACTAACACCAGCAGCTTGGTCTGGTTGACAATAATCCCAACAGCCAAGTCATCGTGAGCATTATGTGAAGGCAGCAACCAATATCTCCAACAACATTTTTAACAACAGTACCTGCAGCAAAATCAACTCGACTGCTGCAATAGCAACAACAATAACAGCAGTGTAGCTGCAACACAACTAATATTCAATGAATTTACCTAGTAAATAGGCAATTCAACAGTGACTTCACGAATCAACTGCGTATAACCATAAAAACAGTGTCCAACACAAAACAATGAAGAACCCCTAGCAGGAGCTTCAATTCCCACAACAACAATGAAGAACTCATCATTCTCTAGTCTCACTCGGACTAGAGAATCCCTCGATTCTCCTTATGTAAAAATGACGACAAGAACCCATCGTTCTCTAGTCTCATTCGGACTAGAGAATCCCTGGATTCTCATCACGCAAGCTAGACGACAAGAACCCCCTGTTCTCTAATCTCATTTGGACTAAAGAATCCCTCGATTCTCATCACGCAAGCTATCGTAATAAGCTCAGATAGACAGCGAAGTCTCCCTCAATTTCTAGTCCTATTCTGGCTAGAAATCCTTCGATTCTCCTATCATGAGCTACACATATAAAAACAGGCAATCCAACACTTGATCGACCTGTGAATAACTCTTTGAATTGAGCTTCAACTCAATTCATATTGTCTTCGACGAAGTATCCATCGGTTCTCAGTCTGTTTATCGCTAAGAACTCCTCGATCCTTTAATCGATCTATTGAATATGCAACTCTCAGCATCTCCTATGAGAGCAAAAGTGCATACTAGAAAATCGACCATCAGATACTTAAGTTTTGCAGTCGATAATATCAATTTTTCAATTTGCTGGAATAAAAACAGAACCACAGTTTCTTTGAACTGGAATTCCACTGATCCACAGTTTCTTTGAACTGGAGTTTCATTGATCTATTTCTTACTTCCTGGTGATCACATTTGTCACCACTTAGGTCAGATAAAGATTTCAACATCATCCTTATCCAAAACACTACCAAACAATTCATCTTTAAGTCGTTTAATCTCCCTTTTCTTTATATGGTTTTCCTTCTGTGAGTTTTATGTAGCTTCAGGTGCCCTGCCAGCACCTTTCACTTTGCAACAACTTTTGTCGATGCAGTAGCAACAATATTTTTTCTTTCATTTTCAGAACTGCATATTAATTTCAGTACCTGCATATTAATTCCAGCAGGTTTTAACAATAACAACAGCTACACCAGCAATCAAAGCAGCAAGCACTAACACCAGTATATAACTGTAAAATCCCATAAACTATTAACAAATAAATAATAATAATAATAATTAAATAAAAAAACAGAAGAGAATTGCACGTTGCAGTTTCCCCCTCCCCCTTTTCTTATTCAACTCCCCTCAATCTCCAAAACACTCCATTCCCTCAATCTCCCTCAACCTCCTTCAACTACTCTCAACTCTCACATTAAATTTTTCCATAAACACACCTCACAAAAATATTTTCAGAAAAAGAAAACCACAAGAAAACACACAGTAAGAAAAAAAGAAAAGAGATTGTTATAAGAGAACAAGAAGGATTATAAGAGAACAAGAAGGGAAGAGTTTTAGAGTTGAAAGTTCATTCGCAATTACGAGGCAACAAATGTGAGTTTTTCTCACTCAAAATTCTTAGTGAAATCCTGTATTTTTAGTTCTGTACATGTTAGAATATAATGTTGGTGTTAAAAGAAAAATCACGAACTTTGATTGTTTAAACAACTAGTTCGAATCATGAACTTTACGAATTGTTTTTCGGAGTTATACTTACTAGAATTAGATAAAATTTTGTATGGTTGTAGATATCTCCGTTACGAACAAATCGAACCAAAGAGGAGATGAAACAGACTTACGGTTTAAGAATCATCATAGTTTAAACTTTCTGCCACATGTTTGGACGAAATCTGAGAATGAAGAATTACAAATTGTTTTACTTGAGTTGTACTTATTAAAATTAGATGAAAATTTACATGGTTGTAAATCTCTATGTTAAGGAAAGATCTAGATAAATAAGAATTAAAACAGACTTACGGTTTGATAGTTATTGCACTTTAAAGTTTATGTTCCGGGCTTATTGAAATCCGTAAAGCAGAGGGTAAAATGTAAAACTGTAGCAATTGGTACAGAATATAAAATATTGATTCAAATGAAAGTCCTAGATTTGTCTTTTCTCGTCAGTTTGAGAATTTACGGGGCTTGATCCGACTTAGGGATAAGAAGTTATGACTGTTTTAAGATCGTGTATTGTTCTGATAATAAATTCGGCGAAACAGTTCTTAATGTATTTGTTAAAACTGAAAAACTGAATGTTTTGGTGGGGAATTTAAAATTTTGTGATGAATAAAACTTCTAGGTTATTATGTTCTCGACAGTTTGAGACGTTACGTACATAAATCCGACTTACGGTTTGAGAGTTGTAACCCATACAAGTGGGAAGGGCGAAATATTGAAAGAAGGAAATATTAATTGAGCCTTTTGAACATATAACATATACAAATACAAATAAATAATTGCATTTGTAAATGCATCGGATCGGGTTGCACGCCGCAATAAATATGTAAATGTATTTGTAAATGCATCGGATCGGGTTGCACGCCGCAACAAATATGTAAATGTATTTGTAAATGCATCGGATCGGGTTGTACGCCACAACAAATATGTGTATGCATTTGTAAATGCATCGGATCGGGTTGCACGCCGCAACAAATATGTAAATGCATCAGATCGGGTTGTACGCCACAATAAATATATAAGTGCATTTATAAATGCATCGGATCGGGTTGCACGCCGCAACAAATGTATAAATACAAAGGAATATCTTAATGTGTAACATGAGATAAAACATGTATGTTGGTTAAGCTGAGTACGTCCTGAAACGAGTTGAAAGAGAATATTATAGTGTGAATACTTGATTATGATACATTGAAAATGTTGAAGTTTGTTTCATAACATGGTTCTTGTGTCCTAATATGTTTGTACTTAAAATATTGTGAGATTACTTTGAATTATATGGTGAGATTCTCACTCAGCCCCGGATGGTAGGGCTTACTCTTTTATTTAACATATTTCAGGAGGGCTAGCGATCGTCCCGCAACCTCTTTGACCCACCAATCCATTATTTCGGATTTGGTGAAAGTTTTTTCCATTAAGTATGTTTAAAGAACTAGGTTCCATTATCTCGGGGAATGTCCCACACAAGATTGTTCTTTGAAAACTTTGAATTGCTTATTACTATATATATTATTTTCGCATTTAAATACATGTGTAAATTAGAAAGAAAAGAAGTTAATGGTTCGCCTGGAAAGTTATAGTTGTCCAGATGTCATCACGCCCTAAAGAAAGACTTAAGAAAAGTCGGTGCGTGACAATAACCAACACTATCACCAACACTTAGTAGTGATAGTAATCCCAGCAGCATGATCCATAGCCGTCACATCTGCAGAAGGAACAGCAGAGACAGGAACAACAAGCCAACACAACAGTTTCTGAGATTCGATTTCGATTGCGTCGCGATTCTGATCTTCAGTCCCTTCGCGATTGGGAATTCCTCCTCAGTATGTCCAGAAACCGAATCGATCCAGAGAATCACTCTGTGTTAATAGATCTTCAATCCTGATTTTTAGACAAAAATCGCGATTATGATTTTCAGTTCCTTCACATCGTGATTTCGATTTTCTTCAGTTCCTTCGCTTCTATATTTTCAGTTTCTTCGATTCTCTGCTCCTCGATAATCAGTTCCTTGGCAATTTTTTATTTTTGAGAACATCGATCGAAATTCAGTTTCGATCGAGAACAATTTCAGTCAATTGCAGCAATTGTCGGATCTGTTAATCCCGCTCTGATACCATGTTAAATATTGTATGATTATCAATTGGATAGAAGAAAAGGAGAATTGAAAAACGGGAAGCAGAGAAGACGAAGTGCAGAAGAGAACGATAGAGAAAGATATTTGGGCTCAAGTGAGCTTCTGAGAGTACGTTTTCTTATTTTTGTATAATGATGTTTTCTAATGTTTACATTGACCCTAGTGTATTATATATACACTTACACCCACATATCAAAATATCTACACTTACACCCACGTATCAAAATATCTAAGAATTAACTACTTTAACTAATCATATAATCTCAACATGTATTTTATGTATAAAAATCAACTCAAATTTAAGCTTAAGCAATGGTGCATAATCATTTTATATCAAATCCTTTCAAAAGCTCAAGTTCTTCCAAATCAATCCGATGCGCTAAATTGACATGGAGCATCTAACTTAAGCTCAACGTGATTATCTTTTAAAATCTAGATTAGAATACAAATTCAGACTGCTTTATCATATTAATCTTATTGGTCTGTCTAATGGTCAAATAGCCATCAATAATAATATTTACGATTATTAATATAATATGACGATTTTGGTTTGGACTTTTGCATCCTGACGCCTAGACAAAACACAAGCTCTTAATTTAATTTGCTTAATCAACGGTAATTTCTTTGACCAAGAGATTCTTAAACCTCTCCAACACAGCTAATTAATATTTATGAGAAACCAATCTTTTACTAATTAATCAATGAAGAAAATGCAAACAAATTTTTCTCTATACGTTATAGTTATCTTACAGAGATTCTAATGGAGGTCTTCTGTGTCAGAGAAGACTTTGATAAATGATATTCGACTTCATTAGGGGCCACAAATAAATAAAACATAAGTTGAGGTGCATGATTAGCGAAGTGATAATAATCAACAACTAGCAATATTAGCAAACAAGGAAAAAACAATTTAGTTCAATAGAAATTTGCTTGTCTCAGCGATCAATTTCAACAATTCATAAGGGATCGGAGTCAAAACTTCCACCTAAGAAAGCATATTATTTCCCAAATTCCCGTTATACCGAAATTATAAGCAGATATAGACAAGGAAAAATATGAATAACCTTCCTCTCCTTGTTTAATTATTAGTATTAGAAATCTATTGGTCTGACTAATTCTACATTCAAATGTGTATAAGTACAAGAAAAAGTCTTTCTTAATTTTGAGATTTTATTTTATTTTTAGGATTCAAACTCGAGACATCTAGTTAATATTTAAAAGATCACATGAATTTTTGCATTAATAATACACAAATTAAAGGTCAAAGTTTAGGGATTAATTAATGGCGAATACTCACGTAAAAAATTCCAGTTCCTTATTTATTTGCAAGTTTTTTTAAAGTGAAGACTTCCCTCCAACAAGAAACTGCAGTTGCAAGGAATAAGAATGACTAAAATAGAATTGATCGTTTGTACCTTTGGTAAAATTTGGGTCCAGTTTTTGCTGGTTGGCATATGGGATAACTAAAGCAAATTTTGGTGTTCCGTGATGTCTTTATAATCATCAGTATTAAAAGTGATATTAGTTCATGCGGTTTACATTATTTTTCATATATATCTACTCTATTGATATGTGGGCTTAAAATATAGCTCTAAAATGAATGTTTAGTTGTTCACCTTAATTAACGCTATTAGGCCAGGATCATCCAGCTCAGAGGTAGATCGATTTTTGCGTTCCTTTTGTTTGGTGTCCAGTCCATTAAGGTTTGGGCCAAGTTCCTTCCAATTAAATGTCCTAAGTTCTTGATTTGAAATTTCTGATTTCTTAACTAATACGGTTAAATTAGTTGGTTTGGTGTAAACACTGGGTGTGAATAAATATTAACAGTATAGAAGTGGGTACAATTAATCTATTTCTAATTCTAAACCAAATTTTGGATTCATGTAAAAAGAACAGTACAACAAACTTACTCATGAAATTATTGATTATTATGAATTGTTGGTATCCCGATATAAACTACCAATGACTTCAATTCTACAACATCAACAATCCTTCTAACTGAATGTTTTCCTGATATTAAAATTTGTAATAAGATTCGTCACAACAATCGTGTTTATGTAACATAATATATACAGACAAGGTTGATGTTTTAGGCGTGATTAAAGGCATATAAAAGACAACTTATGGTACTTGCCGGTTTCAATTTCTACTGTTGCATTTGTTTCCTGTGTTGCACTAAAAAGAAGTAATATGTTGGAAATTGAAGAAATGTTGCAAGAACTCAACAACTAATTTGTGTGGCTTCTTTCCCTATCATGTGTGTTCCAAACTTTCAGTAGTAGGTATACAAAAATCACCTGGTTTTCATTTACAAGTGTTTAATTTTATTACTTCTGATTTTCACATGGACTTTTTTTATACTTAATGAAATCTGAGGATTTTTTCACATTTTCAAGCTTTGTTGCCTATTTAATCAAATATTTATTTAGATACAAAAACCCCTCTTCGGGGATTTGGAAAACAAGTGTTTGGTATGAACTAAAAACTACAAAAATATAAAATAGGTGCTACTGAAATATGAAACAAACCACATTGTTGGCCTAAGTAAATGGAGAGATAAAACTAGCTCTTCATTGAGTTTTGTTTTACAATCCAATAAATTTGGGGTGGATACATAAGTGAGAAATAAATAACTTACTTTACTGTCTACAGTGAACTTTGTTACACTGATAAACCTATTGCAAGGGGTATATGACTATCAAGATGATAACATATTTCTGCTAAGTTGGAGCAGGAAAAGAATTTGTTTGTATGGTTCACTTAAAGACCAAGTTGTGACATGTCCTGTCACATGGATATGCACAGTCGATCGCCTTGACACCACTTCGATCAAAGTACCAATCTCCAACTGCAAGTGCAATTGGCTGCAATCGTTTCCAATGTTCAATTTATTACCAATGATTATTAGAATGTATATATAAAATCTTTAGCATAACCCGGAAAAAAAAGAGAGGAAGCACTTAGGCATACCTTGTTATTAATCATGGGAGAATTGTCGGAAAACCATGTATCTTGCCTCTCAGATTGGCAGTGGGCAAAGCATGAGTTTATAAACAAACCATTTTTCCTTGAAGCAGCGAATCTTTTAATTGAATTAAGCATATGAATCCTAAAACCTGCTCGATATAGTACGTGAGTTCCTGGTCTCCTGGTCTCAAAGTATTGGAAAAATGGTTAAAAGATTGAGTAGTGGATACCTTGCAAAAAATAAATCTGAGAAGGGGAACATCTTTCATTATTGAGTGTACAGTCGTGCCATAAGCCGTGAGGATCAGCTGTATGAGGAGCTAAGCTTTCCTGAAGCTGTATGAGTGCAAAAAAAAAATTCCATCACTATAAAAACAGTGACGATAACTGTAGAGTATGAAACTGGAACTAAAAAACCTTAAAAATCGTTTCCTGAAAATAGATGAGAGTTAATTACTTACCTGCCAGGAATCATAGGCAGCATTCAGTAGAAAAAGAGGGGTCCTGATGTTGCCAATCAAATTCTGAGGAAAGAAACACTGGAAAGGGAAAAAGATACAACTTTTATTAAGAAAATCAAGAAGCTTTCCAGATGTTATGAGAAAAATTATTGGAAGGGATTTACTGAGGTTGCATCAAGGTGGTTGGTGCAAGTTCTTGGTAGCGTCTTCTGAAGACCCTGTTACAAAATATGCAACTTTCGGCTGAGCAAAGCTTTAAGAAATGATATACAGCAATGCATAAGCGTTCTCTTTTAACAGATATCTTTCATTTTTAATGATCCATTTAGGCGCTAAAGGAGCATTATTGTCGTGGAACAATTAGTAACTATCTTGCTGAAATTGCTTTTCAAGAATGACATTTCCAATTTCTCCAAGGTTTGATCATTTGGGATGAGAAATGAAGCATCTCCGTAATCTTGTTAGAAATTTGATAACATTTTATCCTTCTACTATAGCGAACAAATTCTTCAGATGTTTACAGCACTCCACAATTAAAACCAGAAAAGTTGGTAACCTGAAGAAATTGACCAAATATAGAACATGAATTGGCTCATTACCTGCAACTTAACCACACCTCCAAAGAAATTTCTGATGGAGCGACCTCCAGATACATCAATTCTGTTAAAAAGGCCATTATATCAATTCATTAATTAGCAAAAGAGTCGAAGCGCTGGCAGAATCTTTAGTTCAAGAAGTACTTGAAGGGTATAAAATAAGAAATTACGCGTCCATAAATAATCCAGCATCACTCAGGCACTTCACGTTAGTATGTGGGAGCAAATTGCTGAAGTTATCACAATGCATTACTGAAGCTAAACCACCGGCAGAACATCCAGAGAGAACAGCCTACAAAACAAATTCTGATATCACAACATGAATGACGAAAGCAAATGAGATGAGAGGAGCAGATTGTGATTCGACCTGCTTGGCGTATCGCATTCCTTTTGCCATTAACTCGTCCATTGCAGCTTGATATATGCGTTTGCCTCTAAAGTGCAACCCTGCAGCCTGGGGATAAATGCCATTAAGTCAAACACAACTATTGCAGTCAAACAGATATAGTAATTCTTTAGTCTCTACTCTGTAGACATTTTTTAAGCATAGCATTAGCCAGATGATAGCAGGAGCGACAACGAGGCTGTTATCAAATTTGAACAGTTTAGTTAAGCTTATATTAATCCTGCAACTAGGATCTGTAAATGGTCCAGAATGCTTACACTGTTAATTGAAGCATTACAATGCTTAGGTCTATCAACAATTAGAAGCAGGTAGCACCTTGACAAAAGGCAAAAATAACCTTTTTAGTTTTTTTGGTATATATATAAGTTGTTGAATCCCTTGGTATACGATTATTTTTTATGAATCCCCTTATTTGAATTCCTAGCTCCGCCATTGGACTCATACTAACATTGAGCTAAAAAGAAAAAGGGCTTCTATCTTCCTTTCCTAACCTCCGGAAAAAGAAGAATATTACTTTTAGTGTCACTTTCCCCCACTGCCTCTCTAAATCAAAAAGTGCAAGTTATAAGATTATAGGAACATGAAGAAGCAAAAAGATAAAATAAAACCAATGCCAAAGAGTGCATAACAGTCTGGAGCCATCATGGTGGTTGCAAATTGAAAAAGTAACATATTCCGGCTTTTATTTTAGTTTCCACTCATTTACTTTTTCAGACAAACAGATCATTTGCAAACTAAAAGGAGAAATGGGCAAATGAAAACAAACCTTATCTTCACTATCCCCAGTAAATGAGGCACCATCACAGTAGCGAACTTTTACTCTATTCCAATTATAAAAATCTGCAAACAGAAAAAGAAAACAGTAAGGAAATTTACGCAATATGCTTAACTCATAGAAGAGATGGTGTCATATCATCAACTAAAAGAACCTGGATTTTCTTCGGCTTTGTTACTCAAAATCCCAGTAAACGGAATCTGTTTTTCCATGTAATTCGATGATCCTCGCCTTGTTTTCTTGCGATAAACACAACTTCTAACACTGTTACACCATCCTCCACCCTGCCACAAGAAGACACCGAGCTTAGGATCTAAAGCAATAATAACCGCAATAGCAAAACCTGGAACTTTTCTTCAAAAGCTTCACGCCTCACAATTCCATTCCCCACACATTGCAAAAGCATAACAGAGTTGAGAAAAGTCAAATTCCATAATCATGTTAAAAGGCTGGCAATAAGCACCAAAAGTCAACATCAAATACAACTTGTCTCCAACATCTATTTCAACAACAAAAGCACTCTAGTAAACAAAGAATTGGGAAAAGAAAATAACAACCATCACAAGAAACTGAAACTCAACAACTTAAAAGTGGTTACTTAATAAAGACTCCATAAAGGACAACATAGACATGTAATTCAAAAAGGTTGACTGCTTAGACAATTAAAATAATATTAAAAGATGAGTGCTTGTAAGTTAATTACGAAGCAGAAAATAGCACACCTCCAATTGAACGAGCCAACTGTATGCCCCAGACCCATAACCTCGATGGATGTGGTAACCTGGTAGTGTTCCGTCCAGACACACTGTAGAACAAGGTAAAAAGAAGAAAGTCAAAAACAGCACAATCACAATTATTGCAAAACCTTATTTAGGCCCATTAATAATTATAGCTTACCTAATCTAATAGCTAATTAACCACATATAGAAAGTTCATTAAATCTCTTCATCAGCCACTTGGCCTTAACATTTTCACATAGATAATAGCAGAATAAAAGTTGTTACAAGTTGTTGACAAGAGTCAATTTTACTAATTTGGTAAGCAACTTGTTAAAAGATGTTGACAAGAGTCAATTTGACTAATTTTGTAGGTTAAATCAGACTAGATCAATTTTTTATTTATTTAAATTTTTTATTTTTTATTTATTTAAATATTCAGAAGCCTATTACTAATAGATAAACTAGAAGCAAGAATCACTGTAAGAAAATCTAATGCAAGATCTCTACTGGGTTGTTGCAAAATCATCAAATGTAAACTAAGATGCAATCCTATAGTCCAATAAACTGAAATAGAAAATCAATTAAAATATATCCAAATCAAATACACCAAACACTTTTTTTTGAAGTAAAAAAAACATGAAGTATGGAGAGAATGTAGCTAACCAGCTCCTCTAGCACCAGCACCATGGATGATTGTAAGACCAACCATAAGGGGAGTTGGAGCACCAGCTGCTGACGCTCCATACACACTTTCCAAGAATGCCCCTTCCGTTTTATTGTAAAAAAAATCTTCGAATTCATAACAATCTACTACTATTTTGTTAACCACAAAAATCACACCCAAAAAACAAATAAATAGTTTCGCCATAGCTCTCTCTCTATCTCTCTGCTTTCACCACACAAATCTTGGGAAGAGAGAGAGCAAGAAAGAATAAGGAATGGAACTATTGATGGAGTATTTGTAAATGTAAACGTTTTGTTTTGTTTTTAGTTGCTGCTAATTTTTAGCTTTATGAAAATAATAACACGGAAAACACGAACAAATGTAACAAGTTTGGTCTCTCGGACATAGATTTTGTGTGTTTAAAAATGAACTCTGGGAAGAGTGAATATATGGAACTGTATATATATATATATATATATATATATATATATATATATATATATATATATATATATATATATATATATTGTCCTCTCTGTTTCTACAAACTTCTAAAAATATTTATATTTTTGTAAGTAATTTCAAGATAAATTATTTAGAAAATCATTGAGTGTTTGGCTTATAATTATATAAGTAATTAGAAATGTAAAGCTTTTTTGTTTGGCCCACATTTATGCAAATTTACTAGAATATTCTTTGTAATAGATTTAAAATTATTTAAAATATTTGTTTTTATCCTATGTTTCTAAAAATTAGTATATCTTTAGAATTTAATAATTTTAAAAAACATTATTTAATTATAATATTTAATCAAAAAATAATATTATATTATACATAAGAAATATATGATAGTCAATGATTCAAATATGTCCAAACCTACCCCCGCCCTACCCACACTTACCCCACTCCGTCCTCAAATTTCTATGTCATATTTTTTTACTTTTATAAAAAATATGATTTTTTCTTCCCACCCCCTACCCCCATCCACCTACCCCATTCTCAAATTTCTATTTTATATTTTTTTTACTTTTATAAATAATTTATAAAAAATATGATTTTTTTTCTTACCCCCACCCCATTGCCCTAGCTCATACTCAAATTTCAATTTCATATTTTTTGTTACTTTTATAAAAAATGATTGAAAATATGAAAATTTTTCTTACATCCCCTATCCCCATTCACCTACCACATTCTCAAATTTCTATTTTATATTTTTTTTACTTTTATAAACAATTTATAAAAAATATGAATTTTTTTCTTAACCCCCGCCCTACCCCCACCTTACCCATTATCATGCCCCATCCTCAAATTTCTATTTCATATTTTTTGTTACTTTTATAAAAATTGATTTGAAAATATGAATTTTTTTCTTATCTCCCTCCCCCGTCCACCTACCACATTCTCAAATATCTATTTTATATTTTTTTTACTTTTATAAACAATTTATAAAAAATACGATTTTTTTTCTTACCCCCGCCCTATCCCCACCCCACCCCATTGCATTGCCCTACCCCATCCTCAAATTTCTATTTCAGATTTTTTGTTACTTTTATAAAAATAATTGAAAATATGATTTTTTTTCTTACCTCCCCTATCCCCCCCCACCTACCACATTCTCAAATTTCTATTTTATATTTTTTTTACTTTTTAAAAAAAATTATAAAAAATATGAATTTTTTTCTTACCCCCGCCCTATCCCCACTCCATTGCCCTACCCCATCCTCAAATTTCTATTTCATATTTTTTGTTACTTTTATAAAAAAAATATTTAAAAATATAATTTTTTTTCTTACCTACCCCTCTCCGCCCGCCATACTCCATTATCAAATTTCTATTTTATATGGGAATATTATATGAGATTAAAAGAAATTTTGTGAAAATAAATGATAAATGGGTCCAAAAAAATTTATTTAATGGGCAAAAAAAGCTTTTCGAGAAGCATCATATTGGTGTTTATGATTCTCTTCCTATCTAGAAACACTTTTAAAAAAAAATGTGTTTCTACTTCTGGAAAGTACATATTTGGCGTAAGAAGAAACAGAAACACTTTTAAAAACTTGATCAAACAGATACTAAGTTCTATTTTGACCGTCGCTTTAAGAAAAATAATAAATATAAATAACTTCCTACATCTCATTGAAATAATTGTCAATAGTTCTACTTTGACAGTCCCTTAAGAAAAATAATAGTAGTAATTATAAATTACTTCCTCCATCTCATTGAAATGGAGTAATTATTAACTTTAATCTTAAATACCTAAAATGATAATTCTTCCGTTTTAATTTATATGATACATGTTTGACTGGATACGAAGTTTAATAAATAAAAGAAGACTTTTGAATTTTGTGATCTAAAACAAGTATATTTATGTGGTTATAGATCATCTCGTTAAACATGAAAAATAAAATTTAAAATTAAATTATTATCAAATAAAAAAATATATCATTCTTTTTTTCATCGATTAAAAAGAAAAATATATGGTATTCATTGAGAACAAAGAAAATAGTAATTATTTTTACACAGCTTTTTAAAGCTAAAGTGACTGTTACAGGGAAAGTATTATTAACAAAGTTTCAAACTTGCCATTACATCATGCATTTAAATATTTCACTTAAGGGTTTGTTTGGTCAAGTTTTTGAGAAAGTATCTTTATTTTTCAAAAGTAATTCTGCAGAAACTGTTTGTTTCTGGAGAATCAGTTAGGGTGTTTGACCTATAATTATAAAAGTGTTTCTGAGAAACAGAAACAGTTTTCTGTTTGGCCAAGAGATATCCACCTATAAGATCGGATAGTGAATTAGAGTTCTCTCACAGCAATTTGAGTTCAGGTGCTACATCCCAATCCTTTGATTTACATATTATGCAAATTTACTAGAATATTATTTTTAATAGATTTAAAACTATTTAAAATATTTTTTTCTATCATATGTTTCTAAAATTAGTATATCTTTACAATTTAATTAAAAAAAAAAATTGCAACATTTAATCAAAAAATAATATTATATTGTACATAAGAAATGTAACGACAATATGATAGTCAATGACTCAAATATGTCCAAATCTACCCATGTCCTACCCACACCCAACTCCACCCCCATTGCCCTACTCCATCCTTAAATTTTTATTTCATATTTTTTGTTACTTTTATAAAAAATGATTGAAAATATGAAATTTTTTCTTACCCCACGCCCTACCCCTACCCCATTCTCAAATTTCTATTTCATATTTTTTGTTACTTTTATAAAAAAAATATTAAAAAATATGAATTTTTTTCTTACCCCGTCCTACTCCCACCCCCACCCCACCCCATTGCCCTACCCATCCTCAAATTTCTATTTCATATTTTTTGTTACTTTTATAAAAAAAATATGTGAATTTTTTTCTTACCCTCACCCTATCCCTATTCCCAAATTTTTATTTTATATGGGATATTATATGAGATTAAAAGAAATTTTGTGAAAAGAAAAAAGTAAATGGATTCAAAAAAAAAATCAATGAATGAGCAAAAAGGACTTCTCCAGAAGTATCAAATTGGTGTTTCTGCTTCTCTTTCCATCTAAAAATATTTTTTGGCTTCTGAAAAAAGTGTTTATACTTCTGGAAAGATGATGTTTGGCCAAAGAATTCTGAAAAACAAAAATACTGCAGAAGCTTGGTCAAACACCACCTTAAGTGGCAATTAATTTAAATAACAAATATGCAAAGTTTATTCGATACCAAAAGTACTGAAAGAGGCACACGCATAGAATCTTAACAAAAGTATGCCAAACACTAGAATGACTGGCAAAGTGGCAATGCAATTTGATAGCGGAGGTGATGGGCAAAAAAAATAAAAAATTGGGTGACACTTTCCAACAAGACCATGTCTGGGTCAGCTACTTAACCAAAATAAATGAGAGTGTTTATTTAAATTAAAAATAAGCACTTAATACAGTTCCTAAAAACGTGTAAAATGTTAGATAAGTTTACTACACATGAATGGCTAACTAATTAATATTTTTCCTTATATATACGGATAGCATTAAATTAAATACTACAATTATGCAATGTATGTTGACTTGCATGATCTAGCACCTATTATTATTTCAGGAAGGTTCATTCAAATTATACAGTCAAATTTCTATGTAATTTTCATTCACTATTTCACTATAACGACTTAATTTTCTGTGAAATCAATTTTTCATGTTATATTTTATTTATCTATAACATCATTCTACCTATAATAACAATGACGTTCATTATGTCAATACATTATTTATAAAATTACCTCTCTATAACAGTCATACTCAAATATTATGTAATGATATTTGTAAGAAGTATATTATGTATAAAAAATAGCAAAATATTTATGATAATCAGCATTAATGTCATGCACATAGTAAATTTATGAATATCTAAAAGAAAAAAATATATCTCATAGTGATCTAATTTAATTTTTTTTTTAATCATATATTTTCTATCTACCTCTTGATTTTAGTAGATGTAATCAATCTATTTTTAATTTAAAATTTTGCAAAATTAAATCAGATTACTATGAGAAATATTGATTCTACCTACCGATGAAACCTCCAATATTAATAGTGAAATTTTAGAACTTGTTGAGGATGTTGGTAGTATATCATTACTTATAGCCCAAATCTCATCTCATAACATCAATCAAACAATAAATACTACCACTTATACGGAGTTTCACCAATCAAGAAATAAATGCTAACATTTATATATAGTTTGACGCAACTTTTTCAATGCTTGAAACTTACACTGATGAAGAGATTATTGCACAAATGATTAGAGTGGAAGAACAAGATACAACATATACAGAAGGTGTCAACGAAAGTGTTGATAAAGAGTCTCAACTTATTGTTACTTGAGGTGGGAAAGAAGAGTCAACCGTTAAACCATTAAACAACCTTCAAGAAAAAACTGTTGAATTCTCTTTTGATGAAGGTTTAAACAAAAATATTCGTCAATTCAAGTGTTAAATTATCGCTAAGAGACTGAAATTTACGATACAATTGTAGAATTCTTATGTCAAACTTGAAATTATAATTAAATTCTCACTTAATTTTAAATGAATATGTTCCTTAGACTCCATTTCCTTATCCGTGTGGTACAAGTACAACTAATCATTGATTTATTTATAATTTATTAGTCTTTTTAAATTTTAATTAATGAGGTATGAAAATTAATTCAGATTTTAAAATTAACAAATATATTATTTTCATTTATAGCATAAAAAGTACAGAAAAATAATTATTTACGTATTTTTGTTTATAACAGCTAGATGAGATCTAAAAATTAAATGTCAGTATACATACTTAACATCACCTCACTATAGCGATCATGAAATTTTCGGACAAACGCTGCTATTATAAAAATGTTTGATTGTACCTTATAATAATATTGACCATTACGTACAAGTAATCAATTTAAATTATCTCCTTAGTGTAATTAAATTACTAGACATGTATTAGTGTGAAATTGAATTGAAAAGTGACAATCAACATTTGAAACAAGGAGTAATTTATCACTCTGTCATACACACTTGTAAGCAGCAAAAAGCTTAATTCTATTGAGAGGCAAATTCAAAATTAAAGTTTATGAATTTCTACGACGACCTCGTTAATATGTAATAATAATTATGTTTATAATTAAATATTTATAAATAATCAATAAATTTCTTGATACATATTCATTTTATGAATAATAACTAACCTCCGGTGAACCCATATATCTAGTTCTGGCCTTCTGGGCAGCCCATAGTTCTATTTAAAACAAGACATACATAAAACATTCATATTTTATTTAAATCTTATGTGAAAATAAAAATAAATAACCTAAGCCAAATGCGGGTATGGAAACCAACGAGCGCCTGTTATCCACTAATCCTACTTTGATAGTTGAAGACAGCTATCTGCGGAAAGATACGCACACCTTCATATTTTGAATTGAAGGTCTGATTAAATCATGGCCGTTAAATTTAAGTGATATTTTAATAGAAGTGGTCCCATGACGGTGTTTGTCTGTTCTCAGTATGGTCTAATGTGCGGTGATCGTGTTCTATGGAGACCGGTGATCGCGCCGAATTCATCAGTTTTTCATTTTCCCACTTCTTTTGTTTTACCCGTCCCAAAAAATAATAATTTATTTTTCTTTTTTAATCCGTTTGAAAAGAATGATATATTTTTTTATTTGATAGTAATTTAATTTTAAACTTTACTTTTTACGCAAAATAAGATAATTTATAACCACACAAATATCTTTGACTTATTTTCAGGGGCGAATCTACGACCCTGGTATTGGTTGTTCAAAAAAAAATCACAACGTTGTATAAGAAAATGAGGATGTTGTGGTTGTTCAAAAGTGGAAAATAGCACTGCAAAAAAAATGATTGTTCGCGTGAACAACCGTGCACCTACATAGGTCCGCGACTGTTTATTTTAGATCATAAAATTTAAAAATCTTTCTTTATTTTTTAAATTGCGTGCCAAATAAAAGTATATCACATAAATTGAGACCGAAAAAAATGGACATCTTCCTTACAATGCTCTTGTTTGTTAATGTAGATTTGTGTTGGAGCAGCTAAGAAACCCAGAGCTAGGCCACAACGGTAGAAAGCAGTGTAAAGAATGGATCTTGGTTTAAAACCTCAAAAATTAGCTTATAGAATGAATATTATTCAAGTCCATATATAAGGAGTTCATATTTTCATTTTATATCCGATGTGAGACTCTTAACGAGCAGAACATGGTCACTGATCTATTGGCAAAACAGGGCTGTTAAAAACCTTTTGAAAGCGTAAAAGTAAAAGTAGTTCCTCCGGTGTTTGAAGTTTTTTCGGCAGACATGTCAAGAACTATTTATACTCGTTCTATTTTGACTTGTAACAACGCTAACGGAGTAACCCCGGAACAAATGTGGGATGCACTCCCAAGTCCCACCGTAGTTTGCAATAGTTTGTTTTTTAATTTAATTAAATGCTATCATCCGGAAGCACCAAAAAAATACAAAAATAAATGATTATCCTTTTCCTGGTATGAAGGGAATGAGAAGTAAAAACAAAAATCCTCAGGAGAAAAGTGCATGGCATTTATCCAGATCTGGCCGGTGCCGATCACCTCTCGTTCAGATCTGAGCTTCGCCAGAGATCCCTCTTGTCAGGTTGGATAATTTTATTTTTTGATCGGAGTGTATTTTATTTTAAATTGGAGAGTATTTTATTTTCTTGTATCTCATATTAGAGTGTATTTTATTTCTTGTATTCAGTTTTTGAGTGTATTCATAAACTTTTAGTTTAATTATTTTATTTCTTGTATTCATTTTTTGCTTGTATTTTAAAGAAGATTTTTTTGTATATAAATAAATAAAGTAAATTTGAATACAGTGTAAAACTAGCTATAAATGAATACAACTGAGTTGAATATATATGATTTGAATAAACTGAAATCTAACTTGAATACATTGAGTTGAGTTTTTAATACACTCTACTGTAGACTGTAGTTACCAAATGTAATTATAAAAAATATAAATATGCCAAAAAAAAAACCTCAAGTACCGTGTGAGTTTCACTTTATATTTTTGCATGTACGGAACTCATACAGTAAAAGCTCTACATGGGTACTTGTACATAGTAGATCCTTGGCTTTCTACATGGGTACTTGTACATAGTAGATTCTTGGCTTTCAATAATTTATTGGTTTTATATAATTCAATTGAAAGATTTGCACTCATAAACTTAAAATTTTAGAAAGAAAAATTGCAACTTTAACTAAATGCATTTTTTCTCACTTCTTCTTGAAGATCTTAAAACATGACCTAAAATATGACTTTGACTATAGTTCAATGGGTATAGTCAATTTGAAAATGCCAATAAATTTAACAAAAAAATAAAAAATGGAGTAGTTTTAGAAAAAAATATGACAATATATATTAAACAGTTTTTCTTAATATCTTCAACTATATTATTGTTCGTAGAACTACTTTTACAGAAGTTTAGCTTGTTTCGGATTCAGTTTTTTCTCTCTATTATTCTAACACTCAGTTAATCTTCAATTGGTCCAAAATCACAAAATTAATCTAATCTTAGATCGGACCAGCAAACCTTATAATTTAAGTTAACTCATAATTTCGGTTTTTTTTTGTAAAATTACATCAAATTAAAGTTAAATGTGCAAAACTCAAACAATAGATAATCAAAAAGTCAAAAGAACGTATCTTAGTAACAAGTTACATTTCTGATTTCTCTCTAAATTTCCTTATTTTTTCCAGGCAAAACAAAATTACTTCTTTTTCTTTTCTTTTTGGCAAATGAAAATCTCAAACGATGGAATGGGTTACTTTTTGTCAATTACTTTAAGAAGAAGAGAGAGATATCCAAAGTTAGAAAGATAAAGTGGAAAAAGAGATATACGAAAAGGAAATTCAAAAGGGGACAATATGGCCATAAGAGGGATAATTAAAATTATACTACTTTATAAAGTAAAGATAATATAATCAAGGTTGAATTTATAAGTTGGAAGCTACTATGAAACCGGACTTATCACTTCAAAACAAATATCACATGATTTCAAAATCAACTATATTATACAGATTGCAAAGTGATTTTACATAATTCCTCAAATTTACATACCATAAACCTTGGGATAATCTATCACTCTGGAACCAACTGAGCTACGTTCGTGCGGTCAAACATACAATAAACCTAAAATAACATGTATTGACTTATTGTTTTCACCCGAAAAGATGTTGTCTTGTGGCACTTATTTTTCTAAAAGAATTATTTTTCAAAATAGGTTGATCAATCAAATATAAAAAAAATTACAAATTCACTCGATGACAAATACACCCTACATCACATTCAATTTTCATGTTTTGACATGAATCGATAAGATACAAAAGGGACAAGGGAAGTTCTTTTTTCTTTCATAGCATCATCGCTTGTTTAATGTGTTGCTAGGGACTTCGAAAATCACGTCCTGTGTGAGACAGAAACACATCTCCTTGAATTAAGATTGATGAGGCATGAATAATATAAAATTAAATGGGTACATAATGTGATACTTAAAATATATTTATTATATATTGGAAATTTTCTCCATATTCTTCTTAGATTTGTTGATCAAAACAATATTCGTCTTAGATTTGACCTCTGCACCTCTCTCCGTCAACAGCAAAGAACTACTCCTATAACACCATCGTTCCTTTTGGAGGCATTGTAAGGAGTGATGAATATTTGGGAGTGCTCATATCTAGAGATGACAACGGATCGGATCTGGACCGAATCCTATTAAATCCAGATCTAGATGCGTTTTCATACATAGATTCAGATTCGGATTCGAATTCAGATCTATCGGATCCATAAAAATCAGATCAAAATCCGGATCCATCGAATCTACCTGATTCACGGATCGGATCTGGATCCACATGTAAAAAAATTTGTCTTGAATAATATTCCTACCTCTTGAATTTTTTTTCTTTTCATTTACGTTCTTTAGCAACGATATATTAAATTTTTATTATCATTTACATTTTTAGCAACAATATTTTTATTGTTACTAAAATTTTATTGTCAATTTTATATTTTCTCAAGTGCAACTCACAAATGACTAACTCTTTTTTGAAGTGATTCATGTGCAAATACAACTAAGTAGTACTTTTTTCATTTTTAATTTCAAAAAATTATTATTCAACTTTAACTAAATGTTATCGAAACGCCTAAATGATGGTCGCAAAAGCAAAGAAGGCGGAATGGTGAGATCCAAAATCACAGTTAGTCGTTAGGCATATAAATTTCAAGAAAAACATATCTATATAAAATGTCTAAATATATATATAATAGTTCAAAAGTAAAATAAAATTTATTATCAATAGTAAAAGTGATAAAAACAAAAAAACAGAACTGCATACATAAAAAGAGTAGTAATAAACTTCATACTTTATGTGCAAGTGTGACAAAGGATCCACGGGACGGGTCTGGACCGGATACGGATCTCAAATACAAAATCCAGATCCAGATCTGATCCGTCAGAAAAGGATCCGGATCCATCGGGTCCAAATTTTAAAGATCTATATCCTATAAAACGGACCTCGATCCACCGAATCTGGATCGGGTCCAGGATCCATTGCCATCTCTACTCATACCGATAGTTACAAATGAAAAACTCATGACCTAATAGAAGACAAAGAGGCATATGAAGGGTCTGTTATGGGTCTGAGGGACTCCTCTTTGATGACTTTTTAGAGACGAATGTGTTGCTTGATTGTATTTAATAATAATGAACAATATATATAGTAGTATAAGAATATATTTAAACTAGATATGAAATATAATTTTACCTAAAATAAAAGGCCTAATTGTAATAGAAATATAATTTTACCTAAAATAAGAGATATACAATTAATGAAAGAATATTCGAGAAATATTCTATTACACCCTCGCAGTAGAAGCGGGAGGTTCACGAAGTATGCACGAAAGTCCTTTGGTGAAGATGTCGCTAATCTGATATCTGGAAGGAACATGAAGGACATGAACTTGACCATGAGCCACTTTTTCGGGAATGAAATGAATGTCCATCTCAATGTGTTTAGTGCGCTGATGCTGAACGGGATCGCCGAAAAGATATATCCCACTAATATTATCACAGTAGACCAGTGTTGCCTTTTGAATCGGGCAGTGAAGTTCAAGTAGAAGGTTACTGATACAACAAGACTCAGAGATGACGTTGGCGACACCTCTGCACTCTGCTTCGTCTCTGTATCAGGATAGTGTAGGTTGCCTTTTGGAAGACCAAGACAATAGGTTATCTTCAAGGAAATGCAGTAACCAGACATGGAGCGTCGGGTGTCAGGACATCCACTACAATCAACATCAGAATAAGCAGTGAGACCAGTGAGCGAAGACTTGTATAGATGTAATCTGAAGTGAAATGTACCTTGGACGTAACGTAAAATACGTTTGAGGGCATGTATGTGTGCTTCCGTCGGATTATGCATGTGCAGATAGATTTGTTGCACGACATAAGATATGTCAGGTCTCGTGAATGTGAGGTACTGTAGGGCCCCAGACAGGCTACAATAGTGAGTCGGGTCTAAATATGGGGTGGGGGGGTGCAGAAATAAGTGTTGAGCTTGGAATTGGTGTCTACGGTTGAGCTTGGAATAAGCGTTGAACTTGGAATTGGAAGGAGAAAATGGTAATTTAACATATTTCTCAAAAATGCAGGATCACATATAAGAGTCCTAGAAATATGGTTGCATTTAATAAAATTATTTATCATAAGGGAGCGTCAAAGATAATCTCCCAGATGTCCTAATCTGGAGTGCCATAAGAAAGACGAAGAGCAGAAAAAGTTGATAGAACTAAGACTGGATTGTTGACAGCATTTGAAATAGGGTAGAGATCTCTGGTACAGTCACATCTCATTATTCGTTTCCCTATCATAAAATTCTTCATAGAAAAATCAAAAGGATTAAAGTCAAGGAAATTATCAGTTGTGAAACGTCGCACGTAGATTAAATTCTTAATGAGTTTAGGGGCATGAAATACATTTTTTGAGATTAGTCGTGGATATGGGGGGATACGGATGGATGACCAAAATCGCGAATGGAAATGTTTTATCCACTACCAACAATAATATTCCGATTTAAATTTCTCAAATTGGAACAAGACGACATAGTACCTTGTGATGCCGTCATGTGAGCTGTGGTGCATGTGTCCATATACCAATTTTTGTCTGGAACATTGAGTGAAATTGTGTTCATAGCTGTCTCAATGTCTGTCAGTGCATAAGTTGAGGGCAGGGGAATGTTTTTGCTGTGTAGGCGTATTGGTGACATAGGTTGAGTATGCCAGGGTGGGCTTGTCAGTTATATGGTGGAGTCCATGAGGATTTCAGATACTGACTAGGAGGAGAGGCCCATTACGGTAGGGCCCACGTGACCCACGATGGGTAGGTACCCCGCGATGGAGGTTTACGCCATCGCGATGCGTTCTTGGTTGTTTCTGTCGTGGTATTGCCGCTCCACTTGTTGTTGTTGCCATAATTCCATCTATCGCGGTCCTTACCGGATTGCATGCTCTGGCTGTTGTTGCAGGTGGATGCAGGCTGATGCTGGCAACACCGTCATAGGATTCGTTCAAGCCTACAATAAGTTGAATGACCAGTCGTTGATTAGTGACTGGTGCGCCAACGTTGGAGAGTTGGTCGACAAACATCTTGAGTTCTTGACAATATGCATACACGTTTGGGAAATCATCCTAATGAACGTCCTTGAACTGATTTTCAAGGTAAAACACTCGTTGAGTTTTATTGTCGTGGAAAATACTTTCCAAACGTTCTCATATTTGGCGGGTAATGGCATCGGTCTCAATGATGATGTTCAACAGATCATTAGAGATTGTGATGTAAATTCACTAGAGGACGGCTGCGTCCAAACGAGACCAGAGTGCATCATCATAAGTCAAAGCCGAGGGTAAGTCTGTGGACTTCGGTGTAGGAGAGATGATGTGGTCGGTAACTTTGTAAACACGATAATGGATCTTAAAAAGCTCTGTCCACGAGGAGTATTGACCATTTTCCATCTTAAGGGTGATAGAGATGAAGTTTTTGATGTTGTTTACTGCAAGTGCAGGATGAAATTTGGTTTTGTCAGACATAAAAAATAAAATTTATGAGGAGGGGGGAGAGAGAATGGCTGGAAGAAAATACCAGTGTTCCGTGGAGGTGGAGGCCGAGAGCTATGGTCGACGACAGCGAATGTATTTTTAGGCTATTGATACCATAAATGAATATGTTCCTTGATTGTATTCATCAATAATGTACAATATATATAGTAGTACAAAAATATTTAAACTAGATAGGAAATATAATTCTACATAAAATAGGAAACCTAATTACAATAGGAATACAATTCTACCTAAAATAAGAGATATACAATTAATGAAAGAATATTCGGGAAATATTCTATTATTTACAATAAGAGTATGTAATTCAGGGGCAACCCGATATACTAAGCTCCCGCTATGAGAGGGGTCCAGAAAAAAATCTGATCACAAGGGTCTATTGTACGCAGTCTTACTTCATATTTTTGTAAAAGACTGTTTTCACGACTTGAACTCATAACCTCTTGATCAAATGATATCAATTTTACGAGTTAATCGGCTCCCCTCCAAAGTAGGTAATTCATGATTGATAGAATATAAATTCTTTTCCTTTTCCTTTTCCTGGAGTTGACGGATGTTTTTTTTTCATCGTGTAGACTGGAGTTGCTTACAAACTTTTGAGCTGTGTAGCACCTTTATTCGTATTTCTAATTTCTAGTGACTAATCCCCTTGATTAATCTGCCTCCTATATGTATTTTCACTACTAATGGTGGGAATCCTTATTCTTAGGCGCCCTAATTAAAAAGGAAGTTTAATTCCTAGACTCAGAGATGAGTGAGAAAATAGAAATTAAAGGTGGAGGTCAATTTTACGGATGATCTTGGTAAAAGGGTATATTGCAGTAACTCATAAAATTAAATTTTGTAATGAGAATCATGAGAAATTTACAATTAAGTTATAATTACATTAGAAAAAACATTCCAAATAAGTACACTATCACGTCATTAACACAGTTAAATTCAGCTTCTATATGTCTTATGTCTGCTTATTCTAACCTTCTTGATACCCCAGCTTCTTCTTCTTGTAGCCTTTTAATCAATATTTATTTTTGATACAAGCAACGAGAGTTTCATGAATGACAACTTCACAATTGCAACTAATAATAGCGCATGACTTATAGCGGACCGGAGAATAACTAGAAAAAATGTAATAACATGATGTCGTGACTCTTGTGACATTTGAATCTATATATGATGGCATGCTGAAATAAGAGAGAAATAAGGAGTCATTCACTGTTTAACTTTATTTTAAGCATCCGGTTATTTCAATTAATACTAACGGCATGAGATCAACAAGTAAACAGTGAAAATGAGAAATTAGGAGTAGGAAACAGCGGAAAATGTTCCATACATATAAAATATTGTCACACGTTATTATGTACTACTAGATAATGGTTGCAAAGTAACTTTCGAAATCAAAGATGAAGAATTAGCAAGCAACAGTTGTTGCATTAGCAAATCCACATGTGATAAACTGTGAAAATGGATCAATGAAAACAACAAATGAACATGATTTGGTTTATCAGGTACCCTTTAATGTGGTGGTCAGATCACATGAAATTTGGGATAGAATTAATTAAACAAGGAGAAGCCTGAAGCCTCAAGTCTCGTCCTATAAAGTGCTAATACGGTGGGGACACGTGAGGTTTTGGTCCCAGACATCACATGTACAATTGCAACTTGGTCAATAGCCAGGGGAGAGTTTATGTTTGAATTTTTTGGCGTGCTAGTTTCTTGTTCAATTCGAGCTTATTTTATATCTTCCTAATTTGTAGTGTATTTTTAAACTCTTGCGTGCTACAATGGCGGATGGAGTATATAAACAATGCGTTCAACTGAATCTAAATTTTTGACACTGCGTATATAAAGTTGAACTTCATAGATGATTTTTAAAAATATAATAGATTCAACGATAAGAATTTTAAAATTACACTACTAAAATTTAAATCCTAAACTGGCATATTTATTTATGGTTTCATGTTCAATTCAAGCATGTATATCTTCCGTCAGTTCTTACGTTCTTTATGAACTTTTGCAGGGCTTTAGGTAGGAGTTACGTACGGCCAAACATATTGTTGGAGTAAGACTGATGTGACTGGGATACATGAGTAGCATATATTCTTAAACTGAGATGGTTTTTTTTTTTTTTTTGATGACCCAGGTATCGGGGAACCCTAATTCCCCCATATCGCTAGCACTGTCTGCAAGCACTGTCTTTGGACTCACAGGCGATGGGACCGCTCTTCAAGACACCACCACTGCGTAAATCGCGGGATGTGCGCGTGTCGATTAATCGCTGCGTCAGCGGATCAATCGCGTCTGGTCGGCCACTAAGGACTGTCTGGAGACTGCGTCAGCAGTGAGAATCGAACCCGTGACCCTAGGGCCACGAATTCAACCTTCGCCCAGCAAGCTGAACGATTCGGACAACTGAGATGGATTATTGATTTCATCTTCCAAGTGTGCAGTATCAATGTCTGTGTGATCACAATCCGTATATATACTTGCTACAAATAAAAAAATAAAAATAAAAGTCTACTATGCGAATATGTAGTTATATTATTATATGAATATTGTTCAAGTGGAAAAACAGTTATGCTAGTTGATGTGCACTAGCAACTACGCTATATCCATCAGTGCCTGAAGATGTACATTGCATAGTTTTGGGATAGTGTATGTTGGAACTTGTAGAAGAAGAAGAGATTAAGTGATTAAAAATATGTGCTGTGAATTTAAGGCACAGCGCCGCGGCGTCCCAGGACAGGGCCGCGACTAAACGCCCTAATGACACTATTCTACTAACATGTCACACGTAATCTGACTAATACTAAGGGAAGTATGAATTCCGGCAGCACAACGCCGTAACAACAACATGTGCCAGAATAGGCGAGCCGACAAGGTTGTCTTTACACAAGACTGTACCTGCTTCCTGAGGAGTCACAGCTAGCCAACATAATATAATAAGCAAGCCGAAAAGGCTGCCACCGAATAATATCACATACACAGAAACATCCCAACACAGAGTACAATGACATAGCTGACCAAAACAAATTTACAAGTCTATATACGTACAACCCACAACTGTCTACAAACCTCTAAGAGAATGATAACATAATATGACGGGACAGGACCCCGTCGTGCCCCTAAATATACATAAGTCTAGAATAGCGAATCTGTACCAAAATGGCTATCTCTGGAGAGTGGAGCTCCCAAGAAAACAGCTGAGCAG
The DNA here is from genome assembly GCA_029844215.1 of Przewalskia tangutica. Classification (NCBI taxonomy): domain Eukaryota; kingdom Viridiplantae; phylum Streptophyta; class Magnoliopsida; order Solanales; family Solanaceae; genus Przewalskia; species Przewalskia tangutica. The sequence continues at coordinate 12,305,637 of CM056731.1, read as the reverse complement.
AAATCCTAAGCCGGAGGATCGCCAAACTGAATATCTGTATCTGCGGGTAGGGGTGCACAAAAATCGGTCCGGACCGAAAAATTGGACCGGACCGGACCGAGAAATTCGGTCCGGTCTTCGGTCCTCATAATTTGAGTTTTCGGTTTTCGGTCCGGTCCGGACCGATTTTTTTTTTAATAATATATATAATTCCTAATATATATTGAATTATATAATTCCTAATATATATAATATGTATAATTTATAATATATATAATATGTATAATTTATAATATATATTGAATTATATAATTCCTAATATATATAATTCCTAATTTTCTAAATTTCTAATATATAATATTATATAATTCCGGGTCAGGTCGGGTTCCGGGGCCCATTTTTTTTTAAAAATTGAATTTCCAATACTGAAATTGACATTCTCGGACGCGATGCCACGAAATTTTTACGTTGAAATCAATTGTACATCGCGAGATATTTAGATTTGAAAAGGGGAAAAACGTAACGATTTGGGAGAAAAGTGAAATTGAGGGGCAATATGGACGTTTTTGGAGAAATCGACAAAATCAAACTGCAAGATCAGTTTGGCCGCCCCTGTATCAAAAAATACGTGAAATCAATTTTTTTTTAGGTAAAACGGACGTCCGAGCGCAAAGTTATGACCATATAAAGTTTGATCAATTTACAACCTATATTAGATATGTCAATACGTCCGGGCTGGCGGAAATTTTGAGTGGATGAAATTTGGTGAAGTGGTGTGCAAAGTGAGGGGGGGGAAAGTGGGGTGGCAAATTCGGTCCATTCAGTCCAATAGACCGGACCGGACCAAAAATGACCTGGACCGGACCGAGAAATTCGGTCCGGTCTTCGATCCTAGTAATCTCGATTTTCGGTCTTCGGTCCGGTCCGATCCGGTCCGGTTTTAACCTTTTGTGCACCCCTACCTGCGGGCATGAACGCAGCCTCCCCGAGGAAAGCGAGGTCAATACGAAATAATGTACTGAGTATGAAAACATGAAATACTGAAAATGAAATCATAACTGTGCCATGTGAAATAAAGAATCATATCAGTAATCCTGAATGCTTACCCATAGAGTCATCATGTCTATATGTATGTATATAACATGTCTCGGCCCTCTAGTGAGAGACTCGATGCAATTATCAATATAACATGTCTCGACCCTGTAGTGAGGGACTCGATGAAATTATCAATATAACATGTCTAGGCCCTGTAGTGAGGGACTCGATGGAATTATCAATATAATGTGTCCCTGCCCAGTCTGGGACTCGGTGAAATCATATATGTATAACATGTCTCGGTCCTCTAGTGAGGGACTCGATGAAATCATCATCATTTTATATGTACATATAACGTGTCCCGACCCTCTAGTGAGGAACTCAGTGAAATGAGTAATAACACTTGGCACGAGCAGAATATCATGAGCAACCATATATAACTTAAATTATCATTTGACTCTCAACGGATTAAGAAAAGACATTATCATATCATATATCATTTAAATCATCTTTTGTCAAATCAAGGCGCTTACCGTATCATATATCATTTAAAAACATCTTTTGGAAAGCCGAGACACTTATCATATCATGAATCATTATTTTATTAAAACTAGACTTTGAAGGAATCACGTACGTCCGCCGTACCTTCATTAAAATCATGCCAAGAGAAAGAAGAAAGATTTTCACAAAATCATGCCAAAGAAGGAAAATATAGTCTCACATACCTCTTAGTCGCGCAATCAATGCAATACTAGGATACGCCTCGTCTATTATGTCAGCCTATATTAATAATAATACGACCATTAATTCTAGGACTTCTAACGTAAGTTATATTGAATAACGGCTTCCTATTTCTATAAAAAATTGGGCAGCATTTCCTCTGTTTATGTGCGTATCCACAATTAAACAACAAGCCAATCAAACCAACAATCAACTACCATCCCAATATATAATCAAGTTAGGCTCCATATACTACATATACGCAATCATACAATCTCATTTCTCTTTACTTATGAAAGACAAAAATTCAACAATCAAGATGATTAACACACCTATTTACCATGTTCATTCAATTCCTTAGTCCATATTAAAGTAATCCATGAAAGTAGCCCCTACTTCAATCAACAACACAATACTTAATTCCAATGAACACAAAATGGGTTCTAGAATTGTTTACCATATTCAAACCTCACATACATTCTCTTTAATTCCAAGTTTCTTCTTAACACACATTCATTACTTAGGTTACAATAACATGCAACTTTAATTAAATCATAAGAGAAGAATTTTACCTTAATTTTAATGTCAAAACAGTCCCTAAGACCGAACCCACTGCTCTTCCGAAGACCCACTGTTTTGTCAAATTTTCTTGTCCAATTCTTCACTTCTTCAACTCCAATTCAACATGCAACCATTTAAAAATGTTAACCCATCATCTATACACCTTTTCCTTCCAAAAATTTGTCTCCAAAAATTCGAAATTTTCAGGCCTGAATCGGCCCAGCAGTGGCGGAATTCACTGTTCTGTCAGCTGAACTTGTAACGTCCATAACTCTCTACTCCGATGTCTTATCGATGAGAGGTTTATTGCGTTGGAAACTTGACTCGACGAAATTCATTTTTGGCATTTGAAAAACCTAAAAAATTCTAATATACTAGGAGATATACCCCTCCAAAGTTGATTAAAAATCTGCCAACAATTCCGATTTCTGCCCTAATTTTCTCTAATTTTTGGCTTCTAATCTAGGTGAACATTCTTAATCTAGGAGGGGAAAATAAACTTCAATTGTTGTAGTAAAAGGGGGGGTGTCTCGGCTGGGGGGGTGGGGGGTGGGTGAGGAGGAAGAGAGGAGGATTTTTTTATCTTGTGTTCTAGGAGTCTAATGAAAAGAATGGAGGTTTTTAGGTTAATAAGAATAAAAATCTGATTTGATGTATTTACACCTTGGTCCCCAGGTTCCCCAATTATTAGCTCTTAACCCCACTTCCTTTAATTTCCGAGAATTCATAAGGTCTCGTATTCTTCATGTCGAAATTCTTATAATATGCTACTACCCATAACGTACGGGAATATACAACTAACATTTTTAATCCCTTGACACGCTCGTAGTAACCAAAAAGAATTTTTCTAGACTCACATCCTTTGGAACACCAACTTCCGAATTTTGCTTGTATAATTATACTTTATATCCAATATCCGAATCTTATTCCTTAATGACGTTCTTAATTATTGCCTTAAACTTACGAGGTGTAACAAAGGTCCTCTCTCAGGAGCTTGGAAACACGGTTGGACAACTTGCAAAGATGGTAACCAACAGGCCGCAGGGTACTCTCCCAAGCAATACAGAGGTAAATCCTAGAGAGTAATGTCATGCAGTGTTGTTGAGAGTGGAAGCGATTGAGCAGCGGTGCCCCCATGATTGTAAGTGAGAAGGAGTGTGAGAAAGCAGTTGAGGTGGAGAAGGAGGGGGTCACTGAGGATCGCCCTACAGTGGAGAAAGCTCCATCATCACATTTGAGGGAATACGTTGATAGAATCCCTTACCCTCAGAGGTTGCAAAAGAAGGCAATAGACAAGCAGTTCTTCAAGTTCTTGGAGGTATTTAAGAAACTTCACATAAATATCCCATTCATTGAAGCACTAGAACAGATGCCAACATACTTTAAATTCATGAAGGAGATACTTGGAAAAAAGAGAAGACTGACGGATTATGAGACATTATCTTTGACAGAGGAGTGCAGCGCCATTCTGCAAAATAAACTGCCTTCTAAGCTGAAGGATCTAGGAAGCTTCACCTTGCCCTGCACTATTGGCAAGGTAATATGCAACAGGGCCCTGTGTGACATAGGGGCTAGTATCAATCTCATGCCTCTGTCTGTATTTAAGAGATTGGGTTTGGGGGAAGACAAACCAACCACAATAAATTTGTAGTTGACCGATCGAACTGTGGTGCACCTCAGAGGCATAATGTGTTTGTCAAGGTGGGAAAGTTCTTCTTCCCAGCAGACTTCTTCATCCTTGACATGGAAGGAGATGATGAAATACCCATCATTTTGGGGAGACCATTTCTTGCAACCGGGAGAGCCCTAATTGATGTAGAAAATGGAGAACTGAGACTAAGGGTCCAGGAAGAGGATATGGTACTCAAGGTGTTTGTCGCGCCCTTTTTCGACCGCGACTTTCTAAAAGCGAATCGCCTGCTTAAATAAAAAGTTAGAAAATAAATAATAAATGCTAAAGTACAAAAAGTGTTAAATGTTTTAACAAGGTGCAAAATGCTAAGGGTTCGCGGAGTCGCCACCTAATTAGTTTGGGTGAATTAGGACACCTAAATGTCAACTTAGGTTAAAGTCAACACTAACTCCATTCTTTATGGTCTGCTAAACTTAATGAGATTCTGGGTAAGGGTTCTTTATTAATCTAGAGGGAAGGGGTTAGGCACCCTCTAAGACCCGCTAACTTGCGGTTGTCCTGCCAAACCTAGGGTAATTATTATGTTTTAAAAATGCAAAGTAAAAGCTCCTCATGCTTAATAAAATGTTAGGAAATAAAATAAATGCTAAAATGTTAAAATGTTTAAAAGGTGCTTAAAGTATTAAAAGGGCAAAATGTGCTATATGCTAAAGTGCAAAAGAATGCTAGGAGGTGCTAAAATGTTAAGGACAAAATGTGCTAAAGGTGCTAAATGCCAAGGGGTGATTAAAAGTGCTAAGAAGGGCTAGAAATGCTACAGAATGCTAAGGTGCTTTATGGACTAATTATGTGTTCATGCAAAGGTTATTTACGGACTAATTATGTATACTGCTAGCTAAATTAATCTTGTCTAACCTGCGTACAATATTATATAAGAGGTGCTTTAAGATGATTCTTGAGAGTTTAGGAAGAAATCTGTTATGGATTTTAATAAGAAACAAAATGTTGGTTTTATGATGCAGGTTAAATTATTTAGACATGCATGACAATCTTAAAAAGCAAGTAAGTTAAGCGATGAACTTTAAATTACCTTCCCCACTTATATGTTTAAAGGCTTAATTGTTCTAGATATCCTAAATATTACAGAAATAGAGTAATTAAATTACAATAAACAAATAAATAAATGAATAGCAAGTAAGGAGAGAGGATGGGATTTAAGAATGCTTTTTACGACGGATGACGACATCCTATTTGTTTTTCTAGGAATTCCTGAAGCGGGAATGCGAATGCGGATGCACATAGACGCGGGTTGCCATTTGAAGTAGCTCGTGATGAGTCTCGCCGGGAGACTCTTCGTTTTTGCTCCGGTGCAATTCATGTAAAATAACGAAAGATAAGGATTAGTACGAGCCCAAATAATAATTGATACAAATAATTAGGATGAACACATATGTTTGCTGCATAAACATATCACAATGATTCAAAAAGGCTAAAAGGGAAAAAAGCGGCCCAAGATCATTGGGCCTGGATCTGCGATTAGGCGAGAAATGCAACAACATCTTATATGCAAGATCTTGTATGCACAAGAATAATAACCATGTCAAGGCTATGAGTATTTTCCTTTTCTCACCTCTATATGCACTACTTAGACTGATACAATTCAATCACACCAGCCAGTATGCAAACTAAGATGCAGAATTCCAGCAAAGAGAGGAAGTCATCAGGCTTAGATTTCAGGCTAACATGCAAACAGACCATCAGAGAGCAACGGGCTTCCTTTGAGTAGATATTAAACTAGGTGTTGGGAGGTCAGGCTAATGCTTTCATATAGATACAGGCAAGGCATTAACATCACCCAGCGAGTCAAATACATGCATGGTGTCATATGGAGAAAAACTCAGGAAGACATAACATCTTGATACTTAGGCAAACAGGATAAACACACATAATCAAAAGCAGTTTATATGCTGACATTCATTCTAACAATTAGTTTTACATGCGGATGTATCTTAACTTGATTGGTTTACGAGTCTTTATATCAAACATGGATCCTTTAGAGGAGTGCGGGACTATCAATTAGACCAAACATATAGGACCTCCTTCATGCTAACTGGTTCAATAATACGCCACTTAGATTAATTGAGAACAGATGATGTGGCCCAAACTGGAAAACCTACGAACTCAATATGGCCAAAATTTAGATTGTATCTGCAAATATGTGACTATTTTAAACTGAACAAAATACACATGCTTCATGGCCAGCTTTACAAGGAAAGAATAGGCCCCCAAAACAGTAAAATTTACTTGAATTTTGTTTTGAGGGATGGTATGAACATATAAGACAGAGTCGCAACAAGGGTATGTCAATGGCCGTTAAACATCAAATTACCCAACAAGATCCTAACATACAAACGCAATTAAGCCATGAATGATCTGAACAAATGAAGACATGTACCTATACACCTCATTGTGGTTATAAACAGTGGACAACCTTGTACTTATGCAAAGAACCAATTCATGCAGCAATTTATACATCACAGATGTGTTAACTCAACAGACCCCCTTTTATATTTATATGAGCCTGATGAAATGTGATTCACACCGAAACTTAATACCTCAATAAGTTACTGGACAAGCTTTTCAGACGGTTTACGACTAGATAAGACACGTGAGGGCTTAAGTTGAATGCGACACGATCTTATAAGTGATTTAGCCTACTAGTTCTGTGTCATTTATACTTAAACAACACACCATCGTATAAGAGAGAATCTGACTCTCGACAATAACATATTGAACAGATCACAATGATGCCGAAAATACATGCCCAAACCTTATTGCATATCTAATCATACTGACTGGGAACCCATATTCATTATTCTTATTTTAATTAACAACCAATCAATGCAACCAAACACTCGACCATAAATACTCCATTTTCAGTAAACAAAACACAGTAATTAGAAGGGGTTGAGAGAAATCGTAGTTTTACCTTCTCCGGACAGCGAACCGAGGCAGCGTATCAAGTCGTCGGTCCACTCGGAGGGATTGCTAATGCAGTGGATAGAACGAGTTTTTGCTCTGAATATGAAGCTTGGATTGATAACGGAGGGGTTCTTGAGAGTGAAAGCTTTTGTGGGTTCGATCTTTATGCATGCACTGGTTTGCCCTAACCGATCGATTGGACTGCTGTCTGTCCTCTAAGCCCTCGATCGGACTGCCCCCCGCTCGAATGGTGAAAAGCTTATGTATTTATAGCCCTCGTTTGGGTTCTGAGTTTGGTATGGATCTTAAGGTTGAGATTCCCACGGATTTGGTGCTATATATTTGGTAAGTTTGGGTATGATTCTACTGCGATTTTGGACGAGATTTGTGCTGATTTTCGTATTGATTTCAGTAGCTTTAGGAAGGTTTTGGGTGATGAATATGGTAAGGAGTGAGCTGTCTGTGTGCATGGGTAAGGAAAGTCCCGGATTCTCCGGCGAGAAATCCGGGCGCGGCGGCGATTGAAGCTTTTAGTTTTAGGGTTCTTGTATCTCTTCCTTATTTTGTGGACGACGAGATGGGGGGGGGGGGGGGAAAGGGAAATAAGGCTGGGGTCGTGTGGGCCTCTGATAAGGGAAAGGATAAGGGGCACTGGGCCGCGGGTCAGCTGGGATAGTGGGCCGCGGGTTTGGGCTGGGTATTTTAAAGGGTGAGCTGATTAGGGTAGTATTAAATTAGGTGTATTATTTTTAGGAATTAGTAGTAAATTAAATTAATAAATTGTGCTTAAATTACTTAGGTGCTTTATTAATCTAATTGTTATAAATGCGGGCGTGCTATTCAATTAGTGCTTGAGTTTGAATTATTATAAAGAATAAAGACGGACGTGCTATTTAATTAATGCTTAATACTTTAGTATGCGGCGCTATTATTTAAAATCTTATTATTGTGCATTATTGCGAAGTTAAATTAAAATTGAATTGAGTTTAGATTAAATTATTTAAATGCTAAATGCAAGTATGATATTTAAGAATTGTTTAAAGCTTTTATAAATGCGACGCTATTAAATGCATGTATTAAATTAAAATTGATTTTAAATTACAAATGATTATGAAATTCTCTCGCGTATTAATAAATGCGGCTATGCTATTTGACACGACGTCATTGCTAAATTATGTATTTATTAATTATTTAAGAATTACGACAGAGCTTACAATTAATAAATGCGGGCGCGAGACTCTAAGTGCTTAATACTCTACATAAAATGCGGTGTTATTATTAAATTGTTTATTTATGCCTGTATTTATGTTTTATCGCTGCATTTTATTATAAAAAAATCATAAAAAATTATTTTACAAAATTAGTCTAATTTCATAGCTAATGACTGGACGGGAGGGTCAAAATTGGGTGTCAACAGTGTTCAAATCCATCATTGAATCCCAATTCATCAACAAGTGTTTCGCAGTTAGCACATCTAACACCTGATTCAACCAAAGACAGCGAAGCTAAGGAGATCATTCCTACGGTGAACCAGCGGTCGGCAAGAATCTTTGAAACAAAAATTGATGCCGTTGGCCGTCGAACATGTAAGTCTTATCGAGCCTCCGTGAAAAGAAAAAGCAGTACGAAGAGGATGATGATTTTGAAATGGATAGGTTGTGGAATTAAATTACCCCAATGATTTTTGATAAGGAACTTGCGTCCGGCTACAAGACGTTAAAGACAGCGCAAATTGGGAGGCAACCCAAGGTTTAATTTATGCAATTTAGTATTGTTTGAACAGTCTTACTTGTGGTATTTTTGTGGTGTTGTGATGACAGGTGAAAGAATGAAACACGAAGCACAGAAAAATATGGAAGGAAGAAAATCGGTGTAGCGCCGCGGCGCCGAAAGTCTAGACATGTGCAGGAGTTATAGCGCCGCGGCTCCGATTTATCAGAGGAGTGCAGGAATTTGGGTGCCGCGGCGCCGGTCTGCAGGGCCGCGGTGCCGGGATGGGTTTTAATAATATAAATCCCTAAATCCTCAATCTTCACCCATAATCAAACATAAACCTTCTCCTCTATAAAAAAAAAATACCAAACATCCTCTCTCCCACACACAAGAATCTTCCAAAAACTCTATTAAATTCTTCCAAATCAAACACACTATCACCACCAAAACCTTCCAACCTTCTCCACAATCATTCAACTCACTTGGGCTACGGCAATTTCGACAAGATTCGTCAAAAAAGTAACTAATTGAAACCTTACCCTTGGGTAGCTGCAAGCAACTTGGGATTGTGATTTGTGGGTATTTGGGTGTGAAACTTTAGTGTGGGTTACGACGTGTTGGTGGGTTGTGTGTGTTGTTGTGTAGTGTGTGGTTTGCGGTGTATTGTGGTGTATTTCTGCTGTGGTTTGGTGTTGCTTGGTTATTGTTGTGGTATGGAGTAAAAAATTGTTGGGAAATCTCAAAGAAACAAAGGAAACGCTGCTGAAAATTTCCCAACAACTTTCAATAATGTATTCAAGGAAAAGAACCACCCGAACTACCTCATTTCATCAGTCCCAGATTATGATGTTATCCGATTCACCAATTGGAATGCGGAGGATCGGTACAACAGAATAAGTAGTAGGGGGCAGTGATACAGGAGCGAGGGATGGATTATCAAGCTGAACCACTTGATGAAGATGATGTTTATGAGCCCATTAGAGCTGTGATTGAAGCAAATGGGTGAGAGAATTCTACGTCAACTACCCAGAACAAAGCAATGTGTGATGTTTTGTAAGGGGGCGTCATGTCCCAGTTAGTGCTGAAGCAGTGAATGTTATGTTTGAGACAGCTGATATTGGAGACCAGGGCAACTATCCGACCCATTTCAGAACGTGGTCTAGGAATGCAAACCACATACATTGGTAGACAGTTGCGGAGACCCTATGTTATCCAGGTGCACAGTTTTGTTATTCCCGTAGCGGGGGCAGAGGACTCGCCAGGTGCCAGTTCAATAGAGTAGCCAAGGCTTGGCTATATTTCGTAAGTGCACACTTGATTTCATCGACTCATTTCACTAACGTACCGACAGATAGAATCAAGCTCATCTTTGGCATTATGATGGGCATGACTATTGACATTGGAATGGAGATAGCGCAGAGTATTGGGAACTTCAATAGATTGACTACCACTGGCGGGTTGGGACATGGTTATTTCATCACTGCACTATGTGCTAGGCACAGAGTCCCAACATTCACCATCGACATTCTTGAGAAGACTTTGCCGCCCATTACATACAGTCTAGTCCATGCATACCCAGACCCTGTGAACCCAGGGGATAGGAGACGAGGTCGAGAAGAGGGTGGAGCTGGCGCAGCTGCAATGGAGCAAGAGGAGCCAGAGCCTGAGGCAGCCACACATTATGAGCCAGGGCAAAACAGCCACCAACCTCCTTTAGCCTTGGAACCTCCAATGCCAATGATGGAGAAGATGCTCTTGAACCAACAAAGGATGTTGAAAAATCAAGAGCAAATGATGCAAGACCATCAACACCTGACCCAGCGTGTTGATAATTTGAGTTCCATGTTCACCCAATTGTCAATGCAGTATCCGCCGCCGCCACCACCAATTTGAGTCGTTGTATGTCTGTAAGTCGTTCCTTTTTTATTTATTGAGTCTTACACATTTGAGACAATGTGTAGTTTAAGTTTTTTTTGGGGGGGGGGGGTTATTCTATTTGTGTTTTTGAGTTTTTTTTTGATATTCTATTTGTGTTTTTAAATCTTTTTTATTATGTTTTTGTGTTTATATGAGGCAATTTTTTTATAATCACGCATGATGTAGTTGCTTGAAATACCTAGTGAATTAAGTAGGATAATGTAATGGAACGATATGCAAAAATTTGCGTGCTTAAGTTAGATATGCCAAAGATTCATGTAAGTCTAATTAGTTGGAATATTTTGTGCTTAGCTTGTGTATGTAAATTGCGAAAAATGTCCTGCGTGCTTGTTATTTGAGGTGAAATAATTAGGATGTACATGTTAGGGGGAAGATTCAGACATTTCTTTGATAGCCCTTCTTACCAGTCATTTCCCACCTTGCACTTAAATGTGTCTCTAGTCAGCCCCGTTGAGCCTAAAATTAAAGGCCATTTCTTTGACACCCCAAATTTCCTTATGTGTCATAAGTAATAATTGATGATAGGGATGAAAAAAGAGTGAAAAGGAAATAAAAAAGAGAGCGAAAATTATGCACTAAATTAAAATATGAAAAAACTTAAGTTTGGGGGTGCCGATGTGAATGTGTGTTATGATCTCAACAAAAAGAGAAAGGGGATTAATGAGTATGAACTAAAAAGAATACCGCAAAGAAGGAGAAAAAAGTTGAATGAAAATCGCTTATGGTACGTAATTGAGCCTAAATGTCTAATCTTACCTACCCTGTCTAAGCCTACATTACAACCCTGAAAAGTCCTGATAATCCCTAGTATGTATGTCCATGATTAGTAGAGAATAACAAGTGAACAGACTATATTACTTTGAGAAAAATGAAATGAAATTGACAGGCATAGGTTAGGTATTCATGCTTCCAGTGATTGTGACTGAAATGAATCTGCGAAATATCTAATTTGAAATTCTAGATTGTTAAATGCATGCTACATCTATTCCTGCATATTATCCTAACTAATGTTCATGTGTTTCTAAGTGACATTGTGCATCTGCTTGACCTGAGTCTTTGAGTTTTTTGATATGTATTAAGTATACTGTTAGACATATTTTATATACCCTTTTTGAGTCATTTTTAATTAGGATTTTACTCATTTTTGTTGTGTTTAGTATAGTATTAGGCTTGTTTTTCTTTCTTTTGAGTCACAGCGGTCCAAAATGGCAAAATGGCGAAAATGAATGAAAAAGGGGCATAAATGAGGAATCCGAGGCAGGAAAGGACAGAAAATGAATACCCGGACGAAAGTCAGGCAGCGCCGCGGCGCCATTCATCAGGGCCGCGGCGCCGAAACTGCAGAATACCCACAGAAGATTGGGCGCCGCGACGCCAACCAGCAGGCCCGCGACGTCGGTACGAAAAATCCAGTTCCGAAGTTAAATTGGCTAAGGGCAAAGTGGTTCATAGAGCACGAATTGATAGATACAAAAGCCCCAGTGATTATTCTTTTGGAGGGTGGTTCATTCCAACACACAATACAACTCAGGGCAAGGAAGGAGCCTACAATTGGAGACTTAGTTCTACGTATTTTTTCTTTCTTTCTTTTTAATTCAGTTTATGTATGAATTTTGTGTTAGTTCTTAGCGTGACTATGACTAGTAGCTAAACACTTTATTAAGGCTTTCCTTATGAATCACTTGAAACTTCTATTCATGAATTAATGCATTAGTTAATTTCTTCTTCACTTAAATTAAGATCTATTCAATAATTGGTTTGAATGCTTGGTAATTAATTGATCAATAATTATCATAATATATATGATTTCGAATCAAGAACCGAGATGAGAGATTTGGATATGCTGCAATTGACTAGACATCGTTTAAAATCGCGGACGACAGTACCCCGATACTTGTGTAGCATTATAGGTTACTGTTCTTAATCCTCCTATGTGGTAAATTCTTTCATAGAAATATAGAAGGGTTCTGCACTGGGGTCGAGTGATTATATGTCCTAACCGGAATATAAGACAGTTTAGTTAACCGCTATCTTAACGTAGAAGAAGATGTCATTCTAGTTGCATTAAGAATTGAATAGAGTGGATAGTCGAGGATTTTGGAAGCCCTAATTCCTTCATAACTGATCACAACTTAAATAATTTAGTTAATTCTTGCAATTATTCTAGTAGTTAAATAAAAACCCAACTCAAATATCGATTGTCAAATAGATAACATAAAATAGATGAACGATAATTAGAAACCAGTCTCGGAGGACGATATTCGGTCTTATCAGACTATATTACTTGTCAACGCTGCGTGCGCTTGCGTGAGCATTCGAAATATCGCTAACATATACATAACAAAATTTACTACAATCATCAATAAATGATATATAATAATTCGTTCCTCTACGAGAGGGGGTTGCTTGGTAATCACACAAATCACTATGAATTAAACCAAGCACTTCGTTTGATTTCACAACAGATTTATGAGGATGACTTGCATATTTAGACTCTATGCATACCCCCACATTTGTTTATTTTGTTCATGGAACATTTTGGCAACATGCCTATCTTTACCATTCTTTGTAAGGAACGATAATTTACATGGCCTAATCGAGAATGTCATAAAGAAGAAAGGGAATCAATCACATACTCAGAAGCAGTGCTATTTCCTGTGTTTTCATTGATAACGACAAATGTCTTAGTACATACAACACTTAGTTTGAAGAGTCCTTCAGTGAGGTAGCCCTTGCCTACATACACCCCATCTTTGGTAAGTACAAATTTGTCAGATTCAAAAACTAACTTAAAGCCTTGATGCTAAGAACATGACCAGAAATTAATTTTTTACAAATTTCAGGCACATGTAGAACATTGGTGAGTACAAGATCATTTCCGAAAGTGAGCCTCAACGTCACTTTCCCTTTGCCTTCCACCTTCACAGAAACAGCATTCCCAATAAACAATGGTTCTCCATCCTTGATGGCTTGGTAAGATGAAACATGTCCTTATCTGAACATATATGCATAGTAACACCTGTGTCCATCCACCAATCGGTTGAATTTGTAACCATATTTGCTTGGGCAACCACAACCCCAACGAATTGGTTCTTAGTTTCAGCCCGTTTGGATTGGTTGACATTACTCGGACCTCCAACACCACCACCTTGACTCTTGCGAAGGCGACAATCTACAGGGCCGCGACACTGAAACTTCTGAGAGCTTGCAGGAAATTCAGAGCCGCACCGCCGACGGGCAGGGCTGCGGCGCTACGCAACAGTTATTTCTGAATTTTGAACCAAAAGTTGCTTCTCTTCTTGTAGAGTCACAACCTTTGGTTGATAGCTGCCTCAGGACATTTGGTATGCTATAAATAGCACGTTGATCACATGTTTTAACATACAACAATACAATTAACAAGATCAATCTTCAGATTTGAGAATCTAAATCAATTTGAAGAATTTCTCTTCTTCATCATCTTCAAAACTATTTCTGAAGAACGCATATAGTAGATTCGCCAGGAGTGAAGTTCTTGTGCTAGAACTATCATTCAGATAGTTGTATCCTCAAGGTAGACGTCCGGTCAACTGCACCACAAGCGGAGACGAATTTTTGTCTTAGATCACTGCATTTGCAGGCCTCTATATACAAATAAGTTAGTATGTGATGTTCTGCTTTGCATTGTTGTTAATCTCTATATAGTTGAAGTATCTATATAATAATGTTGAATTCAATTTCTTTGAATTATATATATTGTATTGTGGTTTTACATTAAAGGACTAGATTGACACTAACAATCTGTGATGCATTATTGATTTCATCTTCCAAGTGTGCAGTATCAATGTCTTTGTGATCACAATCCGTATATATACTTGCTACAAATTAAAAAAAAAAAGAAAAAAAGTCTACTATGCGAATATGTAGTTATATTATTATATGAATATTGTTCAAGTGGAAAAACAGTTATGCTAGTTGATGTGCACTAGCAACTACGCTATATCCATCAGTGCCTGAAGATGTACATTGCATAGTTTTTGGGATAGTGTATATGTTGTATTTTTAGACCAACGTTTTAATGCAGTACGGTGAAGTATATGCACATAAGAAATTTAATGATCTCATATTGATATTTTACAGGCCTACTTCAAGTTTCCTTTAGACATCCATTTATCTCACGAACAATTTTATATTATAGGGAATTACTTAAGAGAGTTATATATATAGTTACATACTTACATTACACGATCCTTTTGTTTTAATGATTCCCTAGTAGAGTAATTAATTTATCTCTTGGCGACGTCTTCACAATTTGATATGTTGTTTTTCTCATCCTAATGACCGTGCCTGGCCATTTTAGTGGTTAATTGGAAGAACTTAGACGAATGATCACCAGTCCCTAATGAATTCAAACCTCTGTTTTATTTATAAGCTTTTCTAAATGCAAACATATACGTAATTTTGTGTGGAACCATGCTGTGAATTATGGTGCATATATACTGCATTGATGACCTTGTTAGGTTTTCAGTTAAAAATGATTAAATAAAGGGACTAGATTCTCTAATCTAGTGAATTGTTTACTTCATCATTTGACATTTCAATAAACTCTTTCTTTCATTTAGTCCTACTTTAATCGTATTATTCATTTAGATGATTCTACGCTATTTTCCTGACAATTGTACTCGACATTATTACACTATTTTTAATCTACAAAACAATCCTTTCCCCAGACAGCCATATCTTGACATGTGAAGTAGGGATGGCAATTGGGCGGAGCGGGTGCGGGTACCTCCTCACCCGCACCCGTATTCGTCACCTACCCGTCTATCCGTGGCGGGTACAATTTTAATATTCATACCCGCCTAGACGGATATATTTTTAAATCCACACCCGCTCCACCGCACAAGTGGATATCCGTCACCCGTCAATACCCGCTTGTACCCGCCAGCCATATCAATGACATTAACACAATAAAAACTATTGCTCCGAAAAGTCGAAAAAAGCACAAAGCTTGACCTATTTTGGCTATTCACTTCCATTCAGGTTTCAGAATAACTGAAAGAACAAGAAAATAAAACTCAAAACAGAGAATAACTCAGAAATTCAAGAACAAAACAAACCCACAATCTAGTTCTTGTCTAGTAATTTGCAGGTTTCATAAGCTCACAACCTCAAAAAATCAAGAAAATTCAGAACCCTATTTCCAAAATTGACAACACAAACACATGAAAATCTAAAATATATCATTCAGGGTATCTCACTAGTTTATCATGCTTCGACAATGAACAAAATATAAGGAAAATGTAAACATGTATATTATAGAAACAATTGTATCCCTACCCATAATTAAAATATTTTCATATATTGTGTAAATATAATTATGGTAAGACTATGATTCCTCTTTTGTATAGGTTTAGGATTCCTATTGTATAAGGAATGAACATTGTACTATATATATACTTTGATATTAATGAAAGACTCCCCAAGGGAGATTAATATTATCTTACAGAAAATGTTTAATTTTTTTCGATAGACTGACATTTTTTGGGTACAGCGAACTGAGGTGGAGGTCCTCTAGATCCACCAGACTATGGTTGAAAAAATTTGTCTAGAAGAGGAGCGGGTGAGCTGCTGCTCTGAGCTTTCTTTTTAGGGAAAAGATTGAGAGAAAATACGCTGGTTTTATGTTAGGGATTGGTTTGGGTTTTGGGGAAAATAAGGGTTGGTCGATGATAATATTATTGGGCTTATGAGGCGGGTAGGCGGGCGGTTGGATACGGGGCGAGGGAGGTGGGTATAACTGCAAGTCCACTCCCTACCCGCCTATCCATGACAGGTACATTTTTAATATCCATAGTCGCCTACTACCCGCCAAAGTTATACCCATACCCGCCACAACTGGGATGGGTGCGGTGGGAATCCGCAAAATGATACACACCTGCCATCTCTAATGTGAAGTTAATGATATATTATACATAGGGCCGTCTTTGGACCCGTGCGAGAGCACAAGGCCTCTCGAAAAATGAATTTTTTTAGAGACCCCTTTTTTGATTTCTTATTAAGTAGTATAGGCAGAATTAACTGTAAATGTTCATAATTCACATGTTTTAGCTCAATCAAAGTAGGGGTTGATTAACTTGAAGTTGTATTGGGTTGTTATTTACAATTTAAAATAATTTTTAATTATTGAAATAATATACTTACTTATATTAAGAGCTCACTCTTGCGAATTAGAACTGGGCCCCAAAAATATTTGAGACGGCACTGTTACTACAAGAATTATAGTGTAACGTTTGAACGTACAATTTTTTAAGATGGGTTTTTAATTTTTAAATTTAAATTGTTTTTCCATATATGTAGTGGGCTCTGTCTTATTGACTTGCTCCTGCTGGGCTAAAAGGAGGCCCATTAAAAAAGGCTAGCAAACATTAGAAAGTTACATGAAGAACGAGTTATTAAAAATGAAATATAGAGAGGTGAACTAAAAAACATTTAAAGTAACAGTAACGCCCGAAAATCTTGTTTTAGATGCTAACAACATGCAATGATCAAATTGAGAGCTCTGAACAAGTGTTAATCGTCCTCACTGGGAGATGAAAACATGGACAATGGAGTAAGACGTCAACCATTACAGCACACATAAATATTCTTGGGCCTACTCTGCTGTGAATTCAGTGACGGATCCAGACGACTATTTTTAGTGGTGCAATTTTATTTTATTTTATGCATAGAAGGATTTTTTTTTGTGCATAGAAGGCAATTTTTTTTAAAAAATCTGGTGGTGCATCTGCACCACCATGTATACACATGCATCCGTCACTGGCTGTCATACATCACAAAATCCATTTCACTCATTTAAGGGACAATTAACTCGACGGTCTGTTCATCGGTTGGATCGGACTTAGCACATTTCGGATTATATTTTCGAATGTTGTAAAATGCAATTCAAATTTAATCCAAATTAACCTCGGATCAGGTCGGATTTTGATGTTTGGTTCGAGTTAATATTTTGAATTTTCGGATCGAATTGTACGCCTTATTAAATGTTTATAACAATGCTGCGACACACCAACACATAATTCATAAGCTTCATCAACCAATGTAATACAGTTTATTAAACAAAATCATCAACAAAGTAAACTAAAATCCCAAATATTTGTCTAATAACCTAAAATAAAAGTGTAACCTTTTATATGTATACATATATTTCAGATTTTGGTCGGATTGGTTTAAAGTTATACCAACCCATATCCAAAATAAAAAAAAACATAACTCATATTCGAATCAAATATCCAAAATCCGAAAACCGATCATTCCAATAGCGTGGATCGGTTTGAATTTTCGAATATATGCAAAGCCCTAATATGTTTTTGTCTTCATTCATAGAACTTCCATCAAATGTTGATATAACCTGCAATTCATGACTTCTATTGAACTTACATTTGTAGGAATACATGATATAATTCCATTAAGGAGCAATTTTGGTCTCAACTATAACTAATTTGTAGAATAAACAAGAATATCGTTCTTTTATCAGCACTTTGAGCTTTTACAATCTTATTCCCCAATCGTGTAGGCATTAAATTACAAAGGTAAATGCTATTCAGAAAACTTAATACAAAATATCATGAGAATACACCAAATCAGACTTTAAAATGACCCCCAAAAAAGAGAAAGAAAAACACATTATGATTAGCTTAACCCATACAAAGTATTGTCACGTGACTCATGAAAATATGATTTGTTTTATTCTAATTAATTTTTCATATTACTATCTTCTGCATGTTCACTGGACAGTGCTTCAACTTTAGTGCATTTACGATTTTCATTAGCTTCCTCAGTGGGTCCATTGGATGATTCTTCAATAGTAGGCATTGCTGATGCACTGTCACTGGGCTTCAGCAATAGCACCTTACTCACAGTCACAGAGACTGATTTGGACAAGCTGATGGAATCACCTAAATTGGGCTTGGGCTCCACAATCTTATCTGTCTTGTACTTGTACCAAGAGGCCCAATAGAGATAGTTCAGAAAGTTGAGCCCACTAATAATTGCCAAGAACCAATAGAACAGGTGCAAATTATTCTGATCCAAATCTAAGCCCACCAACCATCCTTTCTTGCTTGGTGCTCTTCTTTTGGTCACTGAATTTATAATGTCTACAAGTACACTACTCAAGAAGTAGCCCAAAGAGATTGAAATCCAAGTAAATGAAGTGGATAAGGACCTCATTCCAGCAGGTGCTTCTTTGTAGAAAAATTCAAGCAGGCCCACTAAGGTAAACATGTCAGCTATTCCAAAAATAGCATATTGAAATCCTAGCCAACCTAGATGAATTGGCTTCAATGGATCTTTTAATGAATGGTGCTTTCTTTTGATCTCAACTAGGGCAGCCAAGGACATGGACACGATCGAGAGGACTAGCCCAACCCCAACGCGTTGGAGTTGGGTGATCCCCGAGGGATGTTTGGTGATTTTTCGAGCAAAGGGGACGAAAAAAAAGTCATAAATTGGGATGAGAATACACATGAAAATTAGTGGGATCGCGGGCACTGAGGGTGCTGGTACCTCGAATTTTTTTATGAAACGATTCATTCGATAGCCTTGTGCGATTGAGAATGTTTGGAGTTGGGCCATACATGTGTTCATTATAATTGTACTTGCTATGATAGGTAACATTCTTGTTAATACTTTCACTTCTTCAACTTGGGTCACAGTGCAAACTGTCCATGGTGTGGGCTCAACTGTTTTTGAATGGATTGCAGCTTTGTCTAAGAACCTGTTTTACAGTATATCAACAGTTACTATATGCACACACATCATAAGTATAAATTAGAAAGACATTGGATAATCTGATTGTGTAAAATGTTATTTAGACCGACCATGTGTATGACTTAAACTCTTTTAGAAATGCACACTTTCTTATAAAACTATATAACACACTTTTTGTGCTTAAATTAATTAATCTTTAGAGATGAACCTAATAAACTTTATGCAGTGGGTTCCCTATCTCATCATCCCTATTGCTTTTATTTCGTTAAAGTTTAAACCAAGTGGGCGTTTATAAATAACAAATTAGACTACTTATATAAACAAAGAAAACACATGCAAGAATAATGAAATGCTGCCTTTCCTAAGTATTCATCAGAGAATTAAGTAACATCACCTGAATTGTTTAGTATGTGCAAGTTTTGGCTCCGATGAGTCTGATTCTTTCTCATTAATCTCATACAGATCATCACTATTTTCTGGTATTTTCAGCTTTCGATTATTGATTGCCACAAAGATAACCTGAAAAAAGGTGGGGAAAAAGCATTTTTGCTTAAAAGTATAAAGCGTTTGTTTTCTTTTCTATTTCATTTTAGTACATTAATTAGATAATTATCCACAACTTAATTAAAATAACAAACTTACTTCAGTTTCCATACTACATGATATGTAAATAATAAAAGTATATAATTCGAAAGATTTTCTATGGCAGGACTTGAATATGAAACTTCAAATCAAGAACGAAGAGATATAATCATCCGCCACACTTCTTTTACTTTAAATTGCATAAACACAAAGAAGAGTAGAATATTAAACCTGGAAAATTCTAGTAAGAGGGCTGCCGGCAGGAGTTTGAAGGCGAAAGAAAGGTTTTCCAAATGCAAAGACAATGAAACCAAGTGTGGCACCAACCAAGCTAATAAGAAAACCTTTCCACCAAGCTTTAACTGTGCTAACATAGACAACAAATGTAACCCCAAAAGCTCCACCAATCACAGAACTAAGCAACACCAAATTGAAGTATCTTCCAAGAGCCTTAGCCTCCTTTGGATTCTTCTGAACAAATTGGTCAGCACCCAATGCTGGCAAAGCTCCCTTAATCCCACCACTGCCCAATGCAAAGCAGCAAAGTGATGCATAGAAGAATATTGCTTTCCCTCCTGATATGCAGTTTGGTTCCAAACATACTGGTTGCAAGCTCTTATAATGAGCTTGAATTGTTATCAATGCAAATGCCTACAATGATTATCGTCGTCATCATTAAGTATAGTCAGATTTTAGAGTCTTCAGCGTTTAATACGACATAAGTCATTTTTTTCATAAAAAGAATTTTTTTTGGAGAAATAATTGTTAGGACTTGTACTGAATTTTCTATCTGGATTCTACCGTAATTATATTTTACTTCTAAAAGGATTTATCGGTGGAAAATGTATTCTTTGTAGAAAAATACTCTATCATATTTATCATTTTCTTGTACGAGACGTTTTGGACTTCTATAAATAGAAGATCTTTTATTCTCAGACATAACACAATAGCATACACAATGTAGCCGTTTAGACAATTTCGTTTAAGGATACATTTTTCTCTCAATAGATTTAATATTTTTATATTAGTTTTTCAATATATATGTCACTTGATCAAACCATATTAAATATTATGCCTTTTTAATATATTTTCTTTGTCGTCTGATTTATCACCATTCAAGGTTTGCAATTATTATTTCCATATGACGCCCTGATTTTTTCGATCCCAACAAGTGATATCATATTTAATGGTTCAACGAAGTTGAAGACATGAGGTTCAAGACATATCAAGTTGCAGACGATAATAAAGAAATTTTAATCAAATAAGAGAGAAAAAAATCAGAGCTACTACATATGGTGTTAAGAGTCTCATATCGGTAATGGAATGCGAACATGAACTCCTTATATGGACTTGGACAATCCTCACCCTACAAGTTAACTTTTGGGGTTGAGTTAGGCCCGAGCCAGGACCATTCCAATTACTTGTTCACCAATATTGGGTCCCCAAATTATATTATCCACGCTCCAGTTAACGAGACTTGGGCATGCGGGGGAGTGTTAAGAGTCCCACATCGGTAATAGAATGGGAACATGGACTCCTTATATGGACTTGGACAATCCTCATCCTACAAGCTAGCTTTTGGAGTTGAGTTAGGCCCAAGATCCATTCTTTACGTATGGTGAAAAAAAGTTTTAATGATATTTTCAACAATCCTCTTTAAAAAAAATAAAAAAACATTTTTAACCCTGCAAAGGGCGGCGCTCATTTTTAACCCGCAAGGGCTTCAATACTTTTAACCCGAAATGACTCCAATATTTTAAACTCGCAAGGGCTTCATTTTTAAACATATCAAGCAGCATTGATGAAGATTATATGAAGATGGAGAATCAATATTATTTTGTCAGAAAATTCAGGTAAAAGGGAGATCTGTTAGGACTTGTCCTGAATTTCCTACGTTATTTAGATTCTATCATAATCGTATTTTACTTCAAAAAGGATTTCTTGATGGAAAAAAATTTCTTTATACAAAAGGATTCTACTATATTTATCATTTTCTTGTAGGAGAAGTTTTAGATTTCTATAAATATGATTTTTTTTATTCTAAGACATAACACAAATAACATCTAGTCATTTAGAAAATTTCGTTTAGGAAGAAATTTTCCGGTTTAATATTTTTTATATTAGCTTTTCAATATGTAGGTCACTTGACCAAACTATATTAAATGTTATGCCTTTTTAATATATTTTCTTTATCATCTGATTTATCGTCATTCAAGATTTGTAATTATTAACTTTCGCACGATATTTTTTCGATCCCAATAACAATTTCCCTAAAGAATGTTTTCTGATGTTTGACTATTGAGTGAAAATTACAACTTTCCAAGAAAGTATATAATATTGTAGACGATAATAATATTAGCTATAGATATTGTTTTAATGAATTTTTAAAATTTTAAATATTTTTTATACTTCTTTAGTCTCAATTTTTTTTAAGGTTGACCAGTTTGGGGAGTTAAACAACTCATTCTTTGACTATTGTTTTCTCCAACTCGTTTCATATACTGTGAATTATTAATTATGCAGACTTATAGTACTTTTTATGTAGTTTTCAAATATGTAAATTTTATTATAAAATACTCGAAGAATCTTTATCTAAAATTAAGTCAAAGTAGAAATTGTTTGACTCCCAAAACTGATGAACCTTCAAATAAATTGAGACAATAGAAATATATAATTACGTCTTCCGCTGGCGTTTCCATTGTATATAGAGTACAAACACACAAGATGGAAGAGGTCATATAGAGCCATTCCTTCCATCCCCTTTATGAATGGCCATACCCATCCATCCTAAAAACATTTCCCTCCAGTAACTTTTATAAATTGTTATAATGTCTAGCTAGTTGTTGGAGCAACTGACATGAAATAGAGAATTAAAATAATTGTTAGGAAAAGAACTTATGTTCATAAGTGAGCAAGTCATTTTGTTCTTTTCATAACATCTTACTCCAAAATAAATTAGTAATAACTACATACCCGTGACTTTCTCTTGAAAAACATTTTACTTCAAAATTAACATATAGTAATTTCAGGTGAATAACTTTTTGTCTTCTTGAAAAATGTGAATATAGATGCTAATTAGTAGCGATATTGAACTTACTAGAATTTCGAAGGGTCCAAAAATTAGGACCGTGTGGAATCTGTTGATGTAAGTATCAGAAATGAAGCCACCAAGAATGGAAAGCAGGAATGTTGAGCCCATCAAGTTAGTGAGAGTGTTAGCTGAGCCAGTGAGGTCAAAACCCATCACAAAACTGAAGTACAATCCAAAACTCACCATTACTGCAATAAACCCCATGCTTTCTAATCCCATCAAACCTACAAGTAGATTGATGAATATTCAAACACCAAGTACATTATTAACAAGTTCTTATACACAGCTGTAACTGGAATTTCTCTTACCATAGATGAAGGAGGTAGCTCTAAATCCACCCTTTCCTTTAGTTTTGCTCGAAGTCACGGGATTATACTCTGTGCTTTTACCCTCCTCCTAATAGCACACAAAACAAATTAATTAGAAACAACAACACTAATTAGCAGTAATTTAGTGGGTTTTTTCTTTCTTTTACTGACAAAGGAAATTAAAGCAATTGAATTTACCATGGCTGCAGAGAGTTGAGAGGATTGGGAATAAGGACCAAAGTATTTTTTTAAGACTTTGGTTTTATAGACGAAGAATTAGAGTTATATATAATGCGAAGAATATAAAGTAGCAGAGGGGTTACAGTGGGAACGTTGCATGCAACGTTCATGGCATAAAATTTATCGCTTTCTTGTTGTGAGAGCTGATCACTTTCTTTCTCCTTGTTTTACCCAAAATGTTCATGATTAAGATGTGGCTGACACCTAGGTTGGGGATTATAACTTCACTTTGACAAGTGACACAGTGGCCATTAATACATTATACTCCTACTACATAATTTATATGGGTTGTGGGCACTTTATTAAAGTATCATTATATTATTAAAAACTCCATTTCAGCCAAACAAGTCTTGTTTTCTCAGTTGAAATGTATCTTTATTTTTCTGTTTTTGGGTGTTTCAGGGGTTGGATTATGCTTATCAAAATTTGGCGTTACTTTGCCTTAATATCAAACTCGATTGGTATTTTCTACCTTATTTGAATTTTATCATAATTGTGTTTTACTTCAAAAAAGTTTCTTCGTTTTTTGCGGGAAAGGATTTTATCATATCTATCCATTTTTTTTGAAGGAGAAGTTTGAACTTCTAGGAGTTGTATTCTTTTTATTTTGGAAAATTTGTGAGTGTTTTGTGGATAGTAGAAGAACTTTTCAATAAAAAATTGTCTCATCGTCATTCTTCACTGAAAAAATTTCAGAACTTTATGATTTTTTTTGGAAGAATTCAGCAAATTTTCAACACACTTTTATCAGTCAAACACCACTATATTAAGATGAAATAGAAGTTGTTTCATTCGTTCTTGTCTTTTGAGAGAGGAGGCCGATATTACAGATTTAAAATAAGTGTCTTTTCCGTGATTGCTTAGGTTTTATACTAAGCGGTCCATACAATTCAACAAAGTAATGATAAAACATATAAGAAGTTTTGGATGATACATTTATACATGCTTATTGTAAGCAAACATAATCATTATTAGAACATAATTAAAATAAATAAGTGGAACTCTTTCCTAACATAAGCTTTTATAAGGCTGCTCACAAGATATAACATTGGGCGGGGTTCTTTTCTATTTTAAAATCGATGCTTACAAAGTTGCAAGTTGGAATAATATAGTACATAGTACTGAATTAGGTAACTGAGCCATCTATTGTCTTATTTTACTTGATTGTCTTATATGGTCCTGTGAAGTAATGTCAAGTGTGTGTAGTGAGCGCATATACTAAAGCAGCTATAACATCTTTTGCCAACACTACATGGCTTGTGTCAGAGTCAAATTTAAATAGAATCAAACAAGTAAGGCAAATTAAGGGCTTCACTTTAGTTGAGGGGAAAATGAGTGCATGCACCTCTTCATTAGAAAGGTGATATCTGTGTCCAAATACTTGCTTAAGCAAAAACTACAACTCAAAAGTATATATGATATACTCCAAAGGGATAAACAAAAAATAGCATGGATATCTGCCTTGATCACAATTTTGATGAGCAAAAATTGACCCACGGAAAGCAGAATTTTCTTTATCATTTTGTCAATGCGCCAATGCTAGCTTAATTGTATATTTGGGTAAAACTATGAAAATGTTTCTAATTAGTTGCAGAACATGATCAATATTCTTCGTGAACAAGTAATACTTTAAAGTGGAAAGCAACACGAGCACAACGCACCTGAATTTTTGAGGATGTTAAATTATCACATTTGTGATAATTATCTCATCCAGTGGCCAGTGCGAGTCACTGGTTCACCTTCGAATTCACACAGATCAAGATGTTGTAATCCGCAGAAGCAAATGATGTGCGTGCAGATGTAGAAGAGAGTAGCAGAGGAGAAGAGAAGGGACGTGAAGAAGAAGAAGAATAAGAAGAAGTGAAGTCGCAGATAAGAAGAGAAAAGAAACAACACATCAGAAGAAGCATTTTTATTCAGTAGTTCTCAAATGTATTCAGTTACAATGTATTTATAGAATACCCCACAATGTATCTAGACACCTTTATGAATACCTATTCCAAATGTAATGTATCTAGTTATTTTGTATCCATTAGAGATAATAGAGATATTTATTCTATTAATCTCAAACTAACTATTAATCCTAATATCCCAATATCTCAACACCCCCCTCAAGCTAGGCACTGAAAGCAACGGTTTCAGTCCTAGCTTGGAAGCAAGAAACAAACAAACAACAGTAATAGCAGTGGCTGTCATAACAGCAGCAGTAGTTGCACTCGACATCTCCATCTGGTGCAGCATCAACATCAACTTTAACATTGACAACATCTGCTCCAGGAAATGCTTGACCACATCAAGCAACAACAATATATTTCAGCGTAGCAGCAATAATGACAGCTGTTGCCCAGCACCCGTATGTATCTTCCCTGATCCCGTAAACAACATCGACTTATTAGGTGCATTTCTCAAAGAATGTGCTCGTACAAACAGGAGCAACATTTGATCACTTCTCCTTAACTAAACAACAGACAAAAAAACAGTCCTCCAGCAGCAGGAACAAGAAGAAACAAAAATCAGTCCTGCAGCAGTAGGTAAAAGCAGCAACATCAGCAATTTCTGCATTTAACAGCAGGAGCTTCAACTCCCACAACAATAATAAAGAACCTCTCGTTCTCTAGTCTCGCTCGGACTAAAGAATCCCTCGATTCTCCCTATGTAAAATGACGGCAAGAACCCCTCGTCCTCCAGTCTCATTCGGACTAGAAAATCCCTCAATTCTCATCACGCAAGCTATCATAATAAGCTCGGATATGCAGCGGAGTCTCCCTCAACTTCTAGTCCAATTCCGTCTAGAAATCCTTCGATTCTCCTATCCTGAGCTACACATATAAAAACAGGCAATCTAACACTTGATCGACCTGTGAATAACTCTTTGAATTGAGCTTCAACTCAATCCATATTGTCTCCGACGAAGTACCCCTCAATTCTTAGTCAATTTGTCGCTAAGAACTCCTCGATCCTCCTATCGATAGACATTTCCTACTCTTAACATCCTGATCAACATAACCAACAACTTCAACATCATAGACAAGTGCACTATATGCAACACATCAGAAGCACCAACAACAACACCAATAGCCAACCTCGATTCGGTGTTGCAGTTTCTATACAGATGCAGTAAAGTTGCAGAGCACACAGTGCATCCATAAAAGACTTGATCGTTGGTTGTGCCATCCATAAAATGAACTGATCTTTGGTTGTAATACACTCCAGTACCAACAACAATCTGCAGGAGGTATGTGACTCCACATATCATTATCACTCTTCATATAGATGACATGAAAACCTAGCAGCAACACTAGTATTAACATTTAACAGAAGCAATATCTTCTGCTCCTAGCACCAACAAACACCTCTAGTGCAACAACAACAATATCTCCATTAAAATCAGTCTTTACAAATCAGTGACAATTTCAGTGACCAACACAACAACAATGAACGACAAAATTTTCCTCCAAGTCGTCAACAGGATTCAAACTGTCCTCATCATTTCATCTTCCACAAAATCTAATTCAGTAGAAGTGTCCTCTTTCTCCTAATGAATAGTTACTGCAAGTAATAGAGCAAGACAGTGACAGTCCTTCATCACTGGAAATTATAACTGTTGCTAATATTTCAGTCCAAAATCATCAAAAAATGGACTCTCCTCCAACTCAACTAGAAAGAGTACGATCAATAGAGATTGGAACTCCGGCGATCTTCGTCGCCGCAATGACAATCAGAGGCGGAGTGTATCCGCAGAAAACGATAGCATTTTCGATAGTTGAATCTCTACTTTCAACAGAGGATTATGTCCAAAATATTAGGGCCCATCAATGAGTTGATAAATCAAATCACCTTACTGACTGATCATTAATAGATCATGTATATGAAAAAGGTTCTTGGTAGAAAGTGTTAATGTGCGATCCATCAATATTCAACAAAGCAAGTTGCTTATTGCTGCTAACGTGGATGGATCCCTACTGCTAACGCTTTATGCACTGTAGTATTTTATTGCTTAGTGTGCTCCAGTACTCTATTAGCTCCTATTCGGGCTATTTCTTCTTATATGGGATTCACTATTCTAGTACTCTCTGCAGTTTTATCCAAATCAAGAGCAATGTGAAGCTAAAGATAGATATTAGTTTTCTCCTTTTGCTCTTTTCCACGAAAACAAGTGCAATGAATTAAGGCAGACCTAGTCGTAGATAGTTATCGTTGTCCAGAAGGCGAAAGAAGTAGGAAAATGCCAAGCAAATCAGCCAAGCACACCATCTCTGTTACAGAAATATCATGCTTGTCAATTTATGAAATATGGGAATTTTTCATCAAGTGATGGAGAGTTAATGAAATGTGGAGCCCAAGAACACCTGAAATGCTTTACACACACTAAGGCATTGTAATCAGGCAACAGAAACGTGAAGGCCAGAAACATTTGAGAAGCAAATGTTCAGTCAATCAGAAAGCTGACAGATCAAAGTAACCATATATGCATGATTTCTGTTTTTACTTGCATTATCTGAGCATGGGTTCAAGCCGTAGAAACAGCCTCTGGCAAAAATACAAGTTAAGACTGCGTACCACAAACCCTTGTGGTTCGGCCCTTTCCCGGACCCCGCGCATAGCGGGAGCTTAGTGCAATGAGCTGAGCATGGCTTTGTCAACTTCTCAATAAACGCTTGTTTATGAAAATTATATCTGTATTTCAGCTCATTTTGTAATAAAAATATGTAGGCGATAATTACTTCAGGCTAAAAATATGTGCAACTCCTGATCATATTTGAGCTTTTTTAGCTCTAGATAAATGGGTTGAATCTTCGTAAGAAGGACTCAAAATTCGAGGGGAGGTAGGAAAGCTCAAACTACGCTCTGCGTAGACATACCTTAATTTCAACTTCTCAATCTACGCTATTTTGGTTTTGCAGGAATTTTGCCCACGGTTGACAACTCAAGTGATTAGGGGAGGTAGAAGCTTTGTGTAAATTTAAAAAAAGTTGGCTTAAAATGTGTAATGAACATTAATTGCAATAAGTCCCTTGTTACAAAGACTCAAAATTCGAGTCACTTCTTCTCAAATGAAAGACCTTTTCTTCTATAGATATGGAAATATAATTCTTTTCTTCTCAAATTCTTTTTTTGTTCGGATAGGGAAGATTTGAACCCTCCATTTCAACTGTAAAAGACAGGAAATTCACCAAATGAACTAGCGCTCAACCTTCAAACAATAAATGTGAATTCGGGCTCAATCACCCTCCACTCCTTACCTTTCAGTTTACCTCTACCATCAAATGAAAGGTGAGTAATGCGTGCTGTTCACGAACTGGTGTTTGTGTAACATGAAATGGGGTTTGTACAGTGGGCTCCACATTCCTTACCGAGTCACCAGGCCACCAAGTGGAAAATCCTGATAATTAAACTCGAAACATAGGAGCAAAACCAGGCGTATAATACAAGACTTGCGGGGAAAGATTAAACCCTAGTACCCAACCATTGAGAGATTAAACCTACTCCTTTTCATCTTTGGGTTACATTGGCTTTCTGATTTCTATCTAAAAATGGGAATTAAGGTATGTCTACGCAGAAATATAGTGTCCAATCCATCAGTTTTTCTCTTTCATTTTCTTAAACTAAATTGTTTCTTTGTGAATTGTAGGGCTTAATGAAGCTGTTGGCAGACAATGCTCCAAGTGGAATGAAAGAGCAGAAATTTGAGAGCTATTTCGGTCGTAAAATAGCCATCGACGCTAGTATGAGCATTTACCAGTTCCTGGAATGTACATTTACGCAAATGCCTTCTCTTAATGCATATGGAGTTATCAGGATAATTCGATGGTGAATTGTTGTGGTGTAGATTGTGGTAGGACGAAGCGGAACGGAAATGCTTACTAACGAAGCTGGGGAAACTACTAGGTATAATATGTTTTTTTCTACTGTCTGAAACATGACTTGTTCTTTGTAATTTGTGATGATTTCTGTCTGATTTAGATGCAGTGTTCTACTCGTTCCGTTTAAAAAAGAGTGGCAACAAATGATCTAGTTTCAATTGGGACATTGGTTTTTTAATCTTATAAGAAAAGTTTACACATTTGGAAACTAGATAAGTAGTACTATCTCAATTCAAATTTATGTGACATAGTTTGAATCAACACAATTTGAAAAATAAATGAAAACTTTTGAAATTAGTGGTCAAAAAATGTGATAGCATTTATGTGACTATAAAACTTTGAAATTTATAGTCTTAAATATGCTAAAAACATTTATAAATACTTCTCATTAAGATAAAATACAAAATGTAAAGTTAATTGTTTTCAAATTGAGAAGTGTGTCTGTATTATTATTTTTGTAAACGGACTAAAAAGTAAGTGTCACGTAAAATGGAGCCTGAGGTGTATAGCTACAATGTTAGTTAATAAAAAATACTTTAAATATGGTGGTCAAGGGGAAAACTGTTTTGACTCCACAAGACCACAACTAATAGTAACATTTTCTGACCTATTTGTTGCTTTAAACAGTAAAACAGAACATATTTGTGTACCTGCTGTTCTGGTTCATTTGGACATTTGCTCATGTTAAGTTTGTTTTACGTGTGTTCTCGTTGGTCTCACCTTGTTAATTCTGCCACTTTTCACCTTCTCCGTCAGCGGCATAACATTTGACGTCTTACCCTCTTCGCCGGAATATGAGATATTTCTGTAATTTTGTGATTACATGTTGCACTATTGAGTACTTGGTGAAGACAATTGCTACAGTGCTACGTTCTTCAATTGAATGCAGGATTCGACGAAGAGGGTACACGCAAATTGGTGGATTGATTTCAAGTCACTTTTTTTACGGTTAATTGCAGATCGGGCAGCGATTATTCATAAAATATTTGCTCTTTTAAACATGGTCTTTCTATTATTTGTTCTCGCATTCTCGTTTATTGACGATTGGTCGGAAAACTTACGTCATTGGAAGGGTGGCAATGCTCCAGTGCGATACCTGAATTGATACTGTGGTTCCGAGATAAGGATTGGTTTTCGACGATGAAGTTTTCAGTGGCGGTAGTGGACGGGCTGTTGCGCAAGGGTGTTGGAAATACCGTCGATATACATACTAAATGTCCATGATATACAAGTGTTATACACTTGCCCTGCTCTTTACACTTTGCTGTTTTTCCTTTATTGTTGTCATTCCTTACATTCCTAGCCTAGCCTAAGTTTGGTCTCATAAGGGCATTTTGTGCAAATGACCCATAGTATAAAACATATGTTTGTGGAAGTATTTTAGTTAATCAGAAATATAGAAAAGTTCACGCACACCTCCTTCTTCATCCTTTCTCGTCTTCTTCACCATTGCAGTCTGGTTCACTGTGAATTCACAGTGCTGGGCTCACATGCAGATCGATCTCCCGTGATTCTAGGTTTCTATCATGGTATCAGAGCCAGTTGGAGGAATCGATCTAAGCAAACGACAACAGGAATCGTAAACTTGTAAGAATTCTGTTCTTCTGATTCACGAAGGTACAATTCGTCTCTTCGACTAAAAGTGTTCAATATATTAGTAAAATCTGCTATTCGATTGGAATTATGGAAACCACTACAGCAATCATAGATGAAAGTTCGAATTCTGGTTGTGAGATAATCGACCACAATCATCCTCTATACCTGAGTGCAGCAGACACAGCAGGTGTACTGCAGGTTGACATCCAGTTAACAGGGATGGAAAACTATACACTATGGAGCAGAGCTATGCAACTAACGCTATTAACGAAGAACAAAATTGGATTCGTAGACGGATCTGTGAAGCGTGATACATATGGATCTACGAGGCAATGGGATAGGTGCAATGCCTTAGTGATGTCGTGGATTATGAGAAATGTCGATAAAAATCTTCTTAGTGGAATTTTGTATCGATCCAATGCTGCTGCTGTTTGGAAGGATCTAAAGGAGCGATTCGACAAAATTAATCTCTCTCGAGTGTATCAGTTAAAAAAGGAATTATCAATGCTGAATCAGGGGACATCATCGATTGCACAGTACTACTCCAGATTGAAGGATCTATGGGATGAGATTGACTCGATTATACCACCTCCTACCTGCGAATGTTCAAATCCGAGGGAATACATCAGTCATTTAAGCAACCAGAGACTGTTGGAGTTCCTTATGGGACTAAATGACGGGTATAATCAAGCTAGGAGTCACATATTATTAATGTCTCCAACACCAAGTGTAAATCAAGCCTATGCCATGGTGGCACAGGATGAAAGTCAAAAGCACATCCTGTCCTTAGGGAATTCTGTCGAAGGTATGGCAATGGCAAGCAGAACTTCATTTAATAACACCAGGAAATACAATACATATACTGTGTGATCATCGCGTGAAGGGACAGGCGGGAAGGCATCACAAATTACTATACTACTGTGATCACTGTAAAAAGCAGGGTCACACTATGGAGAAATGCTACAGGCTTGTTGGTTACCCTTCTGATTCCAGAGAAAAAAGGAAGGTTGTTAATGCAGCCATTGGACCACAAATGGAAGCCAACAGTCCACAACTATCTACATACCAGCAGGATCAACTTCAAGACTGACAAGACTGCGACACGGATAAGCTACACCAATGACGGCATTTGTTATGGCTCGGGAAAAAGGGCGGTATGGATCATCAGACTGCAAAGGTGCACATGGCAGGTAAATATGAGCACACTGAAGATAACAGTAGATATAGCTGGATAGTAGACTCTGGTGCTACTAACCATATGGTTACAGACAGGAAAATGATTGAAACACCTAATCCTTCAGACAATCTAGGACATGTGCAGCTACCTACTGGGGGCATTGCTCAAATCTCACAAACTGGGAATTGTAGACTAACAGGAGGTGATGTATTAAACCATGTACTTTGTGTGCCAAGCTTTCAATTCAACCTACTTTCAGTATCCAAGTTAACTAGGGAATTGAATTGTAGTGCAAGATTCTTCCCTGACTTCTTTGTCCTACAGGATCTCCTCACTGGGAACTCTGGTGCTACTAACCATATGGTTACAGACAGGAAAATGATTGAAACACCTAATCCTTCAGACAATCTAGGACATGTGCAGCTACCTACTGGGGGCATTGCTCAAATCTCACAAACTGGGAATTGTAGACTAACAGGAGGTGATGTATTAAACCATGTACTTTGTGTGCCAAGCTTTCAATTCAACCTACTTTCAGTATCCAAGTTAACTAGGGAATTGAATTGTAGTGCAAGATTCTTCCCTGACTTCTTTGTCCTACAGGATCTCCTCACTGGGAAGGTGAAGGAGATTGGTAAAGAAGTAGATGGTCTATATGTCTTTGGAGGCTGCGAGGCGGGGACAGATTGTGACAGTGGCATGCATGACACAAAGGCTAATCGTAAGGATCGAGGAGCTCTATGGCATAAAAGACTAGGGCATGCTCCTATGAGTGTCCTTAGGAAGATCAAGATCTTTAATAATGATAAGTTTAGTTTTAATATTCCACACTGTGATGTATGCCCTATGGCTAGACAAACCAGATTACCCTTTCCAGCTAGTGATAGTAGAACTACATCTTCATTTGAGCTTTTACACATTGATGTATGGGGACCATATAGAGTTCCCACATATACTGGAATGAGATACTTCCTTACTATAGTTGATGACTTTACCAGGTGGACCTGGATTTATCTGTTACACATTAAATCAGATGTGCCAAGTATGCTTAAGGACTTGTGTGTGATGATCAAGACACGCAGTATGGTGTGGTTGTAAAATACATTAGATCTGATACTGGCTCAGAGTTTATTAACAAGATACGTAGTGACTTGTTTGCCGATTAGGGATTGTCCATCAAAGATCTTGTCCTTACGCCTCAAAGAATGGACTAGTTGAAAGAAGACATAGACACATCCTAGAATTGCGCGGCTATCAAGTTTCAAAGTCACCTACCAAAGGTGCTTGGGATTGTGTGGAGGCCGCAGGTACATCATGAATCCATTACCTTCAGTAGTTCTGGGAAACATATCCCCTTATGCAAAGTTATATTGGAAGGCTCCAAATCTGTCTCTTATGAGGGTCATTGGTTGCCTTTGCTATGCAACAAACTTACTTGATCGGACAAATTTGACACTGTGAGCAATAAAGCGATCTTGCTTGGATATTCCTCCAAGCATAAAGGATACAAACTATTAAATCTATCTAACAATACTCTATTTGTAAGCAGAGATGTTACCTTCCATGAAGATTTGTTTCCTTTCCAGCAAAAGCAGCAGGTACTTGGACCAAGCCACACCATCCATTTAGAGGCTTCTGGAGATGGTTCAGAAATTTCTGCCGATCGCTTTGGTGATGGGACTACCTTTCATCCTTTCGGGAAAAACAACATTACTCGAGTGCCGATCTTGCGGATCGCCTCATCAAGTTGAAGTTCTTGAAGGACATCCATCCATGAACGCAGAGGTTCTGATCAATTTGAGGAAGCTCATCTGACGATGATGCGATCTTTGAAATTGCACCGAGCACGAGGTTGAATCATCTCGAGAAGATCGGATAGGAGCGGCACTGCATGGATGAAGGACTTTTATGGAGCAAATAACAGCAGGGAATGCTTGTATCCTATGTCAAATAGTCTCACTTACACTTTGGATTATGCTAGATATCGAGTTATATTGCAAAAATGGGATTTGAGAAGGAGCCAACATCATACTCTCTAGCTCAGATACGGATGGTGGAGGCAATGAAGGCTGAGATGAAGGCACTGGAGGACAATAACACTTGGGAGGTTACTGATCTTCCCAAACACAAGAAAGCCATCGGATGCAAGTGGGTCTATAAGATCAAATACAAAGCTAATGGTGAAATAGAAAGATTCAAGGCAAGGTTGGTGGCTAAGGGTTACAATCAAAAGGAAGGTGTTGATTACCAAGACACCTTCTCACCTGTAGCAAAAATGGTTACAGTAAGGGTAGTGGTCTCAGTTGCTGCTTCCAGAGGTTGGGACATCTATCAAATGGATGTCCACAATGCATTTCTCCAAGGGGATCTTAATGAGGAAGTATATATGACCATGCCACAGGGCTTTGATGATAAGCAAGGTAGAGTATGCAAGCTGGTCAAGTCTTTATATGGCCTAAAGCAGGCTTCTAGGCAGTGGAATATTAAGCTCACTACTGCCCTAAAGAACTCAGGTTTTGTCCAAAGCCAACTGGACCATTCACTACTCACAAAAAGGCTGGGAAATAGAATAGTGTTGGTGCTCATCTATGTGGATGATCTTGTCATTACTGGAAATGATAGTGCCCTCATTCAACAGACCAAGACATCACTTCAGCAGAACTTCAAGATCAAGGACTTGGGGACTTTAAGATACTTTCTGGGTTTTGAGTTTGCTCGAAATGATAGTGGAATAGTCATGCATCAAAGAAAATATACTTTGGAGCTGATCTCTGATCTTGGTCTCTCAGGGGGGAAGCCAGCAAAGACCCCTATAGAACTTAATGCCCAGCTGACATCTGCAACTTATGATCAATGCATTCCTGCACCTGCTGGCACAACTCAGAATAAAGATACACTACTGGCAGATCCAGGTAGCTACCAAAGGCTTATTGGGAGGCTCTTATACTTGACAAACACGGGCCCGACATCTCCTCTTTGTCCCAAAGCCTGAGTCAGTTCCTTCAAAGTCCAAAAACATCTCATCTTATGGCAGCATATCGTATAGTCAGATACCTGAAACAAGCACTGTGCAGGAATTTTTATGCGATGGGAGAGCGGCCAATCTCACAGCCTATTGTGATGCTGATTGGGCCTCCTGTCTCAATACGAGGAGGTCCATCACAGGCTATTTAATATTCTTTGGTTCATCCCTCATATCATGGAAGTCGAAGAAGCAACCTACAGTGTCCAGAAGCTCGGTGGTGAGTATAGAAGTCTTCTGGCCGATTGCGAAGTGGTGTGGCTTACTGGTTTATTTCTTGGTATCGTCCATCTCGACCTTCCATACGGTGTACAATGACGATGAAGTCGGCCTTGCAGATTGCAGCCAATCCGGTCTTCCATGAGAGAACCAAACATATTGACATTGACTGCCACTTCATTCGAGAGAAAATCCAACAAGGATTGATATGCACTGCTCATTTGCCCACAGCGGAACAAACTTCATATGCGCTCACAATAGGACTCACTCAAGGTCGGCACGACTATCTATTATCCAAGCTCGGCCTCAAGAATCTGTTCTTGGACCCTAGCTTGAGGGGGCGTGTTGGAAATACCGTCGATATACATACTAAATGTCCATGATATACAAGTGTTATACACTTGCCCTGCTCTTTACACTTTGCTGTTTTTCCTTTATTGTTGTCATTCCTTACATTCCTAGCCTAGCCTAAGTTTGGTCTCATAAGGGCATTTTGTGCAAATGACCCATAGTATAAAACATATGTTTGTGGAAGTATTTTAGTTAATCAGAAATATAGAAAAGTTCACGCACACCTCCTTCTTCATCCTTTCTAGTCTTCTTCACCATTGCGATGCAGTTCGTTGTGAATTCACGATCCGGGCTCATACGAATCGATCTCCCGTGATTCTAGGTTTCTATCAAAGGGCTGCGGCAGTGGACGACGAGAGGGTCTGGGAAGAAAAGGGAAATGAGGGGGTGGGTTTTAGGAACTGGTAAATTTATTTATTTATTTATTGAAAAAGTTTTTTTTCTTATAATTTATTTTAAATTATTATTTATGCACCCAAATGCCACATGTCTTCTTTTAATTAATCATCATGTCACGTCATTCGCGAATGTATTATACACACTTTATAATTGTAGTTGATTGTCAAAAAAGTGTGTAATTGAAACAAGTTCGATATAGTCTGAGTGCTCAATAAGTACAAGACTTAGTTGAGGTGTTAAAGTGAAAAATCTGGACGATCACGATGGGCCTCGATGGGTTTGGCCTTTTAATTAAGCCACCATAATTGTGTTGTCCATTACGCAGATACTATAACGTAACTATATATGTTCAATCGATAAACTTTGATATATATGCTAAGAATTTTTATGGAAAGTAAAATTTCTAAAAGTATATTTTCTAGAAAAAAAAATCAACAAATAAAACTGACTCGTGCTACGCATTGAAAAGAAATGAAAATTAGGCCCTGACCTGTAAATGGACCTTTATGAGCTTCTAAAATATCTTTTAGTCCATGACCAATACCCCAGTTGGTCCTATACATGTGACCCGCTATCAGAAAAAGAATTGCAATAGCTAAATGGTGATGGGCAATATCAGTTAGCCACAGACCCTGTTGGCAAGAGCTATAGCAGCTTACGATGCAGTTGATTCGGAAACATACGCCAGGAGGGAATTAGGCTCTCTCATTGCTTCTTTCATTCCATCTCCGCTCCTCTTTATTATTTTCTAGAACCTCAGGAACTATCCTTTTCGGCTGCCGCCCCCCCCCCCCCCCCCGGCCTTTCTTATGCTTAAGATAAGATATTCTATCTCGAGTCGCATCAACAGGAAAGAGCCAAGCAAGGATTACGAGAGCTTTCTAAGAGCGTCTGATTGAACAAAAGCTTTTTAATGAAAAACTGGCTGGCTCTGGCTACCTTGTGTTTCTTCTTTTTCTTTGTTTGGTGGAGATCTACTCCTATCCTAAGTAGATTGCTTTTTTTGGGTGTGTTAGTAAAACAACTATTGGGTTTTGATATTGGTGAATGAAAAATGATGGGATGAAAACTGAAAGGAATGTAAAAGGTCTCTTTTACTTTGGTTGAAACATTTGTATATATTACATTACACCTTCTCTAGTTGCTAAAAGGGTTGATGGGGCAAGGACCCTTCGCGCAGTCGTCGCTCGCTCGGCTCGGCTTCGGCTTCAGATTGATTGATTATCTTTTTGAACAAACTTTTCTTTAATTATTTAATTAATTATTTAATTAAATAACCAAAAACATCCAATGCGGATCGACCCTGACCCACGACTTGTGACCGACCCGGTCCGTTTCTCTCTTTCCGAATAGTTTTGAATTTCCCTCCAAAAAAAACCTGGTGACTGATCTGAATGGTTTCAAACATTCAGAATCAGTACTTCCAACTGCTATAAATTCTTGATTTGTTCCAGAATTCACAACAAATTTTTCCTGCGCTCAAAAACAAAATAAAACCTTTCTCTCCAAAACTCTCTTGTTTTATTCTGTGTGATACACTGTCGTTGAGTGGTTCGCCGCTACCTGAATTTGGAGTACTATTATTCTGGTAAGATAATCGTTCTATCCTGGGAGGAGATATTTCATCAACCTCGAGTACTGTGAGGAGAATAATTTCCTTAAGGACACACTTTGAACTAAGTGGACTCGATTATATTCTGAAAAATATTTTTATTCTTCCAGTTTCATTTACTGGTTTTAAGTAATTTACTGTTAAGTATTTTATACTATGTAATCTTTTTTACTAAGTGTTTTACAGATTGTGTTGAAACTTTATTTAAATTTATACAGATTATTTTGCTAACAACAACCAATTAGACTAAATTAATTTAATAATTTAAAATCAAAACTTAGATACTCAAAAACTTTACGAAAAGTACTAGAAGTTAGAAATTTTCTCATATCAATATGGTGAAAAAACACGTCTTAAAATTTTGGTCAAAGTAATTCATAGAGTTTCTACTCTCGAAAAGCTATACGTAACAAGTATATTGGGATGGACGGAGTATTATACAACAGGCCAAATCCATCACTTTGAATTTGTACTGTATGTATAAAATTTAACAACTTTAGAAATATAAATACATTTACATTATGTTTGCATCCACTGTTAATATTGGTGAGTGATATTATATACTAAAAAAATTGAATTCGTCCTTACAGCAAGTCCAGTGAAAAAGAAGAAATAATTAACAAAAATCGTATGTATATTCTAGACTTCTAGTTTGGCTCTGCAATAAATACTTAGGCAACAACTTTGAGAATGGCAGGATGGAGACATCCTCTTTGTTAGGCATCTCTTGAATTATGAATAGTATGTTGGTATAAACCAGATTGTAGGTAAAGAAATGAGGTTAAAGAGTATTTGAAAGGTTAAACAAAGTAACGTTGAGTCGAGCGATAACTCTCTGTCTTTAAGATAAAATTATCTCGTATAGATGCGTTTACGGTATCGGGCAATAGTCTTCCAAAATAAAACAACAACTAATCAACAGTACAAAGCAAATACTGTTGATTCTAGCGAAGAAGATGAATAAGAACATATTGCTAAAGAAAGAAAGCGAAAAATGTTTTCTGCCTGCTTTCTGTATTTTCGTTTTCTGTGTGTATGTTCTTGACGAAGAACATAACAGAAAGATAAACTAGTTTGAGTTGTGTTCTGATTAACAAGAGAATTTATGCGTTCTATTATAGGAGCAGAAAGGGAGGCAACTGACCAAGTGTTTACAACGTTCGTACAAATTGAAAGGTCAACAGTTACGTCTTGTAATTGTTATGTCTTTATTACGTTTGTAACATTTTAAGCAATTAAACAGCCTGCAGTTACGTCTGTTGGTTTTGGAACTTGTTGTAACGTTCTGAAACTTTCGGGGACCAGAATGTTAATAGTTAACATTTCAGGGACTAAAAAGAAAGTTTCCCACAAACTGGGACCCGAGCCCCGACCGGACCAGACGGTAGCGGCGTGCTGGGCTTATCCCCGAACTCAAGCTCACTTAGGTCTTCCCCTTCTAAACACATGGGTCACCCCTTGGGGGCCCAAACCCTTACTCAAACTTAGAGTTTATATATATATATCATAAACTCTCATTCTTTCACCAATGAGAGAGATTTGTCTTTTGGCAAAAAATACTATTTTTCATGTCTCAAATATCTTACTTTGTGTACCAATATCTTTTTCATTTCTTAACGAAATTTGACGATACTTGACACTAACATCATCTACTCACTTAGTAGATTAGCCATGTCCGAAGAAACGACGTTTCCGACATGCGAGGCCCACGTGTTTAAATCATTAAAGACGGGATAAACTCAATCTCTCGTTAGTAAAATTTCCAACATAGTAAACCTTATCATTTTCTTCATAACTATAGTCTATACAATATAATAAAGGATAACAAGAAAATGACACAAAAACAGACGTTTTTATTTACGTTTTACACTACGCCACGTACCGTAGAAGTAAATGTCTTCCCTGATCCAAAACATTGATATCCTACCTCAATCAACATTGACACTATTTTTAGTTTTCAAACTATTTCTTTATTTCTTCCTCGAATAATATCCAGCGTAAGAAAAGTACAAATGCTACAAATTTAAGGCATCTTAACTATAAATTGTTGCTATTATCATCAATCCGAATAGTGTAAGCTTTTCTACTTTGTCGTTGTTCTAACTTCTATGTTAGGACAAAATGGCACACCCTTAATTTGGCCAAGTAGTCCTAATTATTTGACCATCCAATAGCTTGAAGATGCATAACTCAATTTAGATAAACACCAAAACCTTTTAATTCTTAATATGTTAGTGCTCTGTTACAAGAACTTAATTATTTAATAGTGTGGTATTAATTTATTTCATTGTACATGCCTGCAGTTTATTTCAAAACTTTAGTTAATTGAGGTCAAGCATCATGCTAAAAATGGTTAAAATGACCATGAAAATCAAGTTAGGCGACTAAAAGTGAGACGGAAGGAATAACAATTTAATCCTAAAATTTAAGAAGTACACTGCAATTAATAAGTAGATCACTACTATGTGTTTTCACTTCGATCGAGTGGATGAACAATTCTATGCGACAAGTTGAAAACAAAGTGAACCAATAATTAAGTTCAACGTTTGGATTACTTTGAAATGTATAACGTGAAGTCAGGGGCGGATCTACGTCTCTGATAGTGGTTGTTCGGAAAAAAAAATCACAGCGTTGTATAAGGAAATGAGGATATTGTGTTTGTTCAAAAGTGGAAAATAGCACTGCAAAAAAAAATCACGCTTATTCGCGTAAACAGATGTGAACCACATAGGTCCCGCCCCTGCGTGAAGCGTGCGTGTATTTGAAAAAAACCTTTTATAAATGAGTATATATTACTGTTATTTAATGTGATTTTCATATCCCAAGTAGATATGTCATCCGTGACATTTGCATTGCCGCGTACAATTATTTTTGAGGTCAAGCAACTTTGTTGAATTTCTATTTTTCAATAAGCTAGATCCTAAAACTTCGTAACAATGAAATATTCAAGCGAGTTTAAAGTTATAAACAAAAGATAATAGAAGCTTATATTAAAATAATTAAGGGTATGTCCGTATTCAGAATATATGTCTTTGTCGCCTTTTCTTTTGGGGTTTTTCCTTTTATTTTTTGCAAGGATATGTAATAAATAAGGGGCAGGCGGAGAACCTCAATTGGAATTTAAACTCTAAATTAAGTGATATAAGACAGAATTAATACAACAATTGGCTAGAACTCAAAGAGAGCTCATAATTGTCTGTCACTTGTTTGTTGAGCAATCAGTTTCAATCCAAAATCCTATCAATTTTATCAAACCATTTCCAAAATTTTCTACAAATTGGCTGAGAAATGTTTATAAAATATACATCAAACAAATGGAGCCAGGTTCTTCCTTTAGTAAAGGTTTTCTTGAATGTTTAAAGAACATAAAAATCATTAAAACCCATAAATTAGTCGGGTCACGTCCAGGGCACGAAGTCAAACTCGTCTTTTTTTTGAGCTGGATTTCCCTTCCTATGGGCTGATTTTTAATTTTTACCCTATTTCTCATTTAATCAAAATTTATGAGCTAAAGTACTCTTTGTTCGTTGATCTACGAAATTAGAGATTCTGCGTTCGAACTCCAGAGTAAAAAAAAATCACAAGAAAATATTTTCATAGAAATTTTGCCTTCAAACATAGTTACATAGAAACTATACCCTTAAGACATAGTTACATAGAAACTAGCCGGACAAGTCATAATCTTAATTTTCAATAAAATTTTGCATCCAGGCATAGTTAGATTTCTTATGCAATTTTGGCCGAATAGACATAATTTCTGTAAAATCTTATCTTATTATTTTTTTTAACTTTGCTGAAATTCAAACATACAAACTCAGAGATATTTTTAATCATTTAGACGAACGGCAAAAATTGAAAAACACCAATTTGAAAGATAAAATTAAAGATCACCGTTAAATAGGAGCAATCGTGTGAATTGCCCGTCAAACTCCACATAACCTCAAAACTGAAGCCTGATTTAGGACTGTTCTGGTCCCCATCTGTGGGCCTCTTTCCTTATGTCTTTGGGGAAATTCGCACAAATGTCCCTATTTTGATATGATTTTTAAATTTTATCCCTCAAATGACAGCTTTTTAATTTTTATTCTTCGATACTTTAAATAACAAAAAAGTAGTTGAAAATATCTTTGATATTGATTTTTTTTGGATCTATGACTTAATTCAAGGTAATGTTTTGATAGAAGTTGTGCATATTTGCAAAAAGGTATATAAACATTATGCATTGTCCGACATAGTTTGATATCAAATTTGTCACACCCCAACCTTGAAAGGTGTGACAGGCACTTGGTGTTCTACACCATAACTTGAAGGAAAGCGAGAAACTACAAACATTGGCAGTCCCAACAAAACATGCATGCATTTATAAGTGTCGACCATGCATGAAGGTTGTACAATAAAACATAGGCCGACAAGGCCCTCCAAACAATCTATATACAAGACATCTGTCTACAAGTCTCTAAGAGTGACACACACGTCATAAGGGCGGGAAGGGCCACACCATACCCGTATTATATATATATATATATATATATATATATATCTATATATATATATATATACCAACTCAAACAACAACTCCGGAACAATGGAATGCACCAACACCGCAGCTGAGTAGCCTATTAAGGAGACATAATTCTATGAAAACTTATCTTGTGAATTGGTATCACATAACTATGCCGGATAAGACATTTTTGCGAATATATATAATTTCTATCAAAATCTTATCTTACAAAATTATTCTTTTACTCTGTTGGGAATCAAACCTAGTATCTATAATTTGTAGACCAACGAATAAAGATATATTGATCCACAAATTTTTATTAATTGAGAAACAGGGGCAAAGCTAAAAACAAGCTATTTAAGGGGCAAAAATTAAAGACCAGCCCTTTTGAAGAGCAAACCGTGCAATTTTTTGATGTCTTTGCTTTGGGTCCAAGAGAGTAAAAAAAAAAAACAGCATGGCTCGTGCATCAAATAGAACGCGTTCCTCACGTGACTTCGAAGTCTACTCAACTTTTCTAGTGGTGTTCACCGGTCCAGAACCGGACCGGACCGGAATGGACCGGGCAGGAATCGAGAAAATTTACGGGCGAGGAAAATTCCGGTCGGTCGGTTTGGCCCGGTTGGACCGGTTTTTTTTTTTTTTTTTTTTTTTTTTTGTTAAATGCAATTAAATTATAAATTTTTAAGAATGTGTTCGTTTATCAATCTCATTAAATATGTTTGTTTTTTTCCTTATCCTTCAATAAACTTTATTTCATTAATATAACTAACTTAAAGAAAATCACCAAATGTACTTGGTTCAGATATCTGAACTCCAACTACTTCATTAATTAAAGTTACACACCACATTTATATTTTCTATTTTCTATTTGGAATTTGGACATTCACGAAACTAGGGTGCACAAAAGGTTAAACCGAATGACCAAGACCAAGACCGAAATTACAGGTTACT
Source organism: Przewalskia tangutica (assembly GCA_029844215.1). Classification (NCBI taxonomy): domain Eukaryota; kingdom Viridiplantae; phylum Streptophyta; class Magnoliopsida; order Solanales; family Solanaceae; genus Przewalskia; species Przewalskia tangutica. Next base: position 12,262,409 of record CM056731.1, on the reverse strand, counting down.
CGGACCGAATGATTTGCCCCCCAGTCCCCCCAGCCAGCCCCCCGCCAGCCCCCCTCCCCCGCCAGCCCGGACGTATTGACATAAGAAATATAGGTTGTAAATTGATCAAACTTTATATGGTCATAACTTTGCGCTCGGACGTCCGTTTTACCTAATTTTTTTTTTGATTTCGCGTATTTTTTCGATACGGGGGTGGCCAAACTGCGTAAGCGGTTTGATTCCTCCGATTTCTCCAAAAACGTCCATCTTGCCTCTCAATTTCACTTTTCCCCCAAATCGTTACATTTTTCCCCTTTTCAAATCTAAATATCTCGCGATGTACAATTGATTTCAACGTAAAAATTGCGTGGCACCGCATCCGGGAATGTCAATTTCAATATTGAAAATTCAATTTATAAAAAAAAAAAAAAAAAAAAAATTCCGGTCCATTCCGGTCCGGACCGGAAAATTCCGGTTTTTACCCGGACCGGACCGGAAAACCGGAATCGACATTTTTGACGGACCGAGGACCGGACCGGTCCGGTCCATTCCGGTCCGGTTCCGGTCCGGTTTTCCGGTCCGGTCCTGTTTTGTACACCCCTAACTCCCCCCTATAAATAAAGCCCATCCAATTTTCTCTCTCCATTGTCCAATCTAAAGCAGCAAGGAGTATTCAATCAAAAGCTACCACATTCCTTTATTTTTGTGCCTTTGATTCCTTCCTTTTTGGTTCTATCTAAAGAAAAAGAATACTTATTGCCATTACTTTTCTTCACCCATCATGTCAGCATTTGGAAAATTGATTGTGATTATGGCTATGTTAGCCATTAGCTTAGACAAAGCTTCTGCTGGAGATCCAGATATGCTTCAAGATGTTTGTGTTGCTGATCTTACTTCCGGTAACTTCCATTTCCCATTTAATTAATCCTATCTTTTTTCATTTTTTGAATTGGGGGTAAGGGTAGGAAAAATAGGGGAGGGGATTACAAGGAATCGAGCACTCACCTATAACGTTAAAGTTTAGATATCCAACCAACTGAACTACTAAGATTCTCAATTAATTATCTTTTAATTCGCTTCACCTTTTTTGTTTTTTGGTTTCTTTGAGTAAGAGAAAGGTAGATTCTTGATCAGTGTTTTGTGCTTTAAGTTGGAAGTTTTGGATCACTGTGTGTGTCTCTCTCTCACTTTTTTTTTTTTGGTCTTATTTCTCATTTGTACTGGATGTTGATTTTTCTACTTGTCCAAATTGCTGGTTCTTCTTGCTTACTTGTTTTAGGATTTATGAGTGTTGAATCAAGATCCAACTATATTAACTGGCCAAAACTAGAATACTGACCATATTAAATATAGCAACTTGTGACATCACAATTTAAGATAGTAGGAGTCTTGAATCAAAGTGTAACTATTAGCTGGCTATAAACTTCATAGATTGATAATTTCAGTGTTAGCCGATTTCCAATTGCTCACGCACTTGTACGTATCGTTACAAGTAATAGTCTTGTAAGACCGAGTTTATCGTCCACAAAGACTGGTTTCTAATTACTGAACATCTATTTTATGTTATCTATTTGGCAAATGATAATTAATTTGGGTTTTTATCTAACTACTAGAATAATTGCAAGAAGTAAACTAAATTGTTGAGGTTTAATCAGTTATGAAAGAATTAGGGCTTCCAATATCCTCGACTATCCACTCCTTTCAATTCTTAATGCAACTAGAATGACTTCTTCTTCTACGTTAAGATAGCGGTTAACTAGACTATCTTATATTTCGGTTAGGATATATAATCGCTCAACCCCAGTGCAGAATCCTTCTATATTTATATGATAGGATTTACCACATAGGAGGATTAAGAACAATAACCTATAATGCTACACAAGTATCAGAGTATTTTCGTCTGCGATTTTAACCTATGTCTATTCAATTACAACATATCAAAATCTCTCCTCTCGGTTCTTGATTTGAAATCATATAGATTATGATAATTAGTGATCAATTAACTATCAAACATTCATACCAGTATTGAATAAATTTTAATCAAATGAAGAAGAAATCAAACTAATGCATTAATTCATGAAATAAAGTTTCAAGTGGTTCAATAGGAAAGCACTAATAAAGTGTTTAGCTCCTAGTCATAGACATGCTAAGATTGTCCAACATAAACTGAATTGAAAACTAGAAGAAAAATTACGTAGAACTAGGTCTCCAATTGTAGCCTCCAAAATTGTCATGTGTTGTGTGATAGAATGGAATGTCTTCCCTGTAGAATAATCCCTAGGGCATAAGTATGCTGCTATTTTCGTTCCCTCTGGACCCTATTTGCCCTTGGCCAATTTTTCCTCAGATCTGCAAAATTCTGTGTCGGCGCCGCGGCGCCTTAACTTCTGTGAGCATGATCTTCAGGCGTCGCGGTCCTGCTGCTAGGCGTCACGGCGGTGCTTTTCCGTCGTCCGAATCTCCAATTTTTAACCTTTTTGCCTCGGGACCCTCCTTTTATGCCCGCTTTTCGCTTCTTTTCGCCATTTTGCCTTTTTGAACCGCTGTGACTCAAAAGAAAGAAAAACGACACTAACACTACACTCATTTAAACGAAAATGAGGAAATACTAACTAAAATGACTCAAAAAGCGTATACAAAATACGCCTAACAAATACCCCCAAACTTAACATTTGCTCGCCCTCGAGCAAAAATCATAACAGAATAAAAGAAACAAAAGACAAAAAGATTCAAAGACTCAAATCAAGTAGCTGCACAAAGTTACTTAGAAAAACATGAACGTCAGTTGGGATAATATGTTGGAACATATATAGTATGAATATAGCAATCTAGAATTTCAAGCCAGATATTTCGCAAATTCATTCCAATCACACTCAATGGAAACATGAACATTAACCTATGCATGTCAATTTCATTTAGTTTTATGGGTTTGTTTACTTGTTATTCTCCACTAATCATAGACATACATTCTAGAGATCTTCAGGACTTTTCAGGGTTGTAATGTAGGCTTAGGCAGAGGTAGATAAAAGTTGGAATTTAAGTTCAATTTACGTACCATAAGCGTTTTTCTCATTCAACAGTTTTGTCCTTCTTTTTGGTGCTCTTTTCCGCTCATACCTATCATCCCCCTCTTCTCTTTTTGAGAGCATGAAACACATTCACATAGGCACCCCCAAACTTAAGCTTTTACATTTTTTTCATTGGGGTGCATCAATTTTTCACTCTCTTTTGGTATTTCTTTCACTCTTCTTCATTCCAATTTTCAATTACTGCTTATGGCACATAAGGGAGTCATAAGGTGTCAAAAAAATAACTTATTTTAGGCTCAAAGGGGCTGACTAGGGATACAATTTATTTCAAGGTAGGTAATGAATGGTAAGAAGGGCTAACAAAGAAATGTCTGAATCATCTCCCTAAACATGTATATCTTAACTATTTCGCCTCAAATAACAAACAAGCATACTTCATAGACCTTTTTCACAATTGACAACATATAGGCTAAGTACAAATATCCCAAATAATTAGATTTTCATGAATCTTTGACATATCTAACTTAAGCACACATATTTTAGCTCTAATTCCGTTACATTATCCACTTAATTCACTAGACGTTTCCAGCAACTACAGCATGCCTGATCATAAAAACAAATTGACTCATTTAACACAAAAATATAATAAAAAAAGACTCCAAAAATAGACCTGCAAAAATAAAATAAGAACTCTCCCCTAAACTTAAACGACACATTGTCCCAAATGTGTAAGACTCAAAAATAAAAGACACGACTTACAGACAATAGCGGTTCAAAATGGTGGTGGTGACGGCGGATACTGCATTGACCACTGGTTGAACATGGTGCTCAAATCATTGACGCGCTGGCTCAGGTCCTGATGCTCTTGTATCATCTGTTGCTGATTTTACATCATATGTTCATGGTTTCGCAGCATCTGTTGTTGATTTAGGAGCATCTGCTCCATGATTGGCATTGGAGGCTCCAAAGCTAAGGGAGGCTGGTGGCTGCTTCCGCCGGGATCATACTGTGTGGCTGTCTCTGGCTCATCATGCTCTATTGCGGTTGCGGTTGCGCCTGCTCCTTGACATCGTCTCCTATCCGTTGGGTTTGTCGGGTCAGGGTATGAATGGATTAGACTGTATGTTATAGGTGGCAGAGTCTTCTCAAGAATGTCTGTGGCGAATGTTGGGACTATGTGCCTAGAACATAATGCAGTGATGAATGAACCATGTCCCAATCCGTTAGTAGTGGTCAATCTGCTGATTTCTCGATACTCGCACTATCTCGTTCGATATTAATAGTCGGACCACGATGCCAAAAATGAGCTTGATTACGTCTGGGTACATTGGTGAAATGAGTTGCGGAATCAGCGAGCACTCGCGAAATATAGCCAAGCCTCGCTACTCTATTGAATTAGCACCGGCAAGTCCTGCCGCATTGCGGGAATAACGAAACGGCGCTCCTGGGTAGCATAGGGCCTCAGCAAATACATCCCAGTGTATGTGGTTGACATTCCTTGACCAGGTTCTGAAATGGGTTGGATGGTGTCCCTGGTCCCAACATCAGCTGTCCCAAAAATAGCATTCTTGCCAAAGACTAACGGGTACATAACGCCTCTTACAAAGCATCTCCATCGCTTTGTTTTAGATAATGGCGCGAGAATTCCCTCATGGTATCGTTTTGTTGTGGAATAGCCTCTGCCTCGAACCTCTCCCAACCATTAGCGAATCGTGGCCTTAATAGGCTCGTGTCATCCTCCTCATCAGTGGTTGGTCGATGATACATTACTCGCTCTTGTATTACTGCCCTACCACTTATCTTGTTGTACCGATTCCCCGCATTCCTGTTAGTGAATCGGGTAATATCATGATCTGGAGCTGATGAAGGTGAGGTGGTTCGGGCAGTTCGTTTCCTTGAGGCCATTATGAGGGTTGTTGGAAAATTCTCTGCAGCATTTTCTTTGTTTTCTTGAGGTTTCCCAACAACTATCAACCAATCACAATTCAAACACGTGGCGCGAGAATAATCACACCACAATATACCCAATCAACAACACCGTACAACATCAACAACACACAACACAATAGAACGCAACCCCCAATCACACAGCACAACACAAAAGTGGCTCGTACACTACCCAAAATTGAAGCTACTTTCACCACTTAACCAAGAAATTTCAAGAGAATTGATGAAGATTACCTTTTTGAAGAGTTTTTCTTCACAAATTTCCTGACTCAAGTGAAGGAGTGGTGATGGTGAAAGATGTGAGGGTTTTTAATGGGGGTGGTGTGTAGGGATTTTTGAAGAATTTGATGGAGTTTGTGGAAGATTTTTGGTGAAAGGGAGAGTAGATATTCGGTACTTTTGAGAGAGGGAAAAGGTTGTGTGATTGGAAGGAGATGGGGGATTTAGGGTTCTTTATTTCTGAAAACGCGCCCCGGCGCCGCGGCCCTGCTGTACGGCGCCAAAATTCCTGCAATCTCTCAGAACATTCGGCGGCACGGTCCTGCTGCTAGGCGCCGCGACGCTGCACCGATTTCATGTTTACCGTTTTTCAGTGCTTCATGTCCAATTTCCTTCACATGTCATCACAACACAACCAAAAAAATACCAAAAGTGAGATTGTTCTATTTAAACTAATTGCATAATTTAAACATTGAGTTGTCTCCCAAGTAGCGATATATTTAACGTCTTTTAGCCGGACGCAGGTTCCTTATTCAATCACTAGGGTAAATTAACCCCACAACCTATCCATTTAAAGATCATTTTCCTTTTACTCACCCTATTCTTCTTTTTCGCAGGATTGTGTTCAGTAAGGTTTACCTTTTTGTCAGCTTTCATCTCATCCACTTTTGTTTCAGCAATCAACCTAACCTGTGGGTTCACAGTTGTCGCAATGATTCCCCTACCCTTGGTTTGTGCTTGATAAGTTGTTCTGCCAGCTGTGTTCACTGCAACATTTGTTACTGGCCTGGGATTCAATGGTAGATTTGAAAACTTTGAATACCATCTATTCTTCTTGAACCTTGATTCTCAACTCTCTCTTCTCCACATCAATTAGGGCTCTACCCGTTGCAATGAATGGTCTCCCTAAAATTATGGGCATGTCCTCATCTTCCTCCGTGTCAAGAATGAGGAAGTCCGATGGGAAAAGAACTTGTCCACCTTGACTAGCATATCTTCCACTATGCCTCGGGGGTGGACCACAGATTGGTCAGCAAGCTGCAGATTAAATGTGGTTAGCTTGGCTTCCCCCAAACTCAATCTCTTGAACACTGATAGAGGCATAAGATTTATGCCAGTCCCTAAGTTGCAAAGTGTCCTGTTGCAGGTTACCTTTCCAATAGTTCAGGGCAGGGTGAAACTTCCTGGATCTTTCAATTTAAGAGGCAGTTTCTTTTGTAAGATGGCGCTGCACTCCTCTGTCAGCACTAATGTCTCATAATCCTGAATCCTCCAATCTTCTCTTCTTCCCAAGTATCTCCTTCATTAATTTGAAATATGTGGACATTTGTTATAACGCCTCAATGAAAGGGCTATTGATGTGGAACTTCTTAAATACCTCCAAGAACTTGGAGAACTATTTGTCTAAGGCCTTCTTTTGAAGCCTTTGAGGATGAGGAATTTTGTCAGTATATTCCCTCAAAGGTGTTGGTGGAGTTTTCTCTACTGTCGGGCGGTCCTCAGTGACCCCCTCCTTTCCTACATCAACCGTCTTCTCACACTCTTTCTCATTCACCACTGCTGGTTAGGGAGCAACCTACTCCAACTGCTTTCTACTTCTCAACAAAACTGCATGGCACTGCTCTCTCGGATTAACCTCTGTGTTGCTTGGGAGAGTACCCTGCGGTCTTTATTTACCATCTTCGCCAGTTACCCTACCTGCGTTTCCAAGTTTCTGAGAGAGGACCTTGTTTGGACGAACCGGTCTCGCGACCGTGAATGTAAGCAATGCTGCTCTCAGTTCATCAGGCTTCTCCTGTTGGGTAGGTGGTCTAAACTGCTGCGAAGATGTAGCCTGATTATGTGCATGTTGGTTCTGGTAACTACCTTATTATGGTGGATGCTGGGCTTGGTCATTCCTCCACGAAAAGTTGGGATGATTTCTTCACCCCGGATTGTATGTGTTGGAGATGTAAGGGCGCTGAAAGTTTCCCACTGCTTGAACCTGCTCCATGAGCACATTATTAGGATCCACCGCCACATCTGTCAAAGAGTGGGCCTCGCAAATCTCACAATTCTGGCGTCCGACTGCATTCACAGACATAGTGTTCTGCTGCAGCTGCTTTGTCAAGAGGGTCACCTGCGCATTTAATGCAGTGATAGCATCTATCTCATGTATGCCCATAGTTTTTCTGCTACTCACTGATCTGCCATCTGCCCCTTGATGATTATTGGCAGCCATGTCTTCTAGCAACTCATGTGTCTCATTGACACTCTTCCTCATGAACGATCCCCCCTGCTGCAGCATCAATGATGGTACGAATAGTACCACTCAACCCATTATAAAAAATGTGGACCAACATCCACTTCTCTATGCCATGATGTGGGCATTTTCTCTGTAAATCCTTGAATCGCTCTCATGCATCATACATCGACTCTCCATCTACCTGATAGTAATTGTTCAACTCTCCCCTTAACTTTGCTGCCTTTGAAGGAGGGAAGAACTTTGCAAGAAACTTTTGGGCTAAATCCTGCGAAGTGGTGACGGAGTTGGCAAGCAATGAGTTCAACCAGCTCTTGGCTCTGTCCCTAAGTGAGAACGGGAAGAGCCTCAATCTAATGATGTTGTCACTAACGTCATTGTACTTGAAGGTGGCACACAGCTCCAGAAAATTGACAATGTGCATGTGGGGGTCTTCAGACGACAATCCCCAAACTATACTGTGTTTTGGACGATGCTCAAGATGGCTGACTTGATCTCAAAGTTGTTTGTCTCTATTGCTGGGAGCCTGATGCATGTCTGTGCACCTGTAATTGTGGGCAGAACGTAGTTCCCCAAACTTCTCTCTGCTGGGACCTGTATTGGCTCCCTTACATTCTCAGGAACCTCATTGTCCTCCCCATTCTGATTCAGTTGGTTTTTCATGGTCACTGAATCAGATATCTTCTTGTTTCGCCTGTTCTGCTTGCAAGTTTTCTCAAGTTCAAGATTAAAAGGAACAAGTGTATCTGCTCCTCTTCTTCTTCGCATAAACTACGTCCTGAAATCGATCAAAATCAACAAACAAATCAAGGCAACAGGGTTCTAAAAATAAAATAAAAAAAAATATTTAAAAAAAAAAAAACCAAAGTAGAATTAAGAATAAATGGTTCGATATTAGAAGTACGTCAGTCCCCAGCAACGGCGCCAAAAACTTGTTAGCCGATTTCCAATTGCTCACGCAAGTGTACGTATCGTTACAAGTAATATAGTCTTGTAAGAGAGTTTATCGTCCACAGAGACTGGTCTCTAATTACCGAACATCTATTCTAGGTTATCTATTTGGCAAACGATAATTGATTTGGGTTTTTATTTAACTACTAGAATAATTGCAAGAAGTAAACTAAATTGTTGAAGTTTAATCAGTTGTGAAGGAATTAGGGCTTCCAATATCCTCGACTATCCACTCCTTTCAATCCTTAATGCAACTAGAATGACTTCTTCTTCTACGTTAAGATAGCGGTTAACTAGACTGTCTTATATTTCGGTTAGGATATATAATCGCTCAACCCCAGTGCAGAACCCTTCTATATTTCTATGATAGGATTTACCACATAGGAGGATTAAGAACAATAAATGATAATGCTACACAAATATCGGGGTACTTTCGTCCGCGATTTTAACATATGTCTATTCAATTACAGCATATCTAAATCTCTCCTCTCGGTTCTTGATTCGAAATCATATAGATTATGATAATTTGTGATCAATTAACTATCAAACATTCATACCAGTATAGAATAAATCTTAATCAAGTAAAGAAGAAATCAAACTAATGCATTAATTCATGAAATAGAGTTTCAAGCAATTCAATAGGAAAGCCCTAATAAAGTGTTTAGCTCTTAGCCATAGACATGCTAAGAATTAATCTCTCCTCTCGGTTCTTGATTCGAAATCATATAGATTATGATAATTAGTGATCAATTAACTATCAAACATTCATACCAGTATTGAATAAATCTTAATCAAACGAAGAAGAAATCAAACTAATGCATTAATTCATGAAATAGAGTTTCAAGCGATTCAATAGGAAAGCCCTAATAAAGTGTTTAGCTCCTAGCCATAGACATGCTAAGATTGTCCAACATAAACTTAATTGAAAACTAGAAGAAAAATTACGTAGAACTAGGTCTCCAATTGTAGCCTCCAAAATTGTCCTGTGTTGTGTGATAGAATTGAATGTCTTCCCTGTAGAATAATCCCTAGGGCTTAAGTATGCTGCTATTTTCGTGCCCTCTGGACCCTATTTGCCCGTGGCCAATTTGTCCTCGGATCTGCAAAATTCCGCGTCGGCGCCGCGGTTCTGCAGACTAGCATCGCGGCGCTTAAACTTACGTGGCGATCGATCTTACGGCGCGCGGTCCTGGCTAGCGCCACGGTATTTACTTTGCCGCCGTCAGAATCTCGATTTTTAACCTTTTTGTCTGGGACCCTCCTTTTATGCCCGCTTTTCGCTCTTTTTCGTCATTTTGCCTTTTTGAACCGTTGTGACTCAAAAGAAAGAAAAACGATCCTAACACTACACTCATTTAAACGAAAATAGAAAAAATACTAACAAAAAATGACGCAAAAAACGTATACAAAATACTCATAACATTCAGTAATACTACTTTTTATCAATCATAATTCATAAAGGATATTTAGTCTCTTCCTCAAATGAGTATATTAATGACTATATCTTCTTAGAGTAATAAGGTTTGAATTGAAAATAAGTTAATAACTAATGCCTCCTTAATTTCCTGAAGTGACAAATATTTGGATCAAATATTTTTTCTTTGGCTAAAGTGACGAAATAAAAGGGACATAAAGGAGTACTACTTTACCTAGCTAACACTATTTATCTTTGTCTCATTTCGAAAAAAGAGGAAGGCTATTTCAGAGGCTTTAATAATTAATTTATAAAGAAAACTGAAATTGGTTATCAACTTCATCATTAACTTATCGCTAAATGCTCGTAACTAACAGATTTTTTTGATAAAAAATAGAATTAGCAATGAATTTTATTGTTTAGCTATAAAATTTATCCGTCATCAATTCCTATCTTATTAGTAGTTAATAGTCACATAATGGCCTAATCATTATCTTTATTCAAGTAAAATATGCTACTTATGCAATTTTCTGTTTTTGTAAATGAAACAGGCTTTACCGTAAATGGCTATCTTTGCAAGAAGAACTTTTCAGAAATAGACTTTTCATCAATGACCATAGCCAATCCAGGAGCAACCAACAACACATTTGGTTCCGCAGTCACAGGTGCAAATGTCATGAAAGTCCCTGGCCTTAACACACTTGGTGTGTCAATGGCTCGTATCGACTATGCCCCTGGTGGAATTAACCCACCTCACACTCATCCTCGTGCCACTGAAATGATCTTTGTTTTAGAGGGTGAATTAGATGTTGGCTTTATCACAACATCTAATGTTTTAATTTCCAAACATATTGTTAAAGGTGAAGTGTTTGCTTTCCCTAGAGGACTTGTACATTTCCAGCAGAACAATGGGAAAGTTCCGGCAGCCGTTGTCGCCGGATTCAACAGCCAGTTGCCGGGGACTCAATCGATTGCTGCAACGTTGTTTGCTTCCACACCAACTGTTCCTGATCATGTATTGACTAAAACATTCCAAGTTGGTACAACGCAAATAGAGAAAATCAAGTCAAGGTTGGCACCTAAGAAATAGACTTTGCATTACTTGCTCTGTGACAATAATTTACTTTGGTGAGTTTGTTAATTGATAAGGATTTGTGGGTTCATACATGATGGGTAATGGATTTTTTTTTTGTTTATTTCTTTGTCCCTTTTAAATGTATCTCCAATAATGTTGTAACAATCTTATATGATGACTTTGTATCTCTGTTGGTCAAGAATAAATGTGATCTCTTTCTGCATCTTTTATGTTTCTAAGCTTCTATACACTCACACTCAGTTGAAAAACACACTGATCTTTTGCACTACTAGGTCTTGAAAAATAATTATACATTCCAATAATAAGTAAATTGATTAACTAAACAATAAGGTAAACGACTTGTTACAGCGAGTTAAATTATATGGATAGCTTAAAAATTGCATTATTAGTGTATATATATGAGCTAAATCCTTAATTTTTTTACTTTAAAAAAAACAAAGTTCTTTACTGTCTTTACGAGTTTTTTGCTGTCCCTTCCACAATTGTATCGACAAGTACTGTGAGTCTAAACTACTTTTGATATACGAGAAATAGTAAACTACTATTACCTAAGAAAGGATAACAATTGTGTGTTACGGTAAACTTGATGTCAATAAGAATTGAGGCAACAATTATGGTTTGTGGTCTTGATCTTTATACTTGAATTCGTCTTGAATCTTCCATCTTGGATCTCCGTTCCTGTTTCAGCAAGCTCCTTGAATCTTGTTTACCTGCAACCAATAAACACTAAATCTAGGTTGCTGAGTCGATTGATTTATCAACCTTCCCTTAAGACAATATTGCCCGCATACATGCTTTATACGGATGAATTACAACTTGTCTCCCAAGGTAAAACAGCGGAGAAATATCACTTGTGCAAAACAAACAGAAGTGATCCTGGCGAAGAAAACAAACACGAAACAATTGCTAAAGGATGGAAAGGAAGAATTTGTTCTTTGCAGTGATTTTTCCTCACTGTTTTTGTGTTATCTCTTGTGTACTCAAATATGAAAACAAGGTATGATTTTATAGTGTTTTAGGAGGAGGAGAGGTGTTAATGACATTTAGGAGGGGTTAAGAGGGATGTTAATGGACACCATAAAGGCCATAAACGTTTGGCACTTATGCCAAACGTTTTAGCAAGTAATGGGCATCAATTCTGATTATTACCGTTGCATGGGAGCTCTCTGGACATTTAGCGCCGCGGCGCCGGCAGAAAACGCCTTCCAGAAACTTCAGGGACCGAACTGTAATTAATCAAAATTTGGGGTCCAAAAGATAATATAAATAGAAGCCCAACAGCCCGCGATGGGCGGGTGGTGGTGGCGCGCATGTGGGCCTAATCTCGAACCCAACTGCTGGAGTGCAGGGATGTTAGCGGTCGGATACACCCGTAATTGCAGAACCGGGACCGATAAACCGGACGATACTCGGACGAAACCTTAACGGTCGGATCGAGTACGAAAAATACGGACCGATAAAGTCGGACCGTAACGATAAAATACGTGCGCTGACCCCAGGTCCTCCGGCCTCGGCCCGGCCCTCTCCGCTAATTAGTTGTAAATAAATGAAACTTTAAATGGTCATAACTTTGCGCTCGGATGTCAGTTTGACCTAATGTTTTTGATTTCGCGTATTTTTCGAGATAGGCTGACAAACAATAAAGCGGTTTGGGCGACCAATTTCTCAAAAAACATCTGTATTGCCAATCAATTTCACTTTTACCACAAATTGTTACCAATTGTCCATTTTCAAATCTAAATATCTCGCGCTATACAATATATTTCAACGTAAAAATTTCGTGGTAATGTGTCCGAAAATGTCAATTTTAGTATTGGAAATTCAATTTAAAAAAAAAATCGGCCCGACCCGGAAAATTCTTATCGGTCCGGGACCGAAACCTTATTGGTCCGGGACAGGTCCGGACCGGTAAGCTTATCGGACCGGTTCCGGTAAGTGGATACCCGGACCGGTCCGGACCGATAACAGCAATACCTAGGTCCTCCCTTCTTCAAACACATGGTTACCCCTTGGGGTCCCAATCTTTTATTCAGTTTAGAGACTTATAACATGAACAATTTTTCCTTTCCCCACCGATGTGGTAGATTTGTCTCACACCACTCTTTCATGTCTCAAACACATTACTTTGCGGACCAATATCTCTTCCATTTCTTAATGGAATTTGACGATTCTTGGCCCTAAGGTCATCTACTCACTTAGTAGATGATGCACATGTGAAGAACCAGGGTCTTCAACATGTGAAACCATGATGTTTAAGTCATTGAAGATGGGCGGACCCAACCTCCACCAAAGGCGAATTTCCAACAAGTACCTCATCGAGAAATTTGCTTAAATCGATGTCAAATAACTAGTCAACGTATTAATTTAAATGATGAATTGGTAATGTGTATCTTCAAAGGGGGGTTTTGGAAAGAATAATGGAACGACATACTTGTCTAATTTTCTTTACGCAACTAAGTAATTAGTGCATTAAACTAACTAAATAAATTTCATGTTTTGAAGTCACTTGTGTCTAAAGTCTCTAAAGTAATTTGGATTTGAAAAATATACTTTAAAGAAAAAAAAGGCAAAAAAGAATGATTCTTTCATCAGACAAAAATTGGATAATGGGATGTCAGTACTGAAGAACTGTACCAACTATGGATTTTCAAGTATGTCATGATATGGATGATGACAGTGTAAAAGCAGTAAAGGTTTGGTGAATTATTTAGTTGATCAGCTACCTCTTTCAAGCGAATAGAATTTGCTTAATAATTACTTTAACGACTCAAATAAAAAGGAACAAGAAAATAACTGGGGGTTTATAATAACACAAACTAAATATCAATATGTGGGACAAAAAGTAACACTTAGAGGAGCTACATAATGCCATATCATGCCAATTAACTCGCTTACAAATCAAATTGTGATAGTAACCAATGCATTATTTGCGTGAAATCTTGTGTATGTCCCTCTGTGGACATGGCACGACAAAATTTCTCTTTGAGAAAACAATGAAATAAAATACTCCCTCCGGTCACTTTTATTTGTCACGTTTCGTTTCTCGAGAGTCAATTTGACTAATTTTCGGAGGTAAATTTAATTAAATTAATTAAATATGTTAAAATTAAAATTTAGATGTTCAAAATCTATACGAAGTATATTATAAGTTGCAATTCTTCTCATATTAATATGATGAAAAAATACATCTTAAAATGTTGGTCAAAATCCATATAGTTTGAGTCTTAAGAAATGAAACGTGACAAGTACAAGTGAACGTACTTAGTAGTGAAACCTAAGTCGAGACCACAAGGAGATCAAAATAAAAGAGGGTTAGCTGATTTGGTTAAGCTACTTCTCTTATGGGGTCTCGTCTTTTTCTTTTATTATCATGAAATCGAACTTAGACAAGCGCTTTAACTATATTGCCTACATACTTGTTTGATTATGATTATAATAACTACTCATTATCCATTATTCATTACTGATTACTCTTATCAATGACCATTCGTATCCTACACTTGAAGAAAATGCAATATACTAAACATTTGCCAACCGCAATGCAACAAGTGAGCATGGTCCTTCTCGTATTTGTCTGACATATACAATTGATAAACATGCTTTAACAGTCTGATATATAATACTCTGTTTGGTCCATACTGGTAATTGTCTTTTCAGATTTTTGTATACACTCTAAGATATTTAATACTCTTAATCATAAGAATATTTATGTAAGCTATATGTGTTATTCTCTTAAACGCCTCACTTAAGTCAATAATTAGATAGTAAAGGTGCATGCTTCTTATTTTCGTAAAAGGTCAAATATTTTCAAATAAATTAGTTTGTTAAAACGATTAATATTTAGAAGTGGAGGAAATACATAATTTTGTAGTGCCAGCGCTTCCTTATCAGGAGTAAAAAGAACTTTTGTTACGTTAAAACTCACATTGACAAAACTTGCAGTTTAATGGCTGTTCATCCAATATCTTGGATACTTGAGAGTTGAGACGCTTGCCGAGAGACTTTGATTTTGCTTTTAGAAAATTAATTTTGGAGAATGTTATTGAACATTTTCTAGCATATATATTTGTTCTTCAGTTGACAATCAGATAACATCATGTGATTCTTCTGGAAGCTGATCAAAACGGCTAATGGTTTTAGTGAAGGCACGACATAATTTAAAGACAACAAAACACCAGAAAAAACTAAAAACAGGTAACCATATTTTTTATCCAAATGACAAACAAGAATTGATCAAAGAGTCTTGCCGCAAGAAAATTAAAGATTGGTAATCCAATCAGAACAATGCATTAGAAGGATTTCAATCTCTTTGGGATCAAGTTTACAAGAGTTTCGGCTTTCCCAGCCAGACAAACTTCTAGGGAATCAAATTTCTTTCCCCTATTATATTTATATGCGGTCCTGTCTTCATTTCGTTTTGCCATCTGGGACTGCAAACCGCAACACTGGTTGCTGTCTACCATCTGGGATGGCAAAAAGAGCAATGGGTTTTGCTGGTCTTAAGAAGGGAACATCACATCTGAAGTAGCCCTTCCTCTCCAGCTGCAACACGTCTCCACACTTCAAGTTTCTCATGTTGGAATCACCAAGTGCAGGAGTCTCCTTTCTCGTGCAAGGATTAACAACATCAACAAAATTCTCATCTTCCTCGAGCTGCAAGACCAGAAATTAACAATTTAATACGTGATCAACCCACTATTAGCAAAAACTTTGTTGCAGAGAACACCGTCCCTCCAGGAACTACCAAGTCCTCTCCAAGTTCAGGTAGACAACAAATACAACTCCAAATCAGAACACTATGAAAGGCATTCTATTACTTCAAATGTACATTGTCATTGAGCAAGGCCCAATGGGTACTAATTCGTTCCATTACGCTGTAATGGATTATAAACAAGTAGGGAGAGGTCATCATACTCGGTGATTTTATTACGTTTTGTTTACCACCATCCCAATCATCAATACTTCCCCAAATATGTACAAAAAGCATATAATAAGTTCAAAGCTAAATCAATCTTATTATTGAGTGGGGCACTCTTTACCAATGTATGCAAAAAATATCTTTTCACCACGGCTTAAATGCTTGACATACCTCAACAGTAATAACATAACTCAGCATTCATTAAGTTCTAATATTTTCATATAGATAACCCAATCTCTACCATTGTTTAGATGTTTGACATACCTCGACAATAATATCATACTCAGCATTGATACCTTCTAATATTTATCATATAGACAATCCAAATAATTCATAACCAATATTTCCAAAAGCTCCATCCAAACCATATAATATGCACTTGTCTCTAGATCAATCTTATTACTGAACCAAAAGTTCTTTCCAATTATATGGGGAATCATATCATTTTGTAATTTCCTAAAATGCTTCACGGAGGTTACCAATACCATATCTCGTAAAACATTCAAAAGTTCTAAGAATTCAACTAAACAATAAAATACAACTGACCATGTGGAGGAAAGAAAGACTAGAGTTAGTTTACTAAATGGATAGGCTACAGTTTCATGCTTTGCGGTAATAGTATGTGAACACTGAACAGTACTCTTTACGATATTTTAAATGCTTGACATAGATATACACTAATAGGATACTCATCATTCCCAAGTTCGAAGTCATTTGCGAAAGAAAACTCAAATCAACCCTATATCCAATACTTCCCAGAACTCGGTCCAAATATAAAAAGGAACACTTTCATTTATTTATATCAATCTTATTATTCAAGAAGTAATAACCCCTTCTTACCCATCAAAAAGAAAAAGTAATAGCCCCTTCTTATTCTTACATGGGAACAATATTATTTTGCAGCTTCCTAACTTCACAGTCCAGCAATATGGTATACCTATGAAGCACGGACACCTCATTTAGGGTGAGGTGTCCGTGTCGGACACTGCAAGGGACACGACACGCGGCGGACACGGCTCGGAAACGTGTCCGGGACGTGTCCGCGTGGGCCCAGCCAAAAAAAAAAAAAAAAAAATCTCGGACACGGCTCGGACACGTACGGGACACGTTTCGGACACGTACGGGACACGGCTATTACAAAAAAGTGTAAAAAGCTTAAAAATTAAAAAAACCCTAGAATCTTCAATCAGAAAAAATCGATTGTTTTGGCCGCCCTTCGATGCGCGATCGCGCTGCGACGGAGCTCGCGATCGCGCCGCGACGGAGATCTGATCGACGACGGAGCTGCGAGCTGCGATCGCGATCGGCTGGTCGAGCTGCGATCGCCGGCGACTTCTGCGCGACGAACTGCGATCGCGACTCGGATCTTCTTGGTCGAGCTGCGACGCCACTCCACTTCCGCGACTCTGCGAAGTTTCGTGATCGATTTAAAAATCCTGGTATGGAATTTAAGTCTTTATTCTTTAATAATTAATATTTTAATTTTTTTAATTTTATAAGTAAACTTGTATATTATGTATTTTTCAGGTTTTTATTATGGCTTCTAATATTTACCAAAGTGGTAGCGGTAGTGGTAGTGCTAGTGTGCCATCGATATCTTCATCTTCATGTGATGACATCGAGGATCGTCCTTTATGGAAATATGTAACTAGACTTGAAAAACGTAGTAGCGGAGGAGGTAATTACTCGTTTACATGTGATTTTTGTGGATTACAAAAACAAGGAACATATACTAGGGTAAAAGCACACTTGATGAACATTACTGGATATAACAAATTTGAATTAAATTTTATAATTTATTTATGAATGTGAAGCTTTAAAAATATTAATTTTAGTATTTTATATATTATATCATATATATATAAAAATATTTTTTAATTTATTTTTACAGCCGTGTCCCTGCCGTGTCGTGTCCCCTATTTTTCAAAATTGCCGTTTCCGCGTGTCCGTGTCCGTGTCCTATCGGACACCTCTCGCGTGTCCGTGCTACATAGTGGTATACCATAAAACAGTCACAGGTTCTAACAATTTGATTACATTAGAACTCAAAATTTAATTGGAGATGTGGAGCAGAAAAAGACTATAGATAAGCTTCATTTCCTATTTTTAGAAGGAAGAGTTCAATCTCTATAACTGCAGAGCAGTCAGATAACGTGGCAGAATGGAGTACCAGTAAGACAGAGAATGCTGCAATACATTTCACAAGTTATATAATTGAGTTCTTCATTTATATTCACATTATTACCATATGTATTAACAGTGCAATTGTAGTTGGACTATTTACATGACAAAATAATTCAATAGCACTTTAAACGCTAGACCAAAAGCAGAAAAATAGAGAAAGAAAAGGGTATTTCACCAAGGCAATCCAAAGAAGTTGAAATTCTCTCTTTTTCTTTTTAAAATTCTATATCATATTTATATAATTTGAAGACCCCAATGGATCTATGATAGGATTGTTTATTTAAAACGGACATCATTTTGAAACACATTTATGCTATTGGGAGGAATGGGTGGTTGTTGTGGTTTCAAGTTAAGTTGCTTGGACTCTCCAAAATGTTGCCGCACCCGTGTTGGACCCTCCAAAAATACACTACTTTTGTAGGATCCAACACGCACCCGTCAATATATTTGAAGAGTCCGAGCAACATAGATTATAAGGATACTTGTGGTTGGAGTCCCACAACGAGTTTGATTTTTGAAGTTGAATATGCCAATTTGATTTGGAGATTCTTTTTAATTTGATACAAAGTCTGTCTTGAAAATAAGGCAAACATCATTTATTAAAATTGTGCAGTAGTAGAGAAATGGAGAGTGTGTCCTGCTGTCACAGTTCTTGCTGGTCTTAATCATTATTTTTTGCCTTTGTATGACCTGTGATTTTCTTGGCATATCACACTTATTTAACAAACTTTTCATGGCACTTTGAATGTAATTGCAAGCTACATGGAAAGCTTCTGATTCACATAGGAAAAAGAAACTATGTATAATGAGGCTGTAAAAGGGATTTTTATGTTACTCAATATTATGAACATAAAGTAGGCTTTCAAATTGCATCAGAATTTGCTCAAAAAATGAAATAAACAAGTATTCCCCCTTACACAGATATGAGAGCGTCCACATGCTAAGAATTGATAAATGTTCAATCAGTCTTCGACTCCACTATTGGACTACTTTTATGTTAGTGCTGAATTCAGGTAAACAAGGAGCATTGCAGGAGGTCGACGACAGTTATGAGAGACATAATCAATTTGCAAAACTTCAGGTATTATAGTTCCAACTAGGGCTGGCCAGTGGGCCGGGCCGACCCGGTCCCGACCTCGTCCCGACACCGTTTAAATAATAAATAAAAAAAAGCGGGCCCGGGGCTCGAACCGGGACGGGACATGGTATGGTCCCGCCCGACCCGGTCCCACCAGGACCCGACCCGTCCCGATCCCGCCCAAGTCCCGCCAATTACCAAAAATAGCCGTTGCAATAACGACCATTTTACATTTTGGCCGTTATTGCAACGACTATTTTTTGCTTCCCCCAACCCCCCTACCAAAAATAGCCGTTATTTGCCCTCACTGATGTAATATCACAAGTAAAAGGCATAAGTATAGTGTTGGGGTTAAATTTCATCAGCTTTTAATTATATTTGAGGGGACTTATTTAGGAGTTGTCATCTGTCATTATGCCACGTATTTTACACAATTAGAGGCCTTTAGAATTTGTTCTTGCAGCTTCCTTTGAAAATAAACGTTAAGGTCGCTTCAAGTTCTTGAAATATGCTCCTTTACTTATATGTTTTTCTTTTGTGAGGGATATGTAATATATATTTAATGTTGTTTTGTGGTGCTTCTACAGTACCTACTTGGTACTACCATTATCCCCCACATTCCTAATGAAAGGATAGGCTGGACTTTGAAACCCCGCCTGCATATAAAACATATTGAAGTGAAAGAGCCATACCTTCTTTTTTGTAATTAAATAGTCAAAATCAACCAAAGAGAGTTTAACAAGTTCATCACTCTCTGGCAGCCAAGTGAGCTTTAACTTTGTTGTTTTAACTGACCCTTCAAGATGCAGAATCCCTGACAGATGAGTAATGTTACCCTCTTGGTCCTTTTGTATCTCTTTCACTATTGCATTACCCCAGTCCATCAATGTTACTTCCTCGTTGACAGAGATTGATACAGCATCATCATAGTCTAACCAGATTCTCTTGGTGTACGTTGTTGCTTTTTCCCCAGCACCTGCATATTTTTTATGCTTGGGTACAATACGTACAAAAGGATCATCTGGCCCATTACTCAAAGTCAATAGGACTCTTCTTTCTTCAATAACAGCGGTATGCCTAGGACATACAGGATCAATGATCTTCTTATTAGTGGCCCAGAGCTTGTCCCACTCCATTAGATTGAGATTCTTTGATGCTCCCTAAAGATTTTATGAAGAACATTATTAGGCTTCAAGATACAATATCAAACATAAAAAAGAATGCTTTCTAATTCAGAATCTCAGATTAGTCGTGGACTTGCTCTACAATGCTTCAGACTGCAGATGTAAGTCCAGTAAGCAATAAATGAAAAGAAATTATTGCCCTCCTCCTTCACCCAAAAAGGAGAGGGGGGGGGGGGGGGGATTTCTTATTTCAGGCTCATGACAGAAAATACAGAGATGGTTTTGCTTAATTAGATTATGAAATTAGCGGTTGTTCCAAAAGGATGCCTTCCCAGATGCACAACTTTTTCCCAGATACACAATTATATTCTGAATGATTTTAAAAACATGTATTGTGTTGACGATATTAATTGAATTCAGATTAACAATAAAGCAATACCCTTAGTATCTTACTTGTTCAAGAATGAACTGTATCAGCGCATCAATCTTCAGCCCTCTGCGCACTATCCCTTGTACAGTCGGAAAACGAGGATCATTCCACCCTTCGACCAGTCCATTTTGCACAAACCAAAGCAGCTTGCGCTTGCTAAGAAGTGTATAGACCAAATTCAGCCTACTAAATTCGTAAAGATGAACTTTTCTGAAATCCATATCAGTTTGAATCCAATGGTACTGATCATTCCTATCATGATACTCACTAGATCGAAGTGCATGTGTAATACCCTCATGAGCATCTACAAATGGGCATGCAAAATCATAAGTAGGGTATACTTTATATTTAGCACCAATCCTGTGGTGAGGAGTCTGATTGCAGCGGTAATATACTGGGTCCCTAACTGACTTGTTAGGATCCTGCATATCCAACTTCCCTCTAACACAACACATTGTTCCCCTCTCTGAACCAGCAATCATCTCCTTCCATAATTTCAAATTCTCCTCTACACTGTTGTTCCTACACCTTGATTCTATTCCATCCATTCTTTCTTTTTGCATTTGCTCCCTTGGTGTATCATCCACATAGGCTTTACCTTTAACAATCAATTTCTCAGCCATCTCCATTAATTGTGGAAAGTAATCAGATGTGTATGTCACAGTTCTATACTTAATTCCTAGAGTTTCAATATCTTTCAGTAGATTTTCCACAAATTCATTGCTTTCCTTATCAGGGTTTGTGTCATCAAAACGAATAATAACTTCCCCTTTATATCTTTCAGCAAAATACTGGTTCAGTAATGCTGCTTTTGAGTGACCAATATGGAGATAACCACTAGGTTCTGGTGCAAACCTCAATTTCACTTTTCCAACTTCTGCCTCTGGGAGATCTACCTCAGATGTCGGTCTGCCGGCTGCTTTTCCCTTGTCAGGGCCATCATCAGTTACTTTGGACACATTAGCATTTGAGCCTTGTTGCTCTTTCACTTTCGATACAGTCGGCTTTCCCGGGCCTTTATTTCCCACATATGTTGCTGTGACTTCATTTAGAACACCATATTCAGCTAATATTGAGTTGAACCACCTTGCCAGATTTTGGTACTTCTTAGATGATCGTAGGCTTTCCCATCTCTTTCCAGTACCTATCCACAAGGAAGTTTTAAGCACCAATAAGCAAAAGTGTAGGGAAACACTCGATTAATTATAAAATAAGCATATATTCACATCAAATTTGGTCCAACTAACGGTCTAGAGGGTGTTTGGATTGGCTTATTTTAACTGCTTATTGGCTTTTAAACTCTTTTACTTTTTGTGGTGTTTGGGAAGGATAAAAAGTGTTTTTACACACTTACTTTTAGGCCAAAAAAGTACAAAAATAGCCAAAAGTTGGGTATTACCAACTTATGGCTTTTAGCTTTTAGCTTATAAACTACTTTTAAAAAGTCAACCAAACACCCTCCTATTTACAGGTAAAAGATAGACAGGTGTCGACAAAAACGCAACCTTATCAATCAAAGGAAAAATGTAACATTCCAATCTATCCTCAATTATGAGACCACTTGTAAGAAATTCATGTTGTATTCACATGGTCTAAACTTATGAACTTGTCTTGTGATGCCCCAAAAATGGAGCAAAGAAACAAAGAGAACTTTTTTTTCCAAAGACAAAGCAAAAGTACTTTTTATGAAGCATTAAGGTTAAGAGTCAAGTGTTGATTAGCTTAGTGCCTTTTCAAAAAGTTCAACACTCGGTGTTTTTCAGGCATCTTACACTCTACTTCATTGCAACAACTTTTCCCCTAATGTATTTGAAAACAAATCCACCAGAACTGAAAAGTCACCAATGTAGATTCATCAATATTAAGCTCTACACAGTTTCTTTTACTTTTAAGGAATCAACGCAGACCACAGTGTTCATTTCTAACACCCAGCAGAGTTTGATTGTCAATCTGTGTTTAATTCATGCAGTTTTCTGACAGCCCAGGAAAATCTAGCCCAACTCAGGAAGCTAGTCAAGAGAAAATCTAATTGCAATTCCTAACAGCAGCCTCACAGATGATAAGATGATAATACTACTTAAGAAATATTTGATAAGTTCAGCATAAAGGCACTAAACTTTTTTAATATTCAAATCAGCTACCTGCAAGGCCAGACCAAACTGCAATATCTGCAATTGAGAGGCTATGTCCAACAATAAATGTGTGCTGCAGAAGATATCCATCCACATAGCCACATGCTTCCTCAAATTGAGAGCCAGAAGCAAATATAGGAGCATAGTCAAGCCATTCGTCTATCTGCAATGATGATGTATAAAAAGTAAAAAAAAAAGAGAGAGAAAGGTAAAAATTAAATATAAATTTAAGAATGGCAAAGAGCTCATTTTTATATTTTTCAAGGTTCTCATTCGAACATTTGAAAACAGCAAATAGATCTAAGTCAATGCTTTGAGATGCAGAGTTTAAAAGACCACCTGGCTAGACTCAATGGCGTCCCGCTGGTACAGATCAGGTATGTGTGCAACCCGACTAATGTACCTCAGAAGCACACAAGTTCCCTGCAGCTTCAGTCTGAAAATTATGTTGAGTTAAGGTACTGTAGGAAAATGGATCCACTAAAAAACAGTTTAACATCATGTTTTATATTTGATATTAGTTATTACTACAAACATCTATAGCATAGGTAAATAGTGACATGTGCTTTTGGAAAGAAAAAAAGTGCACACTATGGGTGTGTTTGGTATGGAGGAAAACATTTATTTTCCCATGTTGGTTGATCAAAGTTTTTGGAAAACATTTTCTCTAGGAAAATAAGTTTTTTTTAAAATGAGGGAAAATAAGTTCTCCCTAGTGGAAGTAGGGAAAACAAGTTTCACAAGTGGCACTCCACTTTGATTGTGCCTCCCCACCCACCAACACAGAAAATAAGTTCTCCCTAGTGGAAGTAGGGAAAACAAGTTCCACAAGTGGCATTCCACTTTGATTGTGCCTCCCCACCCACCAACACACCTCATCTTAACCCCCACTCCCTACCACCCCTACCCCTCACTCCCACCTCCCATAGTATTTGTCTAGATTATGTACAAATGCTTTTAAGATAATATTTTTTTACTCAAGTACCAAGCACATGAAAATAAGTAAGAAATCCACCTATTTTCCTGAAAAACATTTTCCTTCGCACCGAACACACCCTACATGAAAACATAGAATGACATACCCAAGACCAACTATGGTAAATAATATCAAGGGGCTCTATCACTATTGAGATTCATCTAATAAAACAGTTTACAGAAATGCACTTCTTTTGTGTTCTTCAACCCGATATGTATTAATGCAGGATGCCACATGCACCAGCAAAGAAGTAGAAGCCTAGTGGTCACTGGTCAGACCGGATATTACTTTTTGCATACTGTCAATAACTGGATCACATCAATAACTGAACTTGAGGGTCTTGGTAGTGCATGGAAAAATATGCCAGCAGAACGATAGAAATAAATTGAGCCGACCCTCATATGTTTCAATAAGTCTGATACAACTTCATCCTAAAAATGGTGTTTAGTGGGTTATTTGGCTCTGGACAATATGTTCAAGCAAAAGCAACCCACCAAGAGACTCTTATCACATTAATTAACTCGGACATTTGTTTTTGACCTTTCGTGGACCCAACGACAGGTCAAGGCATGACCTGACAACAACAATGTTCTAATATTTCACTTCAACTGAAGTTCATGTGCAATCGCCATTCTCGAAAAGGAAGCAAGCAATTACTATAGCTGATCTAGAAAATCTGCTGCTTTACAAGCATAATATGTTCATACAACCCCATTGAAACCTAGAACCAAGGTTATCTTACCTTATTTATCAAAAAAGATAATTTATTTTGCCAGAAAGCAGTCTATACTTTTAGGTTTCCCACTCGGTGTTTCGGTGTCCACACTCGGGCCCAACTAATTTGGATTCTCGTCCCGTAGGGAAGTGCTCCCTAACAAGATTCTTTTACCTAGGACTCGAAACGAGCCCTCAAGATTTTATTTACCAGGACTGGAACCCTTTTTCTCATGTTCTAAGACAACGTTCCTTAGAAATGATTTACCTAGTGTAAGTAAAGAAAACAAGTTCAAGAAGTGACACATTGATTGTCCACCAATACATCCCATAGTACTTGTCTAGAATATATACAAATGCTTTTAGGACAATATTAGAAATCCACTTATTTTCCTCCCTCCCTATGTCTCAATAAATAACAGTAACAAGATATTTTCCCAACGCCCTTGGTATTGAAAAAAGAAACTACAAAATTACAAAAACAAATCCATTGGTTTGTCCATTGTTGCGAAAGCGGAGAGCATGACAAATTACCCATTATGAAGATGTATAATAGGAGGAGAACCATGAGAAAGAGTAGGATCAGTAGAGACTGGAACTCCAGCGATATTCGCCGCCGCAATGACAGCCAAAGGCGAAGTATCCGCAGGAAACGACAGCTTCAGCTTCATCGCTCGCCGCCGCCGCACTACGTAAATGCAGACTGAACCAGCGGCGGCCAATGTTTTTGACGGGTTTGTTACTTGTTAGTCCCTGCACTTAACGATTTTGGTCCCTTTAAGTTTGACATATCTAACAAAAAGGATCCCTTATGTTATGTCAATAATCACTTAAATATGTATTTACAAGTTTTGATCCAATAAGTTCACAGTTTTGTCTTGTAAGTTTCCCTTAAGTATGCACTTAGCTAATAGGTTCTTTTCGACATATTGATTATTTTCAGATATAAAATTGTTATATTAGGAAATGTCCCGTTAACTATGTACTCCTATTAGATTCTAGATTTCTAGACTGTCAACAGTTATGTTTCAAATATATTTTATTGAATTTATTATTCAGTTTTCAGACAATATAAAATAATTATATTTATTATTTCCTCATTAAAGATTGAGTACATAAGTTCGCTCAATGGGTAGTACGGACTAGATGTCAATCACGTCCCACCCTAATTCAAGGGTGCGACAGTATTTGATTTAAATGGGATAAAAAAATTAATTTGTCATCTAAAATGGACAATTAATTTTATTTTGATAACAACGACGTATTTTCAAATTCTATAGAACTTTCCGGGAACTATCAAATAGACCATGGTGAATAAGATCCTTACAAAGTGGGGAGAGGTGATAGAAAAGGACATGTCACACCTTCAGATCACCGAAGACATGACCTTGAATAGGAGAGCATGATAAAAAAATTAGATTAGGCAATGCAGCTTTTCCTCCCTTCACAGTGATAGAACAGGGTTGTAATATGCAGATCTACCTATTTCCTTACCAATATTATTCTAGTATGCATTAACTTATACTTCGATTTTATTATTACTGTTGTTTCTTTTATTTTGGTTATCTTCATTATTTGTATTGTCATTACATTTTTTTTCTTCAAATTTTTCATCATAATTTTTACTCTTGCATTTCTTTCAAACCATTTGTTTGAAAAATGATTTTCTTGAGCTAAGGACCTATCAGAAACAATCTCTCTACCCCACAAAGGACATACACTCACCCTCCGATGATCCCACTTGTTAGAATTTATTGAGAACTAGATGGCATGTGTCCATGCCATGCACGGGCATTTCCCTAACATCTTATACTAATGATATCTAACATTGCAAAAGGTACTTCATTGTGCTCGCTTACGCCCGACATTGCTATTCGTGTTGTTTGTATGCCTACAAGATCATCAAAAATCTGTAAGATATACTTGTTTCAATCATAAGTAAGAGTTGATCAAACATTCACAACATATCAACGCAAGCACTACTATCAAGTTGATTAATTCAAGACATATCAACGCTTCATACTATGTACAATATAATATTCCTCGAGGAACCAAGTTGTATAGTTTAGAATCAACATAGTCAAACCATCTAGAATCATGTAAATAAGCCTTCAACTACGTGATAACAGAGTCATTATTCTTTGGAGGAGGTTAATTTGCTTAGGTTCATCTCTGCAACCAAAAACAGAAAATATAGTAAGAAATCCAGGATCAGAAGAAAACACAACAATGAAAATGTCACAGAGGTAAATTTAGATTTCCTAACATTTTTAGGATTTTACGAGATATAAAGTGATTGAACTCCACACACTTATTCAACAACCTTTAATCTTATATGAGCAATTACATTTTCGACCTCTTACCTCTAGCAGTTCATGTGTTCTTCAGCAAACGTCTGCAACCACACATCAGACTAATAAGTCAGGAATATGTACACCAGTCTGTATCTCAATCCCTCATGACTCCTCATAATGCCTGAACAGAATTTAAATTGCAGATATACATGTTGTTTTTCCTCTCTGAAAGACTGGTATTTATCTCTTCATTGGTTTGTGTTTCTTTAACAGGCAGTAGATGTAAATCTAATGGCTCCCACAACAGGGATGATCTAAAGAAAATATGCATAAGTTTCCAAAATGGATACCAGTCCCCTAGTTTTTGAAGAGGTTGGATGCTTACTTTTTCCAGTTATACAGTCATTGGAACTCATCATTCTAACAAAGTTTATTATTCTGCCATCTTTTTTGTCATAGCATGTAATCCACCATACTGTATGAACCTAATAGCACAACAGCTCACCAAATTTTGTTATGCAAAAGAATTTTATTTTAATGCAAGTAAATGTTTTACCACCTTAGAATGCAGAGCTTAGACAGTCGCAGTCCTAGAAAATTTTCAAACCGGATTTTATCATTTTAATCATATCCCTCCATCTATTTGAAATGAATAGAAGTTAAGAATACCTCATCAACATCTAGAAAATACATCAGCAAAAACAGACTTGTGGAGTTCCTTATCCCATCCAATTCATAGCCATATTAACATCAATTTGCAGCGATCAAAGAATTCAAGAATCTTCTAGACATGTTTCACTTGACAAAACTAAAACATTTTCCTCATTAGAGTTATTCTATTGAAGAATGATGACTTCGGAAATTGCAACTAAATAAGGCATGTAATCACAAAATTGCTATAAAAAGACTTGAAATAAAAAGAGTAGCTAGACGTTTGTCCATATATATTTAATCAGAATAATAGCAAGGTCATCCCTAAACATTTACCAAAAGCAAATATGACAAACTCTCTTATGTCATCCTCTCTCTCAATTAGACATCTATGTATTTTCAAAATATAACCGAAGTAATAAAAGGGACATGTATGTGTGTAACTGAGGCAAAAATACTGACAAAAGTTTTCATCACATATCCTATTTTGTTTGTATGTCACTCAAATTCATGTTTTGTACGGTGAGAGTGACAGTAACTTATCTTCAAGTGGAAAAGAGAAAATTAACTTTTTTTTAACTACCTCCGTTCCATAGCACAGTGGCTCCCAAAACGTGTATGTTGAAGCCAAAAGTGAGCTGCAGAAGCGACTTGCTTTACCTGCAAATTATTTCTATAAATAAGACATTGAACTAAGGTACAGGATGTTGGAAGACGAAAAGGAAAATAACAGTCATTCATCAATGTGCACTAACCTATAATATTCATGTCTAAATTTGCGCCTCTGACTGTAATACCGCATAACAGAGTTGTCGAAAAAAAGCCATAAGATACATTCATAATATAGAAAACAAAGAGCAATTTGCTGGAGACCTTCATTTCATTTTCAATGGAGTCGTGAGCTGCAGTTTTTGTTTCAGCTCAAGGATTCACCTGGTTTACCAAAACATGAAAATATCAAGCAACATCTTGTGAAGAAACTTTAATGACATGTGAAGCATGAGTAAATCATCTTGCAAGAAAGGAGCATCAAAAACATCAACCCTATTCACATATGCACAAGAGTTAGGAATGGTAAAAGTAATAGTCAATCTTTAGATATGTGTAACTTGTAGATATGAAATTTTAATTGACTAAGAAATTAAGGATATAAAGATGTGATACTTGCACAATTAATTCAAAACCACCAGTCTTTTCTTAACAACTACTACTATATAATAAGAGCAATTCATTTGTGATTTATACATTTATAAATTGTAATACCGTGTCCGGATACAACATCTCAAATGCAAAGGTCTCATAGTCATGTTTTCACACAGAGAGACTTAATGCCACCCTAGATATAGACAAAGCAGTAAATACATCCAACTCAAACTTTAAGAAAATAAGCTATCCAAAGAAACAAATCAACCTTACGATATCCAGCAGGTGAAGGCATGAAAATCTTCATTTGCTTCTCAGAGAGAACTGATGAGAGAAAAGTTAAGAGCTTCCTATTTTGCGTTGAGGTAAATGTCTGAAGCATTCATGGATAAGCCTCTCAACATATTCAATCTCTTCTTGGCCAGTAAGGAATAGAAGTATATCACCAGGACCCTCCTCTGGATGTATCTAGCAAAACAAGTTAGAAAGAAATTAATAGACAATAAGACATTCAGCAATGCCACAAATTATAATCTTAACTAATTGAACTCCCAATGCTACGTGAAATAGTAAAGTTAGCTATGGAAAATAGCTAGTGCTAGTAAGAAATCAAGCAAACAGAACTTATATATAAGATATTATGAGAAAGCAACAAGAAGTCACAAATTAAGATGCTGTGCTTTTGTGAAAAAAAAACTAATGACACTGTCTTTCAGTTCAAACTCTAATCTAGGGTAAAGACCTGAAATATAGTAATTGAACCTGCATCTACGAAATCCGTCTATCGACAAGAAGCTGCAGTCCTCGAACATGAATAGCTCTCGCACCACCAAAGTACTCTGAGGAAACGTGTGCATCCAGAATGGCTGGCATTATGATCAATTTCAATGGGTTGTACTTTTCGCTTGAGATGGATTTATAACACCGTCATTCTGAATAGCAATCCTTCCCTCCGAGACCTGCCTGTTATTAGAATTATTATGATAAGTATTTACCGCTTCGTTATTACATTTTGAACCTTGCTTTCTGTACATTCTTTAACAAGCCAAGCAATTCATATGTGTGGATAGCCTCATCAATAACAGAATACTTGGAGTGGTGTGGATCCAATAATGCTTCCCTGTAATAGTGAAGTATCATTCACCAGTTGTAAATGAATTTTCTAGAAGCATACAGCTCTTGATAATCATAAATAGCTTTATCATGTGAAGTAAACTGAACTCTACGTGGAACTTGAATAATCACTCCACACACGTTCCATGTACACAACAATCAAATACATGTACATTCATGTGCATATTACTTTTCTTTTTCAGGAATACAAACTCTTTATTCATTTGTCCAATATTACACCTTGATGTGCAACTAAGAATTCTTTTCTAGGTCATGCATATCATCAAAACATTTTGCCAGAGACTGACAGAAGCAATGTATATTAGTATTGAAGATGAAAAAGGAAATTAGGTTCCATTACGCAAAAAGATAAATTTATAGCTAATAATTAAAAAACATGCACCTATATATCTATTTACAAATATTCATGAGCAAATTAGATAAAATTTCTAACATGCATGTGAAAATAAACAAGAATCTACCCAAAAAATCAGAGAAAACTAACGATATCCAAAAGTCCGCATGCAAGCAAGTGAACATAAGTGAGAGGCCAAACACCTATTTTCTAATACTCAAAGCAACAATTAGCATTAAATATCCATTATCAAATTTAACCAAAACACTAAATTTTATCCCAAATACCGAATAGCTTCTATTGTTAGAGTCTATGGAATTCCAAGAGGAAGAGGAAAATCCCGAATAGCTTACCACAACAACAACAACAACAACAACAACATACCCGGTGAAATTCCACAGTGTGGTGTGGGGTCTGGGGAGGGTAGAATGTACACAGACCTCACCTCCACCTTGGTAGGTAGAGCGACTGTTTCCGGGAGACCTCGGCTTAAGACAAAGCATAATCAGGCAAAGCAAGCAAAGCAAAACAAAGTATGAGAAACGATCAGACTCATACGAGAAATTAAAGCAATGTGGACATGCAGATAGTAAAAATCAAATACGCAATGGTAACACATTCTAACAACATGAAGCAGTAGCTAACAGGAAGCAACACAACTAAATAAGATAAATAAATTAATAAATAAATAACATTAAAGAACACATAGCAGCATGAATCAAACTACAACGTACTAAAGAGCAATAATGCGCCTATAAGTGTGACAGGTTAATCGAACCTACAGTAATAACACTACACTATCATTTTGTAAGCGTAAAGAGGACTACGCTCGACTACCCTTCTACCCTAATTCGTGTCCTCCACAACCCCTTATCTAAGGTCATGTCCTCAGTAAGTTGCACATGCGTCATATCCCGTCTAATCACCTCTCCCCAATACTTCTTTGACCTACCTCTACCCCTTCTGAACCCGTTCATAGTCAACCTATCACACCTCCGCACTGGGGCATTTGTGTCTCTCCTCTGCACATGCCCGAACCATCTCAACCTCGCTTCCCGCATCTTATCCTCCCCCGAGGCCACTCCCACTTTATCCCGGATATCATCATTCCTAATCCTATTTCTCCTTATATGCCCACACATACAAGTGAGTCATAAAATCCCGAATAGCTTACCAGTGAGTCATAATTCTATGCAGCAATGATAGAGCAAAACTCGAACCTAGATTGATAATTTCAGGAAAGAGAGAGGGACTGGAATGCATATGAAGAAGAGATTCGAAAGGAATATACGTGTTGGGATGTAAACCAATTTGGAGGAAATGACGAACTTATCCTTGGACGACCAAAACTTGCACTTATTAAATAGTTAAATATGTTGAAGACAGTGTTAAAATGACTTAGTAAATAATATCCATTAGAGTGAATTCTAATGTGACACAGTTTTTCTTTCTCAATGTCTGATTGAGAGACAACTTTTGCTATTTTAACTGAAGAAAAAAACAGTT
This sequence comes from Przewalskia tangutica, assembly GCA_029844215.1. Lineage (NCBI taxonomy): Eukaryota > Viridiplantae > Streptophyta > Magnoliopsida > Solanales > Solanaceae > Przewalskia > Przewalskia tangutica. The sequence continues at coordinate 12,230,914 of CM056731.1, read as the reverse complement.
TTTTGCAAAAATCATTTACAAATTTTTGACGCAAACGCCAAGTTTGCAAAAAGGGCAGTCTGATGCACTAAACTTTCGCTATGCGCGGGGTCCGAAGAAGGGCCGAACTATAAGAGTCTATTGTACACAGTCTTACCATACATTTTTAATTTTTATAAAAATCTGTTTTCACGGCTTGCACGCGTGACCTCCTGGTCACATGACATCAACTTTATCAGTTACTCACTCCCAGGCGCCCCTTCGAATGCGTCTAAAAAGAATTAGTCGAAGTTTAAGCATAATTGACATCGTAACAAAATTGTTCGAAGTGGGGCCATAGCCCATAGTTATCCCCTAGGTGCAGATGGACAAGTTCAAAAGATCAGACACAAAATTTCGTTCACCTGAATACAAATAAACCTACATCAAACACATGTAATAAGATTGAAGAAGTGTAATTAATTCTATTGCATTATGGACAAAGCTATCTTAATTCCTACATATGTCCAAGAATATGTTAAGGATATGCTGTACTCTTTATACTTGATGGACTGCTTTCTGCTGTGAGAAAATGACCACTAGAAATCTACACTCAAGAACAGTGCATATTGCATACAAGCAAGCAAAACATGTTAGAGAACAAAACCATTCTATTTTATTTTCATATACATCTTGATTTTCAATCATTCTTCAAGAATTTGAAGAAGCAACAAACTGGTTCTTATGTATTTTTCTTGTGCTTCAACAAACCAATTAAAAGAATCGTTATAAATCATGTCACCAGCAAATGGATGGCTGGAGACAGATCTCAGGCACCCTGTTAATTACAATATCCATTATAACACAAACAAAAAAGTTAACGGGAAAGGACAGCTACTGTTATAAAACATGGTATAACACCACATGACCAGCAGTACATTGCGAATTGATATGATCTGAATTTCTAGCACGTGAATAGCCATTTAGCACCAAGTGGTTTAGCTCATTTTCGCAAAACCACTTATGACTCATGTAAGATTGTATTAATCTCTCTTGGAGAATCTTTCTCATTAATAAAAATATATATAGTGTGTACAATGTGGAATCCTAATAACTTAGATGGTTCGGACATGTGAAAAGGAGATGTACGGATGCCCCAGTGCGGAGGTGTGAGAGATTGGCTTTGGATGGTTTTAGGAGAGGTAGAGGTAGGCCGAAGAAGTATTGGGGTGAGGTGATTCGACACGACATGAAGCATTTCCAGCTCACCGAGGACATGAGCATAGATAGGAGGTTATGGAGAACACGAATTAGGGTAGAAAGCTAGTATAGATAGTTGAGCGTTGTCACGCTTTTCCTTTCCTACCTGTAGTCATAGGGTTATTCTTATAGTATGCCCTTGGATTTATGTTATTATCTAGGAAACAACCTATCTACCTTCAAAATGTAGAGGTAAGGTCTGTGTACACTCTACCCTCTCCGGATCTCACTCGTTGAATTACACTGGGTATGTTGTTGTTGTAATACATCTAGCTAGCTGAGTCTAAAAATAAGAATATAAGATCTTTTGATTTCATTGTAATTGTCTTTTGAGAAATGGAGCTTTGGAGTAACCGGTAAAGTTGTTGTCATGTGACCTGGAGGTCACAAGTTTAAGCCGTGGAAACAACCTCTTGCAAAAATGCAAGGTAAGGCTGCGTACAATAGACTCTTGTGGTCCGGTCCTTCCCCAGACCCCGCGCATAGCCGGAGCTTAGTGCACCGGACTCCCTTTTTTTTAGTCCTAGAGCCCGTTTGGATGGGCTTATGGCTTTTGACTTATAAGCCAAAAGTCATAAGTTACGAATTCTAGCTTTTTGCTTTTTGCTTTTTGCTTTTGGCTTTTGGCTTATTTTAGTTATTTTGGCTTTAAAATAAGTACTTTAAAGAACTTTTTTACTCTACCCAAACACTACAAAATCAAAATAGCTTAAAAGTTGTTTTGGCTTAAGAACACTTAAAATAAGCCAACCCAAACAGGCTCCTAGTTTAGCTAGCTTTAAACTCTCTCTGCCTTTTCCTTCTCACCCGGTCTTTCTTCTATAATTTCAGTGACCTTCCAATTTCAAAATGTATCACAAATCAATCATGTAAGGTGGTACATTAATGCTAAAGGAACAGAATATTAACTGGCTGCTAATAACAGAAGCAAATTGATTAAATTTAAGGATCCCAGACAACCTGATTTTGACATGTAAGGATCTTTCTTAACAAAGTGCTATTCCAAATTCCTTTATGCGCACAATCAATATGCTGGAGCATATTATTCTTTATATTTATACTTTCACATTCTGTACCAGGCAACTTGGGATGATAGGATGAATTCAATGCAACTTGTCCAACCGCTCCATGGGCTCCGGAATAACACACGGGGAAGAAGAGAGACTGAAAGCATACTTCTCTTTAAGAAGATGTAATGATTCAACAACACTGCTCTTGCTAAGAAAGTAAGAATGTCTTTTCTCAAACTTCAAATACCTTTCCGTTTAATAACTCAATGACCATAGTCCATCTGTAACAATGGCTTCATTACATAGGGTCCTAAGAGTGATCTGCAGTTTATCTGAAGACAGAAGACTCAAAAATAACATTTTTCCTTAATAACATTACAAGGGTCATGATAGCTTAAAGGGTTCCTAGAATTCCTGCCTTCAAGAAACTAGGAACCTTAGAAGCAAAAGAAAGACCTCAACATTGATACTGTCAAACTTCGTCATGACTCATGAGTAACCACCCTTTAACTTGATGCTAACAGAAGCTGACTATGATTCTGGAGAAGCATCTTTAGAATATGGATAGCTGAAACACACAATCCTCTATTATGAATAGTATAAAGAAAAAATTGACTCAATCGAGGTCCCTATAAAAATTGTTTCACAAGAGTCCATTAACAGGCTCGCCATAGATACTGTCAGATGGCAAGTTGAAACTAGACTTAAAGGTATTTCTGAACAACACACGACAAGTTTGAGAAGTGACAAGATAAGATGGCAATTTCAAGACAAGAATATTTACTCGGGAACATGAGAAAGAAAAGAAAAAAAAAACTCTTACATAGAGCAGACATTAAATTGGAGGAAGAATTATATAGATCCATGGAGAGAGACTTGAGGAAATTTGACTGAAATGTCAATATTATACGTCACTAGCAATTCCTTCCAGCTAAGTATCCACCGGCAACAAATCAGTGTCTTCCTCGTTTGTCATCTCAAGTTTATTTGCTGTATTTCCTACATAATAAGGCAAAGATCATCCGTCCAGGAAAAGCTACGCTTACCTTCTAAGCATTCCTATTTCTGGTATCCTCTCCTACACAAGACCTCGTCCAAAATTTGAAGGCACCATCAATTATCGATAATTTTAGAACACTGAATATGGGATTGCCTAAAGTTCTTCAATATACCAAGCGCAATACAGTTGTTGCTTTAACCATGCTAAACACAATAATTTAATAAGGAAGTGAAGCAAAGGCCAGTTCAGTAACCGATCACACTTCAATTTATACTCTGATACCAAAACACAGAGAGGAAGGAGTGTACAAAGTGTTTTGACAGATTCCTGTACAACATCAGCATCCTTAGCAGGGAAGTTACACATAAAAATTATAAATTCTGAATCTTAATTGAGAAGATAATGGTCCCACGAAGTGTGACAGAAAAATAACGCTTTTCATCCCAAGGTCCCAAAGCCAAGTTATTCAGAATTCTGTCTTATATGTCATAGCAAAGTCTATGTTTATCGCCATTATTTATAAACCTTAGGAACACGTGTCATCATAGTAAGTTCAGCTCTAACACAGCACTTTGATCAATTGGGGCATTTACGGTCCATCTGTTTTGCCATAAGGCCATAGTGCTCTAATATTTGACGTCACTATGATAATATTTAAATCCATCATCAATGTGTTATATCAAGCTCATGAAAATTCAGTCATTGACATCTTATTGAGTACAGATACAAACAAAAGAAGACATAACAGAACAGAAAACTGGCAGAGTTTCTCAAAGGAAAGCTTAACATCAAATGCAATCACATAATTCATTGATATGCAATATTTCCACCTTCATATACAATGTAAATTGTTGCCGGTACACTTTACAAATTATGGCTCTAAGAATTGAATGATGAACACAATTGAAGTAGAACATTACAAGACTATGGTTGCTATATAAGGTGACCAATGCAAAATTTGATTCATTTGCATAAAGAATAAGTTTATTCCATCAAGTTCTATACCTCATACTCGAGTTGCCATCCACCATAGAGCAATTGGATGGACAGTTTCTCTGGCTTCTCCTCGATCTTTTTCAAATTCAAAATTCAATACGCCCCATTTTCTGAAAAAGATCTCTTCCAAAATAAAAAATCTTATCCAGAAACTTAGCTTTCCTTCGGATTGCAATTCCGAATTTCTAATAACTATCCTCGCAATCTGATAGATATGAAAGTGAGAATCATACACCAGAAAACACAAACTAAAACTACAGAATTATTTCACCCATCGGACCTCAAATACAGTGTTTTGAGTGCTAAATGAGGAAAACCAAACCAAGAACTACTAGGCCATGATAATAATTCTCGCTTCATTTCGAAGCATCTGAGTTCTATCACCCTAATATTCACCCAGAATGCATCACAGGAATCAAACTGTAAATTTTATCATCCAAAATTACTTTTTACCATATTTCATTTATCCTCTTGATTAGAGCAAGGCTTAGATTGAACATCCAAATGGGGATTGCATTCTTTAGAATAAAACTCATTATTTTCAATAAAAACTCTTAACATGTCATAATTAACATTAGGGCTATTAGGAGCAGTCGATTGTGACTCACCACCTGAATCATAAGTCATCGGTCTCTTGAAGCACAAATAACACCCTCCAACACCACATAATTCCCTTCTTCTCACCGAATTTCCAGGAACTCCTTTTCTTTTCCTCCTAAAAATAAACCTTCTTTTAACCTTCCTAAACCGAAAACACGACACCATTTTCCCCTTATTCTTCACAAACCCTTCCAATTCTGAATCACCGACGCCGTCATCGCTGCCACCAACAACAGTGCTAGGTGGATTATTAGTGAAAACAGACATAAAAATGTAAAAGTTAAATTGAAGAAATTAGAGAGAATGTGGGGGACCTGAATATGATCAGTGGTGCAGATAGTAGATGACCAAGAGTGAGTACATTGTAATTGAATGAAACAAAACACAGGAGAGATATGGTTTATTGATGTTAAGAGTCCACATCTAATTCAATTATTTGTTCTAAGCTCAAATTATATTATTAACGCTTTAATTAACGAGTTATACGTGGGAATATAACAAAAATAAAATAAGTACAAAAACTCATTTAAACAATTATCACACCACACTCTAGATTTTGGTTAGTCAGGCCTAATATGTTTACCATTGACGCCAAACTTGTCAGGTCCACATTCATTACGTGTTATATTTTTGTTTTTCCTTTTGTTTTTCATGGTAGGTATATTTATCATATTTTATTTCTTGACACTTGATAGGCTCATAATCATTGGAGTTGTTTAATCCGTGGAGAAGTCAATCATAAATCATATATAGATTGTCTAGCATTTACCAAAAAAAATTGTCTAGCTACACTCGTGCCACGTGTTGCTTACCCATCTAGGATTATTTTACGTTTTCATATTGGAAACAATAGTTTATGCTCATTGTACAACTCCTAAAGCATACATGAAGTTTCATTTTAGGGATTACCAAACTACATTAGACAGACACTAGCGCGGATTTATAAGGATAACCCATTCTTAATTATTGTGCTACTTCAACTTTTCTACTTTTGACGTAAACTTCCATTCTGGATAATAGAATAAATATTATAATACATTAATAAAAAGGGGAAAACTCTACTAGAAATAAAGGTTTTCTAATAAGTTCTCATTAAAACGCTGAATTTTTTTTAATTTTTCCGTGTGAAAACACTATTATTTTGCTTTTTCTACCGACATTCCCTGGAAAATAGCTTTCAGTGAAAAATTAGTGGGAAAATAGAGATTTTTTAATAGTGAAAAGAGGATAATAAAAAGAAGAAGGGAAAAAAATTATACGTAGACAGAAGAAATGCAGCATGATTTTGTCTATGTTTAATAAAAGTCACATTTTTGTTGATAGAGAATACGCGAAAGTTTTAACTTATATAAACTGATAATGCATTTTTTTAGAGTAACAGTATAGCAAGTTCTTTAATACTCCCTCTGTTCCACAATACATAATTGTTTAAGAACAAAGTATTTTATTAAGGAATTGTGATAGTTACTAATATACCCTATAATCATTAAAAGCAAATCAATCATTACATATTTATCTCATAAAAAATATTTTTCATTAGGAGTAAAATGGAGAAAATAAGATTAAAACTACATTAAAATTGCAAACAATCAACTATTGTGAAAAAAATAAATATTTTCTAGACAATCATGTATTTTGGAACGGAGGGAGTATGTTTTTAGGTTAATTGGAACTAGCACTATAAATTAAATTGTTAACTTATGTTGTAGGTCATCTTTGTCTGATGATTTTAAATAATTTGTTAAATATATAATTTACGGATCTTGTTTGTTGATTGTGCGCAGAATAATCGATTTTGAAGAAGAATTGAGAATTTAAATTAAGAGGAAGAAGGGGAAAAGAGACGAGAGAGAGAGGAAGAGAGGGAGAAGAGAGATATTTGTGGAGTAATAGAAAAATAAATTCTTATTCTTCAGATATCACATGTAATGTGTATTTATACACTTGCCTACAATACTCCATGAGATATTTCATCTAAACTAACTTTGAACAGGGTTACTAAACCACAATTAACTAATATCTCAACATCCCCCCTCAAGCTAGACACTGAAAACATAGTTTCAGTCCTAGCTTGGTAACAATAGCAAAACACTCCATTAACAAATAGCAGTAATAGTAACATCTCAACAGCCACACCAGTGAAGCGTATGAGAAAGAGACTCTTTCTTCCTTGTTTGTCCATCAAAGAGGATGCCACTGTTGTCCCAAAGACGTTGGCTGCTCCAATCAGAGCACTGGTTGCTACATCAGATGAAATTCCAACACTCCGAAACACTGCGGTGGAATAATAGACATCATTTATCCCAGCCAACTGGTGGAACAAGAACAAAGCTGCACCAATGCTAACAACTTTCCAATAACGGCTGCTAAAAAAGATCAAGCCACCTAGCATCTGGTTCTGAAGAATCCTGAGCAGAATTTTCCAAATCACCCATAACCTCAACAACCTTTTTCTTCACCATATAGCCTTTTAATAGACGTTTCAGCTTCAGTTCTTGTTTCAAAGAAGCAGCACATTTCATTCATATGTAGCCACCACTAATTACAACAAAGATTTTCTCGGCTCTTTGGATTGCATCACATTAACCAGCATGTTTGCATCAGCCAAATCTCGTAAATAACATACACTCTCAGCATCTAACCCCTTCACTCCAAACTCGTCAAGCTTCAAAACCCGAGCACCAGTGTCAACTAAGAGAACATTTCACCAGTTTCAATCAACAATGTCCTCCGTCTCACATCAGCTGATTTTACGCAAGTTCCAAGGACCAATTCAACGCCATATTCCTTGTACCACTTTGGGGTCAACCTTTCCTCATTTGTGCCAACACAACAATGAAAAGCAGACGGACGTGCAGGATCTTATGGTAGTAAATAACCCTTGCTTAATGCAGGTCGTTCATAAGGAGCAACATGTTCTTCAGAGATAATGTAGAGTTCACCATGCTCAACACCTCTTTCAACAAATTCATGAGTTGCATAACCAGCAGCAACACCACTAACTTTAGGTATAGTTGCAGCCTCTTCCACAACACTAGTAGCTGACACAACATTCACAACATGTTCAACTTCAGCACAGCAGCAGGCACATTAACTATATCACTTATATCACTGATCACTAAGTCATAAATGAAAACCTTCTGCCTTGATCCATCTCTTGTGACCTGGATAAACATCCTTTTCTTCTCCTTATCTAAATCTACGGCTGATGATCGCTATAGTCACTAATTGCGATAACCATGACTACGATACTATCTTTGAGTAGAAATCATAAACCATCATAAGTTCTTTTGGCCACCGCCCGATGCAAGTCCACACGATAGGAACAACAACAACATTTTCATTTTCAGTAGCTGCTACGAATGACTCTCGGATTATTTGGTGCAAATGGTTCTTCATCTGTTGGCTTGACAATAGCAACACTCTCACCTCTGTTCCTAAAATTTCACTATGGACTGGAAGAGGATCAACACCAATTTTGACTACCTTCACAATATCGATTAATGCCGTATTTTGCCCTTCCAACCTCAAACTATTTAACAAATTTGCCAAGTAAATAGGCAACTCAGCAGTCACTTCACGAATCAACTGCATACAACCATCAAAATCAGTGTCAATACTCAAAACAAAACACCTCTCCTTCCAGTAGATTTTCATTCTACTGCTATGTCTCCTTCTAATGGATTTCTCTTCCATCCTACTACTTCCATGAGACGATCATTAATCAGAAAAAGAGGAACCAAAACTAACACAGACATCAGCAATGCTACTGCTCATTAACACTTAACAGCAGTAGCTATACTAATAGAAGCAACAACAGCTTCAACAACAGTAGAACTAAACCAGCAGTAGATGTACTTGCATCAACTGCAATAATATCAGCCATAATAGCAGCACCAGTCGCAACATCGACAACATCAGGTGCATCAGTAATAATGAAGAACCTCTCGTTCTCTAGTCACACTCGGACTAGAGAATCCCTCAATTCTCCATATGCAAAAGCGACGGCAAGAACCCCTCGTTATCTAGTCTCACTCGGACTAGAGAATCCCTCGATTCTCCCTACGCAAGCTTTTAGAATAAGCTCATATGCAGTGGAGTCTCCCTCAATTTCTAGTCCAATTTTGGCTAGAAATTCCTCGATTCTCTTATCCTGAGCTAAACAAATGAAAAACAGGCAATCGAACAATTGATTGACCTGTGAAAGAGAACTCTGTAAATTGAGCTTCAACTCAATCCATATTGCTTCCGACGAAGTATCCCTTAGTTCTCAGTCGATTTGCAGCTGAAAACTCTTCGATCCTTCTATCAATATATTATTTATGCAATTCAACAATTTTACGCTAATTGAATTCAACTGATGTAAAATTCAGTTGTCTATGATATAGGTTTATAGGAACTCTTAGCCTTAACAAGCTTACCAGAAGCAACAAGTTTCTTCAACTGACAGGATTGATCGGCACAACTGATTCTTCAGTATCCATTTCTTAAATCCCTTGAATGCTCGTTTATTGCATCAATAAGGGCCAAAGTAACAAAAATGATAACATTTGTATTTCAAGTAAAATATTATAGAAAAATGATAATGTGAATACACCTCGGTTCTTACTCTTTGGTCAGCCAATTCTGACTGAGCAGCAAATCTCTTATATATGTTCTGTCAATGCTCCAGAAGTAGTCAAAATAAGAAAGGACTTAGGCAGGATACATCTGAAAAATGAAAGATCATTCGATTTCCGACTCGATCGAACTGGAAATCCCTCGATCCTGCTTTTCGCAACCGAAAGGAGTACACGCCTATGAAATGCGAAAGTAACACTCACCGGAATCCTAGAAATCTGAGATATTGAATTGAAATGCGGAGCAACACTCGTTGGAACGATAGAAATCTGAGATTGTCATCGAAACTCAATTGAAGATAATGTAGGTATTAACACTACACCGGAATACCAGAAAACACTCTAGGATTTTGAAACGAACCGCCATAAATCTCGACGAATAACACTGTCGCCAGAATTCAGATCATCACCAGAAAACTACGATGGTAACAGCAGACGAGACTAAAAACATCAGATTTATCAAGATCATGACTCTGATACCATGTTAAATATATAATTACAGAACTTGTTTGTTGATTGTGCACAGAATAATCGATTGTTGAAGAATAATTGAGATTTTAGATTAAGAGGAAGAAGGGGGAAATAGGCGCGAGAGAGAGAGAGAGGAAGAGAGAGAGAAGAGAGATATTTGTGGAGTAATAGAAAAATGAATTCTTATTCTTCAGATATCACATGTAATGTGTATTTATACACTTATCTACAATACTCCATCTATGAGATATTTCATCTAAACTAACTTTGACCATAGTTAACTAAACCACAATTAACTAATATCTCAACATAATTAGCCAGTCAAGTGTACAAAATAAAAACTAATATGCTAAGCTGAATGTAGTAAAGAAACCAATGTTATGATTACATCGAGTTGTAAAGATAACCCGTAAATATATTTTGAATTTTGAACTGGTCCCCTGTTTTTGCCTTCTGCTACTTTTTCAATCAATAAAAAAACTTGACCACCACCTTCTGATATGGTTCCCTTTTAAGCTTCATCATCATCATCATCATATATAAAGAAAGTACTTAAAATTCATCAAAGTTGAGAGTTAACTTTAATTTGTTCGTGGAGTTAAGTATCTCATCAGCTTGAGATTATATTTGAGTTGCAAAAGAATTAATGAGAATGTCAAGAAAAATGTGGTGGATGGTGCCATCAAGTACAAACAGATCAAAGAGCTTCAATACTCAACCAACAGTGGATGTAGAAGATGAAACTCGAAACAATTAAAGTAGAGACAGAAATGGCAAGTTAATGAAGACGAATCGAAGCAATACTATAAGTAGGGATGTCAATGGGGCGGGGAAAGGGTACCTCATACCCGTACTCGCTACCTAAAACCCACCCCATCCACGCCCCACCACCCATCACGGGTAGAAAATCCTCCACCTGCCCCTGTCCCTCTTACCCCTTGCGGGTACCCACTTACCCGATGGAAACCCACCTAAACAACCCCCACAAATAACAACTTTCTTCGAAGCCCAACCATGATGTTATCTAAAATAGTGTCCATGTTTCTCCTATAAAAAATGGGCGAAAGCAAATTAAAATTATAATAAAAATGTTGTTTCAATATATTAAATCGCTAGATTTAAGCCAATTCAATTTGTGAATACTAACTCCATGGCAGACGATCCTAGCCCGACTTCAAATCTATCAAGGCAAAACTTCAAAAATTGATCGCAAAAAGGTCTCTTGAAAACTGTGTTGAAGAAGGCATCATCACATAAGGTGAATAAAAATCCTCCACACTATTAGTACTTTACTTCCCTTATTTTACAGATTACTAAAGCAATGTGTCATATTTCAATATATATCAACTGAATCTCCTTCGATGAAATATCATGTAAATAAATATCATATTTCAATGGCTACTGCGATATGAAGTTTTTTTTAGCTTAAGGCACCTTACTGGTGGCTACTGTGATTTTTCCTTCTACGAAGTAAAATTAGGATTTTACATTTTAGTAATGAGATGTAGGGTTCTTTGCCTTTTGGCTGAGTTGAGTTGGGTCTGGGCTCGCTCGACTGATTTAATAAAAAAGGAATGACCCAAGTCAGTAAAGTCACATTTTAAATCAAGAAATGACCAAATAAATTAGTAAATATAATAGGCGGTGTGGGTATTGGCGGTGCGGGTACGGGCGTTGCGGGTAGCGGGGCGGAGCGGGTACGGTGTGGGTCTTATATGAAATTCACCCCGCCCCACTAGCACTTTTGATACTCATACCCGCCCCACCACCCACCAAACCATCTCCATACCATCCCCATACCCGTCCCAACTGGAGCGGATACGCGACGGTACCCGCATTTACCCGCCCCACCGACATCCCTAACTATGAGCAAGAAGTTAGTGAAGAAGATTTAGCTCAAAGTCAAGAAGGGTCGCATTTTTGTTCGCCTAAATTTAGCCTTAAAGAATGTTAGTATTAAGTATGTACTAATCCTCCTGGAAACAAGATTAATATTGCTCAGTTTTGATGATCAATCAATATTCAAGCTGAGAGGCGATTTACGGGGGCATGTGAGTTCAATTGGATGTGTTACTTTTTACTCGAGTTATGTATGTATATGAAAAAACAAGTATACATATAATAAGTTCATACTTATTCTGAATTCGTTGATCTTAGATCCTGAATTTGTTTAGGTTCAAGAGACTGTTTCTTTCTAAGTGGATGGATAATTTAACGCAATCTGGTTCTGTTATTTTTGTCTGCTTTTAATTACTGTAGTATATATATGTAGTTTTATAAATTCTTGAAATTGTAAATTGGCTGTTGTATTAGCTTTGCTATCACTTGCTTTAGCTTTTCCCACCTCTCAATACTTACTTTTGTTGCAATGTTCCTACAATATTTATTAGGGACAATTTCGGATCTTTGTTTCGTAACACTAATTTTCTCTGTGTTTACAAATTATAATATTATGCTTATCTCTCTTAATTTGATTTTCTTTATAATAAATCGTTTAAACGGAGAGAGATACTTGGTTTTGAAATGCACGAAATGTAATTGCAATTCAGTTAGATTTTATAACTGCTTAGAACAATTTATTTTTTTGGTAGTGAAAATAGCGGTCAGTTAATTAAATGTCATCCAATCAATCAACTACATTTAATAACTTAAAACCTTATGCACCATTTACAAAAATGTCCAACAATACTCAAATAGGCTTATCTGCAAGACTGATCCCAAGAAATAAGTGGCATAATAATTAGGCCCATTGTCCATACTGCTATGCTATTATGTTCCCTTTACGTATCTGCCCGGGTTGTTATAGGTCCGGTCCGGATATCGACATATAAAAAACGGATCGATATCGAACCGATAAGAATTCAGTCCTGAAAAGAGATTCAGGACCGGATCGATAAGGTTACCGGTCCGGTCCGATAAGGTTACCGGTCCGATTCTGGATACTGTTTTCGGTTCGAAACCGGTCCGAAATATTAAAATCTCTGCTTTACTTATAAATTTCTATTTTACTTATAATTTTTTATAAAAATCCCTACTTTACTGCCTTTACTGTTTTACATAATACATATTAACAAACTTAAATCAATATATAATAGCAATATTCGAAGGATTGATAAGATAGTTATCGGGTATCTGACCGAGACTGATAACATATAAGTTATCGGGTAATTCGATCAGGTTGTCGGACCAGATCCTTATGTCTGGTACTCGTATCCGGACCGTTAACTTTTCGGTCCGAGTATCGGTCCGGTTCTTGGTGGTTCTCGAGTGTATCCGGACCGATAACAGCCCTATCTGCAAGGAAGGAAAACATAATTTAAATTATGAAAAATGGAGGGAGCATAAAGACAAGCTTTAACTTATCGGCATGAATCAATTGTCATTGGTCTGACATTTGAGTCCATAAAACCTTGAGAACACGGGCCAAGTAACTAATGTCACTTGTGATCCGATCCTCACAACATCATATGTTTCTGCTTTAACTTTGCCAAAAAATTGGGAACATTAGAAAATGGCCTTACAATCAGATGTCATCTAAATTATTGATGTTAAAGCCCAATAAAATTAGTTTCTGAAATCCAATTGAATTCTTCCAACTCAAGTATAGGAAAAGACAAAAACAATCTTAGGCAGAAGAGGAGGGGCATTGAAGTACAAAACTCATTTGACAGCTATGGATTTACTAACGAACCTTGATCTCTTCGTCATATTGAGAATTGTGTATCATATTTATCCGTTAGCTACTTATATTATTGGGGTAGTATGTGTAAGAGTTTAAATTAGACAATTATAGCTTATATAGATATAAACACAAAATCTTGAGTTGGAGTTAAGCAAATAGACCGTTTAACTTCATTGATTATGAAGCAATAGCCGTCGACGGTCAAGTCTGAGACTAATTTTCAAAATCCGCTACCTATCACGCTTTTTCAGTTCTGAGAACTCGATTGATGAGACGTCAACCACCATTATCACATACTCATAAACAAAATAGCTAGAGTTAGGAAAAGAAGTTTGACCTCTATTAATAAAGAGTACCTACTAAATTTTTTCTGTGAGTGTAAACTGTAAAGAGGCTAGTGTAATTACCGGACAATCGAAAGTATATATTTTAATACTCATTTTAAGCGCAACAACAAACTAAATCATTATCATTCAATACCCTCAATCCAACGTTCGAATCTTTTTAGCTAATTAAAGTTTACTCATCCCAAATATTGGCTAGTTACTGATATAGGAAAAAACTTATCCTCTATTCTTCCTTCTTTTCTTGACAGGAGTTCAAAGGTAGCCACTTCATTGAACATATCAAGAAATTAAAGGGTTGGGTAAGGGGAGATGGAGAAGGGGACAGAAGATCTTTTGTTTTTGTTTTTTGTAATAAGCATTTCTACATAAGTTGAAGTTATATACATCGTTGATGTTATCAGGTTGCCTAAAGTAAGCCTCATTAAGTGTAATCTTAAAAGTAATACTACAACATATAAAGATAATGCAAAAATTCTTCATCCTAAAGGTGTATACAACTTTAAGTGCTCTTTCTAGATATATATTGAGGTGTAAAAAAATAAGAAGCATATAGAGGTGTGAATGTATCCATACCCTGCTGTAAGCTAAAATATGGAATTGCAATTACACACACACCATTTTAAACATTTTAACTTTCCATCCTCTTGTTATATTGATAGAAGAATAATTGTCCAGAAAAAGAAAGGAGAAAAACTCCAGAATGAACTCTTCAAGCAAATTAGAAATAGGCTTAATGTAATGTCCCTATGAAAAGATATTCCTTGGGTATTTTACAGGGGAATGAGAGAGGACAGGAAATCCCCATTGACATGACAATACAAATGAAGGACATACATCTTCCATATTCTTCATTTTTTTCACTATCTCCCCATAAATCCTAGAAATCCTCCTTGGCAATTTCACCAAAGAAGAAAATGCCTTCCTATTCAACTTTCTAGTCCTTGATAACTTGATTCCTCTAAATCTTCCATTCATTTTCTTGATAAGCCAACACCTTCTAGGCCTTATTGTAATTACCCTCTCTTCAACTTCACCAAGTCTCTCATATCTTCCTTGAAACCCCATTTTCAAAAAATAGCAGTAAAATTTAATTGATTCTTGGTCTATGCAGAAACTAACATTCTCCTCAAAGTATTTATAGAAGAAAGAAGCAAAAGAGAATGAATGCGCCGTTAGTTAGCACATGGAGAATCTTGATCTTTGTTATTACTTCAAAGAGGTAGAAATAACAGAAAATAACACATTTTTTATAACAAGTGCATTGCATATAAGTTAGAGAGCAGAGTAAGGTATAATATACTAACTAAGGTTGCTTATATAAATAAGAAAAGATGCTATCCTATTTTTTTGGACACATGGGTAGCACAATACATTTCAAGTTTTAAACTAACATACCAGCTCAATATTCTGCATAGCCATTCATATTCTCTTACAGAGTTTTGTTTGTTTCTTTTAACAATGTGACTAGAAGATGATGAACGGAGTATTATTGTCATGTGCAATGATTAGTGTGTAAAATTTTAAAAAATGGAATGCCAATGATTTGTTTGGAGAATGTGGAATTTTTGCAGCTTTATATTCTAAAATAAGACAAAGATCTAGTCATTTTTTAGACGTATTTGACAGAGATTAGTTTGGAAACTTTCTGTCTATGGCCAGAGATTGGTCAAGGCCTAGGAGCAAATAAATCTATTTTTGATAAAAACAACTAGATCTTCTAAATGTTGTTTAGTTGAAGGGATTCACTTCTAGCTGAGACGAATCATGTAATTGAGGTCTAAATTACAAATGCTAAGTACGGATTAAAAGTTCATTAAGTATTTAACCTGTCCTAATAGCCTAGCGAGACTTCCAACCTTTTCAATTGGACAGATCGACATCGTTCTGCGGCGGTTTTTAAGCTAGCACCCGTTTCAGCACGATTCCAAAAAAAAAAAAAACTACTTTCTTCATTTCATTCCAATTCCCCTTATGCCTTTTGCTGCTCCACAATGCTCTCTCCAAAACAAAACTCAAGTGAGTGAAAGAAGCCGCATTCCCTCTCTTCCCCTATCGCTAGGGCCTTGCCTTTTTAAATGAAAGGTTAGCTAAGGTACAAGGTAATGGGATAAAATAAAGGGTCTCAAGTAGCTCCTAATAGGACTGTCTGGACACAAGAGTAGGATCCTAGTAACGAATTTATGTCGAATGAACTGATCTGAAGCTAATGCAACATACTGAGTAGGTAAAGTTCAAGCTTTATTTGGTAAAATAAGCTACTCCTTGATTCTTGCCAGTTTATGAAGTTTTATTTGGCCTAACTATAGCTCATCCTGCTGCTACTTGTAGCTAACTCCAAGGTTGAGACAAATTATCTGGATCTACTTATTTTTCTTCTTCTATTCTCTTCTTTGAAGACCATATTGAAAATGTCCAAATTTACTCTCTATGAATATTATACATTCGAGCCACTGATATCCTTGTCGTCGGGAAATCATCTCATATTTGTCTTTACCTTAACAAAACTATTGTGAGATATACCATGGATGTACGGAAATAATATACAACTATTATTAGTGCTTAAAAGGATAAACAATTACAATACAACAAACTTGAAGCCTAACATTAGTTGTGATAACAACAATGGTTTTTGTGGTCTTGATCTTCTGTTTTAAATCCGTCTTGGATCTTTTGTCTTTGGATCTTCGTTTCAATTGCAACAAGCTCATTGATCTTGACAACCTGAAATCAAGAGAAACTAAATCTCTATTTATTACAACTGTGATGAGTCGAGTGTTAACACTCTGTCCTTAAGACATTATTACCCCGTTACCCCGTATATATCTTTTTACGTTGATGGGCAACTGTCTTCCAAGATAAAACAACATCAAACAAATGAGCAAAGGAGACTCAAATGTTTCTCAAGAAGAACTTTTGAGTGTTTGAAAGTATGCTAGAGAGGAAGAAGTTCAGAAAAATCTGAACTAAACAAGAGAGAAGTGTTTTCTACAATTGAGCCACGGGCCTCCATTTATAGTGTGTGTAAGATGTCTTCTCATCTAGCCAACTAATGACAATCAAGACCATGTAATGACACTAAATGAGAGGTTATAATTCAGCAAAATAATGGTTGAATTCAAGTGTCAAGTAATGGAGAATTAATACTCTAAAACTAGCTCAAAAGTCAGAATCGACCTTACGCCTCTGAAGCGCCGCGACCTTGCCTGGAGGCGCCGCGGCGCCTGAACTCCAGTAAGTTACTGCCACCGAGGCGTCGCGGCGCCGCGGCCCTGTTCCGACGGTGTTGCGACGCGGCCCAAAAGTGAGAAACTTTTTTTTTTTAATTTCTAAAGCTTTTTGAAAAGTTTTTTTTTTTAAAAGAAAAAAGAAAAGAGGAAATGCAACTTACTTTTAGGCTTTTAGCTAACGATTTTGACTTTCACCATCCGAGGGAGAGATTTTCCAATTCGACGATCTTTGTCACACAGTCAAGACACCATTTTTCCCTTTTTCCCAGTAGGCAATAGGCATCTCTGTAAGACAGCTAGTTATAGATTTTTAATTAACACAACTTTGACCATAAAAATACTCGCAATTAAGTTTTTAAACTGCCCTTGTCCATAATGTAGAAACCAAGTTGCTTCAACCTAGCGTAGATAGAGTAGTTTCTCTGCATTTACTATTTTTTTTTAAGTAAACTAGTTTAGGCAGATTAATTAAATCTGTATATTAGCTACATTTGGTCAAAGCTACACTCTGTATCATGGTCCTCCTCTAATGAATTAAAAAGGTAAATAAATTTTGGTTGTTTAAGAGGCTAGCTAGCAGGGCTGTATCAAATATTTTGGAGCCATGTTCTAATTCATAAAAGTGGGGCCTTAATTGGACTAAAACCTACGAATTATGGATCTTTACAGTAAATTTTGGCTAATAATACTTAATAAAAAATGAAAAAAATGGCCTTATAATTTTTTGGTTTTCGGAAGCCCCTGTACGATAGCACACCTCACACGGGTCCAAAAACAACCCTGCTAGCTAGCTAGTTATGCAACCACTGTGCCATTCACTTATGTAAGTCGTCAAGAAATTGAAGGAATCGTGACCTCTAGATTTTTTTTAATTCATTTGATCTGAATGGTAATCTTAAGCAATTTATCACTAAAGAATGTAGTACAACAGATGGGGCTGCTCGTTCTTTAACCAGAGGTTTCGACTCTCGGGTTTGAGCCTTGAGTATGGAAAAAAAAATCGTAGGGAGCGCTCCCCTGAATGAGCCTACGCGGCGCAAATTCAAATATAATCGAGCTCCAATACATATACGGGGCCCCAAGTGGGGAAGCAAATTAAAAATAAATAAATAAATCAATTTGATCTTCTGAACCTGGTTCGAGAATTGAAAAATATTGTTAACCACTGATAAGATTCAATGGTTTATCCGAAACCTTTTAAATTAGGAGAATTTGCTCTATTATTTTAGCTAATCAGTAATCTATTGCCAGATTAAGATAATTAAAGCAAACTTTAGGAATAAAAATGATTAATCAAAGAATGAATAGCATACTGACACGGGTCTACGATTAGATCATCATTATTGAGACTTCAAATGAATATTGTATAAAAATTCATTCGAAAGACTGCATGTCTGCATCTTGTTAATTAAGTCTATACCAGCTGTAATGGAGCATTAGATTATTAGCCCCGTCATATTATACTCACATGGACGGCTACTGATCTCTTTTGCTAAACAAGATACTTCTGCTCTAAATTAAGTATCTTCTTTCTTTTAGGACGTTTAATTAATACTTATATTATATGATAACAAATATTTATACCAAAGGAAATTAATATTTAATATTAATAATAGGGGTCCTTACCTCAGTGATATTTTGATATTTTGAATCATAGAACATATACGAGGTCACGGATTTGAACCCGATAGGCCCCTTTTTCTCATTCTACTTTTTTAAAGCTCAATCAAGAAGTCTTTGGTGAAATGGATAAAATTCTTTCGCTTAAGGGTGCAAATTAATATTACTATGTTGGTCAAGTACAAATTTTCTCAACCAAACCAAATTAAGTCATAGATTATTTCTAATTTTTTTGGTCGATTTGGTTTGATTTTTCAATATGGTTCTGTTTTTTCTGAACACCTCTACCTTCACCTTTAAACCAGATATGTACTTCTAGTTTGATCATTGGATATGGAAACACTCCTGACAACATGGTCCAAATTATGATATATTGACCACCGGTGATAAGCCTATGTTTCTTCATCATCTTTCTTATTCGTCTCACCTCTCTGGTCTTAAATTTAATTACATAGTAATAATCCCTGGAACCAAACCACAGTCTGATTAAACAATTCATTGCTGACAATGCATAACTACTAGTAATATAATTATTGCAATAAAGCAATCAGTTCATTGCTTCTTTAGATTTTTTTTAAATAAACAATATTAGGAGTAACGGAAGAAAATCAAAGAAAGAGAGAGTTAAGGAATAAAGTTAATTACATATCTAGTATAGTATAATATGATGAATATAATTAGCATGATCGTTCCAAATGGCATGCAACGCAAAGGAAAGTTTGACCCGAGAATATCTGTTAGTGTCAATCTAGACCTTCAATAATTAAACCACAATAATATATATAATTTCAAGAAATTGAATTCAACAACACTATTATATAAATACCTCAACTATATAAAAATTAACAACAATAAAAAGCAACAGTATGAACATCACAGACTAACTTGTTTGTAGATAGAGGCCTGCAAATGCAGTGACTTAAGACAAAAATTCGTCCCCGCTTGTGCTGCAGTTGATCGGACGTCTGCCTTGAGGATACAACTATCTGAGTGAAAGTTCTAGCACAAGAATTCCACTCCTGGTGGATCTACTATATGTGTTCTTCAGAAATTTGATTAAGGAAGAAGAAGAAGAAGCAACAAGAGATGATCTTCAATTGATGTTTTAATTATCAAATCTGAAGATCAATCTTGTTAAAAATGTATTGTTATATATGAAAACAAGTGATCAACATGTTATTTATAACACTAATTTCGATCAGGTGCAGTCTTTCTTCAAAGGTTGTGACCTTATAAGAAGAGATGCAACTTTTCATTCAAAACTGGAAATTCAGATTCTGTGCGCGTGCACGCGCGCGTCGTGGCACCGAATTCGAGGCTCTCGGAAGTTTCAGCGTCGCGGCCGCGTCATGGCGCGTACTGCGCTTAAATTCACAACGCAATTTTTCCGATCACTTAATCTTCTTTAATCTTCTTCTTATACAAGTTCCAACAATATCCCACATTTTCTATTCATACATCCAACAATACCCCACATGTGGATATAAACTAAGATAAAGGAAATTATCGACATTTCTTTCAAACGCGACATGACATGCATCGGAAAAGGTGTCTTTTGGACTTGAACCTTTCGTAGTGAATACCTATCGGGTCTACTTGTGAAGTAGTGGACGTAGTGCCTTGATCTATTCATGTTTTGTAGTAAACCGAGACAACAAGCATCACACATATCATATCAACATATTTTAATTCTTACGGTTATGTTCGTTTCGGTCATGAACAACTCCTATCTTCATGAGAATTTCTAGAGAACTTAGCCATCTCGGTTCTCCCAGATGCGACCTCACATCAATCTCACATAGGTAATATCAATCAAGAATAGTTCATACTATCCCACCATAAAGGCTATTAATATTAATAAGAACAAAAGTTCAGCCCTTTATCGTCAACGGATTAACACACTAGTACATCATAGGAACGAGAATATATGTGTTTTACGCTCCTTGAGTCTTCCCCAGCTAGTTTGCCTTTTGAATCTAAACCATAGGATCTCCAATTATGATAGGTAAGGTTTCCACCAGTTCACAACTCATTGTATTGGCTTTAAGTTCATTCCTCTCGATGTAAATACGACTTGCTCTCTTGTAAGACCTTTTGTCAAAAGATCCGCTATATTGTCCTTTGACTTTACATAATCAATGGAAATTATTCCATTTTTCAGCAAGCTTCGTATTGTATTATGACGTCGCCTTATGTGCCCTGATTTGTCATTATATATTTGATTTTTTGCCCTCGTCAGGGCAGTCATACTAGCACAATGTATGCAAATGGAGGTCACTGGCTTTGTCCACAACGGAATACCTTCTAAGAAGTTTCTTAGTCATTCTGCCTCTTCATCAACTTTATCCAAGGCTACAAACTCTGCTTTCATAGTTGATCTCGTATTTACCGTTTGCTTTGATGATTTCCAAAATACCGACGCTCCACCAAGTGTAAATACATACCCATTTGTGGACTTACTTTCTGAATGGTTGGAAATCCAATTAGCATCACAATATCCTTCTAATACAGGGGGATATTTCGTATAATGCAATCCATAGTTCATTTTATGCTTTAAATAACGTAGTGCCCTTATTAGCGCTACCCAATGATCATTTCCAGGATTATGTGAGTATCGACTAAGTCGCCTCACTGTATATGCCAAAGCAGGTCTCGTACAATTCATTATGTACATCAAGCTTCCAAGAATTTGTGTATACTCCAATTGAGACACACTTTCACCTTCATTCTTCTTAAGGTGAAAAACGGGATCAAATGGCGTAACCACCGGTCTATCATCATAGTGTCCAAACTTTCTAAGGACCTTCTCAGCATAATGGGATTGAGTTAATATATAACCCTCAGAATTCCTTTGAATTCTAATACCAATAATGACATCCGCTATTCTCATATCTTTCATATCGAAAGCGGCATGCAACATCTTCTTAGTTTGATGAATTACATCCTTATTTATTCTCATAATTAACATATCATCCACATACAAGCATATAATAACATATGAATTATTATATTTCTTAATGTAGACACATTTGTCACATTCGTTTATTTGAAAACCATGTGATAATAATGTATTATCAAACTTCTCATATCATTGTTTTGACGCTTGTTTAAGTCCATATAATGACTTAACCAATTTATAGACTTTTTTCTCTTGACCTTTCACAACAAACCATTCGGGTTGTTCCATATATATTTCTTCATCTAGTTCACCATTTAAGAATGCAGTCTTCACATTCATTTGGTGTATTTCTAAATTGTGAATCGATGCTATAGCAATTAACGTCCTTATAGACGTAATTCTAGACACTGGTGAGTAGGTATCGAAGAAATCTACACCTTCCTTTTGTCGGAATCCTTTGGCTACTATCCGAGCTTTATATTTCTCTATAGTACCATCAGGTCTTAACTTCCGTTTAAAGATCCATTTATGGCCTATTGATTTCTGTCCTGGAGGAAGATCAACCAATATTCATGTATTATTTTGTACAATGGATTCTACTTCACTTTGGATGACCTCCTTCCAATAAGGTGCTTCAGATGATTTTATTGCAGCCTTATACGTTTGAGGTTCTCCTTCAACGGAAAAAGTCATAAAGTCTGGTCTAAAATCTTTGGCTCTTTTACCACGTTTACTTCTTCTTGGTTCAGAATTTTCTTCCTGAACCGATGAAGTAAGATTATCATCATTTTGAGGCAGTGTCCTCTTCTTAGAATTAGGAACACTTTTATCCTTGTCTTTTATAAGGAAAAGTATCCTAAAAAAATCCGGCTTCAGCAGATTCCAGAAGTGTGGTTTGTGAATACCTACAACATCGGAATGATACACCAAAAACTTATATGCCGCACTATTATTGGCAAAACCAACATAAATGCAATCTACTGTTTTGATCCAAGTTTAGTTCTCTTTGGTAAGAGAACTTGAACTTTTGCTAGGCAACCCTACACTTTCATCCTTTTGAAAGTAGACAATCTTTCATTCCATAATTCGTATGGAGATTGATCACTTTTCTTTTGAAGAATTCTATTCAATATCATATTCGCAGTAATTAATGTCTCACCCATAGACTTAGAAGTGCACCCGAACTAACCAACATTGAATTTATCATATTCTTCAATGTTTTATTCTTTCGTTCGGCAACTCCATTTTGTTGTGGAGTATATGGCGCAGTGGTTTGATGAATTATACCTTGAGTGGAACAGAATTCCTTGAACTCATTAGATTGATATTCATCACCTCTATCCGACCTTAGAATTTTAATTCTTTTGTCAAGTTGGTTTTTCACTTCTGCTTTGTATGTTTTAAACATGTTCAAAGTCTCATTTTTGGTATGTATTATGTATACATAGCAAAATTTATTACAATCATCGATAAACGATATATAGTAGTTCTTTCTTCCACGAGAAGGGGTTGCTGGGTAATCACATAAATCACTATGAATCAAACCAAGCACTTCATTTGATTTTACAACAGATTTGTGAGGATAACTTGCATATTTAGACATGCATACCCCACATTTGTTTATTTTGTTCATCGACCATTTTGGCAACATGCCTATCTTTACCATTCTTTGTAAGGAACGATAATTTACATGGCCTAATCTAGAATGACATAAAGAAGAAAGGGAATCAATCACATACTCAGAAGCAGTGTTATTGCCTGCGTTTTCATTGATAACGACAAATGCCTTTGTACATACAACACTTAGTTTGAAGAGTCCCTCAGTGAGGTAGCCCTTGCCTACATACACCCCACCTTTGGTGAGTACAAATTTGCCAGATTCAAAAACTAACTTAAAGCCCTTGTTGCTAAGAACAGGGCCAAAAATTAATTTTTTACAAATTTCAGGCACATGTAGAACATTGGTGAGTACAAGATCATTGCCGGAAGTGAGCCTCAACGTGACTTTCCCTTTGCCTTCCACCTTCACAGAAGCAGCATTCCCAACGAACAATGGGTCTCCATCCTTGATGGCTTGGTAAGATGAAAACATGTCCTTCTCTGAACATATATGCATAGTTGCACCTGTGTCCATCCACCAATCGGTTGAATTTGTAACCAGATTTTCTTGAGCAATCCACAACCCCAACGAATTGGTTCTTAGTTTCTGTTAGACATATTTTATATACAGTTTTTGAGTCATTTTTAGTTAGTATTTTATTCATTTTGTTTGTGTTTAGTATAGTATTATGGTATGTAATTAAGCCTAAATGTCTGTTTTTACCTACCCCTACCTAAACCTACATTACAACCCGTGAAAGTCCTGATGATCTTTAATGTATATGTCTATGATTAGTGGAGAATAACAAGTAAACAAGTCTATAACATTTTGGGAAAGATGAAATGAAATTGACATGCATAGGTTAGGTGTTTATATTTCCAGTGATTATGATCCAAGTGAATTTGCGAAATATCTAGCTTGAAATTTTAGATTGCTAATTATTATGTTATATATGTTCTAACATATTATCTCATCTTTCATCCATGATTTTGAAATAGCATTGCTATAACTATTTGATCCATTTTATTGAGTCTTTTATTTGATTTTGTTTTTGTTTTTATTTTTTTTGTTTAGTGCTTTACTCGAGGGCGAGTAAAGTTTAAGTTTGAGGGTTTGTTAGGCATATTTTATATACACTTTTTGAGTCATTTTTATATTTTACTCATTTTGTTTGTGTTTAGTATAGTATTATGGTTTTTTTTTGAGTCACAACGGTTACAAATGGAGAAATGAGCTTATTTGAGATGGAATGCACACTTAAAGGGCCAAAAAATGAAGCCTAAGAAGTCCCGAGAAGTATAGAAGAAATCAGACGAAGTCCGGACGAGAAAATGACACAAAATCGTAAAGGCGAGAGGAAGCCGCAGGATTTTCAGCACCGCGATGCCAAAAATACTGGGAAGCTGCAGGATTTTCGGCACCTAGGTGCCATTCTGCAGCACCTAGGTGCCGACAGAATTTCTGATTTTTCAGGCCGAATTTCAGAGGGTTAAAAGGGTCCAAAACGTGATTTTTCTCAAGATATAAAATTCCAAAACCCTACTCATTATTGGGCATCTTGTACATATTTTTATATTCTACTTTGGAGGCTAAGAAGGAGGCTACAACACAAGATTGAAGACAATTTTGGTTCAAGTTCTTTTTCTTTCCTTTGTTTTATTTCAGTTTATGTTGAATTTTTTATTAGTTCTTAGCATGTCAATGTCTAGGAGCTAATTACTTTATTAGGGCTTTCCTATTGAATCACTTGAAACTATATTTCATGAATTAATGCATTAGTTTGATTTCTTCTTCACTTGATTAAGATTTATTCAATATTGGTATGAATGTTTGATAGTTAACTGACCATTAATTATCATAATCTATATGATTTCGAATCAAGAACCGAGAGGAGAGATTTGGATATGCTGTAATTGAATAGACAGAGGTTAAAATCGCGGACGAAAATACTCCGATACTTGTGTAGCATTATAGGTTATTGTTCTTAATTCTCCTATGTGGTAAATCCTATCATAGAAATATAGAAGGTTTATGCACTGGGGTTAAGCGATTATATATCTTAACCGAAATATAAGACAGTCTAGTTAACCGCTATCTTAACGTAGAAAAAGAAGTCATTCTAGTTGCATTAGGGATTGAAAATAGTGGATAGTTAAGGATATTGGGAGCCCTAATTCCTTCATAACTGATTTAAACCAAAGTATTATCATAATTAGTTTATTTTCTGCAATTACTTAGCCTTAGTTATTACATAAAAATACAAACAAATTAACGTTCACCAAATAGAAACTAAAGCTTAGATAATCGGTACTTGATAACCAGTCTCTGAGGACGATATTCGGTCTTACCAGACTATATTACTTAAGAACGATACGTACACTTGCGTTGAACACGTGGAAATCGCATTACAGTTTCAGCCCGGTTGAATTGGTTGACATTACTCGGACCTCCAACACCACCACCTTGACTCTTGCGATGGCGGCAATCTTTTGCCCTGTGCCCCGGTTTTCCACTTACCCAACATAAGCCTGGTTGTGATTTCTTGAATGCATTGTTCCTTTGTGGGGATAGTGCATTCCTCCCAATTGCAAAAGATGGCTTGACACTAACAAATTTGTCTTTGCCTTTCTGAAACTTGGCCTTTGAAGCATTGCCCTCTACCATGTTGCCATTAGGCTCCAATGAAACAACATCAGCCCTTTCATTCTTCTGGTTGTTCTCTTCAACACGAATTTTCAGAACCAATTGTTCAAAACTCATTTCCTCCGTTAGATGCTTCAAATAAACCTTAAAATCCTTCCAAGAAGGAGGTAATTTCTCAATAATAGCACCAACAAGAAAATATTGGTTAAGGCCCATACCTTCAACCTCCAGTTCATGAACAATAACTTGGAGTTCCTCCACTTACTTGACAACTGCTTTTGCATCGCTCATCTTGAAGTTTAGAAACTTTCTGATGACGAACTTCTTGGAACAAGCAACTTCAGTTTTGTACTTGTTCTCAAGTGACTGCCACAACTCCCTCGCCGTTCTGAACGAGGAGTAGATATCATAAAGAGAGTCATCCAAGGCATTCAAGATATAACTTCTGCAAAGAAACTCTTGAGTCTCCCAAGTCTGAATAGCCTTGAGATTTTCAGCCTTTGCCTCCTCAGTCGGGGCATTCTCTCCTTCTCCAACCGGAAGTACCGTCGGAGCCTCGACAGTCAACACATTTGCCACATTAAGAGTGGTCAAATAAAAGAGCATTTTTGTTGTCAGCGTTTGAAATCAGCACCCTTAAATTTCTAGAGTTTCTCCACATGGTTTTTCACCATTGATGATCTAAATTGATCCATCCTTTTTGAGTCCTGATTAAACTATTGGTATTACTTATCAATGACATTCCATCCATGATTAAATAATCACAACTACTACTCTTTACAGACCTGGTTTTTAGGGAACTATTCTTGAAATAAACACAAAAGTCAAATAATCCTACTGCATAGGAAAATATTCAACATACATACCTAATACCTTATGCAAATGAGAATCTAAAAAACTTACTGTTATGAGATTACAGCCTTATTTCATTTCCCATACTGCACTAATAATTTATTAAAAGGATATATTCAACCCAATAGTACTATTACGCATTTATTTTTGTGGTCCCAAAGTGTTAGGCATTTTAGTGGATTTCAGATTCTCTCATTCTTTACCTACTTCTTCTTTCAAATTCTTTTGCTATAATTAATGGTATCATCTTCCACAGCCATCAATACTGCTACAGAACGATACATGTACACAAGAATTAAATCTACTCATGGACTCCTCATATAATACTAACACATCAAACTATTCACATTTGAGTTCCCATTCATCTGATTTAAACTCTGAATAAAAATTGGCAAGAAAATAAAACAACAAAAAACTGATAATGTATTTGACAATAGAGCTGAATGCTGATACCGTCAATTTTGACTATACTAATACTAAAATATATGTATACATACGATAAAAAGTAACTGGAGAAAAATTAAGTCAGCACAGAACTTTAAGATTTGGGCATGTTCTGATGTTCATACTTCATACTAGTAGTTTTTTTTCTCCTCCAGTACTAGTTAAAAACTAAATCCATTACTACATAATTAAAATCCCAAATAAGACAAAAGAATACTAAAAATACTTCATTAACAAAGGTTCATTATCCTACCAGAAACAAGAAGATGACCAGCCAGTACTAGTATTATAGTAACTTGAATTCTGAAGCCGGCGAAAAAAAATTCTTCTTCTATAACCAAAGATACCATATTTGAGCTTCAACCAAACCAATTTCCTGATTTTTCTTGCTGATCTGAGCTTTACCCATATGACCCTTTTCACTCTAAAGAAAGATTTCTTGATCCTTTCACTCACACTCTTCTTCCTGCTGAATTGATAGCTTCTCAAGAACAGCTGCCTTTTTTCTATGTCTGTGTACCCTGTTTCTGTTCTGAACATGTTGACTGGGCCATATGACATATGTTTTACAGCCATATTATGATCCATACACGCATATACAGATATATTGAGAGAGAAAGAGGAATTTGTAGTGGCAGAAAGAAGGAGGAGGTAGTGGTATATAATGGTCGTGATATTAGGGAAGAGGGGGGTTGGTTGGAGTCTGAATGCTCTGTTTTAGTTTAGGTTCTGTATTTATGTTGCTTCACACACATATAACGCTGTCGTAAGGACGTGCCTTGCTTTTATGGTATTCGACTTTTTTTCTCCTTTTTTGCTTTTTCCATAGGTGATTGAACCTTTTTTTTTAATAATTTTTAATGAAGTATTTTTTTATACTAATGGTAGCATATTTTTCAATAAGGTTATGCTAACTTTAACTATTTTATTGAATACCTGTAGAGGCATAAGTCATAACCAGAGCTCAGAGTTTATACGTCTGTTAAACTTCATCAATTCTAAGTTAATAATTTATACATATTCAACAACTATTTAATATAAATACAGGGGTGTATCAAAGTGACCGTGCTTGGTATCAAAGCGTTAGCTAGGCCCTTGGATACCTTCATGCTTTTACTATGTATGCGATAATCATGTTCACCAAAAATTTGCTAGATCAGAATCACATAATCCTTCTGTCTCAAAAAGATTGTCATACTTTTCTTATTAGTTTGTTACAAAAAAATTGACACCTCTTATATATTTAGAAATAATTTAATTCTATGAACACAAATATGTAAAGTTTTTTTTGGATCACACATTTTAAACGTCTTCCTTTATTTTTTAAGCTCCGTATCAAGTCAAACTAAACCAACCTTTTTTTAGACAGAGGGAGTAATATTTCTCTACTAGAATTTGAAGTTTAATTTTAATTTTTTTTGCCTACTAAATCAATCTTCTGTTTGGGATGCGTATAAATTCATTAAGGGTGTGGTGGGAATTTGGAGAGAGAATCACGATTTAAGTACGAAAAATATGTCATTAGATTTATTGTCAGGAAATTACTATATTTATAAAGTATAAACCAAATCATACAATCTTTCTCTTTCATCAAGATATATGTAAATTAATTAGGATAGGAAGAATCATCCGAGACAAAAGGATTCCTGAACTCATAAGTTTTTGCTAATGATAATCTAACATAAGATATGTTATGGAGTATATATACACATTATACATAGCAACTCAAGAAAGTTTGGAAAAATAAAGAAGCCAAAGGTTAGCAATGAATGATGTAATGTAACCAATCCCTTACATTTGTGTATGTCTTCTAATACAAGCAAAATACTAACTTGAGGCGCCACTTATCCTAAATTATTTTATGTAACTGAAGAGTGGAAAACAATAAATTTGATTTATTTTCTTAACAATTTTTAGCACACACAATGTTTGTTGAAGTATGTGATTATATCATCGAAAATATTAAGCTGTTAAAAAGAGCAAGTGGGGCCACATTTTTTTTTCACAAGCCAAACACATGAAATATTTTTATCATCTAATTATAATAAGTGTGTTGAGAGCTCAATTAAGTTGGAGCTTCCTTAAGCGTGTGAACAAAAAGTAAAAGAAAATATCCTTAATATAAACATTGGAAGAGACGACTAATTGAACATCAAGACTAGGGATAATCACCTAGTATTATATGATGATTTGTTTTAGTAGTATTAGTTTGTCAATCTTTTGTTCAACCAAGGTGATTTGTCCAATGTAGAAAAATCGAAGATTCATAAAATACCTTCATAAGCTTTTCTCTTGCTAGAGTGGCATCTTTTTTCCTACTTTTCCCCTATGTCCCTTACAAGACCAAATAAATAAAATAGATAAAATCCTGTTGAACAAGTCATGGAATGAAACTGTTGGTCAGACAAACCAAAAAGAACCATACTATCACATTTAAAATATGTCTTTGCTTTGGGAAAACATCCTTCTTCCCTTTTTGTTTTCTTTCTATTCCTCGTCTTATTTTACCTTTTTTTTTAAATGCTCCGTGAATTCCCACCTTATAATGTCGAAATGGCCCATCATAGATGTGAAAATGAAATAAAAATACATTTTAACTGATAACCAATAAAAAAAATAGTCCGATGCACTAAGCTTCCGCTATGCGCGGATCCGGGGAAGGGCCGGACCACAAGGTCTATTGTACGTATTCTTACGTCATATTTCTGCAAGAGGCTGTTTCCACAGCTTGAACTCATGACTTCCTAGTCACATGACATCAACTTTACCAATATATCAAAGAAAATATGACGAAGACCAAAACAAAGGGATAACGTTTAATTCAGTACTTTTCTCGTTTGATACGCGGGATAAGGTGAGATATCTCAATACTAACTTTTGGTATTAATTTTGTACTTTGTTTGGTAAAAGATATAAATTTATCCCGGGATAAACTTATACCTTCTACCAAACATAATATAAAATGAAGTCCAAACTTAGTGGTGGGATATTCCACCTCATCCCATTAACCTTAGGATTATTTTATTCCACCTCTCATATGTGATAAATTAGTCTCATGATTATAATCCTGAGATAATTTAGTATGTGTACCAAACAACCCCTAACAACGTGTTGGGAGAGCCGTGTTTGGCAGCACCTAAATGCAAATATTAAAATATATCACATAAAAAAGGTGGTTAGATTCCTGCGCAAAAGTATATGGCGTGTGTTTAATGAAAACAAAACATCTTTTTTGTTCGAGAAATAAAAAAATCTCAAATTTGCGCCTTCAAAAAAATCCATTTCCCTAAGGTAACTTTTAAAAGTATCCATTAAAAATTGCTTGCATTAACAAATGTAACATAATGAGATAAAAGTACTATGCAACAAATGCAAAGTCATCTTTGCATCTAAGATTGTTAGAGAGCCAAATTGCTTATCAAAAATTTAAGGGCTATTATGTCACAAATTTATATTGTGACCAAGTCTTATAGTTTATTATCAATTAGGCATTATTATGTTTAGTTTGGACAGTATGGTTCAATAGAATATTTTAATTATATTTCAGTACTTTAGTTCTTATATTTGCTAATAGGTCCCTTGTAAGTCTAAAAGATTGTAATCCTCATTTGGGGAAGGTTATCCAGATTATATACAAAACTCTCTTCTCAACCTCTCTTCTCTCTTCTCAACCCTTCTTCTTCTTCTTCTTCTTCTTCTTCTTCAATAACATACCCTAGTCTGTTACAAATGGTATCAAAGCGATTCTGCCCGACGCAGTGCAAAGATCACCACCGGAGTGCAACACATTCTGACGACAGAACTATCAAGACACGACTTGCGGTGTTCGCGAAGACACTTGCAAAGAGCTCGGTCACACCAATCGACAACAAACTGATTTGATCGCAAATGGAGGAAATAAACAAGAAATTGGAGATATCGTTGTCGTCCTTCAGCGACAGTACCAGAAAAATATTGGAACCCAAAAATCCAAACAGTACAGTTTCAGTCGCAAATGGAGGAATTGATGGAACTAAATAATAAATTAGAGATATTGCTGTAAAAAATGCAACCTCCGACAAGCCCAACTCATCCGGGGAGTTCGATTTCAATTTCTCCAGCGACCTTAGGAGCAACGGCTAGCCTAAGGACGACGCCGTGAGAACACCACAAGTCGACCAAAATAAAGAAGGTCGACTCGAGAAATGGAACAATTTCTCAATCAGATGGAAGTTCAACAACCTAATACTCATTTAGCGTATTACATAGTCAATATGAAGCGAGGATGGGGCATTCTGCGATCGCTTCCTCGCATACGAGAAAAGCATACAATGACGACAAGGTTTGAGAAACCGAAGAGCAAGCATAATAACTTAGTTACAGAAATTGAAAGCATAACAATTGTGGACAAAGTGTTTGATAAGAGTCTTCAAAGAAATGAAGAGCTCTTCTGTGGAGAAAATGTTCTAAATGATGAAAATACTTCTGGTGACGTTGGTTATGCTAACATCGACAAGTTAGAAGTACCAAGGGAAATCGAAGTTGAAGTTGCTACAGCTTCAGAAAACTATGGAGTCGGGGTGGTCGATAAGAACAAAATTCGCAACTTCAGTGAACAATTGGAGAATACGAAAATTTCTGTTATCTCTGTTATTTACACCAGCGAACTTATTGTTCCCTCCTTGATGGATTCTATGGAATATATGTGCCCTGATTTTAATGATGGAACGCCATTAGTAAACAACAATGTAGAAGCTAAACAAAAGTCCACTAACGACTATGAAATGCTCGACCCAGTCCTTCTAATATATGGAATCAATATGACTAAATTTCAATGGGATGATATAATAGAAGATGAGCCCCCGGAGCTTTTTGAAGATGATGAACTTTCAGAAAACAATCATATGTTCGATAAATGTCTTCTTGAGAATGGAAATGTTTTTCCAAATACTATAGTTGTACTAGGTATTGAAATTGCACATAAGACAGCTGTAATAGTCGATCGTTTGTGTGTCGGAAGAGTGTGTGATGTATTCTGATTATCTATTTGGGTATTTATTTCATTCTATTGCTTTGAAAATGGGTTTTACATATGAGGTGTATTGGGGAAATTCAGTGACGAATAGTACCTACCTCAACTTTGGGGAGATTTGGTTAACTCGCCAATTGTTCGACGAAATTATGAGCATATATATAATTTGTAGGAATATAGTTTTGGGAGGGAACCCGAATGGAATGGAAGCAGCTGCGACTAAGACAACAGAAGTTATTGGTTTGGCAATAAAAGAGATGATGGAAACTGAAATTATACCTATTGTTAAAGAAGTGTACTCAAGAAAAATGAGTCAAGATTGGGTGTATTGGGTTGTCACTCATATTGTTAGAGTTCAGCAACTAAAATGTGGGTAGTGGTCATTTGAATTATTGAGGAATGAATTGTCACATCTTGGCTATGTTTGTGTTTTGATGGATATTGGGCAAGGAACATCTATGTTATTCACACGCTATTTATCTGTTGGTGTCGCTAGAGGAGATATTTTGAAATTGAAAGTAGACAAGCAAGATATGAATGACATAGAAGAATCTTTTACTTCCCTGCTCTCTATGATACATGAGGAAATGTTGGAATTGTTGAATTTCACGATATGCAGGAAGGATGTAGATGCAAGTGTGAAGACAAATGCAGATAATTGCCCCTTACGTAATGGTCTCGATGTTTTTAAGTATGCAATAATTGATTACAATCTTGCTGCCTTATCATATGGAGTGCAAGTGAGTTTGCAGATGAGTAGCAGCTCAGATGAGAATCGATTTGGTGATTACGAGATAAATGATTATATAGAAAACCGTATCAAGAATCGAGAGTGAAAAATACGAAGTGAAAGGTTCAAATGGGTCTCGGATGCCGCTTTTGTCTGGAAAGAAAGCAAGATTACAAGTACAAAGAATTATTTACGTCTTACGGTGTAGGTAAAGGTCTTGCGATGGCGTGCAAAACAAAAGTCAAACCACTTGGCACTTGCAAAGTACTTGGAAACTGACCTAGCAAATGAAGGTGAACCAGTACTCCCATGTGCTATCTGTTGACAGTCAATTTTGACCCGTTTTTGTATATTTTCGTGCAATTTTAAGTATTTTAGCACACCTCATTTTAATCGTTATTTTGCATATTTTTACATAATATTCTATGTTTATTTCTTCACAAAAATGGCATTGCATCTTTTATTTTTAAATTAAGCATTATGTCGTTGTTAATATTACGTTTTTATTATTGTTATACCGTCGTTTTTATTTTTATAATATTCGCATCTTTTTAAGTAATTAATCGGCACCGCATTTTTACTTTTAATCAGGCATTAAACATGTCTTTAAAATTGCATTTTATTATTATTGCATCGGCATTTGAATTTTAATAATCTTGCATCTTTTTAAATAATTAACTTTTTGCATTTTGTCAAACCATCCAGTCAAGACACAATTTGAATCAGTCCAAGCCAACACTATTTTTAATATCATCCAAACACCCTCTTTTATTTTCTCAACATAAAATCAAAACCCACTTTTCATTTTTCCCCCCAAAACTAAACCAAACCCTAAACCTAAATACCCCTTATAAATAAAACCTTACCCACCCTAAACAAAAGTCCCTCAGCCGCATAAGACATAACCCCTCCTCTCAAAATCAGTCACCTCTCCACTCCCTCATCCACATCGCCGACCACTCCCGTCACCCTCTCCCGTCGCTGCCGCCATTCGCCGGAGTCCTATCTCCGGCGAACTACCCTAGCCGACAGCAGCCCTCAACCACCTTTTCCCCACTCCCGTCGAACACCCCCTCACCTCACCCCACTGCCCGTACCCATCGCCGGAGCTCGAAGCTCCGGCGAACCAAACCCATCAGACCCGTCGACCACCATCACCTCTCCAACCTCACCGCCTGCCTCACACCGTCTCCGTCGACCAACACCACCGCGTCTTTGAAACCACGGCGGCGTTGCTCGGCGACCTGCCGTGGAAGCGACGCCACTTGCCACGCCTTTTGTGTTGTTGAAATCACTGTTTGTATCTCTTCGGATTTATTGGCATATTTTTATTGTGGATTGATTTCCTTTATTTTTTGAATCTCGCCGGAGTTCCTCGAACTCCGTGATCAAGCTTGTTCGCATTTGTTGGTTTAACTGGTGGGTTGATTTTCTGATTTTGTTGATATCTCGCCGGAGTTTCTTTTTTTTTTTGGCGACTGTGTTGGTTTCGCGTTGTTGTTATCTGGCTATGTTCTCGAATTTTCCGGCGAGTTTTGTTGGCTACTCCACTGTTTTTTACCGTTGGTTAGACTGATTCTTTGGGCCATTTTGTTGGACTGATCTTGCCATTGTCTACAGGTTTTGTCGATTGATTCACGCTTTGTTGCTGCTTACCATCGTTTGGTTATTGGGTGATTTTGGCTATGGTGTTGGATTGATTTTGTGGCTATTTTGCTCACGATTTTAGGTCGGTTTCTGATTTTGGATAAGATATCGCACTTTTAGTTCTTGATTTTGAGCAGATACTACACTTTGGCCGATGAAAAAGTTATCCGTCGATTTTGAGGCCTCCATTTGCAAAGACGGAAAATAAAATAAATGAAGCTTTACGGGCAAGGATGATTTCTTCCACTTACATCGATAACCAACATGCACCGGCGTATAATTTCGCAGCCGCACTTGTTTAGGCTGTCCCACTTTACATTTTTTATATCTGAGCCCTCCGTGTTTAAAACTATTACTGTTTTGGCGCGGATATGAAAGTTTTATTTATTTTATTGCTTTTAATAATATTGACCGATGAAGGAATCTCCGTCTGATTTCCAAGGCCTCCCCTGTACAAAAGACGGATTTATTTGCTTTGTTTGTTAATTTTTGCTATTATTTTAAAATTATGTATTCTATTACTAATACTTTTACTAAGTGTTTATGCAGGTATCCGGAGATGCATTTCAAAAAGAATGCCCCGGAGTTTATTTTATGCCGCATTTAATTTCAGTTTTATTATTTTGCATTGTATTTTATTTTAATTGTAAATTATGTAAAATGCTTAGAATAGGTAGAATAGAAAGACAATAAGTAATTAACCTAGGTTTGAACGGATAACCGCAAGTTAGCGGATCCTATAGGATGCCTGACCCCTTCCCTTTAGGATAATAAAGAACCCTGATCCAGAATCTCACTAATTTCGCAGACCATTAAATGGAAGTCAATTGCAATATTTTTATTGCAATAAACTAAGTGTCCTAATTCACTATAATAATTAGGTGGCGACTCCTTAAAATACATATTAGGAATCAACCATATATAGTACTCCCGTTTCGACTCCGGTTTAAATGGGGTGTTACACTATCACACCAGAGTGCACAGAAGCTGAGCAAAAAGAAGTATTTTGCTGGCCTTGGATTGAGGTTGTTGCCAATAAATCAAGTGAAGAAGCAGATGGAACATCTGTGTAGGACAATGACTATTGGTTGAAAAAGTTCTCCTTGTACTATCTCCCCTCAATCAGTGAGCCAAGTCAAGACGGTACAAAGGAGCAGGCCAATACCCCCTCTCCGTAGGAGGTTGATGGACTTTTTCTTTAGCCTCTCGGCTTTCAAGTCAAAAAGTGTCATCTCTTGTTCAACCTCCATGTACTCCCGGGAATTAACCAAGCACATGTATCTGAAGCTATTATGACCTTTGATAGGGATTGGACTGGTTTCAACAATGCAATGCAAATTGAGAAATCCTTTGAAGCCATATATTGTAGTAAAAAAGAATGGTTTGCCAATAAAAATTGCCCCAGTTCAAATATTTATGGATGGGTTGCTCGGAAAGATGATTATAGAGCAGATGGGGCAATAGGAGAATACCTGCGTGGAAAAGGGGAGTTAAAGACTATATTTAACCTGATGAAGGAAGAAACGCATGATAGAAAGAAGGTTGTAGCTAGTCTAGCTAGTGAGATTGATATGGAAAATCAAAATCTGGATGAGTTGCAGATACAGTTCAACTTAAAGACTTTGTCTCTTAGGCGGATGCTTGAGGAGAAAGACATTCTACATCGTTCTTTCTTTGAAGAAACAAGGAAGATGTTAAGTGTAGAGCTGGAGAAGAAGAAGCAGAAGCTAGATATTTGGAGCAGAGAATTAAACAAACGTGAAACTCTAACTGAGAGAGAAGCAAAAGCTGGACGAGGAGAAGAAAAAGAATAAGGAAAGAAACTCTGCACTTCAAATGGCCTCTGCGGAACAAAGAAAAGCTGATTAGAATGTGTTGAGACTGGTTGAAGACCATAAGAGATAAGAGAGAGAGAAGAGCGACTTTGAGAACGATACTTAAGGTGAAAAGAGAGAATAATGCCAAGCGGCCGAAAATGGAAATTGCGAACTTAAAGGAAAACTAGAAGTTATGAAGATCTAGGAGGTGATGCGTCTGTTGTGCAAAATAAAATCAAGGAGATGAATGAGGAGCTGGTTGGGAAAATGGAAGAAATGGAAGACTTGGAGTCCTTGAATCAAACCCTTCTAGCAAAGGAGCGCCAGAGTAATGATGAGCTACAAAATGCTCGGCGCACATTAATTACGGGATTGAATGAGATCTTGAGCAATGGGCGCTCCCATATTGGGATAAAAAGGATGGGGGAAATTGATGTAAAGGTCTTTCAGAATGCATGCAAGCAAAGGTTCCTAAATAAGGAAGCTAAGATTAAGGCTTTAGAATTGTGTTCTCTTTGGTAGGAAAAAGTAAAAGACTCTGATTAACATCCATTTAAAACTTTCATGGTTGACGAGAACAATGCTGAGAAAATGATCAAGAAAGGAAATAAAGTTGTTACACAGTTGCTAGTACAATGGACTAACTTATTACCTGAAAAAGTTACTTGGAAAGACTACCAATTCATAAAGTCACAATTTTCAGAATGGCTGATTTGAAAGACACAAGCATGTTTTCAAGAAGAATGGATTGTCACAAATCTATATTGTGACCAAGTCTTATAGTTTATTATTAATTAGGCATTATTATGTTTAGTTTGGACAGTATGATCCAATAGAATATTTTAATTACATTTAAATACTTTAGTTCTTATATTTGCTAATAAGTCCCTTGTAAGTCTTTTAAAAGATTGTAATCCTCATTTGGGGAATACAAAACTCTCTCTCTTCTCTTCTCTCTTTTCATCCCTTCTTCTTCTTCTTCTTCAGTAACAGACCCTAGTCTGTTGCATATTATTTTGCACTCAACTCCAAATCGTCCAAATTAAGTACCCCCACATATCTAGCGCCCAAGAGCAGTGCTGAGTCAAATGAGCTAAACATTCAGATATTTTAATTAAAAGGCAAACAGTGGATAGATGAAATATGACGAGCTTGTGCTAAACCATCCAAATGCAACATAACTGAGGTTTCTCTAATTACACTACATATGGAAATGGGAACAAACAATCAAAAGTATATGGTAGAAAACTAGCTTTCCCTCTACATTTACAAACTAAGTTACAACTGTGAGCTTCACAACGACATACTCAGGTCGCATGTGATGCTATGCACATCTAATTCCCAACAAAATAAATTCACATGGATGAAAATTCAATGTCATCACCTCGACCCAGGATTGGCTGCAGGTACCTTAGATGAATAATTTGAAATGTCTACATCAATCAGTGATAGGTCATAGGGTACTGAAACATTATTTGATGCATCCTTAAGCAACGAGTAGTTCATTGCCTCCGATTTCCCTGTTTGCTGGCCTGCAACAGGATTTTGTGCATTGATGTTATTAGCAGAGGGAGAGAGACTAGATAATTGTACATCTTCCTGTTTGTTTCCAAAAATGTGCTTGTTTTTCCTAACAGTATCCATCTCTGGGCCAGTTGGGACGAAAGTCCTCGCCCTGTACTTCGTTGCACCCCCCTCTTCAGCATCACCACCATGATTATAGAGAACATAATCATGATAAGTAGGAGCAAACTGCATACACGGAAGATAACAGAATTTGGTTTGGACACATGTGGAGTAAACATACAACACGAGCGAGCAAGAGCCTGTCTGACCTGGTGGACCGTGTCATGGTAAAAGTCATTTAGCATAAGGGCATGTCCAAGGCTAGCGGTAAAACCACGAGAAGAACCAATATTTGCGCCAGCATACTCCTTGTATGGGAAGGCATAAAGATGACCAAAAGCTGCAATAAGCATCTCAACACAGATTATAAAATTTTGAAATTCAGCAGCTTCCTTGGTATCTTTAATAAGTTCTGACTTTGCAGCAAGAAATACCAGAACACCCTGGCAGAGGAAGTTAAGAAGAAGGATTATGATAACTAGAAACGACATTGTAAACAAAAAAAATTAATTGATACAACAAAAAAGCCAGCCAATTTCTGTGATTTCTGTAAAGGGTCTGTTATACAGCATCACCAAACAAAAGGTAAGGCAGGTAAATATTAGATAGTCATCTTTCAGTTAGTTGAACCCCATTAAAAAGATATGACCAATTTAGATAAAATCAACAAGGCAGCATAACTTTATCAGAGAGCAAACTACACATCTTAACTAAAAAGGAAAATGCATTAATTCCTCCCTGTTTAGGTTTGAATCGAAGGAGAAAATTTTGAAGTGGGTCGGTCCCAAGAAGTTGTACTATCAAGGCTAAAATGGAGATGGTAAGATTAAACAGTTTCAAAAAGAGAAAGGAGTCATTTTTTGGTACATGCTAAAAAGGAGGAAAATGTGTGACAGAAAACAGGACAGAGGAAATAATAATAATAATAATAATAATAACAATAATAATAATAACAAATAATAATAATGATGTTATTATTATTGTTGTGAGTCTCACATCAGATATGGAATGGGAACATGGACTCCTTATATGGACTTGGACAATACTCACCCTACAAGCTAACTTTTGGGGTTGAGTTAGGCCAAGATCCATTCTTACATGCTATCAGAGACAAACACATTCCAACTCTTTGTTCACCGATGTTAGGCCCCCAAATTATATTATTCACACTCCAGTTAACAAGATCTGGGCGTGTGGGAGAGTGGGAGAGTGTTAAGAGTCTCACATCGGATATGGAATGAGAACATGTACCCCTTATATAGACTTGGACAATCCTCACCCTACAAGCTAGTTTTTGGAGTTGAGTTAGGCCCAAGATCCATTCTTTACAACGGTAATAACAGAATTCAGCTAATATACCGGTTCACCACAAAATAGTATTCTGCTTACTTAACAGAAAAGTGAGAAAATAACATGTAACTGAGCAAATCTGGTGAATTACCTGCCAGTACGTGAGGAATACTACAGATTTTATAATGATAAACTTTGGAACTGGATTGAATGGCCTGAGCAGATCTTTGCATGCCACGTAAAACAAAGCCAAGGCATAAAGTGCCATTGAGTATGAGATAGTATATACAATTGTGAGGTAGAGGTATGATTGCCTTGGACTGAAATTTCCATCCTCATATTTTCCTTTTATATATAGTATGATTGTAACGATCACTAATATGGGCTTGAGAATCACAAACTGCAAACATCCTTGCTTGCACCTTCGAATAAAGCGTCTGCATGGATTGAACATTATCAGAAACACATTTCAACATTGCAACATGGAGAGCAACATAATTGAAATGTAAAGCAAGGTGATGATAATTTGGTCATATATATCAAAGGAATTATTAATTCAATTGAAATTTAAGGAGTCATCTCAAACTCAAGAATAAAAACCAATGCATTCAATCATATAAACCATGAAAAACGAGTCTACTATGTCGAACTGCGAAAACGGTACATGCTGGAGAATTCTCAAAGAAATAGCTCGTCATTGACTAAATAAAAGTGGACTCATGTGTAAGCACAACTTACCCATCCAAAGGAAGTGGAGGAAAGCAGCAGGTCATCAAACACCAATTTGGCTTTAGAATTCGACCACTCAAACTTAGAACAACAGCCCCGGGTCCACCTACCCATGCCAGGCAGAGTGATAGAAAATTATATATGACCCAAGCCTCATATCTGAAAGGAAATTAGAAACTAAATAATCACAATTAAGGAAATAATTTCACCATATGAAGTGTCTAAACATAAATTCAAATATAAAAGATGCATACTCATATAAATCATTCACCAACTACTCCTTTCCACCTAAAATATGTTGCGTCAATTTACTAACATCAATTTTTTTTTAAAAAGAAAAGGCTAAAGTTTTTTATTTTTCTTTATTCTTCTATTTTCCTTTTTCAATTTGGCTTTAGAATTCGGCCACTCAAACTTAGAATGACAGCCCCGGATCCACCTACCCATGCAAGACAGAGCGACAAAAAATTATATATGACCCAAGCCTCATATCTGAAGGGAAATTAGAAACTAAATAATCACAATTAACGAAATAATTTCACCATAAGAAGTGTCTAAACATAAGTTCAAATATAAAAGATGCATACTCATATAAATCATTCACCAACTACTCCTTTCCACCTAATATACGTTGCGTCAATTTTGCTAGCGCCAAGATTTGAAAAAAAAGGCTAAAGTTTTTTGTTTTTCTTTATCCTTCTATTTTCCTCTTTCTTTTTTGAATTGTTGAGACTCAAATACCGAAAATGTGAACAAATTAGGTTTATTGTTAGAAGATGTCCACAAAAAACGAAAAACAAAGCTATTAAAGGATACAAAATAATAATCTATACATTTTGAATTATTTATGGCAGCAAAATTGCCACCCGGCAAGGATTAGACTTTCTCAAGATAAAGAGACAGAGAAGTGGCTCAATTTAAAAGGGAGAGAAATCGCAGGTGTTTTGATGGGATTTCAACTCCTCTTCATACTCTAAAAGCTAGATGTTTAGCTTTTTTGTTCAGTTGGAGCTTTCTAGAACAACAACATACCCAAGTGTGATCCCACAAGTTGGAGTTTTCTCTCCCCTGTTAATAGCATTGACAACTTCTTGGACTTTGTTAGCTCCATGGTTCTCATGAGTCTAACTTAGTTTCTACTCCAATAGCTTACAACATTTTGTTTCTGCTCCAAAAGCTCTCAAGCTTTTGCTTTTTCAATAAGGCACCTTCCAGTTGCTTTTATTAATGATTTCTTCATCAAAAAAATAAAAGGAAAGAGCGGCTACGATCCAAAATGCTAAACATGCACGATCTAGATCCCCGAGAGCCCTGATATTGACCATGCTGAGGAGTAGATGGACCTACACATAGCTTCTAAGAAAAAAAAGGGCCATAGCCCATAGCACTCTGAATGGACCATAGTTGTCATCATGAAAACATTACCTATTCAATGACCCCATTGTAAATTCAGGAAGAAGGACCCTCGCTCATACAGTAAGTAAAGTCTGCATAAAAGAAGCTAAAATGCTCATAAGTCCAGATAGTTGAAGCTAAAATGCTCCTCTTCCTTTAAAGATATGTGGGTCTAGAGCTTTGAACTAACATCTTCTTTTGATTGGTCCAATCTCACTCACAAGAACTAAACGAGCAACATGCTCAATTATCTCGATGTATTACTAATAAACCAAAATTCTATCCGCAGATAAACATCCCAACAGAACAAGGGAAATAGCATAAGCCAAAAACCAACCTAACAGACAGAAAAGGAACCCTCCATATCGCTCAAAATTTTACTTTTTTAGTTTCTCCTTTTTTAGCCAACCCCAACTTGTTTGTGACTGAGACATGGTTGTAGTTGTTGTTTCTCCTACTTTTTTTTTTGCACTGGTTGGGGCTGCAGGGGGTTTCGATCACCATTAGTCCTATTCACATACTTTGTCGCTGTCCTCCATGCACCTGCTCCCAAATATCTTCATCGTTTTCGCATCATATCCTACTTTCTTCGAAGTAAATCCCCTCGTGATCTTATTCATTCATACAACAGAAGCAAACTATCTCAAGTCCCAACATCACAAGAAAGGAAGTTTTGAAGAAAGGTGACCTTGAGAAATAGCCAATCCAAAATAAGGACCCAATAGTCCCCTTACCTAACAGAGATCTTGCATTTCCATCTAGAATTAAACAAAAAGTCTCCTCCAACCCCATCAGAAGTTGAAACTTTCTGAGTACACCAAAGGCACACTTGGCAAAATTTAGTAGTACATCCTCATATTTCTGGCACCCAGCACATAATTTACAGGACCAACCTACCTTCCAAACCAAAACAAGCTCCCCTTTTGGAAACTTCTTTTCCATTTTCTCATAGATACTATTCCAATATCATTTGATTTATCCAATCGCAAAATGGCATGTCCAAATCTGTGATAGTATGAGAGCTAATTTTGCATCCTTGAATATATGTAGTCTCTTCTATATCAGATACTTCATTTACCGAACACTATCAATTTTTGGATTTATATGCAACCTTAAAATTGTGCCTAAGATGGTTTGGTCATGTCCTATGTAGACCATCATATGCAGATGTGACATCATGAAGAATTAAAGGTGGTTAAAATGGAATGATGTAAAGGTAGAATCACACGGAAAACGGTGTCTCAAATAACCTATAAACCCTCGGAATCTATGCAGATTGCGAAAGAAAGGAAAGGTTCATATAGGCAATAACTAGTTGGAAGGAGAGCTAGATGTGTTGGTACATTTATATGAAGTCGAGAGTGTTTGCCAAGAATCCTTTTTGTCTGTTAAGAGATTTGTAAATCAATGTAAAGATAAGATTAGGGTGTAAAGAACCTTCAGTGTGAATCCAAGTGTTCTAGAAAAGGAACTGAAAAAAATTGGAATACGTTAATATCTTAGTGATCTAAAGAGGTGAGTTAGACAATAGATTTTTCAGAAACTCTTGAAGAGACGGTCTAGTTGGACGAGGTGAGTAACACAGCGAGAGTAGCTTTCAGAAGTCCCTGGAGAGACAGTCTTGTTGGATGATAATGATCAGCAAAGACGCCTATGGTCATAAAGGTTCGGGTAAGTTGGAGAAAGGTTCCGTGAGAGTATTTAAGTATATTTTAACTTTTCAGCCTGTCCCCGAAAAGTTAATCTAGATGGATACTTAGCAGACATCCAGAAAAGTCTGTCTCACAAGGTTTGGATATTTCAGTCAATCTTCTGTCTGAGGGATAGTCACAATTATTTTACATATCAGCGTATGTCAACAATATCTTACGTCGTTTTGACAAATTATAAGGCTTTCCCTGACATTCTTCAAGGTTCTAGGTTTAAGATGCTTCAAGCTTCTTGTTTTTTGTTGACTTTATATATCAGTAGCAGTCTACAAGTTGGGTAATTACTTGACAGCTCAATTAAATCTTGGATGCATGAATGCCATATCAGAATACATCCACGCACTGTGGGGTTGAACAAATCATAAAGTGTTTTATTTTTCAGCTTATTGAAGAATAAAAGAGAGTGCAATTAATGCGATCTGACTTTTAATTTTTTTGGCAACTGTTTTATTGCACACATAAAGTTATTGTGCAAGATAGACATGTATACCAAGTCAAGCAACTCAGCTGGAGGATGCATATCCATATTTCATAGTCTAATGCATTGTAGGCTCAACAACTGAGCATGCAGTCAAACACATCGGGGGAATCCAGTTCCCATTCTGCATATATGATAACGAAGTAGACTGTTCAGCAAGTTAGGGAACACAAAGGAGTGGGACTTTCTGGGATTTGAGATTCAGCAGGGATTTCCAAGATTGGGAGGTGACATGAGTTTCAGAGATTGCTTACCTTACTTCATCAGCAATGCTTGCCAGTCAACAAACCTGATGCTTTGTGTTGGGAGGTAGGAAGTAACAAAATGTTCTCCGTCAAGTCTTTCTACGAAAAGCTACTGATTAGGTCGGAAGTTAGTTTTCCTTGTGATTCAGTTTGGATTCCTAGGGTACCGAGGAAGATGGGCTTCTTCACTTGGGTAGCTGCTAGAGGGGTGATTTTGACGGCAGAGAATTTGAGAAAACGGAAGGTTGTTTGCGTTAGTTGGTGCCAGGTGAAGACGTGGATCATATTCGGTTACATTGCAACTTAGCTACGAGGTATGGTGGGATATCTTTAGATGGTTTGGCGAATCATGGGTGATGCCTAGATCCATAAAGGAGTTGATCTTCTTTTGAAAGACTGGTGCTAAGAGAAGAAGGCAAAAGGCTTGGAATGTTATTCCTCTCGCGCTAATGTGGGCCAT
This sequence comes from Przewalskia tangutica, assembly GCA_029844215.1. Classification (NCBI taxonomy): domain Eukaryota; kingdom Viridiplantae; phylum Streptophyta; class Magnoliopsida; order Solanales; family Solanaceae; genus Przewalskia; species Przewalskia tangutica. Next base: position 12,186,549 of record CM056731.1, on the reverse strand, counting down.
TTGGAAAGAGAGAAATAGGAGGGCTTTTGAAGGGATGGAGATGAGCTTTGCACAAGGAGTAGTCTCCGCTACCTTATTTTCTTTTAAAGCACCCATGTAGTTCCTACTTGTATAGATGATTGGGTGTCTTTTGGGGAGAACCATATTTTGTAGGTTTCTCCTTTCTGGGTATATCTTTTGTATATGGCTATCTCGGCCTTGATTTTACTAATGAAATACTTTACTTGATCAAAACAAAGGATAAAAAAGTAGAGTTTTTGACATATGGTACCCAAAGGTGTGGCTTAGTGCTCAAAAAAGTGGATGGAAACTTTGAAGACCACGGTTGAAATTCCAACAGAGACAAAATATACAAGGTGATTTCTTCTCACTTGTCGACAAAGTTATGCAGTACTTGTGAGAGTAGCAGGTATCCGGTAGAATAGCGGAAGTGAGTGTTTGTTGGCCTGTATATATAGTGTGTGTGTGTGTGTAATTGAGTATTCGACGTACAACAATCTTGTTGAACTCACAAAACTTTTAGCTATTACCCATCTATGTGTGCTGCAAAGATTATAAAAGTCGACCAAATAGAAACTCAGTCATAAAAAGAGGATTTTTATTAAGTTAAGAACAAATACATGTTTCTCCACACTATACAGCGGTTCATAATAAATATTATGCCATCCGTATTTATGACTGCTACTTGTCGCAAAAGTTTAGAACACATAGGGAAAAAGCAGGGGCACCATTCCATGCAGCAACAATGGGCAATCATATTATAATACCATCAAGAAAAAGAATATGCATTAACCCACGAAATACAAACTTGAACCATACTTACATTTCACGAATGGAATTGAAATAGATGGCACTCTGGTTTAGGATGAGTGACAAGAATGACGTTAGTGCATAAACCTGTCAAAGAAACAAGGAGATTTTTAAACATTAACGAGGAACTTAACTAAAAGTTTAGCACAACGTAATATGCAGCTCAGATCAAGCTAGTTCTGAAAACATATCTGTTAAGGTCATATAGAACAAAAACAAAAATTGCATCCTCATGTTATTGAAAAAATAACACTATAACATCCAGATTTAAGCAAATATGTCTGGTTTTAAGATCCATAAAGATTCACAACTTTAATATTCACTACTGTTGGGGTGCATTCAATGCATGTGGCGTCTTTAGTTTTGCTTTAGTTGGTATATTTAAAACAACAATTATAAAAAAGGGAAAAGGGCCAAATATACCCCTCTACTTTGTTTTATAATTCAGCTTTATCCTCCGCTATACAATCCGGCCATTATTACCCCCGCCGTTATTGAACTTAACAAATATACCCCTCCATTAATGATTTCCCCCAAACCGGCCAAAATTGCCCGCATTCAACCAAATTTGCCCATTTCGAATGGGTCCCCTTTTAAACCCGACCTCGACACCAAATAACCCAATATAACAAAATGACCCTTGTTTTTTCTAAAAACACATTCATACAACATAGTGTGACTCTTACCAGCACCAGTGGGCCATACATCATTATTGTACATTTAGCCCCTATTTTCACCCTATCAATTCTTGACTGCACAAATTTCTTATAAAACTCATCAAGATCTTCTTCAGATAGCAACACGCCATCAAGGGTAAAATCCATATACCCTGTGTCGGTCCTAACACGTAGGGATCCTTCCATGCACATATTTCTTCTACTATAATTTTAACGATTACCACAAAGTTTCCACATCTTCAACACCAGCGGTTCGGCTTTTCCAGATCTAACTCACCTACTATCTTATTTAGTCCTCGTCGGAACTTTTGAACAATCCACCACAAGCGGGATGACTACTCTTTCAAGTACTTTTGAGAAAGGACTACTCTTTTAATTATTTTTGAGAAAGGACTACTCTTTTAAGTTTTATCCAATATTAACAAAACAACAGTATGAATCCATTCAGAAATCAACTTGAGCCCTACTTTTGACCTACATAATTTTAATTTTTAAATACAATTAGGTTTATTGGCCAACTTTATACCAACAAGCATCCAAATTAGGTAACTTGGAGCAGTTTGGACAACTTTTAAGAGGAAGTTTTTTGAAGAAAAAAAGAGCATGCAAAAGAAACATGTGTGGATACTTCTAATTTTGTGAAGATATGTGAGTACTTTGTGAGTAGAAAAACTTTTCATTGAAAAACACATCCAAGCAAGAATTGAAAATATCTTTTTTTGCAAAGACTTCAAAAAAAAAACAGCATGTTTTGATTTTTTTTTTTTTTTGCAAGATTCAGAAATGTTAACAAACAAACACCACTTTGTAAGAAACAAGAGTTAGTATTTTTCCCCTTCCATTATTATGATTGCCAAGCCTCAAAAAAGTGTTTGAATATGCACTACTCACAGACACACCTCACAGAGTTCCAGCTTCCCCAGCCACAATAACTAGCTCTCCACTAAGATGGGATTTAGGTGCAGTCATACAAATGACAGCCCTACTATTCCATCTTGGTTTAGGTGTCCCCTCAAGGCCCGGCGGGAATCTTCAGATAATTCTTTATTATTGAAGGCTGTTATAATTGATAGCACAGCAATATAATAATCAAATTCAACCAGTTGGATAGCATATAACTTTACATGCTAAAAGCTGATTCCTAATACAGAAAACCTCAATCTCAATAAGACACTTCGTGCAAAGTATATGGATGCTTTTTGTTATCTTATGACTCATTAACTACATGAGATTCACCAATCACCTGTTGGCTGATGAGGTGTATCAAAAACAAAAAGCCTAGAGGCAAAGATGAATGTGAGGGTGTTTATCATGGAAACTGATTTTTTTCAGAAAAAAAAATGTTTTCCCAACAATAGCTGCACCTCAAACCCAACTTTTAATCAGGTAGATCAGCAGCCAGAGAAGATTCGGTAGTTGGTTAGGGCAGTTTCTCTTCCCTTGATCGAAATCAAAAGGTCTTTGAGTTGCTTTATCCTGATTATCAGTACCAGCAATTGGCGTTTAAACTGTTTTAACTCTGCTGGCTTCTGATCTGAAGGGGCTTATTCGAATGTTTGCGCCGGTTTATTGTGTTCACATACAGTAGAGTATATGATATCGATTCATAATTGAGATTGTGGAAGAGAGAGTATTAAGGTAAAGGTTGAAAAGCTAGCTTGAGAGAGAAAATATCACATCAAAATTTACAATTGAAATGTAAAATGAATTTGAATTCATGAAAGTTGTATAAAATGGAATGGTCTTAAATATCTTGGAAGGTCTGAAAATGAACATACTGTTGTATAAATTGGAAAGGGTGGAATGATAAATACAAAGTAAAGTAGTTCCACTACCATGTGACAAAGAGCTTCTATTACTACACTCATATGTTGCATTAGTCTCATAGTAGACAGGATGATAAGATATAGTAAGTAGTCCACCCTTGCACATCGTTAAGAGAACATAAACATATTACATTTACCATTTTGATCAAGAAGAAGAAGAAAGACAAAGAAACACTCACAGGAACCATAAAGATGATGCGGACAATGTATCTTTGATATGTAGGCTCAGTGTAATTCAGAAGGTGCCTGTATATGTGCAAAAGCGCCAGTCCAATGGCACCAACGGTGCAAGGCAACGCAATGAGGATATAATATATTGGCGCCATTTGTGTCCCACAGACAAACTACCAAGCATCAAACACAAACACCCTTGTCTGAAACCTTATAAATATAACCAAAATCAGTACCATTCCTAAAATCTATTAAATAAACAGATAAAGAAAACCAACCATGAATCCACTTACAGAACTCAAAAATACTATTGCTGGGCAATTCTAAGTTTTAACTTTGATTTCGGGACATTAGGAAACCCTGACCCAATATTAAAATGTTAAGATTCAACTTATCAACAAAACTATTACATAATTCATTAAATGGCAAGGAAATTAAACCTAATTTCAAAATCCTAACTGGGTTTTACCCGATATATAAAGAAAGAAAATTAAACATAATTATAAGAAAGATGCAAAAAAAGGGTAAAGACCCACTAACCTTATCGATGCAATTAGGGCAAAAATATATCAAAGAACTGTGCCAAAATGGGTAATTTGGGACTCGAAAAAAATGTTAGGCCAAAGAAAGCGGTGTTAGGGAAGCAATAATGGCGGCTTCAGGTATTTTATTATTGTAAATCGGCCAAAGCCACACGACAAAACTTGCCAACAAAGGATAATTTTCTCAACTGCAGTCGCATTCATTTAAAGAGTTGTCTCTCATTCCACAATTAACATAATTTAAATCAATCATCAACATTTAATTCTTCTTTTATTCTCAATCATATTCAATATTCAAGGCTTGCCTTTTACTCTATTTAAAATAAAATTTGGGAGGCAAAACAATATTTTTTTAGAAAGAAAAAGGGGGAGGAAAACGGTATGTATAGAACTGGAATTGTATTTATTTCACAAGGAGCCGATGAAGAATGAAAACTCTCACACTGCTGTTATCATGGCTCGAATCCAGGGCGAAGCCAAGATTTTGATCTAGGAGAGTCTATTTATATTTAAACATAATTAAAATATATTATTAAAGAAATTAATATATATTAAAAATCATGACAATCACAGATTCAACAATCACCTCGGCGAGTTTTCATTTTCTGAACGTATCTATGATATCTTCATTATCAACTTCAGCAAATACGTCTTTCTCAATATAGGTAACCGTGATGTCATTCAACCATTGATCTCCCATTCTGTTTCGTAATTTATTCTTCACAATCTTCATTGCAGAAAAAACCCTCTCTACCGTCGCAGTAGCAACAAGTAGTGTCAATGCTAATTTCAAAAGCAAATAAACTAGAGAGAACACCTTATCTAATCTTGTTTCAATCATTTTCTCTGCAAGCTGATTAATCTCTTTTAAATTAGAAAATTTTGTTGTAGTACGCATATCGACAATATAAGTCTCAAGTTGATCATCAAGTACCACCAAGTCTATCTCAGAAAAATCATTTGGATAAAAAGTAGCTAAGTGAATAAGTTTGTTCTTGTCAAAAGCTGAAAATGAGTCACTTGAATGTAAACATGCCATGAAAAGAAGCAACTCAGTGCTAGTCTTGTTAAAACGACTCTCCAATTCCATAAGTTGCAAATCTATGACGGCACAAAATATCTCAACACGATAGTGATGTAAATTTTGTTATCTTCGGATCTTTTCGTCGCAATCGTCCAGCACGAACGAACATTTCATCCATGTTACATACATCAATATCATGCTTCTTGCAGAATGAATAAATTTGATCAATTAAAGAATCCCACCCATTAACCCTCATGTTGTAGTCGTAACTTGCAAACTCTAACCAAGTTCATTGCATTAACAATATCCTGATCTTTCCTTTGAGATTTGTTTGAGTCGTTTTGTTTTGATTTCCGTAGGATTTGTGAATATGGGTGAGAAAAATAAAGAGATAATGAGTCAATTCGTGGACCCCACAAATTTTCTTTTATTGTTGGAGACTTCCAGAGTTCCAGTTGTCCACACTTTAAAAGAAGAAGTGTAAAGAATTGAGGACTCTATTGTAATATCATAAATATTACTAGTAGTATATTAGGAAAAACTTAAATTTGAAGGGGAGCCCGGACCCACCCTGGTTACAAGGTGGTTCCGCCCCTGCTCGAACCTTTGTGAGCAATTTGCACCATTTCTATTTATAATATTTGGTCGCCTAACTAGAAGGATTATGTTTTCTTCTCAAATCATATCTTTGAAACGAGTGTTTGTATCAAATCAATATTAAGTGTTAATGAAGTAAAAATATGTGTTAGTCATGGTTAACTAAAAGAGCTCTAAGTATATTCAAACACATAACATGCATGTATTGACCTTGTGTAAATATCTACTGGAGTAAATTCTTGCCCTACAATTGTATAGCAATTTTAAGAGCAGTATATATTTGTATAAAAACAACACATAAAAGATTATAATTATATACACATTATTTAGAGACTAAATTTTTTGGATCATGACTAAAATTTTTGTATCATTTCTCTATTTGTGTATCATTGTTGTGCAGGGTCATGCTAATATTCTATGTATGAAAATCACAATGATGTGCATATAGGTAAAGTGATAGTACCAAACTTGACGATCTTATAAAGTCCCTTGCTCTATTTTCTTATGGAAATGAAGCAAGCTTTTTGGGTTTTCTAGCTACTTCAATGTGGTAGTATAGTAATAACTCACAGATGGGATTTTCAGATAGTGCTTAATTTAATAAGATAAAATGCAAGTGATAAAGATACTAGCATATGTTATAAAACTAATTGTTAAATGGCTATTAAGCCAACCATTGTATTCAACGAGGAAGACCATCATAGACGAGAAGAGCTAATCAACTAGACATTCTCAACTACTTTTCTAGTATCTGAAACTTGTAGTGGATGTACAACAATCACAAATTTTGTGCCTACCCAGTTTGATTCTGACACTTTGATTTCCCCATCGGTAGCTTTCCAAAAATTCAAACAATAGTACTATTTACTTTAAATTTTTAGATCTTTTTTGGTCAAAGATTGAATGTCCCCTTTAGATAAACAAAAGGAATGAGACAAAACAAGCTAAGCGATTTTCAAATGTACCCAAATGGTTTTGACTTGCTGCTTCAAAGGTGTTTCTTAGCTGCATTTCTATGGTCTTCATATATCTGAATCCAGTTACAATAATGACCGTATGGACATATTTACTTTTTGGTTCAGGTAATCCATTATGAACTACCTAATGATCCAGAGACTTCTGTTCATCCCTCCAGTCGAACGACCGTAAGATAAGTAACTCAGTTCTCCATACGGAGGAAATGAAAGCAGAATGCGTTCAGATCCTTCCACATGTTCAAACGGGACATGCAGGAAAGGAAGGCACTGCTATTTCTGATGCACAATCATAGCTAGAGGTTTATCAGACCTCTTGAACATGATGTTGGGTGCAAATTTGAATTTGTTAGTCCATCTGTTAAGAAGGTTTTGGAGTCACCAGCTCCGCTCAGAAGGAGCCTTGGAGTAACTGGTAAAATTATTGTCATGAGACCAGGAGGTCATGTGTTCAAACCGGCCTCTTGAATAAATAGAAGGTAAGACTGCGTACAATAGACCCTCTGCCCTTTTTTTCATCAAAATGTAGAAAATAACGCCATAGGGATATACTATTAATCATTTTTTACCATTAACACATGCCGCAAGATCAATGCTGAACTTAGGGAACTATGATGAAGCTTTTCATTAGTCTTTCTGGTAGAAGATTTTGTCGATTCCAGATGCTATATAACATTCATCAGAAAGAATACAGCTAGATTATGTATCTTGGTCATTAGAAATTGCCAAAAACTAGAAACTAAACTCAAATTTCCATAAGCACAGAGTTTTCTGCATCTCTTGTTGTGAGCTACTTCCATATGACAAATACAAAGAACCTTCCTACTACAACAAATCTACACAGCAAACAGCCATTATCCAAAAAACAACATTTTTTATTTGCCATAGAAAACCTGCATTATGGTCCTATAAACTAACCCTCTTTTATTCTTCAACACCTCTCTCATCTTACTCTCTTCAGGCACAGCTCCTTTGCTCTTCAGTATCTCCAATAACTCTTTCCCTTCTTCCTCCAACCCTGCCTTCACCAACCCTTCAAAACTACCCAAACAAGTAGCTGCATTGGGCTTCATTCCCCTTTTCTCCACCATCTCCAACACATACTTCTTCACCTCTTTCACAAACTTCCCTTCTCCACTCTCCGCCAACGACTTGATCAAAACGCTATACGTATAAGCATTCGGGAGCACCCCGGATGACAGCATCCTTAAGTACACCTTATGAGCCTCCTTGGGCTGTCCAGCATTGGCGTATGCCTCGATCACCGCCGTGTGAGCCACTACATCAGGCATTTGATTCTTGTCCTTGATCTGAGAGAATAGCTCCAACGCTTCGTGGGTCAAACCGTCCTTTGACAATCCGTCGAACATCTTGACTGCATTGTTGATTAGTCCATCTGAACGTATCTTCTGGAATACTTCTTGCAAGTTTGTTGGGTCTTCGGGTTCCTCAATTACTGGTTTCTTGTTAAATGGATCGTATGGTGGTGGTAATTTCGATTTGTCTACCTGTTTAGTTGACGATTTTGTTACCGACTCGGAATCGGAGTCTTCTGAATCAGATAACGAGAAATTGACTAATGTGTTGCGCTTCGGAGTTGGGGTAGACGAAATGGGTGTTTCCGGAGTGGTGGTGGTGGAAAATGGTCTGCTTCTGAATGAGCTGATTGTGGAGACTGAAAAAGAAGACACGGGTTTGGGGATTTGGGTTTCAAAACAGTGATGGAAATGAAGGGCACAAGGGGAAAGCAGCTGCCGAAGTAGTGACAAGGACGGCGCCGGAGAGACGGTGAGCCACCGGGCAATGGTTATTCCGGCCATCGGCGATGTGGCGGAGTGTGATAAATAGTACTAAAGTTCCCTTGATTTTCACAAAGAAGTGGTTTGCTCTTAACTATGAGTTTTAACTTTTAAGTTGCTAGTATATACATTTTTACTACGTACTATGATTCTTTTTTTCTACATTATCAAATAATCTTATCATATTTGTGATTACAAATTTTATATTTAAGGATCCTTGCATGTAAATTATTGATATTATATATAACTTAAACTCTTCAAATATCACAATTAAATTATTGATACATAATTATCGGTGTCAAGTTTCCCTACCAACTCGTAAGGAGTTTCCCGATACGAAGGTCCGTTACAGAAAATATAAACGGGTCAAAATTAATTGATACAAAATTATCGATAACAAATTTTCTAACGGAGATTAGATTTTGATAATGTTAGAAGCATATAAGACGTCATTCAGAGAAAAATAGGAATGATGTGATACGGTTAATGTGTGGACAAACACTTGAATTGGAATGTGATGACAATTTCTGACCATAATAAATTGTGTAGTATTTAAATTATGCAGTTGAGAAAGATTAACAGAATTATTGGTGATACGGTTAGTGTGTGGACAAACACTTGGATTGGAATGTGATTGTGTAGTATTTAAATTATGCAGTTGAGAAAGATTAACTGAATTATTGGTGATACAGTTAGTGTGTACAAACACTTGGATTGAAATGTGATGACCATTTCCGACCATAATAGATTGGGTAGTATTTAAATTATACAGTTAAGAAAGATTAACATAATTATTATGAGGTGAGACGTGGTGCCTATATTCATATATCACGCATTATCGAGTTGTCGAGTAGTGAAAGTCTGGCCCAAAATGGATTGGAGATGGACTGATGGGCTCCCGGAAATTGGGCCTGATTAATGTGGAGGTTGTGCTCCCAGACTGCTGGGCCGCTGCTGGGCATCAGGAAAGTGGGCCGTATGATTGTGGCCCATCGAATTATATAGGGCGGACTGCTTAGCTTTCGGGGAAAAAAAATATCGGGAAAAGGAAGAAAAAAATAGAGAGCAATTTTGTGCTTCTGACAGGGTTGTCGAAACAGAAAGAAACTAACGTTATTATGACAAGATTGGTCGAAAACAGAAAACAAGGACTTTTGTTTTTGGGAAAGGACGGGTTGTTGAATAAACCGGGGAGTAAAGAAATAAATAGAGTTTATGTTTTGATTTCTGATACCACGTTTTTGAGAATCTTTCTAATATATATAGTGTGTACGATTCAAATACACTTGGTTTTGCATCGGTTCCTCCAAAATTTAGTAGTTAGTTGAATCTAGGGCTGGCCAGTGGGCCGGGACGGGCCCACCGGGGTCGGGTTTGGCGGAGGCGGGGCGGGTCGGGCGGGAAAATGGGCGGGTCAGTGGGGCGGGCTGGAGGGTCGGGTCGGGCGGGACCATACCATGTCCCGTCCGATCCCGATCCGCTGGGTAGAAGTCGGGGCGAATCGGGTCGGGGCCAGTCGGGCGGGACGGGTTGGCGGGTTTTGTGTGTTTTTTTTTTTTTTTTTCACTAAATTAAAAATAATAAATTACTAACAAAGTATAATTTATAGACTTATAGTATTATAATTTATAATTATAGTATTATACTCATATATATAATATATTTATAAAGTATAAACTATAAAGTATAAACTATAAACTATAAAGTATAAAGTTATAAACTAAATAATTAAATTAAACAAAGACAAGAATAGTGTAAAAAAACATCCCAAATTTTGTTTTTGTGCCTTTTATATTATTAATTTCATTGAAATATCAAATATCAAATATACAAGATTCAAAATTACATTGTAGATTGTCTTGTATTGTTGTTGAAAAAATTGCAAAAGAGTGAAAGACATAGAAAAATTTAAAATTGCAATGAAATAAATTACCAATTTGAAAATACTTTTCTAATTTCTTTATAATTTCTTGTGGCTCTTGGTTGGAATTGGTATATCTTGATCAAATTGTTCCACGCCGCTACTCATGCCTTGAGATAAAATGTCGTTGTAGTTGTCGCCATCTTCTTAACCGTTAATCTACAGTTGTGCGCCTCGCCCGCTCGCTCGTATCCAATCTCTGAATAGTACCGCCATCTCAGTCTCAGGCTAATGAGTGTCTGTGCTCTCTATTTGAAATCACTGCGAAAAAGCGCTTCGAAGCGATGACGCAGATGTTCAAAATATCTCGCCATCATTGAAAGTGTCGGAAATGTCTTCTCATTCGCTCGATATTTCAGCAAGTCTTCCTTTCTTCATTGATTCTGCTTGGTAAGGTAAAGTACCTGCAAAATAAAAACATCGAACTCGCTAATTTGGTTAGAAGTGCTACCACCGCACATTCTATTTCTGAGGCTTTCAATAGAATTAATACTAGGCCTAGCCACAGAAGAAGAAAGTGCTTGTCTTTTTTTAGGTTGTGTTGAAGAAGAAGATGGTACAAAAGTCGGTTGGTTACTAGCACTTTCTTGCTGGTAATGCCGATATACTTTTTTGCATTCATCATCTACGCTATTCAACACTTCTTCTAGCGTTAGTTCAATAGGTGGCTCAACATTTAAATTTTTGGGAGTTGGAGGTGGTAGTACGTCCATACAGGTATAAATATTTTGAATAAGACTTTTACAACCGTCTACTTTAATAGTCGGGTTTAATACTGACACCAATAATATAAATAGGGAATAGGAATAAAATATTTCTTTAATTTCATAAACATTTTTTAATAAATGAAGATAAGCGTGTTTTTCCATATATTCTTTAAGAAGTAAAAATATTATAGCTATATAAAACAACATAGTTGAAATAGTAGGATAATATAAAGTAGAAAATTCTTTTGTTGCTCGTTGAAAATTTTCTAAAAATACAATAAGTTCTCTAATTTTGTCCCAATCATTATCCACAATCATATCATTTGGATTTTGATTATGGCGTTAAAAATAAAGTAATAGGTTTTCTATACTCATAAGCAACAACTAGTTGGTCATATAAAGAATTCCACCTAGTTGGTACTTCTTCTGAATTTTTCTATAAGATAGTCCATAATCGTGACAAATTTTTTATAATCTTTTCCGTTGGATTCTATTACTTTTAAAAATAAAGTGTATAGCAAATTGTATTTTTCAAGAATATCTTGAAAAAGTGAAAGACCATCCTTTACAACTAAGTTATAAATATGGCACGACATTTTATATGAAAATGTTTTGGAAAAGAAGGAGTTAAAACATCTCTTAAAATACTAATATTTGAATTGTTAGAAGATGCATTATCTAATGTAATACTCATAACTTTATCGGTTATTAGTAATGTCGGAGACTGAATAAATATTTTAAAATAAACTCACCAGAGTACCTACTATCTATATATCTATATGCTAAAATACGTTTTTGCATAGACCATTTATAGTCTATCGATGACATGTTACGCTTAAATAATCATGGCCAGTTAGTACTACGGCTTTATATCGAGAAGTTAGAGCGACTTTGCAATTTAAATGATATAATGCATAACGTAAATCGTTGATATTCATGTGCAAATTTAAATACATCTCTTTTAACAGTTGATCTAGGAAAACCTTTATAAGCGAGATTATACATATCTCTAATATAATGAATAAAACCGGGAGATTCGGAAATGAAAAGGCAAACCCTCCACAAAGAACTAATTTTGCTAGTCTTCCCTATCTTTATGTTTATCGTATTTAGGGCCTCTGACTCCCCACGTAGGTTAATTTGACCTTGTACTTTCTCCGGGACAGTAGTATGTGAACCTTGTCCCGATTGAGAGGACGTCTTCTCACCTTCTTTTTCAAAAATGTATTGAGCATGCAAGGCTTTGTGTTTTTGCAATAGGTGTCTTCCTAAACCCCGTCCCATGACCTTGTCCGATTTTAAAAAGAATAAACATTTTTACAAGTTTTACATACACTACTTGATTAGCTACGTCCCCTCACAAAATATTTCCATACGGTGATTTTAATGGTCGTTTTGGGACCTGCGTCTCATAGTAGGGGATAGGAGGCATTTCACTAGTGGGTGTATCGTCATCTTCATTAGTAGGTGTATCATCAACTAGAGTGTCATCTAATTTAAAATCTTCTTCATTTTCAGGATAATCTTTTTTGTCTAGATCATTTGGTATTTCTGTAAACATTTCTGGAAATATAAAATCATCTTGTCTAGGAATAGTTGGAACAGGAATACTAGAAGAAGTACCCTTGTCCTTGTTACCACCCCTACTAGAAGCGCCCGACCCTTACCCTTACCCAACACGCCTCTTAGTCCTTTCATTTTAATTATGCTAATAAATAGTTAAAGATAATGAAATTAAATGTGCTAAATGAAATAAAGACAAAATAATAATTTAATGAGAGAACGAATGTACCAAGCGACGTGAAGTCGGCGTGTAATCGAAGGTTGAAAATTGAAACTTTGCTCGATAGATAATCCTCAAGCTAGTTACAACTTCACTCCCGATTCTCAAATTAATAAATAGATTGAATATGTAGACAATGTTGTATAGAATTAGAGATTGATTGAGAGATTAGAGTGTAGAAAGATTTGTGAAAATAATAAGAAGAGTAATGAGGTATTTATAGTTGAAAAATTGGGTTAAAGGGGTAGGGGTTGGGGAGGAGGCGAAAATGGGCGTTGTCAACGGCCAAAATGTAAAATGGCCGTTGGACAACGCTATTTTCCGCAGTGGTCGAAAGGCGGGGCGGGGGGCGGGTCGGGCGGTGTCGGACGGGTCGGGCGGAGCGGTCTGGCGGGTCGGGCCGCGGGACCATACTGCCCCGCCCGCTCGAGCCCCGTCCGTTTTTTTAAATAACAGCGGTGTCGTGTCGGGGTCGGTGTCGGGGTCGGGTCGGGACCGGGACGGGGTCGGGTCGGCCCGGCCCACTGGCCAGCCTTAGTTGAATCAGATTAAATGCTCAATAAAGCAACTTCTAGGCAACTGCCACACAGTACCTTAGTTATATAATCATCTTTTGGGCTGACAGTTCAAAAATGCGTCCTCTGCAGTGTGTGCAAAATTTCATTATTTATACTAGTCTCTCCTATGTCTACTAAAGGGTGAAGAAAATCAAAGAGATGGAACTTGGAAGAACTTGTGAGTCAGGATTCACACTTTCAAAAAATGGGTTAACTTAGATCCAGCTTTTAGCTATTCCTGTGTTGAAATTTGAGAATTAACCCCTTGTTAGAAATGTACGCCAGCTTTAGATATTACAAACCGATTAGAAAAATTTAAATGACAACCACGATACGAACTAGCATATCGTCTTTGTTTTATTATTACTAGTATTTCTTGCGTAAGTTTATTGTTCTTCGAACTGTAAGTCGAACTAGATCATCAAGTAGAAATGGTACAAAGTATCCACACTACATGTTGACACTTTAGCATATTTTCTTAGAGTATACGTACGGAAAGAAATAATCTCTTGATTATTCTTATTAATGAAAGACATATATATACAAGTTACAAGGAAGATCATCTTCCTATTCTATCTAGAAATCTCTATTCTATAAGAATATTAATTTTACAATTATGGTAATATTACACTACTAATTAAGGTACAATTCTAAATCTAATATTTATCAAATATACAAGGAAGGGCCATCGGATCGAGCATTACGCCATCGCTTAACACACCCCCACAGTCATAGCGGGCGATCTTCGTCTGTGAGATGTCTCTAAAATCTTCAAAAAGGACTGAGGGAAGACTCTTTGTAAAGATGTCTGCAATCTGATATCTGGAAGAGACATGGCAGACGCGTACTTGTCCTTTAGCTACATTTTCTAGAACAAAGTGAATATACATCTCTATGTGATTAGTACACTGGTGTTGAACTGGATTACCAGAAAAGTAGATGACACTTATATTTTCACAATACACCAAGGTAGCCTTTTCAATAGGACAATGGAGCTCTAACAGTAAATTACGTAACCAACATAACTCGTAAACCACATTGACTACCCCTCGATACTCAACCTCTGCACTTGAACGTGAAAGCGTAGATTGACGTTTGACAGACGATGAGACCAAGTTATTACCTAAAAACATGCAATAGCCAGACGTATACCGTCTGGTGTCGGGACAACCACCCCAATCAATATTTGTATAGGAGACCAGTGTAGACGTCGATGAAGGATACAAATGCAAACCGTACTCAAGTGTTCCCTGAATGTACCTAAGAATGCGTTTGAGCGCATTCATATGTTCAACTCTGGGATCATGCATAAACAAACACACCTGATGTACGACATATGTAATATCAGGTCGCATGAACGTCAGATACTGAAGGACGTCTGCAAGACTACGATAGCGGGTCGGATCCTCATAGGGAGAGCCAGCTGCAGCACCCAACTTGAGTTTTGTATCAACTGGAGTGGAAGTGGACTTACGGGATGACATCCCAGCCCTCTCAATGATCTCTACTGCATACTTTTTCTGTGACAAGAACAATCCACCTGCATGACGAGTTACAACAATCCCCAAAAAAGTAACTCAATGGGACCAAGTCCTTCATGGCAAATTCAGAACTGAGCATTGTTATAATGGACTTTCGCAAAACATCATAAGAGGTTGTCAAGATAATATCATCAACATATAATAGTATATAAGCCATGGAAGATCCTCGACGATATATGAATAATGAATTATCAGACCTGCTGTGAGAAAAACCCATAGTTGAAACAAAATCAGCAAACTTCTTATACCAAGCTCGTGGAGACTGCTTAAGCACATACAAGGACTTCTTCAATATACAGACATGATTAGGATATCTAGTATCCCTAAACCACAAAGGCTGATGCTATACACTGTCTCCTGAAGATCACCATGTAGGAAAGCATTCTTCACATCTAGCTGATGAATGGGCCATGATTTTGAAAGAGCCAAGCTGAGCACAGTGCGAATGGTAGTCGGCTTGACCACCGGGCTAAACGTCTCACCACAATCTACACCAACCTGATAAGTCTTACCATCACCTACAAGTCCAGCCTTATGTCTCACAAATGAACCATCAGAATTTTTCTTATGAACAAAAATCCACATAGACCGAATAATATTAACACCAGATGGACAGGGTACCAACTCCCACGTCTTATTATCAATAAGAGCATTATATTCCTCGGTCATGACAATTGTTACACCCCGTAAGTCCAGGACATGTATAAGAGAATGTACGTAAGGAAACAAGACTTGGAAATTAGTGCGAAAGGAAGAATTGTTTTTCCGACGGAAAATCTTCCGAAGGTCGGAAAGGAAAAATGTTCGTTATTGAGAATTGGATTCTCAAAATGCATTATTTGAAGAGTATGGAACTTATAAATAATATGGAAATTTATTTTTACGGATTTGGTCACGTGGGGCCCACCCGAGGAATTTTACATTTTTTGTGGGGCCCACGAGGGTTACGGAATTTTATGGACGAATGAGAGGGCGACACGTGGCACCCCCACATGGCTTGGTCGAAATTTGTACAAGGGTAAAATGGTCATTGACCACCTTGGAAGATTAGTCTTGCTAGCTTGATTTTGTTGACTAGTCAACTTGTCCACTTGGCTTTTCATTAATTGTCTTTCATCCTAGACCACAAGTGTATTAATCCAAGCCCTTCATTGTGTTATATATGCTTCACTAGTGCAAGACAAGCTTATCTAACACTTAGGAAAATATCACAAAAACCTTGTTCTTCACTAAGAGACCTCTCGGGTTTGTGACCCTCCCACACAAAATAATTTGCAAATGTTGTCCTTTAGCCACAAGACTTTAACCCAATGTTCCTAAGGGTGTTGTAAGGTTATCTCAATAGAAAGATTTCGGAAAAAACGCATTTTCACGTTAGTCGCAAGGCGGAAACTAAGGGAGTTCTTCAACTTTGAAGTTAGAACTTGAAGATGGGTTCTTCATAGGCCTCTAAGGAGTGCTTGGAGAGGATTGGAACCTAAGGAAAGGAGCTAAGAATTGCTAAGGCGCGACTTTGGATCTTGGAAATTTTAAGGGCTTGGAAAGGTATAAATTTTGTCGTTTTAGTAGTTAAGACTTACTTATTGTAGTAGCTATGGATTTTAGCAAGCATGTGTTATATAGTATGAAGTTTGATAAGTATTTTGACTATTGGAACCCTAATCCGAAATCTAGCATGTTTAGCTTTAAGATTGGAATTCAAGTTGATTATTAGTTTAAGTCGTCGCATGTTGAATAAAGAAGGAAATTGTAGTTGTTGATGTTGTCTATGACTAAATAACATGTTGACCTAAGAACTTGGAATTTGGAAAAGGGTTGGAAAAGACTTAGTGTTGTTGGTTGTAAGTTGGCCGAGAATGGCTTTAATTATGGAACTACTTTGTATGAATTGTGGGGCGGAATTTTACACGTGGGCTAAGGCGGGTAATCCCCTGTTTGTTGTTGTTGGAGCCTTAAATGTGGCTTGTTGGTTATTGTATTCGGCCTTGAAAAAGGTGGCAACGTGAGTAGAAACAAAGGAAGTGCTGCCCGATTTTCCGTAGAATTAGAGACTAAATACTTAGTATTATTCTACATAGAGACTAGAAGTTGATAGCCTTGTTGTGACCTTTATAGGTTGACACTTTACGCACGGCGTATTCGGCTTAGCTTGTGGATTTAGTAGAAAAGGTATGTGAACTATCTCTCTTACAGCATGATTCCTTAAGATTAAGAAAGTATGTTACTCCTTAAATGATCCATTCCTTGGTTGTATTTGGATTGCCTAGAATAGAATTTGTTCTATGTACTTCTTGATTGTACTTTGATGTTTAGATTGTAAGTTGTATAATCCATTTTCTTGATGAAGTTTGGATTCTTAAAAGTGAAGGTATTTTACTTAAAGTACATGGAGTCTTAAAAGGAAGTGGTTTCCAAATCTTTTGGCTAGTGCCTTAATTCTAAAACCTAAAGGTCATTATAATGACTTTAGGGGAGTCAAGGAGTGATTTACTTATTTGATTTAAAAGAGGAGAAATGACATGTTTTAAGAGAAGTAACTTGTTTCAAAGGAGTGAGTTACTTGAGGTTTAAAAGTAGAAGAAACTTGTTTACTATATATTAAGAGACTTGAAGTGTTTTGAAAGTTAAGAACTTGATTTGTAAGTATGTGATACTTGGTTTTTAATAGCATAAGTCTCTTGGTTATTAAAGGAATGGATACGTATAAAACCATAAAGGGTTATAACGGCTTTATGGGAAGTTGGTTATAACGGCTTTATGGAAGATTTAGAAAGTTGTCTATTTTGATAAAAGGGCATAAGTATCACGACCCGAACCCGGGCCCGTGACTGGTGCCTTACCCCGGGCACCCCAGTAGTCATACATCAGAGAAAATCAGCGGAACATAAATCAATAACATAAAATAACGGAAGTATAAACAATAACCTGTGAAAACTTGCCTTTCGGCATATATATAGAAACAACAACTCTTTCAACCTGAACAGTTTAATCCTTTTTACAAACCCTGCCCACAACAGTACTACAGACCTCTACGATTGATATGACAACAACGACGGGGCGGGGCCGTCGCCATACCGAATGTAGCACTTACAACAGGACTATACGAAGATAAGCCTCGAGGAACGGAGCTTCCAACGACTGTGACCACTAAGAGCGAGGATCAACGATCGGTGTACCTTTACTGCGGCATGAACGCAGAAGGAGGTCGATAACAGTGCAGTATGTGGAATCGAAAATATCGTAAATGAAATCATAGTAGTCTATATAAAGCAGAGACATGTATGATAACCAAACTACGATTCCTGATAAATAAGCGATCATATCAAGTCGTGGACTCACGCCTCAAGTCATCACTCCAATATAACAATGGGTCTCACGCCCACAACATCAATCATGCGGTGGAATACCTTCCTCATCGCTGCAATAATGCTAGAAAAGCACCAAGGAATACATGAACAACAGTCCCACTGTGTCCAAATAAAGCGAGACGGGGTAAATGCGAAGGCATAGCCACTACTAACACCCACGTACTAACAAGGTCATGAAATGTATCATGATATCTGTCTTGCACCGTCACATGATCAAAGCCGGTCGCCGCTCGCAATATCAAATGTGCGTCTAGCCTCGAACTCCCGCACTCCGCATAGGCCGCCTCATAGGCCCGCATGAGGTATAACCCGCGTCGAGGGTAGCTACTCCGGATCGCCCCGACTCGCGATCGCACGCCACATGCATCGCATGACCATAAAGGCCGCACACTAACACGAACTCTCGTAGCTCCGCATAGGCCCCGACCCGCGTGAGGTATTCTCGAATCATGGTCCTGCATCGCTCGAGTCTACCCCGTCGGAGGCGCCTTAACTCCCGGAAACACGGTGAGTGGTATAATACCAACATAACAGTTTATCGTTTAAACAACATAAGCACAATCAAGGGAAAACCCCTTTACACAAACATCACAGAATACTAACACACGTAGCATCCTAATATGATTACTTATCAAAGCATCACGAAGGTATTACAAGGCTATCACAAACCAACACAATCAAGTTATACACACAAGGTACTTTCTACTATATGTCAACATGTTCGGATTTCTATCCCCAAAGTACTTCATACATTAACTTTTTAAAAGATACGTTACTTTCACAAAAGTCACACAATACCCGTAGTATATGAAAATAGAGTGATTATCTTTTGAAGTGAATCAAAACACTTATCTTGGTAAAATCAAGTAACAACATTATTATCCAAACGTCCAAGTTTGCCTAATTTCAAATGTTCACGTTTCTTATTTTAGAAAGGTTTCGTAGTTCATAGTCTTATTCATTTAAGAATATAATTCTCTTTTAAACTATCTGAGAAACATAAGTCTTACATGAGTAGGATATTCTTGTTTATAACAATCTTATTACAAAGCCATGATCTAGGAAATATCATTTTGTCTCATCTTAGCTTCATGCAGATGGAAGTTTCTCCGGTTTTAATAATACTTAATCACAAAACATTTCCTTTTATTAACGCTGCAGTTGGTTTGTCGATACACATTCTGATTTCAAATCAAGAAACATTCTTAAGCCGTTATTACCTAACTTCCCATAAAGCTAGTATAACTCTTAAGTTTTCAAAACCAAGTATTACTTCTTCTTTCAAATGATTCAAAAATCTTTTGAAATACTTCAAGTTCTTTATTAACACATAACAAGCCGCTTATAGTTCAAATCGATTACCTTTTAAAAACCACAAGTATTTTCTTACCAACATAAAGTCATTATAACCAACTTCCCATAAAGCCGTTATAACACTTTATGTGTTAAACCAATCAAATACATTTAGCACACGTGACGTCACCGTACTACATAGTTCACACATATCATGCTAGAAGAGATAGGAAGAGGTTCACATACCTCGCGACGAGTATCGACTAATAGCAAAACGCTCAAGTACTTCCAACCGTCGCTACTCCTGCAAGTAGATCGCGCCACACGTAGTACTTCAACCTATAAGGCCACAAGGCGCTTATTAACATTTAGGTCTAATCGTAGAACATTCTACGTAAAATTCAGAAGACTCCCCACAACAGCGTAAATCTCTCTCTCTATCGGCCGCTACCAAGCCAACCGTGGTTATACGCCTAATCCGGACGTGCACAATTCTACCTCACGTAAAAGCTACACAAGTCTCATGTAATACGTCCCATGTAATTACTGATTCGACTCTTCTTTCGAAAAGGTTTCTTATTATTCAGGCTTAAGTCAAAAGACATTGCCGATACTACGTTCGGTTCTATATATAGTATACTCCAACTATATAGTCTTCTTTCGAAAAGGTTTCTTATTATTCAGGCTTAAGTCAAAAGACATTGCCGATACTACGTTCGGTTCTATATATAGTATACTCCAACTATATAGTCTAACAATCATGTAATTTCCAATTACAATAGAGGGACAAGATATTTACCTCGATAAGCCCATAATTATCCGAGTTTAAATGTCGATCCTGAGCAAGGTTTAGCTCCTACTCACAAGGCGCTCGACCCGCTCCAAACAACCCTTAGAAGTTCTAACCAACTTCTACTAATTACTCCAACTAACTATGGAGATTTTCCTTAGGGTTTCGGTTTTGTGACTGACGGGAAGTATGATAGTATAACTGGGCTTTTTGTATAAGTATAACCTTAGAATACTACAAGGTATACGGCTAAGGTAATTTGGGCATTATAACAATACTTTTGAGAGTATTTCTACCAAGAGGGGGGGTATTATACGAAAACAACTAGGCAGTGGGGTGTATACCCTCGGCCTACCCCACTGTGGGACTCTCGCCGAGGGGAGGAGGACGAGAACAACTCTTCCAAGGGAGGAGGATTTCTAACACTTAGGAAATATTTGGAATGGATGAAGAAGTCATCCTGGGGGTATTTATAGCACAAGCCAAGGCCAACCAATGGCCAAGATCTAGTCGCATAGCAAGTGTAGGGCCAAGATTCACCCACGTGTCCTTAACCAACTAACACACAAAATATCCTACCAACTCCCCTCTTCAATTCGTCCAATCCGCCCCTTACGTCCGCTGATGGGAGGGTGCCACGGGGCGCCCTATTGTTGGTCCAACAGTTTTCGTCTCTCGGAAAAATCCGTAAAAATTAAAAATGACATAGCCGGAATTTTCCCTACGAAAGCTGTGAAAACGTTTCGTCGAAAAACGACTCTAAACGGGTGTTGTAAACAAAAATTAATTCGGCCAAGCCTAATACAAGTTTCAAATTTTCTACGTACGTCCTTACGTACATACTCTGGAAATACGGGGTATAACAATAAGTTGCCAAGATTGTGAAAATTTGAAGTTACTTGATTTCAAGCCTTGAAATGAGTTTTCTAAAAGTGTAGTAACTTACTTTGAAAAATAGACACGCCTTGATACTACGGGTGTTAGTATCTTGGGGCTTTACATAGAAATGAGTCTTTTATAAAAGAATATACGTACGTAGTACTTTGGCTTGATAAATTGAGGATTTGTCTAAGTGTGCCTTGATAAGTACTTTGACTTGTTAAAAGAGAATTACTCTATGTATGCCTTGATTAGTACTTTGGCTTGATAAATTGAGGATTTGTCTAAGTGTGCCTTGATAAGTACTTTGACTTGTTAAAAGAGAATTACTCTATGTATGCCTTGATTAGTACTTTGGCTTGATAAATTGAGGATTTGTCTAAGTGTGCCTTGATAAGTACTTTGTCCTTTTAAAAGAGAATTATTCTATGTATGCCTTGATTAGTACTTTGGCTTGATAAATTGAGGATTTGTCTAAGTGTGCCTTGATAAGTACTTTGACTTGTTAAAAGAGAATTACTCTATGTATGCCTTGATTAGTACTTTGGCTTGATAAATTGAGGATTTGTCTAAGTGTGCCTTGATAAGTACTTTGGCCTGTTAAAAGAGAATTATTCTATGTATGCCTTGATTAGTACTTTGGCTTGATAAATTGAGGATTTGTCTAAGTGTGCCTTGATAAGTACTTTGACTTGTTAAAAGAGAATTACTCTATGTATGCCTTGATTAGTACTTTGGCTTGATAAATTGAGGATTTGTCTAAGTGTGCCTTGATAAGTACTTTGGTGTGAAGCCCCAAATTAGTGTTACAATAACAATAAACATTATTGTGTCTATGTGATTATGTAACGACCTTATTCACATTCGAGGACGAATGTTGCTTAAGGAGGAGAGAATGTGAAATCCGAAAAAAATAAAAATAATAATAATATATAGTTGTGGTTGGGTTAATAAAAAAATATATAAGAAAACAAAGAATAAGTTGCATGGGATAGAGTTAGTATTAAAGTTGGATAAATAAATAGATAAAATGAAGTGTTAGTTAAACCAAAAATTTCCTATGAGGAGTGGTTGCATATTTAAAGATGTTGTAACCTGATATGTTTTTGCAATATGCTTATTACGTTATAATGTGATTGCACTTGGAATATTGTGGTGTTACTTTGAATTGCAGGGTAAGGTTCACTCGGCCGGATGGTAGGTGACTCTTTATTTAACATGTTTGGAAAGGGTGATAGAGAAAGGCTCCACGTCAAGGCTAGCGATCGTCCATGACCTCTTTTCATACCAAGTCCATTGTTTCGGGCTTGGTACTCGTCAGGTTCAGAATGTCAGTTCCAATGTCTCGGGATATGCCCGTGTGGAATGATCTCCCTTCCAACTTAAAATAATCTTTGTCAGTATGTCTATGTAGAAACAATATTTGCACGAGCATGGACTCGCGTTATGTTTTTTTCATATAAAGTCATAAACATATTTCTTTATTGTTATTTTTATTAATCGCTCCGTATTTGAATATAAGTTCAAATTTCTAAATAAAGAGAATAAAATGGTGCTCCTGGTGGAAAATAATTGTCCAGGTGCCATCACGCCCTAAGTAAAGACTTAGGAAAAGTCGGGGCGTGACAAGTTGGTATCAAAGCTAAACCAGGTTAAGAGATTCTAGGAAGTTTCCTTCGAGTTGGGTGTTTGAACGGTTACTTATTGCGGCGATTAATGCGCGCGCACCTTAGTAATAAGTGACGGAATAACATCCTAAAGTTTCCCTTCTTTCGTACTCTTCTCGCTACCGAGTCTTTTCAAAGACTTGATTTCTCGTACTACCTCCTTCACACGGGTTAGAAAAGGGATTGTACAACGTTATCTTGACTAATATGATTTGTGTAGATGGCGATTATAAGCGGGTTCCAACAAAAAGGAAGTACTCATGGAACAGCAAAGGAAATGAGAGCTCAGAGGAGTTCATGCGTCGCAGATGGACTCGGAAGGTGATTTTGATGAGTACATTGATGACACAATCGCATTATGTACATATTTGCTTAGACTAGAAGGAAAAGGCGTTCATACGACCCGACCTTCTTCAACTTTCCAATTGAGTCATACTACAGATAATTGTCAATTAGTCCCGAAAAGTTTCATTCCGTTCGAAAGGCAAGGATGCTAAGAGAAGATATTACAGAAAATTCATTGCACCAATTTCTGAATCATGTAAGAGGAGTAAGGTATAAAATGAACTATATGGAAAGAGAAGCAAAAAGGAAGGTTCACAGGGAGTTGAATGCCAACCTGCAGAATAGACGAATCATGCGGTTAAGCCCTTTAGAACGCGTGATAGTAGGTGTCGGTTCAAGATCTGCAGGGCTATAGCGGGTTGCACAATCGGCGAGTTGACCTGATGTGATGTATTGTAGTCATGACATTGTTATTTTAAAATATGATGAATGAAGTGCTATGAATACAAGAAAGAAAGGATATGTTTTATTAAATTATTTTTCTTGTTGGCATATTGTGGTGTTGCATGCTTATGAACTATAAGAAAATTTAGGAGCTAGAATAGACATTCCGTCTTCTAAAATATGAGTGTGTTTGTCTTCACAGAAAATGGTGAATTCACAAATCCGGGGGCTCGAGGAGGTTCATCACGAAGCTCATGTACCTCCGATTGACGTAGTGGTGTCCGAAGGAGCGGAGAAAATGTCGGAGAAAATATCGAGAGAACGAGAGTCAAATGGCCCAAGAAACGGTGGGACAAAAACTAGATAGACTCATAGAGTTAATGGCAGTGCGATTCACACATGGTTCCGCCCGCACCTAGTGTCTCTGTCATAGCCCGAACCGTAACTGCAGGGCAGAGGACCAGGTGCGGCGCACCACGGGCCGGGAGTGTAGAATCCCAAGCGATGCACGATAGGCTATGGACAAATTTTATGAGGAGAAGAGAACCATGTACTCGGGGAAGGACCCAGGCCGACGATGGTATTCTCGATGAAGTTGAAGACTTAATGTTCACATTGGGATGCGTGAGACGCAGGCGCCAACTTGGTAGCGCCGCGACTAGTGGATGATGCAGGGTGTGGTGGAGGAATTTTAGGAAAAATCGTCCCCGATGTCACCACCAATGACTTGGGAGGGTTGAGCGGCATTCATTGAGAAGTTTATGCCTAATACGCGCAAGGATGCGCTCGACGGAGTTTGAACAATTGAAGCAAGGTGACCGCAGTGTACAAGAATATGATACACGATTCGTGAGGTTATCGCATACAACACACATCGTCCTACGAAATGGATAGAGTCAGCGATTTGTAGAGGTTTAAACCCGAACATAGCGAAGAAGGTGGTGGCGTTAGCCAACGATCGAACTTATCTTCGATTGTCGATATGGCTTTGAGGGTAGAAGGTTTCGCTAAAGCAAAAGAGAATATTCGCGAAGAGATTTGGACGTCGTGATCGTTTAACGAGTCAAAATCGAAGCGGGGAGTTTAGTAAGGGATCTTGAGACCGAACCAATCGTGGGTCGATCTTATTTCAAGCCTAAGGGCACGATTGGTCTAATTACCAAGGTAGCAGGACAAGGCCACCAACCCTAACACGGAGGCGACAAACCGATTTGTAAGATTTGTCAAAGAAAACACACGGAGAATGTCGGCTCTTAACGAAGACATGTTATAAGCGTGGAGAGTCGTGCCACTATGCCGTGGATTGCAAGAGGACCCAAACTCAATATATTCGGGAGGTCGGAAGCAACCACAGTGCTCTGGGAAATCAGGGAAACCAACCCCTTGAGTCGTGAGGTCAACAACCCAACAATTCTAATCGGCTCTACGCTTTGCCCCAGAGGAATGAGGCAGAAGCATCTAACGCGGTGGTCACAGGTATTTTGCTAGTCTCGAGTATTCCTGCATTTGTATTATACGATCCCGGCTCTACATTTTCATATGTGTCAATGAGCTTTGCTAAGAATTTACATGTAGAACCTTCTTATTTAAGTGAACCTGTTGAGGTTATGACACCAGTAGGGGCCTCAATTTGGGCCTCTCGGGTGGTAAATAATTTTCCATTAGAAGTGAATGGCAGGGGAACAAGGGTGAACCTAGTACTACTTGATATGGTAGACTTCGACGTCATTTTGGGTATGGATTGGTTGTCGGCATGTTATGCCATGTTAGATTGTCGACGAAAGATAGTGAGATTAACTTTTCCCGGAGAACCAGAAGTTGTTATAAGGGGTAGGGTTGGAATATCCTCAGGTCAGTTTATTTCCTACCTTGGGGCTCAAAAGTTATTGAGAAGTCACTGAGTGGAGTATGCATATCTGGCTAATATAGTGGATACCCAAAAAGAATCCCAGCGATGCGATGTTCCTATTGTTCAAATTTTCCGAGGTTTTTCTGAAGATCTTCCATGCCTTCCTCCGGATAGAGAAGTGGAGTTTGCCATAGAGTTAATTCCGGGTACAAGACCTATTTCTATTCCTCCATATCGAATGGCCCCAGCTGAATTGAGGGAGTTAAAAGAACAATTGAAGGATCTTCTGGATAAAGGCTTTATAAGGCCTAGTGTTTCCCCTTGGGGTGCACCAGTCCTGTTTGTGAAAAAGAAAGACGGATCGCTCCGAATGTGCATCGATTATCGGCAGCTCAATAAGGTCACGATCAAGAACCGGTACCCATTACCAAGAATCGATGATCTTTTTGACCAACTTCAGGGAGCTAGCTATTTTTCCAAGATTGATCTTCGTTCGGGATATCACCAGCTGAAAATAAATCCAGATGATATATCCAAAACAGCCTTTAGAACCCGATACGGCCATTATGAGTTCTTGGTCATGTCTTTTGGGTTAACCAATGCCCCAGCAGCTTTTATGGATTTAATGAACAAAATCTTCAAACCATTCCTAGATTTGTTCGTGATTGTGTTCATAGATGATATCCTAATTTCTGATAAGAGTGTTGAAGAACATGAAGAGCGTCGAGTGTAGTGCTTCAAGTCGTGAAACAGGAGAAACTATATGCTATATTTTCAAAGTGAGAATTTTTGTTGGAAAAGGTAGCCTTTTTGGGCCATGTTGTGTCCAGGGATGGAATTATGGTAGACCCCGTAAGATAGAAGCGAAAGAAGCGCCAAACCGACCACTCCGGCAGAGGTTAGAAGTTTCTTGGGTTTGGTGGGTATTATAGAAGATTCGTAAAGGTTTTCTAGTCTTGCGCTCCTTTGACCCGATTGACTCAAAAAGCGGTTAAGTACCGGTGGTCGAAGCATGTGAAACAAGTTTTGAATCGAAGGAATTGTTGACTCTCGCAGATCCTAACCTTACCATCGGGACAAGAAGGGTTCACGATCTATTGCGATGCCTCGGGGTTGGGTTAGGATGTGTCTTGATGCGATTTGGAAAGGTTATGCGTATGCATCTAGACGATTGAAGATACATGAAGTTAATTATCCAACTCATGACTTGGAATTAGCTGCGGTGGTGTTTGCCTTACGAATATGGAGACATTATTTGTATGGTGTGCATGTGGACATATTTACAGATCATAAGAGTTTGCAGTACATAACCACACAGAAGGATCTGAATCTCCGACAAAGAAGATGGTTAGAGTTGCTTAAGGATTATGACCTTAGTATTCTTTACCATCCTGGGAAAGCCAACGTGGTGGCTGATGCACTCAGTAGGAGATCAATGGGCAGCTTGGCCCATTTGGCAATACAAAAGAGGGGTATTGTTCGTGAGGTACAAAGATTGGGAAACCTCGGGGTTAGCTTAACTGAGATCGGTGAAGGTAGGGTGGTGGTACGTGATACCTCGCAGTCTGCCTTAGCTTCAGAAATAAAAGAAAGTCAGTTTGAGGATACGGAGTTTGTTGGATTTCGAGAGAAGATCCAACAGGGAAGACCTTCACAGTTTACATTGGGAGATAATGACGGAACCGCCCGGGTAGGTTATGTGTTCCTAAGGTAAAGGATCTAAGGAGGAAGATCTTAGATGAGGGTCACAACACAAGATATTCCATTCATCCAGGGTCGACAAAAATGTATCAGGACCTCAAGGCAAATTACTGGTGGGATGGGATGAAGAAAGACGTTGCGGAGTTTGTCGGGAGGTGTCTTATATGTCAGCAGGTGAAAGCTGAACATCAAAAACCTGGCGGATTACTTCAGGACATTGGAGTCCCCATGTGGAAGTGGGAGGCGATTCATATGGATTTCGTAACTGGTCTACCGAAAACTCGAGAAGGGTATGATTCTATTTGGGTGATTGTTGATCGGCTTACAAAGTCAGCCCATTTCTTACCGGTCAAGACTACATATCGCGCACCACAGTACGCACAGATTTATTTGAAGGAGATTGTGCGGTTACACGGGATTCCCTTACAAATTATTTCAGATAGGGGTTCCCAGTTCACCTCACACTTTTGGCAAAGTTTCCAGCAGGGTCTCGGGACAAAAGTTAAGTTGAGCACGGCTTTCCACCCGCAAACAGATGGGCAAGCTGAGCGAACAATTCAAACACTTGAGGACATGTTGCGATCTTGTGTGTTAGATTTTCAGGGAAGCTGGTTGGACCATCTATGTCTAATTGAGTTCGCCTACAACAATAGTTTTCACTCTAGCATACAAATGGCCCCGTTTGAAGCATTATATGGACGAAAATGTAGGTCTCCACTTGGATGGTTCGAGGTGGGTGAGACGCAACTGTTCGGACCGGAAGTCATTCAAGAAACAAATGATAAGGTACAGATGATTCGGGAGCGGATCAAAACAGCTCATAGTCGTCATAAGTCCTATGCGGATCATCGGAAAAGAGATCTTGAATTCCAAGAGGGGGAGAAAGTATTTTTAAAAGTGTCCCCAATGAAGGGAGTGATGCGTTTTGGTAAGAAAGGGAAATTGAGCCCAAGGTTTATTGGGCCATATGAGATCTCACAAGAGTGGGAATGTGGCTTACGATTAGCACTTCCACAAGAAATGGAAGGCATCATCCGGTATTTCACGTGTCAATGTTACGAAAATACTTGCGACTCCAAGTCACGTCATCCTTCCCGTGAGATAATTCTTAATGAGGAGCTTGATATGAAGAAGTTAGGTGGAAATACTTGATAGGAAGGTTAAGCGCCTTAGGAATAAAGATATTGCTTCCGTGAAGGTCCTATGGAGGAACCACTCCACCGAGGAAGCCACCTGGGAAGCGGAGGAGGCGATGAAAGTCAAATATCCGTTCCTATTTGACTAAGGTAATAAAAAAAAATGCATTACATAGTATTTCATATGTGTGTCATTTTCGTGTCTTTATGCATGTGTTACAACCTTACTCTCATTCGAGGACGAATGCTTCTTAAGGAAGGGAGAATGTGAAGCCCCAAATTAGTGTTACAATAACAATAAACATTATTGTGTCTATGTGATTATGTAACGACCTTATTCACATTCGAGGACGAATGTTGCTTAAGGAGGAGAGAATGTGAAATCCGAAAAAAAAAAAATAATAATAATATATAGTTGTGGTTGGGTTAATAAAAAAATATATAAGAAAACAAAGAATAAGTTGCATGGGATAGAGTTAGTATTAAAGTTGGATAAATAAATAGATAAAATGAAAATAAGAAAACAAAAAAAAAAAGGAAAAAAAAAAACCCATGCAGCATTTTGCACGTCCCTTACCCCTTTGCTTTCCCCCTTCCCCCCCTTTTCAATTCCCCTCCACCCTTGGTCTTCCATCTCCCATAAGTTATACAATTATCTCCACTTATACATTATACTTATACACAAACAAAGTGCATACCACAAAGATTAGAAAATCAGAAAATAATCAAGTGAACAAGAAGGAAAAAAATCAAGAAAATATCAAGGGAGGAAGGAGAACAAGAAAATTAGGGAACACTAAGGAGCAAGGACCACTTGTAGCAACCGAACCACAATCCTTTCACACTTACAAGGTGAGTTTTCTCACTCAGAAATTCTTGGTAACATCCTTTATTTTTAGTTCAATACATGTTAGAATAAGAATTGAGTGTTGAAAAGAAATATTGAACTTTTGATTGTTTAGACAACTAGTTGCGTCATGAACTTTACGAACTGTTCTCACTGAGTTATAATTGTTAGAATTTGATGAAATTCGGAGGAATTGTACACCTCTCTAATATGATCATATAGAACCAAAAATGAGGTAAAATGGACGTACGGTTTGAAAGTTATCATAGTTCAAAGTTCCTGCCTTAGATTTGGTCGAAATTCGGAAAGGCATAATTACGGACTATTTTTATTGGGTTTTACTTATTAGAATTATATGAAAATTTACATGGTTGTAAATCTCTGTTACGGACAGATATATATAAAGATTTATTAAAACGGACTTACGAGTTGAGAGTTATTGTTGTTTGAAGTTGCTGCCTCGGATTCGTCGGAATCCAGAAGGGCAGGACGTTGAAACGTAAAACTGTACTAATCTGTCGGGAATATGAAAATTGTTGCTAAATGAAAGTTCTATATCTCTTTGTTGTGGACATTTTGAGACCTTACGGGGGTCTATCCGACTTACGGATTGAGAGTTATCGCTGTTTAAAGTTTCTGCCTCGGATCTATCGAGATCCAGGAAGGGCAGCGAATAAAAGTGTAAAACTGTACCAAATGGTACAGAATATGAAAGGATTGTTCACATGGAGACATGTAGCTCTCTGTTCTCGTCGTTTTGAGATCTTATGGGCTTGAACGGGTTTACAGATTAGGAGTTATGACTATTCTAAGATTGGGTGTTGTTTAATAAATATTCTGCCGAAATAAATTTCATGTGGCTGTTTTGAGGATAAATTTGTGTTAGTTACCCAAAGTAGTTTTAAATGAAATTTGGTACAGTGAAAGATCTCCGTCTTACCTTAGTTTCCGCTTGAGAAACACCTTAGTTGGAGTTATGGTTAAAAAGTTATAATCGTTACAAGTACGAATGACAGAATGTTAGAAAAGAGAATAGTATTTATTCGATCTTCTGAAAAAAAATATGAAAAAGTGAATACGTGTTCACATAAATATATAAATATATAATGGATCGGGTTGCACGCCGCAACAAAACGTAAAGTGAATACGCGTTCACAAATACGTAAACATAATGTATCGGGTTGCACGCCGCAACAAAACGTAAAGTGAATATATGTTCACAAATACGTAAATATAATGGATCGGGTTGCACGCCGCAACAAAACGTAAAGTGAATACGCGTTCACAAATACGTAAATATAATGGATCGGGTTGCACGCCGCAACAAAACGTAAAGTGAATACATGTTCACAAATACGCAAACATAATGGATCGGGTTGCACGCCGCAACAAAACGTAAAGTGAAGACGTGTTCACAACTCCGTAAATATAATGGATCGGGTTGCACGCCGCAACAAATATGAAAGATGAATACATGTTCACCTATATATAAATATGAAAAGTGAATACGCGTTCACAAATATATAAATGTAACAAACATATGGAAATGCAGGGGAATGTCCTAACGTATAATACGAGATAAAATGAAGTGTTAGTTAAACTGAGAATTTATGAGGAGTTGGTACATATTTAAAAATGTTGTAACCTGATATGTTTTTGCAATATGCTTATTACGTTATAATGTGATTGCACTTGGAATATTGTGGTGTTACTTTGAATTGCAGGGTAAGGTTCTCACTCAGCCCCAGATGGTAGGGCTGACTCTTTATTTAACATGTTTCAGGAAAACGTGATAGAGGAAAGGCTCCACGCCAAGGCTAGCGATCGTCCATGACCTCTTGTCATACCAAGTCCATTGCTTGGGCTTGGTACTCGTCAGTCCGAGAATGTCGATTCTGATGTCTCGAAATGCCCGTGTGGAATGGTCTCCCTTCCAACTTAGAATAATCTTTGTCAGTATGTCTATGTAGAAATAATATTTGCACGAGCATAGGCTCGCGTTATGTTTTCAATAAAGTCATAAACAGATTTCTTTATTGTTATTTTTATTAATAGCTCCGTATTTGAATATAAGTTTAAATTTCTAAATAAAGAGAATTAAATGGTGCTCCTGGTGGAAAATAATTGTCCAGGTGCCATCATGCCCTAAGTAAAGACTTAGGAAAAGTCGGGGCGTGACAAATATATAATGGATCGGGTTGCACGCCGCAACAAAACGTAAAGTGAATACGCGTTCACAAATACGTAAACATAATGGATCGGGTTGCACGCCGCAACAAAACGTAAAGTGAATATATGTTCACAAATACGTAAATATAATGGATCGGGTTGCGCGCAACAAAGCGTAAAGTGAATACACATTCACAAATACGTAAACATAATGGATCGGGTTGCACGCCGCAACAAAACGTAAAGTGAATACGTGTTCACAAATACGTAAATATAATGGATCGGGTTGCACGCCGCAACAAATATGAAAGATGAACACATGTTCACCTATATATAAATATGAAAAGTGAATACGCGTTCACAAATATATAAATGTAATAAACATGTGGAAATGCAGGGGGATGTCTTAACGTATAATACGAGATAAAATGAAGTGTTAGTTAAACCAAAAATTTCCTATGAGGAGTGGTTGCATATTTAAAGATGTTGTAACCTGATATGTTTTTGCAATATGCTTATTACGTTATAATGTGATTGCACTTGGAATATTGTGGTGTTACTTTGAATTGCAGGGTAAGGTTCTCACTCATTGAGATGGTAGGGCTGACTCTTTATTTAACATGTTTCAGGAAAGGGTGATAGAGGAAAGGCTCCACGTCAAGGCTAGCGATCGTCCCGCAGCCTCTTTTCATACCAAGTCCATTGTTTCGGGCTTGGTACTCGTCAGGTTCAGAATGTCAGTTCCAATGTCTCGGGATATGCCCGTGTGGAATGATCTCCCTTCCAACTTAAAATAATCTTTGTCAGTATGTCTATGTAGAAACAATATTTGCACGAGCATGGACTCGCGTTATGTTTTTTTCATATAAAGTCATAAACATATTTCTTTATTGTTATTTTTATTAATCGCTCCGTATTTGAATATAAGTTCAAATTTCTAAATAAAGAGAATAAAATGGTGCTCCTGGTGGAAAATAATTGTCCAGGTGCCATCACGCCCTAAGTAAAGACTTAGGAAAAGTCGGGGCGTGACATTTGGCCTGTTAAAAGAGAATTATTCTATGTATGCCTTGATTAGTACTTTGGCTTGGTAAACTGAGAATTTGTCTAAGTATGCCGTGATAAGTACTTGGGCTTGTTAATTGAGAATTGCCTATGTGTGCTGGAAATAGCCGGTTGTGTGCTATTGGTATATCAGTCGTTTCGGGGTCATTCCCCGGGTTTGTGGCATTTGCATAATTCCGTGGATTTGCTACCCACGATGCGAGGAATACCTCATGCGAGTCCGTAAGGCTTATGCGGGTGAAATAGTCCCATGCGGGCGGGTCCAGCCTATGCGAGGAATACCTCATGCGAGTCCGTAAGGACTTATGCGGGTGAAATAGTCCTATGCGAGGAATACCTCATGCGGGTCCGAAAGGGCTTATGCGGGTGAAATAGTCCCATGCGGGCGGGTCCAGCCTATGCGAGGAATACCTCACGCGGGTCCACGCGACCTATGCGGGTGAAATAGTCCCAGGAATAGGATTGCTAAATGATCATTGCGCGGATGGTCCTGCTTGATCATGAGCTTCCTAGTTTATATTGTAAGGATACTACTGTCTACTCTCATTGTTAGTAAGGCACCATGTGTTGTATTTTGATTATCATATATGTCCCCGGATTTGTTGTGTTACCCTATGGTCATGCTTTTACGAGGTGGGATTCCGGGGCATGGGACCACGAGGTATTGAGGACACAGGTGGGACTTGGTGTTCATGTATCCTTATTGGTGTTATTACATCATGGATCGCGGTGAGGAAGGATTCCACGGGCATGATTGATATTATGGGCGTGAGACCCATGGTTATATTGAGTAATGACTTTGAGAGCCTGCGTCCCTGACTTGATATGACTGCTTATGTGTTATGTACTGTAGGTTGGATATCATACATGTCTTGTTGACAGTCAATTTTGACCCGTTTTTTGTATATTTCGTGCAATTTTAAGTATTTTAGCACACCGCATTTTAATCGTTATTTTTTCATATTTTGTATAATATTTTATGTTTATTTATTCACAAAATGACATTGCATCTTTTTATTTTTATTTAAGCATTATGTTTTTGTTAATATTATGTTTCTATTATAATAATATTTTGCATCTCTTTAAATAATTAATTGACATCTTGCTTTAATTTTAATCAGACATTAAACATGTCTTAAATATTGCATTTTTGCGTCGGCATTTGCATTTTAATAATTTTGCATCTTTTTAAATAATCTTTCTTTTAAAATAATTAACCCGCGTTGCATTTTGTCAAACCAGTCCAGTACGGAACCCAATCCGAATCAATTCAATCCAACACTATTTTTATTTCATCCAAACACCCCCTTTTATTTCCCCCCCATTTTTAAATTTCAAACCCACCTTTCATTTCCCCCCTAAAATACCAAACCCTAATCTATTCCCCTATTTATTAATCCTTACCCCCCCCTTTATTAAAAGGAGGGGGCAGCCAACGTTCAAAAGGGAGAGCCCACGTTCATTTTTTAAAAAGAGAGTCCAACGTTCAGGCAAAAAAAGAAAAGGGGGCAGCCAACGTTCATTTTTTTTAGGGGCAGCCCACAACATTCAGCATTTTTTTAAAGGGGGCAGCCCACGTTCATTTTAAGAAAAAAGAGGAAGAGCCCAACGTTCAGTTTTGAAAAAAAAGAGAAGGGAGAACCCTTTCTCCTCGCCTTCCTTGCCGCTTCTTCCCGCGCTGCCGCCGCACGGAGCTCCAAGCTCGTGAACCCCTTTAAACATACCCCCACACACACAACCGCTGCCTCTCTCACTCTCTCCTCCTCTCTTGTCGCCGCTTCGCGCCGCTTCACGGAGTTCTAAAAACTCCGGCGAACACCCTCACAGCCGCACAAAGCCACCCTCAACTCCTCACCAACTCGTCCCTGTCACCCTCCAAACTCCAGTCGCCGCCGACCTCGCAACACCTCCACACCACTGCCCGCCGGAGGTGATGACCGGCGGGGTCGCACACGCACTCCCCATACGTCGGCGACCTCTGTTGGCTGTTTATCTTGAGCCATTTGTCGATTTGGGTTTATTGGACCGATTTTTGTGATTTTTGGTTACTTGCCGGAGTTTAAAAAACTCCGGCGACCAGTTCGGTTCTGCTTTTAATCCGTTGCATATCCTGTTTATTTTGGACTGATTATTTCGACTGTTGGACTAGCCGGAGTTTTGAAACTCCGGCGGACTGGGCTCGATTCTATTTAAGCTCCGTTGCATTTTGTGGTTTTGATATCTGTCGGAAGTTATATCTCCGGTGACCTTTGTTTGCTTTTATTTGTTTGGTTGATATCTGTTCTGTTGTCCAATGGACTGATTTTCTGATTTTGTTTGGGTATTTGGCTGGAGTTTGCCTTGTTCTGGTTTTTCGGCGACGTTGGTTGGATACTGCTCATGGTTTTTGGCTGTTTCTTGGATCGGTTTTTGACGATTTTACCCCTTCTGTTTTTATTAAACTGATTGGAAAAGATTCTTATTCCGAATGAACAGTTGCTACATTTAAATATTGGTATTTTACTGATTTTTGAACATGATACTACACTGGCCAAAGAAGGATTTATCCGTCGATCTGGAGGCCTCCGTGGTAAGCGAGACGGAATATGTGGGCGAGGAGGAAAGTGAAAAAGATTAGACGAGAATGCATAGTATCGTTCACCAGGAGGCGAGTCGACCGCCGCCGTAGCGATATTGGCTTCTCATGTCTTAGTATTCTTGGCATAACACTAGTTGAGCCCACATTATATAAAAATATATCTTTTACAATATATTTTACATATATATCTATATATATACATATATTGTGTTTGTTTGGTAATTTATTTATCATTTACTAACTCTTCTACTAAGTGTCTTTTGCAGGTACCCGGAGGCGCACCCCAAAGTTAAATCATTCGCATAAAATGAAATAAAAGCAAAATGTTGCTAATTTATCTTCATTACATCTTTTATGATTATTTGCTTTCACTACTATCTCTTTAAATATATATCTATTTTAAATATTTGCATGCCTAGTTTAAATATCTTTTTGTTAGTTTAATAATTAGAACGCCTTTAGAATTATAGATTGCATGTTAGCACAATAATTTTAAACCTAAGTTTGAACGGACAACCGCAAGTTAGCGGATCCTTTAGGGTGCCTAACCCCTTCCCTTTAGGATAATAAAGAACCCTTACCTAGAATCTCGCATAGTTTCACAGACCTTTAAAAATGGAGATCATTCGTAGTATTTTATACTACATTTTCAGTGTCCTAATTCACTATAATAATTAGGTGGCGACTCCTAAAAATGCAATTTCAGGAATCAAACCATGCGTAGCGGTAATCCCGTTTCCGGCTCCGGTCGAAAATGGGGCGTTACATGTCTCTTGTGTTATTTAGACTGCTATGATTTTATTACAGTACTTATTGTTCACATACTTGGTACATTCTTCGTACTGACCTCCTTCGGGGGGCTGCGTTCATGCCGCAGGTTTAGGTACGCAGTTCGGTGATCGGCAGGTGTAGGATCCTGCTCAGGGTTTTGGATAAGCTCCTTCTATTCCGGAATTTATCTTTGGTATATGTCCTTCAGTACAGGCTTTGTACAGTTATGGGTACGGCGGGGCCTTGTCCCGTCATAGTTCAGTTTAACTCCTAGAGGTCTGTATTCATATGTGGGATTGGACTCATGTACGGTGTAGTGTCTTTTGTTTATGTATATATGGCAGCCTTGTCGGCTTTGCCCTTGCACGTATGTTGGTTTTAAAGAAAAAAAAATGAGGTGTTATTTAAATTCCGCAGTTTACTTATGTTGTTAAGGTAGAAGGGTGCCCAGGTAGGGCACCAGTCACGGGCCCGGGGTTCGGGGCGTGACAACAATTTTCCAATTAGAGTCATTTAAGGTAGACACATGATTACGGGGTAAGGGGGATTTAAGAACATTAGAATTCAAATTAAAATGTCTCTTTGATTTAAAAATACCCCGTTGACTGCGAGTGATTGGACCTTGACTTTGGGTTGGATTGGGGGAATTTTGAGAATTTTCTGAAGTGTTGAAAATTACCGTCGAAAGATCCGCGACGCTGGGGGTTGGGGCCGCGGCGTTGGAAGAACTGCAGAGATCTCTGAAGTTTTGGCGCCGCGGCGCTTTCCAGAGGGCCGCGACGCTAATGATGGGATTGAAACTGTTTGGCCATTTGGTGGCAGCGCGCCAACGGCGTCATTTTTTCTGAAGAATCTAAAAAATGACGGAGAACATAGGGGGAGACATCCTCATCCAAAAAATCATAAGAACTAGGCACGTGTTTTTCTACTTTAGAAAAGAGAAATTGGCATTCATCGAAGAGAACATGACGACTAATGATGATTCATTTAGAGGAAAAATCAAAGCATTTATAACCACGGTGATTTGACGGAAAACCCAAAAACACACAAGGAGTAGAACGTGCCTGAAGTTTGTTGATCGTAGTGGATAACAAGCATCCAAAGACCCTAAGATGAGAATATGACGGAGTCTTATTGTATAACACTTTGAGATGGGATGAATATGTCAAACCTTTAGAGAGAAGAATATTTAGTAGAACGGTAGCCATTTGTAGCGCATGATGCCAAAATAATGGAGGAACGAAAGAATGAACCAATAAAGTGCGGACAATATTATTAATGGTACGAATTTTTCGCTCAGCTTTCCCATTTTGTGAAGACGTATGAGGACACGAAAAATGAAAATTTATCCCATTTTGAGCACAAAACTCCCTCAATTCCCTATTGTCATACTCTTTGTCATTATCATATTGAATGTTTTTTATTTTCCGTTCGAATTGCGTTCTTATGAAAACTCTAAATTTTATGAAAATGGAAAAAAATTGAGATTTTTTCGCAATTGAAAACGTCCATAAATATTTAGAATAGTCATCTAAGATTCTAAGAATAATACATAATAACGATGACCCATAGAACTGAGAACCAGAGATGTCCATAAATCACTATGAAGAGTATCAAATGACATTGAAGTATTAGAATTCGAAGCTACAAATTGTAACTTAATATTTTTTCCCAAAGCACGAGATTGACAAAGTGGAGTACTACGTGTACCCTTACAAGAAATAAACTTATGTCTATCTAAAGAAGATAAAATAAACAACCCTGGATGACCTAGACGAGCATGCCACAAGGAAGGAGCAGGAGCTGCAAAGGTGAATGACACAGCTTGACGCGAGATGCTTAGACTCGGTGTGATTGGATAAAGATCCCCCTACTGTCACACCTCATGAGATGACTCCCCGTCTTGAAATCTTTTACAGAAAAACCAAACAAATCAAAATTAATAGAAACCTAATTATCGGTGGTGAATTTACGGGCAAACACCAAATTTTTAATCAATTTGGGGCATGAAGGGTGTTTCAGGATAAGTGATGGATGAGGAGGGGACAAAGTTTTATGACCATAACCCTTAATTGGAATAGAATTGCCATTACCAACAGTTATACCACGATTAGTGCTCAAATTGGAATAAGACGAGAGAGTACCTTGGTCGGATGTCATGTGGATATTGGCGTCGGTGTCCATGTACCAATTAGGGTCTGGTTGAGTCAAGCCAATCGTGTGCATCACTGCTTCAATATCGGTCTGAGTGGGTCCCACTGTGTGGTGGGCCTGATGGGGGCGCGACCTAAGTATCGGATCGCCTGCGCCCATATCTTTGGTCTAAACCCAGAAGTCGACACAGGAAGAAGTTGGGCCGCGTCGCGTGTACTGGTCGATACTGAGGCACCGCGGCGCTGTAATGTGGAGCCACAGCGCTGTGAGGCTCTGGGACCCACTGCCACTGTCCGTGGGGCCCATGTGGGCTCCAGAACTGTTGTTGCTGCTGACGGTTGCCCCCATTGTTGCCACCACGATTCTTGCCATTATTATTCCGATTTTGGCCCTTCTTACCACTCGTTGTTGTGATTTTGGGTCACATTAGTTGGATTGGAAGGAGAAAAAATAGAAGCAGTCATCATGACGACAGGACTGGACCCAATCGCCACTTTCTTAGCTAATCCGACTTCTTCCAAAGTAAGCATAGAACGGGCTTGATAAAATTCTGGTAGGGGGTTATTCTGATGAATAACCGAAGCAACACCGCTATAGGCCTCTGACAGGCTTGCAACCATCTGAAGAACTAGACGACTATTAGAAACAGGAGAACCCACATTGCTGAGTTTGTCTGCCAAGTCCTTGAGGCGTTTGCAATAAGAAGAAACGTTTTGAAAACTCGTCATAGCCACCTGTGAGAATTCATGCTCAAGGATAACAATTCGAGAATGACTGTTATCTTGGAATATGTCTCGCAATCGATCGCACGCCGCCATAGCTGTGGAGTTGGGTTCCATAATCGTCTATAAAAGATCCAAGGAGATAGTGACATAAATCCACTGAAGAACCTTGACATCAAGCATGACCCATAATTCTGGATCTGCTTCTTTAGTGGGCACAACCGTCGTAGAAGTAGACGCATTACCACCCTCATTTGGAGGATTTAGAGGAATGATGTGGTGGAAGACTTTATGTGCCAAGGCATGAATCTTAAATAATTTTGTCCACGTCCCATATTGGACGTTTTCTAGAACGCTAGGGATGACTCTCTTGATGTTAGAAACTGTGAGGGCAGAATGAAAATTGTTCTTATCAGTCATGATGAATAGAACAACAAGATTCAGAGAAGAGAATTTGTGAGAAAGGATTTTCGGGAGAGAAGAGCCGCGACGTTGGATAAATCCGAGAAGAAGGGGCTGCGGCGCTGGCCAAAAAATGAGAAAAAGAAAAAGAATTTGAGGAACGGAAGCAGGGTAAAGAGAACCTAGACTCTTGATACCATGAAAGAAATAATTCCCTGATTATTCTTATTAATAAAAGACATATATATACAAGTTACAATGAAGATCATCTTCCTATTCTACTAAGAAATCTCTATTCTATAAGAATACTAACTTTACAATTATGGTAATATTACACTACTAATTAAGGTACAATTCTAAGTCTAATATTTATCAAATATACAAGGAAGGACCCACTGGACTGGAACGTACACAGTCACTGTTTAACACGTACTCACACTTCTCCAAAGTAGTTTACCTGGCATTAACCGTGAAAGCTACTTGTTTATCAATATCATCAACCCATTCAAGTGGCTATACTTTTTCGAGTACTTTTAGTTTTATATACGTTCAAACCTTTCTTCATTAATTTGCGAACTTCAAGTTCTTCGTCTTAAGTAGAAGCGTTGGTCTCAACATCCACTCATATATGAGATCTACCTTCAGCTAGTTCCATTTCCTTCTTTTCTTGAGAGAGGATAAACAACATCATTATATATTTTAGATTAGTTAGTATACATTAGATAAGATTTGCCGCTTATCTGGTCTCAACCTCTTCCAGTCTTAAGTTGCTTACTCTTTTCCCAAGGTATGAAGTCTCTCTTCTGCATTTGACGACTGTGAGTTGAACTCGCGGCAGAAGTAAAGAAGCATGTAAGCCGGGAAGAAAAAAAGGGGAAAAGTAAAGTCTTAGCGCTTATGGCACGAAAAGAAAATTTATTTCGGTAAGACTTGATTTAGAGTCTAGCAATATATCCATAAACGACCAAAAGAATAGGCATCTGGGGTGGTGGCGCAGTTGGCTAGCGCGTAGGTCTCATAGCTTCTGAGTGATCCTGAGGTCGAGAGTTCGAGCCTCTCTCACCCCATTCCCATTTTATTTTTATTGAGCTGAATTTGCTCATATTTTGGTATTCCTATTGCATCCATGCCATCCGAAGAACCTAAATGACTACTTGATAACAATTTTCCTTTGGTTCATAAATGTTGAAGTTTCTGACTAAAAATTCCCCTTCTGCCTCATTATGTTTTTGGCCATAGTACTGACTTCTCTTTATTGAAAAATAAATTTTGATATTTTTTTTCCGCCTTCCGGTTGCCTAGGATCTCTTGCTACTTTTTCTTGTTTCATTCCAGAAATGACCTCCCTCAATATAATTCCTTTCTAAGTCAAACTCTAGAAAGTGGCTTCTTGTCAATTACGATCTGTAGGGAAACAAGAACATAAGGGGTGGTGGCGCAGTTGGCTAGCGCGTAGGTCTCATAGCTTCTGAGTAATCCTGAGGTCGAGAGTTCGAGCCTCTCTCACCCCATTTGATTTTTGCTTCTAATTTTTGGCAAATTAATTCTAACTGGTAGTCTTAAGGAGGAGACCATTGGTTTATTCCACCAGTTCATCATGTTTCTTTTGGTTCTGTTTCTCCTTGCAGCAAAAAAAAAAAAAAAGAGTTGGGTTGAAACGTCATCAACAAGAGTAATCTATCAGACAAACTTTCTTGGGAATTCCATTCTCCATCATCATGAGTTACGTCTTCATGATTGGTTATGAGTTATCTCTGAAGGATCCCATGCATCATGATAAGAAATGGAGTGCCATCATCCCTGCAGGCCTTTCCTTCTATATTTGGCTGGACTTTTCTCCATCAGATATTTTTTGGAGACGTGGTACACTTAGGAGCACTGACAATATATTACTTGGATATATAATGAAAGGATAGTTCTCTTTTATATTATATATTGACATGAAAAAGCACAGAAGAAATGTTCAGTTCCACTTGCGACCAAGGAAGAGCCCTTTGTTTTTTTATTACCCGCTTCATTTAGTTTTTTCTAACAACTATATTTTCCATACCCAGGGAGATTCCCTTTCACAGACCATCTACAGAGATTGCATAATGCTATCTTCCAATGGTGGAACTGCCAAACCAACATTACAGAGATCTCTCTCTTTGAATAATAACTGAATAGAAACGTTACATCACAGATTGAAAGCAGGCACAACATTCCTACTGACTGCCTAACTTATACAAACATGAACTGATCTGATCATCTACCAAATTGTGAACAGTACCCAATACAGAGATATCAACATCGAAAGACATTTATGCTCTCAAATGTCCGAACAGACCTGAGTACAAACTCAGGTCACTATTATTAAGTGAGCAAACCGCAAAATAGCTATCAGCCTTGAAATCTGATCTGCACAGGTACTAAGCAAACCCTCTTGATTTAGCACCAACACCTTGAATCTTTGAACAAAGATTAACTATCTCGTCCAACTTTTATTAGAGGAGCAAAACTGCAGCGTGAAGCTATGTTTTAGCCGCAAGATCTAACCTACATATAATAACTCTTCTTAAAAACCCTGCACTCTGCAGTGTATGCATGTTGGCCGAGAAAATTAACCAATGTTAGGCAGTTTCGTGAGTGCCAGCACCTGTCGATTGACTGGGGTTTGAAAGTGGTTGATGTTTACTTGTTTGTGGCAGGTACTTATAAGCAACCACTGAAACACCAATGGCAGCAGAGAGCCCTATACAACTCCATAACCACTTCCTTTGGGTTCTTTTCCTCTGTCGCTGCTTCCGAGCAACCTCTGCAGAATGTTTGAAATGAAAATTGTCAAACTGATAAAGAAATGACATAGCTTGTAGTGGCACATAAGCATATATTTTAATTACTACATTCAAATTGTAGGCTAGAGAAAAAGATTTAATATAAGTACTACTTGGCAATTATTATCTAAGCTACACTAATAAAAATGGCGGTTTTCCAAAGCTACAAAGGACTAAGTAACAACAATCCTGACCAAGGGACTTTAGGCCAATAATTAGATGGAAGTACAGTTTTCCCAAGCTACAATAACTGAAAAATAATCCTGAGCAAGGGTTCTTAAGCCAAGAATTGGTAACTGACGAGGTAAATCTTTTGATAAAAATATTCAGCTAAAGTAATGCTGCAAATCACGGTGCCAATTTTTGTACAAGTTAAATAAACCCGTGGCAGAAGCACTAATCTGCTGCCATTAAACTTTATCCCGGGAAGAATGGATGTGTAAGCCAACACTATTGTATCTTTCTCATATCACATGATGCAGAACCTTCATTTAAGGATACTTCTAATCAAAACAGATGTGTGCATGACTATAAATGAAGCTTGAGCTAGCTCAGAAGTATTTGACAACCATATCTTTTTATATTTTTATGCAGAACCATAGCTTATTATATAGCATAGTCTATAAAACTCTTTTTTGGTTGAGGAGTGGGGAAATAGGATACATATTTCGTCTAGGAAGTAAAGATGCCTGGCTGATTGAGAAAGATGTGATCCAAGTATTTTACATGAATGCAAGGCACACGCTCATCCTAGATAGTCCTTCTCTAAACTCTAAAGTAAGATTCTCAGTTATAGGAAATTAAATCTGAAGCAAGACAACAACAATATTAGAGATTACGACGAGGCCTGTCAATCTCTGGATGGCGGTCATTCATCAAAGTTGTTATAAGTAGAAACCAAGTAGTAAGAGAAGCAACACCTACCAATGATTTCCTGATTTCTCTGGGACATCTCATGATTTACAGCCTCGTAGTATCGGAGCCTGTCTCTCAACCTTGAAATCTCCTGGTTTTTTGATTCAAGTATTGTTTCTGCAGCTAGTTCAGCTTCTGCACGAGCTTGACCTTTTCCTATTGCTTCAGCAACAAATCTTGTGACAATTACTTCCTGGGAGAGCTGCTCAATTGAAGCAATATCAAACTGCATACCACCAATGACATCTGAAGGTGAAGGAAGTGTTAACCCTGCCCCAGATAGAACTTTACTGATGCTCTGCCACTGACATCGCATCATATTAAGAGCATCCTCTGCAGTTTTTCTCCTTTCAATTTCCTCAAGGAGTTTGAGCCTTGTGGCACGCAGTTCCAATTCAATATTAGTACCAGATGAAGATCCATTAAGAGATGACCCATCCAAGGAGAAATCTGAGGTAACATCATAAAGAACAATCACACTCATCATTAGACCTTAAAAATTACCTAGGAAACATGTCATTTTTTGTATGGGTGCTATCATAATAGCACAATTGCATTCATCATTGCACTGCAGGAATTATCTACGGAACATAACATATTTTGTCCACGTACAATAGACCCTTGTGTCTGGCCCTTCCCCGGACTCCGCGCATAGCGGGAGCTTAGTGCACCGAGCTGCCTTTTTTTTATAGCATATTTTAACTGACAGCTATTAAAATGGAGCATCCTTCCATCACTCATCACCTTACCTTGGAAAGCATGTTTGGTAAACATTACTAAACTGAGCCAAAATCATAAGAACTTCTTGGCTTTGTATTTTTTTACGGGTGTTGCATCTCCGAGCAGAGATCCCTACTCCAATTAACGCACAACATTTTATGTGCTTCTACGGGCAACAATCAATCAACTTTAACTTCTTGAGCAACTATAACTGATCCCAAATAGTTGAAAGTGATCCCTCCCCCTCTATTTTCATTCCAGTTCTGACATTTTATTCGATCAATTATTCCGATTCTAATCTGATCTTTAAGTCAAATTAGGGGTTCTGTAGAAAGACCTTCTCTAATATCACAATTATCTCTACACAACATACACGTCTCTGATCAAATCGAACTGAATCTGAGTGTAACAACAATCACTAAACCTTGAGGACAACTAATTATTCCCTTATCTCTATCCTTCGCTTCCATCTTCTTTTGATATTAGCTATAATATTGAAAGACTAGAAGTCGAGAGGAAATTCCCATACATCATAACCCTTCATCACAATTATTATTTCCACCTTCCTTTGTGAATTGTTCTCATTTTCTATAAAAGTTGGCTATGTTTTTGCAATATAATTCAGCTAATATTAAGGTAATCAAACACATACTTATAGTTTATTAGAGATTTCAGCAGATCAACATAACATATTTTCACAGATTTGCTTAATGAAACAAATATTAAATTGCAAAAGAGAAGCAAATTTATACCTTCATCTGCATCAAAGAACTCCCCTTGAGCAGACACAA
The DNA here is from genome assembly GCA_029844215.1 of Przewalskia tangutica. Lineage (NCBI taxonomy): Eukaryota > Viridiplantae > Streptophyta > Magnoliopsida > Solanales > Solanaceae > Przewalskia > Przewalskia tangutica. The sequence continues at coordinate 12,142,261 of CM056731.1, read as the reverse complement.
TGCTCCGACAATCAAGCCCTTTCACCTCATTAACACTTGCAATACTTAACGCATCACATCTCGGATCCAAAAATCCTTCATCTTCCTCCTCATCCTCAAACAAATTATCCTCAGCTAACTCCTCTTTCAAATTCAAATCAGTCTTCTCGTTAACTTGCTCAGCTTCCTCCAATCCATTAAGCTTCCGGTTCGCAAAGGCTTCTCCACCGCCACGTCGCTTGTGGTTGACTACATAGGGAGAAGGAGACAGCGAGCCGGAAGAAGTTTCCGGAATCGGAGCTGGCTCAGGAGTTATATACAACGCCGGTGATATATAGATGTGATTCGCCGGAGGTGGCTCAATAACCTCCACCACTTTTTCTTCCTGTTGCTTTCCGTAGGATTTTCGAACACGAGGTTCGAGTAGATTCTCGAAGGCTATTGCTGTGTAAGTCGGCATAATAGCGACAGAACAGAAGAAAACGGAGATGTCGGCTTCGGCAACCGCGACGGCGGCGGAGGTGAATAATAGCTAGGTTTTGGACATCGGAGAAAAATGTTTGTCTGGAAAAATGGGAAAGAGAAAGCAACGTGTTTGTTATATGGCGTTTGCTTCAAGTCCAGCGACTTTGGAGTTACGGGGACACGTTTGGTGTTGTTATACTTTGGCTTCTTCTTCAACAATTTTTAGATTTTCACATTTATTTTGTTTTTTAAATAGAAATTTTCAAAATAAAACTTCTATTAAATGTCTTGTAAGAAATATGGACCATGGAATACATTTTGAAATTTCTTTATCACACATCATAAATTTATTTATTTAACAAGTAATTTAGCGCAACAATTTTTAGGTTGATCCAGTGTACTGTATTGAGATTACTTCAGTGGTCCCATCGTTTTTTTCCTACTTATTGACGGTTAAATATTTATTTATTATCTCTAACACAAAGCAATTTCTTTTAATTACTTGGGAGCAAAAGGCAAAATCCCTCGCCCACAGGGCCCCATCCCTCCGACCCGACAGAGATTGGTGGAGGAAGGTAAATCGTAGTCTTCGGCTCTTAGGTGGGAGGCGGTGTGCAGTCTTCGCGAGTCATCCTCACAAAGAAGAAATGAACTCATACATCAAGCGACTGCAGCGACTCACTGCCTTCGGAAGAATCACTTACTGGCATGCGGGTCAATTTCTTTTAATTACTGATAGTATATGTACAAGTTTTAAGGGGGCATTCTGCATAACTTAAATCGACGGAATTAACTCATAAGGAACGATTAGTATTCCGTTCAATCTTATTCTCCGCCCATAAAAATGTGATAAGATTCTACAGGCACTTTATGTCATAGAAATAAATGTACGACTGAACAGTAGTCGAACATTGATCGTCCAAAATATTGAGAGATTGATTTAAGATATTTGAATTACTTAGATTTATTAAAATAAGGAGATAAAATTATTGGTATCAATATAACTTTATTTAAAGTAGTAAAAGGGAAAGAAAAAGATAACCGCATGGCCAAGATAACACCTGAAATTAGTGCGAGGTAAACTTTATCACACGACAGATGATAAAGTATACAACTTAATCAATTAGGTTAGAACTCGAATTTCATATTTTGATTGTTTGGTTCGAATGAAATAATCCTATTCACATTCAAGTATTCAACGTTTGACGTCTATTGTTTTCGTGTAGGGGAAATTAGTGCAATGTTAGTTGGAACTTGGAAATACCATGTGGATTCAAAACAGCAGGCCACTTTGAAACTCCGACCTACTGCTTTGTCTTTCTTGGGGTCCATCTACTGGTCAAACTTGACAAAAGGCTCGAAAATGTTGATTATTTCTGAACTTAATAGAAACTTCTCCATACGAATTTCTGAGGTCCTCCTACTTTTTCCCCTTTATGGACCATGGATATGGGAGAAAAAACTGATATTATTTGACTGGTTCAAGTCTCGAACCACATTTTATTAGGAAATTTACAAGTGATAAATTCATAATGCAACTTGAATACCACGAAAGAGACGAATGAATACAGAAGCAGATGCTGAAGACCAAAGTGTCGCATCTCAGCAGCATGTTTAACCCTCAGAATTTGAACCAAATCAAAATTAATTCCATCAAAGAAAAAGAAACAAAAAAAAAGGAAGATGCAGCATAAATAGTGAGAGGTACAATGAAATTACAAAAAGAAAAAGTTACAAAACCAAGAAAGCCGGAGCACTAGATAATGTGAACTGGCAAAATTCCACCAAATCAAAGAATAAGAACAGACAGGACAAACTAATATTAACAAAAAAACAGACCTGATACCTAAGATCACAACCCTATCAATGAACTCGCTGCTTCAAATGGAGCATGCACAGTACTTTAAGCATAAAAAACGGTATAGATATTCTACTCCGCTATTAGAAATGTAATGCAAGGAATCCATACCACTCATACGCATAGAATTTGCATGGAAAGGTGAGCGTGCAATTAGAGCATGTCAAGAAAAATCAATCATCAGAGGTTCATCAGGAACACTTGGTTTTTTATTATCTGGTGCAGGTGGTTGACCCGTGGCTGATGTTGATGGAACAATTGCGCCAATTGTAGTTGGTTCTACAGTAGTTGACGTTGATGGGACCAAGGACAGATAGTCTGAAGGCTTTTCATTCAATGCTGGTGCAGCATGCACCATTGCTTCAGCAGCAACTGAAGTATCTGAATTTGATGCTTGGATTGTACTTGATTCTGCAGGAGAGGCACCAGTTTCTGGAGCAGGTGCAGCACCAGTTTCCGTCGTGGGTGCAGCACCAGTTTCCGTCGTGGGTGCAGCACCAGTTTCTGTCGAGAGTGCAGCACCAGTCTCTGATGTGGGTGCAGCACCAGAGTCTGACGCAGGTGGATTACTTGATTCAGGTGTAGTTGAAGCCCCGTTTTCTGATTTAGGAGGAACACCTGATTCCGATATTGCAGTTGTCTCGCTTCCAGCAGGAACAGAAGCAATTGGTGCTGTCGTTTTGGATCCTTCCAGAAGTAGTGGTTTGCCAGGTTGTGCCAAGCCCGGTTTCCCCAAAAGAGGTTTGGCTTGACCAGGATTAGGACCGTATAGAGATGACATACCGGGTGGCAGTATTTCAATTGGTGGCTTCTTTGCAGCATCTGCCAAACTTGTAAGCTTAGGTCCCTCGAGATAGGCCATAAATGCAGCTGCTGCATCAGTTTTCATTGATGGAGTGTGTTCCATCTCCTTCTGTAACGTTTTGTTCCATGCCTGGACCAAGGTTCTCATTGAAGGTCGCCCATGAGCCTGAAAAAAAAGAGACCATTAGTAACAAATACTAAATCAAGAGATCAAATCTAAAGCAGTAGATGGAGGCTATTAATTGAAGCACTACTTCATAGGTCAAAACACACATCTAACATTTAGAAAATGAAATTTTACATGTGCATGTAGTACAGCCTCAGCAAGCATTCCAGTTTCCTGCCATGCTTTCTCCATAAGTACATTGTCTCCCAAAAGTGCAGCTGCAAATGCAGCCTCCCGTCCCGCACCAACTGATATCAAGTTGTTTACCAAGTTCTGCAAAAGATTTATTTGTCACTATGTGAGGAAATTTATTCTCTTAAAATCATTTAGTAATATACACTGAATCCTGTCATGCAACTGATCCAATCGATCTCAAATTTCACAAGGAACTCCTATCATGTTAGCAGAGTCGAGTGCAGGGGGGTGACAGAATATATTAGAAGCAGAAAAAATGAAAGATCCTTTGAGTCTGACTGCTTTCTTTATTCCTTTAGACCCAGAAGTATGGGAAAATAATATAAAGTAGAAATGTGAATGAATGGTTAATCATCTAGGTTAAATTAATTTAAATCTGATAGAATAGATGATCAATTCAGACTTGGGAAAGATTAGTATCAAGGGAAAAGATATAAAACAGCCAAGAGCCAGTTAGTAAAATTCAATCATATATGAGAATCTGAAACAAAACCAGAAAAGAAGCAGGTGACATAATGTCCACAGTTGAGAGTTCAAGCTGCCAGAAGATGATGATGGAGTACACAATTAAGCTATTTGTTTCCTTAACTCCATTGTCCAGTTTTGACCTGTTAATTGGGACACACTTATGCCACTGCCCAGAAATGAATACCAGCTATGGTCCAGTTTTGGTCGATGGATAGGTCACATTTTAGTTATACATATGTTAGCTCATCCATGATTTACTAAGCCGATCTTAGACCTCATTGTCAAGTTAGGAGACTCAATAAGTCCTAGTAGCTTTTATGTATTGCACCTCCTTTTATTTCCACATTGTAAAGGCTTACTTTGAGAAAAAACATAAAATGATACTAGGTACCCTCTGCCTAGTAGATTTACTATAAAAAAAAGAGCTGCGTCAATGAAACCAATTGGAAACAAAAGCAGAAACAAAACAAGTGACATACACTGAGTCGTGTTAACTCCCTGTGATTTGCAAGCCGTAAAGCAACGCCTCTTAATTCCTGACCTCGTAGAGCTCCCTTTATGGTACCAGCAGCAGCTAGTCTTTTAAGAGCTTCACGAGCAATATCAGCTTGTGCTGTAGCATCTGCAGCATCAATGAGATCCATAAACTCCTTGGCAAATTTAACTACTCCTTGAACAGCTTCAACAACATTTTCCTTCTTCTTTGTCATGTTCATAAGATCGTTCAAATCCAATCCAAGAGTTTCTTGCCCAATATCTCTGCTGTTGCTCATTGTCAGAAGACACTGAAGTGCTCTTTTCAAATCATTGCTCTGCAGGGCAAGATCAAACTCTAACCTTTTGGATATTCCAGGTAAATGAAGTGCTTCAGTAGCATAACCCATCCCAAGCATAAATTGCGCTAAATCATCATGATGTTCTCTGCCAAGTCGACCGGCCCATTTTACAGCACTAACAGCATCTCCATAAGCTGCCAAACATCGGCAGCGGATACCAGGATGGCTAAGGGATATTGCATGAGCACACATGTATCGATCAATTAGCCAAAGAACACCATCTCGAACACCTACAATAACAAGAGGTCCAACTGGACGTGTTTGCTCTGCAGGAAAACGAGTGACAGCTACTGCAACCCCACCACCGCCAACTGCCACCTCATTAGTTTTACGAGATTCCATCTCCTTGAGCACACTCGATGCATCACCATCAGCTTTTGACTGTCTAGGCAATGACAGAAATGGAGGAATAGAGGGTGCATGCTGAAAAGATGCCAACCGCACAACTTGTAGCATTGGGGGTCTCAATGCTATCCTCTCTTGTGGATTTGTCTGTTGATTGTCGACTGTTATCAAGGCTAATTCTCCATGTTCAGCAATAGCTCTTGACTGTGCCTCTTTAAGTTTCATTTCCTCTTTTCTTCGTTTTGTTTCAATGTCAATAGGTGCAACCCCAGCATCCACAAAAACACACTCAACGGTAGTAGGAGTAGCAACAAATAACTGCCTTCGCTGCCAAACTGCCCCAGTGGCAAAAGGAATTGCGACATCCCCCAAGTATCTAAACTGTGGACGCAAGGAACATATGACAATGTGCTGCGGATAACCAAAAGCACAATACTCAACTGTTTGGTCCCATGCTGTCCAATCTGGTTGAGGAAGAAGACCACCCACTGGTTGAAATGTTTCCCAGCTGTATAATTGGAAGTTCTGAGGTGCTGCTTCAGCTGCAGATCTTTGAGAACTGTCTTCCATTGTGTTAAATGAAGATACAGAACTACCTCCAAAGCCTGATAATGGCATAGACTGAATTGTTGAAATTGCTGAAGCAGCAGCAGGACTAACCCTTCGAGAAGTTCGATAGGCCACACCAAGTAATGCCCCTCCATGCAAGCCAATAACTGGTTCACTCCGGCTTCCCACCGACTTCATTAGTACATTCGATGTCCCGTCATCCAGCAATATACGAACTTGAACAGTAGCAGAAGAAGCAGCAGAAGCAGCCGCTGCTGCTGCATGTGCTGCAGCTGCAGCAGCTTCCTTCGCTTTTCTAGATGAACCTTTTGGAATAATGGGAATTCTAGGAGGAACTGCAGATTCCAACAAAGCAAACCTATCTCGACAAGTATCCCAAGCCAGAAGCCTTGCGCTTCCAGAATCAACAACTGACCAATCGCTGACTTTGTAGATAGAGAAGTAAGGAATATCAGGCCATACAATTGCTAGATACCTGCAAAACATTACAGTTCAAAACCTTATAAAACCGGCGAGTACAACTTAAAAAAAGCATAATAGAAATACTGGATGAGGCTTTTAACAATATGAGGCAATAAGACAAATCAAGATAATGTTGAAGATACTAGATGCCAGCTGCTAAGCTAAGTCTGATATAGGGATTGAGTATCACAAGTGTCTGTGAACCACTTACTTCCCAGAACTGCTGACAGAAAGGACCGAGTACGAATCGTGCGGAGCTGGAGTAGTAATATGCTTTTTGGTTTGTTTGATGTGGAGTTGTTCAGGAATTTCTCCTCTGAACCTCCCTGTGTCACTCAAAGAGCCATTACTTCCGAGTGCTGGAGCAATGGTGTTAGATAACTGGAATTGCAGCAATTTCAATTCCCTTTCAACTACATAGACAGCAGTATGTTCACGACTTTCTGCTGGTGTTGGCAGTACTGCTACAGGAGGAAGAGACTTCTGATCAAATTCACACAGAATAATGCCAATATTGGTTCCAGTAGCAACAAGGTGTGGCTGTAAAGGGTGTGCAACCATAGAATAAACCTAAAAGGCCAGAGAGAGAAACATAAAGTTGTCAAGTCATCTTCAAAAAGTCAAATAATTAGATGCCTTCCTACATAGAATCTTAACCCTATATGGCATGATAGAGTGCGTAAACAATCCTCAAAATTATCTAGCAGAAGGAACTAGTATAAATTCTTCTTATAAAAAGATACTGTAAAATCACTTTTCCGTTACAATAGCCAAACATTTTTTTTTTATCAAGTAATAGCCAAGCATCAAACAGGACTCTGCTCGTCCTAAAATAATAAAAATTTATTGGTTATTCATTTTTCCCGCCATCAAAGTTTAGATAAACACCTCAAATTATCAATATTCCTAAACCTAAGAAGTTGCATAAGGAAAAATAGGTAAGATTTGAAAGACAAGATATACGGCATGGAAAATGTAACCACGTTGATTATCTATAGTAGTCTCACCTTCAGCTTCTTGTGAGAGGCAAGTAATTGTGGAGGAACTAGGGCAGAAAGTTCACACAATGGCCTTGTAAGAGCAGAATAGGTGGGGTTCTCGACAGCCCTGCAAAGTTGCAACAGAGTATCATTTTTTGCCCAAAGAGGGAAGACTTCAAGCAGTGTTAATTATATTTTAACCAAGGGAGGTGTGTGAAGTATGCCTACCATATATGGGAATCTTTGACACACGTCAAGATATCGAGGTTGGGAGCCCGTGGATGGCACCACGATGCTACACTGTGACAAGCTAGTTTTGGAACGGGTTTTATTCGCCGCAATTCCTGCAATTGGGTTGAAATTATTATTATCAGAAATATATCCGCTATGTGCATAAAGCAAAAAATCTAAGAGATCTAGTACCATACCTTAAAGGAGACGGTGTCCCAGATTGCTAACATTTTATCAGCACCAATAGTAATGAGCTGTGGTGCATTACCAATCACTCTGGAGAGCTCTACAGCAATAACCCCACCATCATGAGCCTATAAAGTATAACATTTGGAGGTTAAGAAAAGCTTCAAGGATTTGATAAAAAGCATGCAAGGACTTGCAGTTCAATCAACTTTCATCTATCATTGATTTTCCAGATGCATTCCATGCAAAAGGACCAAGTGTGGTTAATAATGAAATCGAAAATAACAGAATAAATTTTTGAAAAATAAACCTTATAAAAGATAATGACTTCTAATAGAACGCTGTTTCTGTGTTAAAAGAGGCAGGGTTGGGCACCAAGAGGCCAGTCTCTGTCCTCAAGTCTTTAAAACTTTTAATACTCTTGTATTCTTTTTTTTTTATGAAGTAATAAATTCTATTGATGAGCTTTATCATGCGTTTTATAGTATTTTTCCATGGTCTTTTATACTGCTTTGAATTGCTTGTCCTTGTGCTGCGAGTCTACCAGAAACATCCTATTTACGTTAGAAGTACGGTCTGCGTACACTCTACCCCAGACCCCACTTTGTGCGATTTCACTGGGTATGTTGTTGTAATAAGTTCTATTGATGTAATGGCAAGAAACACCCATATACAAGAAGTATAGCAAAAAGTAGTAATACGCTAGTATTCTATTATTTGAAGTGGAAATATTGTATTTTAAATTAACCTTACCTCCAAACATAGAAAAAAAGAGGTGGTCAACATGTACAGCTACTAATCAGGAAACATGAGGAATAAATAAGAATTTTACATATTTTAACCAATACTGAACATATACCACAAGGATTATTTCCCGTTTGTGAACTACAAGGCATAAGCTGGTAAAGGGATGCATTTACATCAAATGAACACCAGCCCCGTTTATTTGGTCTATTCTTCCACGGACTGAATTTTTCTCATTTTTGCTTTTAGCACCGGTAAATGAAAATCTTACTTGGTGAAATTAAATTGCAGTAGAAATTTAAAAGGATAAAAACTAAAGGAATAAGAAGATACTTTTAAGCTGAGCTTAGGAACAAGCTCTCTTGAATCAAGAGCGTTGTCCGCACTCCAAAGTACAAGCAATCCGTCACTACCACCAGAAACTAGAAGAGACTGCATATACATGATAGCAAAGGAAATTGCAATGAGATATCAAACAGAAATATCCAAAGTGTAATAGTTTCTGCCAGGTGAACATAGTCATTCATTTGTGTAAATTGTATAAGAACACAGAATTGTCACTTCAGCAGTTCTGTTTACAGTAACAAATCTCAAGAGTAAAATTTCCATATTCTTCGTAACAATTCGTTTTCTTTTATGACATCAATTTTTTCCCTCAATTTACATATTGAGAAAGGGAAACACAAGGGACATTAAGATGTTGAATGGATGGAGAGCAAGCATATATACTTCTGTAATCCAGTTTCATTTTAAAATGTATTAACTACAAAGTGAACCAGGTACAGAACCATGCAAGCCAAGGACATTAGATAGATGTTTCCCTTTTTCCCCTTCTCTCTGACAGAGAAACCAACATTGTCCCAACAAATTATCTGCTTCATTTAAGAATTTTCTATCTGATAGTAAATGAATTACCAAGGCAAGAATTACTCAGAAGAACCTAAGTCCACTTCTATTGATATGTGTGAACGACAACATCTAAAAATTTAAGTTGTTCCTCGTCAAAAAAAAAAAGTTTAAGTTGTTAGATAAAGGACACCCTTCTTCAAGTTGAAGTACAGCTTCATTGTAGACTAAAATTTTCTTTAAGCTCTCTGGGTTAAATCATAAAAACTGGAAACCCTACTTTCCACAATCAAGATCTATTGTTATTTTTCTGAGGTCCTGACAAGTCTTTGAAGTCTAAAAGAGATGTGATTCTCAGTCTCTTTTGGCTGATTCCTTTGCACACAGAAGATGAATGCAAACAAATTGTGAGTTTAACTCATACAAAAGCTGTAAACGATGCACTATATCTTGGCCTGAAATAGTACCATCTCTTTCTCGAGAAACATATCTTAATATCTTCAAGAAGAGAGAAGATGAAAATTTCAAGCACACCAAGAAAAGGAAACAAGCTTAACCAAAACTAACAAATACCCTTGTCTAACTTCAACTTCAAAGACTCTTCTTTTTTTCCAACTTAACTAAATCATGTCCAAACACCTACAAACCCAATAAAGCCAAGTATAAATCAAGATCACACTTTTGAATAACAGCCTATATCTTGAATTATAAATGGAGACACTGGGTTCTGGTCTGAATAAACATTTCAAGTCCTAAAATTTGAAGACCTACATAGTGTAAGGTGAAAAAAATGGATCTAAGTATCCACTGGAAGCATAACAAGTACCTCGCCAGAAGCAGCCATGAAATTCATCAAACAAGAAATTGCTCCCTTATGACCGCCTGTGTATCTTCGCGCAAGCTGCAGAGAAGAAGTGTCGGAGTTATTCATCCACTCATTTTGACAATGAATGGAACAAATATCAGAAAGACTTGACAAATCAAATATTCTAAAATGAGACCTTCCATGTTATCATTGAAAGGACTCTAATTACACCATCTGACCCTCCAAAAGCCACAAGAGGGCCATCAACAGCAGTTGTTTTAGACAGGAACACCATACTGCAAGAGATTCAAAAGAACAAGCCAATTAAGATAATCAGATATGCAATTTTCCGACTTTCCATCACCCAGAGAATAACTTTTGTCAGCAGAAGACTAATCACCAGTATGACAAATAAGTATCTATTTTAGCTCAAAACAAAAACCAAATAAACTCTATCATTTATATGATTGGTTATCTTTTCATAGCAATCTCAGTAACTTGACAATTTTAACATCTGGTCTGTCATTCAACTGGTAGGAATTCCACAATTTTCAATCAATTCAATGAACCCTTTTGATATCCAACCACATATTTTCAAATTTGAAGACATCCTTCAATTTACCCACTCTCCACATTTCCAAAAAATTGGGCAGTAATCTGATATGGTTCTGGGAAGAACTCTCTGTTTCATGTACTTGAGTGTCTCGTCGCAGTCACCGTTGATAAAAAATCTATCAATTCTTGAAGCTCTATCGTCAGAATTGTCTCTAAACCAAGTAAAAGGCCCCCGTGAAGAGCAAATCAACTCAAGACAGATCTGGTATTATCTCAGTTAACTCTTTTACCGATTTGGTAAATTCAGCATAAAAAATCACTACTTATCAGCCATGAAAGATAATCCCAAAGTCCTCTTTTTGCAACCAACTCTTCCCATAAAACTTACCTGCAAGTCCTTAAGTCCTTGTACCAGGTCCATACACTTCAGTAAAAACCAGTTTAAATTCATGTTCACCCCCTCTTGACACACTGTGTTTGTGTGATAGATCATGGATATATGATTTTGTTCTCTCCATTATCATCTCTGGAAGTTTCTTCTAACTACACGATTTCGTAATCCCATTTAGCCTAAACGAAAAAAAAAGTTTTGAAAAAGTACGTCTAGTTCAACTTAGATCTTGTTAAACATAATAACTCTTCTCATTTGGATTTCCCAACTGCTTGCGGAGTCTTTTTCCCACTGGAACATACAAAAGTCTTGAGGAGAGGAAGGAGAAGTGGCATCTTTAGCTGGTTGTCGATTTTGGAGGCTTACTTAGCTCAAGACAATTAACAAAAACGAGGCATAGCAGCCTGCAACAGGTGCTACTTGTGCTTGACAAAGAATGAGCACATAGATCATCTGTTTTTGCATTGTCCTGTAACAAAGATCATCTGGAACTTATTTTTCTGTGTTTGGGGAGAACAATGGTACTACCAGGGAGTTTGACAGAATCATTTATTAGCTGGGGAAAATGGAGAGTCGCGGAATCCACCAGATATATGTCGAAACGGTTCTGTTTGTTGCATTTAAAGTAGAGGAATCTGAGGTGCTCTAATGGAGTCTCAACTCCAATTCATGTATCAAAGACTAGATGGTTATTAGTCCTTTTGCTTGATGTAGCCATTGTAATGTAAATAATGCTCTTATGTTTTTGGATTTTGTAAGCTCCTTGAATTTAGATAGGATTGAAAGCAGTGTACAGGAGCTCCCTGATTTTGTATTGCCTTTGCATCCCATGGATGCTGGTCAATTAAATTATACTTCTGCCTGATATAAAAAAGAGTCTAGTAGACAGGAAGGAACTGAAGAGTGGTTTCTGTGATGACCAAAAGCTGTAGGAAATAGTAAGCACATTTAGCGAACTGTTGATTAAGTGCTACAAACTTGAGATGTTCTAACTTGACTGATAGCTGACAACGCTGATTCAATCAAATAATAGCCTAGAAAACCTAATTTCCTAGGAAATGGTAGTCAATAGTTGCAAAAAGATAGTTTAACTTTTGGGCAGATTCAAAAAGATTAAATTCGTTAAGAAACAGTAAAAGTCCAAAAGGCTGGATAACACAAAAAAGTAATTGATGATTTAATACTTGCCATAGAAGTGATCTGTTGTCAAGCTCCTGCTTCGGTACATCGCGACCACGCATGGTCACCAAGTCTAAAAAAATAGCTTTGTTTTCACAACAAATAACAAGAAAATGGCGTCCTTTGGTTGATGCAGCAGGAGAAGTAAAAGTTGAAGTGACATGACCAGCAGCTGCTGGAGACTCGGCAGCAGCAGACTGATTCCGCCAGAGTTGCCAAAGACGTACATCATCATCGTAAAAGCTAACCTGCTTTACACTTTAACCATGCACCAGAATGCCATAGTAAGATTCAACAAAGACATTAAGGAGGCTGGACAAATATGGAAGTCCAAGGTAAGCATCAATTACCTCCCACCTCGTATAGCTTCTGTAGGTTTCCCTCTAGGCTCTGCATACAAATATAAAGAGAAGTTTAAAAAGATAAATGACTACAGACTGTATGACATTCTAAAGGACTACTCTTTTAAAAGTTTATAATTCAATACAATTCACAAAAATGAGTAAAATGAGCCAATATGCAAAAAATGTATGGACTCCTATGGGGTTAGTTAGCCCACTGGCCAAAATGTGCATCGCCAGTGGCCTTAGTCGAATGCAATAATTTGTTGACCTTAGTCAAATGCAATAACTTGTTCAGAACTGTGAGCCAATTCTCACTGATGTACTCCAACCTTAACAAAAAGAATTTGAACAAAAAGATAATTCTTTTTGAACTCAGAAAGATAACTATGGTACACAAGAATTGAACTCAGCTCAGATAATTCTTTGTACAGTTCTAGGATATTATTAAGGTACCTTGTGGAATTAGTCGAGGTACGCACAAGTTGGTCCAGATACAATAGATATAGAAAAACAATATTTTAACGCCATAATCTAATTTATCTCCTGTATAGGGTATGCTATGCCCAGGAACCAGGCTATGTTAATCTTAAGAGAAATATCACGGTTGTAGTGAATTTGCATCTCGCAAGGGGCAAGCTCGACCTGAGCTTTCCCTACAAATCCAAAAATACAAGGAACTAAGATTTGCCCAAATTTCTTCCTCTTTACTCTTACTAAAGTGTTATACCTGAAATTTTAGTACAGATGTTCGAGATTTGATTTAAGGTCTGTGTGACACTCATCTTATCAAGAAAAGATCTATCTGACACTCTGTCAATAAACAACTGAATAAAAAATGAACTATTAAATTCTCATTAGAGTGATTCCTCTCACTCCCCTAGAGACTACCTTCAACTACTTTCTCTTTTTCTACGAGTAGTATTTAGCTTTTCCACTAATTCGAATCATTCAAAATACGGTACACAATCTTACAGCAATAATAAAGTAAGTGACTATCACTAGTCACTTTCCCAGTTTACAATTCCTTTGTCATTACAGAATCTGCAGCATACCTTCATAACAATGAGTTAACCAGCTAAGTTCTACATTTATGCATATTGTTGACCGGTCAGCAAAAAACGAGTTAATTTAAGATGATGCATATACCCGACCCCAATAGTTTGGGATTGAGGCATAGTAGTATATATTATTGATGCTACTGACATGGCAATCTAGCAATAACTAACAAATATTAATGAGTACAATTACCTGAGTCGCCCTCAGCAATCTTCTCCAGTTTGGCACCAACTAAGCGCCGCTCATCAACACCACCAGGTTTCAGTTCATAAATTATCTGGCAACCAATTCGTGGATATGTCAATAAAAAAAAAAAAAAAAAGACAGCGAAAACTTTTTACCTGGCGGTGTTCCCAATTCCAAACGGAGACGTGATCGGATGCATCGGCGGTGACGAGCCAAGGATGTGTCGGATGCATATGAATCTTCACGATCTTGTCATTTGTCGGGCGAAAAGCCCTTAGACGCAACATATTTCAACACTTTCCGGCAAAATGCAAGCTGGATCTGACTATATTGACAGATCTTTTCCGGCTGGTGCTGGTGGTTTGTTGGAGTGTTTAGCCGGTTCAGTGAGAATGAAGAATTATGGGTTTTAAAAAGACGCCTTGGACCGGCGAGCGAGAAAGGTGTGGAAATGAGAAAAGGAAATCAACCGTTTAACTGTGCTATGGGTAAAAGTTTGCAAAAAAAAAAGTAAAATGTTACTCAGTTACCTTGGGTCGATTAATTTACATTTTATGAGAGGATTATGATATAAAAATTAATACGGCGGTAATAATTAATAAAGTGACTGTTATTATGCATAAATATGTCAAGAAGGATTGCTATAACTAAGTTATTATCTTTAAAAGAATATTTTTTTCTTTAAATAGTTTAATCTTTATATTATCAATATATATTGTTATTTCACATTCTATATTTTGTATAAATAGATTGTGGCACGATTAAACAATGCAGTGATTATACAAGAAATATTCTTCTCTCATATGCTCAATCAAAGTAATATGGATTCAAGAGAATACACAACAACCAATACTTAGATAGAAAAATAAGAGATAAAAATTAGAAAGGATTGTAATCAATTAAATGAAAGCAAGCATTCAATTAAATGATTACAATCCGAGGGAGAAATGAATTGATTAGTGTTGAAAATATAGTTGGTTATTTTGAAAAGAATGAAGATTTTGAATATGACACTCCACCATTATTTGACCAAAATAAACTTTTTGATTTTACTTTGATTTCATTTGATGATATTTATAATGTTGGTGGTAATGTGTACCATGTTGAAGGTAGTGACGATGTATTTTGTCTTGACTTTACTTCACTAGTTGAATTAAAGTGCGGGACTAAAATTGTTGATTCTTGTGAGGCTAAATTGTTGCCAACTAGTGATGTGAGAACTAATGAGTTGAATGCCAAACAACTGATTCTTTGAGTATATATAGTGTTATTGATTCTATCTCTTAGTTTCACTCATAAAGATCATATCACGGTTAATCATGTGAAAGAAAATATTTGTCTATTTGAGTGTGTATTGAGATGCTTTAATTCCTCATCCTATCTTGATTTTTCTCTCTTAAAAGATAAATGTTTTATTTGAAGATAGCATGTGTTACATTCCGTAGTTTCATGGCATATAAGTGAAAACGTAAGTAAGGAAATAAGATTGAAAGGTTGGAAGGAAAGTATATTTACATTTCTATATGGAAAAATTTTGAATACAAAAAAATGTGACGACGAAAATTATATTAGTGGTTGAATTCTTTCCAAATAGAGTTATGGACTTAGGATTGTGTTATTAAATCTTGGGATTAAGAATATGAGCCAATTGAAAATTTCACAATTTTTGGGGGTGTCCATAAAAAATTATAAGATTTTGGCTAAGTGTTGGATTATTTTTGTGAAGAGAATTATGGGCGAATAAGAGGGTGACATGTGTCCCTCCCCACTTGTGTAACAAAGCTCTAATTATATATATGTATATGTATTGCAAGATTGGCTAAGTGTGAGAGATATTATAGTAATGACAAGTGGACAAGTGGGTCCCCCTCCACTTGTGCTACATACACCTTATATGCACAAGTCTTGCAAGACTTGATCTCACAAATATCTTCATCTAAACCCTTTTCTCCCTCCCTTAAGCTCCAAGTCTCGAAACCATGGCCAAAGTGAAGACCAAAATTAAGTTTCTCTTCCATGATTAAGCTCTTTAACTAAAGTTCTAAGTCAAAGTTAATACACCAATAGTTGGTCACGGTTTTTGGGCCAAAAGAATGTCTTGAAACCTTTACCTTGGAGATGAACTTGTTGGAAGAAAAACAAGAAAGTAAGATGGTTACAAGCTTGTAGAGGATACATGTGTGTTGTGTAACTTGAAGAAGTGGTGCAAAAGGAAGTGGTGGTGCCGAGACTAGTGGACTGTTTTGGCTAAGAAAATAATGTAAGAATTCTTCTTCCTCTTAAAGTTATTGAAAATTACATGTTGTTATATTTAATAGATGAACTTGTGTTAAGAAAAATGGAGAATAAGAAGTGCATGTGACATTTGGCATGTTAGCCGATTTAATGGACAGTTTTGTATATATTGGATTCGTTGGTTGTTGTTGTTATTATCGTCACTAAGTGCATGTTAGATTGAAGGAAATCTTGTTATTACAAGTTGTTATGATTTATATAAAAGTGTTGAAACTTGAATTGAATTATAAGGAATTACGGAAAGGGCTTTGGTTTTGGTTGGTTGGCCGAGACATGCTGAAAACTGTTGGATATTGTGGTGTTGTTTTAGGGACTGTTTTGTGGTGATATAATGCTGAAATTTAGTCATTGTTTGTGCATGTTAAGATGTGGTAATTGTTAACGTATGTCCTAAAGGAACGAGGGTGTAGAAAGGTGTATGTCACGCCCCGAACTCCGGACCCGCGACTGGTGCCCCACCTGGGCACCCTTTTACCCATACAATACAAGTAACCCGCGGAAGATAAATAACACTAATTTTTTTTCTTTTAACAGGCAAAGTCGGCAAGGCTGCCATAATATATATAACACCCGAATGGGTCTACAACCGTACAATAATGTAAATACAACTCACGCTACCCAAATTTCACATACGAATACTGCACTTAAGATTTTCGACAAGAAACTATAACGGGACAAGGCCCCGCCGTACCCCTGAATATACCTAGCCATAATGACAAGCTCCGGAACAGTGGAGCTATCCCAAAATGTTGAACAAGGATCTTAAGCTCGCGGCATTTAACGCAGCGGCGGCGCATAACAAGCGTACCAAGTATGTAAACATGAAGTACAGTAAATAAGATCATAACTGTACAAAAGAATGACAAGGGCAAGTATGAAAATCAAATACCAGATCCTACAGTGCCATATAAAATAAGAGTCAATTGTACCTTGTACCACTGTACTTTTTCAAAGTAGGGAAGTCATGTCAAAATCATGAACGTCTGTCTATATAAACAAATATTGTCATGGGAGTTGAACCCACATACATATATAAATAACGTATCATACTCAAAATGCATATAACGTGTCCGACCTTTGGGAGGGACCGGTGAATCATGTAATTGTTGGCACATAACGTATCCCGGCCCATTCTGGGACTCAGTGTCTTTTCACACATAACATAACCCGACCCATTTATGGGACTCGGTGTATCACATAACGTAACCCGACCCATTTGTGGGACTCGGTATATCACATAACATAACCCGACGCATTTGTGGGATTCGGTGTTTCACATAACGTAACCCGACCCATTTGTGGGATTCGGTGTTTCACATAACATAACCCGGCCCATTTGTGGGACTCGGTGTTTCACATAACGTAACTCGGTGTATTAATGCATCCATATGACATTTTAAGCCATCATTCGACTTCTCACAAAGCCGTTATAACAAACTTCTCATAAAGCCATTATAACAAACTTCCATTTTAGAAAACTAAGACACTGCCACATCTTTCTTTTTAAACAAATCAAGGCACTATCACCTCTTTCCTTTTAATAAAACCAAGGCATTATCATGTCATGTAAAATTAGGGAAATTGAACCAAAGTACTATGTACATCTATTCTTATAAAAGAATCACATCATGCAATATAAGGGAGTTGGACCCAAAAGTACTATGTACATTCACCGTACATATCATGTAATATTAGGGAGTTGAATCCAAAAGTACTATGTACATCTATTCTTTCCTTTATAAAACCCCATGATACTAGCACTTGTAGCATCAATGCACTTTCACTATTAAAAACAAGTTACTAACACTTTTAAACTCAAGTAACTTATTCTTTTCAAATCAAGTAACTTATACCTTTAAATCAAGTTACTTCTCCATTCTCAAAATCAAGTTATTTATACTTCATATAAATCAAGTCTCTTATACTTCATCTAATCAAATCTCATATACTTTCAAGTAAGGTCTCATATACCTTCAAGTAAAGTCTCATATACTTTCAACTAAGTCTCATAACTTTCAAATAAATCTAGTCTCATGACTTTCAAATAAATCAAGTCTCATAACTTTCAAATAAATCTAGTCTCATGACTTTCAAATAAATCAAGTCTCATTAGTGTTGTAACTTAGCAAGATCCACTCGACTCCAATGTTTACTAAACACTCTTACCAACATCTCACATAAGACTTGATAAGGACTTAGGAATAATTTAGACATGCCTTTAGCATAGAATCAATAACATGAATACTCTAATAACGAGGCAAGTATACTTCAAGAAACAAGTCATGTATACTCCAATAATCAATCATGCCGATAGAAGGAAGAAGTTCACATACCTCGTTGACGACTAACCAACACGACAAGTAGCATACGCCCCAATGTACTTCAACCTTATTGGCTATTCCACACGCCAAATAGAATATGCTACACGTAGTACTTAAACCTAAAATGACAATAGCACTTCTATCAACTTCAAGTTATCAAGTGTAAGACTTATACCAAATAATTGTCCTCTTATTCTACGGAAATTTGGGCAGCACTTCCTTTGTTTCTACGTACTTTTTCACCTTTTCCAAGGCCCGAATTCATCAATCAACAAGCCACATTTAAGGCACAAACAACAGTTAACCAAAGAGGATTACACGCCTACTTGACGTGTAAAATTCTGCCCCACAATCTATACAAAACAGCCCATAAAAACAGTCCACAATAAACCAACATTAAGGGTGCAATGTGAAGCCTTTAACACCCTTTTTATACCCTTATTCCTTAGGACTTTCATTAGTCATTTTACCACATTAATCATGCATATTGGGGGATGATTTTTCAGCACATATACACATCCAAAATAGTCCATAAAACGACACGACGACGTCTAACAGTTTTGGGCAGTTTTCGGCCAACAACAACTACAACAATCCAAAGTCTTTTTCCATAATCTATTTTATTCCAATTCAAGTTCCAACACTTATATACAAGTCTTATCAACAATATTATTACTTCATTATAACATGCAATAGGTGGTGATAACAACGACAATAACCAACGAAATCCGATAATATGAAATTCTGCCCCAATTCGGCCCAACCCTAAAAAATTGGCCAAACCCTTTTTAATCTTCATTCTTTTAGTACAAGCTAATCCATACATATCAACAATAATTAATATCCAATTACTTTAAAATAAGAAGAATCATTACCTCATTTTAAGCCCAAAAACGTCCAAAACAGTCCGGGGAAGATTGGCCCGCAGTTTTCATTTCGCTCCACTTCCTCAAGTTTCAATCACATATTTGTGACCCCTATAACCTTAGGAGCAACTTCCCTTCACGTTTCACTTCCAAAAAGTCAACGGAACCCCTAGGGTTCCAAACCATCTTCTCGGCCCAATGAAGATTTGAGGTTAGTGGTGTGTTATCTTGGCTTATCACTAGGTTAGGAACCTTAATCTTGTATCAATGGAAAAAGCTTGGAAGTTTAAGGATTTTTGTTCAATGAAAAAAGGCCAAAGCCGTGAGCCCTTAAGAGAGGGAAATATATTTTGCTCTTTGAAATAATTCTAAGTGTGGATGATCTTACAAGCCCTCTAGTGTGTATATATAAAGTATTACAAGGCATGGGATGATGACAAGTGCAGGGCAAGATGGTGGACAAGTGTGGGTGGGACCCACTTGTCCACTTGTCTTCATTTTCATGAAAATATCTAAGTCCAAGTCACTAGAGGTTCGTCACATAGGCCAAAGTATTTCTACTGTACATCCTTCCCTATCGGTCTTACACTTATTATGGGGTAACTACAACTTGTGAACTCTACACAACTATAGTCTCAGTTCACTTACCATTCTTGTCACGACCCGAACCGGGCGTGATCGTGCTACCCGGGCACCCAGTAGACATACATCAGTAATGTCTGGAATATAAAACAAGACATGAAATATGAAACGATTATCGAGAAAAGTTGCCTTCTGGCGTATATAAATAAAAACTTAAATCCGACGATTACATCCTTTTTACAACTCGCCACAACGATTACTACGGACCTGCAGAATGATATGACAATGGCGGGACGGGGCCCGCCATACCCTGAATGTAAGTACTACAACTACATGGGACTTTACCATCGATAAGCCTCGGAGAAACGGAGCTTCCCAAATGGCGTGATCCTAAGGCGAGGATCGACGATCGTGTACTTCCTGCGGCGATGAACGCGGCCCGAGGTCGATCTGGTACCAAGTATGTGGCGAAAATCAGTAAATGAAATCATAGTAGTCTATATAAAGCGGGAGACATGTATGATAACTAAACTACGATTCTGATAAATAAGCGATCATGTCAAGTCGTGGACTCACGCCTCAAAGTCATCACTCGAAATACAACTATGGGTCTCACGCCCAACATCAATCATGCGTGGAATACCTTGCCCGCACGGCGATCATGATATAAAAGCACCAAGGAACACATGAACACCGGTCCCACTGTGTCATAATAAAACCGTCTGGGGTAAATGCGAAGGCATAGCCGACTACTAAAACCACGGTACCAACAAGGTCATAAATCGTATCATGAGATCTGTCTGCAGCGCCACATGATCGGCGGCCTTGCCCGCGATGTATCTAATGCGCGTCTAGTCTCGAACTCCGCGACTCGCATAGGCGCTCCGATGGCGCGTGAGGTATTCTCGCATCGAGGGTAGCTACTCCGTGGCGCCCCGGACTCGCGATCCGCGTAGCGCATGTAGACCGCGTGACCATAAAGGCGCGCACTAACACGGAACTCGTAGCTCGCATAGGTCCCTGGACCCGCATGAGGTAGTCTCGAATCACGGTCCTGCATCACCGAGCTATACCCGCGTCGGAGGCGGGCAACCCCGGATCAAGTCAAGGTGAGTGATATAATACTAACATAACAGCTTATCGTTAAACAACACAAGCACAATCAAGGGAAACCCCTTTACACAACATCACAAGATACTAACACACGTAGCATCCTAACATGTTTACTTATCAAATCAACAAGAAAGTATCACAAGGCTCTCACAAACCAACACAATCAAGTTATTCACACAGTACTTTATGTTAACAAGTTGGGTTTTATCCCCAAAGTACTTCATACAATAACTCTTTAAAAGATCCGTTTCTTTCACAAAAGTCACACAATACCCGTAGCATAAAAATAGAGTGACTATCTTTTTAAGTAAACCAAAACACTTCCTTTTGTAAAATCAAGTAACAATATTATTTTTCAAACGTTCAAGTTTGCCTAAGTCCAAATGCTCAAGTTTCTCATTTTCGAAAGGTTTCGTAGTTCATAGTCTTAATCACTTAAGAATATAATTCTCTTTTAAACAATTTGAGAAACATATGCCTTATATGTGAGTAGGTTATTATTGTTCATAACAATCTTATTGAAGCAGCCATGATCTAGGAAATGTAATATCATTTTGTCTCATCTTAGCTTCTATGCAGATGGAGGTTTCTACTGGTTTTAATAATACTTAATTAGTCAATACATTTCCCTTTATTAACGCTGCTGTGGTTCGTTCGATACTTATTCTGATTTCCGAAATCAGTAAAACATTATTCCTTTTAAAAAAACCAAGTACTCATTACTCACGAATGAGGTTTCACACTTTTTAACAAAATTCATAGTCCTTAACATTTCATAAAACGTCATTTATAAGTTAAGTCTCTTATCTTTTAAGATCAAGTCTCCTAACTTCTAAAATCAATAAACCATTATTTTACCTACATAAAGTCGTTATACCTAACTTCCCATAAAGCTAGTATAACTCTTAAGCTTTAAAAACCAAGCATTTCTCTTCTTTCAAAAAGGTTTCTTAATTCTCTTGAAATACTTCAAGATTCTTATTATTCAGGCTTAAGTCAAAAGACATTGCCGTAAAACTACGTTCAGTTAACACACGTACGTCTACCGTACTAAATATATTCCTTTTAAAATATCATGCTCAAGAGGATAGGAAGAATCACATACCTCGCGACGATTATCGACTATTAGCAAATAGCTCCAAAGTACTGTAATCCGGCTAGCCTTTTCCACCTTTCGAGTAGAATATGCTACTCGCCGTACTTCAACCTATAACGGTTATACAAGTCTATCAATGTCTAGACTACTCGGTAGAATAAATCTAGATACAAGATTCTACGGAAAATTGGGCGTGACTTCCTACCACAAACTTCACAAGTCTATCAGAATACAATCCTATGTAAGTCTGATTCAATTCCCTTCTTATATACCTTCCTTGTATATAACTTATACTTAATTCTTATACTTCAACAGTATGTAAACTCTAATTACAATAGGGGGACAAGATATTAACTCGATAAGCCCATAATTATCCAAGTTAAAATGTCGATCCTGAGCAACGTTTAGCTCCTACTCCGGGTGTTCCAACCCGCTCCAAACAACCCTTAGAAGTTCTACGCAACTTCTTCTTAATACTTCAACCAACTGTGAAGATTTTCCTTAGGGTTTCGTTTTTGTGACTGAAGGAAAGTATAATAGTATTTCTGGGCTTTTAGTATAAGGATAACCTTGGAATACTACAAGGTATTTGGGCCAAGGTATTTTGGAATAGTAACTATACTTGGAGAGTATTTTCTACCAAGAGGGGGGGGTATTTACGAGAACAACACCACTAGGAGGGGGGTAGGTTTCGGCTAGCACCCCTAGGAGGGGGTACCTCTCGGCAAAGGCCTCACAGGGGAGGAAGACTTGGACGAAAGCTTACTAAGAGGGAAAGGTTTTCAAGACTTAGAAAGATTTTGTGGATGAAGAAGTCTTCAACCAATGGGGGTATTTATAGGACAACCAGGGCAAGATCTAGCCAAGTGGTAGGCAAGTGTAGGGTGAGGATTTACCCATGTACCTTATCCAACTACCACACAAAATATCACAAATATCCTACCAACCCTTGACCCACAAATCGTCCACTTGACGCCCACAACAACGTCCACTATGAGGGTGACACATGTCACCCTCCCGTTGGTCCAAAATATTTCATCTCTCGGAAAAATCCGTAAAAAATATAAATGACATAGCCGTAATTTTCCCTTCGCAAGTTTTGTAAAACGTTTCGTCGGAAAACGATTCTTTTCGGTAGTTGTGAACAAAATTTCGTCCTTGCCTAACTTTAAGGCTCAAACTTTTCTACGTACGTCCTCACGTACATACTCTGGAAATACGGGGTATAACAATTCTTGTCAACATTGTTCACTTTTCACTTTACTAATCAAAGTATCCCTACCTCTGGGGGTACTATCACTTTACAACTACTAGTAATAAAGGTAAAACATATACGCTAGGGCAAATATCCGAATCTATCAATGCACGTATGATTCAAAAGAATCGAAATATACCTGTTGTTACACCCCGTATTTACAGGACATGGTGTAAGAACATACGTAAGAACTCACAGTGTTAAGATTTGAGACTTGTAAAAAAAAGTTTCTCGGAATTATGGAATTGTCGGAAAACGTATTATTGTGACGAATGGGAGGGCGACACGTGTCACCCCCCTTAGTGATGCCTTGGACGAATTTGAACATGGACAAAAGGGTCATTGGACCTTTGTTAGCAAGACAAGTCTTGCAAGTAGCAAGCTTGACATATTTGACTTGGTCAATGGGTCCACAAGCTTGATATTTAAGAGAACTTCATCCTAGCCACCCAATTGTTCACATCTTGACCCTTCATTGTGCTTTATATTACTACTAGTAGCAAGAGAGAGCTTAACACTTAGCCAAATTTCACAACAAATTGAAGAACAAGAGCAAGGAGCTCTCGGGTTCATGCCCATCAATAAGAAAAAAAAATTTGTTTCTTGTCCAATAAGCTCCACACTTTAAACCAAGGTCCATGAGTGTATTGTAAGTGTATCTCAATAGAAAAATCCCGGAAAAAGAGAGTTTTCGTATTAGTCGCAAAGTGAAAACCTAGTGGCTTTCTAGGTTTTGGATTGAAAGATTGAAGGATAATTGTTGGTATTGTTCTAAGGGTCCCAACAAGCGGATTGAGGTGTCTTAAGGAGGCTCTAGGTTGCTAAAGAGCAACTTCGGTTTTGAAGATTGGATTAAAAAGCGTTGAGGTATAATCTTGTTCTTTGTAAGTATTACAAAATTATTTATTTTGTTGTTAGCTTTACTTGTTGCTAGCATGAAGTATATGTTGAAGTTTATAAGGATTATAGATCGATTGTAGTCTTTGAAATTCGAAATGAAATGTAGGCCATGTTAAGTTGGATTACAATTTGATCGTTGTTAGAATCGTCGCATGTTATTGACTTGAAGCTTATGGTAGTAATAACCAAATGCGACTTGATATCTTATTATGCTACCAATTTGGATTGAAATGGAAATTGGATAAGAATTAGTTTGGTTGAACTCAGGTGGCCGATTTTGGACTTGTAGTTTGTAGTAGTTGGTTAGTCATTTGTATTGGACTATCTTCTATTTAATTGTGAGCCAATTGGGGCTGTTTAGTTATTCATTGTATTGGAATACCTTCTATATTGTTGTGAGCCAATTGGGGCTGTTTGGTTATTGTGTCGACCTTGAAAAGGTGGCAAAGTGAGTAGAAACAAAGGAGGTCTTTGTCAGATTTTTCGTAGAATTTAGCGACTTAGCACCTAAAATATTCTACGTTAGAAGTGAAAGGTTAATGGACATATTGTGACCATTATAGGTTGAAGTACTAAGTATAGCGTATCCTACTTGGAGAGTGGAATAGCTATCAAGGTTGGAGTACTTTGGAGCATTTTGCTATTTGTCGACAATGATCGCGGTATGTGAACCTCTTCCTTCCTTTGGCATGATCCTATGTATGGAATATACTTGTGGTATCATTTCATGTTTCCTTCTACTCTTAGAAGTTAAGAGGTAGTTATGTGATTTACTCTATGTAGAACTTTTCCTATCTTTTGAGCATGACTAGTTGCACGTATGTAGTACGGTAGACGTACAAGACTATGATATTCTTTACTTGTTTTATGTAATGCCAAGTCGGGTGGGTTAGGAGATTAACTCACTTCTTTGAGAATAGTAAGGATGTCTTAAGTTGATTTTAAAGTTAAAGGACTTGAAGAGTTTTAAAGTATGTGATACTTGTCCCGTTTTAAACGTATAAGTCCCTTGGATAGGAAATTGTTTATGACTAAGGTATAAAGTGAATATAACGGCTTTATGGGAAGTTAGTTATATTTGCCTTATGGAAAGATAAATGGCTTGACTATGTAAAAAGGCAACTTGATTTTACGGCATCAATTGCCTAAGGTTTTATAATAAAAAGGAGTCGAGTTGATTTGGCTAATTTACGGCACAAATGAGAATAAGTATCGAACAAGCCATCTGCGGCGTTAATAAAGGAAAATGTAATGACAATCCATTATGTTAAAACAAGTAGAAATCCTCCATCTGCATAGAAGCTAAGATAAGACAAAATTGTATTACATTTTCTAGATCATGGCTACTTGAATAAGATCGTTATAAATAAGTATAACTTATTCACGACGCACCAAAGATTTGTTACTAATTTTAAAAGAGTTTACGTATGAAGCTTTTAAGACTTTGAAACTTGTTTTCTTAAAAGTTAAGAGACTTGAAGTATTTTGAAAGTTAAGAGAATTGATTTGAAAGTATAAATCTCTTGGTTATAAAAGAACGTGTTAGTCTAAACCATAAAGGGTTATAACGGCTTTATGGGAAGTCGGTTATAACGGCTTTATGGAAGATTAAGAGAATGGTTTTCTAGTAAAGTAATCAAAGGAATAACTTGTATTAGGTAAGGGCAAATTGGTTTAAAGGTACCAATTGCTTAAGGTTTTAATAAAGAAGTCACTTGATTTAGAAGCGGTAATTGTATTTCTAAAAGGTATTGTGACTTGTCTTGAAAGGTGGATAGGACTTGATACTACGGTGGTTAGTATCGGGAAGTTTTATTTGGAAAGGAGTTTTGAAAAGAATGTGCATACGTAGTACTTTGGCTTAGTTAATTGAGATTTAGCCTATATGTCTTTGGTGATAGCCTTTGAGTGCAAGTATTATGTTTTATTACGTTGCGCGACTCTCGGTTGGAGGCCTACGTCTTGTTATAAGTTACTTGACGTCGCAGCGGTGATGTGGGATTCCACGGGTATCTTAGCTTATTTGTAGCACTTGGGTTAAATTCGGATTTTATAAGAGACATGGTAGTGCTTATGTCTTGTTTGATGGTCGGTCGAGCTAGGGTAAGAGTATAAATGAGGCAAGCCCAGACGTTATACCACCTTCTCCGGGGTAAGAGTATAAGTGAGGGTAAACCCCAAGACGCTGCCACCGCTTTATGTGTTGTTTGACGACCGGCCGAGATAGGGTAAGAGTATAAATGAGGGCAAGCCCAGACGTTATACCACCTTCTCCAGGGTAAGAGTATAAATGAGGCAAGCCACAGACGTTATACCCCGCTTACCACCTTCTCCAGGGTAAGAGTATAAATGCGGCAAGCCCCGCACGTTATACCACCTGTTTTGATTGATATTATGGGCGTGAGACCCATGGTTATGTTTTACACTTTTAGCTGTCGACAGTGATGGGGGATTCCACGGGCATGCTTTGATATTGGTGTGACTTGATCGCGTCCCAGTTTGGGTCGGGTAGTATATGTGTCCCTCCGTAGTGGGCCGGACTATGTTATGAAAGATAAGTAAGTTAGATAGAAATGAACTTAATGACTTCTCCTAAGTAAGTACGTAAGATATGACTATAACTCTTAATGGAATGGAAAAAGATATTGATGTAAGTTATGTGGAAAAACTTGATTAAATTCTTAAGTATGTATGTAAGAATATGATGTTAATTCCTATTGAAAGAAGGAAAAGAATGATTAATGTACGATTAAGTTCATAAGTGGTAATGACACGGCAGGATCTGGTATGTATTTTTATACTTGTCCTTGTCATTCTTTTGTACGATTATGATCATTTCGCAGACGTTATTTCATTCCATATTAAATTGTTGTTATCGACTTTCCGAAGCTGCGTTAAATGCCCGCAGTTTAGGTACACGATTGTGGATCCGCGAGCTTAGGATCCGGCTCAAAGTCGAGATGGCTCGGTGTTCGGAGTTGTCACGCTTATATTTATTCAGTGCGGCGGGGCCTTGTCCCGCCACGCTTGTTATGATAAAACTCTTGAGGTCTGTAGTCACATATCGCGGGTCACCAGAAGAAAAGGAGGCAATCGCTTCGTTTATGTATGACGTCGGAAGGTAGCCCTATCGGCTAACTCCGTTGTTTTATTATCTGTTTTATTTTATAAGTTTCTTGTATGTTCATTGGTTATCTCTCGATGTTTATCGTAAGGTGCCTGTGTAGGGCACCGATCCGCCCGGGGTCGTCGTGACACTGTAACCACGCGATATTGCCTCCCGATCCGCCCGATGAGTCACGTCATCTACGCGGTTCGAAGGACCGCCAGAACTATAAACTTCACCCTGACCTCTACCACGGCTGACTAACATCTGAACACCCTGCCCTGGAGGACGCACAGTTGTGGAGGAAAGGGAACCAACCATCGGCCTCATAGGCTGAGCCACCACACCGGTGCTCTCTCTAAAAGGACATACCCTCAGTATATAGCCTGGACGGCCACAATAAAAACAAACATCTGTGCCATAACGGCATTTCCCCATATGACGCTTACTACATCGAAAACACTGAGGAATAGGTGACCTCGACTGAGAAAATCCTCTGCTCCTCTGAGAACTTCGAACCCTGGAGCTTGGATCGGCTCCTAAATACCTTGTGGGGTCCAATCTCCCACCTGTGAGTTGCGGGGGTATGTACTGGGTAGGTTGGGACGAATATCTCACTCATTCGAAATTGCCGTCAAAAACTCACCGGATAACCAACCGGTCTAGCCTCTTCTGATTTCCGCGTTGGCCTCTACCTTTGTACACTGCTGCATCTTGGCCGAATAACTTCCTGCTGGTGAAACTGTAGCACCGCTATCTTGGTCAATAACATAATTGCTTCCCTTATGACCCTATAGTCTTCCCCTAATTGGGAAACTGGAGGCTCTAGTGTTGGGGCCTCATAACCTGGCGCAGAAGAACTCGCCGACTGTAGCACAATATCCGGTATACCCTGGGCATAAGCCCTATCACATCTCTGAGTCTGACTGGTAGCTCCTGTTATTGTTTTGCCCTTCTGGGCGATTGTTGCCCTCCTTGGAGGCATAGCTGTAACACAATAATACGCCAGAGATGAATTATCTTAATAACACAGCTCTATGGCACGATCTCAGAGTGAGAAGAATAGAAATCAACTCCTAAATGTCCTGTAGCCTGCTGTTTATGGGTGTGGCGCGCAACACACCGATAATCAAGACTCTACTAGACACTGGTCAGACATTTCGAGGATCGATCGCTCGATACCACTGTCACGCCCGAACCCGGGCGTGATCGTGCCCTACTGGCACCTTCTACCGATCGACACAAGTAAATCGCGGAACTTAAACAACACCTCATTTTTTTAAACCAACGTACGTACAAGGGCAAAGCCGAAGTGTCGCCATATAATATACATAATCAAAAGACACTACACTGCATACGCAGTCCAATCCTACATATGAATACAAACTCGTAAGAGTTATATCAACTATGACGGAACAAGGCCTCGCTGCATCCATAATCGCAAAAAGTCTGCATCGAATGAACTATACCAAAATGATAAACTCCTGAACAGATGGAGCTATCCAAAACTGCAGGCGGTCCTACACTGCAGATCACCAAGCTGCGTACCTAAACTCGCAGATGAACGCAGCCTTCCGAGAAGGAAGACGAAGAATGTATGTGAAATAGTAAATACTGTAAAGAAATCATAACAATCTAAACAAAACAGGAGACATGTATGATAGCCAAACTACAGTACACAATACATAAGCAGTCATATCAAGTCGTGACGACGTGTCCCGGAAGTCATTACTCAAATATAACCACGGGTCTCACGCCCATAATATCAATCATGCCTGGAATCCTTCCTCACGCCTATCCATGATATAATATAACATCAATTAGCACATGAACCTGCAATCATGAGTAATGCAATCATTTTTATCTTTTAAGTTATGCTTTTAACAATGAGACCAACTGCTCCACTTTAAGTCATAACCACCGCACTCTTTCATTAATGAAATCAATACCGCTTTCAAAACATGAACGCCGTGCGCCTGTGGTCAACCACCTCCGTGTTATAATGCAACCTATCATAGGACTATTTCACCCGCTTTAGGTCGCGAGGACCCATGATGAGTCATCGGTACACGATACTCGATCACGGATAGCTAATCCACGGCTTATATATATCTCGAATTTAACCCGCCCGAGTCAAATACCGACCCGCCATGAGTGTGTACTCACCCCAGTGAGCTAACCCATGGTATCCTTGAAACAAGTTGCCGACCCTTTATGGAGGGACGCGGAGATGTGAAAATATGACACTTGCACGAATGTCTATATGAGCAACTCATATGCAAGCAAACCAAGGCAAAACCATGCCTTTACACAAATCAAGACAATTACCATGCCTTTCTTTTTGTCATAAGCCAAGACAATACCATGCCTTTACACAAACCAAGACAATTACCATGCCTTCTTTTCACATAAACCAAGACAATTACCATGCATTCTTTTTTACATAAACCAAGAGAAATCCTTATTTAAGCAAACCAAAGTACTTATCAAGGCACACATAGAATAATTCTCATTTAAACAAGCCAAAGTACTATCAAGGCACAAATGGAAAAATTCTCATTTAAACAAGCCAAAGTACTACGTACGTACATTCTTTTCAAAAGACTCATTTTTATGTAAAACCCCAAGATACTAACACCCGTAGTATCAAGGCATGTATATTTTTCAAAATAAGTTACTACACCTTTTGGAAATTCGTTTATCGGCTTGAAACCAAGTAACTTTTAATTACACAACCTAGGCAACTCATACTTATCCATCAAAATAGACAACTCTCTTAACCTTCCATAAAGCCGTTATAACCAACTTCCCATAAAGCCGTTATAACCCTTTATGTTTTTTAGACAAATTCATTCTTTTTATAACCAAGAGACTTATACTTTTAAAACCAAGTATCATATACTTTAAAAATACTTCAAGTCTCTTAACTTTAAATCGTGTCATTTCTCCTTTAAAAATACTTCAAGTTACCTTTATAAGCCCTTATAAACTCCAAGATTCAAAGTCGCTCCTTAGCAATTCTTAGCTCCTTTCCTTTACGCTCCAATCCGCTATTTGAAGCCTTTAGAAGCTCACAACCAACTTCTCTTCCATTTCCAATCCAAACTTATGAAAACGGCTTAGGTTTTCGCCTTGCGACTAACGTGAAAACGTCGTTTTTCCGAAATCTTTCTATTGAGATATCCTTACAATACCCTTAGGGACCTTGGGTTAAAGTCTTGTGAATAATGGATCAAAACTACAAAATTTTTGTGTGGATTTGAGGGTGAACCCGAGAGCACTCTTGCTAGAACAAATGTTCTCTAATTTTTTCTAAGTGTGGAAGACCTTGTCTTGCTACTAGTATGTATATATAACACAATGGAAGGTCAAGATATCAACAAATGTGTGGCTAGGATGAAGAACACTTGGATAACTAGCCAAGTGGACAAGTTGACAAGTCAACAATCTCAAGCTTGAAGACTTATTCATCTTCAATGGTCAATGACCATTTTACCCTTGCAATTTTCGTCCAAGACCATTGTGGGGGGGGGGGGTGCCACGTGTCGCCCTCCCATTCGTCCATAAAATTTCGTAACCCTCGTGGGCCCTACAAAACGTAAAATTCCTCGGGTGTGCCCCACATGATCAAATCCATAAAAATAAATTTTCATAATGTTAATAAGTTCCATACTCTTCAAATAATGCATTTTGAGAATCAAATTCTCATCAACGAACATTTTTCCTTTCCGACGCTCGGAAGATTTTCCGTCGGAAAAACAATTCTTCCTTTCGTACAAATTTCCAAGTCTTGATTCCTTACGTACATTCTCTTATACTTGTCATGGACTTACGGGGTGTAACAATAGTATTGTGGTAATTTTTTCTTTTGAGTCACATCTGTCATAAATGGAGAAACGTAAAAAAGAAGATGAAATGAACCTATTTCTAAAAGGGCCAAGAAATGAAGCCTAAGAAGTCCCGAGAAGTATAGAATAAATCAGACGAAGTCGGGATGAGAAAATTATAAGGTTTCGGAAAATATTTGCTGCAGTACTTTTGGCACCGCGGTGCCAAAAGATCCGCGAGTTCATGTTGGCTATAGGACTTTCGGCACCGCTGTGCCATTCTGCAGGACCGCGGTGCCGACGCAGAATTTTGTAGATCCGAGCCGAAATTGGATAGGGGTATAAGGGTCCAAAGCAATATAGTTTATAAGTATAAAATCCTATACCCTAGGTCATATTATTCATTATACTTTGAGACATCTTGTATATAATTCCACATTCTACTTTGGGGAGGCAAGAAAGAAGGCAACAACACAAAATTGGAGACACATTTGGTTCAAGTTTCGTTTCAAGATTGGACACAACTTCGGTTCAAGTTTCGTTTTCTTTCCTTTTATTTATTTCAGTTATGTTGGTTTGTATTAGTTCTGAGCATGACTATGGCTAGGAGCTAAACACTCTATTAGGGTTTTCCTTATGAATCGCTTGAAACTGTTATTCATGAATTAATGCAGTAGTTTGATTTCTTCTTCGCTTGATTAAGATTTAGTCAATATTTGGTATGAATGTTTGATAATTAATTTATCACTAGTTATCATAACCTATATGATTTTGAATAAAAAATCGAGAGGAGAGATTTGGATATGCTGTAATTGACTAGTGATTGGTGTATTTTATATACACCTTTTGAGTCATTTTTAGTTAGTATTTTACTCATTTCATTTATGTTTAGTATAGTATTAGGGTTATTTTCCTTTCTTTTGTGTCACATCGGTCAGAAATGGAGAAATGGCGAAAAGGAGATGAAATGAGCATAAATGAGATGAAATTGCACACTAAAAGGGCCAAGAAATGAAGCCTAAGAAGTTCTGGGAAATATAGAAGAAATCAGACGAAGACTGGACGAACAAAGGACGAAGAAACGAAAAATTCGGAAGAATGCCGTCACGGCGCCGCGGCGCCTGGCAGCAGCGCCAACCACTGAAGATGTTCCGAAAGCCTCTGATTTTCAGGCACCGCGGCGCCGACGCGAGATTTCTGAGTTTTTGGGCCGAATTTGACACATTTTCAGGGTCTAAAAGGGATAACTTTTCCTACCTACATATTCCTTAACCCTTTTCCATAACTTTTCCTAAAACCTTTACCTAAAAGGATTCCATAACCTTTCCTACCTACATAATCCCTAACCCTTTACCTAAAGGATTCTTGATCTATAAATAGTCTCTACATCATTAGAAGAATTCATTCTACATCCACCATCCTACATTCCATCCACCATTCCATTCCATTCTCCATCCACCATTCCATCTTGTAAATATTCCACAACACAATCCTTGGATGTTAGAAGGCTTGGAGACTCGTTCTTGAGTATTTTCTTTTCTTTCTTTTGCTTTGTTTATTTTAGTTCATGTATGGAGATTGTATTAGTTCTTAGCGTGACTATGGCTAGGAGCTAATTACTTTATTAGGGATTTCCTTGTGATTCACTTGAAACTCTATTCATGAATTAATATATTAGTTTGGTTTCTTCTTCACTCATTTAAGATTTATTCAATAATTTCTTTGATTGCTTGATAATTAATTGATCACTAGTTATCATCACTTATATGATTTCTAATCGAAAGCCGAAATGGGAGATTGTGAATATGCTATAGTTGAATAAACATAGGTTAAATCGTGAACGAAAGTACCCCCTATACTTGTGTAGCTTAATAGGTTATTGCTCTTAATCCTCATTTGTAGTCAATCTTGTCACCGAAAGGTAGAAGGGTTCTCCATTGGGGTTGAGTGTTTATATTACCTTAACAGGAGTATAAAACGGTCTAGTTAACCTGCTACCTTAACGTAGAAGAAGAAGTTAGTCTAATTGTATTAAGGATTGAATAGAGTGGATAGTTGATGATCTTGGAAGCCCTAATTCTCCATCATAAATGATTTAAATCAAAGTATTTTCATAATTAGTTTATTTCCTGCATTATTAGTTTAGAATTTCAACTCAATTAACGTTAACCAAATAGAAACTAAAACATAGATAATCGGTACTTAAAAACCAGTCCTTGAGGACGATATTCGGTCTTACCTAGACTATATTACTTGTAACGATACGTGCACTTGCGTAAATGTGTGCATAAATCGCGCATCAACTAGACATAGGTTAAAATCGCGGACGAAAGTACCCCGATACTTGTGTAGCATTATAGGTTACTGTTCTTAATCCTCATATGTAGTAAATCCTATCATAGAAATATAGAAGGGTTCTGCACTAGGGTTGAGTGATTATATGTCCTAACCGGAATATAAGACAGTCTAGTTAACCGTTATCTTAACGAAGAAAAAGATTCATTCTAGTTGCATTAAGGATTGAATAGAGTGGATAGTCGAGGATTTTGGAAGCCCTAATTCCTTCATAACTATTTTAAACCAAAGTATTATCATAATTAGTTTATTTTCTGCAATTACTTAGTCTTAGTTATTAGATAAAAATACAAATAAATTAACGTTCACCAAATAGAAACTAAAGCTTAGATAATCGGTACTTGAAAATCAGTCTCTGAGGACGATATTCAGTCTTACTAGACTATATTACTTGTGACGATACGTACACTTGCGTGAGCATTTGTAATATCGCTAACAAGTTTTTGGCGCCGTTGTCAGGGACTGGCGTACTTTCAATATCGAATTATCTAATCTTAATTCTAATTTGATTTGTATTTATTCGGTTCTGTTTTTTTATTTCTAATTTGGTTGCTCCAGGAACAAGTTTCTAACTTGTTCTGCGAGCATCTTTTTATCACTTTTTGTTATTTTTCTTATTTTGTAGGTAAAGTTGGAAAAAAATGGACTACTACCACTATCAGGGGCAGTGGAATCATCAACAACAGCCTAACCCACATGTTCTACAGGAAGATCAAAATGAGTTGCAGGCAGCTATACTCAGGTTCACCAAGTGTCAGACTCAGTTTATGGCTGAGAAAAAGGTGTCCGTCAAAAATTTGGGACACAAATAGGGCAGCTGATGGATATGGTGAGCAACGTACCGCAAGAAAATCTGTCTAGCGACATAATTGTGGGAAGTGATAAGCAGAGTGAGGAACCTGAACCACAACAAGCTGTTGAGAATGATAATGAATTGAGAGAGATAGTTGGTGTAGAGAAAGAAGAGGTTACTAAGATCCAACTTTTCACCTTTTTGGATTCCTTAGAATTTCTTTTTCCTATACTCGTTGCAGAAGAGACACCACCAACTACCATTGATGAGCCCTAACCAGAAAGTCCATATCCTCAAGGGCACCCCCAAAAGTTGAGAGATGTAGGGAGTTTCACTGATCCCTACATTATAGAGAGCCTAGAAGACAAGTCTGTCTTGTGTAATTGGGGAATAATCTTAGATATGAGGCTCTTTTTTGAAAAAAATGTTGTAGGAAAAGTGAGACTTACAACAATGATTGTGCGTATTGCAAGCAATTCGCAGAAGGATCCAATGGACACTAGTAAAGGTTAACTACGTCCGGCTAAAAAATGTTAAAGACAACGCTTGTTGGGAGGCAACCAATGTTTTTAATTATGTTAGTTTAATTTTTGTTTTAGTTTGTTTTATTTTATCTTGAACAGTCTCACGATCTTAGGTTTTGTCTTATGTTTTGATGGCAGGTGGACTAGGGATTGACCCTAAGGGGGAAAGAATCAAAAGCGCTGAAACTTCAGAGAGCCCAAAAGATGTGCAATTTCCAGAATCTCATCCCAGACCTCCGTTATGATCGCTGTGTTGTGTCAGTAAGTTGTCCCTTATTTTTAGTCTTCATACATGAGAGACAATGTGTCGTTTAAGTTTGAGGGGACCTTAGTATTTTGTGTGTGTCTGTTTTTTAGTCTTTTTTATTGTCTTTTTGTTTGTTCTATGTGTTTTTTGAGTCAATTTTTTTATGGATCAAACATGTTGTAATTGCTAAAGACATTGAATGGATAAAGTGAGATAATGTAATGGAATTGAAATCAACATTCTGTGTGCTTAAGTTAGATATGTCAAAAATTCATGACATCTAATTCTTTGAGATATTTGTGCTTAGCTTATGTGTGTCAGTTATGGAAATAAAAGTTGAAAAATGTCTAGAAAGCCTGTTTGCTTGTTATTTGAGGTGAAATAGTTAAGATGTACATGTTTAGGAAGATTATTTAAACATTTCTTTGATAGCCCTTCTGACCATTCATTACCTACCCTGACATGAATTGTATCACTAGTCAGCCCATTTGAGCCTAGAATAAGATCTTTGTTTGACATCCTATGATTCTCTGTTTTTGTCATAAGTGATAATTGAAAGTTAGTGGGATGAAAAGTGTTGAAAAAAAACAAAAAGAGAATTGAAAAATTTGATGCACCCCAATGAAGAATATGCAAAAGCCTAAGTTTGGGGGTGCTTGTTATTTATAATGTATCTCATTATCTCAAAATAAAAGAGGGAAAAAATAGGTATGAGAATAAAAAGGAAATCAAAAAGAAGGAAAATGAGTTGAATGAAAAATATTTATAGTACGTAATTGAGCCTAAATGCCTATTTTTACCTACCCTTGTCTAAGCCTACATTACAACCCTTGAAAGTCCTGATGATCTTTAATGTGTATGTCTATGATTAGTGGAGAATAGCAAGTAAACAAGTCTATAGCATTTTGGAAAAGATGAAATGAAATTGACATGCATAGGTTAGATGTTTATGTTCCATTGATTATGATCTAAGTGAATTTGTGAAATATCTAACTTGAAATTCTAGATTACTGATTATTCATGCTATATATGTTCTAACATATTATCCCATCTTTCATCCATGATTTTGAAGAAGCATTGCTATAGTCACTTGATCCATTTCATAGTCTTCTTTTGTTTTGTTTTTGTTTTTGTCTTGTGCTTTACTCGAGGGCGAGTAAAGTTTAAGTTTGGGAGTAATTGTTAGGTGCATTTTGTATACAATTTTTGAGTCATTTTAGTTAGTATTTGACTCATTTCATTTGTGTTTAGTATAATATTGTGGTTGTTTTTCTTTCTTTTGAGTCACAGCGGTCATAAATGGAGAAATGTCAAAAAGAAGATGAAATGAGCTTATTTGAGATGAAATTGCACACTAAAAGGGCCAAGAAATGAAGCCTAAGAAGTCCCGAGAAGTATAGAAGAAATCAGACGAAGTCCGGACGAGAAAAGGACAAGCTTTCGGAAAATATTTGTTGCAGTACTTTCGGCACCGCGGTACCAAAATATCCGCGTGTTCAAGTTGGCTACAGGACTTCCGGCACCGCGGTGCCATTCTGCAGGACCGCGGTGCCGACACGAAATTTTGCAGATCCGAGCCGAAATTGAACAGGAATATAAGGTTCCAAAGCAATATAGTTTATAAGTATAAAACCCTATACCCTAGGTCATATTATTCATTCTACTTTGAGGCATCTTGTACATAATTCCACATTCTACTTTGGGGAGGCAAGAAAGGAGGCAACAACACAATATTGGAGACAACTTTAGTTCAAGTTTCATTTTCTTTCCTTTTATCAGTTATGTTGGTTTGTATTAGTTCTTAGCGTGACTATGGCTAGGAGCTAAACACTCTATTAGGGCTTTCCTTATGAATCACTTGAAACTGTTATTCATGAATTCGCTTGAAACTGTTATTCATGAATTAATGCAGTAGTTTGATTTCTTCTTCGCTTGATTAAGATTTAGTCAATATTTGGTATGAATGTTTGATAATTAATTGATCACTAGTTATCATAACCTACATGATTTCGAATCAAAAACCGAGAGGAGATATTTAGATATGTTGTAATTGACTAGACATAGGTTAAAATTGCGGACGAAAGTACTCAGATACTTGTGTAGCATTATAGGTTACTGTTCTTAATCCTCATATGTAGTAAATCCTATCATAGAAATCTAGAAGGGTTCTGCACTGGGGTTGAATGATTATATGTCCTAACCGGAATATAAGACAGTCTAGTTAACCGTTATCTTAACGAAGAAAAAGAATTATTCTAGTTGCATTAAGGATTGAATAGAGTGGATAATCGAGGATTTTGGAAGCCCTAATTCCATCACAACTGATTTAAACCAAAGTATTATCATAATTAGTTTATTTTCTGCAATTACTTAAGTCTTAGTTATTAGATAAAAATACAAATAAATTAACGCTCACCAAATATAAACTAAAGCTTAGATAATCGGTACTTGAAAACCAGTCTCTGAGGACGATATTCGGTCTTACTAGACTATATTACTTGTGACGATACGTAAACTTGCGTGAGCATTTGTAAAATCGCTAACAAGTACCTATTTGGGACATATTTTACTTGTCGTGTTGGTTAGTTGTCAATAAGGTATGTGAACCTCTTCCTTCTTTTTTGGCATGTTCTACGTATGAACCATAACTGTGGTATTGTTTCAAAAGTTATTCTACTCTTAGAAGTTAAGGAGTATTCGCGTTATTGATTCTATGCTGAAAGCATGTCTAAATTATTTCTACGTCCTTATC
The DNA here is from genome assembly GCA_029844215.1 of Przewalskia tangutica. Taxonomy (NCBI): domain Eukaryota; kingdom Viridiplantae; phylum Streptophyta; class Magnoliopsida; order Solanales; family Solanaceae; genus Przewalskia; species Przewalskia tangutica. The sequence continues at coordinate 12,104,578 of CM056731.1, read as the reverse complement.
AAGTCTTATGGGAGATGTTGGTAAGAGTTTTTTTCTGTAAGCATTGGAGTCGAGTTGAACTTGCTAAGTTACAGCACTAATAAGTATTCAGCGTTGATACTGATTTTTGTAAACGTAACAAGCCATTGCAGCGTATTAAAACAAGCCATTGCAGCGTATTAAAACAAGACATTGCAGCGTTAACATAAAAAGGTATCGACAATCAATTATATTGAAATGATTAGACTTCCATCTGCATAAAAACTAAAATATAACCAGTTCGTTTTATATTTTCTAGTTCACAGCTGATTAGATAAGATCATTATAATATATACCCTACTAACGGCTCATAAAATGGATTAATTTGGCATTTCGGATCGGTTATCACCATGCAAATGTTTCCATAATATTAGCCAGAGGAGCGAGACAAATTTAGATTATCGAGTTGGTACAAGACGACAAGCGGTATGTGAACTATCCTTTCTTCTTTTGGCAAGTTTTTATGAAGTAAGTGTACGGTGGACGTACGTAGTTCTTTTGGATCCTAAACCTTAATGATATGATAGTACTTTGGTTTATTCTAAAAAGGAAGGCATGGTATTGCCTTAGTTTGTCTAAAATGAGAGGCATGGTGTTGTCTCGGTTTTTCCAAAAATAGAAGGCATGGTATTGCCTTGTTATTTCTAAAAATGAGAGGCATGATATTGCTTTGGTTTTTCTAAAAAGGAAGACATGATATTTCCTTGGTTTGTCTAAAATGAGATGCATGGTGTTGTCTCGGTTTTTCCGAAAATAGAAGGCATGGTATTGCCTTGATTTTTCTAAAATGAAAGATATTCTATTTTATTCCCTTGAGAGTAAAAAAGGAAACACCGCGTCCTTCATTAGAGGCCGGGAAGTATGTGAAACACCACGTCCTTCATTAGAGGTCGGACATAATATGAAACACCGCGTCCCATAATGGGTCGGGCAGGTTCGTGCGTATCTCCCCATAGGTTCATCGCGCCCTTCACTAGAAGGCCAGACAGTAGATTTATCAGGATTCCATGGACAGTTTATGACTTTACCGCGTTCCAGAATGAGCCGGGCAGTATACCTTATATGTTTACCGCGTCCTTCACCATAGGCCGAGAAAAAATCCCATTTCTTTGTTGGATAAAATCCAACAACCTTCCGTATTTCGATCCCAAAAGTTTATATTCAACAGAGCGGACAACCAAGAATTTCTAAGAAGAAAATTGGACAGAACGATCGATGTGAGGCCTAGGTTAAGGTATATGACTAAGTGTTTATCGCATCCTAGAAAAGGCCGGGCAGTATATGTTCACCGCGTCCTTCACTTGAGGGTCGAGCAGTATATGTATATGATTCCATAGACATGTATCCATGATGCGGGTATAGATACTTATGACATATATGATTACATGGACATATATCCATGATGCGAGTATAGATTCTCACGACAGTATATGATTCCATAGACATGTATCCATGATGTGGGTATAGATACTCAAGACAGTATATGATTATATGAATAGGCATTCATGGTTTTAAAATGACTCTTTAAAAGGCACAGTTGACTCTCATTTTTGAAAGGTACAGTGGTATAGTAGTATGCATTAGAGCTTATATCTGACATGGGATTAGCAGGTGGTAAGAGTGCTTCCTCACCTATGAAAATGAACCTAAAACTCACAACTATGACATATGATCAACATGCATTCTCAAATTCCATTCAGACACCACAACTTCTTCACATGTGCATGACTTAAGTTAGTTTATGCAAGCCCCTAAAATATCACATCTGGAAGCTGGCTTGGGGTTGGTCATGTATATTAAGCAAGACCAAGATTAGGGATTCTTCTGTCAAGTTCCAATAATACTCAGCTTCAGGTATTTTGTGATGCGGATTGGGGATCATGTGTCAATAGCAGATTAGCAGAAGATCAATCACGGGTTACCTAGTAATGTTTGGACATTCTCCTATATCTTGGAAGTCCAAAAAACAAGCCACCGTCTCAAGGAGTTCAACAGAGGTTGAATATAGGGTCATGGCAACCTCAGTTGCAGAGGTGATCTGGCTCACTGGTCTGTATATGGAGCTTGGTGTACAGAGAGGACTAAACACATTGACATCGATTGTCATTTTATAAGAGAATGGATTCAAGAAGGTCTCATTCATGTTGCTTACCTGCCATCTGCTGAACAGCCAGCATACATACTTACAAAAGCCCTTAGCAGTGTTCATCATGTTCATTTATTATTCAAGCTAGGAATGAAGAATATCTTCATATCCCCTAGCTTGAGGGGATGTGTGAGAATATTAGAGAGGTGCACAAGAGTGCCACGAGGAGGAGTACACATTATTATTGTTATAGTTAAGTTTGTTATATTTGTTGAGTTAGTTAGAAGAGTTAGTTGTGATTGGTTAGTAGATATTTATGACTAGCTGGTTAGTTAATAGATATTATATGATTAGTGATATATTGAGTGTGTATGTATAGCAGCGAACTCAAGCATTGTAGTAACAATACACAATATACAGAAAATATCAATGAGGATCTCTCTTCTCTTTCTTGCTCACCAAAACACCTCTTAGTTCTTCACTGTACTTTGATTCCTTGCTACTGATTTACGATCCTACTGGAAATTCACACTTAGGCTAAGTCTCAACCATCAGTAAATATTGATCATAACTCACACATCTGCCCTAAGAGATGAACAAGAACCCACAATTGCTTAGGGGTTGTACTCTCTCATTTGGTGGACGAAATTAATCTTCTCTTCTTTTAAAATTCTTCTTCCAATCCCACACATTCTTTTTTGCCCTCTTTCAGAAAGAATAATTTTCAAGCGGACAAGATTGAAATTTGCATTAGGCTCACCGGTAAGCATAGTAGGCTCATGTAGTCATGTTACTTCAAAAAACTGATTTTATATGTACAATACATAGGGTTTTGTGTCAAGTCAACTCCGAAGAATGTTTCAATCCGCAAATGGATGTCAGAGTTTATATATCAAAAGTTCTAAAAAATTCTTAAATTTTATGCTTAATTAAACGCCTACTCATAATATGCAATGGATAAATAACACTTTATAAGGTTTTGTTTTAGCAAAACAAAGGTGTCATTTTGCAAATGTACTTTTCATTTTTCTTTTCTTTCTAGCGAAGTATTTTTGGTGCAAAGCAAAAAAATGTTTTACCCATAATAGTTCCAAAACTTTTAATTACCAAAATATTATTCTTTCTTTTCAATTTTTCTAAAAAACTTAAACTACCAAATGGTAAGTTTTTGGGGGAACTTTCACAAACAGACAGCTTCATTTTGTTTCTCAAAAAAAGAAGTATATATGGGTTCCAATTGGGAAATGTACCCCAGCTGGTAGAAAGAGCTAGATGAGAAGAGAGAAAAACATTTGTTCTTTGCTTGGTGATCACCTTTATTTGTTCTCCATGGACCAATATGTACATACGTACTTTAATTTCCTTCCCTCACACTTATGCTTTGCCTTAGCTTCAAACATGTCCACAGTACAATTTCTCCATACTTTTCCTTTATAATAATGCTTCACATATTTGCCATTGTCTTTAATTCATCAAGGCATGCATTAAATAACTTCAAAAAAAGATGGCTGAAGAGTCTCGGTCTTTGGAGTATACATCAACATGGGTGGTCGCCGTTGTCTGCTTCATCATCGTTCTCATTTCCCTTGTTGCCGAACGTGGCCTTCATCGTCTTGGAAAGGTTCAATGATTTTTTCGTTACAAAATAAAGAAAAATGATTTATTACAGCATTTTCAATAGTTGAGAGCCATCAATTCACTTTTTCTAGGTGGAGGTGGTGTGACAAAGAATTCGATCAATGAAGTACTAGATTTGCTATATTATTGTGCTAATTAATTGTGAATCATTGCTGCATACAGTTCTTCCGGGATAAGAAGCAAGATGCCCTATTCGAGGCCCTGCAGAAATTAAAAGAAGGTTTAACACACGATGCATTTAATTTCGTTACAAAAATTTTAAGAAATTGAAAATCCATATGTATATAATTCTCTTTTTTAATTTATTTTTGGTATTGCGTTTCCAGAATTGATGCTTTTGGGATTTATTTCCTTACTATTGACGGTGTTCCAAACGTCAATAAGCAAGATATGCATTCCTGAAAATATTGCAATAATAATGCTTCCATGCAAGCTGAAAGAATTTGCTACTTCTAATCATCTCACTATAAGGACTGGGAGACACCTTTTATCTGGAGGTAGTGGTGCAGATCATTGTAGCCGTCATGAGGTAGCATATGTTTTCTCTTAATTATATTTTATTTTTTAGAGAAAAGATACAATAATTTTTAGTTCTCTCAAACTTCGAGCTCAATGATTCTTGTCTTCTAGGCTTTGTAGATTCTTATTCAAGATTTGTATCATTTGATTATGCATGTGAATCGCTAGAAGCATATATATGAAGTGTGTGACTGGTAGAATACCATTTTAAAGTGTACATATATAGTGAATAATTATCCACATTGTTAATTTTATTTTGTTTTGTGTAGGGACAAACTCAACTATTATCCTTGGAGGCATTGCATCAACTTCACATTTTCATATTTGTATTGGCAGTCACACATGTGATCTTCTGTGCCACCACCATGGTTCTTGGAGGGCTTAAGGTATTATTTCAAAAAAAAATTGAAAGGAAATTAGAACCTTTTTAAATTTTTGTGAAAGAAACATTTTGAGAAATCATATATTGTTGACAGTTGAAAAAGGGTAAATAATGTCGCATGACAAGCAAAAGCTTAGGTTATAAAATCTCATAAATCAAATTATATATTTTCGTGAATCATGACGTTATAAGTTAGTGTTGACTTTATATTTATTTATTTATTCAACACTTATATAAGTTCTAGCAATTTTTTTTACTTCTCACTAAAAATAACATTAGTATGCAACTATGTAATATAATATTGATCACCAATTAATTAACGCCTTCTTCTTTGCTTAAATAGATACAACAGTGGCGACATTGGGAGCACTCAATTCAAAGGGAATCAAGACCACATCATGGTAGAATTATATATACGTTACTTATTGTTCGTTATTTTCTTATGTATATATATTCTTCATCATTATATGTATATAATCCGTTAAAAATAAGCACGACATCTTCTACGTATAGTGCATATTCTCCATCTTCAATCATTCATGGATAGAGCTGGTAGGCGTTGGAGGAAGTACGCTCTCATTAGTTGGACGGTACGTTGATCGAGCGCTAATTAACGTGTTGGTATGACAACAATTTTAATTTATCAGTAAATCGGATAGTGTAATGTCTAGCTATTGATTGGATCATTGATATTAAGTTAAGAGTTGAGATAGTTATAAAGGAAAGAGTTCACATTTTTCATGTGTATAATAGGTGGCATTTTTCAAACAATTTTATGGTTCAGTAACTAAGTCAGACTATGTTGTCTTGAGGACAGGATTTATCAAGGTAAGCTGTAATTCTTTCTGTTATCTTTTATTTATCATTACTTTGTGTCAATTATACTTTTGCAACAAAAATTAATAATTACAGTCCTTTAACTATAGTGCATTCTTTTATGTATGATATAGAAACATTGTCCAGCAAATCCTAAATTTAATTTTCACACGTATATGTTGCGGACACTAGAGCATGATTTCAAAAAGATTGTCGGAATCAGGTAAATGAGCATACATATACTAATTATATAGCTAGGATAATAACTTGATAATTTAGGTTTAGTTATATATAATTAATCTAAATTTGGGAAAATGATGTTGAACAGTTGGTACTTGTGGCTTTTTGTCGTTCTCTTTTTGTTGATCAACATTGCAGGTATTTTTCTATCCTACTATATATATTATATCCTATCATATACAGTTTCACTTTGAGCAACGAAATACTCCTAGTAATGTATGGTTCAAATATGCAGGATGGCACTCTTACTTTTGGCTATCATTTTTACCTCTAATTGTAAGTGAACAGTCTTTTCTTTCCCACCCCCTTTTAATGCCAATAATTCAAAAATAAAAACAAAAAGGAAAAGTCATTACTTACAATGAAATATGCCACCGAATTACAACTCCATTTATATCTGACTTTGTTTTCAAACGTGAAAAAACGAGTGCTAATTGAGGTTTTTCTTCAAGTTGATAAAATTTATCTTTCAAGAGAAAAAAAGAAGATTTTCTTATATATAAAAAGGTCTAATGAGTGTAACAACACATATTTTAGTATAACATTAATTACGTCTCAATTTCCAGCAAGTTGGAGTTGGCTATTTGAATTATCAATGTTCATATCGCTTTATTTAACTATACATATTTTGACATGTGTAATAATTGATGCAGCTACTACTTCTAGTGGGAACAAAATTGGAACACATAATAACAGAATTGGCTCAAGAGGTTGATGAGAGGTCGTCAGTAGTAGATGAAACCACACCAGTTAGACCTTCTGATGAGTTGTTTTGGTTTCACAGTCCAACTGTTATCCTTTACCTAATCCACTTCATTTTGTTCCAAAACTCCTTTGAGATTGCTTTCTTTGTCTGGATTTGGGTAAGTAAAACTTCTTCTTTTTTAACTTAACTTCAGTCATTTTTCTTCTTTTTGAGAGCTAACATGAAACTATGTTAATTGACAATTATCCAGTGTACTTATGGATTCAAATCATGCATCATGGAAGAATTGGGTTTCATTATTCCAAAACTTGTTATTGGGTGAACTCCTCAAATCCCATAGTGATTTTGTTATTCCTCAAGAAACAGTACGTAGTGATTAATATCTGGCTGAAAGTAACTATGTATATTTTGTGGTGTGACAGGGTGATTGTTCAAGTTCTTTGCAGTTACAGTACTTTGCCCTTGTATGCTCTTGTCACACAGGTAAACAGTTCTTGTACACCCTGTCTTCAAAGATCCCTACCCCCTTACAAAAAAAAAAAGACAACCCGGTGCACTAAGTTCCCGCTATGTGCGGGTCCCAAAGAGGATCCGACCACAAGGTCTATTGTACGCAACACAACCCTACATTTCTGCAAGAGACTGTTTCCACGACTTGAACTCATGATCTCCAGATCACAGGACACCAATTTTACCAGTTACACCAAGGGTCTATCCCCTTATATTAAAATAAAATTTTAATTCACAATGATGATTCTTGAATAATAATAGTGTTTAATGTACATATTGACTTGGACACAGATGGGAAGCAGATTTAAGAAAGGAATATTTGATCAGCAAACAGAAGGGCTTCTGAGGGAGTGGGCATCAGGTGGTAGAGCTGGTTCATCAACCCAAAATAGAATGGTCATGGAAACACTAGAAAGCATCTGTGTTTCCAAGAGACCTGCATTCAATGAAATTCAAGACATCTCATCAACTGTAGAGCTTTCTTATCCAAACAAGCCCCATACTACTCCTTAATTGTACAGTTATTGATTTTTCTGTGTGAAAAATAACAAGGATGAACAATACATTATTTTTTCAAGAGTAAACATGGTTTTCAGATGTTCATGCTATTGCTCCACAATCAAATGTTGTCTTCATTTTCCAGGATCAATTAGTCAAGCATCAGCTCTAACATAACATTTTTTTTTCAATTAGTGTCTCTCGGTTTTACAACAAAGTACCCAGAGAAATCCTACAAGTGGGTCTGGGGAAGGTAGGATGTATGCAGACCTTACCCCTACTACTTTTTTGGGTAGAGAGGTTGTTTCCGATAGACCCTCGTCTCTCGATTTTCCAGTTACAAATATGGAGGGATATATAGAACATTCCCCTCTCTAGCTCGAATTATTTACACTAGTTCCAAGGTTAACATTCCCTTTACTACAAAGTTGAGCAAAAACTAGGAGGCTTGAATTTTTGCATTGGAAGAGCCTCAATTTCTAACCTCCCATGGTTAGAGGTAGAGCCTTCACCGTTGTTTTCTTCTTCACTTTCAAGTTGACTCAGTGTCCTCTTGGCATAGACTGTGAAACCCACTAGAACGGCGATTGCTATAATGAATGATATAACATTATAGATGATGCGCGATTTATGCACACACTTTAACGCAAGTGCACGTGTCGTGTCAAGTAATATAGTCTTTGAAGACCGAGTTATCGTCCTCAGGGATTAGTGCTCAATTACCAATTTCTACTCTTTGTTATCTATTTGGTGACCGAATATTGATTTGTTGTTTAAGATTCTAATTATGAAAACTAATTAACTATGTTGTTTACTTCAGTAATGATGGAAATAGGGCTTCCAAATCTCCTCAACTATCCACTTATATTACTTATTAATGCAATTAATTATGGTTCTTCTTCTATTGGAGATAGCAGGTTTACTAATCCGTTTTATACTCCCGTTAAGGCTATATAAACACTCAACCCCAGTACATCATCTTTCTACCTTTCGGTGATAAGGTTGACTCTAGAGGAGGATTAAGTCCAGAAACCTATTAATACTACACAATTAATCAGGGTATTTTCATCCACGATTCAACATATGTCTACCAAACTACAACATATTCACAACCTCCCCTTTCGGATTTCGGTTAGAAATCATATAAGTAATGATAATTAATGATCAAGTAATTACCAAGCAATCAAATCATCTATTGGATAAATCTCAACAATAAGAAGAAAAACCACAACATGCATTAATTCATAAAATAAGGTTCAAGTGAATTGACATGGAAAACCCTATATTAGAATTAGTTCCTAGCCATAGACATGACAAGAACTAATTCAATATCTAACATAAAACTGAAAATAAGTAAAAGAAAGAAAAAAAATTACTAAAGAATGGTCTCCAATCTTGAACTCCAAGATGTGTTGTGAATTGGCAAGAAGGGAACCCTTAAAACTGCCTTAGGGTTCTCTTTTTATAGTTTAAAAATGAGGTGCAGGGTTTTCCTTCAGCCCGCCCATCGACAATTCGATTTCTTATTTTTCCGCGTCGCCGCGATCTCAGAATCAGCCGGAAGCTCTACGACTGCTTCAAGATTAGCCGCGGCCTGCAACTCGCTTGTCAGAGCGCCATGCTACTGGAACTTCTGCAAGCTTCTGAATATTAGGCGTCGGGCGCTCGCCTGGCTGGGCGTCGTGGCGCGGCTTTGTGTTTGTGTCTGGTTCGCCACTTTCTCGCATTTCGAGCTCTGGAACCTCCGTTTTTGCCCTCTTTTCGCTCCTTTTCCGCCATTGAGCCACTTTAACCAATTTGACTCAAAAGAAAGAAAATCTATCCTAAGACGACACGTATTTGTACAAAAAGGGACAAAAGACTCACTAAAAATGACTCAAAAAGTGTATATAAAATACACCGATCAAATACCCCAAACTTAACTTTTGCTCGCCCTCGAGCAAAGATCAAAAGAAAGAAATAAAGACACAAGGAAAAAGAAAAATAAAAGACTCAACGACATTGATCACTTTGCTGCATTGGTTTTACTTGGAAAAACATGAAGGTTAGCAGAATAATATGCAGGAACATATAGCATGAAATTTTAGCATTCTAAACACATTAAGCTAGATATTTCGCAAACTCATTTTAATCATGCTTAATGGAAGTAAGAATACTGAACTATGCACGTCAATTTCAAAATTCCTATGGCATGTTTACTTGCTATTCTCCACTAATCATGAATATACATCTAAGAGATCTTCAGGACTTTTCAGGGTTGTAATGTAGGCTTAGGCATGAGTAGGTAAAAATAGGCATTAGGCTCATTTTGTGTACCATAAGCTCTTTAACTTTTCAATTTTTCCCTTTTCTTATGATTTCCGTTCTTCACTTCATATCTATATTTCTCCTCTTTTGTTTTGAGAGAGTGAAGTGTATTCTAAATCACAGGCACCCCCAAACTTAGGCTTTTGCCTATTTCTTATTACTTTTTTATTGGGGTGCATCAAACTTGTTCACTCTTTTTGTCTCTTTTTTAACACTTTCTATTCCAACCATTTCACATTTTTACTTATGGCACAAGTGTGAAAATATAGGGTGTCAAAGAAGAAGTTCAATTTTTAGGCTCAACGGGGCTGACTAGGGATATTTTTAATGTCAGGGATAGAAAAGAGTGGTAAGAATTGGCTAACAAAGAAATGTCTGAGTCATCTCCCCTAACATGCATATCCTAACTATTTCGCCTCAAATAGCAAATAATCATACACATAGGTTTTAATCTTTTAACGATGCACAATTCAAGCAGAAACTCCAAATAGATAGATTTCATGAGTTTTTGGCATCTCTAACCTAAGTGTTGAGATAGTTGCTTCTAATTCCATTACATTATTCAACTTTGCTTCACTAGGTGTTTCTAGTAACTATAGCATGCATGATCTTTGACAGAAAATTATGACTCAAATTTTTTTTTTGAAAAATTACACAAAACAAATCAAAAAGACGCAACATACTAAAACAATAAGACACACCCCAAACTTAAATCACACATTGTCCCCAATGTGTGCAAGACTCAAAGAAAATAAAAGAAAAAAGACACTTACAGACTTGGTTTAAAATGGTGGCGGTGGCGGTGGATAGTGCATTGACCACTGGTTGAACAAGGAACTCATCTCGTCAATTCTCTGCCTCAATTCTTGTTGTCCTTGTATCACCGTGTCAAAATTCTGCATCATCCTTCTCTGGTTCTGGAGCAACAGCTCCATCATAGGCACTGGAGGTTCTGATTCTGTGGGTGGCTGATGGTTGTTTCCTGCCTCATACTGAGTCTCTATCTCAGGCTCATCTTCATCTATGGCAGCCTCTGCTGCTGCTGTTGGTGGTCTTCTTCTCACTGCTGCTGGGGGACTTGGGTCTGGGAAGGAGTGCACTATCCCATATGACACAGGCAGTTGGTTTTTCTCATAATTATCAGTGGGTAGGGTTGGGACCCCATTTATGGAGCATAAACATGTAATAAGTGAGCCATGTCCCAACCCACCTGTTGTTACCAACCGGCTGGTCTCTCCAATATTTTGCACTATCTCCTTCCCAACATCAATCGTGTTCCCCGACATAATTCCATATATCAATTTGATTTTGTCTTCTGGCACTCTGGTAAAGTGCATTGATGGAATCATGCGGGCACTGACGAAATACAACCAACTCTTGGCTGTTTTGTTGAACTGACACCTGCTCAGTCCTCTTGACCCATTTCTGGCAAATTCATATGCAGCCCCAGGGTAGCTCACTGTGCTTGAGACGTCATTCCAGTCGATGTTGTTGGTGTTTCTGGACCATATTCTAAAATAACTCCAATCATCATCTCCTCCTTCAACATCAACTGTTTTCAATAACACATTTACCACTTCTGCCCTCACAGGCACATATCTTCCCTCACAAAGCATCTATCGTCCACCTTCTCCGGAAAGTTAGCATAAAATTCTCGCACCATCACTGTGTTCATTGGTGCTATCTTTTCCGGGTTAACAAATCTTTTCCACCCCATCATCTCAATCATCGCCCGAATGGGCTCATAGACATCCCCCTCCCCAAGCGACCCCCTTTGATAATCCATTCCTCTTTCAGGGATTAAGGTCCTAGTACTAAGTTTTTTGTATCTCTCATGAGCTCTTTGGCTGACAAACCTAGTATCATCATATTGAGGGGCTGAGGTGGATGTGGAAGCTCTTTTCTTTCTGGCAGACATGTTTAGATGACTTTTTGCAGCGTTTCCTTTGTATCAACAATGTTACCCAACACTATCACCCAACAACTAGCAGCTACAACACCTATCACCCCCAAACTTCACTTAAGAAGCTCATGCACAACACCCACACCCACCTTGTATACTCTTCCTCGAAATTTCACAACCAATTTCAACACCCCAACAACTTCACAGATACAACACTCCTCCAATCTACTACCTCCTCTGACTACAGTAAAGCTTTCAAGAAAAGATAAAGATTACCTTTTGACGGTGTTCTTCAAGGTTTTCTTGCTTCTAATGGTGATTTGAGGCAATGGGATGAGGTTTGTTGGTTAAGATGGTTAAGGGTTTAGGGAATTTAAGAGCTTTGGTTGTGTTTGGGTTTGGTTTATGGAAGATTTTTAGGTAAAGTGTGGATTTTCGTGGGTTTTGTGGAGAAGAAGGTTTAGGTTTTGATTTGGAATTGGGGAAAAATCGGATTTGGGGCGTCTTTTAATTTCTGGATTTGCCGTGCGACCCTGTGGCCATGTGGCCCAGATCGCGCTCATTTCTAGACACTCTGGCCGCGACCTGCTCGCAGGCGTCGGCGCTTAATCTCGCGCTACGCTCTTTCGGCTGCGCTCACCTGGCACTGGCGCCTGGCTCAGGCGCTACGCTCTTTTAGGCGCGCATGCTCGCAGGGCGCCATGGCTAATCCGATTTTCTGGAAATTCCTTTGCTTATCTTCAGTTTTCGCCCTCCAAATTGTGGCCCTGCACCTGTCATCACAACACATAACAACACCTACGTGAGACTGTTCTAAGTAAAAACTAATTATATTAAAGTAAAATAAATCAAAATACCTTGGGTTGCCTCCCAAGTAGCGTTGTCTTTAACGTCTTTTAGCCGGACGCAAGTTCGTTAGATCAAGAGGTGTGGGGTAGATTAATCCTACAACCAATCCATTTTTTCAACATTTTTCTTTTTCTTCTTCTGTTTTTCTTCTTATAATTATTTTCAAGAGAAGGTTCAGGAACAAGAGAAGGTTCAGGAACACATACCTGCTTTGGCGGAGGTTCGGCATCACGTACCTGCTTTGGTGGACTTATCTCCCTTGGTTTGGCTTGCACTGGCTCACATGAAGTTCTGACGGTGCTTATTGCAAAGCACTTGCTCATGACCGGGGGTTCAATAACGTGTTTGAACACTTTGAACACCATTTCTTCGTTCTCTACCCTCAATGTCAGCTCTCCTTTCTCTACATCAATCAGGGCTCTCCCTGTAGCCAAGAACGGTCTCCCCAATATGATGGGAATCTCCACATCCTCCTCCATGTCAAGAATGAGGAAATCCGCAGGGAAAAAGAATTTTCCTACTTTAACAAGAACATCCTCAATCTTCCCCCTGGGGTGCACCACCGTTCTGTCCGCTAGTTGCAAGCTCACCGTGGTTGGTTTGGCTTCACCTAATTCCAACCTCTTAAACACCGACAAAGACATCAAATTTATACTCGCCCCCAAGTCACAAAGGGCTCTGTTCCATGTTACTCTGCCAACTGTGCAAGGCAATGTAAAGCTCCCTGGGTCCTTGAGTTTAGGGGGCAATTTCTTCTGCAGGATGGCACTGCACTCCTCAGTCAGTGCCACCATCTCATATTCTCCCAATTTCTTCTTCTTTCCCAAAATTTCCTTCATGAATTTGAAATAAGAAGGCATTTGCTCCAACGCCTCGATGAAGGGTATGTTGATATGTAACTTTCTGAATGTCTCCAAAAACTTGGAGAATTGCTTATCAACTACCTTCCTTTGCAATCTTTGCGGGAAAGGAATCTTCTCAGTGTACTCCTTTTCTGGAGCTTTCTCTAATACTGGGCGATCTTCAACCACCTTCTCTCTCTCTGTTTCCACCCTCTGTTCAACCACAGGCTGAAGTGCAGGCTGTTCTAACTGTTTGCCACTTCTTAGTTGCACCGCCTCGTTCTCAGTGGTTCATCTCTGTATTGCTCGGCAGTGTACCCTGTGGCCTGTTGTTTGCTAGCTTTGCCAGTTGCCCCACCTGTGTTTCCAAGCTCCTGAGCGAGGATCTAGTCTCTGCCATGGTCCGAGTGCAGGAGTTGGTGAGTGTCTCAAAGGCTCGCTTTTCTCGGCTCGTCGACAGTTGGGCCATCGAATTGTTGAGAAGATGAGGCTGAGTGAATGGCCTTGGTTTTGCATCGCCTCTAAACTGCTCTCACGCTCGCCACCTCTCCATGAAAAATTTGGGTGATTCCTCCACCCTGGATTGTAGGTGTTTGAGTATGGGTTGTTCTGGGGCCTCTGATAGTTCCCTACAGCTTGGCACTCTGCTTGCTCAATCGAGATATTGTTAGGATCAGCTGAAGGGCATCTGTCGAATGTATGTGGACCACAACACATTTCACAACTCATGGACAGTTGCACTGCATTTACAGACATTGTATTTTGTTGCAGCTGTTTGGTCAAAAGGGCACCTTGGGCATTAAGTGCAGTGATGGCGTCAATCTCATGAACTCCTACTGTTCTTCTGCCACTTACTTGTCTATCATCTGTGACATGATTATTGGTGGCCATGTCCTCCAATAAATCATGAGCTTCATGTGCAGTTTTCCTCATAAAGGTTCCACCTGCGGCTGCATCGATGATCGTTCTGGTCGTTCCGCTTAGCCCATTATAGAAAATGTGGACCAAATTCCACAACTCAATAATGTGGTGTGGACACTTCCTTTGCAACTCCTTGAATCTTTCCCAAACTTCATATAATGATTCTCCATCGGCTTGATAGAAATTATTCAACTCTCCTCTCAGCTTCGCTGCTTTGCATGGTGGGAAGAACTTTGCTAAAAATTTCTGCGCAAATTCTTGCCATGTAAATATCGAATCTGCTGGCAAAGAATTCAACCACACTTTCGCTCTATCCCTGAGTGAGAAGGGAAAGAGCCTCAACCGTCGTCGATGCGCCATTATATCGAAGGTTGCACGGCTCAAGAAATTAGCTATATGCGTGAGGATCCTCCGACGGCAATCCTCCAAATCGACAATATTCGCACTATGCTTAGAATTGCGGGTTTGATCTCAAAATTATTTGCTCTATTCTTTGGGAGCCTAATACAAGTTGTGCTCAGTTCACCTCGGCGACGTAATCTCCCAAGCTTCTCCGCTGGACTGAACTCTCCTCTACATCCATTGGCACTCTCCGAGGCATTCTTTGGTTAGGCTGGTGATCACCTAAACCCTCATTCATCTCGTTGTTGTTTTGTACGCCTTCCATCTCAATTAAAGCTGAAATTCGTTGGTTCCTTCTGTTCTGTTTACAAGTTTTCTCAATTTCTGGATTGAAGGGAACAAGAGTGTCTGCTCCTCTTCTCCTTCGCATAAACTGAGTGCCTGAAACAGATCAAAAACAAACAAACGGATCACGGCACACTGATTTTCACAAAAATAAAAATAAAAACAATAAATAAAAACAGAAATAAAAACCAAATTAGAAATTAAGAATAGATAAAATTGATATTGAACTACGCCAATCCTAAGCGGCGCCAAAAACTTGATGCGCGATTTATGCACACACTTTAACGCAAGTGCACGTGTCGTGTCAAGTAATATAGTCTTTGAAGACCGAGTTATCGTCCTCAGGGATTAGTGCTCAATTACCAATTTCTACTCTTTGTTATCTATTTGGTGACCGAATATTGATTTGTTGTTTAAGATTCTAATTATGAAAACTAATTAACTATGTTGTTTACTTCAGTAATGATGGAAATAGGGCTTCCAAATCTCCTCAATTATCCACTTATATTACTTATTAATGCAATTAATTATGGTTCTTCTTCTATTGGAGATAGCAGGTTTACTAATCCGTTTTATACTCCCGTTAAGGCTATATAAACACTCAACCCCAGTACAACACCTTTCTACCTTTCGGTGATAAGGTTGACTCTAGAGGAGGATTAAGTCCAGAAACCTATTAATACTACACAAGTAATCAGGGTATTTTCATCCACGATTCAACCTATGTCTACCCAACTACAGCATATTCACAACCTCCGCTTTCGGATTTCGGTTAGAAATCATATAAGTAATGATAATTAATGATCAAGTAATTACCAAGCAATCAAATCATCTATTGGATAAATCTCAACAATAAGAAGAAAAACCACAACATGCATTAATTCATAAAATAAGGTTCAAGTGATTTGACATGGAAAGCCATATATTAGAATTAGTTCCTAGCCATAGACATGACAAGAACTAATTCAATATCCAACATAAAACTGAAAATAAGTAAAAGAAAGAAAAGAAATTACTAAAGAGTTGTCTCCAATCTTGAACTCCAAGATGTGTTGTGAATTGGCAAGAAGGGAACCCTTAAAACTGCCTTAGGGTTCTCTTTTTATAGTTTAAAAACGAGATGCAGGGTTTTTCTTCAGGTCTGGCCCATTGACAATTGATTTGATTTTTCCGCGTCAGCGCCACCTAGTGGCCAGCCCAGCCGGAAGTTCTGCATCGCTCAAGATTAGCGCGGCCGCTGCAACTCGCTGTTGTCTAGAGCGCCATGTACTGGAACTTCGCAAGCTTCAATATTAGCGTCGGGCGCTCGCCTCTTGGCCGAGGCGCCGCCGGCTCGTGTCTGGTTCGCCACTTTCTCGCATTTCGAGCTCTGGAACCTCCGTTTTTGCCCTCTTTTCGCTCCTTTTCCGCCATTGAGCCACTTTAACCAATTTGACTCAAAAGAAAGAAAATCTATCCTAAGACGACACGTATTTGTACAAAAAGGGACAAAAGACTCACTAAAAATGACTCAAAAAGTGTATATAAAATACACCGATCAATAGACAATCTCAACTGTAGTCAGGCGATGATTCCCATATTGAACATCTGCAAATGTCCTCATTAGGTGACCACTGCAGACAAATTGCAGGAAGACAGAGTAAGCAAAACAGCAAATAAACATGGAAAAGAAGGGAGGAGTGCAGTCTGGAGTATTTACGTGTAGATGTAAATGAAGGATTCGGGAATCATTCCTGCAATAGATCCACAAAAATAAGGCCAGAACCTCATCTTTGTCACTACCACTGCATAATTGAAGATTGTGTACGGAAATGGCGAAATTCTAAATACTGCAACCATACGGAATTGATGGAACCAACTCCCTTCTCCCACCAGTCTAATCATGGCTGCCTTCTGAGGCAATCTATTTAACCATTGCTGCAGATGCAATCAACAAAACATCATGAAGTACAATAAAGAAGATTACAATTACCAGCCCACAAGACCAATGACTAATAAACTAGACAAGATGTAAAGGTATCTCACATGAATTCTATCTCGGAAAAGCAAGCCGCGAAGTATGGCAGGATCATCCCAACTGTTGTTCCAGCCATTATAATAAGAAATCCAAGACCGTACCAAATATCATGCCAGCGAGCTACATTGATGGTCCAGAAGGAATTAAGAATACTGGAAACAGTGCTAAAGAAGCTACAAGTACGAGAGCAAGCACTGGACGACCAAATGCAGTGGCTTCCCAATGTAGGATTGGAATTAGAATCTGTAAGATTTAAGAATGCAATGATTAGCAAGGAAACTTAATTTATGCATCTTCTATCACTAAGAAACTGAAGAGGAAAATCAAAATAAATATTGCAAGAGTAATGCACTTGTAAGCTACAGAGTCCCGTGTCTGAGAATCTTGAGTTGAATCACTCTATTTAGTATTTTCCACTTTGATAAATAACGGGGAAGTGTTATCTTTCTCCATCTCCATTTTAATTATCAATATTTTTGGTGCTAGCTCACAAAACTAATCAAATTAATATGCAATACCCGATTCAAGGGACTAGATAGTACATATTTATTAGTACAATGTAATATTACGAACACCCAGAATTTCATGCCACTCAGTCAATTTTAATCAACATGGGAGGACAAACATATGCCAACAAGTCAAGCATCTCGATTTGTTTAGCATTGTTTGACTGGACACAAATTTTAAGAAAAAAATAAGGGAGACCTTTATAACATAAACTAAAAATGCATGAAACACCAAAAATAAGCTTGTACCAGCCGTTTTGTTTTATACTCAGTGAACTCATGTCAATGTCAAGTGGAATTTTAACATAACTAATTTCTAAAGATGGAAATGTCTCAATCTTTTAGAAAAAATACGAAAATATGGACAAAAAGTGAAAGAACACCAATCAAATTAGGACATAGGGTGTATATAGATAAAAACATGAACATTATACTTACCTTCTTAAAAAGAAAGGGCACTCCCCATTTTATGGAAACTAGTACGATTATCACAGTGAAAATACACCACAAGATGGCCTTGATCCACCATACAATAGACCCTCTTCTGGACGGTGATTGGGATTCTGAAGTTTCAACTTCATCTGTTCTTTCAGTTCTTATAACAAGCCTCACATACTCGCTGCCTTCCTTTACTTGACTCTCGTGGTTAATGTTGGCTTTGTCTGAATCATCAGTTGACTCTGGCATCATTGTTCGACGCCAGAAACCTGTCAGATGAAAAGACAGATGCACAAAATTAAAATATCTACTCATAGATGCTGAAGATACTCTCATACTTATTCACAATTCTGAGGGCCATATTGCATCATAATAAAAAATGATGAAGAGGAAAGAAAGATTCATTACCTATTAAGATAATCATACGAAAAGTTCCATTACCTATCAAGATAATCATATGAAATGGTAACTATTAACTACATCATAAATGAGCATATTGTTTACTGAAATTGATTCAGATTAGTCCAATTATACCAAACCAGGTCTTTATTTTTCAATAAGCCCCAATAAAATGGACCGCCAACAAATAGCTGAAAATATGAACAATGCCATTCCACCGAATATCACGGGTACATCTACATTGACAAAAGAAACAGAGACGTTTCTCTACACAAAAAACAAAGGGACTAGTATTCTGCACCATAAAATCCATTAATGGAACTTATCCAGAAAAAGGAATCCTTTGACGGAATTCACTGTAGCGCCAAGACAAGTTTCCCTCCTATTCCCTTAAAATATCAAGAATAATTAGCAGCATTACGGCCTAGAGGTTTAAAGTAGTTGAGGCGGGAAAAATTTGGTTTAACATTTCCCTTTCAAGCACCTTCAAGTTATGTGTTACACAGAGATGCTAACATTTAGTCGACCAAGAACCAAGAGCATACCATTTCCTTATTGGTCTTGCATAAAGTAAGCAAGGAAACTGGTAGTGTGGAGACCAAGTAATTTATACAACTGATTCCTCATGATATAATGACATTCAACTTTTGAGCCCTCCACTGTCACTATCCCACCAAACACATGCCAATATAATGGAAGGAGGAAAATGCTCACACTGAACTTAGCTTATATAAATTATCATATAAACTCAATATCCCACTACACAGAGTATTTACACTTAGCAGACAATTTAAGGTACTATCAAACAATGACTATAATTCAGACTTTTACACAAATTAAAGACGACGGATTCAAATGACTTGTTGAGTTGTAAAATTCCTTTCCCGGAGTCTCTTCCCTGAAAAAAATCAATTTAGACAAAGCTAAAAAATTCCAGACTCCACATTCTGTATTCCTATAACCTAATAAAGTTATAAAGGTACTAAAGACGCATGATAAAGGTGATAACAAAATTTGCTATTTAAAGGTCAACAATAAGAAACTCGAAACCTCTCAGACTTTAGAGTCCATGGCTCCAAGATCCTCAAACTCTCTGCGCGACGGACAGAACAAATTTTTAGCAGATACGCTGGACTATTAGTAGTGTCCAATTGGACATATCAACTGATTTCTCAGGTGCCTATAATTAGATAGCTCCATAACATGCAAGTTCAAGCTTGAAGCTCAAATATTAGGAGCAATATATGATTTGAGCAGTCAGATTATGTTATACAGCATCTAGTAGAAAGTTTTCTTTGCAGCAAAACTTGGGTAATAACAGCTTGCATCAGTCAAATTGTCTAATCAGGGTGCCGATTAGTTAAAACAGTTGATCCATTAAAGAGCCTTAGAGGGAGAAAATTAATGTTACAATTGCAGAAACACTCGTTTAAAGTAAGGTTCAACACTTGAAATACCCTTTTAGACAATTTCCCACATGATGGGGGGAATAATACATAATTCCCGAGCTCCTCTCTAGTCTCTACTCACCAAGAAAATAAATTCCAAAACAAAGCAAGATCTCTTTTTGATAAACCTACAATAATGGAAGTATAGGAATATAAGCAGAGACCAAAAAACAAAATAAGTAACCAACTGCATGTTGAAACAAGTAAAAGATGAAGTTTTCCGGCGAGTACCTGCTGGAGAAATGCTCCTACTTGCTTTTCCTTTTTCATTTTTTAGAACAAAAAATGAAGGTATTGCTTTTAGAAAAAAACACTTTATATCCCTAACTATATAATTCAATTGCTAAAAACAATTTATTGCATACTAAAACAAAAGTATTTATTCTACATTCGAAACCATTTGTTTGATTTATTTTCTAATTTTAACAAAACTATTTTTTGGCTAAAATCCAATTCAATGAATCCAACCACCAGTATCTTTTAGATTTGTGGGGAGAAAATTGGCACCTATTGTAAATTATATAGTAGTACTACTCCATTGGTCAAAAACATAATCCTATTAGCCTTACATTTTGACTTTTAAAATTTGGTAGCAGGTTATGGGTGATTTGGAAGATTCTGCTCAGGGTTCTTCAGAACCAGATGCTAGGTGGCTTGATCTTTTTTAGCAGCCGTTATTGGAAAGTTGTTAGCATTGGTGCAGCTTTGTTCTTGTTCCAGCAGTTGGCTGGGATAAATGCTGTTGTCTATTATTCCACCTCAGTGTTCCGGAGTGTTCCGGAGTGCTGGAATTTCATCTGCAGCCAGTGCTCTGGTTGGAGCAGCCAACGTCTTTGGGACAACGGTGACATCCTCTTTGATGGACAAACAAGGAAGGAAGAGTCTTGCTCATAAGCTTCACTGGTGTGGCTGCTGGGATAATGGAGTGTTTTACTATTGTTACCGAAAACTCTATTTTCAATGCCTACATTGAGGGAACGTTGAGATATTAGTTAACTGTGTTTTAGTTAACCAGGTTCAAAGTTAGTTTAGATGAAATATTTCATAGATGGAGTATTGTAGGCAAGTGTATAAATACACATTACATGTGATATCTGAAGAATAAGAATTCATTTTTCTATTACTCCACAAATATCTCTCTTCTCCCTCTTTTCCCCCCTCTCTCGTCTCAACCCTTCTTCCTCTTAATCTAAATTTTCAATTCTTCTTCATCAATCGATTATTCAACGCACAATCAACAAACAAGATCCGTAAATTATATATTTAACAAATTATTTAAAATCATCAGACAAAGATGACCTACAACATAAGTTAACAGTTTAATTTATAGTGCTAGTTCCAATTAACCTAAAAACATACTTCCTTCGTTTCAAAATACATGATTGTCTAAGAAATTTTTACTTTTTCACAATAATTGATTGTTTGCAATTTCAATGTAGTTTTAATCTTATTTTCTCCATTTTACTCCTAATTCATAGTACTTTGAAAGTATTTTTTATGAGATAAATATGTAATGATTGATTTATTTTTAATGATTGTAGGGTATATTACTAAAATATCATAATCTCTTAATAAAATACTTTATTCCTAGACAATCATATATTGTGAAACAGAGGGAGTATGTAATTTGCTATTGCAATTACAAAAAATGAAAAAGTTGAATTTGATTCCCTATCGTATCGGGGACACACTTTTCATTTGCATTTTATTCCCTGTATTATTATATCTTTGCTCAAGTATTTAATTTACTTCCATGCCTCGTAATCAAACCTTCAAGCATATCATTCCTTGAACGTTAAATATTTATTTATTTATTTTCTTGACGAGGAATCCGCAGTCACTATCTGCTTCACAAGTACGCACTGGGTAAATCCCGGACTGACGCAATAGCCTGCAAATCACTAAATCACACTTGGCAAGTCATGTGTGACAGACTCAACCAAGAAGGTTTATGCAGGAGATCGAACTCGTGACCTTGCAGTCCCAACCTCTTCTGCTACACCAACTTGGCTACCCTTGTCGGTAAAATATTTATTCTTATAAGTTAGAGCTGTGGGAACTTCCTAAAATTACAACTACTTGTTGGATGTTACAAGTTAGATAGGGTTGACTAAAGTAATTCTGAACTAGATAGGCTGAGTGTCTCCTTGCTTACTTTATGTAGTTTGCTTAAAGTTAAATGTATTGAAATTTGATAATTGAAGTCGCGGCATGAATACCTAACAAAATATAGTCTTTTTGTTAAAGGACTATGCAAAACCAACTGCATGTTGAAACAAACTATTCGATTACACCCGGTGACCCAGGAGACAACCAGGACACTACCAAAACCAGATATTTTTCTAGCTGGAAGAGTTGCCAAGTAAACTTGGAAATAAGTCATCACAATTAAGAGAAATTCAAGCACTTGAACATTACATATTAACTAGTACTAAGCTAAATTTACAAAATTACACCTGATACATTCATTCAGCTATGAGAGGCTGATGAGCTGCCCCAACCTTGAATTTACACACGGCTTTTTATGTTAAGACTCACAACAAGAATAATTCTTTTCATGTTATCCCTTGTTTTGGGGAAGGGTGGGGGAATACAAAAGCTCCAATTTGGACAAATACATCTCTTTTGTGCAGATGGAGGAGTCGGGACTCGAGAGAGGTTAGTAGTACTTGGAAAACAAACTACTGTCTGTGATTTCTTAAAAATTGTGTCCTGCAGATTTTTGGATGACCCTTCATCCAGCATAGCCTACACAAGCTAACAGCTCCGCGAACTGGCAGCAATGACTAGGAAATAGAAGACATCACATCATCTGAATCCACTTTAAGCTGAGGAAAAGAAACAAAATGGAGATAAGTCGAAGCAGTGAAAGGAGATTCAATCTCAGAAAGCTAGTTTTTAAGAGTAAAGCATACTTGATGTAGGTGGTTCATGAGAGCGCCCTGTAACAACTTTTTCAGCTTTTCACTTTGATCAACCATGTGGCCTAGTTTGATGGATTGTTGAAGTTGACACCATAAACGCTCAATCAAAGAATAGGGAAACCAAACTGCAAATGGCCTTTTACGACGAATAATATCTGCTGGTCTCTGCAGGATATGGCAACAGATGGTGAAGAAATGTGCATATAGCCAAGAATAGAATTGGTTGATCATGAATTCAATAAATAATGCATCAAAAACTAGTCTAACAAAGAATCAGTGTTGTGAAGTGTTGCCGGTATATAAAGGTGAAATAAAGTGTCTTAAGATGCACTCCTTCCGTCTCAAATTATTTCTCTTTTATACGCCCTTAGGAAAACATTAATTAGGAAGTTTTTCATTTACTATTTTACCCCCATTTATATATTAAGATATAATCACTCTTCATCAAATATTTACTTTATTGAGGTGTTTGTGGTCTTCAAGAACAAATTACTACGAAGGAGAAAATGGGAAAAAGTAAATAATATTGTCTTGAACTTCTAAAATGACAAATAATTTGAGACAACTATTTTAGAAGTCACAATAGATGATTTGAGATAACTTGGGACGGAGTATCTGATCAAAAGGCTAATTGAAATAACAACAATAACAACAACAACAACATCATACCCAGTGTAATCCCACAACTGGGGTCTGGGGAGGGTACTGCGTACCTTACCCCTACCTCAAATATTGAGAGATTGTTTCCGATAGACCCTCGGCTTAAGTAAAATCATATCAAAGAGGTTCGAAATAAAAGGCTAATGGAGATCCAGAAATAAAACAGAAAACCAAAAACGGGCACCAGAAGACTGGACTACTTTGAAAACATTGAATACCTGCTAAAGACCTGCAGTAATGAAGCATGATAGCAGCATAAATAATAAAATGATGTAAAGCATAAAAGAGTACCACAACAAAGTTGTTAATAAAGGCCACAAGTACAAGATATTAGCTGGATAATCACAACGTCCTACATATGTATCCAACAGTTCTTTTTTTCTTTTTCATTTTGGGGGTGCGGGATGGGGGTTGGGGACAAGTATCCAAGACTTTTGTGATGATATAAGGTTTGTGGTATCACACACCACGATTTAGGCACCGGCTAGTGCAAATATATAGTATCAGCATCCTTCTATATTATCATGCTAGCCTGCCACAGTTAAATAATTGTAGCAAGAAAAATGTAAACAAGTAGTATATTGAGGCGAGGAAAAGATTGGGAATTGCTTAAAAGAAAAGGAACTGTCAGTGTTTGGGTTTTCCGTGTGAGCCTATCTATGTAGGTTGCAAATTACTCGTCCAATGTTGACAGTTAATGTCCCCTTGACACCCTTATGATGTAGAGTCCATCTCGACCATCATACAACTACTCAATAAGTACTTAATTTCTCACATTATCTGGCATTCTGTTTGATTTATGAAGTAACCCAGGATCTCCAAGAACCAACCATATGAACCATTTCCCCTACACATATGTGTTCTATTCTCATCAACGTTAATGAGATCTACAGATCTCTACATGTTAAAACTTCAGCTAAAATTATCCATTTAACTGCATTTGACAATTTGGAAACTATGTACACAAAAATGTGGATAGCCATCATGCAGAACGGGTGTTTGAATAAAGCCCTAAGATGGGAACCTTATCTTATCCTCTGGCTTCTACTACTGTTCAATAACAGAAACCAATAGGACAGAGAAGTTCTCTCAGAGAGATGATACCGGTACAATGTTCTTCAGAATCATCTCCAAGTACAGCAAATGTCCACAAGTTATCCAGTTCTATATCGGACCTAAGCAGATCACTGACTGAAGTAGCAGACAAAATTCCCAGACGACAAATAATAAAAACCATTGCAACAGCCGTTCACAGTCAAATGCTTTGGAATAAGGATGACAACTTACCAGTGATGCGAAGGATTCAATGTACTCCACAAGCAGATTAGTCGCTTCAGTATAACGACCATAGTCAATATATAGCCGAAGCAAAGAAGCAGGGTTTGACTCACTTCCCGCCATCCCCCCACCATTTTTTGCTGGCACACCCTATGTCAAAATAGAATCAACAAATAAATATCACACCTTGACTTTACATTGAAGAATCCAGAAGATAACCAGTACATATTTATTTTATCAGGAACGTATTTCATTCATAAACACGGCCAAAAAACTTGACCGTATACAAGGGCTATACCAAAAGACAGAATCTACAAAAAGACATGATTCGCTACAACCTCCACCCATTCTTCTATACAACAAGGAACTTTATGGGTGCACCAAAAGAAGAGATAAGCAGCACATAATACATCAAAATAACATAGCCAATTCAAAATCGTGCTGCTAAGAATTCCTTGCCACACCCATGTCGATCGGACATGGGTATGGGCGGGGTCCATATTGTATTTGGTCAACCTATGGCCCAAAAGTATATGTTGATGGGGTATTAGGTTTGATTTTGAGTTTATGTCATACACATATTCACATAAGTACTACAACACTGTTATATACGAGATAACTTATGAATAAAATATTAAGCATTCACAGAGATTTTAATTATACGCTTTAATTTAATAACTTCAATTTTAATATACATTTATGTGTTTCATCTTAACACCCGTACTCATAATCCCCTGACAATTTTTTGGACTTTGTTAGCTCCTTTTTCTGATAAAGGGTGTATTTTTTTTATAAAGACTTAGTTAGCTCCTTAACCTTAGTATAGTTTGTGCATTTGAGCTAACAACCTTTTTGCTTATTCTACCTGCTGTAACTTTGCATCTTCTTGATGCCATTAATGATATCACTTCATCAAAAGAAGGCGTTTAAAGAATGACACATCCAAAGAATTTGATCCGTCTCCTTTAAGTACTTCATTCGCCGTTACATTTTTTTTTTATGAAATTAGAAACAGATGAGAAAAGTCATCTTTCAAGGTGGTCTCCCCACATAAAAAATCAAGCCGAAACCGTACAATTTTAATGTTCCTTATTGAGAAGCCAATGGACTTTGAGGAGTTAATATTGTTTATGATCCCGTTTTACAAACTCATCCCATACATATATGTAACTTTTGACGACCATCCATGATAGCATCCATATTTTACACTACTCACCTTCCTCAATGAGTTTTTCTCACATGCAAATCCCGACACCTCCTTTTAAAAAAGCTCAACTAAAGGTACAAACCTTTGTGTAACCAACTGTCTAGTTTGACCGGAGTTGTGATCTTTCCCCACCTATGTAGCACGGACACGTGAGAGGTGTCCGATAGGACACGGACACGCGGAAACGGCAATTTTGAAAAATAGGGGACACGACACGGCAGGGACACGGCTGTAAAAATAAATTAAAAAATATTTTTATATATATATAATATATAAAATACTAAAATTAATATTATTAAAGCTTCACATTCATAAATAAATTATAAATTTAATTCAAATTTGTTATATACCAAATAACCAAAATACCAAATTAAATATGTACCAAATTAAAAAGAAACATTCATAACAAATTGACAATCAATCAAATATTCAATACATAATTCATAAGACCATAGTCCATAAACTAATACATAAGTATGTCCCAAGACCCAAATTCAAATAAATATAAATTTACTTAAAATAAATCAAATAAAATTAAAACTAAACTTTTTCTAAAAAAAAAAAAATGTCACTGCCGTGTCCCCCTTTCACGTGTCCCCCGCGTGTCCCTGCCGTGTCCGATATATTTTTTTTTTGCTGGGCCCACTCGGAAACGTCCCGGACACATGTCCGAGGCGTTTCGTGTCCGATGAGGTGCCGACACGGACACCTCACCCTAAATGAGGTGTCCGTGCTTCATAGTTCCCCACTAATCCGATGTTCTTTTCCTCCATCCATCCCAAAGAAATCCCTCATTAATTTATCTAGCTTAGTAATAAATAATAGCAATGATGGAAGATAGAGTCATAAAGTAAGCATGAATACTCAAGAGTGTTGCCTTAACCAGAGCCAACCCCCCCTCCCCCCAGAAAACCTTTTTTTGACAAGTTTTACTTCTTCAACCTTTCTAATCTCTTCGTGAACTTTTACTAGACCAGCTGCTAAACTTCTAATCCATTAAATTTAGGGGAAATTTCATAAATATACACTTGGATGACTTACATTGTAAAAATATAGCCCAAAACTTACATTGCAAAAATATAGCCCAAAAAAACTTTTATACAATATACAAAAGACAAGTACATTATGTATATAGGTGTATGAAAGTGTGTAATTTGTAGGTATATACTCTAAAAACTAATTATACAACACTATACACGAAAATACACATTTATACAACATTTCAAAATGTGCAATTCTTATTCTGAATCAGTCCATATCTATAGGGCTACTTTAGACATCAACAAAGAAAACAATGGAATAAGAGTATCACACTATATGCTGAGACTAGATGATAGGAGCAATTCTTGTCTGAAATATATATTTCTTTTATCTTGATAAGTAATTTTTGTGTAATTCTTTTCCATGAAACCATATAACCTTGAATATTTGGGCTTAGACCATCATTTATTAAATGATTTTCTACTTACCTTGAACATTTGAACCAACCAAAGAGGCAACTCAATTTGAGAATCAGCAGCAAGAAGAGTATCAGCAACAACAACAGGCAATTTAGCATGAAAGTATTTGTATTTTTCCTGCATTGACATTATGGACATCAAAACTGAAAGAGAAGTGTATTTGCTTTAAACGGATAATATTAGTTATGAAAGAAGGAATAGACGAACAAGATAGATCTCAAGTGTCTCCCACTGGCTACTGCCATTAGATTCCTGTCCAGGTGGACCAACATTAGGCGATTCATGGACCACAATCTCATCCTGTGATGAAGTCAAAAGAAGACTGTGCATCCTCTGACCATTCCTGAGGAAATAGGTAACAGACACATGTTAAGAAAAACAGCTGGAACCGAGGGAATGAGAAATGATGCATATAAAAAAGCAGAATCGAGAATATCTTACCTAACTGACGGGGCTTTTTTTGGGCAGCATTTCAATGACATAGCTGCAAAAACTCTTTCAAGTTCCCTGAAAGACAACACAAGTGTTGCAAGTCAAGAAACCTAGGAATCATGGAGGGTTACTAACTTCTCTTGAAGCTACGCCAGAACAACATACCTCTTCAAAGCTGACCCTTTCCAAAACTTAAGAATTACTGTAAAAGACATGTCGTACAAGTTTGAATCAACCAAAAGGTTAATCACATCAGTTGGGGGTGCGTCAATTCCTAAAAGAAGAAAAGCTTTTATCAAAGGAAAGTGCAACAAAAGGGAAAATTAATTTTATCTCATCGAGTTGAGACCTTTCATTTCATATAAACTGACTAGTGACACAATCTTCCTTGTTTAGAAGCACAACTCTAAAGAAAGTTTTTCAATACGATATATGTTTCCCAAAATGACATAATAGCCAGCAGCCAATGAAAATACCAAGATTCAAACCAGAGAGTATCTCAAAACCAAAGCTTCAAATTTGAAAACATTGAGGCAACCACATAAACAGCAAATTTAGAACTTAGGACAAGGGAAGGCATGCTAACTTAGCATCAAACTTACTAGCAAAAGTCCAAGTGACATTTGCCAATGATAGCAAATACTCGGCTGACGTTAGAATGAACTCATTCTCAAGTTTTTCAACATCTAAATATGACCTTTGCCTTTGAGACTGAGCACCATTACCAGGAGCTGGAAAAGGAGACAACAGTTGTCACATAACCAAACAAAAGAATGTAGTGAAAGTCTGAAAAAGAAAATGATTTTTAAGGAATCAAATAGATCTCGAAGTATAATTTACACTGTTCTTCCATGGTAATCCTAGGCTTTTTACTTGGATACATATTAGAACGAGTTTCCTCAAGTGGAGCATCAATCCAAGCATATGCAGGATGAACCAGCTGTAGAGCATTAATAGCAGCAGAAAGCCCATTCAGCCTCTCCTGCAGAATAAAGGATCGTCGTTGGGGATCTCTCATTGCACCATGGATTCTTAATTGTGCCGAATACAAATAAATGTAGCTCGCTGCTCTCCGCCAATTATGTCTCTGCATTGCAAATGCATAGAGCAACTTGAACGGGTTTGGCTTGGCTGAAACATCTGAACGCTCAGCCTACAAATTTTAAGATTTAATGTGAGCCTTGTGAAGCTGCAAACCATGTATTAAATCACTTATAGTTCATGATATGATTACAAACCTTCCAAGCAAGCTCTCGCTCCACTTTCTCTGACAAGCCAATAAATGGTAGCTGGCCATCACAAAGAATCTGGATGAAAGGAAAAGTAAAAACAACTAGCATAAGTGATCAAGTAATTATTTGCAGCATAAACGAAAAGAATGTAGTGAAAAAGGCATACAGAAAGTAAGGAAGAGAACAGGCAATCTAGAGTGGTAATTTAAATCTGCAACAGGAAAGAGAAAAGACCAAGGATACAGAACCTTCACAGCTCCTCGCTCGTATAGAACAATTATAAAACGCCTCAGACAAATGGTTTTGCTTTCCTCATCCGGATTTGAAATGATTGCGCAATACGCATCATAGTAATAGTTGAGATCTAAAGTGAACTTGAAGACATTTGCCCAAAGACGTCCCTTGACAGCAGATGCTGATTCTTCAAGAACACCAGATCCAAGAGCTTCGTCAACTTGCTCAAGTGCAGCAAGAGCAAACTGGCAGGCAGCCTCCCTTATCTTATGCTGTTCAAATATTTGCATTGCCCATTGATAGTAATGAAGCTTCCAAGCAGCAGGCGAGACTTGTTGAGCTAGGATACATAACAGTATGAAGTAAGATGACTTCCTTTCATTTAAAGAATCAAAGATACTGATGAAATGAGAGCATTCTTCTAAATACAAGAAGATTTGGCGGAAAACATACAGAAACCAAGGTGTATCCATCCTGCTTCATTTGGCAAACTTTGCAAAGCCTTAGCAGCTCCTTCCACAGACGCAGCTCTGAAAGCATAAGCACAAATCAATGTGTTAATAAAAGAAGCACTCCAAGAATATTATTTTATTTTTTTGACAAGTACCACTAAAGAATATTTTCACACAAGGCAAGAACATGAGACTATACAGAAGTCATAGCAATCCAAATTGAAATAAGGCTCTAATTTTACTTTGTGTGAGCATGTATCTGTGTGTCATTTGATTTATTTTTTGCTTCTTCAACTTTTGGAACGATGAAGGGACAACAAAGATGAACAATTATCACCAAGAACAGTAAACCCAACCACAATAAAGGAAGAAGTCCAAGTGACAAGTATATGGTTAGCTATACCCTGAACAAGATTAGAACATGAACAATGTCCAAGAATTCCTTTTTTTTCACTTTTCTGAAACCGGAAGAAGAGATGTGAAATTATCCAAAAGTTATGGAGAGTAGAGAAGTTTTACTGACATCTTTCACTACACGTACGTATGAGCATCAAGAAGTGGACTTGAAGGTCCTTTAATTCAAACTTACAGAAGCTAGTAGACATTACAAACGTCTTCTTTTTTTTCCTTTTTTTCTGACAAGACCTGTGGAGGCTACTATAAAAGAACAAAAATCGAGATTCTCACTGTTAGACCATACTATCCATTTCCTATCTGTTCTTTTCTCAATAAAAAATGCTCTCCAACTGCTTTAACAGTGATGCATCGAAGCATCTTAAATGTCTTCTAAAATGTCAAATTAGGACATATTTTACCAAGCAGCAACAAGCCTCAAAACAGTTACTGAGTATCAAAAATTACCATTCGAAATCTGCAATCTCACTTTTGATTTTATCTCACCCTCATGCCCTCAACCTTCAATCTTATATTTGGCTACTGAATTTGCTTTGTTACCACAATATTCTCCTATTTTCAGTCACAAATTCAACTTTGAACCTTGACATACCATTTACGCCCTTCCCAGATTAAACACTAAATCTGACCTGTAGCTGTAAAAAATCTTCTTGGGATATGCCAGTTCGTAGTTGTGACTATAAAAATAACAAGATACTTCGAATTAAAACCTACACATACCTAAAAAAGCACCGCACAGCTTCGGCAATTTTTCTTTCTTTCATCGTTCCATGCAGACCACGTTGGCTTTGTGCAATAAAGCAACAACCAAGAAGATGCAACAGAGTGGACCACACCCCACCATCGCTCTGAAGACTTTGGCAAATCTTTTCCTTGCGCAAATACGT
The DNA here is from genome assembly GCA_029844215.1 of Przewalskia tangutica. Lineage (NCBI taxonomy): Eukaryota > Viridiplantae > Streptophyta > Magnoliopsida > Solanales > Solanaceae > Przewalskia > Przewalskia tangutica. The sequence goes on along the minus strand of CM056731.1, from coordinate 12,073,668 downwards.
ATCCACTAAACTGAGTATATACTGGATGAATGAATAAATTGTTTCAGTGAGATCTTAAGAATTGTGTTGTGTAGCGCAAAATGAAAATGATGGCAACCTACCTCAACAGCATCGTATTGTCCATGTCTAAGTAATATCAGAGCAAGACCAATCGAATGACTGAAGAAAACAGATGGTTCTGCTCCTGTTCTCCCCCATATTATCCAGCTAGCAAATTCTTGTACTGAATTACTTAGACTGCTGGGATCAGGAAGATGTCCAAAAGATGGCCCACTATGACCTCCAAGTAACAGAATAAAGGCCAATGTGAATTCATATTTACCAAGTTTCTCATTCCATGATCTTCGATCAACATTTCCATCTGAAGACAGAGATAAAGAACATGCAAAACAATAGCACTCAATCTGAATGTGCGAAAAACGTTATCTCCAAGCCAGTTACAGAAATGGAAACTAAAAAACACAAAAAAAAAAAAAAAAAAAAAAAACTCAAAACTTCCTTGACTTGTATCCCTATTTCTTCACTTACAAAAATTATACATACTGCAGATAAATAAGCAGCAGAAGTCACCAATCTTACTCAAAAAATTAGAAATTAATGAAACACACTTCATCTATATCGTACCACTATCGCTAAATTTCTTTCCATCCAACACATTTCATTCCGACATAAGAAGCTACTACTAAAATAATAAGTGAAGCATTCACAATTTAGTTGCAACAACTTTCTAACTGAAGGTCTCCCTCTAGTTTTCGCAATGCTCCTCAAGATGTTACACCCTCTTTGTATAGCTATTTTCTGTAGTTTTCAAACAGTTTCCACTAACAAATAATATTGGCTCTGCTTTTCAGTCAAATGATGGTCCTAAAAATTTCCGTTATGACTGCCCGAGCCACAGAAGAGATCCTAAAAATTTAATTGAATCTGCTTAGATACACTCTGACATGCAATAAGTCTTAAGCCGACCTTAGAAAGTCCTAAATTGATTTTCGTCACATTAGAAGTGGTACATACCAAGCTGTAAAGATGAAAGTTGACTGCTGAAGTCTTCAAGAAGAGGAGATTCAGATGGTGTGGTACTGAAGAAATGGATGATATGCCACTCAGTAAGAACCTCTTGGATCATTGGAACTAACTCAAGTTTTACTCTTGAAACCTCATCCTCTGACATGCCAATCTGCAAGAAGAGAGCATTTGAAATCCTGATAGTCGAAGACAAATTGCACCATAATCCTATTTGATATCTAGAAGTCTCCAACAGCTTCATAAGCTTATTATTTTTTAACATTAAGGAAAACAAGAATGTCCGTATAAGCACAAAAATGACGTTGAATTGTTATCTTCTTTGGGGGAGTACTTGGAATTGGGCAAATCATTATCTAATATAGAAAATAATACATCTCATTCATTATTTTTTAAGCTATAAACACATATATGGAGCTTCAAGGACCACAATTAATTATGTCCAAGTATTACCTAAGACTTCTAAGGTATTTTAAGATCATTAATTTAGTTGTGAATTTCATATGCGGGTTGCAACGGTTTCCACAAACACTAGATCTTCCATGATTATAGTGATCAGCAGTATCTAGTGTTATAGAATAAAATTTACACTAGAACATATCATGAGCATCCCATATATTTACTACTGTATGAGCTAAGAATTGAAAAATCTAATGCAATTTTTCAATACTTCTATCGAATTGAAATCATAACAAGTGTCTAGAGGGATCTTTATCCAAAAAGATGAAAACAACAACAACAACCTATACATCACAATTTTTATAAGCCCACAAATTTCCCAAGGGTTGCACTTGCTCCTTCTAACTTCTTTTATTTCTTTTGAATCTGACTTTGAAAGATGAAAAAAATGGAGAGAAAAGGGAGGAGAAAGATAAGACCGTATGCTACTTTTTTTTCGAAACTGAAGACCATGCTACTTTGGTAATATGATTTCTCTAAGTGTACACTTCAGACTTCTTTGTTTATATCTGTTTTGCGACAACAGTTCTTCTGCTACTTCTGTCCCTCTACTTCTCTAGATTTTTTCTTTCCTCTTGTTTTTCTTCTTCAACGTAACTCCTTATGGTTGGTAGCCAACCTCTTCTTCTGCTTCTTCTGTTTTTGGACTTCTCTTCTGCTGCTCTTTCACTTTGTCTTGAAATTAATTCTAGGTAAGAGAGACCCATACAAATTAATCATGTGCCAGGAATTGCTTTAAATGATACTTTCTTCTGTTTCTTCTATGCCCTCAACTATGTTTTTATTCTGGATTTTTTATCTACAGGCCGATTGTTCATACATAAAAGAATCACCATTGCAATTGAAGCTTATTATCAGCAGTAGCAAAATTGCTAAATCAATTGAAATTTGAGATTGAATAATGCAACCAATTCTTTTCCAGGGCTGATTAATTGAAAATAATACAAGGAAATTCTCAATCTTCAAAAAGTTTGAGGGGCTCCAGATCACTAGCTCCAAAGACATGGTTACTTATATGGCCTTTTATTAAACTGGAGTGCAATTTTAGAACAAAGAACTATTCGCAAATTTACTTCACAAGGATATCTGCAACTTACCCACTACACAAATAACAGTAGCCAAGTTTAAATAACTATCGGGAAGATGTGTGAGCATTCAAGAAATGGTATTGAAACAATAATTCAATTTGGTGTTTCAATATTTTAATTTACTGCAAAAACAAGACTATAGAAAATGGAGCATAGAACAAGAAGTAACAACAATTGGAGGATATTATTAACTTCTATCCAATTCAAAGTAACACACACCTGACTGCTAATGTTAACCATGTAGCTTAGAAGCAAATGAACGTCCAATGCAGATTCAAACATCACTTTAGCAACCTGAGAAGTTGCCTGCACAGTAAGTGCAGTGCTGACTGTGAAGAGTCCTCCAGAATCCAAGTTATGTTCATATTTTCGAGGCACGAGATATTTCAAGTAGCTCTCAATAACATGTAAAACCCTCCCCCATCTGGTAGCTCTACTGCACAAATTGTGCAGGGATAAAAACATATCTACTGAGAATTTTCTGAGTCTTGTGTGGTAGGAAATTTCCTTATCTAATGCTACATCAGTTCCAAGTTCGGATACATGGAGAGCTGCCATTGATGTGCTATATCCACTTTCTAAATTTTTCAGCAACCGATGAATGACTTCTTCAGATGATAAATTTGGTGTTCTAACAAGAGACTCATAAAATATAGCAGGAGCAGCTTTGCTCAACTGTTGACTGAGATTACCAACACACTGCAGTATCTCCAAAAGAATTTCCCGTTCTAGATCACTATCAGAGGAGTCGTCAAACCTAGAGCATATTATATTTCCATGTTCATCGGCAGATCCTGCGAGAGTAAAAATTAAAAACAATTGAATAAGAAAAAATTTAAATGACCGTACGAGATACGACAAATCAAGAAAATTAGAACTCAGAAAAATAAAAATAATTGTTTGACGCACCAAAAACAAGCAGCTCTATTTCCTCCAGACTACGACACATGGAGACTGAGCTTTTTCTAATTACACCCACAGCTTGTGTGGCTGAATCAATAAGCAAACCGCACGCTACATTTGTTCTGCACCAATTGTTGAAATAGCAGGTACAAAAGGTTTTCCAGCTCTGAATTACTGAAATTGGACTATCAGATCCCACCTTGAAAGAGAAGAAAAAAGTACTGAATAATCCTGAAATTTATATAATACGAGAGATCTGGAAATATCAATAGTAGTGTTCCATCATGCATGTGAAAGTACCTCATGTTGAATGACTGACAGAATTTCATTTTTCAGTCCGTCCACAGTCAAAGAGTCAAATTCAGAGTCAGTGAAGTGCTTGCTAAACTCGTGTAATGTTACCCGAAGAACATTTCTATGATAAACACCCGGAAGGAGCAACCTACGTAAGAAAACAGAAGATACAAACGGAGAAATCTGATCCTGCAGTGATTATAGAAAGCGGTGATTAACTCCTTTGGTAATATTCAGAGAAGAATATACTTCACCAAAAGTTGATATAATATGTAAACAAAGACAAGTTTTGAGGACGTGATTAAGACCATTACTCAAGCGGTCTGCTTTATGAGGAAATATCAAGCCTAACATTGCATTGAAGCTAAGAGAGTTCAACTATTATCCTGTTTAGTTTATTTAGCTTCTGTAATGTAGTCATGAGTTTTAAAGCATCTTAGTTGAAGCTGGCCTGTAGCTTCAGCTTTTCTTTGCAGCTGTAATTCTTCCATTTGATTAATAAAATTGTTTATTTACCCAAAAAAACAAGTTTCTGCCTGTGTGACAAAGAACCCAAAAAGACTATTTAAGCAATGTATATATCATATACTTCAGCATTGATTGACTCAACATAATAATGTGGCCTACATCGTCTAAGAGAAGCTTTAGAAATTTGAGATAGTTCGTGTTAGGGCTACACATCTTAATTTCGGATCTCATAAGAAGTCACTTTCACTCCACTCAGTTAGCATCTCAAACTCCTCCAGTAGTTTCTACCTAATAATCCTGTACACAAAGGAAAAAGAAAAAGAAAGTAACAATATTATGCCCAAGTAAGTATCCAATTTTGATGAAGATTATTGCCCAAAGTAACCATTGTGGGACCTAAATCTAAAATGCAAAGTCCAATAACATGCACTATTGGAATATCAGGAGTATGCTGCACTACCAACTATACTACATATTCTTACAGATAGCATATCCTCACCTTTGAACCAATGACATGATTAAGGATTCATGGATTTTTTTTGGGACTGATTAAGGATTCATGGAATTTAGAATGTGGCGAGCAAATTCTCCCCAATTCACTGATAACTTCTTCACCAAGGGTGAATAGCGTAATGATACCATCAGCTGTAACATAAATGATAGGCTTTTGCGAGAACTAGAGCTACATATACTTTTTTAGGTAAATGTTTCGATAGGCTCAAAATGCAAGAGGCTATAGATCACAAATTAGTCTGTCATTTTATGTCTACACTCATCCAATGAGCTAATTAATTATTCTAATACACATCAATAGAGTTATCTGTTGTAATCAAAAGAAAGAGAACTCCTCGATCAAGAAAAAAGATGCCTAGATTGTTTTTCTAGTCAGTTTCACTTCAAGGAGTTATTAATCCGGAGCAAAAGTAGCCCAAGCTAAAAAGTACTTGAGTGGCAAAACTAGAATTATAGATTTTCAACAAGCTTCAGTTTAGCACTTATTATTTTATTTTTTTCGTGCTGTAGTTTTGAGAAAGTTGGGAAGCTTTGGTGACTGGTTTACCAGCAAAACAAGTATCACTAAATAGAGATAGTCATGACGTTCACTTGCAAATAAGTATATTTCCACGAGTAACTTTTTTTTAATAATAGTGATGTCAGGGCCACCTTGCGCGTACCTCGGCTATTCCACCAGATATCTCCTAGCTCCTACAAGCAGAGGTACCGGGTAAGACTGCCAACCAAGCTTAGGCACATGGAAAGAAATCACCAAGTGTTTTTTTGTCACCACTGGGATTTGAACCCTAGTCTCCATGGTTAGCACTCACTTCATTGACTACTAGACCACACCCTTGGGTGCCCATGAGGAACATATCATAAGCTACGACAGAAAAAATTTGGGAACTGTATTCTTCTATAAAAAAGTGAAGCCTGATCCGGAGAAAAAAAAAAGTGAAGCCTAAATCCCGATTTCTTGAACTACCATCAACTTACGACATAATTTCCATCATTAGCAGAGAAGGTTGACTACTTCCAGACTGCAAGTTTCTCCTTTGAGAAACTGTCAAAGCTTCACTCTGACTCTTCATCATATATTATTCATCAGCTTCTTTCTGTTTGTTCTTATTCTGCTTGCTTTTTGCTACAATACTTGTCTAATAAGTATATTATCTGTAACATCAGTAATAAGCTATCTAGATCATGAGATCACTCATTTTATATGTTTAGCTTAGGAATCAAAGATGTTCTCATCTTTGCAAAACATGTAGGGAAGCAATTTCAGTGAAATATCATTGATGATATAATCTCTTACTGAATCAATTTTGCAATGTTACTGAATTAAGAGAATCTTCAGGTTATACGCAATGTTAAAGTGAGCCAGCTTACCCACTTGACTCGTAAACAGTAGTATCCCATTCACGCAAAAGTATGCCTAATTGACTCGTTAATACTCAACCAATACAAGCAAGCTGGTTAGCAGCTGCAGAACCGTCAACTGGTTCCACAAGAACCCTCTCCCCCTGCCCCCACTCAGCATAAAATTAAATAAAAATATAAAAAAAACTCGCCATAATTTTTATGCTTAATCTGACAGATCAATAACATTTATCGATACAATCAAGATACTGCATAACTTTTAAAGTTGTGTTGCAATGTTTATACAAAAAATAAAATTTAACTCCAGAAGAAGTTATACACACTAGGGGTCGAAAAGGCAACCGACTATGAAAACAAATGGAACATATCAGTATGGAGAGAACAATTAATAGAAAGATACTAAAACAGCATGTATTAGAGCACCTTTGAAGATGACAAAACTGTGTGAAAAAGCCAAAGTAGATCATCTGAAGAATTGTCAGAGCCTTGAAACAGCTGCTCAGCAATAAATGCATCCTGTAAAGAATAGCAATAAGCTAATTCCCTGAAAATAAAAATCACACCATTAGTTGCCCTCAAGACAAGATGCAGAGTATGCCACAACCAAGACATTCTAAATTACCAAAGCCATTGAAAGCAGCAGAAAATGTAAACGGACCAGTATCTATCTTTACAACAACAACAATATACCCAATATAATCTCACAAGCGGGGTATGGGAAGTGTAGGGAGGTCGAGAGGTTGTTTCGATAGACACTCGTCAGGACCAGTATAACAATAATTTCACAAAGGGCCTACGGGGAGGGTAGAGTGTAAGCAGACCTTAACCCTACCTTGGAGGTAGGGAGGTTGTTTCCGATAGACCCTCGGCATAAGGACAAGCAATTCAAAAAAAGTACGAAAAAGGAAATAATGAAACATGATAAAGCAGTTTGAAAAAAGAGCAATAGACACCACAAATAAATAAGATAGTCGGAGTACAAGATAAAAGAAACAAGAAACAACATATAATAGCAGAAATCAAAGGACACGAAACTAGAACAATACTACAACTACTAGTAAGAAAGGATAAAAGCGCCACGCTGAGCTACCTACCAACCTGCTACCCTAATTTTGATAGGTCAGGACTTGTACGGTTGAGTTTTAATTTCTTTACTTACAAGTACAATTAAGCAGAAAAAGCTAATTTACTGTTAATTACACCATCCATAAATACTTATCTTTATTTCTTTAATTTTGATGGGTAACCAGTATGTATGTTTATCAACACCAAACTATGAACACATTAAAGATGACAATCCTGCGCAAAAAGGGGCAAACTTCAAAAGGCATTCACTGGATGATGCAAATACAACAAGAAATGCAAAAAGATAAAAAATCACTTCAGCAACTGATCCTTCTCCTCCCAACAGCCCCGCCCGAGAGAAATATTCGGCCTTTTTACGGGCAAAATAATGAGCACTCTTTGTACATACAATCCAAATAAATGGTGAGATAGACACAAAATCAAGACAAAGCTGACCACAATTTCTTCCTAAAGGAATCTATAAAACGGCTCAACTGATAACAATCTCTTCAGCTACTTAAGAGAATAAATAATTTTTTTATTAAGGTAAATAATTTTATTAATATTGTGAAAGCTCCTGTATACAAGAAATATATTGAAAAGTAGAGAATTTACACCAAAACATAATCCTTTGTAAAAGATGTCCAATCATCTACCAGTAAAATATATAATGCGACCATGTTAAGAAAGTTATAATATACTATTTCATACCAGGCACCGGAAAACTTACTCTTCTTTGTCCTGACAAAACAACTCCTTCATGACCAATCCATTTTCTCTGAGTATCCACAACTTGTTTGGAGTAAGTTTTACATCAATGAGGTCACCCTGAGGCTACCCAAACAACAGTAAGCAAACATAACTTGCAGTAGCGATTCCCTAAATAATGAATATTGAGATCAATCAAGATACCTAAAGCAAGTTGCTCTTTATTTAAAAAAAAATACAGAAACTGTTTACCTCTTCCAACGAGATGCTTTTTGTCGAAGGATCCAGTAACAAGTTAATTCTGTCCTCAGTACTGAAATAAAGTCTATGTAAAGAGATCACCGCTGTGCCAACTTCCTTAATAACCCAAAGAAACAATCGAAGGTAAACCTAAAGTTATAGGCAAACTAAGGGCAAAAAGTAAAAATCCAACAGTAGAACACATAGCAAGTCAATCACACTACCGTGGGCCATACTGAACAATTTGTATCCAAAATTTGAGAAGCTGGGGCACAAAAGAACTTACAAGAAACAAGAATCTTTCCCAGTTATGATGAGCAAATACAAACCTAATAAGTAATTGGGCTGGTTGACAGATTCTGACAGATTCAGGAGGTTACAAAGGATAAGAATGCAAGAGAAATCAGCTGGAGACCACTTAAATTCCTTTAGAAACCCTTAGACAACTAATGAGAAACAAGTATAGCATTTTAACACCCTGCTTTTGTGATCCTAACATGTCACAGCCCTCACCATAGAGGCAGTGACGCCAAATCTTTAAAGCAAATACCGCATGTGTAACCCAGTTTTAGGGTTTACACGTAGACTTGATGTTTCTTCTTGTGCTGCCTTTTTTTTATATGATGTTTTTTATATGAGCCTTTCTGTTTTAGTTTACTATTTTTTTATTTTTTCCGTAAATATGGAGCGAGGGGGCTCAACAGAAACAGGCCTCGAGTTGGAGGAGAGATATTAGAATCAACAAGCTAATGAGTTGGCCCAGAGAAATATTAGTGACTCAATGGGCTGGATAGAAAAGAGAAAAAGCCCAGAGTAGATCCATGGATTGAGTTGAGAGAAAGAAGAAACGTAGAGCAACAAAAGGAGAAATTGAAAGCATTGTGCAAACAGCCTCATCAAAGTTTGGCACTGACACCATGTAGTAAAAGAATATGAGCATTCAACCCAAAAATTTAAGAAAATGGATGGAATAGACAGAGACCATTAAAGCTCCTTTGGAAATGGTCACACAACTACTGAGGAACAAATGTAGCAATCTCTTACAAGTACCATCTAATTCCAAGCTACTTGTTACCAGTCAGTAAAGCTAAAAGACTATAGAGCTCATGACGACTACCAAATAGTATCACGTTGACGGAACGTTACATAAAATACTTTTTTTTAGATCAAGTAGGTTACATTAGATACTAACCGGCACAAACAAGGTAATACTATATTAACTACCATTGAAAATGATGGAGCTCCTCTAACTTAAACTACATTTGCTCAAAAGTTCAAGGAAACAAGATAACATAATGTGGTATTTATGCTGGAAGACACCTAAATACTTTTTTCGAAATGATATTGCAATTTACAAAAGGAGCTACTACTTTTTGGCTAATTAAATTTTTTTGTGGTGCACGAGCAATCTCATCACAGTAACCAAGCATGATGGCATAGCTACAAGAAACTAACTTAATAAATGAGTGAACTTTGTGTGGCCAAAATGGTGGATAGGCACCAAATCATAGCAAAGATACCAAAAAGAATGAAGGCAGACTCCCCTGCAACCCAAGAAGTCCAGATGAACAATTTTTTTTATATGACAAAAAGAAAAATAATAGCAAGTGCACAAATCACAATAGTGTCTTCTTGTTTTAATTACCAAAGAAAAGCACATATCTGATGTAAGTTGGAGGTTATTACAGAATCAGACGTATGAAAATCACCAAATAAAGAAATGACAAGCACAAGGCAAAATGCAAGTATAAGACAGGAAAAATGAGTGTTATCTTAATTTCAGTAGCTCCCTGCATTGTATTTTTCTGGTCATAACTACACTATGCAGAATATCGGGAAAAGGTTTTCAGGGTAACAAGGGGTACGCAATACCTAACTGATACAAAAGAAAGTATGAAGAAAATGAGGATTTGCAGAAAGCACGTAAACAAACTAGGAAAGGACTTACCGAATCATCTTTTTGTAGAACTGCCAGAGGAATTGCATCAGGATTGTTGTGGTCATTTCCCACCCATATCCTTACAAAATTTGATCCTAAATGCAAAATGAAGTAAATAAGTTCTTATACAAAGCTGAAAGCATTACAAAGAACCCTATGGAATAACGAAAAAATGGAGAGACGGTGCCAATTAAGTACGAAATAGCACAATGTTCACAATTTGAAAAGAAAAGACCTCATCCTTTAAACAGCTTCCTGTTCCTCTCCCTTCAAATTATCCACATTACATCACAGAAACTGATCAAGAATCCAAAGTTTAGAGACACAACTTCTAATCACTATGGTTCTCTTGGACGTCAATAATGTAGCTATAAAATATATTTCTAGGACATTTGCAGCAAAGTCAAGGAAAGGGAAAATCATTTTCTTGCACGTGCTTTTCGAAAGGAAATGAAGGTCAAAGTACGCAAAAAACACCTCCCTTCACGAACCCTGAAAGTTATACAAGGCTTGGTTGGGAATGAAGTCTTCTAGTGGGAAGGTTTTCGTCCTTCTCACATAACTATCTTGCTTAAAAACACAAAAAGGAGCAGAGTTAACTTTCCTACATTTTCTTTTCTTTGCTCCCAAATATACCTAAAGGAATATTGACATCCAGCAGATTGTCGGTGCATTTATTCTTAAACCTCACAAAAGATGTCCACAAATTAACATATTCTGTAATGACTCATCTACAAAATAGAACTTTATCTGTTGAGTATATACAGTGAAGTTGTCTTATTAAATGTAGTCCATGACATGTCTTCCCATAGATTGACACTAGGGATGGGACGTGAGACACATCCACCCCACCCTCCTCCAAGGAGAGCAACAGCGGTGCTGAATTGAAGACAGACAAAATCCAAATGCTTAGGCAAGAGTAACCGAATAATCAGTTCAAGCAGAAATAAAATGGAAATACAAAAGAAGATATAAATTGCCTGCTGATGGTGAAACACTTAAAGAATGACTGAAAATTCTGGAACGATTTGAAAGGTCCCACACACGTAAGCACCCATCCGAGTGAAGCACAAATAGAAGCTTTTTCTGGTGGAAGTCCAATATTACTTGATCCTGCACTGCAGCAATTGACCTTCCCCTGAAAATCAGAGAGAGTAAAAAGTGGGGGGAAACCAGAATGCATAAGACAAAATATGCTTCATATGAATGGGCATCAAATGCTGTTTTTCAAGTAAAGCCATTAGTTTCGGTATGCAAATTTATAGAAAGCATCAAAACATTGATTTATAGTATCTCTTGAGACACACCTGCAGACATTTTAGTTCCTCTCTAATTTTCTCTCACATATTGCTCCAACACTTCTTTTTCCCCAATACACCAAAAGGACTGGTGACTTTAAAAAATAACGTTATTTAATTAATTAAAATAAAAAACTAGAGTTATTATCATACTTCTTCACTAATTGAATACTAAGCCCTATATTGTTTGAGTGAAAATAGTAGTAGGGTCATGCTACATATGATTTAATTGTGTAAGTAATTCCCACAATTGACTTTGTGCTAAAACTAGAGTTATTTAGGTTAAATATTGATTGGAAGTCCAAGAAACTTATGTCTATACAGTTGTTTTGCAGTTACAAGCCAAAACAAAAACTTCCGTTGAGGCTGCAGCGCTCAAAGACCTCAGGAGTTGCACAATTTCCAGCAAGTGGCTGCAGACTCAGCCCTCTGAAGCTGCACTGCAAAGATGAGAATGCCACAGGCAGAAAGCAACTGCAGTGCCAGGTCCTTCAAGCTGCAGCGCCACTTCATCGACGCATCTGGTTATACTATCTTTGGTACCAGACTGCAAACAACAGTGAGAATCTTCATCTACAACTTAGACAACCCAACCTGAAACTCCATTGACTATATCACATGATCTACTTTGGGGACATGGGATCTCGACTCATGTACCTTTGACCACATCTTTAATAACAAATACATTTTTAAGTCCTTAACGGATGAAATCTATTCAATTGTCAACTTAGGCCTTAGCTTAAGCAAAATTGTAGTTAAAACTTAAAAGAGTAGGTGAAACTCAGTCTCCTCCTTCACTATCTTTAACTTCAATTCTATTCACCTAGATGTCCATATATCTATTAGTACACTGACCAAACTTCAATTGCTTTGTAATTTCATAATTGATTCTATTCTTGTGCAAAGACAAAAATGCAAGGTAGATGATGAAATAGAACACGAATCAGAAGGCTTGTTTCGGTTAGCTAGTCCAAAGACACCTGTTACTTTTACTTCATCTGTCCAATGTTCTTTTTTATCTAGGACATTCAAGTATACCAAATTGTAGAATGCAACTCCGAGTCTTGTAGTTCGTCTTCTTTAAAGTGTGGGTCATGTCAGCTTACAAACACTCTTGTGCTTCTTTCCAAAAATGAGTCACTCCACTCAGAAAATTGAATACCTTGAGCTGTCTACTCAGATATTTATGGTTGTCGTGTCATTTCTACTCATTTTGTTACTTTTGTTGATGACTATTATTTCTGATGAAAATAGAACTCAATTAGTTTCTATCTTTCAAGCCATAAATTTTAATGATGCACACCAAACTGGAAATAATTCAAGTGCATAAACAGTGTGAATCCTTGAACCCATATCACGTCAAAAGGATTGAACTTAGAAGAAAGGATATAAACAGATGTATCCTTTGCATATCTTAGAAACTGTAAGAAAAATCGCATGGATAATATATGTAAAATGCAAAAGAAAGAAAACAGAACCCAGTTTCATAACTAGTTTTCCATGTGTAATTACAGTTCCTGATATGAGATAGTAAATACCTTGACAAAACGGCCCACAAACGACCAAGACCAGCATCATCACGCAGTTCTTGCACAAAGCCTATCAACTTACAAAGTGTCAGCATGAAGAGGAGAAAAGATAGATCAAAGCATAAGTGCAACAAAAATGCAAAAAGTAAAACATCTAGAAGCTGCTCCTTAAGATGCAGGTTTTAGATACTTGCCCAAAAAAAACTTCCAACAAGGCATAAAATATAAATCGAAGGAAACAATTACAAGGACTTGAAACCTGGAGCTCGTTGATCAAGGATGCCAAGCTGGAAACATCCAACCGATCCATCACTTCTTCCAACTACCATCAATTCTGCTGTTCCTGCCACTGACGTTGCTGCTCCTTGATGAGGATGAGTCAGAGTGTTGAACTCAACAAAGTCATCAGATTGCAAAAGGGAGCTAGATACATAATTGGAGATGTTTTCAAGTTTAACAAGGTAGGCAACCCCAGAGATTGTCATGGCATGAAGTAGATATGGTTTGACAGAAGAAAATGCCATCTACAAGAACCAAGAGTGCATCAACAATTGTTAATGATCCATTAAAATCTTTGTCAACTATTAAGCAAACAAGAATATTGATCAGCATAAAGCCGGTACAAAATGGCGTACTTCATTTTTACAAATCAGTGCAAATGGAAAAAGTGCTTCTGGGAATACAACTTGCAATCCTATTTTTGGGAACTCCTTATGACCACAGAACTCCATTATTTCAAGCACATTTGGCTGACTTGTGCAAATTTTCCTGTAGCAACAGAACTCAGCAGTTATAGTTAGTATGTGAAGAAGGGTACTCAATATGCTACACCGAACATATCAAGGAAGTCCATCACTCTATTTTCTTATAACACTATTTAATTTTTAATCTTCTTAACACCAAGGAATTATAGAGCATCCAAGAAAATCCTCTATCATGTTGGACAAAGCCCACTGCCCATCAGTCTGGGCTCAAGATAAACTGAACTTTATTCTAACCACCAATAGGATCACACAAATATGTTCTTTGTGCGAGAAAGGTATAAAAAGATAAGTAGCAAAATTGAGTTATTCGAATTAACTAACACAAGAAAGACTGTTTCACCATTCAAGAAACACCACACACAACCCAATTCAGTAGACGCTCAAAACGGCACAATCGCCTGCACATGACATGACAATTACTTTACATTCAAGAAATTCAAGATGACGTGTCTTTGTAACACCATACACAACCCAGTCATGTGAATTGCATAGATCACTTTTCTTTTAACCGACACTTAAAAGGGTACACTTATTTTCAAAAGAAAAAAACACAATCAAGTATTCAATTATTAGTAATGTAAGATGAAGAGATGTGTACCAAGTGAAATAGGAGGGAGGGTTGCCAATAATGGAGCAAGAAGCGACGTCTCTTGTGAGAGTTGAAGTACAGGTAGAAGTAGAAGTAGAACAAGGGACGGAGAGTTGAAGGAACTTGACGGAATCGCTGCCGATAATGGGAACTTCCATACCTGCTAAACACGACCTACTCTCCATTGGGCGGCGGTGCCGTTTGGTTACTTTGGACTATGTTTTTTGCTCTTCTATTCTACTATTTATAAGCCTAGCTTAATGTAAACACGTTTTCATTTGTTTGTAATTAATTAATATCTTAATTTTAATTATTCAGAAATCCGTCTATTCTTTTAGATATGAATTTTAATTATTAACTATTAAAGGGACTTCCTTCAACTTTGTTCAAATTAACCATTATTTACAATTCAAGTCTAGTTACAAGTTTTAGTGCATGTTTGATTTAAATTCTGGTAATCATAATACTTTCGTCAAAATGAGCAAAATTGAGGTGTTTAGATTTTCTTTCCAAAATCAATTCTCCTCTTTAAAATTGATTCTGGAAGAAGCTACAATTTTTAGTTTTTAAGGTGAGTAAAATTAATTCTTACATTTATTTCAATTTGGATTTTAATTTTTCTTTCATTACCCTCTTTAATTTAGTATTGTAATAATATTAAATAATATTGTAATAATATTTTAAGTACTATATTGTCCTTTAAATTAGTATTGTAATAATATTCTACTAATATTTAAGTACTATATTGCACTTTAAATTTTATTATCTATTTGTAATTTTTATTTACATACTTCCATTTTAGTAATTTTTATTTATATGTATTTGACTAAATGTCCATTTTGATAATTCTACATTCAAAAGCAATTTTGATAAAAAAATATTCAAACATCATGAATTGATAACAATTACTTTTACATTGTTGCATCAAAACATAAATCAATTATTGTCAAAATCAATTCGGTCAAAATCTATTCTTTCAAAATCAATTATGTCCACCGCAGAACCAAACACACGCTTAAACTATTGTGATATAGCTTGACTTTGCACAACATTAAAGAAAGAATAAGAATGAATACCGGCATGGGTTATGGTGGACAGGTGGAGCGGCAGTAATTCTTCATTTTAAATAGAGGTTCCGAATTTGAGCCTTACTGAATATGAAACCGTCACCTCCGCTGGACTTCCCAAAGAATGAAAACTTTTAAAAAATACTTGGCTATAAGATTTTTGAATATTAAACATAATTAATATTTCTTGATTATAAGATTTTTGCAATTTGAAACTAGAGGTGATCACGGGTAACAAAAAAATTGAACCAAATTAAAAATTGAATCACACGGAAAGCAGCTTTCCTTTAGGATGTGATCTGTTAGATGACAATAATAATCATATGCTGGTACATATGTTCTTTGTTAGGAAGATTTGCTTTTAGCATGTTCATTGGACAAATATCATGTAAATCAACAGATGCATTGAAGCATAGATGTTAAAGCAGCTTTCCTTTAGGATGTGATCTGTTAGATGCATATGGAGAGGAAAATATATTAGGTTTCATTAGGTCTTCACATGATATAAAAGCTTTGTAATTTGGGCTGAATCTTTTATACAAGTCCAGCACTATTGTGCTGTTTGGCAAGTTAATTGCCCTATCACATTGCAAAGCAAAAATAGATGATGAATAAAAACTTGTTCCGAGGAAATTGAGGTTCACATTCAGTTACATTGTTCAAATACATGGTTGGTTACGTTACATACATACTGTGTAAACGATACATTCAAAATAAAACAGACATGCCATTGGGCATTTCTTCAAGAATTGCACTTCCTAGTAATGCCCAAACTACTATGTTCAAGGTGCACATCCAAGTTTTTAGTGTTTCATCTTGCTTCGTGGTCTCAGAACCTAATATCAAATCACAGTATCAAAAATAAGGAACCTACACTCAGACAAGAGAGGCACTGACAAAGTTTTAAGGATCAAAAGATCATGGTTTCCAAGGAGCTGGCGGAGGTGGTGGAGTGGGGAACATCGGTGGTACTGCAGAGAATAATGTGTTCTTATCAACTCCAACGTCTCTATCTCCAGATAGAGCCACGAGAGCTGCAACTAAACCAGCATTTCCAGCAAGAGTAGGCTCCGTGTAATTGTAATTAGAACGGACATCATGGAAACCATCATGCTTGTCTGGTCCAGCAACCATGGCTCCGACAATAGTATTTGGATTAGCCTTAGATGAATCCCTCCATTTCCATCCTCCTTTACAGTTATACTTGACCTTATTTTTAGGAATTGATGCCCCTCTGTGGTGGACATGCTTAGGGTAGTGATTGCCATAGCCAACAACATAACTCATTTTCCTCGGATTCTTGCCAAGGATGTAGTCAATCTACAAAGTCAAAGAAACGACCAAGTTAAACACATGAAATGATTTTCACCTTACAATAGAATAGACAAAAGAAAATGTGTTTATACCGTATCTCTAATATTTGTTTTTGAAACTGAACCGTATCTCTAATATTCTAATCTCTAATATTCTACACTAGTCGTTAATTAAAAAAAGGGCAGCCCGGTGCACTAAATTCCCGCTATGCGCCGGACACTCTAGCAGTTAATTATCATTCATTATTTGTCCCGACACCATAAACAAGACCAGTATTTTTCTTGATAGTTGTGGTGTCCGGGCCCAGTTTGCGCGTACCTCAACTAATTCCACGGATACCTGCTACCTCACACCAACAACAGGTATCAGGTAGCTCTAGCTCTGTCCACCAAGGCTAAGACAGATGGAAAGAAATCGTGTTTTTGTCTTAGCTGGGACTGAACCTGAGACCTCATGGTCCTCACCCACTACATTGACCATTGTTGCCTATATGAGACCAATCTAACCCATTAATTTCCAGAACATGACGCAGAGAAAAGTGAAGTTGGTCGTGGAATAGCATATACTACAACCATTGACAAGTTTGAGGAGAAGAAAGGAGATTCATACTAACTTAAAAGTAGGAGAGTTTCATTTACCTGGGTCTCCGCAAATTTACGCAGGACATCAGTGGAGTAGAAATTGGGTCCACAGTACCATCCAGGAGTGTCGGCAGCTGCGAGATAGTCACTAAACAAGGTAGCCAGGAAGGCTGCATTGACTACATACGGGAGAGGCTGAGGCCTTCCATGGTTTAATTGGATTAGCCCTCCTGGAAAGGCCCAAAAGAATTGGTTTAGATTTCAAACTAAGAACTTCAGATAACTTTACATTCAAACTGGATAAAAAATGGTTACCTTTTGTGCGGTTAAAAGAAGTGAAGATTGGCAAGTAGGAGCACATGATTATGCTAGTCTGGTTGTGAAATGTCCTTAAAATTTCTTCATAAGGATATCCAGGGCTCAGAAACAACCTCATACGGCTTAGTAGCACCTGAAGAGAAAATGAAAAGCAGCGTTGTAGCAAAATATAGGTCCCTGTAAGAAATAAACCTCCTAGCTTACAAGTCCCAAGAACAATATCTACATAGAAATACTAGAACACAGTTTAAGAAAAGAAGAGGCAATACCGACTGACCTGAGCTCCAGTGAGCTTGTTATTCCAGCTGAGCACACCATAATCAGGGCCTCCCGAGAAAGCACCAGCATGTTTGGCAAGACCAGGAGTTGTAGCAAGCTGAAGATATGAAGAATTTCCAGTAGCATAATACAGCCAAGCTGCACCCCATATAAACTCATCCCAGTAACCGGTAGAATTGTAGAAAGTTTCAGCTTCATTGCCGACACTGTATCTACCACGCTGGTCTCTAGAAAATTTGAAGAGAGTTCTAGCACCATGTGCAAGTTTTTGTGAGTAAGCCTTGTTGTCCTTAAAAACAATGGAGGCAGAAGCCAGAGCAGCAGACATCTCAGCAGCAAGGTCCGAGCAGCTGTGACATTCAGTAATGGGCCGATCGTAATCAATGTCTTCTGGACGCACCCAACAATAGCGATCATTGGGCTCTGGCCCTCCAGAAGTATCTCCTTTTCCAACCTATATAAACATAATAGAATTCGTCCAATGAGATCAAGTAGTCCCAGTAAATTTCATGCAGTCATTGATGCTGATCTGATTTCCAAGAAGGAACCAGGAGGAGACTTGATGAAAGTCAAAAAGTCAGCCTAGAGATTATATTAATCTTAAAAGTGTAAAAAGTATAATGGCAATCATGATTCATGATTCAGACGGCCAAGGAGATGATAACTGAATAGAGCTGAATACTCCCGATTCTTTTTAGTCAGTCGTGAAAAGAATGACACATTTCTGTAACAGTTTAACTTCAAAGTTACCATTTGAGCCTTTGAATTATAGCCACACAAATATCTGTGACTTATTTTAGACCACAAGTTCCAAAAAATTTCCTTTAATTCTTAAAGTTCAGTCAAACACCTTTCACATAAATTGGGACGGCGAGAGTACTGATTACTGATGATAGAACAGACTATAACATTCTAGTTGAGAAAATATGTAATATACACATTTATAATACAAAATAAATGATAATTACCTGTGCAGCAATCCGGTCTATGGTATCAGCAGAGTTATTGAAGGTTTTCAGGAGATAATCAGTACCCCACTTAATAATATCTTTAACATGATTGAGCTCCCCAGCAGCTTCATATTTTGCACTATACTCGATCACACTCCAACTTAACATGGTGAGAGCAAATGACTGAGGGAAGTTAAACTTAATTGCATCTCCTGCATCATAATACCCCCCAACTAAATTTTTGAACATAGTTGAATCATCTGACTTGCCATCTTGCAAACATGAATTCCCCCTCCATGACACATTATTGTGCTTAGGCAACTTTCCAGCTGTAAATACCAATACAGGATTAGCAAAGAATTAAGATATAACCATGTATAAGCCCAAAACCCAGCATCCAAACACTAGATTAAGAAATACATGAACTACCAAAAAGCCCAACACCCAGCATTCAATCACTAGATGAAGACCATATGAGCCACCAAAAAGTGCAAAACCGAGCATTCAAAAACTAGATTAATGAATATATGAACCACCGAAATCCATAAGAGTCTAATGTACATCAGTTCAGTCAAAATTATTGCATCTCAAGTCGAGCAGTTGTTGATGCAGTAATCTCCGAATCTTAGATCCAAGTTGTTTGGCTATTAGCACATAGGGCAATTTAACAACAACAACAAACCCAGTGTTCCCACAAGTGGGGTTGAGGATGGTACCCTACCTTTGTGGGATAGAGAGGTTGTTTCCGATAGACCCTTATAGCACAAGAAAAAAGTTAACGTAGAGCAATTTCAAATGACACATAGAAAAACTATTGGAAATATCATAGTTTTATATTTCATAAAATTACCTTGATCATCTTAATTAACCATAAATTTGGGGGAATTAACTCGTAAGAGTAATAAATATTTCCAAATTAAAGCTAATAAAACAAGATCATGCAGAGGACTGAATCATGCATCACTGAGATCATACAGTTTCCAGCTATTAATAAATCACAAACTAAAAAAGGCAGCCTTGGTGCACTAAGCTCTCACTATGCGTGGGTCCGAAGAAGGGCCGGACAACAAGGGTCTATTGTACGCAGCTTTATCTCACATTTCTGCAAAAGGCTGTTTACACGGCTTGAACCCGTGACCTTATGGTCACATGGTTTCAAGCGGAAACAGCCTCTTGCAGGAATGTGAGGTAAAAACATAACCAGACAAAAACCATAACCAATCAGATCCAATATGCAATGAGATAGTAAAGCAAAACTGACATCTTTAAGCACATAGATTCAAGAATTCACACAAATAATAAATAAATAAATAAATAAATAAAAGAAAGAAAGAAAGAACAGAAGACTCACATTTCTGGGCATTGAAGAACATAAGGGCTTTACGGAGAGCAAGAGTGTAATTATCCGGTGGCGGGCTATGATGTTTGTGTCTAGGTGCAAGCTTAACAATCATAGTAATAAACCCAGCTAAAAGCGCAGCAGCAAGAATACATCCAACAGTCCACTTGAATATCTTCCTACTGACAATAATACAACCAAGATCCACATACTTCTTCTTCTTCTGTTCCGTCGGTCCCAACAACCAACTCTGTTGTGTCTCATCCAGATTCCTAGACATCGCCGCCCTATCAAAATCCTGCAAATTCCTGCTCCTATCATCATCTGTTGCTGAATCAGCGGCGTTGATCTCCAATGGTCCGCCCCATGGATCCCTACCGTACATACTCATTATGGTCGAGCTGAATAAAACACACCCACAAGCTCAAAACATGTAGGGTTTGGATCTTTTTTCCAAGGTTTGATAAATGGTGAACTGGGTAAGTCTTGATCTACTGTTTCTTTCAAGAATATAGCTGAAAAAACACACACCCACAGCGCAAAACATGTAATGCTTGGATATTTTTTTCAAGATTTGATAAATGGCGAACTGGGTATGTCTTGATCTACTGTTTCTTTCAAGAATTGGGTGTGGATTATTCAAAGGAGGGATAAAGGGAGTATTATGGAGGAGGAGGAAAGTGGGTCTGGAAAATCTAGTGGCAATAATGGATATGTGAAGCTGTGATGGTGCTGTTTTTTTGCCTTTTAGATTATAAAACAAAATGTTTTTTATTAGTGACTGTTACCTAACCTAAAAAAAGAAAAAGAAAGACATTGAAGTAAATTAATGCAGAAGAAAATGTGTTCACAGAGGGAAAAAAAGTTGTGCAGCTGATGACACTGACGAGACAGCTAATGGACAGTGACAACCTGTCCAATTCCAATCACTCCCCTAATGGTGTTTTTGAATTACTTAACATGTAAACTATTTTTAGTGGGATTTGGTTTAGTTGACTTTCACTACAAGGCTTTGGCTATCATTCTCATACCTAAACATTACCAGATGGCAGATGAAAGAGGCAGCTACTGCGAGGGGCTAAAATGTAATTTCAAGAAGGAACCAGCTGACATATTGGGTAGCGTTTTAGCCACATCATGTTCAACAGACAGAATATGAAAGATAATTAAATTGTCTGAATATTTTTTCCAAAAAGGATAGTCTTAATAAATTGGTTTGTACTTTTAAAATGATTTTTGAAGCTGGGAAAAGACAGTAACACAAAAATACCAGACCACTCCTACAGCACTTCCCCACCCCACGTGTATGGTTTCTATTTCTGATTGTCAATGATTTGCGGCAAATCAAATCCTTTATTCACTTAACAAATTATTTTTATTCAAGACTTGCTGTTTTAAAAGGGAAAAAAGGTCATATTCAGCGTGAGCGCTTCCGTTAAGATTTGAAATCAAATATGTCCTCCGTTAGTCCAAACCTTTTAAATTTACTCATTTTAACGGATCTGCCACGTGAACGACACACTAAAATTTTGATCGACCATGTGTTCTTTGGAGTTCTTTGGACAATGACGGTGGCGATTGTCGATCATTTGTCGCGGTAATCTGCGCATGCCATCGCCGGAAAATTGAAAAAATTCCCAAAATTGAAAATCGAACTTCAGGAATTAGTGTATGTTGTAGAAAATGAGGAGACGAGATCATTGATACCACCCACATTCCTCGATTCTGCCGGAGCTGATCGAAAAAATCCAAAACCCGTCAGAATTTTTGAATTGGTCGACCGGACGATTGGCTTGGAATTGAAGGTCGTGGTTGGGTGCAAAATGTCGACGTGAGGACGACGAGTCTGTTGGTACCCTTCACAACCGTCGATTAGACCTCAGTTCGCCGGAAAGAAGTTGGTGGCGGTTAGGATTTGTCACGCCCCGACTTTTCCTAAGTCTTTACTTAGGGCGTGATGGCACCTGGACAATTATTTTCCACCAGGAGCACCATTTAATTCTCTTTATTTAGAAATTTAAACTTATATTCAGATACGGAGCTATTAATAAAAATATGATAAAGAAATTTGTTCATGACTTTATTGAAAATATAACGCGAGCCCATGCTCGTGCAAACATGTTCTACATAGGCGTCTTGACAAATCTTATTCTAAGTTGGAAGGAGCCCATTCCACACGGGCATTTCGAGACACTGAACCGACATTCGAACTCGCGAGTACCAAGCCCGATGGACTTGGTATGACAAGAGGTCATGGACGATCGCTAGCCTGGCGTGGAGCCTTTCTCTATCACGCTTTCACGAAACAAGTTAAATAAAGAGTCACCTACCATCCAATGGTGGTGAAACCTTACCCGCAATTCAAAGTAACACCACAATATTCCAAGCGCAATAACATTATAACGTAATAAGCATATTGCAAAAACATATCGATTACAACATTTTTAAATATGCAACAACTCCATGGAAATTCTCGCTTAACTTAACACTTCATTTTATCTCGTATTATACGTTAAGACATTCCTGCATTTCCACATGTTTATTACATTTATATATTTGTGAACAGCGTATTCACTTTTCATATTTATATATAGATGATCATGTATTCATCTTTCATATTTGTTGCGTGCGTGCAACCCGATCCATTATATTTACGTGTTGTGAACACGTATTCACTTTACGTTTTGTTGCGGCGTGCAACCCGATCCATTATGTTTACGTATTTTTGAGCGTATTCACTTTACGTTTTGTTGCGGCGTGCAACCGATCCATTATATATTTATATATTTATGTGACACGTATTCACTTTTTCATATTTTTTTTCAGAAGATCGAATAAATACTATTCTCTTTTCTAACATTCTGTCATTCGTACTTGTAACGATTATAACTTTTTAACCATAACTCCAACTAAGGTGTTTCTCAAGCGAAAACTAAGGTA
The DNA here is from genome assembly GCA_029844215.1 of Przewalskia tangutica. Lineage (NCBI taxonomy): Eukaryota > Viridiplantae > Streptophyta > Magnoliopsida > Solanales > Solanaceae > Przewalskia > Przewalskia tangutica. Next base: position 12,050,638 of record CM056731.1, on the reverse strand, counting down.
AGACGGGGATCTTTCACTGTACCAAATTTCATTTAAAATTACTTTGGGTAACTAACACAAATTTATCCTCAAAGCAGCCACATGAAATTTATTTCGGCAGAATTTTTATTAAACAACACTCAATCTTAGAATAGTCATAACTCCTAATCTGTAAACCCGTTCAAGCCCCGTAAAATCTCAAAACGACGATAACAGATATCTACACGTCTCCATGTGAACCATCCTTTCATATTATGTACCATTTGGTACAGTTTTACCCTTTTATTCGCTGCCCTTCCTGGATCTCGATAGATCCGAGGCAGAAACTTTAAACAGAGATAACTCTCAATCCGTAAGTCGGATAGACCCCCGTAAGGTCTCAAAATGTCCACAACAGAGATCTATAACTTTCATTTAGAAACAATTTTCATATTCCCCACAGATTAGTACAGTTTTACGTTTCAACGTACTGCCCTTCTGGATTCCGATGAATCCGAGGCAGCAACTTCAAACTACAATAACTCTCAACTCGTAAGTCCGTTTTAATAAATCTTTATCTATATCTGTCCGTAACAGAGAGATTTACAACCATGTAAATTTTCATATAATTCTAATAAGTAAAACTCTATAAAAACAGTCCGTAATTATGCCTTTCCGAATTTCGGCCAAATCTAAGGCAGGAACTTTGAACTATGATAACTTTCAAACCGTATGTCCATTTTACCTCATTTTTGGTTCTATATGGTCATAATAGAGAGGTGTACCATTCTTCCAAATTTCATCAAATTCTAACAATTATAACTCAGTGAGAACAGTTCGTAAAGTTCATGACGCAACTAGTTGTCTAAACAATCAAAAGTTCAATATTTCTTTTCAACACTCAATTCTTATTCTAACATGTATTGAACATAAAATAAAGGATGTTACCAAGAATTTCTGAGTGAGAAAACTCACCTTGTAAGCGTGAAAAGGATTGTTGTTCTGTTGCTACAAGTGATCCTTGCTCCCTAGTATTCCTATTTTTGTTCTCCTTCCTCTCTTGATGTTTTTCAGATTTTTCCTCTTCTTGTTCACTTGTTTTTTTTTCTGATTTTATATTCTTTGTGCTAGTCCTTTGTTTGTGCCAAGTATAATGTATAAGTAAGGGTGTTTGTATAACTTATGGGAGGGGGAAAGCCAAGAGTGGAGGGGAGTTAAAGGGGAGAGGAAGGGAAGTAGGTTGTTTCCTTACCAAAGAAATGTGCAGATTTTTTTAATGTGGTTAATTCTTGAAGTCTTTAAGGCTTGAATTATATATTTTGTCAACTAATAGACTTCTAACATGTCATGTAGTCCTTATAAAAAGATTATGAATTATATATTTTGACAACTAATAGATTTCTAACATGCCATGTAGTCCTTATAAAAAGATTATGAAATATATATTTTTATTAAACCAACCAACAACTATATATATTTTTTTAGGACTTTACATTCTTTCCTCCTTAAGCAACATTCGTCCTCGAATGTGAATAAGGTCATAACATAATCACATAGGCATAATAATGTTTATTGTTATTGTAACACTAATCTAACATGCCATGTAGTCCTTATAAAAGATTATGAAATATATATTTTTATTAAACCAACCAACAACTATATATTATTATTTTTTCCTGACTTTACATTATTTCCTCCTTAAGCAACATTCGTCCTCGAATGTGAATAAGGTCATAACATAATCACATAGACACAATAATGTTTATTGTTATTGTAACACTAATTTGGGGCTTCACATTCTCCTTCCTTAAGAAACATTCGTCCTCGAATGTGAATAAAGTTGTAACACATGCGTATAGACACTCAAATGGCACATACGTAAGTACTATGTAACACATTTTTTTACCTTAGTCGAATAGGAATAGATATTTGACTTTCATCGCTCTTGACTTCCGGTGGCTTCCTCTGGAGTGATTCCTCCATAGGACCTTCGGAAGCAATATCTTTACTCCTAAGGCGCTTAACCTTCCTATCAAGTATTTCCAGGAACCTCTTCATATTGAAGCTCTTCATTAAGAACTATCTCACGGGAAGGACGACGTGACTTGGATCGTGCAAGTATTTTCGTAACATTGACACATGAAACACCGGATGCACCGCTTCCAGCTCTTGTGGAAGTGCTAATTCATAAGCCACATTCCCCACTCTTCGCAAGATCTCATATGACCCAATAAACCTTGGGCTCAATTTCCCTTTCTTACCAAAGCGCATCACTCCCTTCATTGAGATACTTTTTAAAAATACTTTCTCTCCCTCTTGGAATTCAAGATCTCTTTTCCGATGATCCGCATAGGACTTATGACGACTATGAGCTGTTTTGATCCGCTCCCGAATCATCTGTACCTTATCATTTGTTTCTTGAATGACTTGGTCCGAAACGATTCGTCTCACCCACCTCGAACCATCCAAGTGGATACCTACATTTCCGTCCATATAATGCTTCAAACGGGGCCATTTGTATGCTAGAGTGAAAACTATTGTTGTAGGCGAACTTAATTATACATAGATGGTCCAACCAGCTTCCCTGAAAATCTAACACAAGATCGCAACACGTCGCCGAGTGTTTGAATTGTTCGCTCGGCTTGCCCGTCTGTTTGCGGGTGGAAAGCCGTGCTTAACATAACTTTTGTCGAGACCTGCTGGAAACTTTGTCAAAAGTGTGAGGTGAATCTGGGAACCCTATCTGAAATAATTTGTAAGGGAATCCGTGTAGCATACAATCTCCTTCAAATAAATCATGTGTCTTGTGGTGCGCGTCGTAGTCTTGGCCAGGTAGAAATGGGTTGACTTTGTAAGTCGATCAACAATCACCCAAATAGAATCATACCGCTTCTCGAGTTTTGGTAGACCGATTCTGAAATCCATATGAATCGCCTCCCACTTCCACATGGGGACTCGATGTCTGAAGTAATCCGCCAGTTTTGATGTTCAACTTTCACTGCGACATATAAGACACCTCGACAAACTCGCAACGTCTTTCTTCATCCCGTCCCACCGCAATTTGCCTTGAGGTCTGATACATTTTTGTTGACCTGGATGAATGGAATATCTTGTGTTGTGACCCTCATTTAAGATCTTCCTCCTTAGATCCTTTACGCCGGAACACATAACCTACCCTTATACCGAAGCGGTTCCGTCATTATCTCCCAATGTAAATCGTGAAGGTTTTCCTGTTGGATCCTCTCCGAAATCCAACAAACTCCGTATCCTCAAACCGACTTTCTTTTATTTACGAAGCTAAGGCGATGCGAGGTATCATGTACCACCACCCTACCTTCACCGATCTCGATTAAGCTAACCCGAGGTTTCCCAATCTTTGTACCTCCCGAACAATACCTATTTTGTATTACCAAATGGGTCAAGCTGCCCATTGATCTCTCATCGAGTCGTCGCACCACGCGTTAGCTTTCGAGATGGTAAAGAATACAAAGGTCGAATCCTTGCAACTCTAATCATCTTCTTTGTGGAGATTCAAATCCTTCTGCGTGGTTATGTCGCAAACTCTTATGATATGTAAATATGTCCACATGCACACCATACAAATAATGTCTCCATATTCGTAAGGCAAACACCACCGCAACTAATTCCAAGTCATGAGTTGGGTAATTCTTCTCATGTATCTTGATTGTCTAGATCACGCAATAACCTTTCCAAATCGCATCAAGACACATCCTAACCAACTCTGGAGGCATCGCGATGATCGTGAACCCTTCTTGTCCCGATGGTAAGATTAGGATCGTGCGATGAGTCAACAATTCCTTTAGTTTACGAAAACTTGCTTCACATGCTCTCGACCGGCTGGTACTTAACCGCTTTTGAGTCAACCGGTCAAAGGAGCGTGAGACTAGAAAACCTTTACGAATCTTCTATAATACCACCAAACCCAAGAAACTTCTAACCTCTGCCGGGTGGTCGGTTTGGCGATTCTTCACTACTTCTATCTTACGGGTCTACCATAATTCCATCCCTTGACACAACATGACCCAAAAGGCTATATTTTCCAACCAAAATTCACACTTTGAAAATTTAGCATATAGTTTCTCTGTTTCAAGACTTGAAGCACTACCTCGAGATCTCTTCCCATTCTTCAACACACTTGCTGCGTAAATTAGGATATCATCTATAAATACAATTACGAACAAATTCAAGAATGGTTTAAAGATTATGTTCATTAGATCCATAAAGGTGATGGGGCATTGGTTAATCAGAAAGACATGACGAGAACTCATAATGGTCATATCAGTCTAAAGGATGTTTTTGATATATCATTCGGATTTATTTTCATCTGATGATATCTCGAACGAAGATCAATCTTGGAAAAATAATTGGCTCTCTGAAGTTGGTCAAAAAGATCATCGATTCTTGGTAATGGGTATCGATTCTTGATCGTGACCTTATTGAGTTGTGGATAATCGATGCACGTTCGGAGTGATCCATCTTTTTCTTCACAAAAGGGTAGTGCGCGGAAACACTAGGCCTTATAAATCCTTTATCCAGAAGATCCTTCAACTGTTCTTTTAACTCTCTCAATTTAGTTGGGGCCATTCGATATGGAAGAATAGAAATAGGTCTTGTACCCAGAATTAACTCTATAGCGAACTCGCTCTCTATCCAGGAGGAAGGCTTGGGAGATCTTGGGAAAAAAACCTTTGAAATTTTTCAAACAATAGGGACATCATGCACGTTGGGGACTCTTTTTGGGTATCTACTATATTAGCGGATATCGTACTCCACTTTGTGACTCAATAACTTTTGAGACCTAAGGTAGGAAATAAGTCGCGTGAGGATATTCTTCGCATCATGGGTAGCAAATCCACGGAGCAGGTGGTATAACGTCTTGGGGATTTTCCGTCATTTATACTCTTACCACAGGCGGGTGGTATGGCGTCTTGGGGCTTTCCTCATTCATACTCTTACCGGAGAATGTGGTATGGCGTCTTGGGGCTTTCCCGCCATTCATACTCTTACCACGGAGAAGGTGGTATAACGTCTTGGGCTTGCCGCCATTTATACTCTTACCAGAGAAGGTGGTATAACGTCTTGGGGTTTACCTCATTTATACTCTTACCTGGAGAAGGTGGTATAACGTCTTGGGGTTTACCCTCATTCATACTCTTACCACGGAGAAGGTGGTATAACGTCTTGGGGTTTACCCTCCGTTTATACTCTTACCACTAGCTCAATAATTTATCCTACATAACATAAGTAAGTCAAGAAATCCACAACTTCTTATTGACATTATTAATATATCCTCTCATGTTAGTTCACTTAAGGCACTAACATGTCTTAATAAAAGAATCAGGAAATTTAATCTCAAGTACTACATACTTATACTCTTTTAAAACGAATGACTCTTTTTTTATATAAAACTTCCAGATACTAATAACCATAGCATCAAGTCACTTGTCCTTACTTATCTTACTTAAAGTAAATCTCTCCTACCTTTTAGGTCGGTGGTGCGATCCACATCCGGTTATTTTATCGTTGTACACTCCTTCCACAATCCTTTGAAGGAGGTAGTACGAGAACCAAGTCTTTGAAAAGACCCAAGATAGGCACGAGAAGAGTATGAAAGAATTGAAACTTTAGTATTTTATTCCGTTTACTTACTACTAAGATGGAGCGCACACCGTCGCAATAAGTAACCGTTCAAACACCCAACTCGAAGAAACTTCCTAGAATCTCCTAACTTTGGTTTAGCTTTGATACCAACTTGTCACGCCGACTTTTCCTAAGTCTTTACTTAGGCGTGATGGCACTGGACAATTATTTTCCACCGAGCACCATTTAATTCTCTTTATTTAGAAATTTAAACTTATATTCGAATACGAGCTATTAATAAAAATAACAATAAAGAAATTTGTTCATGACTTTATTGAAAATATAACGCGAGCCCATGCTCGTGCAAACGTGTTCTACATAGGCGTCTTGACAAATCTTATTCTAAGTTGGAAGGAGCCCGTTCCAGCGGGCATTTCGAGACACTGGGCCCGACATTACGAACTGGCGAGTACCAAGCGAAGCAATGGACTTGGTATGACAAGAGGTGCGGGACGATCGCTAGCTTGGCGTGGAGCCTTTCTCTATCACGCTTTCTGAAACATGTTAAATAAAGAGTCGACCACTACCGTACGAGTGGTGAGAACTACCTGCAATTCAAAGTAACACCACAATATTCCAAGCGCAATAACATTATAACGTAATAAGCATATTGCAAAAACATATCAGATTACAACATTTTTAAATATGCACAACTCATAATGGAAATTTTCGGTTTAACTTAACACTTCATTTTATCTCGTATTATACGTTAAGACATTCCCCTGCATTTCCACATGTTTATTACATTTATATATTTGTGAACGCGTATTCACTTTTCATATTTATATATAGATGATCATGTATTCATCTTTCATATTTGTTGCGGCGTGCAACCCGATCCATTATATTTACGTATTTGTGAACACGTATTCACTTTACGTTTTGTTGCGGCGTGCAACCCGATCCATTATGTTTACGTATTTGTGAACGCGTATTCACTTTACGTTTTGTTGCGGCGTGCAACCCGATCCATTATATATTTATATATTTATGTGAACACGTATTCACTTTTTCATATTTTTTTTCAGAAGATCGAATAAATACTATTCTCTTTTCTAACATTCTGTCATTCGTACTTGTAACGATTATAACTTTTTAACCATAACTCCAACTAAGGTGTTTCTCAAGCGAAAACTAAGGTAAGACGGGGATCTTTCACTGTACCAAATTTCATTTAAAATTACTTTGGGTAACTAACACAAATTTATCCTCAAAGCAGCCACATGAAATTTATTTCGGCAGAATTTTTATTAAACAACACCCAATCTTAGAATAGTCATAACTCCTAATCTGTAAACCCGTTCAAGCCCGTAAAATCTCAAAACGACGAAAACCGAGATCAACACGACTCCATGTGAACCATCCTTTCATATTATGTACCATTTGGTACAGTTTTACCCTTTTATTCGCTGCCCTTCCTGGATCTCGATAGATCCGAGGCAGAAACTTTAAACAGAGATAACTCTCAATCCGTAAGTCGGATAGACCCCCGTAAGGTCTCAAAATGTCCACAACAGAGAGATCTATAACTTTCATTTAGAAACAATTTTCATATTCCCCACAGATTAGTACAGTTTTACGTTTCAACGTACTGCCCTTCTGGATTCCGATGAATCCGAGGCAGCAACTTCAAACTACAATAACTCTCAACTCGTAAGTCCGTTTTAATAAATCTTTATCTATATCTGTCCGTAACAGAGATATTTACAACCATGTAAATTTTCATATAATTCTAATAAGTAAAACTCTATAAAAACAGTCCGTAATTATGCCTTTCCGAATTTCGGCCAAATCTAAGGCAGGAACTTTGAACTATGATAACTTTCAAACCGTATGTCCATTTTACCTCATTTTTGGTTCTATATGGTCATAATAGAGAGGTGTACCATTCTTCCAAATTTCATCAAATTCTAACAATTATAACTCAGTGAGAACAGTTCGTAAAGTTCATGACGCAACTAGTTGTCTAAACAATCAAAAGTTCAATATTTCTTTTCAACACTCAATTCTTATTCTAACATGTATTGAACATAAAATAAAGGATGTTACCAAGAATTTCTGAGTGAGAAAACTCACCTTGTAAGCGTGAAAAGGATTGTTGTTCATTACAAGTGATCCTCGCTCCCAAGATTCCTATTTTTGTTCTCCTTCCTCTCTTGATGTTTTTGATTTTTCCTCTTCTTGTTCACTTGTTTTTTTCGATTTTATATTCTTTGTGCTAGTCCTTTGTTTGTGCCAAGTATAATGTATAAGTAAGTGTTTGTATAACTTATGGGAGGAAAGCCAAGAGTGGAGGGGAGTTAAAGGGGAGAGGAAGGGAAGTAGGTTGTTTCCTTACCAAAGAAATGTGTATGCAGATTTTTTTTTAATGTGGTTAATTCTTGAAGTCTTTAAGGCTTGAATTATATATTTTGTCAACTAATAGACTTCTAACATGTCATGTAGTCCTTATAAAAAGATTATGAATTATATATTTTGACAACTAATAGATTTCTAACATGCCATGTAGTCCTTATAAAAAGATTATGAAATATATATTTTTATTAAACCAACCAACAACTATATATATTTTTTTTTCCGGACTTTACAGGATTTTAGATAGCCGACGGGTTTTCGCATTTTCCGGCGATCTCCGGCAACTGCGAGGTCCGTCTGTGGCACCAACAGACTCCTCATCTCCTCCCTGTCATTTTGACACCCCCACGTTGCTCGATTCTCACTAAATCGCAATAACACTCAAATCGAAATCCTTGAAACCCTAAACGTCGCCGCTCGTTTTCCGGCGACCTGAGATACATTCGAGGTTCGTGGTTGGTACCAGTAGACTCGCCGTCTCAAGGCCGACGTCCTACACCCAACCACGACCTTCAATTCTTACCCAATTCGCCGATCGACCAAATCGAAAATCCGTCGCGTTTTGGCATTTCCGATCGACTCCGTAGTCGGCGATGGGTGGTATCACTGAGTTCGTCTCGTCATTCTGTACAACATACACTAATTCCCGAAGTTCAACTCTCAATTTTAGGATTTTCACCATTTTTTTCGGCTATGGCAGGCGGCATTGTTGCGGCGGCGACTGGACAGCCGCCCACCGATGTTGTCCAGCAACTCCAGCAACACTCAGCTGACTTTCCACGTGGCAGCCTTGTGGCAGATCCGTTAAAAATAGGTAAATTAAAAGGTTTGGACTAACGAAGGACATATTTGACCCCAAACATTAACGGAGGATAAATACAAACCTTTTCCTAAACGTTGAGGGTAAATATGACATTTTTCCCGTTTTAAAATAAGAAATGAAAACTCTTGTTTCTCCGGATTTTCTCTATATTGTTCTTTTCTTGATAATACATTATGATCTATAATATACTTTTTATGTGATTGATAAGCATTGTAAACTACAAAAAAAAATTGTTATATACTGTGATTTTTATATTTTTAAATATAGAAATTTTATTTAAATTAAAAAGTTAAGAGGTCGAATATTGTTAAATTGAATATTTTTTCGCTGTGTAAGATGAGCGTAGTTATTTACATTCAATGTTTATACTAAATAATTCGTCCATACATACAAGTACGATATGATTAAAAATACTTTGACAAGCTTGCAAGATTGATGATAAAGTACCATTGTCATTTTTACCCAAAAAAATTAAATATATACTAAACCAAAATAAAAGATCCCTGTCTATAAGTTGCTTAACCTTAAACTATAAATCTGTTAGGATCGGTTTGTTAGTGTTATCTAGAAGAATAAAATAAAATATTTTATTAATGACGCGGCTGCATGTGAAGGAGAGATGAGTTTTCTTTGTTTTTTTTGTCAATTACTCATTCTATAGGAGAGACTATCTATAATGCCAGTCAAAAGACAAGGAGCCAAAATCCCATCTTGTGATGACTAAAGAGGGGCCAAAATTCCTTGTATTCTTATCTTCTTTCTCAATACACCCTTTTTGGGGGGAGTGCCCTTATTTTGGGTGGTCTTTAATTTTTACCTTTTAAAATAATTTTCCCTTCGTTTAAAATTGTTGAGTTTCGGGCTGGAATTCTTCCTCAAGTAAAAACTAAAAATATTTAAAAGACATAGCTTCAAACTCCACTTTAAAGTAGCAAACTGTACCTTAAGGCAGGTAGAATTTGCATGCAACTTCTAGCTTAAAAGGTAGAGTTTGCATTCATGTATAATACAAACTATATCTTGTAAATCCAAATTCTACGTTGCAATTTTTTTATTTTTTTTTATTTTTGACTGAGTAGGGATTCAAACCCGAAATCTAAGATTAATTTTGAGCGAAGGACAAAAATTAAAAATTTCAAATTTGAAAGGTAAAAATTAAAGACGAGTGCCTCTGAAGGATAATTCGGGAAAAAAAAGCCTTTTAGGTTTTATTGTCCATACATGTTATGTGGTTCCTCTTTTTTCTTTTTCTTTTTTGCGTGGATTCTCCTTCAGAAGCAATGGTCTTTAAAGTTTGCCCTCAAATTTGAAATTTTTAATTCTTGTCCTTCGTTAAAAAATATTTCGAGGTTTCGAGTTCGAATTCCTGCTCAATCAAAAAAAAAATCACAAGATTGAGTTTTGATTCGCAAGGCACAACTTATCTTATGGCTGAAGGCAAACTTTGTCTGTGTTAAGATAGAGTTTGCTACCTTAAGACAAACTCCACCTTGCGAACTCCAAACAATGTCTTGTAATTTTTTTTAAAAGTTTTTGCCTGTGCCGGGGTTCGAATCCGGAACCCAAAAGTTTTAAGTGAAGGGTAAAAGTTAAAGACCACACCAAAATAAGGAAATTCCTTCAAATTGCACGTTCCTCTTTTCGTCAGCTGATTCAACATGGTGGGTCTTATGGGCCTATGTACCAGGGTCGTCTCAAACATTTAGGGGGCCTGTTCTAATTCGAAAAAGTGGGTCCTTAACTGGGTTAAGATCTGCGAATTATGAGCCTTTAAATGGGCCCTAAAAAATTTCGTTTTTCAGGTGCCCTATGCGGTAACACACCTCGCACGAATCCAAAGACGTCTCTGCTATGTGCTCTTGTCTTAGAGCCCAAAATTTCATGTGCTCAACCTGGTCATCAGGGCCTCCTAAGAGCCTACTTCCGTTAAATCTCGAATTTGATGGTTGAGTGAAATTAAAAATCGACTTGGGACAACATGTTTCTAATGGAACAGTGAAAAGAAAGCAGACGCAGCATGAAAATGGCAATGGTACTTGCAAATTCCTCTTGTTAGTAGGTCATACTTGTTTAACAAATGCTAACAGTATATGTCACAGAATACCGTGCATTTACAAAAATCAGACACGAAAATAGCAGACTCGAACAATCGTCGTCCCCTTCTGGCCATCAGTTTAGTGTAAACACAGAGTGCGAGTTAGCTTATTACCAAATTAATCAACAAAAGTGTTTTGTACCAAGAGTACATACATTTAGAGGATTTATGTACAAAATGTCCATCACCTCCACAACCAGGCCAAGAGTATATCTTGCTTCTTCTACCACACTGAGTTGCTCTATTGAAGAGGGTTAACAACAATAATAACATATCCACTGTAATCCCACAAGTGGGTCTGGTGAGGCTAGAGTATACGCAGATCTTGGGAGGTATTGAAGAAGGTTCTGAAATTTTATTAAACAAAAGAATATATAATATATCACAACTTGAAAATTCTTTAGTCGGATTAAGGGAAGCTTACAAATAAAGAGATGTACAAGGAATTATCGGAAAGCATCGATCCAAGCAGTCTGTAAGACACACTTTACCAGACTTGTGCAGCATCTAGCAAAGAATAAAAGAAGAAACGACTTTGAAGGTAACAAAATTCTGGTGTGCATCTACTACGAGCTACATACTCTATGCAGATTAAATTAAGATAGATTATACCCAACATAACGAATGTCATTAAATGAGAATAGCAGTATGCTAGGAAGTCACAGATGAAATGTTGATTTATAAAACAAAGAAAGCTATAAATTCTACTACAATCAGGGACCCCTCAAGTGCTCTGTGATTCTCTCTATGCAAAACTTTGTGCACGGCTGTCTCTAAGAACGGACCCCTCTATTAAGATTAACCATGCGACCTGATCCATCAGGGAAGCTCCACCACTCTGATATCTTGAGCCTTGACCACCGAGAGTCCCTCGTGCCTGATTAGTACGGTCCCTCGATGCTTGCCCATAAGCTGATCTAGCACCGACATACCCTGTTCGGCCACCACCACCACCTTGCCTGCTTTGTGAGAAGGAGAAGTCCTGCCACTTACCAGCACCAGCAGCTGCAGCAGCATAATCCTGGCCATCCCTGCGCCGCGGGGGAAGGCCCTCCAATGCACCACCACCAATCCTCGATTCTGTTGCTCTTTCGTTACTTTCTGCTAAAACTGATAACTTTTCCGTCAACTGGAATGCCAAAGCCTGCAATCTTGTATGCTCAACATCGTGAAAGACCATGCATCGGGATGGTTGATCCCAGCTTGCATGAAGCTCCTCAGAAATCATCATTTTGCTCACGATGCTATGGATCTGTGAATGTGAAAGGTCAAACATCCCCGCAAGTTGATCCAAACTCAGAGAATTATAAGAAGAATATGTGAAAAGGTAGGTCCTCAGTGCCTCTTCCTTTATTTTGCCTTTAAGCATTTCAATAACACTATCCTTGTTGCGGAGCAGCCTCCACACATCAAGGGAGTTGATAACATCAAAAGCCTTCTGAAAGTCTCCTTGCCTGAGGGCCCTTGTTGCTGCCATAACATGGTCCCTCACACTTTCGGGTGGACCGGTGAAAGTTTGCCTCTCACTGATTTCAAGCAATCTCCGCAATGTCTTGCTTATGACCCTGCGCTTCATGTCATGGCTATTAGCTGCCATGTTTGGCACTTCAAGAAGCATTGCACATGTCAGATGGACGGCCTCAAGAAGCTCAAGATTTATATGCATATGATATGACATCTGACGCCTCCTCTCCATCCGCTCCTAACAGTGTTCAATATGTATAGTTTAGAAGGGCTTTCGTAAGAATCGTAATGAAGAATTCAAGCCAAAATCCTACTGTGATAAATGAGTCAGTTGAAGGTGCAATATGATGTAAAATACGTGATTATTTGAGTTACTATGAATTTGGCTGACTAATTGCCTATCTGCAAATGTTTATTCAAGTGGTTGGTCCCTACTTTGCAAGACATTTTATACTGCTAAAAGTGATGGAATTAATATAAAGTATGCATCGACGTTCTTCTAATTTTACTATCACTGACTGTCTCCCTAACGTCCTTTCAAATAACAAATTTTGCTAGTTCTGTTACGAGACAGTATGCTAGCATTTAATATAAAAAAATTCTAAAACAACAAAAACTAAATACCCTCTAAACTCCCACATATGTCAGGATTTATTTCCAACAGGTTCCATCCACCACACGTGGAGAAAGCAAAATAAATAACAAACGACTCAATTCTAAGTTATTCAAGTATAAGTTACACATGTTAATTGCTAAAACACACATCCGAATCTGTTTATAACTCCATAACTGTAACATTTGATTGCTTTATCGTTGACAAAGAAGAAAATAATTAATTATTACCCTGTTTTGGACTATTCTCACTTTATAACCCATTTTTATCACTTCATTCTACCAAACATGGGGAACACAAAAAAATGACAAATATTTCAATTCAAAGGTGCTCAAGTCACACATTCGATCGAAGAAAACACTCCGCGACACTGCATAACTCCATAACGCTCAGCGACACTGCATAACTCCATAAGTGTCATATTTGACTGCTCTGTTCTATTATGGTTTAACCGCACTGATACAGCAAGATAGATTCACTGAACAGACTGAAGGTTTTAGAGTCTGTTTTAATCTCTTTACCCTTTTTAAGAGATCTATCTCAAAGTTTCGATAAGCAAATGAACATAGTCAGAATAAAGGAGGTAAAAACTTCTGTCCACCTTATCATAGTGCTCTAGAAGCATGTGGAGAGGATGCTGAGCATTTATGATTCAAGTAAAAAAGAAGGATTACTAGAAGACGGAAAGAAAAGGAATGCCATGTTCCAAATCTTGACAAGTTAAAAGACTTCAATAGAAATGCACCAAAGATTGTGTCAAAAAGAACAAAGAAAAGTGGCATTTGGAGAGGACTTCTCCTCTATCAGATCTCGCTAGCTGTAAGAAAAAAAAGGCATCTCTTTATTACACCAAAATACAAGTGAAGCAAAAAAAGATTTTTGACGCTCGGCGCTCCCTACATCCCTATTCTACACCATTTTTTCTCTCCTCCCCTACTGTGTAAAAGAACTTTTGTAAGGATCTCTAACTGTCCTTCTCCCCTATTATGTAATTATACAAAGTGTGGCAATACACTGACCAAACGAACACTCTGAAATATATACTAGCTACTACAATTATGAAGTACAATCAGGCAACTAATCTCAAAACATAATAATGGAAAAACATATAATTGCATGTAATAAGAATAAATTTCTTGCATAAAAGACCAAACAACGAGAAAATTTCAGCAAAATACCTGCTCTGGGGTCTTCTCATGATATCGGCTTTGAGAGACACCTTGCGCAAGTAACTCCTTCACCCTGCCAGCAGAATAGAGTTCAGAAAGGCAACCATGTGCTTCTGCAACAAGTGCCATCCTGAACGCACAGAGACCAAGCTGAGCCATGGCTTATTAAAAAGTATCTGGGTTGAAATGTCCATGTGCTGGATATTTTCCTGCAAGTGACTCATCAATAACAAGTCACGGGATGCTGAAAACTCATCCAAGATAGCATGGTGGTATATATCACAGAGCATTGCACGGGCCTTGGTTCGTTCATCCCCATATTTATATATGAGAGAAACGAGACTGTCCATCAATGTCCTGCTGTTCTCTTCAAAAGCAGGTTTCCTAGGCACAAGCTCAGGAGTTGCAACAAATGCAGTTGGACCTCTACTCTCCTCAACCACTTTGTTTTCTTCTACAGACTCGGCCTCTCCACCTTCTGTGAACTCAGCCAACTTCCTCATAGCATCATACACTCCTTGTGGTTTATAATAGATGAATTCAACCTGTTTAAGAGCCACTTTCACAGCACCTTTGTAGTCTCCCGCCTGTTCTAAGTAACGTTGGACATTTTGAGCAAGAACCAAAAACAATGGTTCATCCCTCAGCCTCTCAACATACTGGCTGGTATGTGGATCAATTACCTGCAAGCTCTTGAAAAACTCTACATCTATCCTTTCAACAAAGGCAACCAAGTTTCCCCATATCCTTATCGTCCCTTCGTGGTCTGCTCCTTTCTGGGTCTCATTTTCATCAGGCTCCACCATGTCATCAACTACAATGTTTGAATATTGGTTCAAAACATCAAGGATGGTAAGCATATTCTGCACGCACTTTTTCCACACATGTATAGGCATGTGTCCACTTGAGACTTGGATTAATATCAAACTGGGCAGACACAACACCAAACAGAATCTCCAGCTTCTGGGCTGGAGTCTTGGCCACCTTGGTCAAGAAGGTGAGCTGTTCAACCAATTCAATCTTTCCAGTCCCCTTTCTACCTCTAGCAGCAACAATTTCCTTGAACTTCTTGTTGACTGTCTCCCATGTGATTTGACTTGGATCCTTGAACTGTTTATCCAGAAGTTTGTCTTTCTTGCTCAGCATCTTCTCCCATCCAGTACCAGTCTCGGCTGTCTCATCCCGATCTTCATCAGATGCAGCAACAATCTTTGTTGGGTCCTCCTCAAACTCCACTTCATCATCTTCTTCTTCCTCTTCTGACTCGTCATCATCAACACCCTCATCCTCACTCTCAGGAGGATTCTCCCTATACTTATTAATCAGCTCCTCATACTGCTTATTATTCTTTTTCAGTTTCTGTTTCATCGAATTCAAGGCTTTAGCATTACTGCTACTCATCTTCTTCCTTGCTTCCTTATTGGCCAAAGCCTGATTCAAGAAATCCTCCAGCATCACCAGAGCTTTGAAATACAGATTTGGTGGTTTAATTGATTCTGTTATGCGCATGACCTTCTCCAGCTGCTTATTGATCTTGTCAAAGCTCTCTTGCAAGCTGACCCAGTCATTAATCTTCATAGCATTCTTCATCTGATCAACTGTAGCTGACAACTCCTCAAATCGCTAATCTTTGGCTGACCGGACGACTCGCTTCTGTCCATCTGACTCATCACTGTCGCTGTCAGCAGCAAGATATCTTGATGCACCCGTAGCAGCGGTAGTCTCAGCCGGCCCTTCATCCTCCTGCTCGTAATCACTCTCCTCCTCCTCTTCCGTCTCACTGTCGCCCTGCACATATCATGTATGAATTAATCAGATAACACCTTCACTAACCCATATAGTCGTTTTGTAGGGTATATAAGAATAGTACTGGTACTAAATTTTAGAACAATACACCCTATTCAGTACTATTCTTATACATAGTAAATCATGGCATTAACAATACCAATACTATTCCTACTCTAATACACCCTATTTAGTACTATTAAGAAATTATTCAATACATGTTATTAATACAACAAACCAAACAGTCGATAAAAGATCATGTCAGCAAATGTAATCCCATCATAACTAATATAGCATTACTAATCCCAACATTACTAATACTTCTCTGTCGAGTTCATCTAGTAGAGGGGAGCTATAGTTCAATAGTATGGGTATTTATCAGGGAGGGCGTGCTAAAGCCATAGGGGTAAGCTCCCACAAGCCTTTCGTGTCACCGAAAATCCTTTTTTGTTTATTGGGAGACTGAATGAAAAAGACTTTGTCAAGCAGGCATGATTGCCACGTCGATTGAGAAATACTATCTCTAGGGCCCTCACTTTAGAGCTATCTTTCACCGTTACCAAACGACCCCTAAGTAGTTTAGGCAAAAAGAACTATGCAAAACAGATTACATTATACAAAAATGTAACAGTCTAGGGCTGCTACACAGTGAAGAAGAAGAGGAAAGGAAGAGAGAGAAAGAGAGAGAGTAAAGAGGATATCGATATATTTCTTAATGAATAGAAATGTCGTTACAATGTTCTAATTATAGCCAAGGACTAGGGTTGTAAATACTAAACATTACAATAATAAACTTAAGGGACTACAGTAGATAATTAGGATTTCATGTCACATTATGCAATTGTGACATTCCACTCTCCTTGAAAATGTGCTTGATGCCTTCAGAATTCAATAATTTCGGGAAATTGCGATTTGATGAACTGATAATCTGCCCAAGTATCTTCTTCAGACAACGGATCAACACAATGTACCAATATCCACAAGGTAACATCTTCTTTATTCGTGACAAAACTCTTAGAACAACCTTGTCCTCAAGGTTGGAATGTTGAAAAGGTGAAAATAGGTGAAGGCTGAAGCTCCTGGCAGATTTACTGCACCCAAACGTTAAGCTTTCTTCAAGATTAGACAATGCTCCATAGTTATGGAACTTCAAAAAACTACCAACAACACAGTAAGCTCTTCGAAACCGTGTTGCAGCTTTCCTCAAAATGAGACATAAATGGTACACGTCATGGATTAAACTTTTAAACAGCAGCATGTCTAATGGCCATTTGTAAGCTTCCAGAATAGTAGAAATTCCACCCATGACATCTACCATGTCATGTGCTCTTGCTACAAAATAGTCTTTTTCACGATTTAAAAGAGCAGCAACAACTACATGGTCTTTAATGGTGCAATTTCTCATATCTGTGGGGCATGCATTTGTACATCAAACTGGAATAAAAATATCTCTTCCAGGAACTCTTTGCAACTGATATCCAAGAATTATGGCCTCAGACAGCCTGTTCAACTTGTCTAGTGTATAGTTTTTACCATAAGCAACATCCTGTAAATTACGAGCTATAACTTTCCCGTTTTGATAGCACTCATGCATATTTCTGAGAAATATTTCTTCATTGAAGTAGTCTCTATGGGCAAATAGAAATTGTAGCTTGTAAGTCAGGACCTCGGTAATAGTACCATAACCATATTTTGGAAGCTTTATGAAATTCGGAGGTAGTTGTTGTCTCTCCGATGCAACACAAGTCCACCAACTAGTTGGCAAGTACACGTCTTCCAACTTCCAACTTGCAGGCCGTCCACCAAATTTCAGAATTACAACGTTCACATGCTCTCCAATTCCAAGTTCTTTTCGCACCTCCTTGCATAATCTCCTGGTTATTGCAATGGTCACTGGTAATTCTTTAAGAACACTGTATGGAAAAGACTCTTGCCCTGTATGGCAGCCTTCCATTTCCCCTTACGACAACCTTTTATAGAGACACTTGTTTGTATTGTAATTTCGGAATAAACCCAACATTTTATAGCTGGCCATTTAGTAGTGTTCTCTTCTTCAGAAATGTTCTCATCTTCAAGCATACTACATTCTAGGATTGACAGAGATCCATGAAATTTATCTGCTTCTCCGGCCTTGTGACCGAGTATACCAATAATTATAGGCGCCACAATTTTAATGACCTGTTTATACAACTTCCCAGGGTCCCAGAACTCAATCACCACAATTGAATCATTGGATAAACATTGCTCGACTTCATTTATCACAATGATGTTCACTGGAGGAACCTTAGTTCCTGCAATTGTTCTACCAGGAAGGACCTCTAAACATTATGATATACTCAATGTTTGCAGATACAAATTTTAATTGATGTTCAGTTTGATTCCAATCACACTCCTCCAACCAAACATCACTACTCTCCTCATTCTCAATTATAAAGAGCCAATTAAACTGCCAACGAACTTCCTCAACCATCTTCATATCTGCACCACAGAGACTTTTCATGGTCATGAAAGAGAACCGATAGGTAAGCATGGCAACAACAATCAAACCAATGTAGACTTTAGCGGTCAAGATATCGATTGTTGAATTTACGGTCCTCAAACAAATAAGCTCATCATACCATAGCATCAAATAAATTATTTTCTCTACCCCAACATCACCAAGAGCCTTTAATAGCATTCCGTAATGTTTCACAGCCAGATAAAAATATTTTAGACAATTAGCAACCCCAACTACTGGAGAAGAGTTAGCAGTCAAGAGAATTCCAATATTAACTGAAATTTGTTTCCCATTTTGGTATTTCTTCGTCCGTTTGAATTGATGCATGGTAGCACATACCACATGAAATGTCTCCCTCTCGTCGATTTGGCCAGCATCTGAAATTTTAAGTATGAACTCCCAAAAACTTTGTAGCTTCGTTTCAGCCTTGATCGTAACAACCTTTAGTTGACCCTCGATTGCTCCATTTTCATTAATCTCTAAGAATGATGAAAGCTTGAGGTGGGGAAAATCAATTGTTGTGTCGCCACCATTTCTCATGGTCAATTTCAAGATGCTATTTTCATTCATTGCAAGCATGAGTTCCAGATATGTTGCCTGCATGTTTGGAGCATGTTGTTTTAAGTAATAATTCACCAAGTCTGCTGGAACATTACCAGACAAGAATAGCTCAATAGTTTGCATAGGACAGCTTTCAAGAACAGGCAATGAGAACTCCATGACAAACATGGGGCCAGTTGCACAAAGGGGTTTGAGATATTCAATGATCATATCAGGCTTGAACTTCATTGAAAGCTCTACAGGAGTTTGTTCTGACTACGACTCTTCTATCAATTGATGAAGAAGTTCCAGTGCTTCCCAATGCATTGAATTGCTCATATAAAGTTCTAGCAGACAAACATACTGATTTATTTTCTGCATGAACTCCTCGCATATTTTCACATCACAATAGTTGAGGGCTTTCAGAAAATTTGTAGAAGCCGAGGATTGTCCAGTTAAAAGCAAATCACGAACATGTAAACCGAAATAACTTTCGAGCCACACAACTCTATTGACATCATTCATTATGCTTTGCTTCTTTAGTTGGTCTCTCGGATTTGGATTGTGAGGCCAAAACCTTACGACATCAGGGATGAAGTCCTCAACCACACAATTCTTGCAGTAATCATTTACCAGTAATAGAATTCCTTGCCCTGTGTCAAACAATTCACTGTCCATATTCACTAGCCCAGCTAATACAAAATTTTTACAATCGAATTCATTTTGAGCTTCCGTAAAAATACCATCAATCAATGTTGGTATAGAGGTGGGAGATTCAACTTTATCTCCATTGGAGGAATCATCAAGCACTTGGCTCTCTTCATATTCACTCTCTATCCCAATTGTGCATATTCTCTGGTTTCTCAACAGCTGGATCAATTCTGAAAACTTGTTCCTTATCGCAATTAGAAAAAATAAGGGATGTATGATGTATCTCCAAAATTTTAGCACCCAATACTAGCGTAGCAACTAGCAAAACAGTTCCATTCGATGGAGGACATTTATCGAATATATGGCCTACAATGTTTTCTGAAAGTTCATCATTTTCAAGCTCCGGAAGCTTATATTCTATACTATCATCCCATTGCAATTTAGTCACATTGATTCCATACATTATAAGGATCTGGTCGATCATTTGATACTCGTTATCCCTTTCGGGAATTTGTCGAACACCTGATCTTCTTTCAAAAAAATTTCCTCCGCATCTTCATGTTGAACTTCCGTTAGCCCATTCTCAACCCCAACAACTGATTTTCCTTCTTTATTATCTTCAATTTTCACATGTGAACATTCATCACGATCATCAGAATCAAAATACCTCATACCCACTTTCCCAAAGTAACCTCCATGGTCTATGTTAAAGAGGATTCTGCGATGGTACCTTCCGTCGACGTTTCTTCTACCTCGAGGATGTTTTCCGATACGGCCTTGGCAAGCATTGACGTACCCTCTCTTCTTTTTGTTCTTCTTAAATCTTGTCATCACTGTATGCTCATATCTGTGTGCAGGAGCAGCAGTAATGCCCAGTCCTTGTGCTTCATATGGACTTTGTAATACGGCAAAATGAGTATTAGGCTGCTGAACTTCCATCGGATTGAGAAATTGTTTCATTCCTGGTGATACGTTGAACATGGCAGCGGTGTGATGTTCGCCTGTGACGCCGCTGGTGTCGCCGGAGAACTAGGGTTCGAGTTCGTCGTCGTTTCTGGAGTCGCCGGTGCTGACCCCCTCGCCTGAATGATGTTCAAGCTTGCCATAATGAGCTCAAACTTTCGATTTATTTCACGATTGAGCATCTGAATCTCGTCTTGGATGTTTTGCATCTCCGGTGAGATGTCTCGGATGTTTTTCATCTCCGGTGAGATGCCCACTCCCGTCGTCGGACTGAGCTTTGATACCATTTGTAACAGTCTAGGGCTGCTACACAGTGAATAAGAAGAGGAAAGGGGGAGAGAGAAAGAGAGAGTAAAGAGGATATCGATATATTTCTTAATGAATAGAAATGCCGTTACAATGTTCTAATTATAGGCGAGGACTAGGGTTGTAAATACTAAACATTACAATAATAAACTTAAAGAGACTAAAGTAGATAATTAAAATTTCATGTCACATTATGAAATTGTGACAAAAAACAATTCAGTAACAAGACATCTATTGATTCAACTCATCCATAGATTTTGTTACTCATCCAAACACCCCAAAAAAACTAAATATTTGTCCAGTGAATATACTCAGAAAAGCGATTAACAAATATTTTTGGATTTTAAAATATTTTTTTGGATAAAAAAGTCACATGGTATTCAATTAAGATTTTTAAACAATCTAAAAAAGTCTTTGCGGTATTCAATCAAGACTATTATGATTTTTTAAACAGAGCGTTCAAATCTAATGGTATTCAATTAGAATTTTAAAAGACTAACAAAAAGTCTTTTGGTATTCAAAATTTTGAGATTTCGAAGTACTTTTTAGTGAAAGGTATAACTAACAAATCCTATAAACAATCACAGTCTAACCTATCAGACTTTTTTTTATTCTCAAATTTCTATTTCATATTTTTTTTTACTTTTATAAAAATATGGATTTTTTTCTTACCTCCTCTACCGCACTAACCCTACCTACCCCCGACCCCCACCACCATCCTCAAATTTCTATTTCATATTTTTTGTTACTTTTATAAAAAAATTATTAAAAATATAAAATTTTATCTTACCTCCCCTACCCCCTACCCCGACCCTACTCCCTCCCCCAGGCCTACCTCAATCTCAATTTTTTATTTTTTATTCTTTTTACTTTTATAAATAATTTGTAAAATTATGAATTTTTTTCTTACCCACATACCCACACCTACCCCTACCCCTACCCCATCCACCCTACCCATCCTCAAATTTCTATTTCATATTTTTTTTCCTTTTATAAAAAATATGAATTTTTTTCTTACTTTCCCTACCGCCTCTAACCTCGCCTTACCCTCAAATTTATATTTCATTTTTTTATATAAAAATATTAAAAATATGAAATTTTATCTTACCTCCCTTACCCACCCCCTCTACCCCAATCTCAAATTTTTATTTTATATTTTTTTACTTTTATAAATAATTTATAAAAATATAATTTTTTTTCTTACCCCCATACCCACACCTACCCTTACCCCCTCCACCCTACCCACACTTACCCCCTCTACCCTCACCCCCATCATTTAGCTCATCTTGATACGCTCATCTTAGCACATGTAAGTTTTGGTTGGGTTGGACATTGACTCATCTACAACTTCAACACATCTTGACCCGCCCAACTTTCGCCCAAACGGTCCAACTGCCACCCCTAGTTGTAGCCCTCGCCATGTGAACAATTCAACTGTAATAGGAGAAAGCATGAGATCCTTACATTTATTTCTGTTATTTTATTTTACTTTGATTGAACTATTTGGTACTTTAGTTGAACTATTTAGGTTATAATTTTGTTGAACTATTGTTATTGTAATTTGGTTAAACTTTTTATTGTTATTTATAGCATTAAGTAATATTTTAGACAATTAATGAGAAAGAATATTTAATGGAACTTGAAATACTATATATTGTTATTTTAGAAGTAGCTTTTGATATATTTTACTTTGAAAATTAGTGATGAAAAATTATAAAAAGGTGGTGATGATGAAAATAAAAGGATTGGAGAAAAAATCCATATGGTCCTTTCAAATCTTTATAAATCTTATAATAAATCTTTTAAAATCTAAACATAATTTAAAATTATAACAATCTTAAATAATCTTTTAAAATCCATAAGACTTATTTATCCCAAAAAAATCTTTTAAAATCCTAATTGAATACACCCCCTACTAATCAAACTAAACTTGGGAAAAGATTGGAAAGTAGTTACCGGTGCTAAACTTGGAATAAATTGACAAATAGTCATTATTAATATCAGTAATTATTATTAATAATGCCCAAGCGCTCATATTTTCGCTCTCTTCTTTTTATTCAAAGAAAAAAAACTCAAAGTATTCTTAAGTGTGGATTGGGCTTGAGAGAGGAAAATATAAGCGTGGAGTAAAATGATGGGTTGCGTTAGATAGTGGATCGGCTCAAGTGTGGATTGGGCTTAATTGTGGTCTATGTTTTAAATTAGTGTTTCATTTATGTGACCTGTATCGATTATGGAATTCTTCATTTTGGACAAGATCTACTGAAATAATGGTTTCATCCGGCGCTAAAAAGTATAAAGAATTCTAAATGATTCAAGCTACAAGACCAATGTAAACATACTAGAAGAGAAAACGGCCCAACTTCACAAACCCAAAACAAAATAATTAATTTATTATTATATTAGTGGCTAAATATTAGTAATAAGTTGTCCAAAAAGTGATCCTTCCACTTAATTTTTCGCCAAACTTACTGGTTGTTCGATTGATAAAAACTTATTTAATATTATTTTATATCAAATCAGTAAATTTATAACATGTGTTTGTAGATATCTGTCACTTAATCATAATTGATTTATATATATATATATATTCTAAATTATTAAATCGTTTTAACTGTAATAAATTAATATGGCTTGGTATATGAAAGAATTAATCCCTTATTTATTCTTATTGATGAAAGACATATATATACAAGTTACAATAGGAGAATCATATTTCTACTTTACATCTAAAACTCTATTCTATAAGGAGACTAACTATACAATTATAGTTATGGTAATAATATAATATTAATTAAAGCACAAGAGTAAGTCTACTATATACCAAATATACACTAAGACAAATCTGCCCACTTTACCGAATATGCACTGTATCGAGATGGGCCACCACATACATGGGCTTTAACACACCTCCGTAGTCATAGCGTGCGGTCTTCGTACGCTAAAACTGTCTTTAAAATCTTCAAAAAGGACCGAGGGAAGACCCTTTGTAAATATGTCTGCAATTTGATATCTGGAATGGACATGGCAGATGCGTACTTGTCCTTTAGCTACCTTCTCTCGAACAAAGTGAATATCCATCTCTATGTGTTTAGTACGATGGTGCAGAATTGGATTACTAGAAAAGTAGATGACACTTATATTATCACAATATACCAATGTAGCCTTCTCAATGAGACAATGAAGCTTTAAAAGTAGATTTCGTAACCAACATGACTCAGAAACCACATTGGCTACCCCTTGATACTCGGCCTCTGCACTTGAACGTGAAAGCGTATATTGACGCTTGACACACCATGAGACCAAGTTATTACCTAAAAACATGCAATAGCCAGACGTAGACCGTTTGGTGTCAGGACAACCACCCCAATCAGCATTTGTATTCAAGTGTAGACGTCGACGAATGATACAAATACAAGTCATACTCAAGTGTTCCATGAATGTACAAAAACACACCTGTTGTACGACATATGTAATATCAGGTCGCGTGAACGTAAGATACTGAAGGGCGTCTGCAAGTGTCACGACCCGACCCCGGATCCGTGACCGGTGCCTTAACCCGGGCACCCTTGTGACACAACATCAGAGAAAACCAGCGGAATATAAACTCACAATAAACAACCATAAGGATATAAAATAGTCTAGCCCAAAATGGCTACCCCAAAAGTACATAAAACCGAACAGTTACATCCTTAAACAAACCAAGTTATGACAAGACTACAGACCTCTAAGAAGGAGTAACACTATGACGGGACGGGGCCGTCATGCCTGAATGTACAAAACATCAACAACACCAGGAGACCCATTCCAAACGTCGAGCCCCCGAAGAAATGGAGCTCCTGACACCTGAGTAAAAGATCCTAGGAATGAGGATCTACCACTGCTTTCTTACCTGCGGCGTGAGCGGCCCAGGAAGGGTCGATTACCTGATATACCAGTATGTACAACCGAAAATATCGTAGTAATATCATAAGTCAAAAAATAAGCCGAGTCATAGATAAAAATCAATTTCATTGACCGTGTCTTACTAACAATGAGAGTAACAAGTATAAATCTTATAGCATAAAAATAGGAGGCTCACGATCAAAACAGGTACCTCGCCGTAGTATCATTAAGCGATCCTACTCTCGGGACTATTTCACCCGCGTGGGTCCCGTGGACCCGCGTGAGGTCATCCGCCGTCGTGGGACTATTTCACCGCGTGAGACTATTTCACCCGCATGGATCCCGTGGACCCACATGAGTACCATCGCGTACTCGCGTGGGACTATTTCACGCGTGGATCACGTAGTGCGGATCCGCGTGAGTGCTGGCGCGCGCTCGCGTCATGGATAGCAAATCCATGGCATAAATAATAACCGGAGTTTACCCGTAATAATATAAATATATAACATAGCTCATCCTTATCATACATAACATAAGCACTACCGCCTATCGTATCATACATAAGCCTTCTAGGCCTATCATATCACAACATAAGCACTACCGGCCTATCATAACATAAGCACTACCGGCTTATCATAACATAAGCAAGTTAAGAAATCCCCTAACTTCTTATTAACATTATTAATATATCCTCTCATTTTAGTATCCTAAGGCACTAACATGTCTTTTAATAGAAAATCCGGGAATTCAACTCAAGTACCATGTACTTCTAACTTTTTAAGAAATAACTTTTTTATACAAAAATTTCAAGATACTAATCACCATAGTATCAATTTACGATTTCCTTTCAAAACAAGTCACATTTCCTTTTAGAAAAATAATAGGCTTCTAAATCAAGTGACTTCACTTCCTTTAAAACCTTAGGCAACCAATGCCTAAAAATCAATTCACCTTTTTTAGTTTCAAATCCTTTACCCGTACTTGTTTTAATTAGAGTAAACCTTCCTTTGTGAACCTTTCAAAAACTAATATAACCAACTTCCCATAAAGTCATTATATTAGCGTTATTCCTTTGTCAAATACATTTTCCCTAAATCCAAGAGACTTATACTTTTAAAAAGAAACAAGTACCATTATACTTTAAGACAAGTGAAAAATGTCAAAACTTGTACGTCTACCGTACTACATAGGTACAACTACTCATGCTCAAGAGATAGGAAAGTTCCACATACCTCTTCGGTTAATCCACTTGCTAAGTCCGAAATACCACACGTAATATGTCAACCTATAATGACCATAATACGTTCATTAACCCCTAATTTCAATGTAGAAATTCCAAATTCAAGTTAATAATTCCTAAGGAAAATTGGGCAGCATTTCCTTTGTTTCTACTCACTTTGCCACCTTTTCAAAGGCCGATTTTCAACACTCAAACGCCACATTTAAGGCCCAACATCCAAACCAACACAAAGGGGATTACACACCTAATATTGGGTGTGTAAAATTCTGCCTCATAAGTTATAACAATACACTTAACAATTCTAAAGTAGTTTGTAGGCTACAACATGCTCATAATATATCTTTAACCAATCTTTCATATCCAAACCATTTTTCTTACATGCAATGATTTTAAGAGCATTATTTACTGCCACAAGTACTTTCTTCTTAACATGCAACACTAAAAACTAATTATAAAGGAAGAAACATTACCTTAGAGCTTTAGCCAAATTTTCCCAACAACTTGCTAGTTTCCTTTCCAAGAACCCTACCACAACAACCTTCACAAGCTAGCCACAAGCTTCCTTCTTGCCTTAACTTTTCAGATTTTTCCCTAAGGCTAGAGTATCTCTTGGGATTTTAGAGAGAAGGAGAAGCTTGAAATTCTTAAGAGAGAGGGAGGAGCTTTTGTATAAGAGAGAGATGAAAGATGACCAAGTCTTGAAGACTTGGTCAATATAATGCATGCAAAATCAGATGGGGGGACACTTGTCACCCTCTCATGGCCTTTTTAAAAGAAAAGATCAGATTTTCCTAAGTTTTTCGCTTGATTTCGCCTCGCGCGGCCCTGCATCGTCGCGGCGCAAACTCTGCCGCGCTTTCTTAGGACTTTCCGCCGCGCCCCTTCCGTGGCCGCTGAAACTTCAGCGACCCTCCGGATCTTCCGCGCCACTGCTTTCCGGCGCCCTACTAATCACCGTCTTGGCTGTCACGACCCGACCCCGGGGCCGCGACTAGTACCTGCCGGTACCTGTCGGTATATGTCGAGAGAATAGCGTGAACATACATAACACATACGTATAAAAGGTAAGTATCATCGCCGGTAGATAAAGTCGCTTCCATAAAACATACTTAAACAAAAGTATAGTAGTACAACTGGTTCTTATAGCCCAAAATACATAGGTGACCACAGACCTCTAAAGATAACAACTGTGGCGGGACAGGGCCCCGCCATACCCCTGAATATACACAATGTCTATAACATCAGGGAAAGACCGTACCAACAAAATAAGCTTAGGAGGATGGAGCTTCGACAGGAACAATGATCCTAGGAACGAGGATCCACAATCTTCTTACCGCCTGCGGCATGTAACGCGGCCCAGGAAGGTCAGTACACAATATGTACCAAGTATGTAAAGCTGGAAAATACTGTAATGATAATAACATAGTTTAAAAGTAAACTGTAGTCATGGAAGATAGTCAAAATACCTTTTACTGTGCCTTACTAACAATGAGAGTGACAAGTATATATATAAAATACTGCATAAAATAGGGGTCTCATGATCACAACAGGATACCGCGCCCGTAGTATCAATAAGCACTCCTACTCCTGGGACTATTTCACCCGCATAAGCCTCACAAGGACTCGCATGAGGTATTCCTCGCATCGTGGGTAGCAAATCCACGGAATGTGGTATAACGTCTTGGGGTTTTCCTCATTTATACTCTTACCCAGCGGATGGTATAACGTCTGGGCTTGCCCTCATTTATACTCTTACACAAGCGGATGGTATAACGCTCGACTTGTCCTCATTTATACACTTACACTGAAGAAGGTGGTATGACGCCTTGGCTTGCCTCATTCATACTCTTACCCCGAGAAGGTGGTATAACGCCTGGGCTTGCCTCATTTATACTCTTACCCTAGCTCAAATAGTCATCATATCATAATAATAATAAGTTAAGAAAATTTATAACTTCTTTTTAGTCTTGTTCACATACTCTCTCATTTTAGTTTACTTAAGGCACTTAACCATATCTTTAATAAAAGAACACCGGGAATTTAACCCAAGTACTACATACTTCAACTCTTTCAAAAGTGACTCTTCTTATACATAAAACCTTTTGGCAATTGGTGCCTTTAAACCAATTTGCCTTTCATAACTCAAGTCATTTGCCCTTACTTATCTTACTTAGAGTAAATCTCTTCTCATTAACCTTTTATCAAGTTAATAAACCAACTTCCCATAAAGTTGTCTTATTAACCTTATACTTTAGTAAAATCATACTTTTCCCTTAACCAAGGGACTTTTACATTTTTAAAACGAACAAGTCATTTTATACTCAAACAAGTAAGAACACCCAATCTCAGACGCTCACCGCACTACATAGTTTCATCTATTCATGCTCAAGAGATAGGAAAGCTTCACATACCTCTTTGGTCAATCCTCTTGCCAAGTCCAAACTACCGCAAGTAATATTCAACCTAAAATAATCATGATACGCTTGTTAACCTTAAATCTCAAAGT
Source organism: Przewalskia tangutica (assembly GCA_029844215.1). Classification (NCBI taxonomy): domain Eukaryota; kingdom Viridiplantae; phylum Streptophyta; class Magnoliopsida; order Solanales; family Solanaceae; genus Przewalskia; species Przewalskia tangutica. Next base: position 12,022,127 of record CM056731.1, on the reverse strand, counting down.
AGAACAATCCAAGTTCTAAGTCACTAAATTCTATGGAAAATCAAGATTTCCCTTGTTTCTACTCACTTTGCCACCTTTCTCAAGGCCGAATTTATCATCCAAACACCACAATTAAGGCTCAACAATCCAACATTTTAAAGGGGATTACACATCCATACTGGGTGTGTAAAATTCTGCCCCACTAGTTACAACAATTCACTTATCACTTCTAAGGTAGTTTTTAGGCTACAACATGCTCATAATCACTTCTTAGCCATTTCTTTCATACCCAAACCACATTTCTAATCATGCAAAGATTCTAGAAGCATTATTTACTACCACAAGTTCTTTCTTCTAAACATGCAACACTTAGAACTAATTCTAAAGGAAGAAATGTTACCTTAAAGTTTTAGCCAAAACTTATTCCAACTATTGCTAGCTTCCTTGCCAAGAACACCACCACAACAATGCCAACAAGCTAGCTACAAGCTTCCTTTTCTTGCTCTTAACTTTCAGATTTTTCTTGGGTTTTCTTAGAGAAGGAGGAGCAGATTTTAGAGAGAGGAGAGAGTGTGAAGATGAAAGATGGGAAGAATGACCAAGTCTTGGTCAATATATTGCATGTGAGAAAATCAGATGGGGGACACTTGTCACCCTCCCATGGCCTTTTAAAAGAGAAATCGACTTTCCTAAGTTTTTTCCGCCCGCCCCGCGCGGCTGCCATGGCTACGCCGGCTCATGCGATCTCCGCGCGCGCCGCTGCTATCCCGGCGCGCGGCGCTGCAACTTCGCGACTTTCAGACATTAGCGCCGCGGCCCGCATCCGCGCCGCTGCGCCGCTTTCGCCGAACACATTTCTGTCCGATTGCGACCGAACTTGTAACCTCATAACTTTCTACTCCGACGCCCTATCGACGAACGGTTGGTTGCGTTGGAATCTAGACTCAACGAACTACGCCTCAGCCTTTGAAACACTTAGGAACTCTCAATATTCCGGGTCATAACCCGCCTCAAAGTTGACTAAAACCCGTCCGGAACAATTTGTCAACCTATCCTTAAAAATTTTAAGTCTTACATACTTTCGTACGCTCGTGACGTAGGTCAGAACTACTGGTATAACATTCTCCCCCCCTTAGAAACATTCGTCCCGAATGTTCCTTCTAGGCTTACTCAAATCACAACATCGACAAAGACCCTCTTAACTATTCTTTCGTAAAAAAAAAGAAGCTCCACGAGCCACAACATACAGAAGCGTAAATTCTAAATCACAACTAACAAGCAGGAAAGTAGGTTACCTGGAGGTATAGGGAATAAGTGAGGATACTTCTTCATCATGTCATCCTCTGCTTCCCACGTCATTTCCTCCGCTGCTCCGCCATGGACTCGACTTTAAGCCACGTCTTTCGTCCGAAGCCGTCTAACCTGTCGATCGAGTATCGCTATGGGACTCTCCTCATACGATAACTCCTCTGTCACCTGGACATCATGAATCGGGTGCACTCTAGATGGATCTCCAACACATTTCCGCAACATAGACACATGAAAAACTGGATGCACCGCCTCCAATCGGACGGAAGATCTAACTCATGTGCAACATTGCCTACCCTACGACAACTGATATGGCCCAATGTACGGGCTAAGCTTCCCTTTCTTTCCAAATCTCATCACGCCCTTCATGGGCGATACCTTTAGGAAAACCCAATCATCTATCTCGAATTCCAAGTGTCGACGCCGATGATCTGCATACGACTTCTGCCGACTCTGAGCTGCCAACAACCGCTCCTGGATAAGCTTCACCTTATCCATCGCTGCCGGACTAAGTCCGCCCGACTAATCAACTTCTCCCACCTCGAACCACCTTATCGGTGACTGCACTTCTCCCGTATAAGGCCTCATAAGGCGCCATCCGAATACCGGAATGGTAGCTATTATTATACGCAAACTCCACGAGAGGCAAGTGATCCTCCCACTACCACGGTCAATAACACAAGCCCGCAAAGATATCCTCGAGTGTCGGATAGTGCGCTACCGTCCGTCTGTCTCGAGGATGAAACGCCGCATCGAGACTCACTGTGTCCCTAACCCCTTCCGAAAAGACCTCCGGAAGTTAGCCGAGAACCGGGCTCTCTATTCGATATAATCGACACCGACCGTGCGGTCTCACAACCTCTCTAATATATAATCCGCATAGTCACCGAGAACGCTGCTCGATCGGAAGAAAGTGGCTGATTTCACAACTGTCGACAATCACCCAAATGGAATCACGCTTCCTCGAGTGGTGGGTAGTCTGTAATAAAATCCATATTTATCACCTCCCACTTCCAAGTTGGAATATCAATGGCTCGCAATGCCCACCAAGCTTCGTGCTCAATCTTAACTCACGACAATTCGCATCGTGCACGAACTCCGCAACGCCCCTCTTTGTGCCATCCCACCAATACACGATTCGAGGTCATGGTACATCTTAGTCGACCGGATGAATAGAATAACGAGCACCGCGCGCTCCCCAAAATCACGACGAAGTCCTCGCTACATCTAAACACACAACCGCCTCGAATCTTAGCACCCCATCAGCGCTACTCAAATAGACTCTTCTCCTTCGAGAGCCGCATCTCTGCATCGAACTGCACGGATCCTCAAACGCCGCTCTTCACCTCCTCAACGATAAGACTCGCAACCTCTCGAATCCGAACTCCATCACTATCGAATCAACCAAACGAACCCCAAGGCTCGCCACCGATGTAACTCTCGGACCATATCCTCTTCTCTGGCCGACATCGCATGCACTACCCATGATCGCGACTGGCGGCATCCGCAACCACATCGCCTTCCCCGGGTGGTATAGAATATCAACATCGTAATCCTTAAGTAGTTCCAACCACCGCCTCGCCGCAGTTCACTCCTCCGTCAAGATGCATCGAGACTTCGGTCCGTGTAAATGTCCACATGAACTCCATATAAATAATGCCTCCGCATCTTCAAGGCATGAATCACCGCCGCTAACTCCAAGTCACGCGCTGGATAGTTCTTCTCATGCTTCCTAAGTCGAGACGCATAAGCTTATAACCTTGCCGCTTTGCCGCATCGCGACGCACTCCAAGTCCGATACCGACGCCACAATAAACCACATAACCATCTAAGCCCTCCGGAAGAGTAAGAATCGGGCGGCCGCCAACTTCTCCTTTAGCAACCGGAAACTTTCTCACAAGTATCCGCCCATCTGAACGTAGCCGCTTTTCGAGTCGCCTTAGTCAAAGGTGCCAAAATAGAAGCAAACTTCTACAAACCTCCGATAATAACTCGCCAGCCCAAAAGCTGCGCACTCCGCTTACAGCTGGTCCGGGCCAAGTTCGATCGCTTCTCAATCTTAGTCAGATCAACCCGAATACCATCGACCCGATAACATGCCCTAAGAAAGCCATCGGCTAGCTGAACTCGCGATTTCGAGAACTTGGCATACAATCGCCGGCCTCGGAGGACTCTAATACCGCCTCAAATGACCAGTATGCTCGCCTGCGCGAATACACCAAGATATCATCAATGAAAACTATAACGAACATATCCAAGAATGGCTCAACACCCTATTCATCAAATCCATGAATACCGCCGGGCGTTGGTCAAACCGAAAGACATCACCTCGAACTCATAGCCCATACCGGTCCCGAATGCGATCTTCGGGATATCCGCTTTCTAACTCGCACTGATGGTAACTGCACCGCAGTCTATCTTGGAAAAACACTTTGCACTCGCAATCGGTCAAACAAATCGTCAATCCCGGGAGGGATATCTATTCTTGATAGTTACCTTGTTCACCGCTCAGTAATCAATACACATACGCAGCTGGCCCCATCCTTCTTTTTACAAATAACATCGGTGCTCCTGCGGAGAAACACTTCGCCTAATAAAGCCTTTCTCCAATAAGTCTTTCACCTGGTCCTTCAATTCCTTCAACTCGCAGGTGCCATCCTATATGGCGGAATAGATATCTACGAGTATCCGGCGCCAAATCAATGCAAACTCAATCTCCTTTCGGAGGATACCGGCTCATCCGGGAATACATCCGAAACTCTCTAACGACCGAATCGATCAAGGTCCCAGATTTCCAAAGGTCGAATACCGAACCATATGGTAGATATACCCTTCCGCACCATCTTCCTAGCCTTGAGGTAAGAAATAAACTTACCCTACGACGCCAGTATTCCCTTCCACTGGCAATCGGCCACGAAACCGAACCGAACTAGTCTCTCTCATACCCACATTGGCGTAGCAAGACGCTAGCCAATCCATACCCATAATCACATCAAAGTCCATATCCAACTCTATCAAGTCGGCCAGTGGTCCGACGACTATCTATAGTCACGGGCAAGCCTTATACACTCGCCAACACATCGACCGCCATCGGGCGTAGCCACCTCGAAAGGTCTTATGGACTCGCTCTATCCCTATTCTACCGCAATATGAGGAGATATGTAGGACAAGGTAGAACTCGGATCTATCAAAGCATATACATCACAAAGAAGAAACCAATAATGTACCGTGACGACATCCGCGACGCCCCGGTCTGTCGCTGACCGACATAGCATATACGCGGCTCGAGGACCGCTAGAATCGAACCCCTACCACGACCTTCCGCCGCGCTGTGGACCCATAAGTACCACCGCCTCCGGCGTCTAACCATCGAAGATGAAGATCCAAAGAATCGATCCCGCTTACCTGAACCGTGGCTCCGCCGCCAAGCGACGACAATCTTTCTTCGATGGCCCCGCCGCCACAAGAGTAACAAGCTCCCGAACCCCTACGACACTCGCCGATTGAGACCTACCACATCGAGCGCACTAAGATGAGGTGGTCTCGATTGCGTTGGTCTCGCCCCGAAACTCAAGTCCCGAGCGCCGACCGCTTCCCGACACCTCGCTGACGATTCTCCGCCGGAAATCGAGAAGGAGCACTCTGGCCGGGCCGGAATGCGACCTATTCGCTGCCGAGGCCGCCCGCCGAGAACCGCCCGAGACCTCGCTGCCCGCCTCTTGGCCGACCCATATCTAGCCGATCTTGCCTCTCTCGCCCTCAATCCTCGCAGACGCCGCATCTCCGAAATATCCATCCTCGGTGAAGAGCCACCCCAAGCACGCAGAGAGTCATGTGACGGCCCAGCCCCATCACGTATCTATGAACCCCGCTCGCCATATCGCTACAATGGTGTGCGATATTCGCCGGGCGAGTCAAACTCTGTGTCGCACTCGATAGTCCTCCCGCCCCGCCTCAAGGTCAAGAACCTATCTACACGGCTCTCCTCACCTCCGGCAAGAAATGGTCCAGAACGCCTCGTGAACTCCTCCCAATCACCGGAAGAGCATCCTCGCCTCGACAGCGGTCCACGACTCAAACCAGTTCAACGCAATATCGCAGAACCTGTAGTTAGCTAGTATAATGACTCGCCTCCGATGCCCTAAGAACTCGCATGGTCCGTCAGAATCGCTTGACAAATTCTCGCGATCTCATCAAATCTCGAACCATAGAACTCGGGTGGGTGACAACCCAAGAAATCCCGAATCAGAATCGCCGGCCAGGGTTAGCCGCCGCTTCTCGCCGGCCGCCGCCACTACGCTGTCAAGAATCAACTGTTTCGTAATCTTCGTACTCAGTTCTCGATCGCGAGCTGAGGCTCCTGCATCGCGCCTCGATGGCCCGCACGCTTCGAACTCGGCTGAGGCCGGGCGACGACGTGGAACTCGCCGCCCTAAACATCATCTTCGTAAGGATTGGGCCTGGCCTCGTGATTCTCCGCGTCCCACTAGCAAAGACTCTCACCGCCTTGCCCTTCCGGGCCGGTTGCCATGCGAGGCATAAGCGATACATAAAGGAAAACATCGGGAGATTCAACCTATAACTCACTTATCAGACGATCTTAGAGTGAAAGAATGGAAACCAATCCTAAATGTCTTGCAGCCTCCTGATTATAGATGTGGTGCACGACACACCGATAATCAAGACTCTACTAGACACTGCCTCGTGGACACTTTCCGAGGACTAATCGCTCGATACCACTTTTGTCACGACCACCTCGGGCGCGACTAGTACCTACCGGGTACCGCCAGTATATGTCGAGAATAGCAATGAACATACATAACACATACGATAAAAAGGTAAGTATCATCGCCACCGATAAGGTCGCTTTCCATAAAACATACTTAAACAAAAGTATAGTAGTACAACCGGTTCTTATAGCCCAAAATACATAGGTGACCACTGCACTTAAAGATAACAATCGTGATGACAGGGCTCCCGCCATACCCCGAATATACACAATGTCTATAACATCGTGGAAAGACCGCATCAACAAAATAAGCTTCCGAGGATGGAGCTTCGACACCGAACAATGATCCTAGGAACGAGGATCCACAATCTTCTTACCCTTACTGCGCAGATGAACGCAATTTCGAGGAAGGGGGTCGACACAATATGTACCAAGTATGTAAAGTCGAAAATATCAGAATGATAATAACATAGTTTAAAAGTAAACGTAGTCATGGAAGATAGTCAAAATACCTTTTATCGTGCCTTTACTAACAATGAGAGTGACAAGTATATATATAAAATCTGCATAAAATAGGGTCTCATGATCACAACAGATACCGCTACCGTAGTATCAATAAGCACTCCTACTCGGGACTATTTCACCCGCATAAGCCTCACAAGGACTCGCGTGAGGTATTCTCGCATCGTGGGTAGCAAATCCACTAATGTGGTATAACGTCTTGGGGGTTTTCCCCTCATTTATACTCTTACCCTGAAGCAGATGGTATAACGTCTTGGGGCTTGCCCTCATTTATACTCTTACACTGAAGCAGATGGTATAACGTCTTGGGACTTGTCCCTCATTTATACTCTTACACTGAAGAAGGTGGTATGACGTCTTGGGGCTTGCCCTCATTCATACTCTTACCCTGGAGAAGGTGGTATAACGTCTTGGGGCTTGCCCTCATTTATACTCTTACCCTAGCTCAAATAGTCATCATATCATAATAATAATAAGTTAAGAAAAATTTATAACTTCTTTTTAGTCTTGTTCACATACTCTCTCATTTTAGTTTACTTAAGGCACTTAACCATATCTTTAATAAAAGAACACCGGGAATTTAACCCAAGTACTACATACTTCAACTCTTTCAAAAGTGACTCTTCTTATACATAAAACCTTTTGGCAATTGGTGCCTTTAAACCAATTTGCCTTTCATAACTCAAGTCATTTGCCCTTACTTATCTTACTTAGAGTAAATCTCTTCTCATTAACCTTTTATCAAGTTAATAAACCAACTTCCCATAAAGTTGTCTTATTAACCTTATACTTTAGTAAAATCATACTTTTCCCTTAACCAAGGGACTTTTACATTTTTAAAACGAACAAGTCATTTTATACTCAAACAAGTAAGAACACCCAATCTTGTACGTCTACCGTACTACATAGTTTCATCTATTCATGCTCAAGAGATAGGAAAGCTTCACATACCTCTTTGGTCAATCCTCTTGCCAAGTCCAAACTACCGCAAGTAATATTCAACCTAAAATAATCATGATACGCTTGTTAACCTTAAATCTCAAAGTAGAACAATCCAAGTTCTAAGTCACTAAATTCTATGGAAAATCACAAAGATTTCCCTTGTTTCTACTCACTTTGCCACCTTTTCTCAAGGCCGAATTTATCATCCAAACACCACAATTAAGGCTCAACAATCCAACATTTTAAAGGGGATTACACATCCATACTTGGGTGTGTAAAATTCTGCCCCACTAGTTACAACAATTCACTTATCACTTCTAAGGTAGTTTTTAGGCTACAACATGCTCATAATCACTTCTTAGCCATTTCTTTCATACCCAAACCACATTTCTAATCATGCAAAGATTCTAGAAGCATTATTTACTACCACAAGTTCTTTCTTCTAAACATGCAACACTTAGAACTAATTCTAAAGGAAGAAATGTTACCTTAAAGTTTTAGCCAAAACTTATTCCAACTATTAGCTTCCTGCCAAGAACACCACCACAACAATGCCAACACGCGAGCTACAAGCTTCCTTTTCTTTATCTTAAATTTCAGATTTTTCTTGGGTTTTCTTAGAGAGAAGGAGGAGCAGATTTTAGAGAGAGGGAGAGAGAGTGTGAAGATGAAAGATGGGAAGAATGACCAAGTCTTGGTCAATATATTGCATGTAGCAGAAAATCAGATGGGGGGGGACACTTGTCACCCTCCCATGGCCTTTTTAAAAGAGAAATCAGACTTTCCAGTTTTCCGCCCAAAAATCCGCCAAGGCGCATGCCGCCGGCGGCCAGGCGCATGAAACCTCCGGGCTCTTCGATCTTTTGGCGCGCCTGCTATCCGGCGCGCGCTGCAACTCTGCGACCTTCAGACATTAGGCGCCGCGTGCATCCGCGCCGCGCGCCGCTTCGCCGAACACATTTCGTCCGATTGCGCCGAACTTGTAACCCTCATAACTTTCTACTCCGACGTCCTATCGACGAACGGTTGGTTGCGTTGGAATCTAGACTCAACGAACTACGCCCTAGGCCTTTGAAACACTTAGGAACTCTCAATATTCCGGGTCATAACCCGCCTCAAAGTTGACTAAAACCCGTCCGGAACAATTTGTCAACCTATCCTTAAAAATTTTAAGTCTTACATACTTTCGTACGCTCTCGTACGTAGGGTCAGAACTACGGGGTATAACATTGGCGCTGAGGCCCCTGACCGCGGTCCAGACCCGAACCACGGGGTATAACAGCAAGACTACGATAGCGGGTCGGATCCTCATAGGAAGAGTCAGCTGCAACACCCTACTTGGGTTTAGTATCAACTGGAGTAGAAGTGGACTTACGGGATGACATCCCAGTCCTCTTAATGATCTCTGCTGCATACTTCCTCTGTGATAAGAATAATCCACCTGCATGACGAGTAACAACAACTCTCAATAAATAACTCAATGGACTCAAGTCCTTCATAGCAAACTCAGAACTGTATGATAGACTTTCGCAAAACATTATAAGAGACAGTCAAGATAATATCATCCACATGTAATAGTATATAAGCCATCGAAGAACCACAACAATATATGAATAATGAATTATCAGACCTGCTGTGAGAAAAATTCATAGTAGAAACATAATCAACAAACCTCGTATACCAAGCTCGTGGAGACTGCTTAAGCTCATACAAAGATATCTTCAACAAACAAACATGATGAGGATATCTAGTATCCCTAAAACCCAAGGCTGATGCATATACACTGTTTCCTTGAGATCATCATGTATGAAAGCATTCTTCACATCTAGTTGATGAATGGATAATGATTTTGAAAGCGTCAAGCTTAGCATAGTGCGAATGGTAGCCGGGTTGACCACTGGGCTAAATGTTTCACCACAATCCACACCAACCTGCTGAGTCTTACCATCACCTACAAGATGAGTCGTATGCCTCGCAAATGAACCATCAGAATTTTTCTTGTAAGCAAAAATTCACATAGACCGAATAACATTAACACCAGATGGACGGGGTACCAACTCTCACGTCTTATTATCAATAAGTGCATTATATTCATCGGTCATAGCAATTTTTCAATTAGGGTCATTTAAGGCAGACACATGATTACGGGGTAAGGCTGATTTAAGAACACTAGAATTTAAATTAAAATGTCTTTTTGGTTTAAAAATACTCCACTGACTGCGAGTGATTGGACCATGACTCTGGGCTGGATTGGGTGAATTTTGGGAATTTTCAGAAATTTACGTCGAAGGCGCCGCGACGTCGTGGTCTAGGGCCGCGGCGCCGGATGAACTGCAGAGTTCTCTGAAGTTTTGGCGCCGCGGAGCCTCCCCAAAAGGTCGCGGCTCTGACGACGGGATTGAATTTGATTGTTCACTGGAATGCAGGCGTCGCGGCGCCTCCCCTAAGGGCCGCGGCGCTGATGACGTATTTTCTGAAAAATCTGAAAACTGACGAAGAACATAATGGGAGATATCATCATCCAACAAATTATAAGAACTAGGCACGGGTTTTTCTACTTTAGAAAATAAAAATTGGGATTCATCAAAATGAACATGACGACTAATGATGATTCATTTAGAGGATAAATCAAAGCATTTATAACCACGGTGATTTGACGAATAACCGAAAAACACACACGGTGTAGAACGTGCCTGAAGTTTGTTGATTGTAGTGGATGGAAAAAGTAGATAACATAAGCATTCAAAGACCCTTAGATGAGAATATGAAAGAGTCTTATTGTATAAAATCTGAATAGGGGAAGAATATGTCAAACCTTTAGAGAGAAGAATACTAAGTAGATCTGTAGCCATTTGTAGGACATGGTGCCAAAACAATGGATGGAAGGAAGAATGAACCAATAAAGTGCGGATAATGTTATTAATAGTACAAATTTTCCGTTCAGCTTTCCCATTTTGTGAAGACGTATGATGACAAGAAAAACAAAAAATTATCCCATTTTGAGCAAAAAACTTCTTAGACTCCCCATTGTCATACTCTTTATCATTATCACATTGGATATTATTTATTTCCCGTTCGAATTGGGTTCTTATGAAAGCTCTAAATTTTACGAAGATGAAAAAAATTTGTGATTTTTTCGCAATTGAAAACGTCCATAAAAATTTAGAGTAATCATCCAAGAATAAAACATAATATCGATGACCCATAGAACTGAGAACCGGAGATGTCCATAAATCGCTATGAATAATGTCAAATGACATTGAAGTATTAGAATTCGAAGCTACAAATGGTAACTTAATATTTTTTCCTAAAGAACAAGATTGACAAAGTGGAGTACTACGCGTACCCTTACATGAATAAACTTATGTCTATCTAAAAAAGATAAAATAGACGACCTCTGATGACCTAGACGAGCATGCCACAATGAAGGAGCAAGATCTGCAAAAGTGGAAGGCATGGCTTGACACGAGATGCTGAGACTTGGTGTGATTGGATAAATATTCCTCCTACTGTCACACCTCATAAGAGGACTCCCCGTCGTAAAGTCCTTCACAGAAAACCCAAACGGATCAAAATCAATAGAAACTCAATTAACCAGATTTTTAATCAATTTTGGGCAAGAAGGGTATTTGTCAGGACAAGTGGTGGATGAGGAGCGGACAAAGTTTTATTATAAATAGAACTGTCATTACCAAAAATTATACCACGATTACTGTTCAAATTGGAATAAGACGAGAGAGTACCTTGATCGAATGTTGATGCGCGTAATATGAACACACTTTTAAACGCAAGTGCACGTTATCGTATCAAGTAGTATAGTCTTAGATAAGACCGAATATCGTCCTCTAGGATTAGGGTTCAAGTACCAGTTATCTATTTTCTAGTATCTATTTGGCGAATTAATGAGTGATTGGTTGTTTATGACTAAGAATTATAAAAGCTATTTTAAAGTATAAAGATTTAATTCAGATGTGATGAGAATAGGGCTTCTATGTATCCTCACTATTCGCTTATGCTACTCATTAATGCATTACCTATGGTATTCTTCTTTTGGAGAAAGCAGGTTTACGAAATCGTTTTATACTCCCGTTAGGGTTATATAAACACTCAACCCCAGTATTGTTCCTTACCTAACTTTCGATAAGGGTAACTCATAGGAGGATTAAGAACAAAAACCTAGTTGGTATCACGCACTACGCGCAAAATTAGGGTTGTTAAACCTCTCATCAACGCTTACAAATCTAATTGAGGTATTTTCATCCCCAATTCAAGATCGTCTACCCAACTTACAAGATATTCACAATCCCCATTTTGAGAATCGATTAGAAATCATATAGTGATAACTAGTTGTCAATTAGCTACCAAGAATTCAACTCAATTATTGGATAGATCTCTCAATAAGAACAATGACCATAGCGTCATTAATTTATAACATAAGGTTCAAGCAATTCAACATAGAAAGCCTTATAAGAGAATTAGTTCCTAGCCATGAATATGACAAGAACTAATTCAAAGTTCATCATGCAAAACCGAATTAAAGAAAAGAAAAGGAAAGCAATTACTAATGTTTAGGTCTCCAATCTCCAGGCAAGAAAACCTTGTGTTTGGCAAGAAAGGAACCCTTTAAAGCGCCAGGGTTCTCCTTTATAGGTTTAAAACGCCTCCTTCTTTTCTCTCGCAGCTGGCCCAAAATTCGTCAAAGACCTAAAATTTCGCGTCGGCCATGGCCCTGGCGATGGCGCACGGCGGAAGTTCTCAAATCCGTCGGGTGTTTTGGCGCGCGACACGATATCTGTTATGCGAGGCGCGGCCTGTATCTTCAGAGCTCGCCGGATGTTTAGCGCCGCGCTCGCTTCAGTCTCGGCGAGGCGCGGCCAGTCTTCTGTCTCGGATAGTGGGAGCGCGGCCTGCTTTGGCGCCGCGACTGGATCTTCGCACCTACTCGAATGATGGGCGCCGCGCCGCTTCGATCGTGAGGCCGCGGCTGGTCCGGATTTTAGCCTTGTTCGCCACTTTCTCTGTTTGACTCGCATCTCCTCTTTTGCCCTCTTTTTGCTCATTTTCCGCCATTTGGCCATTTTAACCACTTTGACTCAAAAGAAAGAAAAACTATCCTAGTACGACAATTATATGTGCAAAGTAGGACAAAAGACTAACTAAAACAGACTCAAAAGGTGTATATAAAATACACCGATCAAATGTCATGTGGGTAGTAGCACCTGTGTTCTATGTACCAATTAGGGTATGGTTGAGTCAAGTCAAGCATGTGCATCGCTGCTTCAATGTCGATCTGAGTGGACTCATTGCGTGGTGGGCCTTAGGTGGGCGAGGTCCAAGTATACCAATCGCTGGGTGCCCGTATGTTGTCTAAACTCGAGTCGACACAGGAAAAATGAGTCGCGACGCAGACGGCCGAGATTGAGGCACCGCGGCGCTGTAATGTTGAGCCATTGTCTTTGTAATCGCCGTGATCTTTGGACCCATCACATGCCTGTCTAGGGGGCCCTGTAACCATCGAACTACGCTCTTGGCTGCCCCCGTTGTTGCCGCGATTCTTGCCATTATTTTTCTGATTTTGGCCCTTCTTACCACCCCGTTGTTGTGATTTTGGGTCATGTTGTCTGGATTGGAAGGGGAAAATTGGAAGCAGTCATCATGACGACGAGGCTTACTCCGATCGATGCCCTTTTAGCCAAACTCGTTTATTCCAAAGTGAGGATGGAGAGGACTTGATAGAACTCTGGCAGGGGGTTACTTTGACGAATAACCGAAGCAACCCCTGTATAGGCCTCGGATAGACCGGAAACCATCTGAAGAACTATACGACTATTAGAAACATGAGAACCCACGTTGCGAAGTTGGTCTGCCAAGTCCTTGAGGCGTTTGCAATAAGAAAAAACGTTTGGAAAATTCGACATAACAACTTGAGAAAATTCCTGCTCAAGGATAACAATGCAAGAATGACTGTTATCTTGGAAGATGTCATGCAATCGATTCCACGCCGCCATAGCTGTGGAGTTGGGTTTCATAATCGTCTGTAAAAGATCCAAGAAGATAGTGACATAAATCCACTGGAGAACCTTGACATCAAGCATGACCCATAAGTCTGAATTTGCTGCTTTGGTGGGCACAACCGTTGTAGAAGTAGACATCATATCACCTCCCTTAGGAATAGTGAGAAGGATGATGTGGTGAAGAACTTTATGTGTCATAGCATGAATCTTGAATACACCGCCACGCCCCATATCGTATTGGGCGTTCTAGATCAAGAACAATAGGGAGAACACTCTTGATGTTAGAAACGGTGAGTGCAGGATGAAAAATGTTCTTATCAGTCATGGTGAATAGAACAAACTTTGGACAAGATTTGTAGGGAAGGGGATGGTCTCGGATTTTCAGAAAACCGAGGGTGAGCCGTGAGGGTCACCGTATTGTTTCAAGAATTTGAGAAAGAAGTGAGAAGCGGAAGCAAGGAAAAGAACCTAGACTCTTGATACCATGAAAAATTAATCCCTTGATTATTCTTATGACATATATATACAAGTTATAATAGGAGAATCTTATTCCTACTTTACATCTAAAATTTTATTCTATAAGGAGACTAACTATACAGTTATGGTAATAATATAATACTAATTAAAGTATAAGACTAAGTCTACTATATATCAAATATACACTAAGACAATCTGCCCACTTTACCGAATATGCACTATACCGAGATGGGCCATGGGCCACCACGGACATGGGCCTTATTTCTAAGATAACTTTTTAAATCACAAGAATCATGTCTCTTAGGCTAAGAATCACAAGTCGCATAAGGACCGAATACATGAAAGAAAGTATAGATGAAATCTTTTATTTATTTGTGATCTACCTAAACCATACATATTTCATTTGGTGCTTCTTCCTAATTAATTAGTGTTTGATTTGAATTAACTAGCAATAATTTCTTCTTTTTCTTTCGAGGCATCATACTTTTTGCAAATCAACATCCTGCTTCATCTTATGACGAATCAATGAAAGAACGGATCGACACTGACACAGAAGAATCCGTTACACCGACTTTTACTCACTTTTCTTAGTCATGGACAAGAGTTTTTTATTTTATTTTCTTGAGTCACTAATATTAATAGATCGAGTCATACTATTTTTTTTGTATTTGGAATCGTATTGTACCTTTTCTTATTTGGAGTCGATATTTTACTTTCTTATTTGGAGTCTATAATAGAATATGCAAAAATGATTCTTTTAATTTTCAGATCAACATGGACCTATTTGTTTTATCACGCTGTCTCTATATCTCGACCTGAATATCTCTTAGAATTAATAAATAAGAGAACACAACCCTACGATGTTTTGGAAGCTTGCAAATAACTGCCCGAAAAAAGAAGACAAAATACAAGTTGGGATATACAAAAGACTGAAATTTGTGTGGTATTGAGAATTTGATGTCAACGTCTAACCCAAAGACTTGTAAGAAACAAATGTAAAATTACAACGAAATGGGAAAGCAATAATAACAACAAGTAAATAATAAAACTGAAAGTTAAACAAGTAAAAGGTCTTGCTGAGTCGATTGAAGTTTCAATCTTTTTAATATTGCCCCCGTATGTCCTTTCGACGGTTGTATTAGCAATTTATCTCCCAAAATAAAACAACAATCAGTGAAGCGAAAGTGACTCAGTGTTGACGATAAGAAAGATCTTTGAGTGTATTTTGATTGCTAGAGAGGAAGACAATTTTCAGAGAATTGTTTAAGTGTCAATGTGTAGTGTTCTTTGCAATTGTGCCCAAGACATCAATTTATAGGTAGATAATTTAGTCTTCTCAATTCATCAAATGAATGACCATCAATGTCAAGTAATGACCATTGATATTGAGGTTAATTCAGCCTAGTAATGGCTGAATTCAATAGCCAAGTAATGGAGAGTAATTGCTCCAAAGTCAGGACAAGAATCAGTTTCAATTCGCCCACTACGTTACTGAAAAACGTCGAGGCATCGCGGTCCCTCGGGATGGCACTGCGGTGCCTAAATTCCAGTAAGTCACTGGAACCGAAAGTGGGATTAGCACCGCGATCCCAAGGTGGAGGCACCGTGGTGCCACCTAGCACCGCGGTTCTGTCCTGTGGCACCGCGGTTCTTCCCATTTTTCCGTGGCAAATTTCCTGATTCGTTTTCATCTCTTACACATTTCTTCCTTTCATTTACCAACGTGAAATCATACGTTATTTGGCCAATAACCGTCTATTATCTTACGTCTCAAACAATTCTTATACGTATCAATATCTCTTCCATTTAAGGAAATTATGATCCTTGGCACTACATGTGCACGTGTGTGGAAACAAGATTTCCTACGTGCGGAGCCTCAATTATTCGATTCGTAATTAAATAAGATTAACTTTATTTCACGTTTAATAAATATTCCAACCAGACTTACACGCAAGAGTCATTATCAACAACTGAACGTCCAATTTACAAGTACTAAACATTGAAGGTCTATTCGGTTTCTTTGTTTGTTAGAGGTCTTTTCAATTTTACATATCTGTCATTGGACAGATGTATTGATAGATAAATCACTCATTGGACCAGCTCAAATGTACACATGTATATACATAATTCATATATTGATTATACACACATATATATAATACGGATTATGTGAATGTTATATATCTGCTGGACTGTTTTTAGTTTATGTGGTTGAGTGACAACTATGTACATTAATTCTTCTTTTTTTCTTTTTGCAGACAAATACAACACAGTGGGTTAATGAGGACAAGATTTAAATAATAACTTGGAGAAAGGTCAATTGTGCAAATTCTATCTTTTATATGTACAGTCCATGGTAGAGGTCAAATTGTTAACTAAAATGAGCCTTTACAAAGAGCAACAACTTTTTAAAATAGTCGTTAGAAGAAAAAAATCCAACCAAATTCGATACAAGATACTATGGCAATAGTATGGTATTCATAATTTCTCATTGATAATAGGCAGTATAGGTGATATATATATATATGCTACATTTACAATGATTGAAAATTTACAAGATGCTTACAACATATACCATAAAGCACAGCTGCATGCTACAAGGATCAGAGACAACCTAGCTAATAATATGATCCTCTTTCCCTTTAGAGCTGTAAAAAGTACTCCTTATACGAGCTATCGGATGCTTACTGGCATTGGAGGAGCCATAATGTTCACTAAAGATATTCAAAATATAAAGATAGGAGTATTGAACATGTGAAGAAGCCAAGAGGATTCATCTACTATATATACATTTTAACCATCTTTAGAAGGTGTACTTTTGATTACTGGGGTGATCTAGAGGTCAAAACTGTGGCTGTGGAAATGGAAAATAGCCTGATGGCCTCTTCTCTGAAAGTTCTGCCTTCTGCACTCTTTAGCAACACTGGACTGAAGAGTAGGAGGACCACACACTATCACACCAATATCTACACTTCCCCAACTCTTTGCATGTGATCCAAATATCTCTGCAGGAAAAAAGAAGTTAAAACATATTTTCAAGAAAACAAAAGGAGATATATAGACCTTGTAAAGTTCAAATGTTGCTCCAAAGATACCTTGGAAATCCGGTCTTTGACCATATCGAATATTGTTGACAAATCGAGCCTCTCCAAAAAATTTCTGCTCATTCTGCTGCAGCATGTCAACTTTCTTTGTGGCGTCCTCTACTTCCTCTTTCGATGAAGTTCTCTTGTCCCAAAGATGCCATAAAGCGATCACGAGACCCCCAAATATAAGAACACTTGCAGCCATGCATCCAATCAACAAAAGCCCCTTGTACCACCAGTAATTTACATTGAATGGATTTATGTAATAAATGTCCAGCAATGCTACAGTGATCACCAACCCTATTGTGGATACTATAACATATAATCCAGACCATACAATATTTCCAGTACCAACCAAACTAGACATTCGACATCCCTTGAAGCCAGGGGAGATTGAGGTGTGCATTGCTTTAGGTATTTTACCTCCCTCCTAAGGAAAAAGGAAGTACAATAATTAACACATATAAATAGGGTGATGATACAACAACAACATTGTGCTAGGGTGATGATACATAAACAAAAATTAAATGAGAAAAATCAATTACCAATGAAGGTTGTGATTCTCGAGTCACGAATGTTTGAATCTCGAGATTCAATTTATCAGAGAAAAGTGGATAGACTGCCTCTATGTCAACTGTATCTAGAAGTGGAAGCTCATCAGATTTTTTAATCGCCCATACTATTAGTATATTTCTGGGCAGGCAAGGTTTGCTATCATTGATACGGTGGAAGATATCACTCAGGATAGCTAGGAAGGGCGAAATTCCAATTCCACCTGCTATCAAAATGAGATTTTCATACCTGAGAAGAGAAACATGATCAAGCAAATTAAATTAGTCAAAGACTTAATAACTGAAGAAAAGAAAAAGAAATTGTATATCAACAGATATTGCTGTGGATTTACATACGTTAAGTGGTACGGTGATTCATGGCCATAAGGACCTTCAACAGAAGCTGTTATATTCCTTTTATGCTGCAAAAGGGGCTCCTTCTCAGATTGTTCTACAGAAAGATTCAAAATGTTTCTCTTCAGTTTTTCTGTCCAATCTCCAAGAACCTTTATGAGAATCGCAACATGATGTTTCCCATCAAGGGGACTAGAAGAGACACTGAAAGGGTGCCACTGTAGCCAGGACAACTCGCGTATTTGTAAAAATATCCAGCCGAGGGCGTTGTAATGTAAATCTACATCGCGAGGGAAGAAGTATTAGAATCACTGAATGCAGTGAGGATATTAGAATATTTGATTCAAAGATTTATTCTTTACCTGCAGGTTTTGAAATAACGAGTTCAACGGTTCCACAAGGAAAGCATGTGGCTGAAAGTATGTCAACAGTCTTTCGCGATTGGAAGAATCTAAGGAACCGATCAAGCATGAACAGGAAGATCCCAGCACCAGCTATCATGAAGATGAAATCACCAACATGCAATGCGAAGAACACCACGAACACCACATACAATTGGTGCGTATAGAAGAACAATTCAAAGTTTTTTCTCCTTAATCCAGGAAGCGAAGTCACCCACATCAATAAACCAGCTGCAAGGCTGATAACTCCTGGAAGATTGGCTACTCCTACGTTTTTCCAGTCGATAAGCTGCATTAAACAAAATAGGCAAAGTCTAAGTCTCCCTTCATTGTTTACTCTCCAAGGACACTAATAAAAGGAATGTCTATGGGCAAGACAAATGAAACTTTCAGTTTTAGAACTCACTTCTTCCACAAGTCGGCCCCGCATTGCCCAGCCAATCACAAAGAACAGACCATGAAGAGTAAAAAGAGCCATAGTAAGATGTCCCAGCCAAACATGATATCTAGTGACATGTTCAAAAGGGATATCTATAGCTCGAAGAAGAACTGAACCCCGTGCAACAGGCAGAAACAAAAATGCTAAGCAGATTAATCCAATGAATCCAAAACGAAGGCCTGTTAGCTCCAGCAACACAGCACTGAAAACAGTACAACAGCAGATATTAGGCAACACAGCAGAAGCTGTAATTAGAAAAAGAAGATCCTGTCACTGAGATAAGAACTATGTGGCTATTAACGGTATATATCCCGTCACTTCAAAACCTTTTCACATGAAATTCCTTTTAGATTTAACAGATGCACTTGCAGATTGGGGTGACAAAGAAGAGATGACATAGGAAACAAAGAGAAAATCAATCTATTATTCCTGATTAAATACCGCAGGCTGACTAGATAACGTGCAACAAGTGAATTTAAAAAACCATTTACATTAGAGAATTGAGAAAATCAAATGAATATATAGAATAGCCCTGAATTACCTAGTGATGCAGAAAGTTAAATTGTACTCAACTTATCCTTATCAGTTTGTTTTCATTATAGCAGGACAAGAATAAACATCAAAACCTAGGATATGTTTATTATTATTATAGTACGTCAAGCCTAAATTCTGTTTGAAGAATAGAATGAAATCTTTAAACAGACTCTGAAGTCATGTTTAGCTCAAGCTTGTTGGTATAATAATCTGTATTTGACTAAATAATGTTTCAACACAATCGGTTAATCACTTAGTGAAACAGATTACACGATATAAACATTACTTAACAATAAATTGATCATGAAACAATAAACGAAAACAGAATCTGTTTTGAAAAATAATTTCAGAATGTAATCGAGCCCACTTAGTTCAAAGTGTGTCCTTAAGGAAATTATTCCTCACGACTTTCGAGGTTAACGGAATATCGTCTCCCAGGATAGAACGATTATCTTACCAGAATAGTAGTACTCCAAATTCCGGTAGCAGCGAACCACTCAACGGCAGTATATCACACAGAAAGAAGACAAAATTTTCGAGTTGAATGTTGAAATTCAGAGAAGAATTGAATGAATAAATGAATAAATTCTTGGAACAATCAAGAATTTATAGGTTTTGGAGGTACTGATTCTGAATGTTTGCAACCATTCAGAATAGTCACCAAATTTTGGAGGAAAATTCGAAAAGAAAGGGCTTAAACCGGACGGGTCGGTCGCGGGTCTTGGGTCGATCCGTTTGGATTTATTTTTAATTAAATAATTAAATAATTAATTAATTAATTAAAGAAACGTTTGTCCAAAAAGATTATCAATCAATCTATTTCCAAATCCAAAGCCGAGCGACGACGACGGCGCGAGGGGTCCTTGCCCTCTCAACCCTTTTAGCAACTAGAGAAGGTGTAATGTAATATATACACCTCTCTTTCCTTCTCTTTTTTCGATGTGGGACAAAAAAGCCCTTTACTCCCTTTAATTTTCATCCCATCATTTTCCATTCACCAATATCAAAACCCAACAAAGGTTCAGTTAATTGGAAAGGTCAATTATTAGGAGCTGCTGTATAAGAAGATAATATAAGAACAAACTTGAAAGAAAGAGGAAAATTAGAATAAACCGTATATTGGACTGAAACATTTCTGAATGTAGAGCAGTTGAGGTCTAGCAAGATGCAAAATTATGGAAATAATTTTGGTCCCTAATAACAAAGTATATAGCTGAGCCATATATGTATATTTGAAAGGATTAAGGTAACTAGTTCTCTGAAAGGATGAAAATATTTTCAAGCCAGAATAACATGGTCTAATTAAAATATAGACGGCAATAGGCCTAAATCAGCACAATAAAGTTCAAAGCTTTAAGCTCTTGAACATAGTGAATCTCATTGCCGGTGGAAAACAATTACTTTATCTTCAGTTACACAGAACCAGCTGAAACCACACAAGCAGGTAACATGATCATGGTGACAGAATTACCTTTTTTCTTGCATGCTGTGTACATGAAACAAAGATAAGAGGTCAACATTCTGTATACTGTACATAATTACAGCCCAGACAATGTACACTGAGAAGAGTATAACTCCAATCATTTCTGCAGCTGTAACAACACCAAATGGTCCATCCACCAAAACTGGGAATGTCCATAAGCTAAATTTTGGACCTTGTGCATTCTTCTTCCTACAACAATTAAAAATTATAGGTAACTACAAAGTTCCACTAACTTGTAAGGGATATTGTAATAACTAAAGAAATCAAGTTAGCAGATTGACATACACTTGGGGTTCATCTTCACCAGAGAGAACGAGGCGAATAATTGCAAGAAATGCAATCATGAAAATTGGGAAACTGAATATCAAGAATGTGCTTCCTGCTGTCCCAAAAATAGTTCCTTGGGTGGCTTTAATAAATTTCTCTTGCAGTTGATTAGTGAATTTTGTAGGCAACAAGAAAATAAAAGTTGCCCATGCAATAAAGATCATCCACATTACTACTTTGAGAATCAATTTTGTTGATGATACCCAAAGTGGTGTCTTATTGAGATAATCAAATTCATCTTCTTTTTTCAAAAGAAGAGGTACTTGGTTTGAGACTTCACCCATTCTTGAATCTTTAAAATTAGCAACAAACTTTATTGGCCTAGCTATATCAAAGCATCCCTAAAACAGTTACTAATATATACAAAAAGGGTTCAGAAGAAACCAAAGCTATCAACATACAATCAGCCACTATGTACAGAAATTAAGCCACAAAAAATTGGACCACACTAAAATTAACCCTAAGAAAATGGATTAATACACTGATATGTCTATTTCATTGTTAATATACTAGGAAGGAGTAGAGAATTACGAGGTTCTTCTCTAAATAGAAACTACTGACACGTTAATCAGTAGAAACAGTTCCGTATTTTCCACCAAAATTATTTACTGAAAAATATGTTTTAGATGAAGTAGAATTTCTCACATATTTTCTCCTATTTTGGTTAGTGATTTTTTTATTTTTTTTATATTCGATTGGTTATTAGAAAATATTTTTCTCCGTACTGAACTCACCCTATAACTTGACATGCAATCGAAATTGTAGAGTAATTTTTAGGTGTTGAAAAGAGAAGATAATACAATTATGGGGTGGTGAGGAGTTCTACATTCTTATAAAAGCAAATGAGTGGAAGCAAATAAACTTGATATCTGCCGTATTCAATCAATTTTGGCTTGCCGAGAAAAAAAATCCAAAAATTTGTAAAGGGAATAATTTGGTTAACCAAAAAAAAAAACATCTTTAGGGGTAGTGTTGAATTCTTGTTAAAGATTCTCACTCACTTCATAGATAAGTTTTTTGAAGTCGAGGAGATCATGCCCTCCTAATCTTTCTAATTAATGGCTAACCATACTAATCTTCCTAATCAATATTTTACTTGTTACTAAATATACAAGGATTCTACAATATCTATAATAATATTTGGTAAATATAATAAATGATATTCTAACAATAACTACTTATTAATGACCTTCAATTTACTAAGAAGATGATCATAGATAAAAAAGTTTTGATGTTGAGTATTAGGGTAAAGATTAGTAGATAGTCGGATGTTGGGCTAGTCTTCTCTTCTTCTTACTTACTTAGTGATATTATCTAATATTTGCATTATATCTTATTCTTCTTTAACTACTATATCTTACTTCATTTATTTTGTTTTTAGTATTTTTTGTCGTCTTAATTTTTCTTTTTACTTTATTTTATTATATTTTTTTTGAGCCGAGTGTCTATTAAAAATAATATTTTTATTTCACAAAGATAGATATAAGGTGTGCATACATTCAATTTTTCTGAAACCTACTTATAAAATTACACTGAATATATTATTTTTTTATCCCTTTTGCTTTCTTTGGTGGAATGAGATTCTTCAACTAGTCCCTAGTCCCTACCAATCCCACAAATATTAATTAAGAAACACTCGTACTTTTATTTTCCTCTATCTAATTTATCAAAAGTTCTTCACCAAATTGCCCTTTTCAAAATAGAAAAATTTTGCTCATTGCAGATCCCCAGTAAACAAGTTTAAGCATGGGTACATCAGTTCTTCACTGCTTTCTTTTAATTATAAAAAAAAAAAACATTTACGTCTTTCTTTTTCTAGCACCAATTTCTCGATAGGGATTGAACAAGACTGATTAAAGTGTACATTGTGTCAAATAATAAAATCAAAATAAATGAAAGGCTTAAATTAACCCCGTACAAAGTCATCTCTTTTGATTTTACGCGTAATCAATAACGATTTAATGTTACGAAAATTATTAACGTGTACAAATATTGTATCCATATATTTAGTCATATTTAGTGTTGTATAATTATGGTAGATATAAGATTTATATTGTATTGAGATTTCACATTGTACACACTATATATATTTGTATTAATGAGAAAGACTCTCTAACAATCTTACATGATATCAGAGCCAGACTCATACCAATTTTTTGTTCACCGATGTTGGACCCTCAATTTATATTATTCACGCTTCAATTAATAAGGTATGGACGTGCGGGGGGAGTGTTACGGAAATAATTGTACGACTCTTTGTAGAGGACAATTATTTGATTATACTAGCTGAATTTCGCATTCGTATAATTAACAAAAAAACAAAAGTTAAATCTTATTAGTGGACAGTCTGAGTATTTTGAAGAGTCACAATTTTTGAAAAATAAATGAGGACTCACTTGTGTCAATTATGAGGTGAAAGCATTTTTTATCGCCAATATATCAGTTGTTTTTAACTTATATTTCAGGAAACAATAAGGTCAAAATCAAGGGTAAGACAAGGATTTCATGATTTCTAGGCCTAAGCTCTAATATTCATTTAGGTGTGTCTTGAACGACGAAAATCACGTAATAGAAAGAAAAAATATTTTCTAGAAAGTTATTGATGGAAATATTATCTAGTGGGATCGAGTTTATCTCGTCCTTAATGACTTGAACACAAAGGGCCTCGCATGTCGGAAATACGATTTTCACACACATGCATACGTCGTACAACGTCTAGCTAAATCTCACGTAGTGAAAGAGATGTTGGTACACATGTTAAAGTGTTCTTAACTTAGGTAAAGATGGACGATTAATTGGCCAAATTAATGTATCTCCAACGATGGTATAAGAAAAGAAGAAATGTGCAAAATACGGAAAATGGGGAACAACCGCGGAGCCTCGAGAAAAAGGACCGCGACACCGAGCCAAAAAGGGGGCAGCACCGCGGTGCTTCTTGTCCAGTAGCTCGAAATTTTAGTTCGGCAGATTTTGGGTCGCGGTGCCGACGATACAACGAATCGAAAACACTCCAAAATCTTCTGATTCATGAACAGATTTGAAGGGCCAAGGATCAAGCCAACTCTTGGCATGATCAAGGTGCCTTTTGGCAAGATCAAGATGCCTTTTAGCAAGATCTA
This sequence comes from Przewalskia tangutica, assembly GCA_029844215.1. NCBI lineage: Eukaryota > Viridiplantae > Streptophyta > Magnoliopsida > Solanales > Solanaceae > Przewalskia > Przewalskia tangutica. Next base: position 11,997,862 of record CM056731.1, on the reverse strand, counting down.
TGCACCCCATTTAAGACATTCACATGTCTTGTGATCCACAATCTTGCACCTATAAATAGAGGCTTCAAAATCAGTTTTAAACACTTTACTACAACCACAAAATCTGAAACTTTGAAGAATTATTCTTCTTATTCTAGCAATCTTTTGTTCTTGTTTATTCTGCAAGATTTCTCAAGCATTTGGCTTGTGTTTGAGAAAGTACTGTCGTTTTATTTTGAGGGACTATTACCCATCCACCGTAAGCCATAATATACTGGGGTAATTTTATCTTAAGGAAAGAGTGCTAACACTCGACTCGACAACACCACAATTAGGTTTTCCTTGTTCTATCTATTCTCTTTCAGTTCTTCGTTCCCGTTCACACACACAAATTTTACAATAATTTAAGACAAAATTACTATTACGAAGAACTAAAGATGGTCAATGGAAAGGAACAAGTCTCTGCTTAGAATGTCGCCACATCTTCTGGCACTGCTACTGCTGCTGGTATCACTTTCGGTACCATTGGGAATGCTATGATTCCTCCAAAATTCCAAGCCGAAAAACCCGAAAAATTTGCGGGCACTAACTTCAAAAGGTGGCAACAAAAGATGTTGTTCTACCTTACTGTACTAGGTATGTCACAATACTTATCTGAGGATCCTCCTACTGTTGGAGATGATATGAACGCCCAAACAGAAGACACGATTCAGACGGGCCAGGATACCCAGACTACTGGTGGCCTGATGATGAAATTTGACTCCTGGAGTCAAAATGACTATATGTGCAGGAACTACATCCTGAATTACCTGTGCGGCCCACTCTACACGGTATATTGCACTACAAATACCGCAAAGAAGTTATGGGAGTTGTTGCAGAAGAAGTACAACACTCATGATGCGGGTGCTAAGAAATTCCTAGTCGGAAAGTTTCTAAAGTACCAAATGGTGAATGACAAACTAGTCATGTCACAAGTATAGGAGTTCCAGTTGATTATCCATGACCTGGATCTTGAGGGGATGAAGCCCAATGAATCATTCTTGGTCGTTTCACTGATTGATTAACTGCCTCCATCGTGGGGTGAGTTCACTAGTTATCTGAAACTCAAATCCAAGGAGATGAGTTTTGAAGAGCTTGTCATCAAGCTTCATATCCATGAGGACAATAAGAAGACATTGGTCAAAGACAAGGCAACAACTAATTTCAAGGCTAACTTGGTGGAGATCAAAGGAAATCCAAATAAGAAACGCAAGTTTCTAAAAGAAGATAAAACTCAGGCCGTTGAGAAGTTCAAGGGCAACTGTCACCATTATGGCAAAGCTGGCCATATGGTCAAAGACTATCGCCAGTTGAAGCGCGAGCAGGTGAAAAAGGCCAAAGGAAAGAAGAAGGCCGAAGCCAACATGATTGAAGACAAGATCTTTAATGATCTCTGTGAAGACTTCTCGGCCGTTGTGCTAGAAGCAAATCTGATGGAGAATCCAAAACAGTGGTGGTTGGATACGGGTGCAACCCGTCACATATGCTCCGACCGAGATGCTTTCTCTACCTATGCAGAAGTTGCCGGTAAGAAGTTATACATGGGAAAAATGCTACCTCAGATGTGTTGGGGGAAGATATTGCCGTACTCAAGATGTCGTCTGGCAAAGACATCAAGTTGAAGAACGTCATGCATGTTCCGGACATCCGGAAGAACTTAATTTCTCTTAATGTTTTAGTACATGCCGGTTTTGAGTTGTGTTCGAATCCAGTAATTTTGTTATTACTAAAAATGGTGCGTTTGTTGGAAGGGGATTCGCCTGTGAAGGCCTCTTCAAGCAAAACGCCATAACTGTAATCCGCAACATCAATGAAAATACATATTCTTACTTGCTTGAGTCGTCCAGTCTATGACATCATAGACTGGGACACGTAAACTATCCGTCAATTAAACGATTGGTAAAGTTGGAGTTTTTGCCGTCTGACGTTGTAAACCCTCAATACAAATGTGAGGTATGTGTAGAGGCAAAACATACCAAATTGGCTTTCCTTTCCGTAGAACGAGATACAACTCCTCTAGAACTCATACACACAACCATCTGTGATTTAAAGTTCGCTCAAACTAGAGGGGGGATTAAGTACTTTATAACTTTCATAGATGATAGTACAAGGTACAACTACCTTTACTTACTCAAAAGTAAGGACGAAGCGTTCGATGCCTTTAAGCGCCATAAAGCCGAGGTTGAAAACCAACTTAGCCTACGAATTAAAACGATTCGTAGCGATAGAGGAGGAGAGTATGTAGCCCCGTTTGAGGAATATTGTGTCCAGTCCGGCATAATCCATCAAACGACTGCGCCATATTCTCCATAGTCAAACGGTGTGGCGGAACGAAAGAACCGTACACTAAAGGAAATGATGAACGCTTTGCTTATCAATTCCGGCCTTGCACAAAATATGTGGGGAGAGGCAGTTCTTACTGCCAACATTATACTCAATAGAGTCCCTCACAGAAGCAAGGAGAAAACTCCATATGAGCTATGGAAATGTAAGACACCCTCTTACAAATACCTAAGGGTATGGGGTTGTTTGGAAAAGGTCGAAGTACCTAAGCCAAAACAGGTTAAGATAGGACCTAAGACTGTAGATTGCATCTTCATTGGATATGCAAATAACAGTAGTTCTTATCGCTTTCTGGTACATAAGTCAAATATACTAGATATCCACGGGAGTACAATAATAGAGTCAAGGAATGCTGAATTCTTTGAGACAATCTTTCCTAAGAAGGAAAATGAAGTCGTCTCGCACAAAAGGAGTCATGATTTACCGGAATCTGACGAGTCTGAACAAATGAATACAGATGTGGATAACAGTCCAACTGATCCTGAAACAAAACCTAGGTGAAGCAAAAGGGCCAAGAAATAGAAATCATTCGGTACAGACTTTCTAGCTTACTTGGTTGAGAATGGACCATATACAATTGAAGAGGCATTGTCAACTCCAGAAGCACCGCTCTGGAAAAGAAGCTATGGAAAGCGAGATAGAGTCCATCATGCAAAATCACACCTGGGTGTTGGTTGATCTTCCTCCGAGAAATAAGCCACTAGGGTGTAAGTGGGTACTTAAACGTAAGTACAAGGCAGATGGATCTATAGATAAGTACAAGGCTAGGTTGGTAGCTAAGGGTTACCGACAAACCGAAGGTCTTGACTATTTCGACACGTACTCCCCAGTATCGAGAATGACTTCCATAAGGGTGTTCATTGTCATTGCAGCACTGCATGACCTTGAAATCCATCAAATGGATGTTAAGACAGCATTCCTAAATGGTGATTTAGAAGAGGAGATATATATGGAATAACCCGAAGGGTATGTAGTTCCAGGACAAGAGAAGAAAGTCTGTAGACTTATCAAGTCTCTGTATGGGATGAAACAAGCTCCGAAACAATGGCATGAAAAAATTGATAGCACACTACTATCAAAAGGTTTCTCCACTAACGAGTGTGACAAGTGTGTCTACGTGAAAGGAGACTCTGACTCTTTCGTCATGATCTGCCTCTACATAAATGACATGTTGATCACATGAAGTAGTCGAGCCTTGATCCTGGAAACAAATAACATGTTGAAACAATGTTTTGACACGAAGGACATGGGTATCGCAGATGTCATCTTAGGAATTAAGATTTCTAAGTCATCTGACGGACTAATGTTGTCTCAATCTCATTACATAGAAAGTGTCCTGAGAAAGTTCGAGACATTCGACTGTCCATCGTTAAAGTCACCAATGGATATGAATCAAAGCATTGATAAGAATCATGGTGCACCCGTGCTCCAGGAGCGATATGCACAGATAATCGGCAGTTTGATGTATGTAACAAACCGTACCCGACCTTATATCGCTTATGCCGTCAATAATTGGTGAGGTTCACACGCAATCCCAAAGATGACCATTGGAAAACGCTTAATCGAGTACTCCAGTACTTGAAATACACAATGTCATATGAATTGCACTACTCGAGGTATCCAGCTGTACTAGATGGGTACAATGATGCAAACTGGATATCCGATATAAGGAACACCAAGTCCACCAGTGGTATGTATTTACAATTGGTAGTGGGGTTGTGTCCTGTAAGTCTTCCAAACAAACTAGCATCCACCATGGAATCGGAGTTCATCGCTTTAGACAAAGCAGATGAAGAAGCTGAGTGGCTTCATGACTTCTTGGAGGATATCCCTTGTTGGGATAAACCCGTACCTTCGGTGATGATCCACTGTGATAGTCAGTCGGCATTAGGAAGGGCACAAAGTAGCATATACAACGGCAAATCTCAACACATACGTCGAAGACATAAGACCGCTAGACAATTGGTCTTCACGGGTATTATCTCTATCGATTACATAAAATCAAAGGAGAATATAGCTGACCTTGACTAAGGGATTACCCAATGATCAGATGATATGCCTGTCTAGGGGAATGGGCTTAAAACCCAAGCAATAAGGGCTGATAAGGTGGTAACCCATCCATACTGACTGGAGATCCTAGAAATTTGGTTCAATGGGAAAACTAAGCTGTAAAGGTCCAGTTGAGCGCTTATATAAAAGCAAAAACACTTCAGATATTGGTTCCTTACGAAAACACTAATCCAGAGCCTTCCCGCGATAGACATCAAAGTGCTACCTGAATTATGGGTACAAGGTTAAGTATCGGGGTCATAACACAATACTCGAGAGTCGAGGTTAAAGACGAAGATACTTTTAATGACTCCTGGTGGGAGGTCACCTATTTAAGTGCGAGAACATGCCGCCTCAGTTGTACACACTTAAGAATCCAAGTGTGTCCAGGACCACAACGGACAAAACATAAGAAGAAACAAGATATTGGACATTTATTTATGTCTCTATCATTATTTTGGCATATACTAAACACTGACGGTTCAAGACATCACGTTCACCGCTCAGTAAATATGTCCGATGGTAGTTGACTAGGAAATGTTCAAAGATGCGTGCTACCTATTCCGATGCAATACGCTTCCGCTATTAGATTGCTAATGGTTGGCACTCCACATGCACCAACACCTCTTTCAAGAGGAGATTGTTGGAAATATTACCTAGTGGGATCGAGTTTATCCCGTCCTTAATGACTTGAACACAAGGGGCCCCGCATGTCGGAAATACGATTTCCACACACATGCATACGTCGTACAACGTCTAGCTAAATTTCACGTAGTGAAAGAGATGTTGGTACACATGTTAAAATGTTCTTAAGTTAGGTAAGGATGGACGATTAATTGGCCAAATTAATGTATCTCCCACGATGGTATAAGAACAGAAGAAATGTGCAAAATACGGAAAATGGGGAAGAGCCGCGGGGCCTCGAGAAAAAGGACCGCGACACCGAGACAAAATGGGGCATCACCGCGATGCCACCTGGCCAGGGACCGCAATGCTTCTTGTCCAGTAGCTCGAAATTTTGATTTGGCAGATTTTTGGCCGCGGTGCCTTCCAGAAACGCGCGCGCACTCTGATGAATCGAAAACACTCCAGAATCTTCTGATTCATGAACAGATTTGAAGGGCCAAGGATCAAGCCAACTCTTGGCATGATCAAGGTGCCTTTTGGCAAGATCAAGATGCTTTTGGCAAGATCTATGCACCCCATTTAAGACATTCACATGTCTTGTGATCCACAATCTTGCACCTATAAATAGGGGCTTCAAAATCAGATTTAAATACTTTACTACAACCACAAAATCTGAAACTTTGAAGAACTATTCTTCTTATTCTAGCAATCTTTTGATCTTGTTTATTCTACAAGGTTTCTCAAGCATTTGGCTTGTGTTTGAGAAAGTACTGTTGTTTTATTTTGGGATACTATTACCCATCCACCGTAAGCCATAATATAGGGGGGTAATTTTGTCTTAAGAAAAAAGTGCTAACACTCGACTCGACAACACCACAATTAGTTTTTTTTGTTCTATCTATTCTCTTTCAGTTCTTCGTTCCCGTTCACACACACAAATTTTGCAACAGTTATTTAGTTGGATTTTTTATTGTCATAAAATATTTTTCCCAATTAAGAAGGCGAGAATGACTTCCTTCACTTACGGACATAATTCATTTTCCTTAAGATTATCTTAACTTTTAACTTCATGTTATTTGTTCCAACTAATACTTATATTATTATTAATTCTTATTAAAATAAAGTTTCATCAAAGCACACTCCGATTTGCTTACATTACTAACATTTAATTATATTTTTTCATAAAATAATTTTCACTCATCAATCAAATATTGAAAACATTTTTCAAAAAAAAGATATTTTCATGAAAAAAACTTCCGTCAAAACCAAACACACACACTATATATATATATTTGTAATATTATGTGTGTTATCTTATACTCGGTTCGAAGCATTTTAGAATTCTCACTTTTATGCATCTCTCTAATCCATACAAATAGGCAAAAGTTATTTGCTTCTCTGAATTGTTTTTCTTCTAAAAACTACTTTCAGGGGAATGGGAGAACATATAATTTTCAAATGGTGAAGTAACAATATAAAGTCATAAAAATGAAGGGCGTGGCTGGTTGGATGACCTGAAGATATACCTACAATTAGTTGCTAAGAAACACAAATTTTTATATCCCTAAGTTCTTGGAAGGGTGCAAATAACTATACAGAAAATGATGGCAAATTATGTGTGAGTGTAGGGCGGAAATTACTATTTATTGACGTAAAGCTACTCAAATTAATGTGATTGTGACATTTTTCTCTAAAATTAAACCAGAGTCACTCATTCCTCAGCCATCCATATTCAACATCAACAATAGAATTGGTCCACTTGTAGGAATATCATTAATCCGTTTGAAGAATATTTTGGTGTATTTGTTTTTTTTCACTGTCCTTTTCACGTAGTGCTACTAGAGATAATAGTCCCACTCAGCCAATTGAATATGGGGAATAAATAAATAATAATAATTGTGGCTTAGGCCAATATGTGTGTACAAATTTATGGCCTTGAATCCAAGTATGCGTATATATAAACTGTGGCTCTGGGTCCAATACATATTTGTGGCCTTGGATTCAAAATACAGGTGCTCAACATGATACTAAAATACTGAAATATACTGATATGAAATATTGGACATGAATTCATGAACTGATTATGAGTACCGAAGCTTTCGCTAGTTTACAACATGTCGATATTCTAAACTGATCTGAGACTCCTGGATATCAAACACAAATCTATACTGATTGCGAATACATGATAGTGGAATACTGAATTATATTAATATGGGATACTGGACATGAATTCATACTGGAGTTCTGATATAAAATACTGACTACTTCTATACAGGTTTGAAACATAGATTCATGAACTATTCATTGATATTAGAGTACTCTTTCTGTACAATAGATATTAAGTTTATCTTGAAAACCCTAGGTTAAGAACATTGAATTCTATTTAGGATTCATTAGAATTACATTAGAATCACATAGAATTGAGTGAAAAAAGACTCATCTTGGTGTAGGAGATGATAAGAAAGAGAGAGCCTTCATTCTAGGGTTTGAGGGAAGTGAAATCTTATTTTTAAAACTAAGCTGTGTATTTATATTGTTGGCTGTCGGAACAATTTGACGGTCCGTCAATATTTTGACGGTCTGAATCTAGGTCGTCAATATTTTGATGGTCTGAATCTAGGTCGTCAATATTTTGACGGTCTGTAAAATCGGACCCTAATGTTTTTATGCAAAATTCTACAAAGTTGTGAAAGCTAAGGTTTTGAGACGGTTGGAATCGACGGGACGTAAATTTTTATACGGTCCGTACATCTCACTTTATTATGTCAATTCCAAAAACAGAATTGACGGTTCAATTCTACGGACCTTCAAAAATTCGACGATTCGTACAATCCGGGCCTCAATTTGTATCTGCAGAACTGACACTGATTTTTCAATTTAAACTCCCCATTTTGACTTTCTAAACCCATGAATCATAAACATAGCTTAGTTTGAAGATACCAGGTGTTACAATATGAATCCATTGTACGCTAATGAATGGTTTGTGATATTTTAGGTGCTTGTGAGAGAACAAATGTAACTTCCCGTTGTTGTTTTGTTTTGCTGGAAAATTCATCATGCATGATCGAGAGAAATTGGTCTGGGCTTTTCTTATCAATTAACCACCTTGAGATAAGTCGTGACCCCTGGGCTATTTACATCAAGTTTCCTTTTGCAGTCCGTCGCCAGCTGGCCCAAAGATTATCGGGCTTGCTTACTGTGTTCTCAATTCTTGTTAAAATAGCACTTATTTACAATCTGTATACATAGAAAAACACTAGAAACACCTTTAGGGATGCATTATTTAAAGGGTGAATGACATATAAATACACAATAAGAAAAGTATTTACAGAATATGACAATTTTTTTAATTTACAAACCATAGCAATAGATTTCTTACAAAATATATACGAATATTAGCTCAATTTTTTTTTATATTTATCATATATATATATATATATATATTGCTCAGGGCTTAAAAAAATCACTCAAAAATTTGTGTATTAAAACTGTATGAAATGTGTATATCTCGCTCAAAGCTTAAAAAGTTCGCTCAGAATTTTGTGTATGAAAACTATATGAAAAATGTATGAAATGTGTATATATGGTTCAAGGCTTAACAATTTCGCTTAAAAATTTGTGTAGAAAAAATGGTATGAAATATGTATATCTCGCTCAAGACTTTGCATTTCACTTACATTTTTTTGTGTGTAAAGCTCATGTTAGGTTTCTTGAAAATTAATACAACTACAACAATATTGTATACAACTTTCATACAATAGTTAATGCTTAAAAAATCGCTCAAATTTTTGTGTATGAAAAAAGTACAAAATATGTATATTTCGCTCGAAGCTTAAAAAATTCGTTCAAAATTTGTGTATGAAAACTGTATTAAAAATTTCACTCACGGATACATATTTCATACCGGTTTTATACATAAAAAATGACAGAATTTTTCAATCCTTGAGCGAAAAAAAACTAAAAAATATATTTAGTTTTAAAAATAAATAAAATATTTTTTAAAACATTTAGAAAAAGTCTGAAAATGAAGATCTGTTATATTTTGTAAATTTTTTGTTGTGTTTTGTAAATAAAAAAGTAGCGTTTGTTTTGTAATAAAAAAGTCTTGAGTAGGTAGCCTATGTCATTTTCTTTTATTTAAACTTTAGAAATGCGCTGTCCCCCCGTTACTGCACTTCTTCTTCTTCCCATGATTTTGTAAAGAAATTCGATGAATGGGTAGGATATTACAGCGGATGTATGAGAATAGTATAACAACTATCACTATTGTTTAGAAAGGATAAATAATTACAATTTCAATAAGATCTCAGATTCACAACTTCAACAGGTGTTGATCATCTTGATCTTCGGTCTTTGATCTTCCTTCTAATCTTGTGATCCTTGTAGAAACTGCAGCAAGCCCCTTGAGAACAACAACAACAACAATATGTTTATTAATCTGGAAATATGACAAAATAATTGGCTTGCTGAGTCGACCGAATTCTCGATATATTCTTAAGATAATATTGCTCTATATATTCTTTCAACGGTTTAGTGGCAACTTATCTCCCAAGATAAAACAACAATCAAACAAATGAGCAAAGGGAACTCAAGTGTTCGCTATATCTTTGAGTGTGTAAGATTGCAAGAAAGGAAGAGATTTCATGAACTAGGAAGAACTTATAGAATATGTATTCTATGTGTGTTCTTCCTCTATTTTATGTTTTGTATATATTCTTATATATTATGTGTTCAATGTATTATATTATATGTCTCTCCTTAAATCTGGAATAAGGCTTGATTATATAGTGTTTTGGATGAAAGAGGTGTTAATGACTATTAAGAGGGCTGTTAAGAGGCTCAATGAAGAGCCAAAACGTTAAGGAGTAATAGTGTAAAATCCAAAAAAAATAATAATAATATATAGTTGTGGTTGGGTTAATAAAAAATATATATATATAAGAAAACAAAGAATAAATTGCATGGGATAGAGTTAGTGTTAAAATTGGATAAATAGATAGATAAAATGAAAATAAGAAAAAAAAAAAAACAAAAGAAAAAAAAAAAAAGGATATGCTGCACAAGGCATGCACGTCCTTCCCTTCCCCTTTCCCCCTTTTCATTTCCCTTCAATCTCTTGGCTATCCCCCTCCCATAAGTTATACAACCATCTCCACTTATTCATTGTATTTATACACAAACAAAGTACATAGCATAAAGATTAGAAAATCAGGAAAAAACAAGTGAACAAGAAGAAGAAAAATCTGGAAAAAACAAGAGAGCAAGAAGAACAACAATAAAAAAAATACTAGGGAGCAAGGGTCCTCAGAAGAACTAACAACAATCATTTCACACATACAAGGTGAGTTTTCTCACTCAGAAATTCTTGGTAACATCCTTTATTTTAAGTTCAATACATGTTAGAATAAGAATTGAGTGTTGAAAAGAAATATTGAACTTTTGATTGTTTAGACAACTAGTTGCGTCATGAACTTTACGAACTGTTCTCACTGAGTTATAATTGTTAGAATTTGATGAAATTCGTAAGAATGATACACCTCTCTATTATGATCATATAGAACCAAAAATGAGGTAAAATGGACATACGGTTTGAAAGTTATCATAGTTCAAAGTTCCTGCCTTAGATTTGGCCGAAATTCGGAAAGACATAATTACGGACTGTTTTTATTGAGTTTTACTTATTAGAATTATATGAAAATTTACATGGTTGTAAATCTCTCTGTTACGGACAGATATAGATAAAGAATTATTAAAACGGACTTACGAGTTGAGAGTTATTGTTGTTTGAAGTTGGTGCCTCGGATTCATCGGAATCCAGAAGGGCAGGACGTTGAAACGTAAAACTGTACTAATCCGTCGGAAATATGAAAATTGGTGCTAAATGAAAGTTCTATATCTCTCTGTTTTGGATATTTTGAGACCTTACGGAGGTCTATCAGACTTACGGATTGAGAGTTATCGCTGTTTAAAGTTTCTGCCTCGGATCTATCGAGATCCAGAAAGGGCAGCGAATAAAAGTGTAAAACTGTACCAAATGGTACAGAATATGAAAGTATGGTTCACATGGAGACATGTAGCTCTCTGTTCTCGTCGTTTTGAGATTTTATAGGGCTTGAACGGGTTTACAGATTAGGAGTTATGACTATTCTAAGATTGGGTTCTGTTTAATAAAAATTCTGCCGAAACAAATTTCATGTGACTGTTTTGAGGATAAATTTGTGTTAGTTACCCAAAGTAGTTTTAAATGAAATTTGGTACAGTGAAAGATCCCCGTCTTACCTTAGTTTCCGCTTGAGAAACATCTTAGTTGGAGTTATGGTTAAAAAGTTATAATCGTTACAAGTATGAATGACAAAATGTTGGGAAAGAGAATATTATTTATTCGATCTTCTGAAAAATATGAAAAGTGAATACGTGTTCACATAAATATATAAATATAAACATAATGGATCGGGTTGCACGCCGCAACAAAACGTAAAGTGAATACGTGTTCACAAATACGTAAATATAATGGATCGGGTTGCACGCCGCAACAAAACGTAAAGTGAATACGCGTTCACAAATACGTAAACATAATGGATCGGATTGCACGCCGCAACAAAACGTAAAGTGAATACGTATTCACAAATACGTAAATATAATGGATCGGGTTGCACGCCGCAACAAATATGAAAGATGAATACATGTTCACCTATATATAAATATGAAAAGTGAATACGCGTTCACAAATATATAAATGTAATAAACATATGGAAATGCAGGGGAATGTCTTAACGTATAATACGAGATAAAATGAAGTGTTAGTTAAACCGATAATTTCCTATGAGGAGTTGTTGCATATTTAAAAGTGTTGTAACCTGATATGTTTTTACAATATGCTTATTACGTTATAATGTGATTGCACTTGGAATATTGTGGTGTTACTTTGAATTGCAGGGTAAGTTCTCATTCAAATTTCGAGATGGTAGGTGACTCTTTATTTAACATGTTTCAGAAAGCGTGATAGAGAAAGGCTCCACGCCAAGCTAGCGATCGTCCCGCGATCTCTTGTCATACCAAGTCCATTCTTGGGCTTAGTACTCGTCGAGTTCGTAATGTCGTTCCGATGTCTCGAAAATGTCCGTGTGGAATGGTCTCCCTTCCAACTTAGAATAATCTTTGTCAGTATGTCTATGTAGAAACAATATTTGCACGAGCATGGGCTCGCGTTATGTTTTTAATAAAGACATAAATAGATTTTTTTATTGTTATTTTTATTAATAGCTCCGTATTTGAATATAAGTTCAAATTTCTAAATAAAGAGAATTAAATGGTGCTCCTGGTGGAAAATAATTGTCCAGGTGCCATCACGCCCTAAGTAAAGACTTAGGAAAAGTCGGGGCGTGACAAATAGCCCAACGTTCCACCACTTAATGTGACATTGAACCTCTGAAACGCCCTTGGCGTCGCGGCCCTGCAGGCTAGCGCCAAAACTCCTTAAAGTTGTCGGCGCTTTCCAGAAATTTCAGGGACCAAACTGTAATTATAATAAAGTTTGGGATCCAAAAAGATAATGTCAGAAGCCCACAGCCCGATCCGGACCGGGCGGGTGGTGGCGCGTGTGGACCTAGTCTTGAATCCAAGCACACCTAGCTAATGTCCTTGGAGATCAAATGTTATTCTAAGGAGGTAATTGTTACACCCCGTATTTACAGGACATGTTTTAAGAACGTACGTGAGAACTCGTAAGTGTTAAAATTTGAGACTTGTAAAAGTTTATCGGAAATTATGAATTTGTCGGAAAACGTATTATTATGACGAATGGGAGGGCGACACGTGTCACCCCCCCCCCTTATAGTGAGCTTGGACGAAATGCCATGGGCACGCGGTCATTTGACTATGGTAGGATGATTTAGTCTTGCAAGTAGAGTACGAGAAAATTGACTAAGTCAATGACCCACTTAGTCTTGATATTTAGCTAGAGCTTATCCAAACCACCCAATTGTTTGCATCTTAACCTCCATTACACTATATTATACTAGTAGTGCAAGACAAGCAACACTTAGCCAAAATTTCACAAGATTTCAAGAACACTCACTAAGGAGCTTCCTGTTGGCTAAGCTCTCCTTCAAAAATTTTGTTTCTTGTTCATTAAGCCCCACACTTTAAACCAAGGTTCATGAGTGTTATGTAAGTGTATCTCAATAGAAAAATCCCGGAAAAAAGAGAGTTTTCGTATTAGTCGCAAAGTGAAAACCTAGTGGCTTTCTAGGTTTTGGATTGAAGGTTTGAAGGAAAGTTGTTGGTGTGGTTCTAAGGGTCTCAAGTAGCGGATTGAAGTTTCTTGAAGAGGCTCTAAGTTGCTAGGGAGCGACTTGATTGGAAGTTAGATTGAGATTCGTTGAGGTATAATTTTGTTCTCTTTAAGTGTTACAAGATTATGTATTGTTGTTAGCCTTACATTTTACTAGCATGAAGCATATGTGTTGAAGTTTTATAAGTGTTATGAATTGTTGTAGCCTAAGAACCGAAATGACACATTAGCCATTTGAAGTTGGATTTCAAGTTGGTCGTAGTTAGAATAGTCGCATGTTAATTACTTGGAGATTGTAGTAGTTTTAATCGCCATGACTTGATATCATGTTAGGCTAATAACTTGGATTGAAATGGAAATTGGATAAGAATTGATGTTGTAGTACTTGAGTTAGCGAATTGGACTAGTAGTTTGTTATTCTTTTGTATTGGACTACAGTATTGATTGTGGTGATCCAATTGTGCCTGTTTGGTTATAGTATTCTACATAGAAAAATTTGGCAAAGTTAGTAGAAACAAAGGAGGTGCTGTCCGATTTTCCGTAGGATTAGTGACTTAGCACTTAGAATGATTCTACGTTGGAAGTAAAAGGTTAATGGACATATTGTGACCATTATAGGTTGAAGTACTAAGTATAGCGTATCCTACTTGAAGAATGGAATAGATCAAGGTTGAAGTACTTTGGAACATTTTGCTACTTGTCGATAATCGTCGCGAGGTATGTGAACCTCTTCCTTCCTTTGGCATGATTCTATGTATGGAATATACTTGTGGTATCATTTCATGTTTCCTTCTACTCTTAGAAGTTAAGAGGTAGTTATGTGATTTACTCTATGTAGAACTTTTCCTATCTTTTGAGCATGACTAGTTGCACGTATGTAGTACGGTAGACGTACAAGACTATGACATTCTTTACTTGTTTTATGTAATGCCAAGTCGGGTGGGTTAGGAGATTAACTCACTTCTTTGAGAATAGTAAGGATGTCTTAAGTTGATTTTAAAGTTAAGGGACTTGAAGAGTTTTAAAGTATGTGATACTTGTTCCGTTTTAAACGTATAAGTCCCTTGGATAGGAAATTGTTTTTGGCTAAGGCATAAAGTGAATATAACGGCTTTATGGGAAGTTAGTTATATTTGCTTTATGGGAAGATAAATGACTTGTTTTATTGAAAAGGCAATTTGTTTTTAAGGCGTCAATTGCCTAAGGTTTTATAATAAAATGAGTCACTGAGTTTTAAAGGTTAAGAGACTAAGTGTATTTTTGAAAGTTAAGAGAATTGATTTGAAAGTATTTAATACTTGGTTTCAAAAGTAGAAGTCTCTTGGTTATAAAAGGAATGAGTTGGTCTAAAACCATAAAGGGTTATAACGCTTTATGGGAAGTTGATTATAACGCTTTATGGAAGGTTAAAAGAATGTTTTTCTTGATAATGTAAGTAATGAGATGATTTGAAATAAGAAGGCAAACCGCTTTTAAGGTACCGATTGCTTAGGTTTTTAAGAAAGAAGTCACTTGTTTTAGTGTTCTAATTGTATTTCTAAAAAGGTATTGTGACTTGTCTTGAAAGGTGGATAGACTTGATACTATAGTTGTTAGTATCGGGCGATACCTTATGGGCGCACTATATGACATTATCGACCCAGAATGGGCGGGCAAGATACCTTTATGGGCGCACTATATGACATTATCGACCCAGAACGGGCCGGCAAGATACCTTTACGCGCACTAGATGGCATTATCGACACAGAATGGGCCGCAAGATACCTTTACGCGCACTAGATGGCGTTATCGACCAGAATGGGCCGCAAAGATACCTGCACGCGGACTAGATGACGTTATCGACCCGTGATCGGGCCGGCAAGATACCTTACGCGCACTATGTGACCTTGATCGCGTCTAGATCGGGTGGTAAGATAGGTGCCCTCCCAAAGCGGTTTATTATACTTATGAAAGATAAGTGAGTTATATAGTAATGAACTTAATGATTCTTTTCTAATAATGCACGTAAGAATGGGTCAGTAACTTTTTAAGAATGGAAAAGATAATAAGGTGCGATTAAGTTCATAAGTGGTAATGACACGCGAGGATCCGTATGTATTGTTTTATACTTGTCTTGTCATTCTTTTGTACGATTATGATACATCTTGACGTTATTTCATTCCATATTCTGCACTGTTATCGACTTCGGCCGCGTCACGCCCGCAGAGTTTTAGTACCAGGTTGGTGATCCTCGCTCTTAGGATCTCGGTTGATTTTGGGAAAAAGCTCCATTTGCTCCGGAGGCTTTATCTCTTGGTACGGTTTTCCCTGAAGTAGTAGATTCATGTATATTCAGGGGTATGGCGGGGCCCTGTCCCGCCACAGATGTTATGTTAAAAATTCTTAGAGGTCTGTAGTCACATTTTGTGGGTCAGTTTGTAAAGAAAAGGAGGCAACTGCTTCGGTTGTATATATGTATGTCCAGGAAGGTAGCCCTATCGGCTAACCTGTTGTTTTATTTTATAAGTTTCGTGTATGTTCCGCTGATTATCTCTGATGTATACTGCAAGTAAGTGCGGGTAGAGGCACGATCGCGATCGGATTCGTCGTGGCAAGAATCACAATGATTAAAAATGGACACCTACATTATGTCTATCATTTCTGAATGCAGGTTCTTGATGCATAAACTGAGCCATCCGAAATTAAAAATATTTACTGTGAGCAGAACATGATGGCTGATGCACTGACTAAGGAGGGAGTAAGAAAGTTTTTTTTGATGGTGCAATTTTTTTTGGCCCTGATATTGTAAATGTCTTTTGGAAGGATGTATTAAGCCAAATTTATGACCACATGGTCAAATGTTGTGATTTGTAAATAATGGCCAATGCGTCAAATCATGTAACAAACATAAGTCTTGTTGGGTGACTTTTTTTATTTTATTTATATATAAGTAGTAATATCTGATTTAAAAAAAAAAAGAACAAGAAAAGAAGGTGCCACGTTACAAGTGTTTTGACACTACCACGTAATCGGGCTGGGTCCGGGCCGGGCCTGCCGGCCAAAAAGTAAATTTCAAACAGTATCAGATATTCAGTCCTTCTTGATCATTTCTAATAGTCGCAGAATTATATCGACCGAATAACATTGATTATGGTGAGTACGTACCTCTTCTCTTACTACACTAATTACGTTTGCAAAAAACACTTGAATGTGTTATTAATGGATCACTTATTTATTTCATGAATTCTCAGGCAGGGAGTGGGGAGGAGTCAAAGAAGTTGCAGCTATACTCATATTGGCGCAACTCATGTGCATTTCGTGTCCGAATAGCTCTCAATTGAAAGGTTTCCTCTTTTATTTAATTTATTGAAAAAAGAAGATATTCTTTACTGACCCTTTTTGTTTTTCCTTGTTAGGATTGGAATATGAGTATAAAGATGTGAACTTGCTTAAAGGAGAACAAAGGGACCCTGGTTAGTTTTTTAGTGTGTGTGTGTGTGTTTAAGTTCTTGAAAAAATGTTATTTTTAGGAAGTTACAAGGAGCTGCAGGTGATAAAAATTAGTTACTGAGAGTGTCTGGTATTTGTTACTAGTTAGAATGTTATATGGAGCTACTGATTGTAATTAATTAGGATTTAAGATGATAATTTGGGCTTTGGGGGTGTTGAACAAACCATTGTAGAATTCTTTTTGAACTTTTTTTCTTCTTTTTGGCTATTGTAATGTGTGGAATAGAGTACTTGAAGCTGAATCTCCTTGGATATGTGCCGACTTTGGTGGATGGAGATGCAGTAATTGCAGAAGTGTATAATTTTTTATCATTACTAAGTTGTTGGTGATGAGAAGATTTCTTGGGCAGTATCTGGAAGAGAAGTATCCTCAGCGAGCATTGTTGCCTCAGGATTTTCAGAGAAGAGCAATCAACTTTCAGGTACGGAAAAGTGGATGGTGTTTTTTTCCCATCAAAGGCTAAAGTTCTTATTTACTGATGAAAAAAAGGAATTAAAGTTTTTTAGTACCGTGCTCTGGGGTCTGATTAGTTAAACTGCTGGACCGGAATACTGAACTTTAGCGATTCCACGTAGTGGAATGAAAATGACTTGGTTATAACCTGGAAGCTCTGCTGAAACACTTTCCCTCCATATTGGGAATAGATCCATTGCTTTTAAATCCAATGTTGCTTACTTGAAAATAAAAAGAACCTAAGATATCCTGATCGATACTTATATAAAAAAATAGATCGTATAATGTTGAATAATTTAGCACATCATTCAATTCTACTCGTTTTAAGTATCATTTTTGATGACTTATATATACTGATGCTTGTTGGATATATTTAGTATTTCACTATTTCAGCACTTAGATTTGCCTTGAGTGACTAAAATTACATGGTTTCCTCTTCTCAAATGTCCGTGACCTTAACTTTTTAGTATTTCCAAGACCATCTTTTGTTGAGTCCATGAGCAAAGAAGGATAATCCACTTAAGCAGATGAAATACCATGTAGCTAGCGAAAACTTTGGGACTCTTCTATATCTATCTCGGAATATGTTTTTCTTTGCTACCACTTTCACTACTGCACTGATACCTCACATTAAATAAGCTGCAGGGAAGTGACAAATTATAATTCTTGGGAATACCTATAGCTATTTATCAACCTTTGTTCCTGGTCTCCTATGTCTTCCTCTTTGTCTCTTTTTCCTTTCTGAAATATTCTTTTGCTCAAGTTCCTGGAATTGGAATTCATAAAGCAAATCTGCATGCTTTCCATTTCTGCAGGCTGCAAACATTGTTGCAGCAAACATTCAGCCTCTACAGAATCTTGCTGTACTTGTGAGCTTAAATTATTATTCTGTTTGCTGGTCATATAAGGTCATTTTCAAGTGCATACAGATTCTATGATTTACTTTTCTTTTTGGCCGTCCCATTCACAGAAGTATATCCAAGAAAAAGTTGACCCTAATGAGACAACCCCTTGGGTTCAAACTCATATAAGAAAAGGCTTTGAAGGTAATATTGTGCTTAGTGCCTTTGCAGATATAGCGTGAATGGATGCTAACTTATCTGTCCCATCAGATTTGTTTTTGATACGTATTTTGGTCCCATGTACAGCTCATAGGACTAGATATGGATAGCACCTCTGCCTGCCTGACTGGGAATTGAATGACATAAATTTCCTTTTCTGAATTTTACAAATGTGCCCTAACAAGGACCTAAGATTCTTGGTTGATGACACTAGAATGGTCATCTTCTTGCTACATATTGTTGCAGTTGTCGAGTACCTAATTAGCACTCGCGGTTATAAGTTAATCCTAGACAACAGTAAAGGTTGTTGTAGTAACTTACAGCTAAATTACTGTTTCATTCTTATGCAGTGGGTATTTCATGGGACCTCTATTCATATGCTTATAACAGAGATTTTGTTTCTCTTAGTATGACCCTAGCCTATACGGGAGGGCAACTATTTGTCATTATCAATATCCCCGGCCAAACTGGTCCTGCTTGTTTTTTTTCGCGGCTTCTGAATCTTATTGTAAAATCAACTCTTCTTTTTTAAAAACGCATACATGCAGTCCATAATTCAACTAATGGATTCCAGCTATATCTTGACCGCAAGTCTATAATCTCATTGACTTCTCTAACTTGAGAAGTGTACCTACACCAAGGAAAATGGGCACACATCAGTCTGTTTGAATAACCCACGTGTTCCTGTGAACGCCAAATCATCTGTTTGCTGGCTCTATGAATCCAACTCCATGACTTTGGAAGGAAAGTGGTGCTCGATGGCATCTGAAACTGGGTTTAAACATTAACAATTGCAGTAGAGACATATTAAGAAAGAAACAGTTCTTTTCCAGTATCCAGTTTGTTTTCAGTGACCCAGTTATTTACTCACTTCTGTATTGTCTTCTTTAAGATGGATTTTACTCCAGAAGGATTTTTTTGACAAATAAGATAATTCAGATTATATGACTGCAACATAGATTCAAGCTGCAATTGAACATAGTTATGGGGTAGGTCAAGAAGCACAAATTGTGTGTCAGCCAATTCCTCTGTTCCTTTCAAGGGTCATCTCTTTCTTCTTTGTTTCTTATAAGCTTTTGTTACTAGACAGCCATTTTCAACCGAAGGAAATTTCTTCTCATATTGAGATATCCAACTTTGTTGACCTGCCGATGTTCCTCTTTATTTGGGAAGAGACCAAAGAAAACCAGTTTAGTTAATTTGTGACAGCCACATGCTATTGATCTTTTTGAAGTTATGGATCAAGTTGATGAGTTTAGGAAATAAAACAAAATATTATCCGAAAAGTTGTTTTCTTGTAGATCTGTAGCATGTGTTTTAGATGCTTGGATCCTTGACACTTGTTAATGAAGTTCCCGAAGACGCACTTACCAAAAAAAGAAAGTTCGATGTACTACAGTTGATTGCTATTTACCAGAATAAACTGATTTTAATTGTAAAAGTAAGAGTTGTTAGAGAGAATGCTGCGATGGATGTGTGGACACACTACGAGAGATAGAATTAGGAATGAGGATATCCGGGACAAGGTGGGAGTGGCCTCGGTGGAGGACAAGATGCGGGAAGCAAGACTGAGATGGTTTGGCCATGTGAAGAGGAGAGGTATGGATGCCCGTGGAGGTGTGAGAGGTTAGCGGGTTCGGGAGAGGTAGAGGATATGATCTTAGATAGGAGGTTATGGATGACTCAGATTAGGGTAGAAGGCTAGTAAGAGTTCGTTTATACTAGTAGTCGCAGTATTGCACTATAGTTTCTTGTCTTTTGACCTTTGCTATATGCTATTATTTGTTCGCTGTTATTTTCATTTTCATATTGCTTTGAATTACTTCTCCTTATCTGACTTTTTTGTGTTTTCTTTTGAGTCAAGGGTCTTTCGTAAACAACCTCCCTATCTTAGGGATAAGGTATGCGTACACTCTACCCGACCCCAGTGATTTCACTGGGTATGTTGTTGTTGTAGTAAGAGTTGTTAGAAGAAGGATTTGTCTCAGTTGGTCTAGAGGGTTTCTTTAACAGAGATTTGCTTTTTGCAGCACTTGAAAAGCTACTAAAAGATTATGCTGGGAAGTATGCAACAGGAGATGAAGTTTATGTGGTTTGTTTCTTTCCAGTTCATATATTGCTGCCTACATATGCACCAACAGCAGATAATGCTAACTAATGTCTTGATATCTTTCATACATGCATTAATCTTAGCATCTCAGTATGCACTTCCAAGTCTTTTACCCCATAGGTTGCATATGCTTTCTTTTATCCTTGATAAGTAAAGGGATTCAGGCCTTCAGGGAAATGCTGTTAGCAATATTCAGTAAAATCTCTACCCTTTCTATCTCCCAGCCGTTAAAATTCCTTCTAAATTAAAATGTTCATGAGCTTCCATCCCAATGATCAGCTATTGTATCATTTTTGTCAAGTACAATGTTATATAAATCAGTAACCGTGACAGCTAAAGATTTGAGTCGTATGCTTTCTTAATTTGGTCAAAGAAGGTAAAGAGCATTCAATTCTGACATAATAAGTAAGCTCGCTAGAACTTGATTTAAGAACTTACAAGTATACCTCCATGATAAAATGGTGATGACTTTAATGGTAGAATAGCAGATCCCAATTCAGTTCATTCAGTATTACCTCTAACAGACCGAAAACATGGACACTTTTATGCCATATCGAATCCAATTCAGAGGCTTAACTTGTTTTGCAACTTGCAGGCCGACTTGTTTGTGGCACCTCAGATCCATGCCGCAATCAAGCGTTTTGAAATTGACATGGTAGTGCCTTTATAAAATCCCACTGTGTACATGAAAGTCATTTGTGTTTCTACTCACTTTCTGGTACTAAAAGAACATGGTACAATAAAGATTTTGTAATCCTAAAGAAGGGAAAATAACGTCTTTCTTGAGTTATGTAGAATCTTATTCACTACTAGCTTTTTTTATCAGATAAAGGGATACTCATTGCTGCTTCATTCAATTTGTCTTGGTAGCCGCAATCGATTGTTCCCATATAGTTTACCTTACTGTGATTAGCGTCTGCCAATCCATTGCTTTCTAACTTTCCTTTTGGTCTATTTCTTCTTTTAATCAATTGTCTCTTTAACGAATGTCTTCTTCTTAAAAGTTGTAGGGAATTGATTCTGCACATTGCTTTCTAACTTTCCTTTTGGTCTATTTCTTCTTTTAATCAATTGTCTCTTTAACGAATGTCTTCTTCTTAAAAGTTGTCAATGCAATGTGCAGAATCAATTCCCTACCCTGTTGAGGGTATATGAGGCTTACCAAGAGCTGCCTGCTTTCCAGGATGCTATGCCAGAAAAGCAGCCTGATGCCACTGGCTGAGGCGAGAATCTGAGGTTGTTAATTGCTTTGGAGATGAAATTTTTTTACTTTGTTCATTTGTTATTTTGCCTTAAATAGTCATACTTGTGTACCAACAACCACTGATATATCACATTTAACTAGTAGTTATTATTTCAATAGCAGGTCATCCATCGCCTTGAAAGTTCCCTTCAAACCATTGACTCAACTGCTGGACTAGCTAGCATTTGCTTTCTGAAGGCACTGTGACGAGGATGAGGATGAGGATGAGGATGGCGTCTGGTTCTTTCCAAGTCAGATCAGGAAAAGTGGTTTGCATGCTTGGCATCTATGCTTCTAGTTATGAATAAAAGTACATAGAGCTGTGTATCACATTGCTTATGGCAGAGTCATAATAGTGAAATGGTATTGTACTTATGATAAGGAGCCTTGGATGAACATTCCTCGGTCTATGTTGTAATTTGTGAGCTATAATAAAGTTCCTTGCATGTTGAAAAGAGAGGATGTTTTTGTTTGGACAAAGTATCTTATCTTCGTAGACTTATCATTCATCACCAACTTTGTAGCCTGTTGCCGTGTTGGGAATTATCGGAGGGGAAAAATTATCTACATGAAACAGAGATGTTGCATCATGCATGTACATCATGGAAGAGGTATGATTTTAAAGATGAACAATAAGCAACTTCTAAAGTTGAGTTGTATCTGGTAGTAAAATCGTAGAGTCTACTTCCTCGTGCAAATGCACTAACCTTAACATCCCTCTACTACAATTACACAAATTGTTATTGTTACAACATACAGGCCTATGCTACGTTTTAGCTGCTTCGTTGTCTCCTACCCCCACATTTTAATTTTTCACACCGAGTGCAGTTTTTATCGAATTCTAACCAATTGTTCATTATCAGAGAGTGATTTGGTCACTTTATTTCATAAGTAACTATTTGTTTACTAAAAGTGTGTTCTCAAAAAAATAATTTATTTTAGTCTATTTTTTAACTTTGATCCGACTTAATACTTCCAAAGAAGAGACCTCAAGAACATAAACAAGAATGGAAAAAGGAAGAGCAGGAAACTGTTCTTGCTATATAATTTTATAGAAGATTGAAGGACTAATTCATGTACAGACTACAGAACAAAAATGAACCTCAATGAATTACCTGAAGGGAAAGGAAATTACAATAACAAAATAAAAAGCAAATTCAGCATTAACCATTCATGCCTGAACTCTAACTTACATGGCAAGCTTCTCAGCATTTTCCTTTTATGTTACATGCCAAGCTTCTCTGCCGAGGTTATCTTCAACTTCTTGCATTTGACCCTGAACTCTAACTTACATGGCAAGCTTCTCAGCATTCCTTTTATGTTACATGCCAAGCTTCTCTGCCGAGGTTATCTTCAACTTCTTGCATTTGACATTTCTTTTAGGTCTCATATTTGCTGCAGTAACAAGTTTATATTGAGAGTGAGGCATCTCGCTTAACTTACCAAACCCACACCTCTGACCTGCTCAAGAGAATAACCAATAGCAGAACTTTAGCAAGAAGTTCACATAGATTGGAACAGGGAAATGGGTGCAGCAGCCTACCAATATGCCAAGAACTGAAATGGTGAATACTTTTCATAAATGTTTTCAACATCACTTTGAACTGTCTTACTGGTGGTGGAGGTTCTTGCATGAACCTGAATTTTTGCAACATTGAACCTGTCTAAGATTCCTAATAACATATGAATCCATGAAAAGTGGGAATATCACACGCAAGGTGTACATTAGCACAAGCAATAGACCTGCATTTAAGTCAAAGTTTGAAGTGAAAGTTAATACCTGTTTTAGATGCCTGATTGTTTCTGAATCAGTAGGAATGACATGGTAATAACCCAAGCACATCAGTACATTAGCACAAGTAAAAGGGCCAAATCCATCTATTTCTCTCAGCTGCTCAGCCATTTTATCATAGTTGGACAACATTGGGTTGCTACAAGCTTCTTCAAGTTCTTTCAGCTGAATCCTGCCTTCAACTATGCCTTTAGCAAGGTTTATAACGCGCCCAGCTCTATACCCAAGACCGCAACACTTTGCTAGCAAACTTTCATCAAGGCCTGCCAATTCTTTTGGACTAGGGAAATTTCCAAGCTGATTAAAAGAGCTCAGGTCTCTATCTTCTGAAGGATCAGGATTGAATGATGCACTTGTACTAACTTCACAAACTTCAGTGGTAGCCTGACAAATATCACTTTTTTGGAGAACCTCTTTACCATCTGAAAATGGAGCTATCACACTTACATCTGGTTTCCCTTCATCGACGATTTCTTCGACTTCGGTAAGCCTCTCCAACAAGTTTCTGGAACATCCATAAGCTCCAGCACTTTTCAGCGATTCTTTCCTGCTGGTGTTCTTGGAGTGAAATGCTCAGATTCAGCAGTTACACCCTTCAATCGATTTCGATATCAGCAGCAGAAAAAATTCAGCTGCCGAGGAACAGTTTAGCTCCAACTGAAGCTCACATAATGCCTCAGCCATGCTCAACGTCCTTGACCACCTATGCATTGAGATAATCAGAAAACGCAACACATTTATGAATATGTATTTCTTTTAATTTTATCCAAACACCAAATAAGGCTTTTATCAGATATTAGCAAGATGCAAGCTCCAACAGATTCAGCATATAAGTTCAGACAAAATACCAGAGCAACCTCCACAAAAAGTCGGCTCTAATCTCCAGTTGCTCATTCCCCCTAGGGTGGAGAGGTAGGCTAGTAAAGTTGGATTTTTTTTGTTTGTATAAATAAGACGATTTTTGTCTTGAGCGGAGGGTCTCCCGGAAACAGTCATTCTACCTACCAAGGTGGAGCCTACCTTCGCACACCTCCGTTACTCTTTAGGAGGCATCCGCCCCAGATAAACTACCCACCTGTCCCGCCTCCCCCCGACGTCTGTGTACACTCTACCCTCCCCAGACCCCACGGTGTGGGATTACACTGAGTATGTTGTTGTTGTTGTATAAATAAGACGATTTGAAGTTAAAACACCAATTTTAAGGATCTTACTAAATCAGTTTGCACCAAATTGAAGATTATCAGAAAACAAAGGTATAAACTTAGATCCCTGAAGAGTTTTTGATAACCTGAAGAGTTTTTGATCCCTGAAGAGTTTTAAACTTTTAATATAATATTCAGTCACCTAGAAATTTATCCCAACAATTAAACAATTTGGTGCATTCCCTTATTATCATCAAATTATTCTGAATCTTGATTTCCTTATAACTCAAGATTGCATAATATCACCAGGTCGACTGGAAAAATTCTTCTCATAGCTTTATTATACTATATTTTCTCAATTTGATTAATGAATGTAACTAGTTTAATACTGCTAATCAGTTTAACTACTCACTGGCAATTGCAGAGCAGTATACACTTCACCATGTCCTCAAACAATGTCGGCGATCTAAACACTCTCCCAAATTCCCTCTCCTTTGCTTCTCCACAAACATCCTGAAAGTCTTTCACTCGTTTATTCTCTTCCACTGATAATCTCACCATTCTCCTCACTTGACCCTATATAACAGTAAAAAAGTAAAGTGAAATTTTCGAAAATATACAGCCCAACATAAAATATTACGCCAACGTAGCCATATTTTCAGTTAATATTATACCTGGCGCCTGGCAGGAAAATATTATACATAATGTATCAACCTTGTATAAAAGGTGTTTATGCAAATATGAGCTAAACTCAAAGTATGGGCTACGTGGCGTAAATGTTTTAGAAAATAGACATAGAGGTAATTTTCCCTTTAAATGGATATTTAAGGAAAAAAGAGTACCAGCAAAGAGCGTTGGTGTATAGTACAAAGAGAATCGGTGCCGAAAACACGGAGAAAGAGTGAGTGAGGAGAATCAGACGGTTGAGATATTCGGACGAGAAGAGATTGTTCGTGATCATCGTCGTTAATGTTTTCGGAGAGGCGCAGTGGGCGTTCTAGGGTTTTGGTGAGAGAGTCTCAACGGTTTGGAGCCATCATGAATAGGCCGTGGCTACATACTGCTTTTTCCAAATCGAATGCGGCGCCGTCCTCGAGTGGTAACTCCACCACCACGCTGCGGCGGCGATCGATCTCTTGCCGGTGCTGCATTTTTCTGGTGAGAGCCGTTGGAATGAGAAAAGAAGAGGAAGAAGAAACAATAAATCCCCAAGGGAGTTTGGGTCTGTTTGGGCAAGCAGAAACTGGTTTCCGAGAATTTGTTAATGTGTTGACTTATAATTATAGAATTAGTTCTAAAAAACATAAACTGTTTCCTGTTTGACCCACATTTATGCAAATTTACTAGAATTTTTTTTAATAGATTTAAAATTATTTAAAATATTTTTTTATCCTATGTTTCTAAAAATTAGTATATTTTTATAATTTAATAATTTTTTTAATTTTTTTTAATTGCAACATTTAATCAAAAAATAATATAATATTATACATAAAAATGTAACCACAATATGATAGTCAATGACTCAAATATGTTCAAACCTACACTACACTGCCCTACACACACCTACCTCATCCCATTCTCAAATTTTTATGTCATATTGTTTTTTACTTTTATAAAAAATATGATTTTTTTCTTCCCCTACCCCGCCCTACTCCAACCCCACCCCATTGCCCTACCCCATTCTAAAATTTATATTTCATATTTTTTGTTATTTTTATAAAAAAATGATTGAAAATATGAATTTTTTTTCTCAACTTCCCCTGTCCACCTATCACATTCTCAAATTTTTATTTTATATTTTTTTTACTTTTATAAACAATTTATAAAAAATATGAATTTTTTTCTTCCCCACTCCACCCCATCCTCAAATTTCAATTTCATATTTTATGTTACTTTTATAAAAAAATGATTGAAAATATGAAATTTTTTCTTACCTCCCCGCCTGCCCACCTACCACATTTCTCAAATTTATATTTTATATATTTTTATTTTTATAAATAATTTATAAAAAATATGATTTTTTTCTTACCCCGCCCTACCCCTACCCTTACTCATCCTCAAATTTCTATTTCATATTTTTTGTTACTTTTATAAAAAAAAAAAAGGTAATTTTTTTTCTTACCCCGCCCTACCCTGCCCCACTCCATTGCCCTACCCCATCCTCAATTTTCTATTTCATATTTTTTATTATTTTTATAAAAAAAATTATTAAAAAATATGATTTTTTTCTTACCCCACCCTACCCATTTCCAAATTTCTATTTTATATATGGATATTATATGAGATTAAAAAGAATTTTGTGAAAAGAAAAAGGGTAAATGGATCCAATTTTTTTTTATTTAATGGGCAAAAAAAGCTTCTCTAGAAGCACCAAATTGGTGTTTCTGTTTCTCTTCCTATCTAGAAACACTTTTTGTCTTTTTAAAAAAATGTTTCTACTTCTGAAAAGTAACTGTTTGGCGTAAGAAGTGTTTCCGTTTCGGAAACAGAAACACTTTCAAAAGCTTGGCCAAATAAGTACTATTAGGAATAATGTAACAACATAAGAATTAAAATTGCCATTTTCTCAAAACTTTATTATGTGCTTATATAATTGACATTAATTGTATAAAACTTTTCTTTTATCTCACGATAAAATACACTCAAAATTTGTGAATTTTAAAATATAATAAGAAAATAAATTTAGTTTTTGCCTGATAAAAAGAAATCACAAATAACTACATAATAAAGTTTTTCTATAGGCATATGTTTGTGTTGCAAACCTGACTCGTTTGATACGTCGCACTGGACTGTATATTTTTATCTGAATTAATATATAATGGATAATTTTAGAGTATTAATATATAATGAATTGTTTTTTTTAAGTTTAGTACAGTTCAAAGAAGATCATTATACTAGATATTTCTAAAAAATGACAGTTGAAGTGTACTATTTTTAGAAATAATACAATCTAGTTCGATTGAAAACGCCCATCAAACACTGTATTATTTTTTTGTTCAATACAACTTAATACAACGTAACAAAAGTGACCCAAAGATTTTATTATATATATGTGAAATTCCATATGAAAATTATTTTTACTTACGCGACCAAAGAAAACAATCCCCGGTCTATTAGATGGAACCCCAAGTCCAACCCCTTTCATGAATTTGTCTAACCTTAAAACTTTAGGATGAGATAATATTTTCATCATGGAAAAATTGACAAACATAATTTTCTAGAGTTTTAGAAATAACATTTGACTTGTTCTAATGTTCGATCATCCATTCTTGTTCCTGTTCTTCTTCAATTTACCCCACTTATAATATTATTTTAACGCCTGGGCACCAAAACTTACAATCTTTATCTAGGAACAACTCTTCTTAATTCCTAGATATCTGAATATGTCCTCTTTTGCACTTACTTGTCAGCAGATGAACCATCTTCTTTCTCATACGTTGTATAGCAAAAATAAAGAAAACACTTGCTTTCTTGTTTATGTTAAACAACAATATTTCTTACCTGCACCCTTTATATGATTAGTTTTTAAGGATGATGAAATCAGCAAGTGACATGGGGCTCGGATACTTGGTCAAAGTTTTTGATTCCTACCAAGAAACCTTCTTCTTGTTGGCTTCTTCTTATTATTGGCTCGAGGAATCATTGTAATATACACATTATTTTATTTCTCATGTCTTTGTTTTCAACAGATTTTCTTGGACTCATTCTTTTGCCTATGCAGCGTGAAGGTCAATGATAACTTGCTGGATATTAGGAAGGCGTTGTTTACAAGGCTTGCACTGAAATATAGTTTTTCTTTTCTTCCAACAAAAGCATTGGGGTTTTAGATGTTCAGGAAAAAAGTTTTGCTATGTTGGATATGGGTTCAAGAAGCCATGTCTTGCTGCTGATTTTTGTATCCCAAATTCTGGCTATACTGGGACAAACAAACAACAATGATTGTAATGTTTTTTTTCCCCATAAGACTACTCGATATGCACTTTTTTATTCTTTTTTCATGGTTAAATTCCACTTCTTTGTAAACCGGTGAACTGTTTCAGATTTGATAGTTACTGAGTCTATAACCTAAAACTTAGATGGTTACACTTGAGTGTATATATTACTAACTGTTCAAAAATTAAAAGTATAAAACAGCTGAATTGTTTGTGCAGTATTGGGGACTCATGGAATAGAAACTAGTAAAAACTATCGAATTCCATCCTGCATCATGGTTTATTCTATCTATGGAATTTAAACAAAGCCTGTTGTTTTAGTTTCTTCGATGCGCCCATAAAATTTCTTTTGAATATTTCATTCGGTTTATATTTAAGCTTTGAGTTGGAAGGACTTATTCATCTGAAAAGGTTGAGGTGTCTAGGATCCGCTGCCTAAAGTTCTTGCTGATTGTCAGTGGACTGCTGGCTCTGTGCTGTGATTGATTACTATATGCTTGCTAGTGGAAGCTAGTATAAGGAAAAAATACCAAAGTTAAGCAACATGAAGGGATAAAAATAAGTCATCACAAATGATGAATAAGAAAAATTTATGATCTAGCTGTTCTTTAGCGTCATTGAAGACTGAATGATGTATTACATCAAAGTTCCTTGTGCAGTTGTAGGGCAAAATGCTAGGCAACACATTTCATTCAAAATTAAACACATTTCAGAGGTACTCAGAGTCGTGTTTTCTTTATTGGGATCTCTTTTCTGCCTTTACTCCCAATTTAGAGCATAGGGAAAAAAGTTGAAATATGCTCTTCTTGTAGTTTAGTTGACCAAATTTACTGATCAACCGAAAAGACGTTCAAATTTAGCAATGCAGATGTAGAGTTTCGGTTAGCAACAAGCTTTGGACGAAGCTGCTATGCTATCTAGATTTATTGTCACGGATTGTCAGTTGAAAAAAATGGGTTGCAGTACTTGTCAAATTTGAATGCTTATAAAGTTTTGCACTTTTTTTTAGCTTGAGTTTTAAGAGTACATTAATAGTTAGCGAAACATGTACCTTCTTGATAGTACAGTACAGAAGTCGTTTATAATTCCTTTTATTGTGCAGCCACTGCTCTATTTGCTCTCAAATCTAGCTGGAATAACTTGCCACCAAATTGGGAGGGGTCAGATCCTTGTGGTAGCAGCTGGGCAGGAATTAGCTGTAACAATTCGCGCATAATCTCAATGTATATCCTCAATATTTTAAATTTCCGATTGTTCTGTATCTTGCCTACCTTCCCTTCCTCATTGTTTTCTTTGCCTTCCCATTTGCAGAAAGTTATCAGGCATGGGCTTGGAAGGCAATCAGTTTGGTGATCTTTCATCGTTAACTGCATTGCAAATTTTGTATGTTTATTATTTCTGTTTTTTCTGTCTTGACTGTTAAGATATCAATGATAAGATTCCATAATCATCTTTAGTTTTCCTATATTCTTTCTCCAACTCTCATTTGAAGAACTGTAATTTCATGTAAAAGTCATTAAGAGCACTGCAGCTAGTTCTCGAAGGAAATGAGTGCAACATCCATGTCTTTCTTTGCTACTTAAATTAATTCTGGCCTCATCTCTTCCTTATCCTAAATTAATTCTTGTAAGTATCTGTAAGGAGTATACACATCATATGAAAGATAAATCGTTCGCTCTCAACTAAAAGGAATAAGTTCTGCCATTTGGATAAGAGGATATCCACTGCTTTAATTAGTTTCTAACCCTTTTCTTAAATCACTTCGTTTTGTTTTATTGTACCAACTTTGGTTTTTGAAGCAAGCATTATGAGCTTCTTTGTTGTAGGGACCTCTCGAATAATGTCGGCTTGAAAGGAACTCTTCCATCATCTATTGGAAATTTGAAGAATTTGACAACCTTGTAAGAAATTATAAATTTCCACTCCAGTATGTCCAATACAATTGTGTATTATAGATCCTGACTTCAGAATGGCCATTTTATGCAGAATCTTAGTTGGTTGCAGCTTCTTTGGTCCAATTCCAGAATCAATTGGTTCTCTGCAGCAGCTGGTTTTCATGTAAGGATTTACTTTTCTAGTTCATCCATTTGTTTACCTGAAGTTTAATCATTAATTTCTTCCTTTTTGTTTACCTGGAGTAAAATTGTGCATTTCTTCTATGTCGGACTTTGGCAACAGAGTTATTACTCTTGCAGTTAAAACAAGTTTCTTTAACAGAATCTTCTGCTTTTCTTATCAATTCCCCAATCAAATTAGGTTCAGTTCATGAGAAAGGTGTATTCAACTTTATTAAGATTGGCTTTCGCTCGAAAACTAAAAAGTTGCCCATCAGTGGTGGGTATATACTATATAAAGCAGAGATTCTCTAACGAATAACTTGTAATGTGCCCTGCCTAGATTATGGACGTATGCGGTAGTAGGATTCAGTAAATTGAAATTGACTTATTGGAACTTAGTGGTCCAGTTAGAGTAAATTCATCCCTAACATGTGAAGTAAATTTGACGAGGTGTGGTATGGATTCATTTTGTAGTTTCTTAATGAAAAAACTCAAGTACCTTTACTTTTTGTTGAGGATCATCTTATGGTTGTATAAACAAAAGCAACCATTGTAAAGAATGGATCTTGGGCCTATCTCAATCCCAAAAGCTAGCTCATAGGTGAGGATTGTCCAAGTCTATATGAGGAGACCAAATCTCCTATCCCTTGTCGATGTGGGACCCTCAACACCACCCTCACGCCCCGGCTGGACATCTGGTGCGTGGACAATTTTATATGGGGGCCACATCGGTGAACAAAGAAATTGGGATGAGCCTGACTCTGATACCATGTTTCAATACATTCTTCATCTTTGTTTAAGGGTCTATGGTATATGTTCTTTTTAGCAGTCAGCTTATTCTGGACTTAATTTCTTGTTTCTTTTTACAACATTTCCACAGATCTCTAACTTCTAACAGCTTCACTGGGCCAATTCCACCATCAATTGGAAATTTATCTAAGTTGTCATGGCTTGATCTGAGTGACAATAAGATTAGTGGGACTATCCCAATCTCACACGATTCAGAACCTGGTTTGAATTTTCTAGTCAATACCAGACACATGTATGTTTCCTTTCCTCTTTATAGAATGTAACTTTTTCATTTGTCCTTTTCTCTTCCTTAGTAGCTGTGTAAAGTTTTATTGGTTTCT
Source organism: Przewalskia tangutica (assembly GCA_029844215.1). Classification (NCBI taxonomy): domain Eukaryota; kingdom Viridiplantae; phylum Streptophyta; class Magnoliopsida; order Solanales; family Solanaceae; genus Przewalskia; species Przewalskia tangutica. The sequence continues at coordinate 11,966,122 of CM056731.1, read as the reverse complement.
TGCAGTCACTTGTCAAAAAATCAGCTCTCTGGCCCTATCCAACCTCGACTCTTCGGTCCAAACATGAAGCTGATACATTTGTGAGTATGTAGGCAAGTTAAGTCTATATTTTCATTTTAACAAACTCATATATCTAGTTACTTAATTTACTTTTGTTAAACCTTTTGAAGAATATACATAATGACCTTTTATTACTTCCAAGCTGAATAGAAAGTTTTGGGAATGTTTGTTTTTGCTTTTTCTTTTTATTGTGTGCTTTGTCTCAGGGAGCTATGCAAGTATTTTACATTTCCTTTGTATAAGATCTTTCTTTTATCTCTCCTTGTTTAGTTATCAACTGCCATTTGCAATTACTTATGGTACATATTTGTATTTATCATGGCATCCTTTATGTGTTTGACTTCCTTAACACAAAATGGATTAACTAACAGTGTTGTTTTGGTGGAATATATGCTCTTCTGCATTGGGCTCAATGCTAGCACAATCATATGCATCAATTTCAAAGTATGCTGTCAGGTTGTAATACTATAATATCCTTAGGAGAGAACAATATACTTAATGCATGTTTTATGTTGATGGAATATCAAAAAGACTTGATTTTTCGACTAAAAGCCTGAAGAATGGAAACTTGATGCTGAAGAAATGATGTTGATTCATAAGAAACAGCCACGCCGCAAGTCATTTTTCTCTTTTTCTGATGATACTTGGCTTCATATTGATCAGGATTTTAGATCACAACAATCTGATGGGTGAAATTCCTGAGTCTCTGGGAAGTCTGCCGAATTTAGAAGTTTTGTGAGTTCCCAGTGCTGTCAGCAATATTCGCTCATTTACTTTCTACCCGGTAATTGCATTCATTTTCTTATATTTCTTGTCATGGCTACAGGCGACTGGACTGGAACTCTCTCAATGGACCTGTACCTTCCAACCTCACAAAGTTACAAAGTCTCAATGAGCTGTATGCACTCAATAGAGGACATGCCTAATCAATTTCTGTTGATCCCTATGTAAAAGTAGCATGCTATTGGTAATTTATTTCGAAAATAACTCTTCTTTTTTGTTTTAGGTACTTATCCAATAATAATCTCAATGGATCAATTCCGGACCTTACAGGGATGACCTTGCTAAACTATGTGTAAGTTGGTGTTTAGGTTTAATAACCATGAAATATGTACTAATGCTTGTAGAAACTTGGTAGACTTCTCTTATGACAGATCAGAAAGTTCTCGTCGAGAATTGCTTCACTCTATTCATTAGTGACTCCTTTTGGAAAGGATGTGATTAATTTCATATACCCATTTGATCTCTTGACTTTTTAATTTAATTCTTATTGTTTGCAGGGCCATGAGCAATAACAGTTTCAATGCATCAGATGTTCCACAATGGTTTACAAGCCTCCCATTATTGAAAACAATGTATTCCTCTCTCGCCCCTCTCACATGCGCACACACAAACTTAGCATTATATACCCTGAGCTTGAAGAACATACAAAATTTCTTCTCTAATGTGCCTGCCAAAGAACCAATTCCTGTTTTCTTGACTACCTCAGGCATGCTTAACTGCCATTAACTGGCATAGAGCCCTTAAGAAATGGATGGAGTATTATGTTCAGTTGAATACAGTTGGCTTGTTGCTCAAATAGGAAGATTCCCCTCTCTGAACTCAAGTTTTAGTGGAAGGGCCAGTATAGAAGTAGAAGTAATTAGCTTACAGTAGTTGGCCTAACCAAAACCTCACGCCAACATTAATATAGCTTTGTGAATTGAATCTTAAGTAGGGTGCTTAGCCCTCTGGCCTACCAATCAAAGAGGCTGAAAGTAAGCATAAGCTCTTCATTCGCTTCGCATAGCCGCACAAGGGCCCATGTAACCCTTCTTTTTTCCTTATCTTTTCTGGTACAAAGAAACAACACTTAAGCGCTGGGATATGCTATCCAGAAAATACTCTCTACAAGCCATTTATTAAAATTAGAGAAAGAAAACCTTATGGAGCAAATGTTTTCTTTTTCGTTCCATTATTTCACATAGTTTGTGGCTAAACAGACTCACCATTAGTATTCAATCATGAGTGTCTTTGCTACTGCTTTAGATTATTCTGGTAGTACTCTTTCTTTATGCATCCATTCAGGAAATCTGCATTTCCAGAATGTAAGCTTAAACAAATACTAGTCTGCATTTCCTGTAAAGGAGGAGCTTGACAATAGTTCAAGGAAGATAGCCACTTTGTGTGCTTCCTCATTTTGAGTTGCCTTTATTTTGACCCTGGGGTTATTTGCTGCTTCAGTAATATTTGATGGCTATTGTAACAGATATATGGAGAACACAACATTGCAAGGACAAATTCCTGTTGACTTATTCAACCATCCTAACTTGGAGACTATGTAAGTTCGTGCTTGTTCTCTCATAAAACCGGATTTAGGCAGGGGATGTTCACTCATTAAAATAACGACTTGGCCTTACGATCTAGAGCATCACTCTTACAGGAGACATTTTGTTTGATAACCATTTGTTAATATATTTGCAGAGGATTAGCCAACAACAAGCTCAATGGGACATTGGACATCGGTACCAGATATGGGAACAATTTAACACTTGACTTACGAAATAATTCTATCCAGAACTTCACCCAGAAAGCAAAATACAATATGAATATATCGTGAGCAAATTACTTCTCTGTTATTAACTTTCTTATTAGAGCATGCACATTCTTCTGTAAAGGGAAGCCCGGTGCACTAAGCTCTCGCTATGCGCGGGTCCGGAGAAGGGCAGCATGCACATTCTTCTGTCTTGGAGAATAATGTACTATTATATTTTGCAGGCTCACCAGCAACCCTGTTTGTGATGGAACAGGAGCAACAGCCAAATACTGTGTAATTCAGATTTCAAATGATTCCTTCTCAACATCTATGAGTTGTCCAGAAATGTCCTGCAATTCAGACAAAAGATTAAGTGCTACATGCAAATGTTTATACCCGTACACTGGGACACTGCATTTCTTTTCCCAGTCCTTCTCAAATTTAGACAACTCGAGCTACTTCAAAACCCTTGCTGGCTCTATGATGTCTGCCTTTTTATCCAATGGGCTTCCTGTGGATTCAGTTTCTCTTAGTGATCCAGCAGTTGATGTTTATTCATATCTTCAAATTGAAGCACAAATCTTTCCTTCAACACAGGACAGTTTCAATCATACATCAATTCCTTCCATTGGTTACCTGCTTAACCGGAATCCTTTCCAACTCCAGTATTTTGGACCCTTCTTCTTTACTTCTGAAGGTTATTGCTGTTTTGCAGGTAACTTAACATGGTTTAAGCACAAAAGCAATCTTTTGTCTCTTCTTTTTCTCAAATTCTTTTCTGGATATATTTGCAATTTTTATCTATCTTAACAAGTTTGCTTATTTTGTAATTTAGACGGAAAGAAGAAGAAGTCATCACATACTGGTATCATCATTGGAGTATCAGTTGGTGGTGCAGTGCTTGTTCTATTAACACTCTGTGCTGGTCTTTATGCTTTTCGCCAGAGAAAAATAGCAAAAAGAGCTGGTCATAGCAGTAACCCTTTTGGTAAAATTAGTTCTTCTTAGATCTGGACCCCTTTATTGACATTATTGTTTTTTTAACTTTTAAGTGTTATTGTTTTCTTGCAATGGTGTCTTCGTGTGAATTCAGAATCTTGGGATCGTGATAAGAGTGGTGCTGTGCCACAACTTAAAGGAGCAAGATGGTTCTCATTTGAAGAGATTAGGAAGTGCACAAACAATTTTTCAGAATCTAATTGCATTGGATCTGGGGGCTATGGGAAGGTTTACAATTTTTCTCTTTCTTTTCATTCCTGCTATAAAGTTCAGGACTTATTTAGTGTACTTAACGTCTTAATTTTCCACATACGAATGGATGAACAGCATATTGACCAGGTTATAATATGGTGGCATAAATTTACTTAAATTTTAAAATGCAAAGATGGTCATGAGCTCTTGACTTGTTTGATCTTTGCTCCAACTATCAAACTAAATGTTAGATAATTTAGAGACTAAATTAGGGCATTTAGACATCTGCTACTCACAAATGAGCCGGTGACGAGAATGCAATAATTATATGTCGATATGGCATTAACATCTTGCACATGGGATCAGAAACTACTTCTACAGATTTGACATATTTTGAAGAGAAGTATGCGTTGGACAAATAGGTGGATGAGTTAAAGTGGAGAAGCGATCTACACAATTAACTATTTATAGCTTATCTATTTAAAAGCATTTCATTTTTCCACCTCTAGCCACAATTATGAACTAAACTAGTCTAAGATTTATTCACCTGTGAGGATGTTGCGAACTCAAAATGAATGATTACTGTGAGGTAGTATTTCTTGGTGTGAAAAGCCAAAGGAAATAAGGAAATAAGTCTCTTGGTTCATTGCCTTACTTCTGTTGTTAGGTTCAGCTTCTGAAATAGTCATTTCCTAAAACTAAATAATTAGACTATTAAGTATGCTTCTGTTGCCACCCACCTTTATGTTTTACCCCTGCCTCAATTATGTTATTTACCAGAAGCTTAGGAGCTACAAGAAATTGCTGAAGCATTTCTAAACAATTGAAATACATTGCTAATAGTTCACTAACCGTCTCTCCTGCTTTTGCTTGTGCTTATGCTTTTTCTTGAGCCGAGGGTCTTTCGGAAACAGCCTCTCTACATACCAAGGTAGAGGTAAGGTGTGCGTACACTCTACCCTCCCCAGACCCCACGTTGTGGGATTTCACTGAGTATGTTATTGTTGCTAATAGTTCACTAACAGCTGATGTTCTGTCATCTTGGATTATATCTGATTTTTCTGCATGACTGACATATGCATTGCATGGTACAACAGTACTTCATCTTTCACGCTCCGTTTGCTATTTTCTTCATACCGCGTCAAAATTTTCCAGACTGATACATGTAGCATCAACAGGTCTACAAAGGAACTCTTACTGCTGGGGAGGTAGTTGCAATTAAAAGAGCACAACATGGATCAATGCAGGGGGCTTTTGAGTTCAAAACAGAGATTGAGCTATTGTCAAGGATTCATCACAAGAATGTTGTAAACCTGGTTGGATTTTGTTATGAGCAAGGCGAACAAATGCTGGTCTATGAGTACATTCCAAAGGGTACTCTAAGGGAAAGTCTCTCAGGTAATTCTTCTCTTGCTTTCAATGACCTTCAAAGAATATTTATCCGTGCCTTCATCATTTCATATATTGGCTTCAGAGGAAGAGATGCTAAGTCCAGTCTAATCTGGCAAATTAGGAGATGAAGTAATATTTCTTCACTAAGGAGGGAGCAAGGAAGGAATTTTTTGATGGTGCAAAGTTTTTGGTGGCACCCCCCTCTCATGTTGTAAATGTTTTTTGGAAGGATGTTTTAGGACAAACCTATGACCGTAGGGTCAATTGTTGTGATTTGCAACAATGGCCAATGCGCCAAATCATGTAACAGACATAAATGCTGGGTGACTTGTATATTTTTGTTATATATATAAGTAGTAATATCTGATTTTCCCAAAAAAAAACCGATCTGTCCGGTGATCTGCCCTGTCCATACTGTTGAAAGTGTTTCATTTACCTTTGTGTAAATTTGAATTCATTATATTGCTTCCTCTCCTTTTTCGTACCTGTTAATTATATGATATCCAGCCATTCTCCTCCAAGGAATAGCATTTCCAACTGAAACGCTCTCCATCACCATCATTGATTTTCTCCTAGTCACGAATAAAACTCTTTGAGATACTTAATTGTTATAGGATATGCTAGAGATTCCTAAGTTTTCTGGCCCTCTCTAGCAAAGTTGAAATGGAGTTTCCCTAGTATGATACAAGAAAGTATTTATCACAATGTTTGGGTTTATATACAAATTTAATTAGGTTATTCTTAATCTGCATATGCTCTTGCAGTCAAGCCAAAACTCCAATTGGAGTGGACAAGGAGACTTAAGATAGCCCTTGATACTGCTAGAGGTTTGGCATACTTGCATGAGCTTGCAGATCCTCCCATAATACACAGGGATGTTAAGTCAAATAATATCTTGCTGGATGACCATTTAACTGCAAAAGTTGCTGATTTTGGCCTATCAAAACTTTTGAGAGACGATGACAAGGGCCATGTTACCACTCAAGTCAAAGGCACATTGGTGAGTATTACAACCTCAAACCTTGATGGATCAATTTGAGCTGTGTCATAATTCTTATAGATTTGTGAATATTAAACCCCACAACTTGAAGGCGGTTGGTATAGCATCAAGGCTAATTTTCTTGACCATGAATGGCTGAACAACATGAAGAAAGATAATTTTGAATTCAATTAAAGATTACTCACGACATGTTATTCATTGTTTAACATGGTGATAGATGCAAATTTTGATTTCAAAGAACATTTGTAATTCCATGATGTGCCATGCATACTGCTTTGAAATCCCATTTTCTAAGAATGTTCCTATGCAGGGGTACTTGGATCCTGAATATTACATGAGCCAACAGTTGACTGAGAAAAGTGATGTATATAGCTTTGGGGTGGTGTTGCTCGAGCTAATAACTGCAAGAGCTCCAATAGAACGAGGAAAACACATCGTAAGACTGGTTGCAGAGACCATATATGATTCAGAAGATAACAGCAAACTCTACCAATTAGTAGATCCAAGAATAGGTCCAGGTTCAAAACTTGAAGGCGTTGATAGACTATCTACATTGGCAATGAGATGTGTTAATGAATCCGGGGCCGACAGGCCTTCCATGGGTGAGGCTGTTAAAGAAATTGAGAGTATCCTTGAGCTGGCCAGCTTGAGCAAATATACTGATGAAGACCTCACTTCAACTAGCTATGAGGATACAACTCAAGTCAGTCTTGGCGATTTTTATAATGACAAGGCTTTTGATTATAGTGGTAAATATCCTTCTGGTGGCATGCACACCACTTAGTGAAGTTACTAAAGACTATAACTGTGATTTACATTAGTTTGTTATATTGAGCATAACTATGAATTACAATTGTTTGGTACTAGTGATTCTTCTGTTCTAATACTAGCTATATCTGAAGTCAGAATTACTGATGACTTTTTGAGATTTGGTGATCTTTGTATCTATGTTTGATCGAAAAAAGTTAGATCATGCTGTACAGGACTACAGATGAATTTTATAGCTCAAAACCCGGAACCGAAATCAAGATTTGTCTTGTTACACTGACCTTCGCAGCTCTGTCAACAAGCGCAAAAAACTTGGGACCTTTTTGGTCTTGGGCTATGAAGATTGTTTTCGGTAATTGCATAATTAGTTACAAGTAATTTACACTATTTAATTTCATCAAGGGTTAAATGCACATGAGGTTTTGGCTTGTAACACACCTTTGATCAAATGGTTTTGACATTAGGCAAAGTGTATATTTATAACAATGGTGCAAGAATCAGCTTGCTCATGAATTCAAGAAATTACTTAGCTCAGGTACAAAATAATATTTTTCACCAAAGCTTATATACATTTGAAGAAATCAACTAACATTTTTGTGTCTTCATCTTTGCTCGGAGTCAAACCCTGGTACTTCGGGGTCCATTACAACTTCATTTTCTGCCAGGCTGTACCCTTTAATGCTTATGCTCTTGTGTAAATTAATTTTGTTTTTCGTCTCATCTTATGTAACAAAAACTATCTTTCCTTATTTTCTTGTATCATGGACTAAGATGAATAGAAGTAAGCTAATAGGTCTAATTTCATAATTGACGATCAGAAATAAACTATAGTCCCTAAATATCGAACAATAATTTTTTTTTAAACAAGGATATAAATTAAGGGTTCGTTTGGTACGTCGCATTGGACTGTACTAATTTCATTGGACTAGACTGTATTAATATATAATAGACGGTATTAGAGTAAATTGTATTTTTTTTAGTACAGTCCAGCTGCTAGATGAGCCTCAAAAATGACAGTTGGACTATACTAAAATATAAAATGGACTATACTATTTTTAATATAGTCCAGTGCGACTGAAAACGTACGCCACCAAATGCTGTATTATTTTTTTTGTTCAGTACAATCCAGGTTAATGCGATTTACCAACGTGACCTAAGGTTTGTTACATGTAATTCCTTCTCTCCCAATTTGAGAGCAAATAGTAGAGTATGAACCAACAAACATTAGTGGAGAGCCTCCAACAATTTCGCCACATTCTGAGAACATGCATAGCCCGGAGAGATCTCTTAACTGGCAAATCTCTACATACCCTTTACATCAAATTACTAATTCCACCATCTACTTACTTCTCCAACCATTTCATCATTCTCTACTCCAAGTGTGGTCTTCTCATCACTGCTCGCAAGGCTTTTGAAGCCACATCAGAACCCAATGTCTTCACCTTCAATGCCATCCTCAACGCATATGCAAAAGAATCTCAACCCCACCTTGCCCACCAGCTGTTTGATAAAATTCCCCAACCAGATATTGTTTCTTACAACACCCTTATATCTGCTTATGCTGATCTTGGTTACACCCTGCCTGCTCTTCGACTCTTTCTCGACTTGAAGGATACGGGTCTTGCTATGGATGGGTTTACCCTTTCAGCTGCTATTACTGCTGCTAATGACAATCTTGATTTCATTACTCAGCTTCATTGTTTGTCTGTATATACTGGGCTTAACTCTTATGCTTCTGTTAACAACACTCTAATCACGTATTATAGCAAAAATGGGGTTCTTGATTATGCGCAAGGGGTTTTCGTGTCAATGGGTGAGTTAAAAGATGAAGTTTCTTGGAACTCGATGATTGTTGCTTATGGGCAGCATAGGGAAGGGATAAAGGCGTTGGCTTTGTATAAAGAAATGGGACTTAAGGACTTATATTTAGACATGTTTACTTTGGCAAGTGTATTGACAGCGCTTACGTCCATGGAAGACTTGCGTGGTGGGCTTCAATTTCATGCTCGGTTAATCAAAATGGGTTTTCAAGAAAATCCACATGTTGGAAGTGGGCTGATTGATTTGTACTCAAAATGTAGTGGTGGTATATCAGATTGCAAGAAAGTATTTCAGGAAATTCCTTATCCTGACTTGGTTCTTTGGAACACAATGATTTCTGGATATTCGCAGTCTGAATTGTGTGAAGAAGCGGTTGCTTGTTTTAGACAAATGCAGCTTGCTGGCCATCAACCTGATGATTGCAGCTTTGTTTGTGTGATTAGTGCATGTTCTAACTTGTCATCGCCTTCGCAAGGGAAACAGATTCACTCTTTGGCAATCAAATCTAGTATACCCTCAAATCGAATCTCAGTGAACAATGCTCTCATTACAATGTATTCTAAATGTGGAAATCTGCAAGATGCAAGATTACTTTTTGATAGAATGCCTGAGCATAATGCTGTCACTTTAAATTCTATGATAGCAGGCTATGCTCAGCATGGGCATGGAGCAGAGTCGCTGTTACTATTTGCATGGATGCTTGAAAGAAACATGACACCTACAAATATAACATTCATCTCTGTCCTATCTGCATGTGCACACACTGGAAAAGTCGAGGAAGGGAAGAAGTATTTTTGTTTAATGACTGATAAATTTGGGATAAAACCGGAGGCTGAGCACTACTTATGCATGATTGACCTTTTGGGTCGAGCAGGAAAGCTCGAGGAAGCAGAGAGACTAATCGAAACAATGCCATATAATCCTGGTACAATTGGCTGGGGCTCGTTAATTAGGGCATGTCGAACACATGGTAATATAGAGCTAGCAACAAAGGCAGCTAACCAGTGTGTTCAGCTGGATCCGTCAAATGCGGCACCATATGTCATGCTTGCGCACATGAATGCTTGTCTTGGCAGATGGGAAGAGGTAGCATCGATTAGAAAAGAAATGCGAGACAAGGGAGTGAGAAAGCAAGTAGGTTGTAGTTGGATTGAGGTGGCCAAGAGGGTTCATGTCTTTGTGGCAGAAGATAGTTCTCATCCAATGATAAAGATGGTGTATAAATTCTGGGAAGAGATGTCAAAAAAGATGAAGCAAGAAGGGTATTCTTCGGATTTGAGGTGGGCTCTGATGAAAGATGATGGAACTAGGCAGGAGGAGAAAGAGAGAAGCTTGTGGCATCACAGCGAAAAGCTGGCAGTTGCTTTCGGGCTTTTATCGACCAAAGGTTGTGAACCTATTCTTATCATAAAGAATTTGAGAATATGTGGTGACTGTCATAATGCAATTAAGTTTCTATCTGGTATGACAGGAAGAGTGATTACAGTAAGGGATTGCCACAGGTTTCATTGCTTCAAGGATGGGGCATGTTCTTGTGGGGATTACTGGTGATGGCTGATAAGTTTAGCAATCGGAATGCTTATCTGATTCCAGTCAATCCATGTGATTCCCATGGGCTATGGAGAGTGAAGTTGTGAATGCTATACAGTCTACTTTGAGTTAGTAAGACGGACTACAATTTTGTATTTGTTGGCAACAGAAAGACGGGCGTAATGTTTTTCTTTAACCAATTGAAATTATAAGGAAAGATTTATGAAGTACTTGAAAGAGTTCACAGCATGCAGATTTCTGGTTCTTTGGATTGGATTATTGAGTCTTAATCCATTTTAATCTTATACGGTTAATGCTCTACATGATCTTAGATCTAGAGCCGAAGATGCTAATCATTTGCAACATATGTGCATTATGTGAGTAGGAGTATGAAGATGGCAACATCTTGTTCATTCACAGCACGGTTAATTACAAGGCAACTATGGAATGTGACATTACATCTTAAAGCGGTGAAATGGTAGATGCCTATAACAGCAAAAGAACCCTACGAAAGCTGGGGAGACAAACGAAGCAGCAAAAAATTAGTGTGTGCAACGCAATCCCAGCAAGCATATGGTGAATCATATGGAGAAAAAGAAATCATAAAAACTTGAAGGTGGTTGGATAACAACAACGGTAATTTTCTTGACCATGAATGATTGAATAACATGAAGAAAGGTCATTTTGAATCCAATTAAAGATTAGTCACTACGTGTTATCCATTGTTTAACATGGTGATATATGCAAATTTTTATATCAAAAAGCATTTGTAATTCCACAATGCGCCAACCGAACTGAATCAAATGTCCCATTTTCTAAGAATTTTCCTACGTAGGGATATACTGGTATCCTGAATATTACATGAGCCAACAGTTGACCGAGAAAAGTGATGTGTATAGCTTTGGAGTGGTGTTGCTACTCTTGCTAGAGCTGATAACTGCAAGAGCTACAATAGAACGAGGAGAACACATCGTGAGACTGGTTGCAGAGACCATATATGATTCAAAAGATAACACCAAACTCTACCAATTAATAGATCCAAGAATAGGTCCAGGTTCAAAACACGAAGGCGTTGATAGACTATCTACATTGGCAATGAGATGTGTTAATGATTCTGGGGCCGAGAGGCCTTCCATGGGTGAGGCTGTGAAAGAAATTGAGATCCTTGAACTGGCCAGCTTGAGAAAGTATACTGAAGAAGAGCTCACTTCAACTAGCTATGAGGACACAATCAAGTCAGTCTTGATGATTTTCATAATGACAAGGCTCTTGATTAAAGCGGTAAATTTTCTGGTGCATGAACACCACTTGGTGAAGTCCCCGAAGGATTATATCGGGCATTCTTTCATGTCGGGAGGAGGTACCGGTTGGAGAAGATAAGGACAATTTTCTTTCTTCCATTTAACTCTTGCTCCTATCCCAATAGGAGTATAATTGTGATATAAATTTGTTTGTTATATTATTAAGTGTATAACCATGAACTACATTTTTGTTTGTTTGTTTGTTTGGTACTAGTGGTTCTTCTGTTCTAGTACTAGCTATATCTGAAGTCAGAATTACAGATGACTTCTTGAGATTAAGTGATCTCTGTATCGATATTTGATTGAAAAAAAAAGTTAGAATCATACTGTACATACAAATGAATTCTATAGCTCAAAACCTGGAACTATAACAAATCAAGAGTTCTCTTATTACACTGACCTTTGCACCTTTTTAACTCGTGCAAAAAAATGTATGACCTTTTGGTCTTGGACTATGAAGGTTGTTTTTTATCATTGCATAATTGGTTACATACCTGCTGGGCTGCTATAGCCTGCCAGCTCAGCTCCAAGGTAATTCATGGGTGTCATATTTCCAAACCATAAAGGAATAATTCCATATATCCAATTTGAAACAATGCTAATTTAACACTACAATTCTATGCTATATAATTTAACAAAAAGTTCATCATGGAAATAAAGTTTTACCAGTTAATGTTTAGCCATCTTGTTCAATCTGAGTTAGAATTAATCATTGTTCTTTTAAATTAATTTTCTCATAGTCAATATTATAGATACGTCCTTAATTCCTTATTAGCACCTTACTGTCGCATCATAAAAAATAATCATATTTGTCCTACTTAAGCAAAATTGAAGTAATGAGGAGCATCCACAAGAATGAAGATTGTGTGGATGTTTAACGTAGAGCTCAAAATGCACTAACCATAAGTTATGGAATTATAACGATTAAAGGTATTAAAAAGGAATGGATTAGACTTAAATCACGTCAGAGGAAGTTACCTCACAAAATCTACGGTCTCTTGGAATTTTTGCGAACTAGCGCATTCTCTTACTCGAGCTTGGACAACTCGGTAAATTGAACTCGATTTTGGGAGGGAAACAACAGCTGAAAACCATTGCTAATACACAAGTGTTGGAGCAACAACCGGCCAAATCCATTACAGAAAAATGAGAAACTGATGTTGACACCCAATTTTGACCCTCCCGTCCAGTCATTAACTAAAATTACACTAATTTTAAAATAATTTTGAAATAATAAAATGCAGCAATAAAACATTAATACATGCATAAAAAACAATTTAATAATGGCACCGCGTCTTACGTAGAAAATTACGCACTTAGAGTCTCGCGCCCATATTAATTTAAGCCCTGTCATGATTCTTAACTGATAATAAATACATAAAATAAATAATTTGACAATGACGTCGTGTTAGATAGCATAGTCGCATTTATTAATACGCAAAGCAATTTCATAATTAATAAAACACCTAGAGTCATATTAAGATAGTTTAATCTTAGCTCAAATAACAATAAAATACGCATAATAAATAAGTTTTAATAATAGCAAGATTCTAAAACATTAAGCACTAATTAAATAGCACACCCGCCTTTATTATGGTAGTAATTTTAAAACTCAAGCTTAGGCTAATAAAGCACCTAGATAATTTAATCACAACTTATTAATTTAATTTACCACTAATTAATTAATACACCTAAATTAACTCCTAAACACTAATACCCTAATTAATCACCCAGCCCAATACCCAAAGCCCAATACCCCTAAACCCTAATCTCACACTAGTTCTATTATACTTATCACCTGTGCCTGGGACTTCTCCTTCAAAGAACGCTGAGCCCCTATTATCTACCCCCAGCCGACACTCCCAGACCTAGCATGTCTACCCCCTTATTTCAACTATCAGCCGCCGCCTACCCTCTGGCTCCCTCGTCTCTCTCAACCATCAGAACCCTAGCCGCCCTCACTCTCACCTCTCCCGCACCTCTCCCCTTTTCACCATCCGCCATAACTCCGGCGAAGTCACGCCGCCGGAGTTCGAACCACTATCACACCCACACGCACGCACACACACTGCGAACCAAACCACTACGCCTTTCTCTCCAATCGCTTCGCCGATCGATCATCGGCATGGCGGCGTCGCCCGGCGACTCGCCGGAAGTGACGCCACGCCGCCTCCTCTCGTTGATAATGTTGAAATGTGCGAGTAAAACCTCCGGCAACATTATTTGTTTCTCTGCTTGTGTGTTTGTTGGATCGATTTGGTGCCTCCGTGACATTGTAATGTTTCCGTGACCTCTCCCGATCCGCTATCGCTTTCATTTGGTTTTATCCGATTCGTGGCCCGATTTGTCTCATTCCGCCTCGGTTATTAGTGGTTTCCGCAACCGATTCCTTAACTTCTTGTTGTTAATCGCTTCTTTGATGTTGTCACGGATTTGGATCGTGATTACCGCTTTGTTGTTTTTCATTGTCGACGATCGCTCGCTTTGGTATTTTCGCTATTCATCGATTCTGATCGATTGGGTTCGCTCGGTGACGCGTTTTGAGCTATTCCGATAGATATTCCCGATAAACTATTTGGTGATCAATCGATGCTCATTGTTTCCTTACCGATTCTCGCAATTCTACCGTTGTTAAACCGATTTTGAGCAGATGCTACACTATGTTATTTTACCGATTTTGAACAAATTACTATACTTGGTATTTTTATCGATTTTTGAACAAGTTACTACACTTGGTATTTTATCGATTTTGAACTTGATACTACATCGCCAGAAGGATTTATCCGTCGATCCGAGGCCTCCATGGTAGCGAGACGGAATATGTGGCGCGAGGAAAGTGAAAAAGATTGGACGAGAATGCATAGTATCGCTCACTGTGAGGCGAGTCGACCGCCACCGCGATTTATATTGGCTTCTCATGTCTTAGTATCCTTAGCATAACACTAAATGAGCCCACACTATATAAAAATATATTTTTACAATATCTTCTACATATATATCTATATATATACATGCATTGTGTCTTGGTAATTTATTAATTATTTACTAACTCTTCTACTAAGTGTCTTTGCAGTACCCTGAGGCGCCTCAAAGTTAAAGCATTCAGCGCATCTTATAAGCACTCGAGTTAAAGCATTCAGATAAGATAAAGCGAAATGTTGCTAATTTCTCTTCATTACACCTTTTATGATTATTTGCTTTTATTTATTATTTATTAACTCTTCTACTGTTGTCTTTGCAGAAAATTCTAGGCGCACCTCAAAGTTAAAGCATTCGCATAAAAAATAAAATAAAAGTGAAATGTTGTTAATTTCTTCTCATTACATCTTCTATGATTATTTGCTGTCATTACCATCTTGTCAAATATGTATCTATTTTAAATATTTGCATGCATAGTTCAAATGTCTCTTGGATAGTTTAATAATTAAAACACTTTTAGAATTATAGATTACATGTTAGCACAATAATATTAAACCTAAGTTTGAACGGACAACCGCAAGTTAGCGGATCTTAAAGGATGCCTAACCCCTTCCCTTTAGGATAATAAAGAACCCTGATCCAGAATCTCACATAGCTTTTGCATACCTTTAAATGGAGATCATTTATAGCATTTTATGCTATTTAAAAAGTGTCCTAATTCACTATAATAATTAGGTGGCGACTTTTAAATACATCTAGAATCAACCGCACGTAGTACTCAGTTTCGACTCCGCTTAAAATGGGTGCTACAGATGGCGACTTCTTTGAGGATAGACAGGTTCTTAACCATAACAGACATAGGTTAATTATTGTGCTTCTTTTTTCTTTCTTTATTTTTCCCTATTTGCTTAATTTGTTTATTGTTTTGTGTTTCACACTTATTTGCTTTTATGTTTTGCCTAAACTATTCTGCTTTACATAAATATTTGCATATTGTTTTAATAGCTATTTGCTCTCGCTTTCTTTAAACCGCATTCCGCCATATTTCTTCCACTGAAAATTCACACTATCACACACTACATGCGAGGTGCGCTGGGTGCATCAAAGAAAATTTTTCTTCAAAACCCAAATTTAGGAGAGTTGGTAACATACGTGGAGTGTCCTGGCCTAACCTGGCCGCGTAGCCTTCTCACTCGAGTTGTCCGCCTGGGAACTCAAGGCCCGTAAAAGCCAAATCTTAGAAACTTAAGATGAGCTATACCACCCTTATTTTAGGGGCATACACATTTACCTTAGGTGGTGGCCTACTGCATCGACACTACAATTAGGAAGACACCAAACTTGTCGACGGGTTTCTCAACCCAACGACCAACCAGCATATTATGTGTAGCGTGACAATGACAGACAAATCCAAGCCTAATCATGACATGCTAAAATTGGAAAAAGTGCACCGTCATTTGGTCGTCATTTCCAACAAAGGCATTATAGTTGGACGACTTGGACAAATCTATCATGGCCTCGTATATGTGACGTTTAGGCCTACCTCTGGCATAAAGAGGTCCCCCCTGCATGTTAGGAAACGTTTGAATATGCTATGTGCGATATATCTGTTACATACCTGCAAATTACGTGTTTTACACTAACGCAGTTTGCTACATGTTGTCTAAAGGATTTATCATCTCCCCCAAAGGTCGATTTGTATTTGACTAAGCAATGGCAGAGCATCGATATCTCACAAGATCAAAGGCACGGTCCAAATGATACGATCGATTCGGGCGGCATCCGAGTGAACGAGCCTGAACTCGCTCGTTCCTATAGGCAAAACAGAAGGAAATACGTGTGACTGATTCTCAAGCGGATACGCAGCGCCATATCGGCTTCGGTCCCACCTTTTAGAAAATCCCATTTTCTCTTTTGCTTGTAATCAGAACTACGTGTGACCTGATTCCCTTGGCGGATACGTAGGCGGCCATATCGGCTTCGGTCCCACCTTTAGAATTTTACCCAAAATTTGCTTGTAATGAACTACGTCATGACCTGATTCCCGCTGGGATACGTAGCGCCTAAATCGCCTTCTGGCCACACCATTAGGAAACTTTCCCTTCGCTTTGAAAATAACGAGAATACACAAGCAACTCCATTGAGACCCCTCAGTGGCAAACACCTTTTCAAAATCGACAATGTAGAAACTGCATGCGGGTTGCAAGTCCAAACAGGCCAGCCACGCGGATGTCAAGGAAACAAGGCGGCGAAGTCAAATACGAATCGACCACCCCCCCCAAAACTCACAAAATTTTCTTTGAGCGCAGGTCCTTCATATTAGCAGAAGATACAATGAAAGTTCTTCATGTTAGCAAAAACAAAAAGAAACAACATAAGCAGAGAGGGGCACCGACAATCAACAGTCAGAATTCAAAAGTCCGCAACAAAATCTAGCGCATCAGCTCGGGCATAAAACACACAACAAAGGCATCATGGCAATGGTCCGTCATGCAGATTTAGCATGTCCGCAAGGACAACATCTCGATTCATCCGCGATCGTGACTACATCTCTACCCATAAAATTGCACTTCTCATATATATTTACCATTTTGTTTAAACAGGTATACACTAACGTTTTCTCAAGCTTAGCTTGCAGGAGCATTTATTCTACATGAGCAGCAGCAGCACGTCCAGGCAACGACGTTATCAGCATTATGTCCAGGCGACGACATATATCCGATTCGGGCCATTACCAAACCGACAATTTTTTAAGGATTTCGCCACAAAAGACACCGATAACGTGATTCCATATGCTCGAAAGATCGACATAACCGGGACAATTTTAAGGGTTTTACTACAAATGACATCAATGAATATGGTTAATTTACGCTAAGGGTTCCATGTCCCAAAATCGACAAATTTTAAAAGAGAGCGACGGCGTGAGCATCGAGAGTATGGAAGAATACCGCCGATTTCGGATAAGGAAGTTCGTTTTGTTTCACAACATGTCACTATTCAAGTATCGACATAATTTCCGACTAGCATATATAAGTATATTTTCAAGATAAAATATTTTTCAACAAAATGTTTTGACCGAGACTCGAAATCAGACAAGGGTTACATATCCAGACAAGACAACGCGTACAAATATCAAGAGCCAACACAAATCGGCCGACCCCTCCCCGAACTCACAATTTTTCTTTGAGTGAATTTTGCAGGTCAACAGGAACAAGGAGGACAACAACATTCCAATACAACAGATCCGCTCACGAAGTTCATCTACAACAAGTCTACATCAAATACATCTCGCAAAAAACCACATTTTCGTTACTCAGGCTACATCATTTACACTTTAATTATTTCATTTAACTTTGATTATGCATAACACAAATTTTATCCATGCCCATACAAGGCGTCATTTGCATTTCGTCCATACAAGACGATAACGCCCATAAAAGACGTCATTTGCATCTCGTCCATACAAGACGACAACGCCCATACAAGGCGTCATTTGCATTTCGTCCATACAAGACGATTCCGCCCATACAAGGCGTCATTTGCATTTCGTCCATACAAGACGATAACGCCCATACAAGACGATAACGCCCATACAAGGCGTCATTTGCATTTCGTCCATACAAGACGATAACACCCATACAAGGCGTCATTTGCATTTCGTCCATACAAGACGATAACGCCCATACAAGGCGTCATTTGCATTTCGTCCATACAGCGATAACGCCATACAAGGCGTCATACGATCTCGCCCATACAAGCGAGAACGCCCATACAAGGCGTCATTTGCATCTCGCCCATACAAGCGATAACGCCCATACAAGGCGTCATTTGCATCTCGCCCATACAAGCGATAACGCCCATACAAGGCGTCGCTGCATTTCGCCCATACAGACGATAACGCCATACAAGGCGTTATATGCATCTCGCCCATACAAGCGAACGCCATACAAGCGTCATTTGCATCTCGCCCATACAGCGAGAACGCCCATACAAGGCGTCGTTTGCATTTCGCCCATACAGGCGATAACGCCCATACAAGGCGTCATTTGCATTTCGCCCATCTGAGCATTTATAACGCCCATACAAGGCGTCATTTGCATTTCGTCCATACAGCATTTATAACGCCATACAAGGCGTCATTTGCATTTCGCCCATACAAGCGATAACGCCATACAAGGCGTCATTTGTATTTCGTCCATACAAGCGATAACGCCATACAAGGCGTCATTTGCATTTCGTCCCATACAGCATTTATAACGCCCATACAAGGCGTCATTTGCATTTCGCCCATACAGCATTTATAACGCCATACAAGGCGTCATTTGCATTTCGCCCATACAAGCATTTATAACGCCCATGCAAGGCGTCATTTGCATCTCGCCCATACAAGCGATAACGCCTACGCAAGGCGTCATTTGCATTTCGTCCATAGCATTTATAACGCCATACAAGGCGTCATTTGCATTTCGCCCATACAGCATTTATAACGCCATACAAGGCGTCATTTGCATTTCGCCCATACTGACGATAACGCCATACAAGGCGTCATTTGCATTTCGTCCATACAAGCGATAACGCCATACAAGGCGCCATCTGCATTTCGCCCATACAAGCGATAACGCCATACAAGGCGCCATCTGCATTTCGGCCCATACAAGGCGTCATTTGCATCAAGGCCCATACAAGCATTTATAACGCCATACAAGGCGTCATTTGCATCTCGCCCATACAAGACGATAACGCCATACAAGGCGTCATTTGCATCTCGCCCATACAAGCGACAACGCCATACAAGGCGCCATTTGCATCTCGCCCATAGCGACAACGCCATACAAGGCGCCATACGATCTCGCCCATACAGCAGCGAACGCCCATGGCGTCACTCGCATTTCGTCCATACAAGCGATAACGCCCATACTGGCGCCATTTGCATTTCGCCCATACAAGCGATAACGCATATACAAGGCGTCATTTGCATCTCGCCCACACAGCACGGTAACGCCATACAAGGCGTCATTCGCATTTCGTCCATACAAGACAATAAGGTCCATACAAGGCGTCACTTGCACTTCATCCATACAAGACGAGAACGCCCATACAAGGCGTCACTTGCATCTCGTCTATACAAGACGGCGTATCATCATACCATATACATTCTGACCACAACCACAACACAAATTTACATCCTTGCATTGTCTTGACAGTTATGCACTAATGCCTCTATCTCACCTTCGCCTACATGAACGCGTTAACAAGATGCAAAAGATGGAGCACAACGTGGACCTACCTCTTACGGCGAACTGAGGTAATTTGTTGGGAGCAAGGCTTCCCAACAAAAGGCAAAAGTGGACCCGAACGTCGACCTACTCTCTCCCAACATTCTAGCACCACAATATCTCATAGTCATAGCTTGGCCGGGATGATTTTAAATCGCGTTAGCCCGCCGGGGTTTTGATCAGCGGCCGGTGTCGTCGTAATCCGACATCGATAATTTTTGAGTCCGCGTCAGCCTTGCCTAAATTGCCCAACATTCTAGTTCTGAGGATCGAGACAAAATTGGCTATGAGTCAACGTCTTTGTCCGAAGATTCTTCCATCATCTCCATACAAAGAGGGACAACTGTTGACACCCAATTTTGACCCTCGTCGATCATTAACTAAAATTACACTAATTTTAAAACAATTTTGAAATAATAAAATGCAGCAATAAAACATTAATACATGCATAAAAAACAATTTAATAATGGCACCGCGTCTTACGTAGAAAATTACGCACTTAGAGTCTCGCGCCCATATTAATTTAAGCCCTGTCATGATTCTTAACTGATAATAAATACATAAAATAAATAATTTGACAATGACGTCGTGTTAGATAGCATAGTCGCATTTATTAATACGCAAAGCAATTTCATAATTAATAAAACACCTAGAGTCATATTAAGATAGTTTAATCTTAGCTCAAATAACAATAAAATACGCATAATAAATAAGTTTTAATAATAGCGCCGCATTCTAAAACATTAAGCACTAATTAAATAGCACACCCGCCTTTATTATGGTAGTAATTTTAAAACTCAAGCTTAGGCTAATAAAGCACCTAGATAATTTAATCACAACTTATTAATTTAATTTACCACTAATTAATTAATACACCTAAATTAACTCCTAAACACTAATACCCTAATTAATCACCCAGCCCAATACCCAAAGCCCAATACCCCTAAACCCTAATCTCACCCTATTTCTATTATACTTATCAGGCCCAGGTCAGGGGACTTCTCTCTTCAGCAACGTTGAGCCCCCCCTATTATCTACCCCCAGCCGACACTCCTGCACTCAAGCGTCTACCCCCTTATTTCAACTATCAGCCGCCGCCTACCCTCTGGCTCCCTCGTCTCTCTCAACCATCAGAACCCTAGCCGCCCTCACTCTCACCTCCCGCACCTCTCCTTTTCACCATCCGCCATAACTCCGTGAAGTCACGCCACGAGTTCGAACCACTATCACACCCACACGCACGCACACACACCGCGAACCAAACCACTACGCCTTTCTCTCCAATCGCTTCGCCGATCGTACCCGCATGGCGGCGCCGCTCGGCGACCTCGCCGTGGAAGTGACGCCGCCGCCCTCCTCTGTTGATAATGTTGAAATGTGCGGAGTAAAACCTCCACAACATTATTTGTTTCTCTGTTTTGTGTGTTTGTTGGATCGATTTGGTGCCTCGGCGACATTGTAATGTTCCGGTGACCTCTCCGGATCCGTTACTGCGTTTTCATTTGGTTTTATCCGATTCGTGGCCCGATTTGTCTCATTCGTCTCGGTTATTAGTGGTTTCCGTGACCTGATTCCTTAACTTCTTGTTGTTAATCGCTTCTTTTGATGTTGTCACGGTTGGATCGTGATTACCGCTTTGTTGTTTTTCTATTGTCGACGATCGCTCGTTTTGGTATTTTCGCTATTCATCGATCTTGCACCGATTGGGTTCGCTCGATGACGTTGAGCTATTCCTGATAAGATATTCGATAAACTATTTGGTGATGAATCGATGCTCTGTTGTTTCCTTACTGATTCTTGGCAATTCTACCCTGTTGTTAAACTGATTTTGAACAGATGCTACACTATGTTATTTTACTGATTTTGAACAAATTACTATACTTGGTATTTTTACTGATTTTTGAACAAGTTACTACACTTGGTATTTTACTGATTTTGAACTTGATACTACACTGGCCAAAGAAGGATTTATCCGTCGATCTGGAGGCCTCCGTGGTAAGCGAGACTAATATGTGGGCAAGGAGGAAAGTGAAAAAGATTGACGAGAATGCATAGTATCGTTCACCAGGAGGCGAGTCGACCGCCACCGTGACGATATTGGCTTCTCATGTCTTAGTATCCTTAGCATAACACTAGCTGAGCCCACACTATATAAAAAATATATTTTTTACAATATCTTCTACATATATATCTATATATATACATGCATTGTGTCTGTTTGGTAATTTATTAATTATTTACTAACTCTTACTAAGTGTCTTTGCAGGTACCCGGAGGCGCACCTCAAAGTTAAAGCATTCGCGTACCCGGAGGCGCACCTCAGAGTTAAAGCATTCGCATAAGATAAAAGCGAAATGTTGCTAATTTCTCTTCATTACACCTTTTATGATTATTTGCTTTTATTTATTATTTATTAACTCTTCTACTAAGTGTCTTTGCAGGTACCCGGAGGCGCACCTCAAAGTTAAAGCATTCGCATAAAAAATAAAATAAAAGTGAAATGTTGTTAATTTCTTCTCATTACATCTTCTATGATTATTTGCTGTCATTACCATCTTGTCAAATATGTATCTATTTTAAATATTTGCATGCATAGTTCAAATGTCTCTTGGATAGTTTAATAATTAAAACACTTTTAGAATTATAGATTACATGTTAGCACAATAATATTAAACCTAAGTTTGAACGGACAACCGCAAGTTAGCGGATCTTAAAGGATGCCTAACCCCTTCCCTTTAGGATAATAAAGAACCCTGATCCAGAATCTCACATAGCTTTTGCATACCTTTAAATGGAGATCATTTATAGCATTTTATGCTATTTAAAAAGTGTCCTAATTCACTATAATAATTAGGTGGCGACTCCTTTAAATACATCTAGGAATCAACCGTACGTAGTACTCCCGTTTTCGACTCCGGTTTAAAATGGGGTGCTACAACTGATTCAACTGAATGCTCCTCTTACTTTATCGTTGTGTACTCTATTACTGTTTTCTCATACAGATGATGATGAAACATAGTGGAATTAAAGGATCCATACATACAATCATACCAAATAATTTAGATGAAGGCTTAGTCTTATAGGTTTATACTTGCATTAGGTCTGATGCTTGCTAGTACTTTTTTTAAAAATTCTAAAATTTTATGTTGGGCAAAAATCCAACTTGGTATTTGGTAAGATAAAAAAAACGAAGCCCCATGATCTCAACACCCCACCTTAGGAACATAGCCTCTTTCTACAAGTCAAATCCACCTTTGTAAAAAATATTCTCCTTTGCTGTTGCGATTTTAAATAGAATGGACCATTTGGTCCACCAAAAAACATCCGTTCTAAATTGAGCGAATTGCCAAAATAACACTCTCTAAAAAAATTATTTCCAAAATACTATTCTCATTTTACTACTAATTTTGGAGCGAATTTCCAAAATAGTACACTCTGAAAAAGTTATTCCCAAAATTAATTCTCATTTTACAACTAATTTTGCCACATGGGTGCCAAGTGGATAAAAACATATTAGTTAGTATTTAATCAATATTTCACATGTCGCATATATTGTAGGAATGTAAATTTATAAGTTTATATTGTACATTTATTTTATTAGAAAATTTAAAATATATTTTTCCCGTTTATTCTCCGGTCGGATCGACGTGGTCCGACAGTTTTTTTTTTTTTTTTTTAAGTTGAATTTTCAGTTTCGTTTTAAAAAAAAATGAATTTTCGTTTTTTTTAAATTGAATTTTCAGTTTCGTTTTAATTTTTTTTTTTGAATTTTCGTTTTTTTTTTAAATTGAATTTTCAGTTTCATTTTTTAAAATAAAAATAAAAAATCTGTCGGGCCACTTCGACCCGACCCGAGAATAAACGGAAAAAATATATTTTAACTTTTCTAATAGAATAAATGTACAATATAAACTTATAAATTTACATAATATTGATTAAATACTAACTAATATGTTTTTATCCACTTGGCAATTCATGTGGCAAAATTAATTGTAAAATGAGAATTAATTTTGGGAGAATAGTATTCTGAGAATAATTTTTTCAGAGAGTACTATTTTGGCAATTCGCTCCAAAATTAGTAGTAAAATAAGAATTAATTTTGAAAAAATAGTATTCTGAGAATAATTTTTTCAGAGGTGTTATTTTGGCAATTCGCTCTTCTAAATTCTACCCCATGAAGAGTGTCTCCAAGTTTCAACTCCTACTGCCATCTATACTAATTTGATAGAATATTACAATAATATTTCCGTATCATTGATTATTATGGACAATAATAATAGTGTAACAAAATTATTTATATGACTACAAATTAGGTAACTAATCTTTCTAATTACAATCGGATTATAATTTTACCTAATATAAAAGAAGATTAATTATCTAGTTTGTAGCCATATAAATAATTATATCACATTATATATATTATACATAATAATCAATGATACGAGAATATTCTTATAATATTCCATCATAATTCACCATTTTGATCAATTTGCTATATATTATTTATTTATTTATTAAAGGACACTGATTAGGCATATTATATTCCTGGCAGAATCCTACAATCGATTTGATCCCACTTTTCATTAAGTATTTAGACCAAGCAAAGTGGACAAGAGGTTGGAATTTGGAAATATTTAGTTATATTAGGTTTGATAGAAAATAAAAGGAAATTAAGTGTCTGTTTGGATTAGCTTCTGGGTATTCAAAAGTGTTTTGGGTACCTATTTTCGTGAAAATGATAAAATTGACATGTTTGGATTTTCAGAAGTGCTTAGTGCAGCGCTAAATTTGTAAACCTGTAGGCAGCCTTCTCATTTATTTCAATTTAAATTTTACCATTTCCTTTATTACACTCTTTAATTTTCATCAACAACTCTATCTACCTTCATTATCCTCTTTAAATATCTAGAAATAATTACTAAAAAAAATCAAATATACAACTTTCATTACCCTCTTTAAATATCTAGAAATACTTATTAAAAAATCCAAATATACAACTTTCATTACCCTCTTTAAATATCTAAAAATAATTACTAAAAAAATCAAATATACTACTCATGTTTTGTTTTAATTAAAAAAAATTAAACATACTACTAAAGTTGACATTTGTTCATGTGTAATTGAAGATTGAAACTTTAAACTCCTCAAACATCCTAACGTTGTCCGATTATACGAGGATTATCCTTCTCCTTTTTTCTATTGTCTTCTTTCAAATACTCCGAATATTACTATTATAATACATTATATTTTGAACAAACAAGAAATAAATATACCCAAGTTGAAGTATCAATTTTTTTATTATTTTTGAAGAATTGCCTCAAGAGCGCCGCGATGCCTCCTCCCAAGAGTCGCGGCTCCTTCGGCGTGAAAAATCACTGGAACTTAGGCGCCGCGACTCCTTTCCGAAGGGCCGCGGCGCCTAGGCTCCAGTAGCTACTGGAAATTAAGCGTCGCGCCGCCTCCTCCCAAGTTAGTCCGCAATCAAATTATAGAATACATGCAAAATTAGTATTGTAATAATATTTAAATACTATTTGCACTTTAAATTAGTAATGTAATAATATTCTACTAATAATTAAGTAATATATTGCACTTTAAATTCTATTATCTATTTGTAATTTTTATTTACATATTTTCATTTATTAGTAATTTTTATTTATATGTATTGACTAAATGTCTATTTTGGTAATTCTACATTCAAAAGCAATTTTGATCAAAACTATCTAAATATCATTTATTGATAACAATCACTTTTACATTGTTGCATTCAAACATAAATTATTTATGCCAGAATCACTTCTGACAAAATTACTTATGCCAGAAACACTTCTGTCCACCGTCAATCCAACAGGCCCTAATCATGTGCAATATCTAACCTATTTGCCGCCTAAGGATATAAATTCACGGTAGGTGAAGTAGTTGGTTCATTTTTATAGTATCCCCCACCCCCACCCCCCTTTCCCCTCCCCTCCCCTCCCCTCCCCATTCGTGCCGTCTCTTTTAAGTTATTTATTGCTAACCCAAAAAAAAGAAGAAGTTATTTATTGCTCTTATATGCTTTGATGGAAATCCTAAGAACCATGCACGTTCTGGTGTTAGGGATCATTCATTCCCCGGACAAGATAAAAATATCCATGCTTAGTTAGGTCCCACCGAATACAAGTTTAAAATAATTTTATCATGTATATTATCCACATCAAAAATGATTTATCCAAATCGTTTCATAAATTAAGGTAAAAATACATATAAATTAACGTTATGGTTAATTAATATGTGGAGTAAATATTTTCATACAACAACAACATACACAGTGAAGTCCATAACGTGAGTCTGTAAAGGGTACCTCTACCTTGGTAAGTAGAGAAGATGTTTTCGGAAAATCTTCGGCTCAAGACAAAGCATAAGCACATCTTGGCTAATATTATTTCATCAATTATTATAATGAACCAATTTTTTGAAGCACATCTTGGCTAATATTGGAGCTTGATAAACAACAAAAGTGTTTTAAGTGAAAATCTTATAAAGAATAGATTTTGGACCTAACTCAACCTCAAAATTTAGCTTGTAGGATGGGGATTGTCTAAGTTCATATAAGAAATTCATGTTTCCATTACATATCCGATGTGAGACTCTTAATACTCTCCGCACGCCAAGACCTTGTTAACTGGAGCGTGGATAATATAATTTGGGGGCCCAACACCGGTTGACGAAGAATTGAAATGCTTGATACCATAAAATAATGTGTTCCTTGATTTCATTAATTGATGATTTATAATATATAGTATTTACAGAAATATTTACCTTGCTACAAATTAGGTAAGTAATCAACATAATTATAAAAGAAATATAATTCTACCTAACATAAGAGATACACAATTAATATAAGAATATTCGGTAAATATTCTATTAAAACCACTAATAAGAAACTTGTTTGGCTCACTATTAAAGCAACTATTTCTTAAAAGCTCATTTTATGACTAAAGAGTTAGGATGTGTTGAAACAAAAATATTCAATTGATGTATTTGAGAAAAGTGTTGATAAATGAAAACACCTTTTTCATTAAAAATCACTGAAATAACTAGATTCACACAAATACTTAATTGAAAGCCCTGTCCTCTTTCCTCTCCTACCAGATCGAAAAAAGAAGCTTGTTCTTTCAACCCAAAAGGCCTTTGTCGTGATATTACTTTCCCCTATTTGACGATTCACTCTTTTTGGACTTGCTTGACTCGTCCGAAAAAGAGGAAAAGTACTAAGACCGCACCATAAAGTTCTCAACGCTAAAAAAAGACGAGAATAAATCGAGTTAGGGTCTTGTTAGACATATTTTATATACACTTTTTGAGTCATTTTTAGTTAGTATTTTACTCATTTCGTTTGTGTTTAGTATAGTATTAGGTCTGTTTTTCTGTCTTTTGAGTCACAACGGTCCTAAATAGAGAAATGACAAAGAGATGATGAAATGAGCTTGATTTAGATGGAATTGCACACTAAAAGGGCTAGGAAATGAAGCCTAAGAAGTCCCGGGAAGCATAGGAGAAATCAGACGAAGTCCGGACGAGAAAATGACAAAAATCAGAAAATCTGGGAATAGGACGTCGCCAGCACCGCGGTGCCAGCCAGCAGGACCGTGGTGCCCAAAGATCTGCGAGTTCGGATTGGCTTCAGGACTTCCGGCACCGCGGTGCCATTCTGCAGTACCGCGGTGCGAGGCGGAAAAATCACGTTCTGGACCTATTTTGACACGTTTTTAGGGTCTGAAATCCATATTTTATCAACTATAAAATCTCTAAACCCTAGCCTCATTATTCAGCTGGGATCTTACATCTCATATCATACTTTGAAGAGGAAAATGAGGCTACAACACAAGATTGGAGACAACTTTGGTTCAAGTTTCTTTTCTTTTCTTTGTTTTCATTTCAGTTTATGTTGGTTTGTATTAGTTCTTGACACGACAATGTTTAGGAGCTAATTACTTAATTAGGACTTTCCTATTGAATCGTTTGAAACTTTATTTCATGAATTAATGCATTAGTTTGATTTCTTCTTCACTTGATTAACATTTATTCAATATTTGGTATGAATGTTTGATAGTTAACTGGTCATTAATTATCATAATCTATATGATTTCGAATCAAGAACCGAGAGGAGAGATTTGGATATGCTGTAATTGAATAGACATAGGTTAAAATCGCGGACGAAAGTACTCCGATACTTGTGTAGCATTATAGGTGATTGTTCTTAATCCTCATATGTGGTAAATCCTATCATAGAAATATAGAAGAGTTCTGCACTGGGGTTGAGCGATTATATTTTCTAACCGGAAGATAAGACAGTCTAGTTAACCGCTATCTTAACGTAGAAGAAGAAGTCATTCTAGTTGCATTAAGGATTGAAGGAGTGGATAGTTGAGGATATTGAAAGCCCTAATTCCTTCATAACTGATTTAAACCAAAGTATTATCATAATTAGTTTATTTTCTGCAATTACTTAGTCTTAGTTATTAGATAAAAATACAAATAAATTAACGTTCACCAAATAGAAACTAAAGCTTAGATAATCGGTACTTGATAACTAGTCTCTGAGGACGATATTCGGTCTTACCAGACTATATTACTTGTAACGATACGTACACTTGCGTGAGCACGTGGAAATTATCCTAACAGGTCTTCAGTAATGAGGTATAAAAAATATAAAAAGATAACAAAGTAAAATATTCAAACGAAACTCAAAGAGTTTAAGTGCATGTTTGGATTGGCTTTTGGGTCTTCAGAATCACTTTTGGGTACCTATTTTCGTGAAAATCAGAAAATTGACATGTTTGGATTGCCAGAATAAATTCTGGTCCAGAATTGATTCTGGCAGAATCAATTTTGCCATTTATTTCAATTTGAATTTTACCATTTCCTTTATTATCCTCTTTAGTTTTCATCAACAATTCTATCCACTTTCATTACTCTATGTAAATATCTAGAAATAATTACTAAAAACAAAATCAAATATACAACTTTCATTATCCTCTTTAAATATCTAGAAATAATTACTAAAAACAAAATTCAAATATACAACTTTCATTATCCTCTTTAAATATCTAGAAATAATTACAAAAAAAAAATCAAATATACAACTTTCATTGCCCTATTTAAATATCTAGAAATAATTACTAAAAAAATCAAATATACTACTCATGTTCTGTTTTAATTAAAAAATCAAATATACTACTAAAGTTGACATTTGTTCATGTGTAATTGCATATTGAAACTTTAAACTCATCAAACATCCTAACGTTGTCCGATTATACGAGGATTATCCTTCTCTTTTTCCTATTGTCTTCTTTCAAATACTCCAAATATTATTACTATAATATATTTATTTTGAATAAACAAGAAATAAATATACCCAAGTTGAAGTATCGAAAACTTTTATTATTTTTGAAGAATTGCCTGAAGCGTCGCGGCGCCTCCTCACAAGGGCCGCGACTCCTGTGGCGTGAAAAATCACTGGAAAGGAATATCCAACACAAAATATAATGGTTGTATGTGATTGAAATATGTGTTTCACTTTTGTATTAGCTGGTTGGGAAGGTACTGCCCATGATGCTCGTGTTTTTTAGCAGGCTCTCACAAATGTGAACCTTAATTTTTCACACCCTCCTCCAGGTAAGTATTATTTGGTAGATTCTGGTTATCCAACACCAATTGGGTACATTGGTCCCTACAGATGTGAACGTTATCACCTTCCTGATTTTAGGCGTTGTTGACACTCAATATTGACCCTCTCGTCCAACCAATAACTATAAAATTACATTAATTTTCAAGAATAATTTTTATAATTTCATAATAATAAAATGCAACAATAAAATATTAATACATGCATAAATAAGCGACTTAATAATGACATCGCATTTTACGTAGAGTATCAAGCACACCCTGAGTCTCACGTCCGCATTCGTCAATTTAATAACAATCAATTTCACGAATATTATTCATAATTTAAGCCCTATTCTATTTCCATCAATTTTTAATAATTTTAATAATGATAAATACTTAAATAAATAAATAATTTAATAATGGCGTCGTTTCAAGCATTCCTTAAAATTATATCCACATTTATTAATACTCAAAGCAATTTCATAATTATTATTTGCAATTTAAACCCCCCATCAATTCAATTTTTATTTAACATCGCAAAGCGTACATAATAAATAAGATTTTAATAACGGCATCACATTATAAAATATTGAGCACTAATTAAAAAGCACACCCGCATTTATTATTGTAATAATTTAAACTCAAGCTAAAATTAATGAAGCACCTAAAGTCATTTAACTTTAACTTAAATAATGATAAATATGCGCAATAAATAAGATTTTAAATAATAGCATTGCATTTATAAAAGCATTAAGTACTCTTTAAAAAAATCATATACGCATTTATTACTCAAAGAAATTTCATAATTATTATTTGTAATTTAAACTCCTATTAAACTAATTTTGATCTAATACATGCGTTTTAATAATAGCGTCGCATTTATAAAAACATTAAGCAATCCTTAAATATTATATCCGCATTTAGCATTTTAATAATGTCATAAATAATTTAAACTCCATCTTTATTTTCCACTAACTTTAATAACACACTTAAAACCCTACTAATTAATAAAGTGCCTAAAACTAAATTAAATAATACCACCAGCCCACCCTTTTAATTCGACCAGCCCACCACCCAAAGCCCAAACCCGCCTAAGCCCACCAGCCCCTTTATACTCACCCTCATGACCTAGGAGCCTCTTCAACCTTAGAGAACCCAATCGCCGCCTTCATCCAAACACCCAATATTCTCGCCGGATTTTCGGCTGAAAATTCGGCTCCCTTACCTTCTCTCACTCCTTCTCCGTCACCCTAAACTAATAATCAAAATCAGAACCAAACCAACTTACCATAATCAAAACTTGCCTTAAAAAATCATACAAGATATTAATACCAAGATTCGTCCAAAATAAGCAGCAAAATCTGTTTGAATCACCCATTAATGGTAAGAAATACCTCGCACAAATCAGTCCTTACCAAAGCTTTTAAATGCAGTCCAAATCACACCTAACTTAGAACCCAATTGGAGGTTATATAAACGAAGCAATATGTATAAGAAAAGGCATCTTTTTTTGGACAGAAAAAGAACCATTTTTTACTGTCCAAGAGCAATTCAACAACAACAATCCATATTTTTCTGAAGACCCCCCATTCCTTCGCATATCGAATTCACCGAGTGAATCGACGACTTGATACGCTGCCTCGGTTCGCTGCCCGGAGAAGGTAAAATTCAACTCTCTATCGATCTCGTCGCATCTCTGTATTTTTTGCATTTTGTTTCGCGTGTTAAACTTGCGCTCATCTGTTTATAATATTCTGTTCATCGACATATGTATACGATATATCTCATCGATACATTTTGAGTTCATTTAGTGACTGTCGATATATGCTAAACTGCCTATATGTTGATGAGACGTTATTTGTTGTTCGAGCAAAGTAAGATTAAAGTGTGGTCTGTTTAGTTGCAATTGCGTGATTGGTATGTGGTGATACAGTTGGTGGTGTATTGTTTCTATTTCATATATCAGCTTGTTTGCTATCTATTTTCAATAAAGATGACTTAAGGATCCTCATATCACACTTGATGACACCATGTCGATTGAAGTACAGGATCCCTTTTATTCATCAACAAAACTGCCGCTTTACATACCGATACACTAACCATGAATAGCCTATTCGTACATACGATATATATATATAGGAATCTGTGTGTGAAGAACATCTACGGTCCTTAATTGTCTTCCTATGTCCTGTTTCTATATGGTTAAAATCTATCCCAAATGGATCTTAAAAGCAAGTAACCAGGTGCTAAATGGTTAGATAATCTGGAAAGAGCACGTATAATTTCTGAAACTGTTTTTTGGGTATTCGTACAACTATCCTATTATTCAGCAATAGTGGCTGGAATGTTGGCTTCTTTTTTTGTGTCTGAATGGCTCCATCCCCTGTTTCTGGAAATGTTATTCTGGACAAACTAAAATGGACATCCTTATCTATCTTATCCATGTAGGTTCATGCATATTTGATCAAAGTTAAGATTCACCATGCTTAGTGTATAATATAGATATAGTAGTCTATAGGAAATTCACATGACCTTGTTTAAAACAGAATCCCTGTAGATGTTAATTGCTATGATCCAAGTACATGATTCGATTAATCTAAATTGTTAGCTTGGTCTGATTGGTTTCATATACTTGAGGGACATATTAATATGAATCTAAAGCTTACTTACTGTGGTGACTAATATGGCTGGTTCATCTGTAGCAAATAAATATGCAACATGTCTTTGTGGTTTAGAGTTGCTAGCACCCTGGTACATCTTCAGCCGAGATGATTGTATTTAGTAGTCTGTTTCATCTAAAAATGTCGGGTATTAAGTCTCAATCCCGTCAGGCCCAGTCTACAGAGTTTTCCTTTTTAAAAAAAAATGTAGCAGCATATTGGTATCCGCAGAATCAGTATATCCCTGTTAAATTACAGTCTAATTATTCGCTGAATTTGTCTTAGGGTCATCTATATGAGTAGTATTTGTATCGGCATATTGCATCATTATTAAACTACGTTGTACCATGATGAGTTATACTTGTTAGATCTGTTATCTCGTCTGTTTTCAATTAAACGAGTTTGAATACGTGATTATCTTATCTACTTATTCGGTCGGTCATATACTAATCCTTATCATTTTCTTTGTTTACATGAAATACATCGGAGCCGAATGAAGAGTTTCATTGCGAGACTCATCGCGACTTTGTCAAATGAAGACCCACATCTTACGTGCTTCATCCTCTCCGCATCATAAATTCCAAGCCATAGGCGAAATGACTTCGCCATTTCTTCGAGTCCTTATTATTGATTCCCCTTTCCCATTTATATATTGTAACTATTTGTCTAACATTACGCTACTAGTAGGACATTTATAATAGTTAAGCCTTGAACCATAGACTAGAAAGTAGCTTGACATTAGAAGTTTGCTTTCCCCCTTAAGTTAATTATTTTAGCTTGCTTAAGTTATAATTAAGCCATTTAGTGATTTCCATTTGCATAATTATTTAAGTAGTCAAGACATCATTTATTACTAAATCTTAACTTAAGAGAAATCAGTTTTTATTCCTATTAGTATCCACATAAAAAATATATAAATTGTAGGATTCTTAGCCATTGCACGATATATATTTTTCATATTCTATGCTTAAGTATACATTCTCGTTATAGTAGATTCTGCATTATCACTTCTATATTATGCTAAGCAATACATATACTTTACAGAATAATTTCATAGGCTCTCTAATGCATGTTTTCAACTAGAACTAACTTTATATATTTTAAACAAATCTCACATGTTATGTTGGCAAAAAAAATACTTTCTATATCTTTTACTTAAATATCTTTCAAGCATGCATTTTCCATAGAATAATAATTAACCCTAGGTGTCACGCCCTTTTCCGGCCGCGACTTTTTGAATAAACTCCTGCTTAGAAAAGGTGTTAGAAAATAAAATAAAGTGCTAAATATTAAAAGGGTGCTAAAATGTAAAAGGGTGCTTAAAGGTGCTAAAAATGCTAAAGGGTTCGCGGAGTCGCCACCTAATTAATTGGGTGAATTAGGACACCTAAATGTTTAACTAGTTTAAAGTAAAACGTTAACTCCATTTTAATGGTCTGCTAAACTTAATGAGATTCTGGGTAAGGGTTCTTTATTAATCTAGAGGGAAGGGGTTAGGCACCCTCTAAGATCCGCTAACTTGCGGTTGTCCTGCCAAACCTAGGGTTAATTATTATGTTAGAGAAATGCATGTTTTAGATATAAAAAGATGCTTCAGAACATTTTATAAAGGTAGGCATGTTGATAAAGGTCAGTAAAACTAATGCTATAAAAATAAAGTTTTAAAGTGTGCATTTATTGTTTATGTAAAATAGGTGATGCAAAATGGATTTGTTGACTACATGTAGGTATTTACTTGCTAACTTAATCTTGATTAACACAAGTATGTCATGATGCCTAAAATACTTAATTTTGCACTTGAGAAGAATCTATACCTAAATTTCATAGTTAGATATGCAAATTAAATTGTTAGGCAAAAGTTTAGACATGCATGTTAAGCCCTAAAGTAAGTAACCTAAAGGGAATTGGCTTCTAAACTAGAGGTTCGAGGTTTAGATATTCTAATTATTATATTAATTAAAGTAGCGTTTAGACAAATAATTTACAATAAATAAATGAATGGGGGGCGGGGTAAAAATAAAAGAAGATGACTCGACGGATGACGATGTCTTTTCGCCGGTGGTTTTGAAATTCCGATGCGGATAGAGAAATGCACATAGATGCGGGTATTAATTTGCCACGATGAGTCTCGCCATGAGACTCTTTGTTTTGCTCCGGTGCGTGCCATGTAAAAAGAAGGAAGATAAAGATTAGTACAAGCCCAAATTTATTTAACCATGCAAGTAGATAGAATACTCATATAATCTTTAGATATATGGGATATGACTGCCACATTAGCAAACTGATTTCAGCAAGAGATATGTATGCACTGTTGGGCCCAGGGAAATAGCAAACAGTAAAGGCAAACAGGGGGACAACTATGCTGGCCCAAAATGTAGTAATTTATCAAGAGAGGCAACATACAGAGAAAACAAATGAATAAGCAGAAAGCAGTGGTACGAGGCGATGAAGCGATGAAGCGGAAATAAGCCTCAAAACGTAACATTTTCAGTTTTAAAGGAAGACCAAATATAGGATAATATCGATGGGGGTAAGTAGCTAGACAGATAGGAATATGACAAGACATGTTTAAATATACAAAGTATACCTAAATTGGGCACGTATATCAGTGTATTTAGAACAAAACAAATGCCTGAATCATGTTTAAGTTCATAACAAGCCAACAATATCAGGCATCCGCAGACGATACGGTCTCAAATTCTCTTATATTCCAGATTCTATTTATCACCTTGATGTCTAATTTAAGAGGAAAGAAGGCAAATGAGGCAAACACTTAACAAAGATCGGCATGATCCCCTAATCTATCTAAGTTAGTGTTATCCCATGAGTTATTGATAAAAATGGGTTGCTTTCTAATGACACAAGAGTATTTACATACGGGGTTCATACAATATAGACTAAAACAGAGATAATGAGATATGCTACGGGTCTAATTTTCAATAGATGAGGCTATTATACAAAAGCATTTAAACAACTAATCATTTTTATCCTTGTTCTATCATGAAGAAAATAACAAACTAGTCTTATGCTCTATGTTCGCTCAGATGAACATCTAAACTTAGCATGTGACATTTTAAGTTTAAGCTAATAAGATATGCATTTTCCTAATTAATCACACACATGGCCATAAGAAACTAACAATGACTTAAAAGATGTTACATGATATCGAAGACATAATCGTCAAGCAGAGCAGTGTACATGTAATCATTTAAAGGAAATCAAACCGGATATGAACCAACGCTGCAATCAATATAATAAACACCTATCACATAGTCTTTGGACATGAACCCAACATAGCATATCCCAATATTAATGGCGAATAAGACAAGCAAACAAGCCATTAGACATTAACAAACATTAATGGAAACATTACATTATCAATATCGTATTCCTCCAAAGAAATAAATACCATAATCATGAATCTGTTTGGGGATTTAAGCGAGCATATACTTTTTAATAGTGAATCATTAATAATGTCTACTTTAATGAAACATGCTTAATACCTCCATATAATGATCTTGGCGATCGTAATATGACCATACACATTTAATGACTAATCTAATTGATTCCAACGATAAGTAATGGAAATATAAACATATAATACAGATTATATGAGGCACATTAAACTGAAAATTAAAAGGGAAAGGAATTACCTTCTCCGGACAGCGAGCCGGGGCAGCGTATCAAGTCGTCGGTCCACTCGACGGGTTATTGCGATGCGATGGAAAGAGCGAGTTTTGTTTGCTGGTTTTGGCTGGGACTAAAAGAAAGGGATTCGAACTTTCGGTTCCTATGATGCTATAGCCTAGGTGCTGAGCCCGAACTCCCTCGTATATGCTCTATGTTCGACTCATCTCCCTGTTTAGATGCTATGGGTATGCTGACTACTGTGCTCTACTGTGGTGGTTCTTAACTGCTGCTAAGGGTGTCCCCATCAATGCCTTTGCATGTGCCTTATATAGCCCTCGTTGGGTTCTAATTAGGTAAACAATTAGGGCTGAGATTCTTATCCTTGATTCGATGAGATTTGTCCTGACTTTAGTGCGATTTTGTGCAGGTTATGGTAAGGATACGTTGGCTGGGTGTACGTGGTTAAGGAAAGCCCGGATTCTCCGGCGAGAAATCCGGGCGGCGACGAAAGGTGAGACTGTTAGGGTTTCGTTTCGTAGGGTTTTCTTGAGGGCTGCTGGTCTGCGGGAGACGAAATGAAGAAAGGGCTGAGTGGGCTGTGCGTATAAGGGAAGGCTATGTGGGCTGAAGAAAGGCTGAGGGAGTAAAGATAGAGGGCCTTGCGGGTTGGGCTGCTGACAAGGGGCACTGGGCCGCGGGTGATAAGGGAAAAATGAAAGGGATTGGGTTGGGTAGAGTTAGGTTAGTTAGTGGGCTGGGTTAGTTAATAATTAGGGGAAGAGTTTAAATGTATTAGTTTTAGGTATTAATTTTAAGTGGGTCATTAGTGGTAAAAATTAATTGATTGAATTATTTAGGTGCTTTGATTAATCTAATTGTTATAAATGCGAGCGTGCTATTAGTGCTTAATATTTTAGAATGCGACGCTATTATTTAAAATCTTATTATTGTGCATTATTGCGAAGTTAAATTAAAATTGAATAGAGTTTAGATTAAATTATTTAAATGCTAAATGCAAGTATGATGTTTAAGAATTGTTTAAAGCTTTTGTAAATGCGACGCTATTAAATGCATGCATTAGATTAAAATTGATTTTAAATTACAAATGATTATGAAATTCTCTTGCGTATTAATAAATGCGGCTATGCTACCTGACACGACGTCATTGCTAGATTATTTATTTTATGTATTTATTATTAATTAAGAATCGTGACAGGGCTTTGAAGTTAATTAATGCGGGCGCGGGACTCTAAGTGCTTAAAACTCTACGTAAGACGCGATGCCATTATTAAATTGTTTATTTATGCTTGTATTTATGTTTTGTCGCTGCATTTTACTATAAAAAATCATAAAAAATTATTTTGCAAAATTAGTGTAATTTTATAGTTAATGACTGGACGGGAGGATCAAAATTGGGTGTCAACACTAGGTTTGACCGGACAACCGCAAGTTAGCGGACCCTATAGGGTGCCTGACCCTTTCCCTTTAGGATAATAAAGAACCCTTACCCAAAAATTTCACATTAATTTTGCAGACCATTAAATGGAGTTTAATGTCAACTTTAATCTAGTTGACATTTAGGTGTCCTAATTCATCCAAACTAATTAGGTGGCGACTCCGCGAACCCTTAGCACTTTTAGCACCCCTTTTAAGCACTTTTAGCACTTTTTAACCATTCAACATTTTATTTTTATTTTCTAACATTTTCTAAGCAGGAGTTTTAATAATGTCGCGGTCGAAAAAGGGCGTGACAAACGTTCTAACGGGTTTGCAAATCATAATGAAGTATTCAACTATTACCGCTCAAGTTTAAGGTCCACAATAGAAAGAACTTTTGGTGTATGGAAGAACAGATTTGCAATTTTACGTCGCATGCCCAAAGTTCAGTTTTGAAACACGGGTTCAAATAGTCGTCGCAACAATGACTATACACAACTTTATCAGAAGGAATGCATAAACATATATTGATTTTGATCTTTATGAAGATGAAAACACAATCATTCACCATGATGATTATCATAAATCATCTAACTTAGATCAATCACGGGTTTTTAATGTACATGCAAAATTAGTATTGTAATAATATATAAATACTATTTGCACTTTAAATTAGTATTGTAATAATATTCTACTAATATTTAAGTACTATATTGCACTTTAATTTCTATTATTTATTTGTAATTTTTATTTACATACTTCTATTTTTTAGTAATTTTTATTTATATATATTGACTAAATGTTCATTTTGGTAATTCTACATTCAAAAACAATTTTGATCAAAACTATCCAAACATAAATCAATTATAACAATCACTTTTACATTGTTGCATCCAAACATAATCAATTCTGCTAGAATTAATTCTGTCAAAATCAATTCCGTCCACCGCTAATCCAAACATAGCCAAAAACTAAAAACCCAACCAACTCACAATATTTGAGAAAATAAGGATAACAGAATTGATAGAGCTTATATAATTGTGGTAGGGATGATGATTGGAAATTGACATAAGTTAAGGTCACAAAACTTGCTCGTACGACATTTTGACAAACGGTAGGAAAATTTAGTGTAGGTTTGGTTCTGCGGTGGACATAATTGATTCTGAAGAGAATTGATTCTGTTATAATTGATTTTAATAGAATTGATTCTGATAGAATTGATTTATGTTTGAATGCAACAATGTAAAAGTGGTTGTTATCAATTTGTGATGTTTGGATAATTTGGATCAAAATTGCTTTTGAACGTAGAATTACCAAAAAGGACATAGTTAAATAGATAATAAAGTGCAATATATAATACTTAAATATTAAAATTTTACTTAATACTTAATTTTTAGAATTAAATAATACTTAATACTTAATTTTACTCTTTTAAACTATACAATCTCCTTAACGAAATGTCGTTCTAATTTTACTAATTTTAATAAAGTGCAATATATAATACTTAAATATTAAAATTTTACTTAATACTTAATTTTTAGAATTAAATAATACTTAATTTTAGTCTTTTAAACTATACAATCTCCTTAACGAAATGTCGTTCTAATTTTACTCTTTTAATAAAGTGCAATATATAATACTTAAATATTAGAATTTAAAGTATGTAAATAAAAATTACAAACAAATAATAGAATGAAGGTGGATATTTGATTTTTTAGTAATTATTTCTAGATATTTAAAGAGGGTAATGAAAGTTGTATATTTGAACTTTTTTAGTAATTATTTCTAGATATATAAAAAGAGAGTAATGAATGTGGATAGAGTTGTTGATAAAAATTAAAGAGTTACTAAAGGAAAAAGGTAAAATTCAAATTGAAATAAATGACAGAATTGATTCTGAAACGCGAAATCAAATATGTCAATTTTCTTATTTTCACGAAAGTGAATACCTACTTCTGGGTACCCAAACGCGGAACCAAACATGCACTTAGATCTCACCAACAAGTGGCAAACGTATACTAATTATTCTAAGAAGGCACCTATATAACGTTGACTTTAACAAGCTAATACTATACAACAACTAGGAACACTAATAATTTTATTGTGTGTGCCTATTTTCTTCTTTCTTGTACATGTAGGTGTAATTTGAGCCTTTCTTCGCCATGGTGTGGCTTTTTATTACTCCTAATGGATACCGGTTGTTATTAGTTCTCCCATAGCCAAAATAAATAAACAAATAAATGAAATGAAGATAAAGAAAGAAAGAAAGATTGAATATTTTCTTTAAATTAAGATAGAGAAGTCTGTTTCCGTATACAAAATGAAGTAAAACGTATGTTAATTAGTAATAAATTAAATTTAGTCGGTGATACTAAAATTAAACCTGAAGTACATGCATATGATATGCTTTCATCATCATAGTATCTTAATAGGAAGTAAGCTATTGCAGTAAATTCCAAGTTTTAGTATTACGAGTGTACAAACATAGATGTTTGGTACATAAATACTTTTTGTACCCAATGAAGGTAACTTTAGCGGTTAAAGTAAAAATACAAATAACTTAACCATAGCCTGGTGATAAATGTGTGTAAAAGATACATGTCTTGCATTTATTAATTTGATTCATATCGGTATATCAGCTGATATTGTTAAAAGTCTCACATCGAATATAGAATGAGAACATTGACTCCTTATATGGACTTGAACAATCATCACCCTACAAGCTAACTTTTGGAGTTGAGTTAGACTCAAGATCAATTCTTAACATGGTATCAGAGTCAGACTTATCTAATTCTTTGTTCACCGATGTTGAGCCCCCAAATTATATTATTCACGCTCCAGTTAACAAGGCCTTGACGTGCGGAAGAGTGTTAGGAATCCCACATTGGATACGAAATGAGTTAATGAACTCCTTATATAAAGTTGAACAATTCTCACCAAATAAGCTAGTTTTTGGGATTAAGTTAAATCCAATTTTTTTTTATTATTGGTATATGAGCCAAATAGAACAAAAAGCTTGACTAAAGCAATAAGTTTGAGAACAGATAAAAACACGAGCTACCTAAAAGGACAATTATTGTCTCATGAATGTCATATATATATAAGTACTTAACAATTTGTTTCTGACAGAAATTTAATTTGTAGCCGATTATTAGCTTCAAAATGGGTCAATTAGATATAGAATAAAGCAGCCCCAGGGGCACAGTCGAGTTAGTAAATAACAAGGTGATTGATGTACAATCACCCCGACGTCGCGGATTTGAATTCGTGTGGTAACAGTCTTTATTGAAATATTGCAAAGACTGTTGCTGGGTTCGTGTCCCGTTGGTCCTTTCTCTTGCAGGGTTGCCACTCGCGCATATCCCTCGATGGTCTCTGGTGCAGAGAGACTTTCCCCTCATCAAAGATATAGAATAAAGCAAGATTTGACGTACTAAATTGGGATGGATCGACTAGTAACATACAATCCATACAAAGACAAAATTAAAAGAAG
Source organism: Przewalskia tangutica (assembly GCA_029844215.1). Lineage (NCBI taxonomy): Eukaryota > Viridiplantae > Streptophyta > Magnoliopsida > Solanales > Solanaceae > Przewalskia > Przewalskia tangutica. Next base: position 11,925,478 of record CM056731.1, on the reverse strand, counting down.
CTTTTACGTCAAACCATAAAATCTTCCTTTTATCCTTTTCCCTCCCGTCAGGGCCGGCCATGATGTGTCGACTCACTCTTTGTTTGGCTCGGCTGGTTAGTTGGCCATATCCGCCGACTATACATATAGTTAGGAAATCGGAGATTCGAGCCCATTCTTTTAACTTAGAATGTGTTCTCATGTTTGAATTTTAAAGCTGCCACTGTTTGGAAAAAATAATATTCTAAGGATAGTCCGGTGTACTAAACTCTTGCTATGCGCAAAATTCGGGAAAGAACTGGACTACAAGATTCTATTATACGTCTTAACATGCATTTTTATAAGAAACAATTTTCACGGTTTGAATCCGCGACCTACTGATCACGTGACAATAACTTTATCAATTATTTCAAGGTTGTCAAGTTAGATTAATGACGGCGTCTAAGTTCGGTGCCTGACAAGTACTCTCTTGGGGGCAAACATTATGCATCACATAAGTTATGATGATGAGGGGTTCATAGAAATTCAATGTCAACAACTGACTAAGTCAGAGGTTACCCGGCCAATAATGGTGGGTCTCAGACGTAGACAACACGTTAAAATTCACCCTTAGCTTCATGGGTTTTTGGACAAATCATAGCTCAAAATACCAACTTTGTATTATGTATTTGTTTGTTTTCTTAATCTGACACATAATAATGCGTTGACATTGACATGAAAAAGCACATTAGCAAGTACCTATTGACATCTCTTAGTAAAGTTTCTTTTAATTTTTTTTTTGATAATCCGTGCCGGGGTGGCCTTAAGTTCATATCGCTAATCACTGCGAAATCTGTCTTATCTTCGGAAGCGAATGAAACCCGTTCTTAGCCGCCACCGTCAGGTAAATCGCGGGATGTGCGCCCCACATTCAGTGTCTGATTGCCACCAACGGATCAATGCCAAGTACTGGTACTATGCTTCTGGAGGCGAATGAAACCCGTTCTTAGCCGCCACCGTCAGATAAATCGCGGGATGTGCGCCCCACATTCAGTGTCTGATTGCCACCAACGGATCAATCTTCTGGTCCGGCCAGCGAGGATTGTTTGAGGAGTATCAAACCCACACCGCAACACGCCGGTTAAGCTCTGGGACTTTGTCTGAGGCATATGCCCCGGAGAACGTATCCGCTGAGAATCGAACTTGTGACTCTAAGGCCACAAATTTGACTAATGGCCACTGGGTCACTATCTTTGGATAAGTTTCTTTTAATTCTTATAACAGCTTTCACGTAATTGAACTATTTTGGTAAGCGCCGAGCTAGTAAAAGGGAGAAAGGATTTATTCAAATCCCATTATTTGATAAATTATACGGCTCTTTTTTATTTTGTTTGCCGTAATTTGACTTGACATAAGATTTAATAAAGAATATGAATTTTTTTTGAAACTTAAGATGTTAAATATGTCAAAATATTTAAAACTTTTGATCTTAAATGTATAATAATATTTATGTGATTATAAAAGTTTTTTATTAAAAAAATATAAAAACATGTCATTCTTTTGGTACGTACTACTGAAATACTATTTAAATAGGTAAAGATAATTGGAAAAATGACGTGGCATGACTACCACACAAAAAAAAAAAAGGCTCAAAAGGCCCAATTTTTAATAATGACCTGAAATAGCATTTAGGCAAAAAATAAAGACAAGTTTTAGCCCATTAATCTCAAAACTAGGGCATCAGATTTTCTCGTCTTCTTCCTTTTTGACGCCGCCGCGACAAGCCACTTCCCCGATGCAAACTTCCGCCCAGGGACGCCATAAAATGGAAAAACTCTGGCAATGTTACCGTTTTGAAACTCCGGCTACCTTTGTTTGACTGTATGAGATCTACTGATCGATCTATTATACCACTCCTAATATTAAGATAACTTTGATAAGCTATATTACTGCCTCCTGGATCTTAACAACTGATCATAGGATGTAACAAGATGTAATATACACATTATCAGAGCTTTAACAAATGCAATCTTTCATTCCGGTGACCTGTTTTGTCGATATTGATTGTTTTTCTATTATTATTTTTTGACTGATATGACTGCCGTTGCCGGACTTTGGGCAAGGTCTAGCCGGAACAAAAAAATCATCTACGACCAACTCTATCTAATGCTAATGTATCATTAGTGTGTACATTATATATTGATTATATATTTATTATACATAAATTATACAATAATGTACATTTTATATACATACAGTAGTGATACATATTCTATACAATAATGATACCGTTTCTACACGTATAATGTGAGGATACATAAACTATACAATAACGATCTAGTTTTTATACGTATTAATACATTTTTCTATTTATTTGATATATTTCTATACATACATATAGTAGTGACACATATATCTATACAACAATGATACAATTTATATACATATATATAGTAATGATACAATTCTATGAAATATTGATACAATTTCTATAAATATGTTGGAATTAGTTGAAAAAATGACTAAAAAATAAAATTATTTTAAAAAAGGCTAAAAATATCTTTTAAAATTTTTGGGTCATTGAATGTCAATAATTTCATCTATGGCTAATTATGTCATTTTCTCAAGATAATTTTATTTTAGTTACTTATAAAATCATGAATCCACATATCAATTGAAAAATTATAGTACAACAACAATAACATATCCAGTAATACACATTTTTATCTTGGTAAATAGAGCGGTTATTTCCCGTTAATTATAGTATAGTGGTAAAAAAGTTGAAAGATCCTTTTATGTCACAAGTTGGAATCTCAAATATGACATTCTAGTGTTTTTCTCAATATTCCATTATGTAAACTTTTGGCATCACCCGGGACCTGCCCATCAACATATTTACTAGGTAACTTTTACCGCAAAGCTTAGCCAAATAAGAAGAAATTAGCCAGAAATCATTTAATGTGTATTGTCTCTTCTGTACTTAAATTAAATGGAGTTTATCCACTCTCATGACGTTCAATTTTCCTAAAGCGTGTGGCGGATTATCCAACTGCCCCTTTTGTCCTCTTGGCAACTTCTTTTGAATGACTTAGTTGACAATGACCCTTAAATTTATTTATCCTAAAAAAAATATTACCCTTCCGGAACAAGAAGATTTAATCTAATTATCTAAACCTAATCAAGTTGTTAATATTTTATCTAGTATTAACACCCATTATTATCAAGGGAAAGATTCAACATTTAATGCCTGTGATGAAGGGTTAACCTTTGTTTAACGTGAAATCTGCTACCCGGCGCAGAAGACTAGAAACCACGCATCGACGTAATAGCGCAGAAACCCGTCGATCGCTTAAACCACTTGGCAATGACAAGCTAGATGTGACAAGTTCCCAAAGCGGCGGCCAGGATGTTACTTCGAGATTTGAACGTGTGATCGTTCTCTCCCACACCACGAACGGTAATACCTCTTGCTTTCAGGACCAGGAAGGGTTAACCTTGCATAGAGTAATTTGTTGACTTTTTTGGGCATGTTGACCAAGTAAACTCAACGTGGTCGTGATTTTAATACTTCAAATATTTTTCTATAGGGGAAAAATTTGAAGTTGGAGGTCAGTCATTGTGTTTAAATTATGTGAACAAAATAAAATAACATTTCATGTTGAAGAAAGAGGTGGTAAAAGTCTGTATTTTAAAAACTTAGATGATGAGTTGGTGAAATGGAACAATCCCTTATTCAATTACTAGTAGCTGTCATTGGATAGATATTATTGTCGTGGGGACTAGAACTTGTAAAGGGATTTGAAGAACTGAAGTTCTCTTCTTGATTTTATTGAGGACTTGTTTTTGTGAACTGATTGATCACATGGTAGTTTCTCGAATTTTCCTTTGTTTTCTGGTTGTTTGGATCCATGTTCTGGCAATAGCAGCATGGACTGATCCTGAAGATTGTAAGTTGGTTTTGTTCTTCAGTCAAATGTTTCTTAATTAGTGTAAAGAAATATTTGATTATCTGTGAGTACTGGTTTTAAATTTTAGCTTTCCTTCTTGTGATCATATGAACCATGAGGAACTTGTCCCTTAATTACATAAGAAACACGCGAGAGGTGATGTCGAATTCTGGTTTTAGAGGAATGTATCCTGAAATTGGCAATTCTTTGGCTTAGTTTAGTTCCTTGGAAACATTTAAATCAAAATATATAGTCTCTTGCTTCCATTATTCTCAAACAGGCACTTGAATGGATTTTGTATTTAACTTTTTTTTCCTTAGAAAGCCGCTATCCGGTTAACTTTCTGTTAAGCTGGAATATACTGAGGATAGAAGACTTTTTGTATAGTCTTAAGTTGATACTTTTAGAAGGTTTCAGTATAGAGCATAACAGTTGTGAACTTTACATCCTTCCTTCTTTTCTTCTGGGATAGATCATTGTGAATTTGAGCAATTTAATGTTGTATTTACGTGTTGTATAGTTAGTTTGGAAAATATTCAATAATCTCGAGGGAACATTAGATATTTGTTGTTGTCTTCTAGATGAGGAACTGATTAAATATTCTATTCAGTTGCTGCTTTACAGTCTCTCAAGGATTCTTGGCAGAATGTTCCGCCCAATTGGGCTGGATCAGATCCCTGCGGAAGTCGTTGGGAAGGAATTGGATGCAGAAACTCACGAGTGATTTCTATGTAAGAATTCGACGTGTATCCCTTTGTCAACTACTTAAAATTACAAACTCATAAAGTTGATGCCATCTTTCTCAATTTCAGAACATTATCAAGTATGAGTTTGAGTGGTCAGCTATCTGGAGACATCCAAACACTATATGAATTGCAGACTTTGTAAGTCTTCTTTCACATTTCATGTTTCTCCTGCACGTCCTTTTTTCTTATGACGGAGCAACAGTTTGGGATTATTTGTCAAATCTTAAAGTCAATTTTAATTATTGACGGCACCTTATAGGGATCTATCATACAACAAGGAGTTGACAGGACCTCTTCCTCAGTCTATTGGAAAATTGACAAAGCTATCAAATTTGTAAGTGAACGTGAGTACACGTCATGCATTTATTTACCATCTAATCCCGTGATAATATGCTGATCTTTTCTTAATTTCACGACAGGATCCTTGTTGGTTGTTCGTTTTCTGGACCAATACCAGACTCCATAGGATCTCTGACCCGGCTGGTCTTTCTGTAAGCATTCTGTGGTACTCTTTGTACTGTGAACGAGCAACCATTTGGTTTAAGTTGTTTGCACTGAACAGAATATGATGTCTCAGGGAATTGATATTTCTATCTGCTTAAACTATGATTTCTTAGCTCTATTAAGATACATAAACCCTTATTATTTTTCATTCTTTATGGATTCAAGTCGTGGAAGCAGCCGGCAGAAATGCAAGGTAAGGCTGCGTACAACAGATCCTTGTGGTCCGCCGGCCCTTCCCCAGACCCCATGCATAGCGGGAGCTTAGTGCACCGGGCTGCCTATATGAATGAATGAAGTGATAAGCACCCTGAATGAACGCTTTCATGACAGAAAAAGGTCATAAATGAGCTGCTTAAAATGGCTAGCCTAGTGTGCTTTTGGTGCTAGCTGTACTCAAATTTTGGTCCATCTCTGGGAAACACAATGCACTTCTAAACAGAGAAATCAGTTCATGAGGAGTTTAATCCATACTGCTATTCTTGTGTTTATACGTTATCAAATCTGAATAGTTGTGTTTTTACCATATTTATCTGTATATAATTTCTATCAATCCTTCTTATGGTATACGCTCTAAAACAGCCCCATTCTGTATTATGCAGATCTTTGAACTCTAACAAGTTTATTGGAGGAATACCTGCTACCATTGGCTATCTGACAGAGCTTTATTGGCTGGATTTAGCTGACAATCAGCTTACAGGAAATATTCCAGTCTCTAGTGGGAGCAAACCTGGTCTTGATATGCTTGTTCACACTAAACACTTGTACGTATTTCCTTTTTTTTCATATTGCTTTGTCTCTCAACTGCATTTTCTAAGATTGTGTACATTGCTTCAACAGTCATTTTGGGAAGAATCAGCTATCCGGTGAAATTCAAGCTCGTCTTTTCCATTCCAATCTGACGCTGATACATCTGTAAGTTCCATTGGATTGGTAGTTATGTGAAAGAGGCTTGATAATCATATCACAAATAGCTTTCCTTTTGACCATGCTTTCCGGTTTCCTCATGTTTGTGTATTCTAACTTCTAGGCTAATCGAGAACAACAAGTTTACTGGAAAAATCCCGGATACATTAGGTCTCGTCCAGACGATGGAAGTGCTGTAAGTATTGCTATCTTGTGCTTCCCCTTTATAATCTATTAAATTTTCTTGCTCTCTATACCTTATGAATTGTTTGTTACTGCTCTTGCAACAGTCGTCTTGACAGGAATTCATTAAGTGGATCTGTGCCACAAAATATCAACAATCTCACACATGTCAATGAACTGTAAGTAGAAACTGAAACAATTTTCTGAACGTGCTGCATGTCCTTATGATTTCCTGATGTAATATATTTTGACCATGTATTACAGCCACATATCAAACAATAATTTGGATGGTCTTTTGCCAAATCTCACTGGCATGAATGTCCTCAACTACTTGTAAGTTGCTTATCCTAAGTTTTGTGCCTTTATCCATTTGAGTTGATAATCCATTATTGCTCAACGTCGTACTGTAATTATTTCTCCCCAATCTATTTGTTACTTTTTCCAAACCAAAGGAAAAAGAAGAAAATTTGTTAATCTCACCATCATTTTGTGCACTTATTTTTGCAGGGACGTGAGCAATAATTCATTTAATGCATCAGATTTTCCATCATGGATCCCAAGTCTGCAATCTTTAACAACATTGTATGCTCTCTCACTATTTTTTTTTGTGTGTGCGTGTGTGTGTGTTTGTGTATGCACGTCCATGAGCAGGTGTATACTGTGCTAGTGTATGCTTGCATCCATTTGAATATGGACTGGTTTCCTTTTTTTCTCATTCTTATGGATTCCATTCCTAGAAGTTCTTTTTAGCCTGATGAGTGACCTTGTATTGGCAGGGTAATGGAAAACACAGGACTTCAGGGATCAGTTCCAGCTAAACTTTTCAGCCTATACCAGCTGCAGACAGTGTAAGTCTCCCTATGTGTGGTTTTTCTATAAACTATAGATTGAGTATCTTGAAGTTAAATTTGTCTTAACAGAAATGTCCTAAATCTGTATTATGCTGAGATTTGATGACAATGGGCTCATTGGTTACAGCATCTTGAGGAATAACAAACTCAATGGCTCACTTCAAATTGAAAGCACATATAGCAACCAGTTGCAGCTCATTGATGTGCAGAGAAATCTTATCGAATCATTTACTCAAAACCCGCGGTATCCCTTTCAGATAATGTAAGCTCTATCCCTTGATTCTTCAAGCCATAAACCTTCAAGTTAATGAGAAACACATACGTTGAATAGTTCTTTGGTCTAGCTTATTGTGACATATGATTATCCTGAGCTAAACTTGACTATGTCATGTTTATTAACTCATTTCTTTACTTTTTCCCTCTGCAGGCTTGCAGGTAATCCTTTCTGCAACGAAGGAGGAGACGGAACAGAAGCTTACTGTATCAAAAGTCAACAAACTGAGACATATTCAACTCCACCAGATAATTGCTTGCCAACTGAGTGCAGCTCTAAAAATCAAATTTCTACTCCTACCTGTAAATGTGCTTTTCCATATACAGGCAACCTAGTATTCAGAGCTCCTTCCTTTTCAAACTTGGGAAATAGAACTACTTATGAGACTCTCCAAAAGTCTTTGTTGCTTTCATTTCAAAAAAGTCAACTGCCCGTGGATTCAGTTTCCCTCAGTAACCCAACGAAAAATTTGGATGACTACCTTGTAATACACCTGCAAGTTTTTCCTTCTAGCCAAGATTATTTCAATCGAACTGGAGTTTCTGGAATAGGTTTTGTGCTTAGTAATCAGACTTTCAAGCCCCCGTCATCATTTGGACCTTTCTTCTTCATTGGTGAAGGCTATAAATACTTCGACGGTAAGAGAAATACTTCGTCATCATTTGCTTGTCCTTAGCCGAGGGTCTCTCGGACACAGCCGCTCTACCTACCAAGGTAGAGGTAAGGTCTGCGTACATTCTACCCTCCCCAGATCCCACGTTGTGGGATTTCACTGAGTATGTTGTTGTTGTTGTTGGTGGTAAGAGAAATTTTTCTAGAGAAATATTTCCTTTCCTTTTTGTCACTCATTTCACATCTCCTACATATATGTGCAACCTAATCTATAATGATAGAGAGTTGGTGGGTGAAAAACCAATATATATTTGATGTTTTCATGTACTTTTGTTTGACAGGAGAGTTTACTCTATTTTTAAGACTTTGCACATGAAGAGCAACTATTGCAAGTCTACTGTTTTGATCACTTTATCAATCCTTTCTTAAGTATTCGACTAAAATGCGTCTAGTCATTTGAGACAAAGATACGGTAAAAAGCTAAAGGTTGCATATACATGATGGATCGATTAGTTCATTGTTCCTAGTAATTTTTCTGTTCATTGTTCAATGAATTTATTTATAACCTCTTAGTATAGACACAGGTTATTCTGATTGGTTTTCTTAGAAAAACTATTCACTAATTGACTGCTAGGAATTCATATTATTTGTTGGAACATTATGAAACTTAGCATCTTAGAATTGCCATCTTATTGAAATTGATAGTTAATTAGAAGTCTGAGTCTATTCGTATGCTGTTCTCCAGGTGCACCCACAGAATCAAAGAAAGCAACTAGTACAGGCATTATTGTTGGAGCTGCAGTTGGTGGTTCTGTCCTTACAATTTTAGCACTAATCATCGGTATTTATGCTTTCCGTCAAAAGAAAAGAGCTGAAGATGCTGCAAAGAGGAGCGATCCTTTTGGTAAGATCTGGAACTAACTATTTGGTCATTTACCTTTTACTTCATCTTATGGTGGTTGTTGATATTTTTCTTCTTAATGCAGCATCCTGGAACTCGAATAAACATAGTGGTGCTGTTCCACAGTTGGCAGGGGCTAGATTTTTCTCATTTGAGGAGCTCAAAAAATGGACAAATAATTTTTCAGAAACCAATAATATTGGTACTGGTGGTTATGGGAAGGTTAGCTTTCATTGAACATTCGCAACCCCCATCATAACTGAAAATATCAATTTATAGCCTGATTTACATCAACTTATATGAAAGAAAACAACTGAAATCAACTTTTAGAATTGCTTTGTACATACTATGCACCATTTATAAAGTACTAAGAGCTTAACCTTAACCCTATCATTGGCATTATTGCTCCTAAGTAGTTCTCTTTTATGAATCAAGCGAAAGGTATTGAATTAACTGAGAAGATTTGTATCATTGCCCCAACTAGTTGTAAATTGTCCAATTCAAAAATAAATTAAACTGGATGGGGCAAATTGATTCGCGACTTGGAAGCCATAATACTTGTCTATTTGTCACTGAATCTAGTTCCTTTGTGTTTAAAAAATTCACAAGCATCTTGTTGTTTCTCCGCTGTAGTTGCATAGTCTATCTCATTAGTTGCCTAGTTTTACTATTTTGTAAATGTATCTTAGATGTTTTTCACTCCTCCCAGTAGATATGGATATTTTTGTTCTTGTTTGTTCCAGCTTTTCTCTCCACTGAAAAGAAAATTTCTCAACAACAACTGGAACCGTATTAAGTTTTTAATCTGTAGAAGTGTGGCTCTACAGGTTTACAGAGGAACTCTGCCAAATGGAGAATTGGTTGCAATTAAAAGAGCTCTACAAGGATCTATGCAGGGTGCACATGAGTTCAAAACTGAAATAGAGCTTCTCTCAAGGGTTCATCACAAGAATGTTGTTGGCCTTGTTGGTTTTTGTTTCGATCAAGCTGAACAGATGCTGGTGTACGAGTATATTCCTAATGGCACATTAAACGACGGTCTTTCAGGTACCCTGGTCCCTTCTTAGTGATTCTTTGAAACTAGCTCCTTTTAACTTCACCAGAATGGAAATTTGTCTCTGGAGAATGTAATGAAATTTGTACTTGTAGGCAAGACAGGGATCAGGTTAGATTGGATGAGGAGACTGAAAATAGCCATTGGAGCAGCCAGAGGTTTGCAGTACTTGCATGACCTTGTCAATCCTCCCATCATACACAGGGACATCAAGTCCAACAATATTTTGCTGGATGAACGCCTAAACGCAAAAGTTGCTGATTTTGGACTATCCAAACTTCTAGGTGACTCTGGAAGGGATCACATTACCACTCAAGTCAAAGGAACAATGGTGAGTAAAGATTCTATTAACGCCTGCCTCAACTTGTTTGGTTTTAGAATATTGTATGCTTGTATTCCTCAAATTTCTGATGTCCAGAAAGTTCATAAAGTTAATCTGTCAATAATTTGTAGTCCATTAATAACCAGTACAAACGCTATTTCATTGTCTAATAATAACCTTCAAGCTTCTTTTTTCTCATTGATCACCCGCCCCTCCACTAAGCAATGAGTATATAAATAAACAGGAACAAGAAAATGCGGAAACAAATTTTCTTTTTGCATATTCTCTTAATGTAACTGACTTGGAGGTAATGATGCTTTAGAGTTCTGACCACCAAATTCAGGGATAAATACTACCTTAATCAGGAAACAAATGAGTTATCGCCCATATAGAAGCTACAAGCACATAGAAGCTTTTTAATGTTCATATAATGTGATCGTGCCTATAAAAGGAAACAGTCGATATCAATGCAGAAAAATGTGTCAGTATTTACTCATAATCTATGTCCTTTTGATGGGTGCCTTTTATTTATTAGGGCTACATGGATCCTGAATATTACATGACAAACCAGCTGACTGAGAAGAGTGATGTTTATAGCTTTGGAGTAGTACTGCTGGAGATAGTTACTGGAAAAGTTCCTATTGAAAAAGGAAGATATATTGTCAGGGAAGTGAGGACTGCAATGGACAAGACAAAAGACATGTATAACCTTCAAGAAATTTTGGATCCTGCAGTTCGCTCGGGTGCAAGTTCTAGAAGCTTAGAGAAGTTTGTGGATATGGCACTCAAGTGTGTTGAAGAAGAAGGAGTCAATCGACCTACAATGAGTGAAGTGGTGAAAGAGATTGAAAATATTATGGAGATCGCAGGACTGAACCCGAATGCAGAATCTGCATCTACTTCAGAAACCTATGAAGGAACAAACAAAGGTCACCATCCCTATACTGATGAAAGTCTCTTTGTCTATAGTGGGGCATATCCTCCTTCAAAGGTAGAGCCCAAGTAACATCAGTGTTTTTGTGGATGGCACATAATATGCTTTGGCCGGTTATGTGTGTACAAATTTAAATGAGAATGCAGAATGATTAAACTAATTTTGTCATTGGAGTAAATTATTGTTCAACAACACAACTAGAGGAAATACTGAATTTTTTGGAAACATTTATTTTTACCTTATGTAAAAAGTGTGTAAACTTTGTCCGATTTGAATTAGGATGGTCATTTGTATATGAGAATATATATTTTCATCCTAACAAAAAGTGTGCATTCAATGTTACAGCTATACTTGTGTTTCTGTAACTATTTGTGAGAAGTTGACATGAGATCAATTTTACATCTTTATCTTTCTGCTGTAACGTGTGAGATACAAACAAGACTAAATGATCACTACAGATAAATGCCTATATTCTTGTATTCTTTCAATTGCATTACAGAAAAGCACTAAACGGAAAATAAAAGAAAAAAGAAACTAGTCAGTACAAGGTTGGTCACCTGTACTTGAATTAAAAGTAAAATTGCCATCAATCTATGATCTGTCTAAAGATTTAGTAACTAAGTAGTTTAGGACATTGGTTTCTCCAACAAAGCAGAGAAATACCACTCATTCTTAGCTTCATGCCAGCATTCCACCTCAGTTTCTTGAATCCAACGCGCTCCAGCATAGGAATATAAGTTACATTCAACTGTGATTCCCATACAGAAGAAGTGGTCCAACCAGAAGAGTCCTCCGGGCCTCAGAACTCTGTATATGTCATACAGAGTGAACTCAAGCATGGTATCCGGGATCCAGTTATTCAGAATATGCATAGAGTGCACGATATCCAGAGTATTCTCGAAGAAATGAAGCCTCTGAGAGACACCAGCATGCATCGATATCAAGCCCCTAGATGCAATGAAGCTGTTGAATGGACCATCCAAGTTCATGGAAGTTGTTACAATGGTTACATTCCTTTCCTTCATCCTAGCAGCAAACGTGCCCGTCCCTCCTCCTATATTAAGTCCAATGCGGATTGTTCCCTTTCGTCTTGTTGCTATAACCTCACCCATCCCAAAATCAAGACCTCCATTATCAAATTGCCACCTTTGTTTCTCCCTAAACTGTAAGTCAAAGCAGTCTTTACAATCATAGAATCCTGGAAACTTCCTTCTGTCTATCAAACAAGTGTAGTTCTTGCGAGTATATGGATCCCAAATAATACTTGTGTCTGGTGGTGTCGACCACAGGCTTTTTGGCAATGGAGTTGGTTCGACATAACCAACAGGCGCCTTAGGATGACACCGCCTTCTTGGAAGTGGCTCACAGCCTTAAGCATTAGCCTTTGCGCGAAAACTGTTGGAAATTTACATAGTGGGATTGAGTTTATCCCGTCCTTAATGACTTGAACACATGGGGCCCCGCATGTCAGAAATATTATTTCCATACACATGCATACGTCGTACAACGTCTCGCTAAATTTCAAGTAGTGAAAGAGATGTTGATACACATGTTAAGTGTTCTTAAGACATGTAAGGATGGACGATTAATTGGTCAAATTGATGAGTCTCCCACGACGGTATGAGAAAAGAAGTAATGTGCAAAATACGAAGATTGGGGAAGAGTTGCGGTGCCGTAACAGAGTCGTGGCACCGAGGCACGACGGGCAGCGTCGCGACGCTTATCGACGAGGGTCAGCGGCTGCCGCCAGCCGCAGCGCACACGACAGGCCACATCGCGGCCGCTCGGTGAACTCGGTTGGTTATCGCTTACCAGCCGCGCCACCAGATTAGGGTCGCGACGCTATACATACATTGAACTTGAAAATCAAAGGATTTTATGAAATGTGAACTCATTTTCACCCAACTCTTGGCAAGATCATGACAACCTTTGATGAGTTCTACGTGACCCCAATTAGTGCATTCACATGGCATGTGAATGACTACTTTGCACTTATAAATAGAGGTCTCAAATCTCATTTGAAATCATCCAAAAACAGATCCAAAATCTGGAAATCATTTGAGAGCCTCTTATTCTTTTTCTAGCAATCTTGAGTTCTTACTTCTTCTAAGGATATAAGTATTGACTTGTACTTGTGAAAGTTATTGCTGTTTTATCTTGGAAGGCTATTACCCACTACCCGTAAGCCAATATATACGGGGTAATTTTGCCTTAAAGAGAGAGTCTCATCACTCGATTCAGCAAACGTTGCTATCGTTACTTTGTCTACCCTTTTCTGTTCTTTCACCCCTATTCACACACAAAATTCCCAACAATTTAAGGCAAAATTATACTGTGAAGAACTAAAAGATGGTGAATGGAAAAGATCCAGTTTATGCGTCTACTCATGCCAATTCGTCTGTTACTACTACTGCTCCGGTCGCTGGTTTCACTTTTGGAACCACCATTGTTCCTCCAAACTTTCAAGCTGAACGTTTCAAAAAGTTTTATGGTGTTAATTTCAAAAAGTGGCAGCAGAAATTGTTGTTCTACCTCACTGTGTTAGGTATGGATAGATACTTAAGTGGCGATCCTCCTGCTAATGGAGATGAGATGGACACTCAAACCAGTAACACGATTGAGGTGGGCCAAGATACCCAGGTTGTCAATGGTCTGACGATGAGGTTTGACACTTGGAGTCAAAGTGATTTCATTTGCAGGAATTATATCCTGAATTGCTTATGTGATCCTCTCTATACGGTATACTGCACAATAAATACCGCTAAAGAGTTGTGGGATAGGTTGCATAAGAAGTATAGTGCCCATGATGCTGGTGCTAAAAAGTTTATTGTCGGGAAATTCTTGAAATTTCAGATGGTGAACGACAAGTCTGTCATGTCACAAGTTCAAGAGTTCCAGTTGATCACTCATGATCTAGAACTGGAAGGCATGAAGTCTAACGAAGCATTCTTGGTTGCTTCTCTAATAAAAAAATTGCCTCCCTCGTGGAGCGAGTTCATGAGCTATCTCAAACTCAAATCTAAAGAGACGACTTTTGAGAAACTTGTTATCAAGCTCTACATTCATGAGGATAACAAGATGACCTTATCTAAAGGCAAATAACCCGCCGAGGTCAAGGCGAATATGGTTGAACTCAAAGGCAATCCGAGTAAGAAACGAAAATTTCTGAAAGATGGTAAGAGTCTGGCCATATGATTAGAGACTGCCGCCAACTTAAGCGCGAGCAGCAAAATAAGGCTAAGGAGAAAGACAAGAAGAAAGCCAAGGCCAATATCATTGAAGACAAAAATCTCAATGAAATGATTGATGACTTCTCAGTCGTGGTGCTGGAAGCAAAGTTGGTGGAGAACCCCAAGCAATGGTGGTTAGATACGGGTGCTACTCGTCATATATGCTCTGACGGGAATGCTTTCTTAACTTACACTGTAGTTGCCGACAAGAAGATCTATATGGGCAACAATGCTTCTTCCGATGTGTTAGGAGAAGGCATAGTGGTGCTCAAGATGACTTCCGACAAAGATAAGAATGTGATGCATGTTTCGGACATCCGGAAAAATCTGATCTCAGGAACAGTGCTAGTGCATGCTGGATTTCGAATAGTGTTCGAATCCAACAAATTTGTAATCACTAAGAATGACATATCTCATTCTTCAACCTCAGGATGTGATGACTTATTCTATCTTAACTTTAGCTACTCAGAAACCTAAACGGTGGATGTTTTTCCCCCGTCTTCCCAAACCAATTTACCTATTTGAGATGTCTCCATGTGTGTCGTGATAAGATAAGGACCACCAATATTCCATATTCCCTTATTTCCCGCTTGGGAGAAACTGAGAATATCTAGGGTACGAAGTAGAGTCGTCAAGAGGAGCGACGTAGTCTTTGTAGGCAGAGGATTCGCATGTGAAGGCCTCTTTAAGCTAAATGCCATGTCTGTAATCCGCACTATTAATGAAAATGCAAATGCTTCTTCTTATTTGCTCGAGTCGTCCAATCTATGACATCATAGATTAGGACACGTAAACTACCAATCAATTCAACGATTAGTAAAGTTGGAGTTGTTGCCATCTGACGCTATAAACCCTCAATCTAAATGTGAGGTATGTGTAGAAGCAAAACTTACCAAATCGTCTTTCCGTTAAGTAGAACGAGTAACCGCACCTCTTGAACTCATTCATACGGACATTTGTGATTTGAAGTTCGCTCAAACTAGAGGGGGAAATAAGTACTTTGTGACCTTCATTGATGATAGCACAAGGTATTGTTACCTTTACCTACTTAAAAGTAAAGATGAAGCGTTTGATGCCTTTAAACGCTATACTGAGGTCGAAAACAAATTGAGCCTACGAGTTAAAGCAATTCGTAGCGATAGAGGAGGAGAGTATGTAGTTCCATTTTGAGGAATACTGTGCCCAATTTGGCATAATTCATAAAAAACTGCACCATACTCTCCTCAATTAAACGATATTGTCGAACGCAAGAACCGTACATTAAAGAAAATAATGAACGCTCTGCTTCTCAATTCCGGCCTTGCACAAAATATGTGGGGAGAGACAGTTCTTACTGCTAACATGATTCTTAATAGAGTCCCTCACAAATACAAGGAGAAAAGTCCATACGAACCGTGGAATGGAAGGACACCCTCTTACAAGTACTTACGAGTTAAGAGTATGGGGTTGTTTGACTAAGGTCAAGGTACCTAAACCAAAACAGGTCAAGATAGGACCTAAGACTGTAGATTGCATATTCATTGGATACACAAAGAACAGTAGTGCCTATCGCTTTGTAGTACATAAGTCAAATGTACCAGATGTTCCAAGGATACAATTCTAGAATCAAAGAATGATGTATCCTTTGAAACAATTTTTCCTAAATGGACAATGAAGCTACTTCGTGCAAACGGAGTCATGATTCCCCGGAATCTGATGACTCTGACCGAGTGGATACAGATGTGGATGAGAATCCAACTGATCATGAGGTCGAACCTAGGCGAAGTAAAAAGGTCAGGAAAGAGTAATCTTTTGGGCCAGATTTTCTAGCTTATCTGGTTGAGAATGAACCACAGACAATTGCAGAAGCATTGTCAACTCCAGAAGCACAGCTTTGGAAAGAAGCTATGGAAAGTGAAATAAAGTCCATCATGCAAAACCATACATGGGTGTTGGTTGATCTTCCTCCAGGAAATAAACCACTAGGTTGTAAGTGGGTACTTAAGCGAAAGTACAAAGCTGATGGATCTATAGATAAGTACAAGGCTAGGTTGGTAGCTAAGGGATACCGACAAACGAAAGGCCTTGATTACTTTGATACATACTCCCCAGTATCTAGAATGACCTCTATAAGGGTGTTCATTGCCATCACAACCCTGCATGATCTTGAAATACATCAAAAGGATGTTAAGACTGCCTTCCTAAATGGAGATTTGAAAAAAGAAATATACATGGAACAACCAGAGGGGTATGTGATGTGCGATTTATACACACGCTAAACGCAAGTGCACGTATCGTGACAAGTAATATAGTCTAGATAAGACCGAATATCGTCCTCAGAGATTGGTTTTCAAGTACCGATTATCTATGCTTTAGTTTCTATTTGGTTAACGTTAATTGAGTTGGAATTCTAAACTAATAATGCAGGAAATAAACTAATTATGAAAATACTTTGATTTAAATCAGTTATGATGGAGAATTAGGGCTTTCAAGATCATCAACTATCCACTCTATTCAATCCTTAATACAATTAGACTAACTTTTTCTTCTACGTTAAGATAGCAGGTTAACTAGACCGTTTTATACTCCTGTTAAGGTAATATAAACACTCAACCCCAATGGAGAACCCTTCTACCTTTCGGTGACAAGATTGACTACAAAGGAGAATTAAGAGCAATAACCTATTAAGCTACACAAGTATCGGAGTACTTTCATCCACGATTTAAACCTATGTTTATTCAACTATAGCATATTCACAATCTCCCCTTTCGGATTTCGATTAGAACTCATATAAGTGATGATAACTAGTGATCAATTAATTATCAAGCAATCAAAGCAACTATTGAATAAATCTTAAATAAGTGAAGAAGAGATCAAACTAATATATTAATTCATGAATATAGTTTCAAGTGAATCACAAGGAAATCCCTAATAAAGTAATTAGCTCCTAGCCATAGTCACGCTAAGAACTAATATAATCTCCATACATGAACTGAAATAAACAAAGCAAAAGAAAGAAAAGAAAATACTCAAGAACAAGTCTCCAAGCCTTCTAGCATCCAAGGATTGTGTTGTAGAATATTTACAAGATGAAATAGTGGATGGAGAATGGAATAGAATGGAATGGACTGGAATGGAATGGAATGTGGTATGGTGGATTCTTCTAATGATGTAGAGACTATTTATAGCCCAAGAATCCTTTAGGTAAAGGGTTAGGGATTATGTAGGTAGGAAAGGTTATGGAATCCTTTTAGGTAAAGGGTTTAGGAAAAGTTATGGAATCCTTTAGGTAAAGGGTTAAGGATTATGTAGGTAGGAAAAGTTATCCCTTTTGGACTTTGAAAACTTGTCAAATTCGGCCCAAAACTCAGAAATCCCGTGTCGTGTCAGAATCGGCGCCACGGCGAAAAACTGCAAGAAAATCATCTTTCGAACATTCATTGGCTGGCGTGGCGCCTGAGACGTTTTTCTGGCGGATTTTCGTTTCGTCGTCCTTTTTTCGTCCGGTCTTTGTCTGATTTCTTCTATACTTCCCGGAACTTCTTAGACTTCATTTATTGGCCCCCTTTTAGTGTGCAATTCTATCTTAATTATGCTCATTTCATCTCCTTTTCGTCATTTCTCCATTTCTGACTGCTGTGACACAAAAAGAAAGGAAAACGACCCTAATACTATACTAAACATAAACAAAATGAGTAAAATACTAACTAAAAATGACTCAAAAGGTGTATATAAAATACACCGATCAGTATGTAATTCCAGGACAAGAGAGAAAAATCTGTAGACTTGTCAAATCTCTATATGGATTGAAACAAGCTCCCAAACAATGGCAGAAAAATTTGATAGTACACTACTATCAAAAGGTTTCTCCATTAACGAATGTTATAAATGTGTTTACGTGAAAGGAAACTCTGAGTCTTTTATCATGATTTGTCTCTACGTAGACGACATGTTAATCACAGGAAGTAGTCGAACCTTGATCCTCGAAACAAAGAACATGTTAAAACAATGTTTTGATATGAAGGACATGGGTATTGCAGATGTCATCTTAGGAATCAAGATTTCTAAATCATCTGACGGACTAGTGCTGTCTCAGTCTCATTACATAGAGAATGTCTTAAGAAAGTTTGAGATGTTTGACTGGCCAAATTGATGAGTCTCCCACGACGGTATGAGAAAAGAAGTAATGTGCAAAATACGAAGATTGGGGAAGCGCCGCGACGCCGGTCGTCCAGTGAACTCGGTTGGTTACTGCCTACTTGGCGCCGCGGAGCTATACGTACAGTGAACTCGAAAATCAAAGGATTTTTTGAAATGTGAACTCATTTTCAACCAACTCTTGGCATGATCAAGACAACCTAGGATTCACAAGTATTGACTTGTACTTGTGAAAGTTATTGTTATTTTATCTTGGGAGGCTATTACCCACTACCCGTAAGCCAATATATACGAGGGTAATTTTGCCTTAAAGAGAGAGTGTCAATACTCGACTCATCAAACGTTGCTATCATTACTTTTTCTACCCTTTCAGTTCTTCCATCCTTATTCACACACAAAATTCCCAACAAATATATCATCAACAAGACACTCTTTTCCAACTCTATACGTCATGTACTGTGCTAAATCTTCTTTATAACTCAAGCAAACTCCACCAACTGAAGCATAAACCTCATCGGTCCCTGATCTCGGAGAGTACCCGAGTGGAAGCTTGTGAGGGCCTAAAGCAAGTTTAGCTTCATTTGACAAATCATCAAGAAGATCATTGAAGTTGAGCAATGTGGAATCATTTGTTCTGTTTATGGACTGGTTAAGGATGTTGATGTTAAAGTGTATATGGGCCACAACCCAGCCAAGAGTTATTATGTGGGACCCTTTGGGTTTCCTTTGTATATTTGGTGAATATTAGACTTAGGTTTGTACCTTAATTAGTAGTGTAATATTACCATAATTGTAAAGTTAGTATTCTTATAGAATAGGGATTCCTAGGTAGAATAGGAAGAGGATTTTTCGTGTAACTTGTATATATATGTTTTTCATTAATAAGAATAATCAAGGGATTATTTCTTTCATGGTATCAAGAGTCTAGGTTCTCTTTACCCTGCTTCCGCTCCTCAAAATTTCTTCTTCTTTTTCTCAAAATTTTGCTCTATATTCTCGATTTTGTGTTCTTTCTCTTTCACAAAAACCGAGTATCTTCTCTTCCAAAAACCTTTCTCACAAATTCCCCTCTCTAAATCTTGTTGTTCTATTTCCTATGCCTAATAAGAACACTTTCACCCTGCCCTCATAGTTTGTAATATCAAGAGCGTTCTTCCTATCGTTCTTGACCTAGAAAACGTTCAATATGAGACGTGGGCGGAATTATTTAAGATTCATGCTTTGGCACATAAAGTCCCCCACCATATCATTCCTCCAACTCCTCCAAAGGGGGGTGATACAACGTCTACTTCTACAACGATTGTGCCAACTAAAGAAGCAAATCCAGAAATATGGGTCATGCTTGATGCCAATGTTCTTCAGTGGATTTATGTCACTATCTCCTTGGACCTTTTACAGACGATTACAGAACCAAATTCCACAGCTATGGCGGCGTGGGATCGAATGCGCGACATATTCCAAGATAACAATCATTCTCGAATTGTTATCCTTGAGCAGGAATTCTCCCAGGTGGCTATGACGAGTTTTCCCAACGTTTCTTCTTAGTGCAAACGCCTCAAGGACTTGGCATACCAACTAAGCAATGTGGGTTCTCCGGTTTCTCAAAGTCGTCTAGTTCTTCAGATGGTTGTAGGCCTGTTAGAGGCCTATAACGGTGTTGCTTCGGTGATTCGTCAGAGTAATCCCCTGCCAGGGTTTTATCAAGCCCGTTCTATGCTTACTTTGAAGGAAGCCGGATTGGCTAAGAAAGTGGCGATTGGGGCCACCGCCGTCTACGATGATCGCCTTCCAATTTTACTCATTCCAATCCAGCCAACATGACTCAAAATCACAACAACGGGGGTGGTAAAAGGGCCAGAATTGGAAGAATAATGGCAAGAATCGTGGCGGCAACAACGGAGGCAACCGTCAGCAACAACAGCAGTCCTGGAGCCCATAGGGATCCCCTAGAAAGTGACAATGGGTCCCAGCGCCGCGGTTCCACCTTACAGCGTTGTGGCTCAGCCTTACAACGCCACATCGCGACCCATCTTCTTCCCAGTTCAGACTTCAGACTCGTGGTTCAGACACCATGGGCAGCTCAACAATCGATACTGGGCCTCGCCCATAAGGCCCACTCACACATGGGCCCACCTGCATCGACCGATATCAAGCGGTATGCATACGCTTGACTTGACTCAACCGGACCCAAATTGGTACATGGACACCGGCGCCACTACCCACATGACATCCGATCAATGTACTCTCTCGTCTTATTTTAATTTGAGCACTAATCGTGGTATAACTGTTGGTAATGACAATTCTATTCCAATTAAGGGTTATGGTCATAAAACTTTATCTCCTCCTCATCCACCCCTTGTCCTGAAACATATCCTTCATGCCCCAAAATTGATTAAGAATTTGGTGTCTGTCCGTAAATTCACCACTGATAATTGGGTTTCTATTAATTTTGATCCGTTTGGGTTTTCTGTGAAGGATTTCAAGATGGGGAGTCATCTCATGAGGTGTAACAGTAGGGGTGATCTTTATGCAATCACTCCAAGTCTCAGCATCTCGCGTCAAGCTATGTCATCCACTTTTGCAGCTCTTGCTCCTTCCCGTGGCACGCCGCCTGTGTCATCCATGGTCGTCTATTTTATCTTCTTTAGATAGACATAAGTTTATTTCTTGTAAGGATACGCGTAGTACTCCACTTTGTCAATCTTGTGCTTTGGGAAAAATTATTAAGTTACCATTTGTAGCGTTGAATTCTACTTACTTCAATGCCATTTAATATTATTCATAGTGATTTGTGGACATATCTGGTTCTCAGTTCTATGGGTCATCGTTATTATGTTTTATTGTTAGATGACTATTCTAAATATTTATGGACGTTTCCAATTGCGAAAAAATCTCAAGTTTTTTCCATTTTCATAAAATTTAGAGCTTTCATAAGAACACAATTTGAACGGAAAATAAAAAACATTCAATGTGATAATGACAAAGAGTATGACAATGGAAAATTTAGGGAATTTTGTGCTCAAAATGGAATAAATTTTCGTTTTTCTTGTCCTCATACATCTTCACAAAATGGAAAAGCTGAGTGAAAAATTCGTACCATTAATAATATTGTCCGCACTTTATTGGTTCATTCTTTCGTTCCTTCATTATTTTGGCATCATGCGCTACAAATGGCTACCGGTCTACTCAATATTCTTCCTTCTAAAGGTTTGACATATTCATCCCCTCTCAAAGTCTTATATAATAAGTCTCCGTCATATTCTCATCTTAGGGTTTTCGGATGCTTATGTTATCCACTGTTTTCATCCACTACAATCAACAAACTTCAGACACGTTCTACTCCTTGTGTGTTTTTGGGTTTTCCGTCAAATCACTGTGGTTATAAATGCTTTGATTTATCCTCTAAACGAATCATCATTAGTCGTCATGTTCTCTTTTGATGAATCCCAATTTTCCTTTTCTAAAGTAGAAAAACCTGTGCTTAGCTCCCCCTATGTTCTACGTTATTTTTCAGATTTGTCCGAAAAAACGCCGTCAGCGCCGCGGGCCTACACCCCTAGCGCCGTGGTGCCTACGACGGTAGTTCCAAAAATTCCCGAAAATTTCCAAAATTCACCCAATCCAGCCCAAAGTCTTGGTCCAGTCACTCACAGTCAACAATGTATTTTTAAACCAAAAAGATATTTCAATTTGAATTCTAATGTTCTGAAATCCCCCTTACCCCGTAATTCCGTGTCTGCCTTAAATGACCCTAATTGAAAAATTATCATGACCGAGGAATATAATGCTTTTATTGATAATAAGACATGGGAGTTGGTACCATGTCCATCTGATGTTAATATTATTCGGTCTATGTGAATTTTTGTTCATAAAAAAAATTCTGATGGTTCATTTGCAAGGCATAAGACTAGACTTGTAGGTGATGGTAAGACTCAGCAGGTTGGTGTGGATTGTGGTGATACATTTAGCCCGGTGATTAAGCCGGCTACCATTCACACTGTGCTCAGCTTGACTCTTTCAAAATCATGACTCATTCATCAGCTAGATGTGAAGAATGATTTTCTACATGGTGATCTTCAGGAGACAGTGTATATGCATCAGCCGTTGGGATTCAGGGTTACTAGATATTCTAATCATGTCTGTGTATTGAAGAAATCCACTACTAATACAAGAATATTCTCTTACTGATTGATTTAGTTGAAAGATTGAAAATTTTCAATATTTTATATTAATTTATATAGAAAAGAGATGAATTTGGGTCTCAAACCTATAAAACTAAATAAAAAAAGAAGATTTAGGGCCTCAATACTTGCGCTTTCTTGGCCTTTTTCTGTAATTCTTTGCTCTTTGGGATAAGAAGGAATTTTTTTTTCTTGATTATCATAATAGGTAGTATTTTTGTTTAGTAATTAATGGTGCTTTTTTGAATGAAGGTGGTTTTGATCATGGGAGATGGAGATAGATCCATGGAGGTGGGTGTTGGAAGAGGGAAGATAAATGGATTAGATGGGTTAAAAAGGAAGGTGGGTTGCTTTATTTCACGGGTCGGGTTATTGGAGGGGTGGGTTAAATGGGAAGGGTTCTTTTAAATTTAAATGCCAAGTGGTAATTTCAGATGTTAAAAAAAAATTAAATTTCAGCTGTGCAAAATAACGTTTTTAGGGGTATATATTTGCCAAAAATTGGACGGCAGACATAGATGAGCCACATTTTAAACGGAGGATATATCTCGACATTTTTGCAAAATTCAAGGGTATATTTAGCCTTTTTTTATTTTTTATACCGTTTTATCTTATCTATTAGTCATTTCGAATGATAATAGGTATTTTAGTCCAACGTGCAATACTTTCACTCGGCAGGATTTAACCAATTGAACTTATTGTACATATTTTTATTTATACTTTTGCACTTGATCATTTTCATGATTGGAATTTGTAAACTTTTTTTTTGTTGACGGCGAACTGGCACGCTTCTTTCAAATACAAGATGCGAGATAAACCCCGGATCGACGCGTATGATAAGCGCCACGCTTAACCACACTTCGCAGTTCCTGCGCTGTGATGCACTTCCCAAAGGCAAATGCGGCGTTATCCCAGAGTTTGAACTGTGTGCCTCTCCCACACCACCCAATGAGGATACCCTCTGCCTTCAAGACCAACTGGTATTGTAAACTTTTGATTACACGGCAATGAGTTTTACTATTACATAAGTAGAAAAAGAACAGACATGTTTAGGTATCTTTTTCTCAATAATTTCCTTCCAAAATATCAATAGCAAATACTTTACTATTAGATAACGCTAGTTGCCAAATGCCCTTTCCATGGGCCTTGGGTTTGGACAACAAATAATGAGTATTGAGGGAACCCACCTCATTAAGAACATGCCTTAATGGACCCCCTCCCTTTGGATGACCACATGAATAGAATAGATACACGGTGAGTATAAAAATCCTACCAAACTGTTATTATTTCTAACTATATTTGCACCCACGTAGCTATACTTTTCAGTCTAGAAAAAAAAGGTTTTAAGCTATGAGGACATGTTTGGTACGTTGTATTACGCTGAACTATACTGGATAAAAAAAAAATATTGGTGGGCATTTTCAGCCGGCTGTCATTTTTGGGTCTCCCCTGAACTGTACTAAAAATAAAATAAAATAAAAAATACAGTCCATTATATATTAATACTCTAATACCATTCATTATATATTAATACAGTCCATGCAAAATTATATAGTCCAGTGCGACGTATCAAACGAGCTCTAAATGTTTCTAAAGTTGGCATCCAACCCTATATGTATGATATTCTTTGGGTAACTTACCTATATGTACAATTCCGTTAATTATATATCTTAACATATTATATGTATAGATATGTATATTTATATATATATATTATATGTATAAATATACAAAATTTATATATTTACTCATATTTTGTAACTAGATCGCGAATGTAAAATAAATTAATCTAAGATAAATGTAGAATACATCTATTATTAGTAGCATGGAAATAAAGGCTTTTTTGTTGTTGGTGCTAATTTGATGAAATTCCTTTCTCAAGCTGAAATATATTGTTATCTGGACTTAATTGGTCACTTGCGACGAAACAAGCTGGCAGCGACAGAGACACCCAAGTTTCACGTACTTCTTTTATATACTCATTCTATCCCAATTGATATTAAAGCATTTTTCTTTTTAATCAGTTTAATAAATACATATTTTTTTATTTGATAATAATTTAATTTTAAATTTTATCATTTATACTTAACGTGTTCGATTTATAACCACACAAGTATCTTTGACTTGTTTTAAACCACACAATTCAAAAATTTCCCTTTATTTTAAACTCTGTGTCCAGTTAAACTACATCACATAAGTTGAGACAAAGAGAGTAAGAGAGATTTTTTTTATACTAGGATTATTTCATTTCAAGGGCGAATTTGTGTATAAAATTTGGGGCACGTGAATCCATAGTCTCCTCATAAAACTCGATATTTTATGTATATATTTTCTAAAATTGATATAATATTAACTGATGGAACCCATGTTGGTATAATAATCTGCATTTGGCTAAATAATGTCAAAACAATATGTTAATCACTTAGAGAAACATATAACATTAATGAAACAATAAACGAAAACAGAATCTGTTTTGGAAAAATAATTTCAGAATGTAATCGAGCCCACTTAGTTCAAAGTGTGTCCTTAAGGAAATTATTCCCACAAGATTTCGAGGTTAACGGAATATCGCCTCCCAGGATAGAACGATTATCTTACCAGAATAGTAGTACTCCAAATTCCGGTAGCAACGAACCACTCAACGGCAGTATATCACACAGAATAAAATTTTCGAGTTGAAGAGCAACTTCAGAATTGATTAGAATATGAATTAGTTTCATAAATTCTTGAAATAATCAAGAAAGAATTTATAGGGTTAGAGGTACTGATTCTGAATGGTTGCAACCATTCAGAATAGTCACCTCATTTTGGAGGGAAATTCGAAAAGAGAGAGCGGACGCCTGACGGTCGCGGTCGATCCGTTTGGATTTGTTTTTAATTAAATAATTAATTAATTAATTTAATTAAAGAAACGTTTGTCCAAAAAGATTATCAATCAATCGATCTTTTTCCAAATCCAAATCCAAATCCAAATCCAAATCCAATCAACTGAATCCAGAATCCGAATCAATCGAATCCGAATCAATCGGCCGAGCCGAAGCGAAGCGACGACGACGCGCGAGGTCCTTGCCCTCTCAACCCTTTTAGCGGCTCGGAGGTGTAATGTAATATATACACCTCTCTTTCCTTCCCTTTTTTCGATGTGGACAAAAGAGCCTTTTACCCTCTTTAATTTTTATCCCATCATTTCCTATTCACTAATATCAAAACTCAACAATCCCCCACATGAATGGGGAATGATTATAAGATAGAAGAATGTACGGACGAGTGTGATATACAAGCGAGAATTGATCGATCCGATAAGTAGGTTTCCTTTCAACTTTCCGTAGTGAACTTATATCGGATATACTCGATCAATCCAGATTTGATATCTTTGAACCGTCGAACTTTGTTGTATACCTAGACAACATAAGACACACAATCAACCTCAACCGCTTATGGTTCTCACGGCCAGGTTCGTTTGATCATGAACACCGCCGGTCTCTACGAGTGCATGTAGAATGGGCCTTTATCGTCATTCCTTTAAAGCGGCTTACACTTAACACTCACATAGGTGATTTCTAAACACGTGGTCCTATAGCCACATTATCCGTCATACATCGCGATTTAGATAACCATTAAAAACCTTAATGCTTTATTAACTCATTAACAAGCCATAAAGTCTTATCCTTATTTCGAACATTGTCTTCATCCGAACGGGTTGAGTTATTTGACAATGTTGAACCGTCTACAACTTTGTTTGATCTCGAACCTAGCTCATGGGATCTCCAGTCACAGTAGAGTTACCGCCACGATGACTTGTCTCGCCTTAACCCCATTCTCATGATGATCTACCAACTACCTCTAGATAAGCCTTTTGTAATGTGTCCGCCACGTTATCTCTTGACTTTACATAATCAATCGTGATAACGCCACTGTAGAGAGTTGTCTAACGATATTGTGTCTCCGTCAGATGTGACGAGATTTTCCGTTATACATTACGCCCCGCCTACCTATTGGCCGCTGATCACACAGTATACATATAGGAGCCAAAGGTTTGGGCGAATGGAATATCTTCTAAGAAATTCGAGTTATTCAAATTTCTTCACCTACTTGTTTAAAGCTATAAATTCGATTCCATCAGAGCGCGATGTCCTGCTTTGATGATTTCCAAGACATCGCTTCCTCCGCCAACAAGAAAACATATCCACTCGTGGATTTAACTTCAAACGATCCGCGATCCAATTGCAGATCACTATATCCTCAAGATCGCGATATTTATTATAATGCAAAGCATAGTTTTGGGTGTGTTGTAAATATCCCAAGACTCGTTTCATTGCCATCCAACGAGTTTGCTTGGGAGTACTCGTGAATCGACTCAGCTTGCTTATAGCACATGCTATATCTGGTCGTGTACAATTCATAATATACATCAAACTTCCCAAAACTCGTGCATAGTCCAATTGTGAGTCACTTTCACCTTCATTCTTTTGAAGTGCAAAACTTACATCAATTGGAGTCTTTGCAACATTGAAATTTAAATACTTGAACTTGTCAAGTACTTTTTCAATATAATGCGATCGTGATAATGCTAGACGCGTGAGTTTTATGGATCTTAATTCCTAAGATCAAATCGGCAACCCCTAAGTCTTTCATGTCAAATTTGCTAGCAAGCATACGCTTCGTAGCATTTACATCGACAATATTTTTACTCATTATCAGCATGTCATCAACATACAAACAAACAATGACTTCATGATTTGGAGTATTTTTAATGTAAACACATTTGTCACACTCATTAATCTTAAATCCATTTGCCAACATTGTTTGGTCAAATTTTGCATGCCATTGTTTGGGTGCTTGTTTAAGTCCATAAAGTGACTTCACAAGTCTGCACACTTTCCTTTCTTTACCAGGAACCACAAAACCCTCAGGTTGTTCCATGTAAATTTCTTCCTCCAATTCTCCATTTAAGAAAGCTGTATTGACATCCATTTGATGGATTTCAAGACCATATACGGCCGCCAGTGCCACTAACACCCGAATAGATGTTATTCTTGTCACCGGCGAGTATGTGTCAAAGTAATCAAGACCTTCTTTTTGTCTATAACCTTTGACCACAAGTCTTGCCTTGTATTTGTCAATAGTGCCATCAGCTTTCATTTTCCTTTTAAAGATCCATTTTGATCCTAAAGGTTTATTTCCAGGAGGAAGATCAACTAACTCCCATGTATGGTTGTTTAAAATTGATTCAATCTCACTATTGACTGCTTCTTTCCAAAATGTTGAATCAGAAGATGACATTGCTGCTTTAAATGTTTGAGGCTCATTTTCAAGCAAGAATGTTACAAAGTCTGGTCCAAAGGAAGTAGATGTCTTTTGACGTTGCTACGCGCCTTAGATCCTCTTTGCTTGGTATACTTTCCTTTGGTTCTTCCCGCGTCGCTTAGATCTTTCACTGACGACTCACATTCAGCTTTTATACGGATAGATGTTTTCAAAGAATTCAGATTATCCGATTCAATTACCGTGATAACATGAATTTCGGATTGTCGATTTGTGAACCAAAAACCGACAATCTTTGTTGTTTGTAGCATAGCCAATAAAACCACAATCCACAGTTTTTGGTCCGATTTTTACCCTTTTGGACAAAGGAACTTGGACCTTTGCTAAACACCCCCACACTTTGAAATATTTCAAGTTGGGTTTTCTTCCTTTCCATAGATCATATGGAATAGATTGTGTTTCTTTGTGGGTACTCATTGAGTATTCGATTAGTGTAGCGATAGCTTCCCCACAAGCTCTGCGAACCTAACTAATTAGTAAGGTATTCATCATTTCCTTTAATGTTCGGTTTTCCTTTCCGCAATTCCATTTGATTGTGGTGTGTAAAGGCGATAGTTTGATGAATAATTCCATATTCCAAACATGTCTCGCAAAAGGAGATTCGCATTTCCACCCCTATCACTTCTAATCATTTTGATCTTTTATTCAATTGATTTTCCACTTTCTTGTATTGCTTAAATGCATTAATTGCTTCATCCTTACTATTAAGCAAATACACATAACAAGATTTCGAGTCGATCGTCAATGAAAGTTATAAAATACTTTTTCCCACCACGAGATGGTATTGACTTCATATCACATATATCATGTGAATTAAGTCTAAAGGATTTGAATTCCTATTAATAGACTTATCTGGATGTTTAACAAACTGAGAGTCAACACAAATTTCACATTTTGATTTGTTGCACTCGAATTTAGGCAATACTTCTAAATTGATCAATTTTCGCATGTTTTGTAATCGACATGTCCTAAACGAACACGCCATAAATCATTTGACTCGATAAGTAAGCACGGTGAATTTTCATTAATATCACAACAACCATTACATTGAGTTTGAAAAGGCCTCGGTGAGGTAGCCCTTTCCTATGAACATATCATTCTTACTTATTACAATTTTCTCACTAACCAACACACACTTAAACCCGCTTTTGGCAGTAGTCCAATGAAACTAAATTCTTCCGAATTGTTGAACGCGCGTAACATTGTTGAGAGTCGACCTTGCTTAAGTCATCCTCGTAAGTATCTTCCCATATCCTTCAACCTTGGTCATTGCAAGATTTCCCATAAACAAGACTCTTCTGGTCCAATGAGCATATGTTGCAAATGCTTCTTTTCATAGCAAGAATATGTCGAGTGGCACCGTAATCTAGCCACCACTCTTTTGGGTTTCCAACCAAATTGCACTGACAAAGATTGCACACGCATCATTCAGATCATCATTCATTTCCACCATATTGGCTTGTCTTTTCCCTTGTCTTTTCTGAGATGACAACTGGCTTTGTGGCCGCCTTTCCCACAATTAAAGCGGTTGCCTTGAACTTTTCTTGTTAGAAACCTTCTCTTTCCGTAAGGCCTCTTTCTTTTCTTGTTCATTTTCTGAGCAAAGATCTTCAACGGCGATGTTGGCCCCTTCAATCGTGAACTCTTACGATACCTCTTTTCAATGGTTTTGTTATCTTCTCGATCTTGAGGCGAATCACAAGATCCTCCAACTTCATTTCCTTTCTTTTGTGCTTAAGATAATTCTTGAAATCTTTCCACGAAGGCGGCAATTTCTCAATCATCGCGGCACTGAATGCTTCATTCACTACCATACCTTCAAAGAATAAGGTCATGGAAGATAAGTTGAAGCTCTTGAACTCGGGTTCCAAATCGTTTTCCCATCAACCATTTTATAGTCTAGGAATTTGGCAACCACAAACTTCTTCAAGCAAGCATCTTCTGCCTTGTACTTCTTTTCAAGTGCACTCCATAGTTCTTTGGAAGTTTCTGCGACCGTAGACATTATACAAGTCATCTTCTAAGGCACTTAAAATGTAGCCTTTGCACAAAAATCACTGTTTCAAGCCTCGAACTATGAATCGGCTGGTTGTCGGGCATGTCGTGGCGGCGCAGGAGGTCTCATCGGTGAACTTTTGCAAACCAAGAGTGGTAAGCCAAAAGAACATTCTTTCTCGCCATCCTTTAAAGTTGCACCGGTGAACCTCGCAGATTTCTCAATGCTGCATCACATGCAGCGTTGTAGTATTTGCAAAGATTTCAGAGGTAGTTCGATGTCAGTGCCATTGTTTGTCGCTACCAATCGACAAACCGTTTTAATTAATAAAACCAAAATAGCAATTAATTCACACTTCAACGATGAAGATTTTATTTCTTCAAATCGCAATGAATTATAAACTTAAACGATGAAGATTTTATTTCTTCAAATCGTAGTATAATTATGAAACTTTAGTATTCCAACGAAGTTTTTATATCTTGAGCCTAATACTAATATTCATATGGAGTAGAAAATTACACAAGTTTTAATCTCCTTAAACAGAACGATGAAGTTTTTATGTTCTTCAAATCGTTATACACAACGGTGAAGATTTTATTTCTTCAAACCGAATCAAATTTTGATAGCAACAAATATAATACACAACGGTGAAGATTTTATTTCTTCAAACCGAATCAATTTTGATAGAAACAAATATAATACACAATCTGAAGATTTTATTTCTTCAAACCGAATCAAAATTGATAGAAACGAAGTGTAGTAGATTGTATGTTGTATACTTGATGAAGTTTTTATATCTTCAAATCAAGTATCCAAATGAGTAGAAAGTTATGAAAACTTTAATCTCAACCGGAGTAGAAAATCCGAAGATTTTAATCTCCAAACAACATACAAAAAAAAACACTTTTTTTTTTCTCGAAAAAACACTTTTTTTTTTCCTTTTGGAAAACACTTTTTCCTGGACTTTAATATTCCAACGAAGTTTTTATATCTTCAAGTTAGAATATGAAATTACATACGGAGTAGAAAACCACACAAGTTTTAATCTCCAAACCAGGATACAGATTAAAATACAATAAACATAATTTCCTTAAGATTGTTGGTATAATAATCTGTATTTGGCTAAATAATGTCAAAACAATATGTTAATCACTTAGAGAAACATATAACATTAATGAAACAATAAACAAAAACAGAATCTGTTTTGAAAAAATAATTTCAGAATGTAATCGAGTCCACTTAGTTCAAAGTGTGTCCTTAAGGAAATTATTCCTCACAAGACTCGAGGTTAATCTAATATCTCCTCCCGGATAGAACGATTATCTTACCGTAATAGTAGTACTCCAAATTCGGTAGCAACGAACCACTCAACTACAAAGATATCACACAGCATGAAATTTTCGAGTTGAAGAGCAACTTCAGAATTGATTAGAATATGAATTAGTTTCATAAATTCTTGAAATAATCAAGAATTTATAGGGTTAAGATCGATTACGAATGGTTGCAACCATTCGAATAGTCACCTCATTTTGGAGGAAATTCGAAAAGAGAGAGGAGAGCGGACGGCCTGATCGGTCATGGTCGATCCGTTTGGATTTGTTTTTAATTAAATAATTAATTAATTAATTTAATTAAAGAAACGTTTGTCCAAAAAGATTATCAATCAATCTTTTGACAAATCGTTTTCCAAATCCAAATCCAAATCCAAATCCGAAGCCGAGCGAGCGACGACGACGGCGCGAGGGGTCCTTGCCCTCTCAACCCTTTTAGCAGCTCGAGAAGGTGTAATGTAATATATACACCTCTCTTTCCTTCCCTTTTTTCGATGTGGGACAAAAGAGCCTTTTACCCTCTTTAATTTTTATCCCATCATTTCCTATTCACCAATATCAAAACCCAAGAATCCATACTACAATAAGTTTAAGTGGTGCAAGGTTGAGTTAATTTTCTAGAGATCAATCCCCGCTTAATTTTGTTTTTGGTGCATCCATTATCTAGAAATCATAGATTCTCATATGTTTCATTTAAGAAGAAACATTCATTGCATGATGGAGTACAAGTCCAACATTACCTTACGTTAGAAAAGGGGAACCGTATATTTATCCTGTAGTAGGGTGTATCTGCATGTGAATTTAGAATTATCAGAACTTGTAGGTTGAGGATTGCCCAAATTCGTCAACAATCAGTGAACAAATAATTAGAATGAGTTTGACTCTATACCATCTATAGAATGAATCTTGATCTTAATTCAACCCAAAAGTTAGCTTATAGGGTGAGGATTGTCCAAGTCCATATAAGGAGTACATGTTTCTATTCCATATTCGATGTGAGCCTCTTAACAATTTTATTTTGCTCGAAGACTTGACTTAGTCTTCTCTTCTACGTACACAGACATTATCCTCTTGCTGGTTAGAGCTAGACTAGAGTCCTTATAACAAACCAACCAGTACTTGTGGTTTCTGTTTCTTCTCATTAGTCTTTTTTTTCTTTTTTAAATAAAAAAAAAATCTTTCTTTGAATATTTAAAAGCTTAGGTTGCATGGTGGCGGATTTAAAGTTTTAAACAATGATCCAAACAAGAACAATCCAACTCATCATCTCTTGCCTGCTTATTCTTTCTATGCAAATTTTGGTGCAGCTGGAAGCTTTAACCAATTTTGGTGACTGTATGTCTTACTTACTCCACCTCTTCAGTTGTTTTTTTTGTAATATTTGATTCATGAATTTAACTCATATACACTAACAATAGAAGCTAATGTTTGTTTACAATAAGGAAACGGAGCATTTTTTTCGAGTTCATTACTAAAAAGGTCATTCAAATATTAGACTATGGCACTTTGAAAAAAATGGATGGTGCAGATGGTGTTCTAGAGTCACTAAAGGAAGAATGGAAGAACGTACCTCCAAGTTGGGATGGGTCAGATCCTTGTGCTGATCCATGGGAAGGCATCGTGTGCAACAGTTCACGTGTTATTTCTATGTAAGTTTTTTTTGGTGTATGGAATGAGAACATAGATTCTTTATATGAATTTAGACAAACTTCGCTTTACCAAGCTAACTTTTGAAGTTGGGTTAGACTCAAAATTTATTCTTTATCTGATGGAATGAAAATTGTTAAAATCAGAATCATATCAATTGGAAGTTCTTTCTTTAAAAGAAAAAACAACATATCACTCTCTATAATATTCCTAAATTTATGAATAAAATATTGAAATTGGAAAATGAAAAGACAACTCCACTCGTTTATTATTACTCCAAAATATTTAGTCAAGAATTCCATTTTTTCTTAGCTCGACAATGTCACGTGTTTAATTCAATGTCCACCCACCTCATATTGTGCCAGCTAAATCTTTTTTTTCGTGTTAACTATTTTCCTCCATTTGTTCTACTATATTATAATGGGTAGTATTAGTTAATTTACGCTCATTTATTTTAATGCACAAATTGACAAATAGTTACTTGTCTTTGTAATTTGAGGCTCTCAAACATATTATTTTGAGGTATTAATGATATTCTGAATTTCAGAAAATTATCAAGCATAAAACTGAGAGGGGAGCTATCTGGAGACATCGAGGCCTTGTCTGAACTGCAGATATTGTATGTCTTTCTACTCATAATTAAGAGTCCTTGCCATCCGGACAAAAAAGAGTGTTTATTTAATTATTTTGATATCACTTAAGAAAATACTAACTCCTAGACAAAAATAGGTAATTTAACTAAAATGTCATAATTAAATTGGTATTGAGATTTGATCACCTAACAATTAATAAAGGCAAATTTAAGTTAATTTTTTCTTGATTTGATAAGTAAACACTCTTTTTAACTCACAAAATAAAAGCTAAGCAAACACTTTTTTTTATGGGAGTATTAATTAGTGCATTACAGTTTAAGAATCATAACCATGTTTACACTAACGAAATAGTTGTAAAAAGCAACTTTTTATGAATCATTTTAGTTGTAAGTCCTAGTTTTGTTTTTACATTACTTATAGGCCAAAGTTGTTTGGACTCTTCAAAATAGTTGTAGCATTCGTGTGGAATTTTTAAAAATGCACTATTTTGTTGAGGATTCGACGTATACCCATAGACATTTTTAAAGAGTCCGAGTAACATAGCTTATAAATAATAGTTTGGTGAGAGAAATTTGAAACGTTACTTCTTAGAGTCAATGAGTTCTACTCTCTGCTATTCTTCATATATGTGTTCGAGCTAGACACAGTGAGTTCTATCAAACTGACTGCGTCTAGTTTAAATCCAAGTAGGCGGATGCAGTCTTCCAGGGTTCATCTGAACCCAATATGTTCGACCTGAAGCGGTGTAGTATACATTTATATATTGTTAAGAGTTACAAATCGGAAATGGAATGAGAATTTGAACTCCTTATATGAACTTAAACAATTCTTCCCTCATAAACTATCTTTTGGGGTTAAGTTAGGTTCAAGATTCATTCTTTACCTGACATCAGAGCTAGACCCGTCCAATTTATTGTTTATGATGTTGGGTCTCTCTTATATTATCCACGCTCCAGATGTCCAGCCATGAGCATGAGGTGTGTGTTGAGTTATCTGCTTCATTTGAGCTAGCTTTTGGGGTTAAGTTAGGTGGGTAACCAAGAAAAACACACGGGGTGGACCGAACGAACTAAGTTATTTATGATTTTAATTTTTCGTTTGACTTTGTCATTTTGAGTAGAGATGTGGGGATAGGAAAAACGAAAAACAAGGCCGTGTTTGACGCAGAAAAAATTGAATTGTTTATTATCGAATTCCTTCCTATTGTCACATTAAAAACATTTGATATTCTTTTCAGATTGTGTCTTAATTAAAGCACTAAAGAAAGAAAAAATAGAATAGACTTAAGAAGACTTATTACCGATGTAAAAAGTCCAGAAGAAATTGAAATAATCATCTAAAAACAACATATAGTATCGATGTCCGACCGTGCTTAAGATAAGAGAAGTCCATAAATCGTTGTGTATGATATCAAAAGCATTAAAGTACAGGATGATGAAGAATAAAATGACAACTTGACATGTTTCCCAAAAACACAAGATTCACAAACAGGAGGATAAGAGACGTGTTTGCAATCAATAAATCTATTTTTGCTAAGAGAGCGTAAAACAGAGTCTCCCGACTGTCCTAATCTATTATGCCATAAAGACGACGACATGTTTTGAAGGATACGTTTAAGGTGCTTAAAGATTAAACCAATATAGTTTAAATCCTGAATCCAACTCCCGTTAATTTAAACATTTTGTTTGTGTGCAAGGCAACATGTTCTGAAGGATACGTTACCAAAAATAGTATAACGACTTTGGTGCAATAAAGTGAAAGTTGAGTGATCATCCATGAAATTAATCCTATTCTTGAAGCACCTTAAGCTTTCTACTTTTTGCATGAAATAAACAATTACTTGTGTTGTGCTTGTGTTCATGCAATGCATGCACTAATATTGTTGACTGTTGAAAGTGTTTAGTTTCTGTTGTTGTGATTCTCTGCTTCCTTTATAGGGATCTATCATACAACAAAGGCTTGACAGGTTCACTCCCTCAATCAATTGGAAGTTTGAAGAGTTTATCAATTCTGTAAGGGAATTACATGATATAATGCTTAAATGTTGTTAATTCACCAGCTGGTTTCTTTATTTCTTGTTTCTAGAGAGTAATTGCTCCTCGATGCTTCGCAGGATCCTTGTTGGTTGCGGGTTTTCTGGATTTATACCAGACACGGTTGGATCCCTTAGCCAACTGGTTTTTCTGTAAGGATATCAATTTCTTTTAGTTGTAACTTTTCACTAACTATATGGCATGCCACCAGTGTAAGTCTTATTTCAGTGGTTTATATAACTTGCTTGAATTGGGGGGAAAACATTAGAATGGTGGTAAATTAACTTCCATATCCTACTGGTATAAAGACGGATCCAAAAACTATTTCAGAGTACTACATGGTTTGGATTCACAAATAGGTCATTTGAGTGATCTTCATGGCATAAACTTGCTTATTACATATGTCTATGAACTCATGCTTAATGAATTCAAGATATTGGGAATATGCTTATTTGTTGTTAAAGCTAGAATATGCTGGCACTTCAGTACAAGGAACAATTTGTATCTCAGATCGGCTACCTAATTCAGTTTTGGATATTTTCGATTTAGTTATCTCCTCTACTTGACAATTTCTGATGGTAATTAAGGGCGAGTGCTTGTACTTTTGCGACTGACCACTGTTCTGTTACCCTGGTTGTACATTTTGATTTCAGAGTAAGAAAATACAAAGAACTTCTACTACGTTTAATTTTTAATTTTATTATGTATAATATATGCACGAGATGAGTTTAAATGTAGTATCACGGTCAGTGAGTATTCATATAGCCGACCCAAACATGTTTGGGACTGAGGCGGAGTTGTTATTGTTGTAGTAATTCTTGTATCCCTTTGTATAGTCAAGCTATGGAGTCTAAGAGCTGTAGATCTCTAGATATTATACTAGATTAAAGTGTTCTGTTTCTTCTTCTGGGATGCATATCTAAAATACTAATCTGAATCATGCAGATCTTTAAATTTTAACAACTTTATTGGACCAATACCAGCTTCTATTGGTAATTTATCGAAGCTAGCTTGGCTAGACTTAGCTGATAATAAGCTCAGTGGGCCTCTTCCAGTCTCCCATGGAAGCACACCTGGTCTAGACATGCTTGTTCACACAAAGCATTTGTGAGTAGTACTGTCCGTTCCTTGAGTAACATCTTCGTCTCTCATTTTCATCTGATATAAAACTTACCTTGCAGTCACCTGGGGAGAAATCAGCTCTCAGGTGATATTCCAGATCAGCTATTCAGCTCAAAT
Source organism: Przewalskia tangutica (assembly GCA_029844215.1). Taxonomy (NCBI): domain Eukaryota; kingdom Viridiplantae; phylum Streptophyta; class Magnoliopsida; order Solanales; family Solanaceae; genus Przewalskia; species Przewalskia tangutica. Next base: position 11,888,577 of record CM056731.1, on the reverse strand, counting down.
ATGACTCTCAAACATTTGTAAGTTTCACTGAAATGGAAGCGCTATATGTTCTGTAAATTATTTAATTGGGTTTGGGGTTGTTCTGGAGTGTTAGAGTTCCACATTGTTCTATTGAAGGAAATTGTTGGGTTGATTCTAATGATGGAAATGGTGTATCAATTCTAAATTCATCGCGGAGAAATTTGTCTCAGTATTAGGTGTGATCTAATAACTTATCATCCAACATTACTGAAGCCTGAAGGCAAGCAAAACCTTAAATGTAAACACAACTTATCATGCATTCTCTATAGTGTGATAATGTTTAAATACTTGCATATTCTTGTCTTGGAGTGCTTGCACCAATCAAACCTATAAGATATACTTAACTTTGATCTCCTCGATCTGTCTTTTCATACTAGTTTCTTGTATTTTTGTCAGACATGTTGATTTTGCTCTTTGTTTCATTTATCATTCCTCTCTTATTCAACACTCTCTGTCCTTTTTCTAAAACTTTCTAGTCTCGCAATCACCAACTATCTAACTTCCTCATTTATGTACTATCCAAGCTCTCTCTTCATTGTTGTCATTGTGAGCATGTGTTACTTGAGCTTTAATTTTATCCTATTATTTCCTCTTTCTTTTCCTTGCTCAAGCTTTGAACAGTTTCTGTCTTTAAACATTTCTCAATCTACAATGTTGAACCACACATATAGCAAACCAATTAGTGCTTGGCAATCTCAAAACTAGGCTTAGAAACGTGAATTTGCAAACGTGCACACATACACAAAAATTGTGAATATTCAAAAGCTTCCTTAAGAATTGGATTGTTCATCTACATTGTTGTCCCACCCCTATTCTACCATGCTTGATCTTGACACTTGTAGCAAATTACTCCCATTTGGCTAATGGTTTCTTCTGTTTGGGTCTTGTAATTGCACAGGCTGCTTGAGCAAAACCAGCTTACTGGAAAAATACCCCCTACATTAGGACTTGTGAAGACTCTGGAGGTGGTGTAAGTATTTCCCAAATCCATCTTGCTCTTAAACAATTCTAATAAGTGTGCCATCTTTCTTGCTTTTCATTACCTGGGAGAATTTATTAACTAGATATCCATGTACACTGTAGTCGTCTTGACAGGAATTCATTATATGGATCGATTCCATCAACCCTCAAAAATCTCACACATTTGGGTGAACTGTGAGTAGTCAAGCATTATGCTAATATAACCTTGCTATGATCTCTGTCTTTATGATTATGTCAACCACACTATAGGTTTTCCATATCTCTCGCAGCTTCTTATCAAACAATGAATTCACTGGCCCCTTGCCCGATCTCTCTGGCATGAATGCTCTCAACTACTTGTAAGTTCCTTGACTTACAATACTTTGGGATACTGATGTTCTGATTGGAACTCTATTCTGCTAAGACAGTGCATCAATCTTGATGTTGTGATATTACAGATTATGTCATTACATTACTTTAATTTGCTTTTGTGTCCTATGGTCATGTTTTGCAGAGATATGAGCAATAATACATTTAGCTCAGCTGGTTTCCCGCAGTGGTTTTCAACTTTGCAGTCGTTGACAACTCTGTACCCATCTCTCTCTCTCTCTCTTTATATCTGAGCATGTATGTGTGTATCTGTCTCTGAGTTCACGTGCCTCAGCAGAACTCACATGCATCTTTGAGCGTATATGTTATCCTAATGGAGTTGGTTCATAGAATAAATTATGAACCTCATAAATTAAACTTCTCACAGGGTAATGGAGAACACTCAACTTCAAGGAGAAATTCCGCCAACCCTCTTCAGTCCTATTCAGTTGCAGACCGTGTGAGTATTCTTTTACCTTTAGGCCATGGTGCATGTCATGCAACTATTCTCCTTTTTTTTGCTATGTGCTAATCTTGTAACAAAGTTTGAAAGGTAGTACAAAGTGACCTAGTAAATGATTCTATGTTTTGCATTTCAATTTTATGACAATGAGGTGGTTCTTTATGACAGCATCTTGAGGGGAAACGAGATCAACGGAACCCTGGAGATTGAATCCAACTATAGCAGGCAACTAAAACTGATTGATTTGCAGAACAATTCCATCGATTCTTTTACAGTAAGACCTGGATTGTCTTTTCAAATAATGTAAGTCCTCAAGCACTTTTTCTCCACTTTAGCAATGAGAAAAGAAATACTGGATCATTCCTTTTAGGACATTTGATTCTACTGAATACCATTTAATCAGTTAACAATCTCAGTTTTCTACTTGTTCACGTGGCAGACTTATGCATAATCCAATTTGTTATGAAAACGGATCAGAAAGCTATTGTGGCATTTCCCAAATGAACTTTGAATATTCAACTCCACAAGATAATTGCTTCAAACCTCAATGCAGTTCTGATCAAATTCCTAGCCCTACCTGTAAATGTGCTTATCCGTACACAGGCGACCTATTCTTCAGAGCTCCTTCCTTTTCTGACTTGGGAAACACAAGCATTTATGAGTCACTTCAAAAGTCTATGATATCTTCTTTTAGCCAACATCAGGTGCAAGTAGATTCAATTTCCTTGAGTGATCCGGAAAAGAATTCAGATGACTACCTTGTGTTACACCTGCAAATTTTTCCAGTTGGCCAAGATCGTTTCAACCGTACAGGGATCACCACAATCGGATTTGCACTTAGCAATCAGACTTACAAACCTCCACCGAATTTTGGACCATTCTTTTTCATTGGTGAAAGCTACGAATACTTTGAAGGTAATAGAACATTCCATTGATATGTACATTATTCTTATGCACAAGTTTCATCTATCTATGGTCCATTATAAACAGAGCCGTCCCTGGGGCGGTCGAGGCGGCGACGCCGCACAAGCCCCCTGCCGGCGGGGCGTCCGCCTCAGAATTTTCATTTTTCTTTTATTGGTTTCAAATATTAAGATATGTATTAAAAATGCCTTCAATCTTATCAGTGAGAGTGAGAGTTGTAGCTTAGCGGTTGAGGGCTCCCTTCAAAAGTTCTTCCCTAGTGATTCGAATCCAATGAGCAGTGAAAAATCAGATTTGTGCATTTGGCCCCAAGTACCAAACAGTCCCCCCCTCTTTAAACAAAAAACAAACTTTTTTTTAATTTAAACACAAAAAATAAATTTGGCCCCAAGTCGAATATAATGTTTACTATACATTTATTTGATTTTTTATCAATAATTTTTTAAAATATTGATTAATTAGTTAATTTTAATTTTTCATGTGAATAAAAAATGGTCTCTTTCTCGTACCGGACCCTTAAAAGTATAGGAACGACCCTGATTAGAAACAACTACAGTTGTTTCCGATGAAAAGTTAATAATAAAAAGAAGTTGTGCTCCAGTTTTCATATACGCTGTGAGAGAAGGGACACATTTAGTGAAAACAAAGTGAAGTGTGGATATACCGAAGTACTATCATTTTCCTGAATAACTAAAATATACTTGGGTACTGAATTCAGTTAATGGATGATAATTAAATTTATTTTATACCTGTTACTAGAGATGTGGTTTTACAGGCATTGTGCTTTACAGTTGGATCAAGAGGATCTCAGAAGTCATTTCCTAAAGGAATTATAATTGGAGCAGCTGCTGCTGGTGCTATCCTTTTAATTTTATCACTTATTATAGGAGTTTTAGTTTGCCAAAAGAAAATAGCTCAAGAAGCTGTTAGAAAGAGTAACCCTTTTGGTGAGTTCTGTGACTGATTCTTTAGTGTTGCTTCTAACGTTTTATTTTGCTGATGGTTACCGTCTTTTTTATTTGTCCAGCTACATGGGATTCTATTAAAGACAGTGGTAGTGTTCCACAGTTAAAAGGTGTAAAATGTTACACATTTGAAGAGCTCAAACAATACACCAATAATTTTTCAGAAAGCAATTACATTGGATCTGGTGGTTATGGAAAGGTTGGTTCAAATTGAGTTGTGGTAATACAATTTTAATTTCATAATCTGATTAAAAAGCTATTGTTATAATTTAGTTGTTGTACTATTCGTCAACAGCCATGCAGTTGCTCCTTGCTGGTGAGTAATACCCATTTTGCGCAATAATGTTCATTCATAAGACACGTGAAGACTAATATTTCTGCAAGTATATTGGCATAGGTATATTGCCAGGTTTAAAAGTGCAACATGCCTCGTGCTATCAGTATTGCCTACTTGGAACTGAGAAAATGTTTGGATCCATTATAACATATGTTATTACCGTACTTTTAGGCGGAGGGTGAGGATAGAGTTAGGGACCAATAGAATTATCGTTGGTTGCATCTACATTTTCAGTCTGTCATAAAACAGGTCAACACCATTTGCTTTTTATGTTGAGGATTGCGTTGGATTAGTAAAGCTAATGTCTGGTTGAATATTTAAGATTGAGAACGGTAGCATTTCCACCGATGATGAGTTCAATTCGAGGTGTAACATTACCACCTGACACTTGGATTAGTTAACGGAACTCATGTAGAGAGCAAGAAGAATGTTATGACAATATTTTCTCCCAAACTAAAGTTAGTTGATCACTTAAAACTTCTAGCGAACTTACAGGTATACCGAGGAACACTTCCAGATGGACAGCTTGTTGCAATTAAGAGAGCAGAGCAAGGATCTAAGCAGGGTGCCCTTGAGTTTAAAACTGAGATTGAGCTTCTCTCTAGGTTTCACCACAAGAATGTTGTCAGCCTTGTAGGCTTTTGTTTCAGGCAAGGTGAACAGATGCTGGTCTATGAATATATATCAAATGGCTCCTTTAAAGAGAGTCTTTCAGGTATGTGAACTCCTCGTATTGACTGTTGTGAAGATCAGCAGTAGTTGGAAAGTCTGGCACTAAGTTAATGTCAACTTTTGCAGGAACGTCTGGCATTAAGTTAGATTGGAAGAGGAGACTTCAGGTAGCCCTTGGAGCAGCCAAAGGCTTGCAATATCTTCATGATCACGTTGACCCTCCTATCATCCACCGAGATATCAAATCAAATAACATATTGCTGGATGAGCGCTTGAATGCAAAAGTTGCTGATTTTGGTCTCTCCAAGTCGATGAGTGAGCCAGAAAAGGGTTACGTCAGCACTCAGGTTAAAGGAACAATGGTAAGTCTAAAACTTTACTAAATCCTTCAGCTGATACGTGGGTTTGATGTTATCAGATGGTGGCCTTTCTCAGTTCCCATAAGTCACTGTTTTTCTACATTTCTTAGCCTCTGGAAATTCTTGTCCATCAGTAGTTATAGACTGGTAATCCTCTTAGTTCGATTCCTTAAAAGTTAAAACTGGACTTGTGTCCAGAGAAATTACACATTGTGCTGAACTCCTAGGATATGTAAGTAAGTCTATACAATGAAAGGAATTCGTAAACAGCTTAAAAGGACTACAACAAAACCAGAAGTATGAAAAAAAAAAGACGAAAAGATGTTGATGAAGAGGAAAAGGTACGAAATAGTTCAGGCTAGAAGCACTTGCAGAAACTCCTGTCGATATGTATTCACGTCTTTGTTATTCAAAGATAAAACAAACAAAAGAAAGAAACCCCTCATAAATAACCACATGCAGAAAGTGCGCAGTAAGATTTTCTTCAGAGAATGTGCGCTCACATTTTCTGCTTGATAACGTGACAAAACTCGTAACATTTTTGCAAGCAATTGCTTTGTGAAGAATTCTAACTGAACATTTTATATGAGCTGCTGTGTACTTTGATTGGATTAGGGCTACATGGATCCAGAGTATTACACAACACAACAGTTGACTGAAAAGAGTGATGTCTATAGCTTCGGAGTTGTGCTGCTGGAGCTTATAACAGCGAGGAGTCCTATTGTGAGAGGAAAATACATTGTGAATGAATTGAAGCAAGCGATAGATAAGTCTAAAGACATGTACAACATTGATGATTTTGTTGATCCCGCTATCCCCTCAAGCCTGACACCTATAAGCTTCAGGAAGTTTGTGGATCTAGCTTTTATGTGTCTCGAAGAAGCAGGAGCTCATAGGCCAACAATGGGTGAAGTGGTGAAAGAGATTGAGAATATCATGGAAATAGATGGTATGAAGACCTATGCTGAATCAAGATCAACTTCTGTGAGCCGCGAAGTAACCAGCGCAACCTTTGACCATCCTTACAGTGAAGAAAGCCTAATTCATTACAGCGCAGGCACCACTTCGAGATAAATGTACTAACTCTTCTCCTGGAGCTGTGCTTTGTCAGAGAAATGGGAAATGATTCAAGCAACTTTTGTCCTTGTGTTATTTGTGTACATTCTATGAATCTCTGAGGGTATTTTTTGCATAGAGCATTAAGAGCCGTGAACAGCCTTATACTAGAAATTATCCAAAAGTCCATCTAAGGATGTTTGTGAATTCATATCAATCTCACATTTCCTGTGTGACATTATTTGCTCGACTGTATGGAAATATTCATTTCCTTGCATGTATATTGTGCTGAAAATTGTGCCTCTAACGTCTATGCTGTTTTTTTCGGAATAATTAACCACTTCCCCTAATCATTGTTATTTTGTTCTTAATCTAATTGGATCCATTGTGACCCTCAAGGTTGAAGGGATCAAATATTCGCACCTCCACCTCTGCTATGATCCATACATTCATTTGAGGTAAGTAGTTACTTGTTACTGAAGTTGTTTACCACCAAGTGAGATGGATCGGTCCCTCTACCTCTAACCAGAAATCTCGTGTTCGAGCCTCGGGAATTCAAAAATTCTTTGTAGGGACTTCTCCCTTTAATGGGCCCTAAACACGACGAATTACTAGATTCCAGATAGTCGGGTCATTGGGTACCAGAGTACCCTGACGCCCCATGGTTAAACCAATAAAAATAATTGCATACCACCCACACTTGTAGAAGTCTCAAAAACAGAACCTGAATGGAATGAATTGCCAATTCCCAATAGCCTAACTGGATCATGCCATTTTTACCTTCGGGAAAACCAGGAAACACAGGATTTCTTATGCAATCATAAGCGAATTCGGGAGCTAGAGTTAGTGGATTCACAATAAGTATTGTTGATGTTGGATAGGATGTTGTGACAACATCTGCGAAAGCTCAGAACAATACCTTCAGGATGTTACCTGCGATGTTGTGACAACATCTCTGTACTAGTTTTGTCTATTCTTCCGGCCTAAGCAGTTGATGTTACTGCGAGTAAAAATGACCTACGCAAGCTTACTAGATTTTTGTGTTTAAAACGTGGTGAAAGACGAAGTCAAAGCGTGAAGAGAAAGCAGCGAATGACCAAGTCCATATCGTTGAGGATTTCCAGGAGGAAGACTCGGTCCAAGATGCTGCCATCTTTTGCTCAACCTCCGCAACCATCAGTGAGGATTTCAAGGGAAGTTCCACCCTATAAATAGAGGGGAACTTCAGAGTATCGATGATCCAGTCACTTCAGATAATTCAGAAAAAGAATTTCCAAGAGAGCTCTCGGACTTTACCTTAGGAAACTGGATCCATATTTTAGCCTAAAGTTGTTTTAACAACATATTGTCCCACATTACAAGTGCTATCTCTATTCTAGATTAAGCTCATTGTTCAAGCAATTGTAATGGAGATGTTGTCTTTTATCTTTTAGATTTTGTAACTTTAGGCGAAGTCATCTGCAACTTCATTTTGTTTGTAATTTCTTTTTCCGTTTGTAACGCTCAACTTGTAAAAAGAAATTCTTTGTAATTGTATATAATATATACAATTCCTTTGGTCATCGACCATTAATGAATATATTTATATATATCCTTGAAAAAATAAACCTTGTGTCTCTTTACCTTTTCCGCTGCACATACTCTACAAGGTTTATTTTGTTTTAATTGCAAAGTTGCCTAAGATGTTGACCTAACATTGAAGGCAACATCCATTGACTGTTTTTGTTGTTCTAGTTTGCAATTTGAATATTACGTTTTACTAATCCGTGGCCCACGTGACCCAACAAGTGGTAGATGTAATCTACAAGGTTTTTGTTCTTATTGATTTTAGTTTTATCCGTGGAGAAGCTGACATAACTTTATTCATAAAGAGACACGGAGTAGATGTAATCATAACGCAAATCTATGTTGATGACATTGTCTTTGGCTCGACTAAAGAATCCTTTTTGAAGTCATTTGTCGAAGTGATGTCGACAACATTTGAAATGAGCATGATTGGTGAACTAACATTTTTCTTAGGCTTGTAGATTAAACAGGTTGAAGAAGGGATTTTTGTATCCCAGAGCAAGTATGCCAAGAATCTTGTTAGGAAATTTGGTCTGGAAAACGCTAAACACATAAAGACTCCAATGGGCTCTACGCAGCAGGTATGTAAAGACGGTGTTGGACAAGATGTTGACCCAACATTGTACCGATATATGATAGGTAGCCTTTTATATCTTACTGCCAGTCGCCCGGATATCATGTTTAGTGTGTGTGTTTGCGCCAGGTTCCAAGCCAGTCCCAAGGTATCTCATCTTAATGTCGTGAAACGTATCATACGATATATTGCCGGTATAAGTGACTTGGAAATTTGGTACTCTAGAGACACTAATCATAATCTAATAGGGTATAGTAACTCAGATTGGACCGGTGATGTCGACGATAGGAAAAACACTAGTGGTGGTTGTTTTTATCTTGACAACAATCTAGTCTCATGGTACAGTCGTAAACAAAATTGCGTGTCACTCTCGACTGCCAAATCCGAATATGTGGCAGCCGAAAGTTGGTGTGCTCAACTGATTTGGTTACGACATATGCTTGATGACTATGACATTTATAATAACTCTATGATTTTGTACTGCGATAATCTGAGTGCTATTAATATTTCCAAAAATCCTGTTCAACATTCACGTAAAAACACATTGACATAAGACATCATTTTTAAGAGACTTAGTGGAAAAACAGCTAGTTCAAATCGAACATGTTGATACTCTTTCTCAACTAGCTGATATTTTTACCAAACCCTTAGATCATGAGAGATTTTCTAGGTTGAAAAAATCTATTGGTCTCTGTTTTATATGAAAATAAGACAAACAAGGTAGATGTTGTCCTAAATGTTGACCTAACATTCTGGGTAACTGATCGGTGTATTTTATATACACCTTTTGAGTCAGTTTTAGTTAGTCTTTTGTCCCTTTTTGTATAAATAAGTGTCGTATTAGGATAGTTTTCCTTTCTTTTGAGTCAAAGTGGTTAAAATGGCCAAGTGGCGGAAAAGGAGCTAAAAGAGGGCAAAAGAGGAGGTTCCAGAGCTAAAAACAGAGAAAGTGGCGAACGAGGCTGAAACCTGCACTGGCCTCACTGCAATCGAAGGCGCGCGCCAACATCCGAGAGGCTCTGAAGAAGTAGCCACGCGCCACTGCATGGCCAGAACTGGCCGCGCCAAATCACCCGGCGACCACGAGTTCGGCCGCCGCGCTGACGCAGGGTCGCGCGGCGACGGAAAATCAGGGTTTTGACGATTTTCTGGGCCATGCCTGCATGGAAAAGTTAAGGGCGGTTTTCAGCTTATAAAAGGAGAACCCTAGGCAGATTTTAAGGGCTCCCCTTCTTGCACAATGATGCGCGGTAAGATGCACACACTTTAAACGCAAGTGCACGTTATCGTGACAAGTAGTATAGTCTTGATAAGACCGAATATCGTCCTCTAGGATTAGGGTCCAAGTACCAACTATCTATTTTTTGGTATCTATTTGGTAAATTGATATTTCGAATTGTTGTTTATAACTACGAATTATAAAAGCTATTTAAATATAAAGGTTTATTTCAGTTGTGATGAGAATAGGGTTTCCATGTATCCTTACTATCCGCTTATGCTACTTACTAATACATTAACTTATGGTATTCTTCTTTTGGAGAAAGCGAGTTCTAAATCGCTTTATACTCCCGTTAGGTTATATAAACACTAACCTCAGATCGCACCTTACCTACCTTTCGTGATAAGGATAACTCTATGAGGATTAAGAACAAAACCTAGTCGATCACGCACAATGCGCAAAATTAGGGTTGTTAAGCCTCTCATCAACGCTACATAAATAATTGAGGTATTTTCATCCCCAATCCAAGAATGTCTACCCAACTTACAACATATTCACAATCCCCTTTCTAACTGATTAGAAATCATATAGTGATAATTAGTTGTCAATTAATTACCAAGAATTCAACTCAATTATTGAATAGATCTCACAATAAGAAAAATAACCATAAGCGTGCATTAATTTATAACATAAGTCTCTAGCAATTCAACATGGAAAGTTTATAAGAGAATTAGTTCCTAGCCATTGATATGACAAGAACTAATTCCATGTTAATCATACAAAATAGAAATAAAGAACAAGAAAGGAAAAGAAATTACTAAACTAATGGTATCCAATCTCAAGCAAAAGTCTTGTGTTGTGCGAAGGAACCTCAAACCGCCTAGGTTCTCCTTTATAGCCGCAAACCGCCTCCTCTTTTCCTTCAGCCCGCCTGAATTTCGTCAAAAGACCTAATTTTTCCGCTGCCACGCCGCTGCCCTCGCAGCGCCGCGCGCCGAAGTTCTGCAATCCGTCGGTGTTTTGGCGCCGCGCCCGATATTCGCTGTCTGGCAGCCGCGGCCAGATCTTCGTAGCTCTCCGGATGTTTAGCGCCGCGCCGCTATTGCTCGGAGCCGGCCGAAGTCTTCGACCTCTGGATAGTGGCGCCGCGCTCGCTGATCGCAGGAGGCCATGCGCTGGTCCGATTTCACCGCTCGCCACTTTCTCTCGCTTCACCGCATCTCCTCTTTGCCCTCTTTAGCTCATTTTCCGCCATTTGGCCATTTTAACCACTTTGACTCAATAGAAAGGAAAACTATCCTAATACAACACTTATATGTGCAAAACGGGATAAAAGACTAACTAAAACTGACTCAAAAGGTGTATATAAAATACACCGATCAAATACCCCCAAACTTAACCTTTGCTCGCCCTCGAGCAAAGATAGAAAGAACGAAATAAAAGACTCAAAGAAACGAAAAATAAAAGACTCACTGCCATTGATTACTTTTGCTGCAATAGTGTTAACTAGAAAAACATGAAGGTTAGCAAAATAATATGCAGGAACATATAGCATGAAATTTTCAAAGACACTAAACACACGGTTAAATATTTCGCAAACTCATATTCATCATGCTTAATGGAAGTCAATATACTAAATCATGCATGTAAATTCAAGAATTCCTATGGCATGCTTACTTGCTATTCTCCACTAATTCTGGATATGCATAAAAGAGATCTTCAGGACTTTAAGGGTTGTAATGTAGGCTTAGGTAGGGGTTGGTAAAAATAGACATTTAGGCTCATTTTTTTTTTGTGTACCATAAGCTCTTTAGCTTTTCAGTATTTCCCTTTTCTTTTTGTTCTTTTCTTCATTTCGATTCTATCTTTCCCCTCTTTTGTTTTGGGAGAGTGAAGTATCTAATAATGACAAACACCCCCAAACTTAGGCTTTTGCCTGTTTCTTATTACTTTTGTATTGGGGTGCAACAGACTTATTCACTCTTTTTGTCTCTTTTTTAACACAATGTATTCCACTATTTCATATTTTCACTTATGGTACAATTTGTGGGAATATAGGGTGTCAAAGAAGAAGTTTCAAATTTAGGCTCAATGGGGCTGACTAGGGATATTTTTAAAGTACAGGATAGAAAAGAATGGTAAGAATTGACTATCAAAGAAATGCCTGAGTCATCTCCCTAACATGCATATCCTAACTATTTCGCCTCAAATAGCAAGCAATCATAACACATAAGCATTTATCATTTAGCATGCATAACTTAAGCAAGAAACTCCAAATAGACAGATTCTGTGAGTTTTTGGCATATCTAACCTAAGTGTTTAGATAGTTGCTTCAATTCCTTTACATTATTCCACCTTACTTCACTAGGTGTTTCTAGCAACTACAGCATACATGATCTTTGACAGGCAATTATGACTCAAAAAGAAAAAAATTTGGTGACTCAAAATAAACATAAAACAATCAAAAAGACTTAACTAAAACATAACATGACACACAAATAAAACACCCCCAAACTTAAATCACACATTGTCCCCAATGTGTGTAGACTCAAAGACAGTAAAAGAAATAAGACACTTACAAACTTTGGCTAAAATGGTGGTGGTGGCGGTGGATAACGATCGACCATTGGTTGAATGCGAACTCAACTCGTTGATTTGTTGCCTTGTTTCTCATTGTTGTACCATCTGTGTCCAAGCGTCCGCATCATCCTCATTTGATTTTGATACAATTGCTCCATTGTGGGCGTTGGAGGTTCTCGCTTCCCGTGGTTGGCGGTGGCTAGGTCCTTCCTCATGTGAGCCCTATTTCGTGCTCATTTTGGGTTTTGGAGAGGCGGTTAGGTTTTTGAAATTGGATTTAGGGGAAATCTGATTTTGGGCGTTTTAAGTTCTGGATTCCCGCCGGCCAGCCCTCGCTTAGCCGGCGCCTAATCATCTGCGCTCGCCGGGACTTCTTGCGCCACGGCATTGGAAGCGCGCTAAACTTGGCAAATTTTCGAATTCTACCGCCTGCTCGAAGCGCGCGCTACCCGATTTTCTCGAAATTCGCTTTTCTTCGCTTTTCGCCTTCGCTTTATTTCCTCAGACTAATCACAAAGACAAACACAAGACCCCAAGACTGTGAGATTGTTCTAGACAAAATAAAATAAAATAAAGACAGAAATTAAAATAACATAATTGAAAACGTTGGGTTGCCTCCCAACAAGCGTTGTCTTTAACGTATTTTAGCCGGACGCAATTAACCGGTACGAGTTCCCATTGATACTTCGCGAATCGCTTGCGAATTACGATTTATATTGTTGAGGTCTCAATTTCCTACGACCATTTGCTCAACCAAGAACCTTAAACATACAATTATTCCCCAAGTACACAAGACAGACTTGTCTTTTATGCTTTTTATAACGTAGGAATCCGTGAAATTCTCTACATCTCTCAACTCTAGGGGGTACCCTTGCTGGTATGGGCTTCCTAATTGGGGATCACCGTGATAGCTAGTGGTGGTTCTTCCGTAATAGTGCAAGAAAAAGGATTTCTACAGAGTCCAAGGTAAATAATCGATCTGCAATCTTGTCATTTCTACACCAACTATCTCACCGATTCCTCAATAGTTGGGTTTGGTTCGTGCTCTCAAATTGTTGTTCGTTAAAAATGATTGCGAAGTTCTCCTATTTGCGATTCCAAATTTTCTTTATGGCCAATCTCATTTCGTCCATGAACTGCGCTTGATACTTAGTGAGACTGAGTATGACTTCTCGCAATTCATCTCTCTCTTCCTCCATGGTTGGAGCTCGATCACATTGACAGTAGAAATCCATGTCTTGAGGATCCCTGAGATGCATCAAAACCAACAACGGATCACGGCACCCTTGTTTTCACACAATAAATACATAAAACGAAAAAGAATAAAATAAAATAGAATAAATAAAAACATATAAAAATTAACAACGAGTAAAAACCAAATTAGAAATTAAAAATAGATAAATTTGATATTGAACTATGCCTAATCCCCGGCAACGGCGCCAAAAACTTGATGCGCGGTAAGATGCACACACTTTAAACGCAAGTGCACGTTATCGTGACAAGTAGTATAGTCTTGATAAGACCGAATATCGCCCTTCAGATTAGGTCCAAGTACCAACTATCTATTTTTGGTATCTATTTGGTAAATTGATATTTAATTGTTGTTTATAACTACGAATTATAAAAGCTATTTAAATATAAAGGTTTATTTCGGTTGTGATGAGAATAGGGCTTCCATGTATCCTTACTATCCGCCATGCTACTTACTAACGCATTAACTTATGGTATTCTTCTTTGGAGAAAGCGGTTTCTGAAATCGTTTTATACTCCCGTTAGGGTTATATAAACACTCAACCTCAGATCGCGCCTTACCTACCTTTCGGTGATAAGGACAACTCTATAGGAGGATTAATAACAAAAACCTAGTTAACCGTCACGCACCATGCGCAAAAAATTAGGGTTGTTAAGCCTCTCATTAACGCTACATAAATAATTGAGGTATTTTTATCCCCAATCCAAGAATGTCTACCCAACTTACAACATATTCACAATCCCCTTTCGAATCGATTAGAAATCATATAGTGATAATTAGTTGTCAATTAATTACCAAGAATTCAACTCAATTATTGGATAGATCTCACAATAAGAAAAATAACCATAAGCGTGCATTAATTTATAACATAAGTCTCTAGCAATTCAACATGGAAAGCTATAAGAGAATTAGTTCCTAGCCATTGATATGACAAGAACTAATTCCATGCTCATCATACAAAATAGAAATAAAGAACAAGAAAGGAAAAGAAATTATTAAACTAATGGTATCCAATCTCCAAGCAAAAGTCTTGTGTTGTGCAGAAGAACCTCAAACCGCCAGGGTTCTCCTTTTATAGCCGCAAAACCGCCTCCTCTTTCCTTCAGTTCGCCTGAATTTCGTCAAAAGACCTAATTTTTCCGCGTCGCTGCGCCATGGCTGGGCGCTAAGTTCTGCAATCCGTCGGTGTTTTGGCGCGCCCCGATATCCGCTGTCAAGCGGCCACGCTGCATCTTCAGTAGCTCTGGATGTTTAGCGCCGCGACCGCTTTTGTTCGAGGCGCCATGGCTGAGTCTTCGACCTCTCGATAGTGGCGCCGCGCCGCTGATCGCAGGAGGCCGCTACCTGGTCCGATTTCACCTCATTTGCCACTTTCTGCTTTCACCGCATCTCCTCTTTTGCCCTCTTTTAGCTAATTTTCCGCCATTTGGCCATTTTAACCACTTTGACTCAATAGAAAGGAAAACTATCCTAATACAACACTTATATGTGCAAAACGGGATAAAAGACTAACTAAAACTGACTCAAAAGGTGTATATAAAATACACCGATCACACAACACAAGATTTTCTTGCTTGGAGATTGGAGACCTAAACTTAGTAATTTCTTTCCTTTTTCTTTTCTTTATTTCAGTTTTTGCATGATGAACTTTGAATTAGTTCTTGTCATATCTATGGCTAGGAACTAATTCTCTTATAGGGCTTTCCATGTTAATTCTCTAGAAACTTATGTTATGAATTAATACATGTTTATGGTTATTATTCTTCTTTGAGAGATCTATCAAATAATTGCGTTGAATGCTTGGTAATTAATTGACAACTAATTATCCTTATATGATTTCTAATTTACTTCGAAATGAGAGATTGTGAATATGCTGTAAGTTGGGTAGACATTCTCGATCGGGGATGAAAATACCTCAATTATTTATAGCGTTAATGAGAGGCTTAAAACCCTAATTTTGGCGCATGTGTGTATGCTAACTAGGTTTTTGTTCTTAATCCTCCTATGTAGTTATCCTTATCACCAAAGATAGGTAAGGTGCACATCAGGTTGAGTGTTTATATATCCTTAACGGGAATATAAAACGATTTCGTAAACCTGCTTTCTCCGAGAGAAGAAGACCATAATTAGTTGTATTAATAAATAACATAAGCGGATAGTTGAGGAGATATGGAAGCCCTATTCCCATCACATCTGAAGTAAACTCATTAGTTAAAATAGCTTTTATAATTCTTAGTTATAAACAACAAATCCAACCATCAATTGTCAAATAGATACCAAAAGATAGATAGTTGGTACTTGAACCCTAATCCTTGTGGACGATATTCGGTCTTACTAAGACTATATTACTTGTTACGATAACGCACTTGCTAGCAGTGTGCATCTTTTCGCGCATCAAGTTTTTGGCGCCGTTGCCAGGGATTAGGCATAGTTCAATATCAATTTCATCTATTTTTAATTTCTAATTTGGTTTTATTTCCGTTTTTATTTTTTTTTGTTTTTTTTTTTGCTCCAAGAACAAGTTTCTAACTTGTTCTGCGAGCATCTTTTTATCACCTTTTGTTGTTTTTCTTATTTTGCAGGTTAAATTCGAAAAAAAAAAAAGGACACATGGACTACTACTATCAGAGACAGTGGAGTCATCAACAGCAGCTTAACCCACAGATTTCGTATAAGATCGAAATGAGTTGCAGCGGACATACTTATGTTCGCCGTTGTCCGCTCGGTTTACGGCCGAGACAAGGAGTCCTCGTAAAGCCGGAAACGCAATAAAAGAACTCACATCATCTTGAGCAAATAAACGCAAGAAAAGCAATGCGCTTTGTGGGAGGTGGCAAGCAAATTGAGGAGTTCGAACCACACCTGCTATTGAGAATCGCAAGATAATCGTGTGTAGAAGGAAAAGAGCGCGAGATCCAATTATTCACCTTCGGATTCTCGTGGAAATTCTTTTTCTTGTACCTATGTAGAAGAAACACCATCACCGTCAATGTTGACCCTCGCGTAAGGTCCATACCATCGCGGCACCCCTGAGAGTTGAGAGATGTTGGGAATCACACCGATCCCTACATTAGAGAGCCTAAAAGACAAGCACGCCTTGTGTACTGGGGATAATCCTAAATTTGAGGCCCTTGTTTGAAGCAATTGTCAGAGTTGAAGTGAGACTGCAACAATAACTCGCGATTGCAAGGTTCGCGAAGGATCCAATGGGCACTCGGAAAGGTTAATTGCGTCCCGCTAAAAGACGTAAAAGACAGCTTGTTGGGAGGCAACCCAATGTTTTTAATTATGTTATTTTAACTTCATCTTTATTTTATTTTATTTTATTTTGTCTTGAAACAGTCTACATCTTGGGTTTTTGTTTTGTGTTGTTGGATGTGGGTGGATCAAAGCTAAAACCGAAGGAAAAAGGAGCAAAATAAAAAAAGGAAAAGTTGCCGCGTGGCTAATCGAGCCGGCGCGGAACTCTCAGAGGGCCACAAGATTAGCGTGTGGCCGAATCTCAGAGCTATATTTCCGTGCAAATTCCAGAATTTTTCCTCCTAGACCTCCGTTATGACCGTTGTGTTGTGTCAGTAAGTTGTCATTTTTCTTTTATTTTCTTTGAGTCTTGTACACATTGGGGACAATGTGTAATTTAAGTTTGGGGGGATGTTTTATTGTTTTGAGTCGTTTCGAATTATTTTGTGTATTTTTGAGTAATTTTTGAGTCATTTTTTGAGTCATAATTTTTTTTTTAAGATCATGTATGCTGTAGTTGCTAGAAACACCTAGTGAAGGAAGGTGGAATAATGTAATGGAATAGAAGCAACTATCTAAACACTTAGGTTAGATATGCCAAAAACTCACAAAATCTGTCTATTTGGAGTTTCTTGCCTAAATTATGCATGCTAAATGATGAAAACCTATGTGTTATGATTGCTTGCTATTTGAGGCGAAATAGTTAGGATATGCATGTTAGGGAAATGACTCAGGCATTTCTTTGATAGCCAATTCTTACCACTCTTTTCTATCTCGGACTTTAAATATATCCCTAGTCAGCCCCATTGAGTCTAAAAATTGAAACTTCTTCTTTGACACCCTATATTCCCACAAATTGTGCCATAAGTAAAAATGTGAAATAGTGGAATAAATTGTGTTAAGAAAGAGACAAAAAGAGTGAATGAGTTTGTTGCACCCCAATGAAAAAGTAATAAGAAAGAGGCAAAAGCCTAAGTTTGGGTGTCATAGTATTATACTCTTCATTCTCCCAAAACAAAAGAGGAAAGAAGATAGAATTGAAGAAAGAACAAAAGAAAAGGGAAATCTTGAAAAGCTAAAGAGCTTATGGTACACAGAATGAGCCTAAAATGCCTATTTGACCTACCCATACCTAAGCCTACATTACAACCCTTAAAGTCCCAAGATCTCTTTATGCATATCCGTGATTAGTGGAGAATAGCAAGTAAGCATGTCATAGGATTTTTGAATTTATATGCATGATTTAGTATCGACTTCCATTAAAGCATGATAAATATGAGTTTGCGAAATATCTAGCTCAATGTGTTTAGTGTCTTTGAATTTTCATGCTATATGTTCTGCATATTATTTTGCTAACCTACATGTTTTTCTAGTTAACACTAATGCAAAGAAAAGTGATCAATGTCGATGAGTCTTTATTTTTCGTTTCTTTGAGTCTTTTATTTCTTTCTTTCTATCTTTGCTCGAGGCGAGCAAAAGTTAAGTTTGGGGGTATTTGATCTGTATTTTATATACACCTTTGAGTCGATTTTAGTTAGTCTTTTGTCTCTTTTGTACAAATAAGTGTCGTATTAGGATAATTTTCCTTTCTTTTGAGTCAAAGTGGTTAAAATGGCCAAATGGCGGAAAAGGAGCTAAAAGAGGGCAAAAGAGAGGTTCGAGCTAAAAGCAGAAGTGGCGAACGAGGTGAAACCTGGCCAGCCATGGCCTCGAAGCAGGCGGCGCGCCCAACATCCAGAGAGGCTAAGAAGTAGCCGCGCGCCACTGCATGCAGAGAACTGGCGGCGCCAAATCACCCAAGGACCATTGGTTCCGGCCATGGCTGACGCAGTGGCGGCCGACGCGAAAAATTAGGTTTTGATGATTTTCCGGGCATGCGAGGAAAAGTTAAGGCGGTTTTCACTTATAAAGGAGAACCCTAGGCAGATTTTAAGGGCTCCCCTTCTTGCACAACACAAGATTTTTTTGCTTGGAGATTGGAGACCTAAACTTAGTAATTTCTTTCCTTTTTCTTTTCTTTATTTCAGTTTTTGCATGATGAACTTTGAATCAGTTCTTGTCATATCTATGGCTAGGAACTAATTCTCTTATAGGGCTTTCCATGTTAATTCTCTAGAAACTTATGTTATGAATTAATACATGTTTATGGTTATTATTCTTCTTTGAGAGATCTATCCAATAATTGCGTTGAATGCTTGGTAATTAATTGACAACTAATTATCCTTATATGATTTCTAATTTACTTCGAAAGGAGAGATTGTGAATATTCTGTAAGTTGGGTAGACATTCTTGGATTGGGGATGAAAATACCTCAATTATTTATGTAGCGTTAATGAGAGGCTTAAAAACCCTAATTTTGCGCATGGTGCGTGACGGTTAACTAGGTTTTTGTTCTTAACCCTCCTATAGAGTTATCCTTATCACTGAAAGGTAGGTAAGGTGCAATACTGGGGTTGAGTGTTTATATATCCTTAACGGGAATATAAAACGATTTCGTAAACCTGCTTTCTCCGAGAGAAGAAGACCATAATTCGTTGTATTAATAAATAACATAAGCGGATAGTTGAGGAGATATGGAAGCCCAATTCTCATCACATCTGAAGTAAACTCATTAGTTAAAATAGCTTTTATAATTCTTAGTTATAAACAACAAATCCAACCATCAATTGCCAAATAGATACCAAAAGATAGATAGTTGGTACTTGAGCCCTAATCCTTGTGGACGATATTCAGTCTTACTAAGACTATATTACTAGTTACGATAACGTGCACTTGCGTTAAAGTGTGTGCATCTTTTCGCGCATCAGTAACATTTACTGTTTTGAGTCAATGTACAGGATATGTGTTGTAAGTAATGTTGCACTATTTTTCAAAAGAATCAAGCTTGACTTCACAAGGACATGGTTTGAATGTGATACCGTTCTATGCGATGATGTATATCATAAAAAGGGAGTATCGTAAGAAGGCGAAGCCTCAACTAAAGATTTAGTTTTATACAAAAAGAGCAAAGCTCTAATTTTGGTACCGTTCCTATTCTATAGGAGTACCATGTGCTTCAAGAAGGTTGAAAATTCCTTAATATTTTTTTTATCCATATATGTTCAACTAAGTTGATTAAGGACAATGGTAAAATGTCACATTTGTCCTGCGATTAGTCTCATAGGGAACATATACGGAAAACCATTTGCCAAATCAAAAAATCCTTGAAGTCTCAAAATACGATGGTATTCCAGTTCGTTGGTCAATCTTGTTTTTTTCTTATTTACTTTCTGGGTTGTGGTATGTAACACGTCTCTTTGTATAATGAAAATCCAATAATCTGGAGGACCATTTCTTTTTAATTTTTAAAGATGTCTTGTGCTATATAAAATCTTTTGTTTTGGGTATGTGAAGAGTTCAAATATTTTTCACTACCTAAATTTAAGGAAAAAAGTTTGAGTGTAAAGTAATGTTTGCCAGGATGAAAATCCCCATTTTTTCTCCCAACATTGTCACATCAGCCGTCAGTCAAACCAACAAATGGAAGCCCAAACATCACCGCCAGTTTTTCAAATCCAAAACTTCCCAAATACGTCAAAATCCTCAAAACCCTCTCCCATTTCCATATCCCCCAAATCAATTAATTCTTCGAAATCAAAAGATTACTCCCCAATGTCAACAAGCCCACCGAATAGCAACAAAATGTATAAACATTATAAAAGCCATCAATGAACTAAAGCCTGTTGAGGAAGACGCAAGTTTAACACTGATTTTTCTGGGTTCCGGTGAACCTTTAAATGTGTGTTACCCTGGAGATTCGGAGAACCCAATAGATGTTGATACAACATCTAACTTTACAAACCTTGCGTCAAGAGGACAGTCAACAATGCCGACAAGAAGGTCGAAAAGGGTTTTTGAAAGCGGATTCGGTGAAGAGCAAACTGCCAAAAGGACCAGGGCAGAGTCGACTTTCCCTGTTGAGTGCACAACTTCCACCAGCACTGATTCCGACTTCAATCTACCCAGAAGTCCGACACTTTCAGCCACCACTCCAACCACTCTAACTGAAGCCGAGAATGAGGGAGAAGAGGAAATGTGTGACGACACTCCTCTAAGGAACTTCATGCCCAAGAGAGTGCAAAGAACATACTGGAACCTAGGTTCAAATGTTGCCTCATCATCGAAGGCAACAGAGGAAAAAGAAGTTGATCCTGACTATGTTGCCCCAACATCCGAGGCAACACCAGAACCCACCTCATCAGGGTAGGAGCACACAGAATCTGAAACAGATTCTGAAGTAATGCCTTATTCCCCCTTGTTTCTAAATAAATCATGTTCTAGTAGATGGACTTGTTTCTAAATAAATCATGTTCTAGTAGATGGAATTGGTTCAAAAATAGAGGAGTCAGAGGTGAAAAGGTGATTGATCACTCTTCATTTTCCACCAATAACTTAGTCGAGTTTTTGAGTAGTCGCAAAGTCTTAAGCTCGGTGTTTGGAAAGAGACCGTACTGTGAGAAGGTAATTAGGGTTTTCTATGCTAATCTGCAACTTGTTGTGAGGGACACCAACTCGAAGAAATTCGGGAAAGCGTACCTTTACAACAAAGTATATGACTTTACACCGAATATTATAAACTCCACCCTTGGGATATGCATTAATGAAAGAGAGTCTCAACCAAACCCCACTGTCGACGAGCTCAATACGATGATCAAATACCTTACGGGGAATCTGATCACTGTTTGGGCCCCTCGTAGTCCTGTATCTATGGTCACTTCCATGTTTGCCACGATGCACAAACTGTCCATATACAATTGGCTACCCTCTCTCAATGAGACAGTTGTAACCCTTGACCAAATATCACTGCTTTACAAACTTGGAAGGAACCAGCAAGTTGACTTAGGAACCATTATTTTCAACCATGTTGCCAATATGGCAGAAAGACAAAGCAATTCTGCCCTTCTATACCCCTCCTTAATCTTCCAAATCCTGCTTAACCAAGGCCTTAAGACTCCAAAAGGAGAAAGCGAGTCCAATGTAGATGTACTCGATGCAGAGCGATCATAAATAACGAGATAAGGTGATTGATCGCCTGAAGAGAAAGCGTGAGGCGTGATACATCGAAGGATGTTGCAACATTCCCGCGCATTGATCATGAAAAGTTCCGATGTCCCGGATCGCTTAAAGCACATTGCCAAAATTGACAGTGATTCAAGAACATGCGAGCGAGAGTTATTATGAGGATATACTTTCTTCACAAAAAATGGGAGATAATCGATCTTTGGAAGCGATAAACCGGGAGCAATCGAGTGCGCAGGCGAAGCCATGTGCGGGGAGAGGAGTTGAGATGATGCTGACTACTGACTACCAGCGTGGAGATGATGATGTGGATAGCTGATGTTGATCCAGATTTAGGTGCAGGTGATCGATGGATGATGTGTTGAAGGATGAAAATGTGTTATCATGTTTTAGTTGTTTTGATGTTTTGGTTTTAACTGACATTTGGATACTATCTAATTTTTTGGTTTTGTAATAAGTTTTGGAATATTTTTTGGTTAATACTAATGTTATATCTGGATACATGTTATGGTATGTTATGAATATTTACTGCACATCTGCTGTAAGTAATGTGTAACAGAACGTAACACATAACTAATCAAAATGTCGATCGATACCACATTTCTTGAAATCTGTAACTGCAGGTTAAGGGGGAGCACGACACTGATTTTACTGTTTCTTAGATTATCGAGGACTACATCAAGAATCAGTATCCTAGTCATTTTAGCATCGTATGGAATTTTATGAAGAAAGACAAAAAGGGGGAGATTGTTGATGTTGGATAGGATATTGTGACAACATCTGCGAAAGCTCAGGACAACACCTTCAGGATGTTACATGCGATGTTGTGACAACATTCCTGACAACATCTCTGTACTAGTTTTGCCTATTCTTTCGGCCTAAGCAGTTGATGTTACTGCAAGTAAAAATGACCTAGGCAAGCTTACTAGATTGCTGTGTTTAGAACGTGGTGAAAGACGAAGTCAAAGCGTGAAGAGAAAGCAGCGAATGACCAAGTCCAGATCGTTGAGGATTTCCAGGAGGAAGACTCAGTCCAAGATGCTGCCATCTTTTGCTCATCTCTGCAACCATCAGTGAGGATTTCAAGGGAAGTTCCACCCTATAAATAGAGGGGAACTTCAGAGTATCGATGATCCAGTCACTTCAGATAATTTAGAAGAAGAATTTTCAAGAGAGCTTTCGGACTTTACCTTAGGAAACTGGATCCATATTTTAGCCTAAAGTTGTTTTAACAACATTTTGTCACACATTACAAGTGCTATCTCTATTCTAGATTAAGCTTATTGTTCAAGCAATTGTAATGGAGATGTTGTCTTTTATCTTTTAGATTTTGTAACTTTAGGCGAAGTCATCTGCGACTTCATTTTGTTTGTAATTTCTTTCTCCGTTTGTAACGCTCAACTTGTAAAAATGAATAATTTGTAATTGTATATAATATATACAATTCTTTTGGTCATCGACCATCAAGGGATATATTTATATATACCCTTGAAAATATAAACCTTGTGTCTCTTTACTTTTTCCGCTGCACATACTCTACAAGGTTTATTCTGTTTTAATTGTAAAGTTGCCTAAGATATTGACCCAACATTGAAGGCAACATCCAGTGACTGTTTTTTGTTGTTCTATTTTACAATTTTTATCTTACGTTTTACTAATTTGTAGCCACGGGACCCAACAAGTATACACGAACAACTTTTTTGCATAAGTAAACATAGTACGAGCCAAAAAATAATGGTTTGAGTTGAACCTACAATACTTGTCTTAGATCTGCATCTATTTGCAATTTATGTAAAGCATTTAACAACTACACAATAGGGGTCCGGGGAGGGTAGAGTGTATACAAACCTTACCTCTACCTATCAAGGTAGAGAGGTTGTATTCGAAAGACCCTCGGCTCAGGAGAAAGCATAATAAGCAAAAACAAAAGAAACGGTCAGACACGTGCAAGAAATTTAAAGAGTATGAAAAATTCAAGTAACGAAAGTGAATAAGCCATGATAAAATATTCTGAAAAAGAAGCAATAACTACCACATGTAAATAGACAGTAATAACAACAATATAATAAAATAAATGAAGTAATGCAACAATCCAATCGTAATAGAGATCTAAAAAAATATAAGCCAGTACACAAAAATAATAATACTCCTAATACAAAAAAAAAATCCTCCCGGAATTTATGTAAAGCATTGAAAATATAAATTTGGCAAGGCCCTTAAGGCCAACATCAGTTGATCACAGCCAGTCGATTTGCTCCAATTAGGTAAGATGCAATAGATAAAGCTGTACGACTTAACCAATCTATGAAATTGTGGATCTCTCGTTTTTGCGATATCCTAATACCTAACACATGAGCTCCACTTCCCTGTAAAAAAAAAAACTAATTTGTTGGCCAATATTATCAGTTACCATGTGATTTTCTCTATCGACGACTGACCAATAGTTTTCTTGTGTTGACTGGCTGGAAAATGTCAATGTTTACAAAGTCCTTAGAACTAATTAATGAATTATTGTTTCTTAGAGTTGGTTTTTCACTCATGATGGCCTTTTTGACATATAAAATGGAAAAACCAAGAATTTTCCTCCATCAATTGTCTATTTTTATATTATTTTTTTCATCAAAATGATGAATCTCTTATTCACGTATTAATATGCGTTTGTACATTCGATTTCATCTAGTGAGGTGAAATCAATGTTTGGATATGTGATTTTATCTCATCGCAAATCATTCAAAAAGGCATGATTTGAGATTTCAAAAAATTTAAATGTAAAAGTTGACCCATAAATTTATATATTTTGTAAAAAAAAGATCCATAAGTTGGTAGATGTATTTACCAATCATATTTACCAACCCTTTATATCAAATATTAAAAGATCTACAAATTGGTAGTATATTTATAACAAATTTACTCTTACCAATTACGTGGGAG
The DNA here is from genome assembly GCA_029844215.1 of Przewalskia tangutica. NCBI lineage: Eukaryota > Viridiplantae > Streptophyta > Magnoliopsida > Solanales > Solanaceae > Przewalskia > Przewalskia tangutica. The sequence goes on along the minus strand of CM056731.1, from coordinate 11,864,031 downwards.
GATTATATTAAAGAGTAGTTACACTACAACTCATGTTGAATTTTTCATTTTATTGACCTAAAGTTTGATCCATTGATGTTGTATTTTTTTAGAAAGACCTTCTAGTAGCGTATTAAATTTGATATAAACTATGACTTACACATTTGGTAAGATTGTATAAGAATTAGAAAAGTTTTGATGATTTTTATAACTTGTGGAATTTTTATGTCTATAAAAAAAATACAACTTTAGAAAGAAAAAATTGCATGTCAAAACAAAACTTCAACTTCAAATCATGTTCAAACGGCTCATTAGTAAAGCAAAAAAAGTCTAGAATTGTAATGGTGACACTACAATGAGAATTGTGACTGATGTTTTGGACCTTTTTCATTTCAAAATTAAGATTAGAATAGGTCAATACCAATTTAATTGGTCACTTGACTTGCTAAGACTGACCCCATATCATAAAAAACCTTAATTTATAATACAGATTTATGATGGCTTATATATAATGATAAAGTGAATTTAACTTATATATAACATAATTTAACAGGTAATTATTTATTTTTCAATTTATAGTTTTATATAATTTGTGAATTTATTCCTCGTCTATTATATAGCAGGAGAATCTGATTGAACCAAAAGCCAATTCCCAATTAATCATGCTAGTTCACAACTAGAACTTTATAATCATAGTAACCACTTATGAAATTATATAATGAAAGGATCCATAAAATAAAGATGCTCTTGCCATCATATTGTCTCTCCAACTTTTAAAAATATCCACATATGGTATTGGTTAACCCTTCTTACCCGAGGTAGTGAATGTTGTAGCAGAAGAAGCGCGGGGCAAGCCAGTCGCGAGTTCGATCCTCGCATAAACCTTCTTGGTTGGCGCACGCCACACATGGCCAAGTGTGGTTAATCGGTGGCGTGGTTTGCGACTATCGGCCGGGGTTTCTGCTGCGCACTCGAAGAGTAGCAGCGCATGCCTTCACAAAAAAACTCCAATTCTTGAGATATAGCTATCAATGGTTATTTACAAATTAAGGTAATGATTCAAAACTTTTCTTAGTAAAAAAAATATGCACGGTCCTCCCCTCCCATAGCTGAAGGTTAATTATTTCCTTTTCCTTTTCATTTAGTATAGTGGATGGTGTAGGGGTGATGAGGGATTTCAGTATGATCAAACAAGTTCATATTTATATATATATATATTCAACTATAAATATTACTCACTTTACTTCCTTTTTTTCTTTTTTGGTTTGTACATAGTGGTAATCAAGTACTACCATCGCTATTGGTAGGGCTAGAGAGCACAGCTTGCTTTTTAAGGTTGTCAATGATCATAACCAACTTTGTGTTGAAACGATTCACCAAGCATTTTGGTAACCATCCTGCTGGATCCAGCTGAAAATTTTCATCCAAAAATATATATATTAGTTTCGGATTCAGAATTTGAAATTTACTTATCTAGTTATCAATAAAGTGTTTATATTCGGAGAAAAATGTTAGGTGATTTTTTCATCAGTTTAAATATTGATGGGCATCTCCATGCATGTGTCGGTAGAAGTAGGGGTGAGCACGGGTACAGGATATCCAGATACTCGACCGGAACCGACACTAACGGGTAGGTTCCGGGTAGATATATTATAATAACAGGTAGGGTCCGGATAGTAAAATTAGGAATCGATCAATGTCGGGTCCGGTTCCGGCAAATAGAGACGGGAAACCCGGACCCAGAGGCGGATCTACCGAGTTTGAAGTGGTTGTTCAAAAAAAAAAAAATCACAGCGTTGTATAAGGGAATGAGGATGATGTGCTTGTTCAAAAGTGGAAAATAGTACTGCAAAAAATGTACACAGCTTGTTCAACTGAACAAGTGTGCACATTGTGGCTCCGCCACTGCCCGGACCCTGAATCGATACCCGAAACCTATGAAATATTATATATTTTTACTTTTTAAATTTCATTATTTTTTAATTAATAAAAAAAGACCATACCACTTACACCTCTCCCTCCTAAATCAGAGACTAAACACGTCTGATGCAAAATTTTGGTTCATGTCTACCATTTGCAAAAGATTATGTTTATTCTTGGAGTATCTTTGTTGTAGAATTTGTTTTTGTTGCTTCATAGACTTCCAAATCATATATATGTTAATTACATATTTAGGTCTATTTATCTGTAATGGGAGGAAAGAACATTCATTATTTATATTTTAGACATTCTTTATGCATATCTTGATTCCATATGATTTTGATTTATTCAATATGTATATCAATTTAATTCTGCCTCAATGTTTCTAAGTGGAGATTGAAGACAATTTGCGTTGCATTGGTCATCTTTTTACTGGAATATTCAATTTAGATGATATTTGCTAGTTGAAAATATGTTTTAGTCTTGTTAATAGACTAGTAATATTATAATATTTACAGGGTATCCGAGAACCTACCCGGAAGGTTACGGATAATGATTGCTACGGGTAGATTCCGGGTAGTAAATTTAGGAACCAATCTTTTACTGGGTAGGGTCCGGATAGTTCAAAAAAATTAGTATCCGGACCCGCTCACCCCTAGGTAGAAGTTACTTTCTTTGTTTCAATTTATGTGAAGGTGTGTGGAGTACGATGGTCAAATTATTTAATTTTGACTATAATTCGAGTATGGATTCTTTTTATTTTTGAAAATAAAATATGCATATTTGAGAATTACACGAAAAGTACTACAAGTCAACACACAAAATAATTTAAAATATTATAGTAATTAAAGAAAAAATTATTTGACTTCCCAAAAAATAACATTACATAAAATGGGGCAGAGGAAATAACAACTACTCACTCCGTCCAAATTTATATGAGGGTTGATCAGTTTGGAGAGTTAAACAATTCTTTCTTTGACTACGATTTTCTTCAGCTATTTTCGTATATTGTGAATTATTAGTTATGCAGATTTATAGTACTTTTTATATAGTTTTCAAATATGTAAATTTTATAATAAATACTCGAAGAATTTATGTTAGAAATTGAGTCAAAGAAATAATTTGACTCTAAAAACTAATCAACACTCATATTAGTTGGAACGGATGGAGTATTTGGTAAAATAATAGAGGTACGTGCATTGGTAAAATAATAGAGGTACGTGCAAGTTGGTCCGAACATCTTCGTTATGGATAATATTTTTCATTGAGACTTTTGGAAAAACTTACCTGGACAACGTAAGTGACCATGCAAGAGTCGTGATCAAGTTTCTCAACAACCCATCCAGATTGCAACAATAGGCCCCGTATTGCATTGTTTTGCTTTGGGTGCAACCCTGCTGCTATTTCTTTTGGAAGAGAAGCAACTGCTACTACCTGCAACATTATTTTTTCAAATATTAACAAAAAATTAGTATTGTTTTTTCAAAAGTACAATTAATTCGTCAATCAGTTAAAAAGAATAGAAATATACGTACCAAGGTGCCATCATCCATAGTTTCACGACGTTCATACACAATAAACTCTCTGTTTCTGAAGAGAGGCTTTGAGTTTTCACCAAATCTAAGACGTATAATACTCAGGTTATCTTCCAGGTCCTTTATGTATCTCGCTTCTACTAGGTCCCGGTCCCATTGCTGTCATTTAATTTCGTCCATTCATCAAAAATATGAAAAATACATATCTCACTTCTTAACAAGAAGACAAAATTAAACTCGTTACGAAAAATTTCATCTAAAATATTTGTCACTTTAGAAAATGTGCTACAACAACAACAACAACATACCCAGTGAAATCTCACAATGTGGGGTCTGGGAGGGTAGAATGTACACAGACCTCACCTCCACCTTGATAGGTAGAGCGGCTGTTTACGGGATACCCTCGGCTCAAGACAAAGGCAAAATAAAACAAAGTATGAGACGGTCAGATTCATACGAGAAATTAAAGCAATGTGGACATGCCGATAATTTATTTATTTTCGACGTAAGGAATTATTATTTGAACTTACTCTTGCAGCATCAATGGCATTAGCCACGGTGATGAATTGTTCTGGAGAGACAGATTTGAGCAACCAACGGCTACGGAAAGTGTGTAGTGAGCCTGAACAACGTTTAGATATCTCGACGCCGTTATCTATCCCAAGTATTTTCCAGCCATCATTCCCACTTTTTGAATCTGAAGCTGATAACAACTCCTGGATGCAATTTTCACTTGCATAGAACACATATCTTCTCAATGAGTCCTCACTAATTGACCTACAAGTATTCAAGAATCCAAGAAAGAAATTTAGAAGAAAAGAAATCTCGAGTACAGTTCCAAATAAAGCAAAGATTTATTTTTCTTTTTCCTACCCCAAAAACCCATTTTGGGTTAGCCGACGTATAACAACATATAATTTTTCATAGCAAACCTAATATGATAATCTGAAAAATAAAACGACAATCTTGCTATCAATTATATATAACTAAAATTCAGTTGAAATTATTCAAAACTTGCAAACCTTGAGCTTATAGACGTGACATAAACAAAAGAAGTTGACTTACCATGATCTACTACAAGGTGCAGGACTAGAAGTGAGATTACTACTCATCTTGAATACTAGTAGTAGTACTAAGCTTTTCAACCACAAAAGGATTAGAAAGTTTTAGAATGGTGGTGTTTAGTTTTGTTCCTCAAACTTAGGGAAAAGATAGATGAATTTAAGAATATATATATATATGGTTGAGAGGGGGGGTGGGGGGTTGTTAGATCAAAGTATAATCTTAGATTGTTTTGAAAGAAAAGAAGAGGAAGTTATATATTATATACATATACGTAAAATAATTAGTGTGAAGAGGTGATTGATGCACATGGAGTGCCAGAATAACCTTCATGATTAAAATTGCTAGTCATTATCTTCACTCTTCTTTCAATTTTTCTCTTCTAAGCTTACCAAACATAGCATGTGCATCGTCTTCCCCACTCCCCTTTAGCCCTTTGTACCTCTTATTCGAATAAAAGAATCTTTCATTTTAATCTAACCAAAAAATTAAAAAGAATGGAAATAAAAGAAAAGGACTAACAACTAAAGCCAGACTAATATTGTTCACAATTCATTTATTTTCTACCTAAACTTGCTTGGTTATGGGTGACAACAACATACCCCAAAGGTTCCATCTTTTAAATTTGGTCCCCTCAATCACGTGCCACCTTGCTAACTCACAAAAATGTTACACAACAAAATACCCTAATAGACAAAACTTAAAATACTTTCTTTCTCAATAAAAATATTCCTAGTGTTATTTGCTTCTCAATTTTTTTTCTCTTTTCTAAATTAATAATAAACTAGAATACTTCTGTAACAGTACCTGCTAAACCAGCCAAATCAGTTCTCTGTACTTGATAAGTAAAACAGTTTCACTTAGTACTTTGATGGTATTTAATAACTTCGATGATCGAAAAAAAAAAGTTTTGGAGCTATTCTATTGAATTCTGATTCACACAGTACAATAACAGAGCATGGAGTGGTAAGGAATTCAAGAAAGCATCAAGAATCAATCTTTTCAAAAGCAAAAGTAAATAATGGACCTGGATAATGGGATGACTATAGAGGATTCATATAGCCCACTGAGCTTTTGATTTGATCGATTGATATATAACAAGATTTACAAAGATGCCTACATTTTGTTCTATGTAAAAAGGAAAAGTCCTATTTCGAGCCGAGGGTCACAGACTCTCTACCCACAAACTTAGGGCTAAAGTGCAGGTACATCACCCGCAATGGTAGTCAAGTTGGTGTACCAGTAGAGCGCGGGACCGCAAGGTCACGATTCAATCTCCTGCATAAACATTTTTGGTTGAGTCTGTCACACATGGCTTGCCAAGTGTAATTAATTGGCTGACGTGGTTTGCAGACTATTGCGTCAGTCCGAAGTTTACTCTGTGCGCATTCAAAAAATAGCTATTGTGGGTTCCTTCGTCAACGAAGAAAAAAAAAAAAAAGTGCACGTACATCTACACTGCACTGGGTATGTTAGTTGTTATTGTAGAAAGGAAAAGTCTTATCATAAAGTTGGATATCTCATAGTAATAATCAGCTTCAGATCGCTAATAGATCTGGATAAAAAAATCATAATTTTTTAACAAGTGTCCGTTATATAAATTCAAACGAGGGGTAATCTATTGTTTTAAGGGAAAAGGGTCAGATTTGCCCTCAATGAAAAGGATTATATTTGTCCTCCGTTAAAGTTTGGGATTAAATATGTCATTCGTTAGTCAAAATCTTTTAAATTTACACATTTTTAACGGATCTGCCGCGTGGCAGCCACGTGAACGACACGTGGCAATTTCCGGCGGGCTACAGTACCCTCGCCGAAAATTTGAAATTTTCGGTCAAACCAGGGTAGCTCCGGCGACGTGTGATATACCGAAAGATTCGTCTCTTCATTATCTTCAATTCTATACTACCCATTACCGTCGATTTCATCATCTTCTTTGTCAATTTGGTGATCGAAGTTTTGGACGTATATACCTCTGACGGAGATTTGAATTTTCCGGCGTACTCCGATTGAATTGACGGCAGTGAGGTATACCACCATCACCTCGCCGTCATTTTGATACCCCATGTTGTTCGATTCTTGCTAAATTACCAGAACACCCAAATCGAAAAATCTAAAACCCTAAATGTCGTCGTCGATTTTTCAGCCATCGGGGCTACAATCGACGGTCGGGGCTTGCACCATTAGATTCGCCATCCTATAAGCGTCATTTTACACCCACCCACCACTGTCAGTTCTTCACGAAGTCGTGGGTCGATCAAATCGGAAAACCCAAAATTTTGAGTGTGTTTTCCGGCCAACTCAGGCAACGTCAACGATTGTGGGTGGTGTCCCTGATTCGCCTTGGTCTTAGCTACATTTTGCAACCAACTCCGTGTCTCAATTCATCTTAAATCGAATTTCACCATTATTGTTTGTTGAAGCTTCAGCCGACGGTATCCATGGCATCACCAGCGAGAGTACTATAGCCCGCCGGAAATTGCCATGTGTTGTCCACGTGGCTGCCACGTGACAGATCCGTTAAAAATGGGCAAATTTAAAAGATTTGAACTAACAGAGAACATATTTGATCCCAAATTTTAACGAAGAGCAAATATGACCCTTTTTCTTTATTTTAATCATCACTGTTAATTAAAAACAAAAAAAAAGGTCATGATCCATTTAATCTCATTGGAAATATAAAGCAACACGATAGCAGGTATAATAATTATCGTCACAGGGTTTCCAATAAATGAAATAAAGAACTCAAGTAAATTAGCCAAAAGACAGGAAAAAATCATTCATTTAATAGTCATCATGAAATCCATCTAAGCAAAAAGAGAATCATGTGAATTTCTAAAAGCAAGTGGGTTGAAGATAATTAATTCTGCTGTTGCTTGAGGTAGCCTTTGGCTTTAAGGCTATCTCCTGTGTCCCTAACACTGGGGTGAAAATTAGTCCCAAATCAATCAATTTTTTAGCAGCATCTTTGCAAGCCATCAAGCCTGGCTGAGTCTCCCCTGTGAACCTGTATTGAAATTTATTCACTATTATTTGAGACAAGACAAGACCAATCATAAAAAAGGAATCAGTTTTCTTATAACAAAGTTAAATAATGCAAATTGAAACTAAGACGAGAGAAATTCTCAGAGGGTCGTTAAAGCTTATTTTCTGATACAGCTCCCCCTCATTCCATCACTTATTGTACTTTCAATTTGACAAATAATAATATTTCGAGGAGGAAATAAAATCAAGAATAAAGGAAATCGTTAGTAACAAAGAGCACTGGTTTCGCACATCGAATGCTCAAGAAAATGCAGTCTATAAGTCATGGCTAAATAAATGCACTAAGGAGACATTTCAAAAGAGGCACATGGTAGTTTAGGAGCAATCCGATGGTTGATAGATCATTTCCATTACATTTGAAAATCCAGATACTCTAGCACAACCAGACAAATTGGATTGTACTGAAATAAATTCGTCCCATACCAACCTGAGTATACATTTGAAATTCAGTTATCAAATAAAGTTAAGCTGATTATGCAGAGACTCTGATACAAATTATGAAACGTCAACCTTGAATTACAAATTACTTAAATAACATATTAACGAGTTTTACATAACTAAACGCTGCTGAGCCAGGAATTCAGCAATATGTCTCAATCGTAAAACTATTCAGGATAATGAGAATGGAATCTCCAAAAGGGAGGATAAGCTCAATGGGAAACATGGAAGGTGACCAGTGGCCAGTGGGACTTGGAATGCTATAGATGTAGCTAGCAGTTCATAGTGAGGTTTCTTTGGGTAGCCTAACAGTTTTGTAGTGGGGTTGTTAAGGCCTGGATAACAAAAGGTAGTCTTCATTCTTGACAGTTGTAACTTCTAAACGTGTGAGACCATCAGACCAATTAGAATCCCTTTGGTGGGGGTCAGATGAGAGCAACATGTATCTATACTCCTACAAGTTAGGTATCTACTGCACATTTTAGTTTACATACCGAAGTGTACAGTGGCAGCTCTTGGCATCCCGCTACAATAAACAATGTAGTAGTTGATTTTACATTAAATGAAATACTATTGCCAGTATTTAGTAGTCTCTTCATTATATCACTTACCTTGCACAAGATTTTTCTTTTGAGTATAGTATATATTAGTTTCTCTCCATCTTTCATTGACCTACTTCCGGTGTACCCCAACAATTTATATGAATACAAACTAATACTTCTTTTACACTATTCAAATTTACCCTTGACATCTTTTTCACCTCAACCTATTATTGAGAACAATTTAAACATCATTTGTTCACAACCCAAAAAGATGTAAACAGTTTTTGACCATATTTAGTATAGAACCCCATCCAAACAGTTCACTAATCTTCAAATAGTTCAAAGGTGGTTGATTAAGGGGATGTAGGAAGTAACTTTAAATGAAAAAAGGAGTAATTAGTTGAAACGCTGTATCATTTTTTAAATATAAACTATTAGTTTTTGAGTTGAGGAGTTGATGTGCAGAAAAATTTACACATTTAAAGGAAGAATTTATTTTACCCGAGTGTAAGGTTCTAAGTATCGATTTTTTCCAATTTCTTAAAAAAAGAATTGCTCCATATATTTCGACGATGTCGACAGCGATTGAGTTAGAAGGTTATAACTTATAAGTGACGACTTTGTTTTTTTTGTTGTTAGTTGTTGTTTGTTCTATTTGTTCGAATTTATATTTCGACGACGATTGGGTTAGAATTATAACTAATGTTGTTTTATATCTTGTGACAACATAATTTCAAGGTTCATATGGAAGCTATATCTTGTGACAGCCAATTCTAATGCACAATCTCAGCCAAAAATGGAATAGCTCTGTGGTGCGCTGCTGCTGCTTCTTAAATGATACTGCTGCATAAAGAAAATGCTACTGCTAAAAATGCTACTGCTGAAATGTTTAGGTTTATGTAATGTTCAACCATTATGGGTTGTTTATAATTCCTTTTGGAAGGTCTATGTAATGTTCAACCATTATGGTATTTGAATGGAATGTCCTCTTTCTACTTGGTTGTTTGATTAATTCTTTTTTTTTTCTTTTGATTGTAAAAATTGTTCATATTATAATGGTTGAATCTACTCTAAGACCAGCAATATAGGAGGGATTGTTAATTTTTTAAGAAAATAGAAGTATGATATATTTGAGGCAAAATACACAAAAAGAAGGAAAACTTTCACAGCATTATAATGGTGCATTCGTGCACAACTGCAGTGATTTTACAATGATTTTACACGCTCCATAAATTTATTGCTACTCAAGGCTATATTTCAACATAATACCAAGGCTCCATATACAAAAGCAATTCTTGATGATAAACTGGAAGCACATCTGCATACATAATGAACTGGAAGCACATCTGTATACATATGAACTGGAAGTAATTCTTGATACTCAAAGCTATATTTCAATTATTGTACATGCTACATTAGCTTAGAGCAGCAAAAATAGTGACTACAGTACAGTGAATTGCTTGCTGATAAAGAAGCCAAAAATGCCACTAAACATAGTGAGTTGAATTACAAAAACAGTGGCCTCGTACTACAAAAACTAATGGCCTAATACTACAATCTTAACCTTGACTTGAATTCTGAGTTTGTGTCATTGGTGGTGGTGTAGATGTTGATGTTGAAACTTGTGAAGCTTGAATAGAATTACTTAGAGGAAGAATGCTTGAATAAAATTACTTGACGCTTGAATATTCTGAATTTCCTTCTTCCTCAAGAAGAAGAATCGCTTTATCAAGAAGACACGGTCATAAAGATAAACAAAGAAATTTCAATCAAGGTGTTTCAGTTAATTTAATTTCAAGATTAGCCACCAAGAGCAACACCATAAAAACAATAGCAAGAAGAACAAAGCAGGCCTGGTTTTGTGCTTTTCTCAATCATAACCGCCAGAAGAGTTACAACAAGAGTGCAAACTACACCAACAACATCGCCTCAAAGATCGCAGTGTCAACACACGACGGAAGGCCAACAACAGCTACATTTGTAGTACCATCCACCACCCCATCAGATCCTTCACAAAGATGAATAAAAATAAAGATCGAAGACCAAAGAAAATCTTCTCAAATTTCCAAGGAAAACTTCTTCATGGTGCCGATCTAAAAATAACAAATTATAGAAATGAATATGAAACGGTGCGTGTATAATATTGATCTAAAGTTTAGAACAAGTGTGTTGTTTTAAAAGATGATGCAGCAAAAAATGGTCGGAAGAATGATTGAAATCTTCCATCTTAAATTTTGTTAAGCATTGAGGACTTTAAATAGCCAACTTGAAAACAGAAAATCAGCAGAATAAAATTCAAAAGCCTATAATATCTCAATTAAACTTATCTAAATTTAAACAGATTAGAAGTATGCTCTAACTCAATCGTCGTCGACATCGTCGAAATATAAATTTGAACAAATAGAACAAACAACAACTAACAACAAAACAAACAAAGTCGTCACTTAGAACCTTCTAACTCAATCGTTGTCGACATCGTCGAAATATATGGAGCAATTCTTTTTTTAAGAAATTGAAAAAAATCGATACTTAGAACCTTACACTCGGGTCAAAAAAAATTATATGTCGTCGATTGAGTTCATTGTCAATTAGAAATTTCTATGTCGACGATTGACTTAGAACCATATAAATATCGATTAACACATAAAGTTAAGAAATTTCTAACCTTCTTGAACGCGATTAGAAGATTGGAAACTGTATTGACGTCTCTTATACCAGATTGGAAACTGTATCGACCCATTCATTTACTTGAATGCGACAGTTTTCGAGGAAGATGGAGAGTCAGGGGATGAAGTTGCAGAAGTTAATTATAAGTTAAATGAGAAAAAACGAAATGGGAGAAATGGGTCTTGAAAAGGATGAAGAAAAAACCAAATGGGGGAAATGGATCTTGAAGAGGATGAAGAAAAAACGAAACGGGTCTTGAAAGAACAAAGGAATGGGAAGGTTCTTGAGAAGATGAATTCTCGAAGAATGCGGGCATTTGAAATTAAAGGAATAGAAGAAGGGGTATTTTTGGGTTTTAAAATAAGGGGTGTTAGTTTTTTAACAGAAAATTTTATTTTTCGTTGTAAGGTTGTCTTTCGCAATTTTTTTGTTTTTGTTTTAAGGTCTGACATTGCTAAAAAAAATTAAAAGGTTGTCTCTCACAAAATGTGCTATATAAAAGGTTGTCTCTGACAAATTTGTCAAAAGTATAATGAAATTGGAAATTTGTTATTTGTCTTTTCTTCTTCTTCTTGGGTTAATAATGTGTCACTCACAGCTCACAAGACAATCAAATCTAAAACTCTTCATCTAAGACTTCGTCAAAATCTTCAAATATCCAAGGGGAAATGTGAGCCTAAAAAAGATCCAAGTCATTGGCAGAGGTGTCAAGGTCAAGATTCATGCCCCTCTAGAGAAAACTACAAATTAGGACTTTTACAGGAGCGGGGATATAAATATTGGTGGTACATTAATTAGGCCTACTAAGTAATGCAAACGAAAATACAAACATCAATCATATTCTAAGCAATAAAAGTTAAAAGTGAATAAAGAAAAATGTGTGGTTTGATAATGACTAATGCCCCGAGTAGAATGGGAGAGGGGGGTTAAAAATGACACACATGTATTGGGTAGAAAAATCTTCGGATGTGTTAGCGTATTCAAGAAGCCTAATGATGCTTGATACAACGTCCTGGAAGCACAAAACGAGATGATGCTGTGCATGGAAGCGGCAGTGGCCGCTATAGCTACTCGTTCAGGATATTTCAATACAATAAACTGCTCAATTGATCACAAGTTCTGTCTTATAGGCAAAAGTTAAACTTGTGCCTATTGACAACAAAAGTTCGTAGCAACAATTTTTTTCAAGTTAATATCATTTTTAAAAGATTTGTTTACAAATATTCAAGACCGGATTTTTGGGGACATCACGCATCATTTCCTAGGAGAAAGAGATCCAAGAGGGCTACAAAATTTCAACTTGGTCTGCACTTGGGCTGGCCCAGTGAGTCGTAGTTCAACATTCAATTTTTGTTTTAAATTCTTACTGAAAAGCCCACTAGTGCATGGGCCCGCCCGCATCAGAACTCTTCATTTTTCACTCTTTTCAACCTCATTACTGGCTTGAGTCCAGGGGATTGAGAACTAATCCCTTCCAAGTGAAGAAAAGAGCCCAAACCATCCAAATAATCCCAATGTAAGTCTGATTTTGAATTTACTCGTAAAATTCAAGCAAATTTAAAAAAAAAATCAGCATTGTTGAATGAATAACTCTCGAAAAGCTGACCACATCAAAACAAATACACTTTGATTTTGATATATGCATCCTCAAATACACGAGTTTGATAAATATAATTGTACGATGAATCACATATCTTAGACGTGATTTATCGATTACAGTTGTGCGATGATTTATAAATTATAATTGTGTCGTGAATCACATTTTTTAGATGCGACTTATCAATTTAGAAGTCTACAATTCAATTTAAGTTGCATTACTAAAGATGTAATTTGATGTGGCGATTCTTCGGAAAAAAGATTTAAGTTATTGATAGTGTAGTGATTTCTTATATAATGCGGTGCAATTTGATCTGATATATCACGTTTTTTTACAATTTATATCAGGTTATCAATTAGATTTATTAAATAAATTTACATGCTTATTGTTTTTCACTTGACCAAATCATTTAAATATTTTTTACACTTTTAGTGTATAAAACTTAAATTTAACTAAAAAGTTGATGTTAATTGAAATTTTACTCAAGATTAAATCCATGCCAGAAACCAAACTAAGTATGCTCACCACTTCTGAGTATGAGTATGGTAGGTAAATCGACTAGCCAGACACGAGGAATCTTAAGAGTTCATGTTCCTATTTAATTTACGATGTGAGACTTTTAATATATATAAAAAATAAATATTGGATCTAACTTAATTTCAAAAGATAGCTTGTAGAGTGAGAATTGTCCAAGTCCATATAAGAAGTTTATGTTTTCATTTCATATCTGACGTGAGATTCTTAACAAGAAACAATTAAAATTTTACTTCAACATTATGAGGCAAGCAAATAATTAACTTGTTAGAGCTTTACTACTTTGTACATTCTCACATGGGGGTAGTGTTGTTATCGGTCCGGACTGGTCCGGGTATCCACTTACCGGAACCGGTCCGATAAGCTTACCGGTCCGGACCGGTTCCGGACCGATAAGATTTCGGTCCTGGAACGAGATTCGGTCCCGGACCGAAACCTTATCGGTCCGGTTCTCGGTCCGGACCGATAAGAATTTTTCGGGTCGGGCCGATTTTTTTTTTTTTAAATTGAATTTCCACTACTGAAATTGACATTCTCGGACACATTACCACGAAATTTTTACGTTGAAATATATTGTATAGCGCGAAATATTTAGATTTGAAAATGGACAATTGGTAACAATTTGGGTTAAAAGTGAAATTGATTGGCAAGACGGATGTTTTTTGAGAAATTGGCTGCTCCAAACTGCTTTAGCTGTTTGTCCGGCCCTATCTCGAAAAAATACGCGAAATCAAAAAAACATTAGGTCAAACGGACATCCGAGCGCAAAGTTATGACCATTTAAAGTTTCATTAATTTACAACTAATTAGAGCTGGCAGGAGGGGGACTGGGGGTGGGGTTGGGGGTGTTACAGGGTATTTCCGGTTCTGCAGACGGCTCATTATCGGTCCGGTATTTTTGGATCAGATCCGAGATTAAGGTTTGGTCAGATGTCGATGCAGGTTTCTGGTCCGGTTCTCGAAGAATTACCGAACAGATCCGGACCGCTAACAGCCCTACATGGAATCTCCGGGAGTGAAAATAATACATACCTCATATGCATGTAGGGCACGTCTAGTTTGGGGATAAGTAAGAGACAAAATTAAAGTTGTATAAATAGACAGAGTTCGATCAAAAGGATACATACAAACAAATAAGAGAAGAACTGTACATTAATGTGTCAATTTCTAGCTGAGGTAGTAATAGAAATCACGAGATGCTTGTCTTCTTTGCCTACCCCCATTTCATGTCACTATTCTACTAAGCGTCACCTTCGTATAAATATAACAATTTAGAGGCGAATTCATAATTTAGAGTTAATAAATTTCAAATAAATATGATCTTATTATATATACTTATATTTAGTTATTTTTTTATATAAGTACGTACATATAATTCTAATGAAAAATGATAAATTCAATTGAAGTACATGCCATATATACATGCAAGACGAAAAAAGAATTCAGAATTATAGCAGACAACCAATTAACTGATCACAAGCTTGGGCGTAGCCAGGTAGAAGTAAGAGATTAATATCCGATCCCCTTTTTGGCGGAAAATTATATTGTAAATATAAGGTAAAAATTATATTTATGTGTATGTATGTTATATATACATATAGTATATGTTGAATTCTGTTAACTTCTCAGTGTATTTATTTCATCATATTTGTAAACTCTGATTCCTTAACGAAAATTTTGGCTCTATCAATGATTTGAAGGGAGGGACTACTAGTATTGGACTGTTCAGTGAGTGTAATGATAAAGAGCATAGAACATTCAGAGAAGAACAAAGAATTTAATGGTGAAAATTCTGACAGTCAAAAGAAAAGTAGTACTAGCAGTAGCATGGTCAGAGAGTCAAACTAACATGTAAGACACAATCTTTAATTAGCATCGGTGATTCAATAAATGAAACATATGGGCCACATATTGCAATAAAATTGGATCGGTGGTTTTGGTCTATTGGGTCCCCAAGAGTTTAATTTGAGGGCGGTTTGGTCCACTAGTACTCTTGTTAATTTTTGGATTTAATTATCCGATATTGAACTCATTATCCTGATTAATTCAGATTTCAAAATGATATTTTAGTTTTGATGGAAAATTCACAAAATTTTGTTTCTATCAAAAATTGAATTGCCCTTTTACTTATTTTGATCGAAGAATCTATAAAATTATTATTGTGATATGTGAATATATATTCTTGCCAAAGAATTAGGTAGGAGTGTGCTTTGTGGATTCGTGTCCGGTGAGTCTCTTAAATAAAGTAAAGTGTTTCCTATAGAAATATTCTTCATTTTCACAGTTTGAACTTGAGATATTTAATTAAGGGCGGAAGAATCAATCTCAACAACTCCATCACAATCTTTTACTACAATTATGATCAGGTCCATATTTTTTTTGGGTTTAATTATGTAAACGTGTAAATATAAAAAATAATATATTTTCTACTCATAATTAGAATATTTTCATATATTGTGTAAATATAATTATGGTAAGACTAGAATTCCTCTTTTCAGATGTACTTTAATTTCTATCAGATATGGATGATATCAGACTCTATATATACCTTGATATTAATGAAAGACTCCCAAGTGAGATTAATATCATCTTACATGGTATCAAGAGCCTAAACACAAAACTCTAGATTTTTTTTCTTCCCTCTCTCTTGAGCAAGCCGCCGCCGACCACCCACCCCCACCCTCGGGTACTGCGTCGCGGCTCTCCCCTCTCCACAAAATTCTTGGTTTTATTTTTCTTCTTCATTCCTCTCTTCTCTAAATGGCTATCCCTGAATCTTCCACACTTTTTGAATCTTCTACCTCCACAAATCCCACCACCACGTTGTCATTCTCTTTTCATTCAGCCCTAACTGTTACAAACATCAAGAACTCTATTTCTATTATTCTTGATCAAGAAAACAGTCAGTATTCTCCATGTGTTGAACTGTTTCGTAATCATGTATGTCTCTATAACGTGCTTGATCACATCGATGACACCATTCCGCGCCCTTCGGAGATTGATGAATCTACTTGGCATCGTCTAGACGCCGGTGTCAAACAGTGAATTTATGGTAGTATTTCTCAGGACCTTCTTCTTACTATCATGAAATCTGGCGCCACAGCCCTTGAGTTATGGAATCGTTTGGAGGAAAATTTTCAGGACAATAAGCACATCCGTGCTGTGTATTTAGAGGAGCAATTTAACAATACACGTCTTGAAAACTTTTCCAATATGACTGAGTACTGCAAACAGTTAAAGCTACTGACGGATCAACTTGCTGCTGTCGACGAGCCTGTTACAATTGATTGTTGGCCTTCCTAAAGGCGAATATGATACTTTGGCCACCATGATTCAACAGACAGATCCGTTACCCAGCTTTAACAAAGCTCGCTCGCAGTTGTTGCTCGAAGAGACTCGACGTGCTAAGCAGGATGAGCACAGTTAAAACCTTGCAGCAGGTCCACTTCATGCAAGGTCAGTTTTTGCAGCTCTCATCCGGCATGACACCCACTGAGTTGGGATAAACATTCAACACCCTCTCCATGCAACAGCCTGACAATACTTGGTACATGGACTCAGGCGCCACACCTCACGTCACCCAATCTTCAGGTACTATCCCTAAACTGTTTAGTTTAAAGCATCCTCAATATGTTACAGTTGGTAGTGGACAACGCATTCCAGTTAAATGGTATGGTACCTCATACACACAACCTCCTCATCCACCCTTCTCCCTCAAAAACACCCTATATGCCCCACACATGATTAATAACCTCATATCTGTTCTTCCAATTTACTCGTAATAATTATGTCTCCGTGGATTTTGACCCTTTTGGTTTTACTGTGAAGGATCTTCATACGGGGACACCTCTTACGAGATGCAATAGCACGGGGGATCTCTATCCATTCACTTTCACCTCCGCTGCCAGATCTTTCTCTTCCGTCACTCTAGCGGTTGTTTCTTCTTCAACTTGGCATAATAGGCTTGGTCAAAAAGTTATTCATATATAGAGCTCGAGATATTTAATTAAGGGCGAAGAAATCATGGGTCATTAAAGTCGTTCAAAATGTGGCAAAAACACCTTCTCTCCCAACTATGTGACCACTTGCAGAATCTACTCACTGATCTCCATTCTCCTCCATGGCTGCGTGGGTGAGCTACGTGGCTCACTCAGATTTTTTCTTTACTTTTTTAGTCATTTTTTCTTCAAATTTTGATCTTCATGTCCAATTTCTCAAGTATTTGAAGCTATTCCAATCCTTATGCTCCTTAAAACCTCCCAAAATCTGAAATTATATTGTTAACTCATTATTTGTCCATTAATCTCACAAATGACACATGAATTTATCATTAAAGGTACTAGCCTAAGTTGGCATTTTTGCCAGCTTATATCAATCATCCTTGCTACCACACCTCTCAGCTGCGGTGGTTTGGTCTACTCAGTTCACTCTAAAATCTAAATCATTTCAGATGAAGCCACATTCATTCTTTTCATTTGTATTGTCTTTTGTCATATGGTATTAGTAGTACAAAGTGTAGTCACTCTATATCACAAATTTGTGTGTATAATAGCAGCCGCATTGCCCACTTGGCATTAAAAGGGGCGGCAGATATTTAACCATAGTTTGTTCTCATCTTCAAGTCGACTGAAAACTACATTTCTGAATATTCTATCATTTTGGTAGGGTAGTTACGATGCGTGCAATGAGATTCTTCTGATTTGTTAGTCGGTTTGGTCCAACTGGTAATTAATCCTCTAATCATAATGTATATATATGAGGATTGTTTTTTTAAAACTCAAAGCTAATGAGAAGTAAAGTAGACAGTAGTGGAGAAACTTTTCTACGAACTATCATTCGACATCACTTTTCCAGAAAAATTATATATATTGACATCGTTTGAAAATAACGTGAGATAAATATAATTTGAGACAAGAAGTAACGTCTTAGAACCTCTATAGCCTGAAATATAAAATTCATGTACAAATTAAGTTGTGATAATAAACTGATACTTTTTTTTTCGACGGCGAATACCGCTTACTCTTTCGAGTACAAGACAAGAAACCCCCTACGACGCAATACCGCAAATCACGCCACCGGTTAACCACACTTCGCAGTGTGCGATGATGCGCCAACCAAGTACGCGATGCAGGGATCGAACTCGCGACCATGGCCCCGCGCCCATCGCTTCTCTTCTTCTGGCTTATTCTGCGGTAATAAACTGATACTTCACATACAAAAGCTTGTGTATGGCTGTATGCGACTGAAAATATACATATAAAGTACACGTACAATAGTACATGCGGTTCGCTTTAAAAAAAGTTGTTTAATTACTTAGTTCTCCTACAATTTTTTTTTGGTACATGTGATTGAGAAAGGAGAAATTTGGTGATTAGATAATGTCAACACACTTATATTTAATTATAATATTTCCTGGGCCTTATGTTTTTTCATTTATCCAAACACGTGAAAATTCTATTTTAGTAACAGATGATGATGAGACTCAAATTCAGGACCTCTGCCTATTCTCATATCATATTAAATTGTGTAACTATCTTATAACAAATTTTTATTTATTTAATTATATTCTCTGACATTTAGCACCTTGTTCCAAATGGAAATTTTAGCCTTTCTCTAATCAAACAAGGTTAGATAAGTAACAAATAGGACTAGATTTATTTACAAGAAGATGCAGAACAAATCATAGGAACCACCCGTGCAACATAGGGCTGTGAGTGAGCTAAACAATTCGATCCGATTCGCAAAATTCGGCTCGAAAAATCTCGATTTGAGTTCGGGTTCGTTAAATCAAATATAGGGCCGAACTTTAAAATTAGATTCGGCCCAAATCGAGTCGAATATTCGGCCCGATCCGCCCCAGACACAGTCCATATATATATATATACCCAACTGTAAAATATTATTTGTTGCGTCTTGTTTTGCCCTCGCCTCTCTTGACTCTTGCTTCTTCTCCTCATTTGTCATGGCTTCTCTTTCAAATTTCTACCTCACGCGTCTTGCCTCTTCTTCCTCATTTGCTCGACTGACCTCTCTCTAACTCAAGCGCTAAGATTAAGCCACCAGTTGAGTGCTGGAGGTACAAACCCCACAACGTCACCGATTCTTCCTTCATCATCAAAGTCTATGTCAGATTCAGATCTTCTCATCTCCCCAACATCATCGATTTCGAATTCTTCAGACTTACAAGGTATGTAATAAAAAATTTGATTTAAACTTTTAGGATTTTCGATATTGATACTAATCGAGTAATTGTTGTGTAACTTGTGTTTTCGATTTTGACAGTCGATTATTACATTATGAGTTTGAATTAGGGTTTTGTATTTGAACTTTTAGGGTTTTCAATTCTTATAATTCTGATGTTCAATTGTTGATGCATGTAACTGTAATTAGGATAATTAATGTTTGATTTGATTTTGGGTTTCAATTTCACATTTGTTTTCAGTCAAAAGTTAAATTTACTTTTTAACTTTAGATTTTACCCTTTTTTTACTTTGTTTTTTGTCATTTGGATGTCCTAAAAATGGTACAAGTTATAAAGTTATGAATTCGTAATTAGGATTTTTTGTAAATTGTAATTTGTTTCATTTTAACACAATGATACAAGGTCAACAGAACCTGAGGCAAGGACAACAAGAAATAAGGCAGGAGCAACAACAGTTGAACCTGAGATTTGATGAGATGAGTTCCTTGTTCAACCAGTGGTCCATGCATTATCCGCCGCCACCGCCACCATTTTAAACCAAGTTTGTAAGTTGTCCCGTTTTTCTTTTATTTTTTAGTCTTGCACACATTAGGGACAATGTGTGATTTAAGTTTGGGGGGTGTTTTATTGTTTTGAGTCTTTGTGATTCGTTTTGTGTGTTTTTGAGTATTTTTGAGTCATATTTTTTTATGATCATGCATGTTGTAGTTACTTGAAACGCCTAGTGAAGTAAAGTTGAATAATGTAATGGAATTAGAAGCAACCTTCTGAACACTTAGGTTAGATATGCCAAAAATTCATGAAATCAAATTATTTGGGGTATCTTGCTTGATTTATGCATTGTTAAGTGATTAAACATATGTGTCTGCTTGCTTGCTATTTGAGGCGAAATAGTTAGGATATGCATGTTAGGGAGATGATTCAGACATTTCTTTGTTAGCCCTTTCTTACCATTCATTGCCTATCCCTGACATCACAATTGTATCACTAGTCAGCCCCATTGAGCCAAAAATATGACCTTTCTTTGACACCCTATAATTCCATATTTGTGCCATAAGTGAAAAATTGAGATGATTGGAATATAAAGTGTTGAAAAGGAGACAAAAGAGAGTGAACAATTTTTATGCACCCCAATGAAAAATAATAATAAATAGGCAAAAGCCTAAGTTTGGGGTGCCTGCTATTCATAATACACCTCATTCTCTCAAAACAAAAGAGGGAAAAGATAGGTATGAGGTTAAAAAGAAAATCAAAAGAAAAGGGAAGAATCGAAAGCAAAAGAGCTTATGGTACGTAAATTGAGCCTAAATGCTTATTTTTACCTACCACTGCCTAAGCCTACATTACAACCCTGAAAAGCCCTGATGATCTCTAATGTGTGTATCCATGATTAGTGGAGAATAGCAAATGAACAGGCCATAGGATTTTGAAATTGACATGCATAGTTAGATATTCTTACTTTCATTGAGCATGATTAAATTGAATTTGCGAAATATCTGACTTGATGTGTTTAGAATGCTAAAAATCCATGCGATATGTTCCTGCATATTATTCTACTAATCTTCATGCTTTTCTAAGTAACAATGATGCAGCAACTTGATCAATTTCTTTGAGTCACTTTATTTTCTTTTCTTTCGTGTCTTTGTTTTTATTTTTAATCTTTACTCGAGGGCGAGCAAAGGTTAAGTTTGGGGTGTTTGATCGATGTATTTATATACACCTTTTGAGTCATTTTTAGTTAGTTTTTTGCCCATTTTTGTACAAATATGTGTCGTGTTAGGATAGATTTTCTTTCTTTTGAGTCACAATGGTTTAAAGTGACACATTGGCGAGAAGGAGCGAAAAGAGGGCAGAAACAGAGGTTTCAGAGCTCAAAAAGCTGAAAAGTTGGCAACCCGGGCGAGAAACATGGTGGCGCCACGGCGCCACCAACCAGCAGTAGCAGAGCGCCACGGCGCCCAAGAAGTAGAGAGCCGCAGAAGTTTCGGCGCCGCGGCGGCGGCGCCAAGGCGGGAAAATTGTCAAATCTGAATAGGAATGGGACAAGGCCAAGAAGAAAAAGTTTTGGGACGTTTTTGGTGATATAAAAATGACCTTTAGGTCAGATTTTGAGGGGTTCCACACTTGACAATTCATCACAACTTGAAGATCAAGATTGGAGACTTACTTTTGAGTAATTTCTTGTTCTTTATTTCTTTTTAGTGCATGTTGGATATTAGTTTAGTTCTTGGCATATCTATGGCTAGGAACTAACTTAATTTAGGGCTTTCCATGTCGAATCGCTTGAAACTCGTTCTTATGAATTAATGCATGTTTTGGTTTCTTCTTATTATTGTTGAGATTTATTTAATAATTGTTTTGATTGCTTGGTAATTAATTGATCATTAATTATCATAACTTATATGATTTCTAATCGAAATCCGAAAGGGGAGATTGTGAATATGCTATAGTTGAATAAACATAGGTTTAAATCGTGGACGAAAGTACCCCGATACTTGTGTAGCTTAATAGGTTATTGCTCTTAATCCTCATTTGTAGTCAATCTTGTCATCGAAAGATAGAAGGGTTCTACATTGGGGTTGAGTGTTTATATTACCTTAACAAGAGTATAAAACGGCTTAGTTAACATGCTATCTCAAAATAGAAGAAGAACCATAATTATTTGCATTAACGAGTAAAGCGAGCGGATATTTGAGGAGATTTGGAAGCCCTATTTCCACCATATCTGAAGTAAAGTAAAGTAAATTATTAGCATCTATTATCATAGCTATAAGCAATTCATCAAATTATCGGTTAACAAATAGATACTACAGAATAGAGGTTGATAATTGGACAATAATCTCTGAGGACGATAACTCGGTCTTCTAGACTATATTACTTGTCACGACACGTGCATTTGCGTTTAGTGTGTGCATAAATCGCGCATCAGTTATCCTTTGGCTCAATTTTTTATCCCAGGTATAAGAAGGGAATGATCAACTATGCCTATACATCCATGTATTCTGATGATTACCAAAAATAGATTGAAATGGTTGAGAAACAATTTACTAATATGTATGAACAATATATTCCAATATATGGTGATGCTAAGGGGAATGGGCCAGAATCATATAGTTCCTATATGAAACAACCTCCCTCCTCAACTGTTGGAAAAAGAAAATTTAATGATTTCATGATGAAGATGCAATCTAAAGGGAAGAAAAAAAATGATTTGAAAATATATTTTGATGAAATCTGTTTTCCAAATGTTGACAATTTTGATGTCTTGGCTTGGTGGAAAGGAAATATGGGAAGTATAGTTAAGATGGCTATGGACATCTTATCAATCCCTATCACTACAGTAGCTTCTGAGTCTACATTTAGTGCTGGAGGAGAGTTATTGATAAGAAGAGAGCATCAATGAGAAGAGACACTATTGAAGTGTTACTTTGTGGTGGTGACTGGATCAAAGAGGCTTATGAAATCAGGAGTGTTACGGAGGTAAAATCTCTAATTCTCTATGCTTTAATTTCTTATTTAATCTTGTAACTGTTTAATGTTTGTTAACTATGTTTTCTCATTTCAGGGTAATGAAGATCCAATGGAGTTGGAATATGAATCAGAATATGAAATAAAAGACCCTAATGCAGTTCCTGGTAATTCAGTTCTACTGTTCTGGTTGAAATGTTGCCTGTTATTCTGGTTTAAATGTTGCTTATTCAGTTATGGAACTTCTGGTAATTCAGTTCTGGTTTGAATATGAAATAGAAGACCCTAATGCAATTCCTGGTAATTCAGTTCTGCTGTGCTGATTTAAATGTTGCCTGTTATTCTGGTGTAAATGTTACCTATTCAGTTATGGAACTCATGGTAATTCAGTTCTGTTGTGCTGGGTTTAAATGTTGCATATGTTGCCTGATATTCTGGTTTAAATGTTGCTTATTCAGTTCTGAAACTTCTGGTAATTCAGTTCTGGTTTGAATATGACATGAAAGACCCTAATGTGTTAACTGATGCCTGTTGGAAAAATTATAATGCATTTGTAATAGTGATATACGTTTGTGAGATGTGACATGTCCTGCCTGCAGTTTATATGTTGAGTGAAAGATGATGAACTCATGTTGTATTTCTGATTTCCTTCTCACTTATAATTCTGTTGAGTAACCTTGTTGCCTTATATACTTGGTTACTATACAATGCTATGGAAAAATGATGAAA
The DNA here is from genome assembly GCA_029844215.1 of Przewalskia tangutica. Taxonomy (NCBI): domain Eukaryota; kingdom Viridiplantae; phylum Streptophyta; class Magnoliopsida; order Solanales; family Solanaceae; genus Przewalskia; species Przewalskia tangutica. The sequence continues at coordinate 11,840,316 of CM056731.1, read as the reverse complement.
CAATTCTGATTTTCACTATCTTGTTGCATATTGCCTTTGGTAAAAAATTGAAATGATTTACTGAATTCACTTTCATTAATGATGTGTTGTTGCATGTTGCCTTTGATGCATGTTCTGAAAGATGAAAATAAAGATGGAACCTCACTTGGCCAAGAACAAAGTAGCCTAATTATACCTCATTCACAGCCTAAGGTTGCCCAATCCTCAAAGGGAACTACCAAGCCACCAAGCAATTTGAAGAAGAAACAAAACCAAACCAAGAAGCAGAGAAGAACTTGAGTGTTTTGAATTTTTGTTTACTTGTTTTTGGGAGAACATTATGTATTTTTGAATTGTTATTTTTGGGAGAATATTGTAATAACTAATAAGTAGACAAGTCACACACTCACATTATTACTTATTTTGCAAACTGTTTTGGGCTGTGAATATGTGCACTAAGTAGGCAGTGCACTAGTTCAAGCCCAAAATACAGTTTTTGGGCTATGAATATGAAAAAAATCACTTATTTTGCAAACTGTTTTTCCCAGCTTTCGAATCGAACTATTTCAAATATTTGATCCGATTTACCGAATCTGATCGATCCTTAACTGCCCAAAAATCATGTCGAACCCGAATCGAGCTTTAAATTTTAAGATTCGACGAGTTCGAATCAAATCTTTTCGAATCAAATCAAATATATGTATTATTCGGCTCGGTAACAGGCCTAGTGCAACATGAGCCCACGATGGCTTCTTTTTCTAAGATTGATCAGTTATTTCACAGGGCATCTTTTATGTGCTAACTAGATTTTGTTCTTATCCAAAATAGAATAGTAAATGGGCTTTAAATTAAGGAATTTGAAAACACATAATTTAAAATTAGTAAAAATCAGTAATATAAATTAACTCTTGCCTGAGGTAACAAGATGTCACGTTCAAGAAATTAATTCACACGTACGACAAGAAAATTATAGTGTCTCTTGTTTTCGTTGAAAAAAAAATTACAGGACTTTCAACTTGTGACAGCCCTAATTCACAAGTACAAATTTGTGTTCGATTTCTCTATCTTCACGTAATATTATTGCCCTAGTTTGCACGCTCTGTGTCCCATTATAAGTGTAGTGAGTTTTATTAAAAGCTCGCAAGTTGGGTTCATCATGCATGTATATAAGTTATTACTCTGAAAGCTTAGTTTCTATATATTTAACTTACAAAATAAAACAGACGTTGAAGTAAATACGCCTCTAATTCTCCTTTTAAAATATATATATATATATATATATATATATATATATATTGTAAGAATTATTTAGAACTGGAAAATCTTCCTTAATCTTATTCATGCCCAAATGGTCACAATATATACACTCAGTAACAATTAATAGGAAGATTAAGTCTTCCTTAAAATCCTCCTATCTATCCCATAATATATTCCTTTCCCTATATTAATATTATTCTATTTAATACATAATACTATTTACCATATACAAAAGATTCTACATAAATATATTATTAATAGTAATTAATAATAAATATTCTAACACTCCATGATCGAAGCGGAGGAGGCGAATCTTGAGATCGTCGAAATTCTTCAAATAAGATCGTGAAGCCCTGTGAAGATATCTGCAATCGATGTCGCGTCGACACGTATAACACTCGCGCTGTCCGTGAGCCACCTTTTCACGGACAAAATGAATATCTAACTCAATATGCTTAGTGCGTTGATGATGGATTGGATTTCCGGAGAGATAAATTGCACTAATGTTATCACAGTATACCATAGTGGCTGTCGGAATAGGACAATGAAGCTCAAGTAAAGATTCGAATCGGCATGAGTCGAACATGACATTGGCTACCGCGCAGATTGACCTTTGGGCGTGATACGGTGGGTTACCTTTTGGAGGACCATGATATTAAATTATCATCGGAAGACGCGATAACCGGAGGTGGCGTGCAGTGTCTGGACATCTTGCCCAGTCTGCATCTGTGTAGGTGACAAGCTTGGTCATGGAAGACGGGTACAGATGCAATCCATAATTCAGAGTGCCCTGAATATATCGTACAATACGTTTGAGTGCATGAACAAACACACTTGTTGTACTGCATATGTAATATCTGGCCTGGTGAATGTGAGATATTGTAACGCTCCTGCCAAGCTGCGATACAATGTCGGATTGGCAAAAGGACTACTGGATATGGCACTCAATTTTGACTTGGTATCACCGGAGTTGCAGACGGTTTGCAAGATGACATTCCGGCCCGTTCTACGATCTACGATGCATCGTCTTACGGGAAAGAAATAAACCACTTGCATGACGTGTCACCGCAATTCCTAGAAAGTAGTGAAGTGGACCAAGATCCTTCATAGCAAATTCGGAACTCAGCTGGGTCATGATATTCTTGCGAAGAGAGTCTGAAGAGGCTGTTAGGATAATATCATCTACATATAAGAGAATATAAGCGATATGATTACCACGTTGATAAATAAATAGTGAATTATCCGAGCTATGTTTGAGAAACCCATGTTGAACACAAAATCGCAAAGCCATTGTACAAATCATGGGAGCTGTTTGAGTCCATATAATGATTTTTAAGTAAACACACATGATTGGGATATCGAGAATCTACGTACCGATGATTGGTGCATGTATCTGATCTCGCTCAGTGTCCGTGAAGGCATTCTTGACATCCATTGATGAAGTAACCATCCTTTCGAGGGCTAAACCGAGAACAATTCGATGGTTCTTTGGTTTAACCATCGGTGAATGTCTCGCCGCAATCTAATCCCCGCTGAGTCTTGCCATCACCTACAAGTCGGGTCTTACGCCGCCAAAAGAACCATCAGATTTTTCTTTATGGCTAAAAATCCACATAGAACGAATTATATTAGCATTAGATGGACGAGGTACTAACTCCCATGTCCTATTTTTAATTAGAGCATGATATTCATCATCCATGGCCATTTTCCAATTAGGATCTTTTAGAGCGCATACGGGGTTACAAAGCGAGTGATTTGAGACTTGAGTGTGTAGACTGTATTTGGCATTGAGTTTTGTAATTCCATGTTGACTACGGGTGACTGGCCGGTTTAGTGGGCCAGTGGACTGGACGCCACTGGCCGGGAGTGAGACAGTGGGCTGAACGCCACTGCCCAGATTATTGCTATTTTCTCCACTGGTTGCACTGGGCTGGACGAGTATTTTGTGTGTAGTTGGGCCTGGAGTTGGAGGTTGGCCCAGTGAAGGCGGTGGTGTGAAGTAGGGGTTCTCGTTCATGGGCCTTGGGCCCGATGGCCCGATTTGATGTCTTGTATTTTTGTGAGTCGGTGTGGAGAAAATGAGTTAGATACGGGGGCCTATCATCATCCAAAAAATCATAAGTATTTGTCCCTGTGTCATGTATCTTGGCAAAGGGAAATTGTGACTCATCAAAAATTACATGACGACATATAAACATACGTTTGGAAGAAATGTCATAACACATGTAACCACGGTGATTCGTAGGATATCCCAAGAAGACACATAGAGTAGACCGGGGTTGAAGTTTTGTGATTGTGGTGGATGGAAATAAAGGGTAGCAAATACAACCAAATACTCTCAAATGATGATATGAGGGCTCTCGTAAGTAAAGTATTTTTAGTGGAGCTTGGTAAGACATGTTTTTATGGGGAAGGATATTTAACATGTAGGTTGCCATTTGAAGCGCATGATGCCAAAAAATGGGGGGTATAGAAGCATGAGCAAGGGATGTTCTCACAATATTGTTTATGGTTCTAATTTTGCGTTCCGCCTTCCCATTCTGTGAAGAGGTGTGAGGACAGGATAAACGAAATTGTAAACCATTTGTTTTGAAAAAATCCCAAAACTGATTATTGTCAAATTCCCTCCCATTGTCACATTGAATACTTTTAATCTCCTGCTCAAACGAGTTCGGATAAATGCTCTAAAGTTTAGGAAAGTGGAAAACACTTGTGATTTTTTCGACAAAGGAATGTCCACAAATAATTAGAGTAATCATCAAGAAACAAGAAATAGTATCTATGACTGAGGAACTCAAAGCGGTGATGTCCAAATATCACAATGTAAAATATCAAGCGGCATAGTAGTGCATGAAGTAGAAGAAGTAAATGGCAACCTAACATGTTTACGAGGGCACAAGCATGACACTTATTCAAAATATGAGTTTGAGTACATGAAATAAAATTGTTTTGTTTAAGAGAGGCCAAAGCGGACTCCGGATGTCCCAATCGCTCATGCCATAGTGATGGAGCCAAGGCGCAAAAGTGGAAGGAACTTGGATCGTGGATTTGGTAAACTTATCGATAGAGCTCCCTTGCTATCACATCTCATGAGAAGTTTCCGTCCCGAAAGTCGTATGCGGAAAAACCAAATGGGTCAAATTTAACGAAACCCAATTATCACTAGTAAACTTCCTACTTGAAACCAAATTTTTATTAATTTGGGAGCATGCAGACATTTTTAAAACTAGTGGTGGTGGCGATGTGTTTGACCCATAACCTTTATTGGAATTGCATGGCCATTTCGACAATAATATCATTTTCTTTGCTCAATTAAAATAGGGTGAGAGTGTACCTTGGGGCCGTCATATGCGGCGTTGCCGAGTCCATATACGATTAGAATCCGGTGGATTGAGTCCAAGTGTGCATAGCTCGCTCAATATCCGTAGGATGGGTCGTGGTTGAACGGGCCTCCGCCATCGGGCGGAGGAGGCCCAGCTAATTGTCTCTGTTGAAACATTCCCAGTGGCCGATCGGCTCGCCTAAAATCGTTGCTACTGCTGAAGTCTTTCCAGTGACCGGGCTCTTGGCCGCTCTTCTTGTCTTTGTTCTCTCTCTGGAGCAGGTTGGGCTTCGGAAAGGGTTGGTCGCCATCGCCATTGGGCTCATTGGTTTGCTCGCCCAATACCGTCTCGATTATTCTTGCCTTGATGAAGCTCGCCGATTCTGCATTGCCGCCGCACAGTGGTTCTTGCCCGATGTACCGCCGAGTTAGTCTTTGCCATACGCCGCCGGAGCTGGTGTTGCCGCTATTTCCGCCAATTCGGTGACCCGCTTTTATTTTTTCCGCGATTTCCACCCTTCTTATTATTATTACCACGTCCTTTTTTACTCTTATTTTGTGAAGAATAGTCAAAATAATTACCTTCATTTGAATACGTGGCAACCATGGCGGAATTTGTTGAAACCTTCTTAATCAAACCCGACTCTTCAAGAACAAGCATGGATCTTGCTTGATAAAACTTTGGTAAGGGATTACTTTGATGGATTAGTGTCCCCACGCCACTATAAGCATCCGTGAGACCGTGACTAATCGTAAAACTAACAGGTTGTCGAATCGGGGTGAACCTACGTTTCTCAATTGATCTGCCACTACTTTGAGACGTTGACAGAAGGTTGAAACGTTAGGGAAGTCTGCCATGACAATGGTTGAAAATTCTTGTTCCAACGCAACGGCACGAGAGTTTTGATTGTCTTGAAAAATGTCTCTCAAGCGTTCTCATACCGTCATGGCAGTAGAATCTGGTTCCATTATTGTATGCAACAAGTCTGTGGATATTGTTGCATAAATCCAACCAAGAACTGTGGCATTAAGGGTATCCCACAATTCTTTGTCTGCTTCAGACGATTGTTCCGTTGTTGTACCATTTTTTGGAGGAATTATATGATGAAGAACTTTGTGAGCCCTACAACATATTTTGAACAACTCGCCCGTATTTGCGTAGTGAGCAGTTTCCATCTCTAGTTTGTGAGATATGTGTTTTGATGTTGGAAATAGTAAGAAATTTGAGTGAAACGAAGATTTTGATTCGCACATGGTTGTGACAATAATGGAGGAAAATAAAGTATAACAATGGAGAAGACAAATTCGGTTGGATGGACGGGGAAGATGACCGAATTTGGAAGGAATATTTTATTTAGAGTAGGATCTTTGAATTACCTTCTGATACCATGTAAGAATTATTTAGAACCGGAAAATCTTCCTTAATCTTATTCATGCCCAAATGGTCACAATATATACACTCAGTAACAATTAATAGGAAGATTAAGTCTTCCTTAAAATCCTCCTACCTATCCCATAATATATTCCTTTCCCAATATTAATATTATTCTATTTAATACATAATACTATTTACCATATACAAAAGATTCTACATAAATATATTATTAATAGTAATTAATAATATATATATATATATATATATATATATATATATATATATATTCCAAAACCATATCTATCATTGCCAGCTCTTCTCCGGACCCCCCACATAGCGAAAGTTTAGTGCATCGGATTGTCCTTTTTTATTTGCAGGACGAAAAAATTGGAAAACATACCTTCTTCTTTTTTTGACGAAAACATATTGTTATTGATAATGTGATTTATGTTACATTCATTTGGAGGTCGTCAAAGAAAAGAAATCATACAAGTCAAAAAAGTCTAAGCCAGTCGGGGGTCGTTTTTGGTCTTAGAAGCAAGTTATGCAGGGATTAATAATGCAAAGATGATCTAATGTATGTATGGATTAGTAATTTAGGATTATGAATGGTAAAATAAGGGTTAATTCAAATTGATGTTTGATTTATTGTAGTAAAAAATATTATACATTATGTATTCTAAAATATGTTATACACTAGCTACATTTTTCACAAAATAAAATATTAGATACCACAAGATGAAGGGTTACTAACCAAACGTCACCTTATGGTTGCCCTAGTTTGAGAAAAAACTAAAGGAAATTAGGATTGAATGATCAACAGTATTGTTGATCTTGAAATTGATTACAGTGAGTGGAATCAAGAAAGGGGTTTAATTTTGTTTCTAACTGATTGAAAGAGATGGGCTTCAAGTTGAAGAAAAATAACAATTTAGGGCAAGACTTTCAATGTTTCATTCATTAAATTCAAAACCTTATTTTGGATTAGAAACCTGGGAACTAATATTCATAAAATATTAATTTTTTTTTGTATTAGGTTTTAAATCTTTATGTATTTTATATTTTATCAATCTTCCTTTAAGTTGTTGTGCATTGAATCCAGGAAAATGGTAAACATGTTACACTATGCATTAAAAGAAAAAAAAATTAAAGCTACATCTTAAAATTTGCTATCTTCAGAGTATTTTGTTGTTCAAAATTTATTGAGAAAGTAAAGATCCAATGCTTTATTTATTTTACAAGAAGTAGCAACAACATTTTACTTTGTGAGGACCTAGCTACTATTTGTAAGTTCCTAATTCTTTATATGAATTTTGAAGATGAAGTTAAATTAGTCCATGTGAATTTGAAGAATGAATTGTTCAAAATCTAGACATTTAAGTAGCGCAGCTATAATACTCTTCTCCAATATCTTTTTCTTATTTCTCACTAGGTGTTGGGTATCTATTTTGAATCTCAGATTAATCCGAATTTGCGTCGTGTAAGACTTGTTAAAGGGGTAGTGCTCCAATCAGGAGTTCGAGCAAGATCTCTGATTAAAATTGGAGGATTTTATCCATCTCACCACGATCTTAGTGGCATAATGCTCATAAATTAGTAATCTAAGGAAAATTTAATTTAATAAAGATAATTACTTAAATGTTAATGCACTTGAAACTTGAAAGTAAGCTTGCTGATTGCCCTGTCTGCTGTGTTGTCCCAAAGGGTAAATGTTAAAGTAATGAAATTAGAAATTTGTTATTTGTGTTTTCGTTTTCTTCTTGTGTAATCAATGTGTCACTCACAAGACTAATCAAATCTAAATCTCTTCACCTAAGACTTCGTCAAAATCTTCAAATATCCCAAGGGAAAATGTGAACCTAAAAAATATCCAAGTCATTGGCGAAGGTGTCAAGATCAAGATTCATGCCCCTCTAGAGAAAACTACAAATTAGGACTTTTTACAAAATTGAGGATATAAATATTGGGGGTACATTAATTAGTCCTACTAAGTAATGCAAACGAAAATACGAACATCAATCATATTCTAAGCAATACAAGTTAAAACAAAGATAAATGTGTGGTTTGGTAATGGCCCGAGTAGAATAGGAGAGGGGTTAAAAATGACACATACATAGTGATAAATATATGTGCCTTAAAAGGAACATAAAAAGATTGGTCGGACGGCTTATGATCCCAAAAGGTCGGTGATAGGAGAAATCCAACGTTTGTCAAGATATTATTTTGGTCCTCCTGCATTGAATAGGGATTGTACAAACTTCAATTCCTATGGATTTACTTGGAGAAAGGTTAATGTTTATTGTAAAATGGAGGGACACGCAATGGTGAGGTAGCATACACGGGTGTGGTCTAGTAGTTAACGAAACAGAAAAAACATTATGAAATTTTGAGTTCAATCTTAACAGAAGCAAAAAATATTAAATAATTTTTCTCATCTGATTAAATTTTCATGGATGGAATTATTCAATAACTACGAAAATTAGCCCAAACACTCTCATTATAATAAAAACTCTGATGTGTAATTTCTTTTTAACAAAAATAAAATTATAGGCTTAATTCCATTCCATGACTTCAAATTATTATTGCGAAACAAACAAGGCATTTGCAAACTCACATGTTAGTTTGGACTATAACATTCTTTTAAGAAAGACTTTTTTTAAAGACAAAAGACTAGAAAATTTCTCGGAACTATATATTACCACGATAAAAATAAATATATGATTATTTTAAATCTAGTCGGAGGTCTTCTTAAACTAATTATAGCTTAAAAGAATGAGGATATTCCAACAGAATAAATATTTTCCCTCTATCCCTACATATAATCCCATGAGAAGAAAGTTGTAGACTAGAAAAAATCTTGTCTTGTAGAATGATGGCAATTTGGCTAATATTGAAATGATACAACAGAAAGGGTTGACAACCGCCAAAATTGTCTAGGCCACGAGATTCTCGTGGGGATAATAGGAATTATTGATGGGCCCCATATCCATATGGGCCCAATATCGTCTAGTGCTAGAACCAGCAGCCATATTATTGGATTAAAAAATCGTTTCTGTAATTGAGGATAGAATTAGCAGAGAACGAGGTCGCTACATTTAGAATACACCAAACCGAACCTTTTCTAATAGTATAGTTACATTTTAATTTTTTAAATTGAGAAAGAATTATTGTTGTGAAATGAATATGGCTATCTTTTAAAGATAAGATTTAAAAGTGATTAGCAAACGTTATTACTTATTTTTATGTTCGCTATGCTCATATCACTCATGCCAAATTTCAGCTTGTTTTCTTTTTTTTTTGGCCTTTTTTAGAAAAGTAAAAAAGAAATCGAGAAAATTATTTTGATTTGTGAAAATCTCTACATATATGCACCCCTTATTGTTTCGTAGGTTCAAAGAACAAAGGACACGTTTGGTATGATGTATTACTGTTTGGATTGTATCAGACGAAAAATAATCTGACGTTTGGTGGGCGTTAACCTGATTTGAACTATTTCTAAAAATAAGACACTCCATTGTCATTTTTAGGATGGAGTCTCCATGATCTTAAAAATAATTTTAAAAAAATATAGTCCATTATATATTAATACTCTAATACCGTTCATTATATATTAATACAGTTCATTACAATATATTAAAGTCCATGCAAAATAATATAGTCCAGTGCAACGTACCAAACGAGCCCAAAGGAAAAAAAACTACACCGATGAAGCACCGATTATATATCTTAAAAGAAACAAGCTCAAAGGATATGACTTGTTATTAAATGCAATTTATACATATTTTATTGGCTTATCATGACACAATCAACTTCGGTGATAAAAAACGCATGCAGATATGAAAAATTAAATAAACTCGCTATGGTATGTGCCTAAATATGAGATCTAACTAGGAAAAAATCACTATCGAGAGCTTTTAAAATTAATTTTTGAAACGGTCGGAAGGACTTCAACAATATTATGTTAATAATGAATGTTGACGTAATGCTTACATAAAAATTGAATTAAATCATGTAACTCTTTATTATTTATCCATCTATCTATTGCGTTTTTTATGGATACCTTTTTTTGGTAGAATTCCAAGTTTCATTGTTATATGTTACATCTACTTAGATACGGCATCACTCTAATTTTAATGTAGGAACATAAAATATACATGGCTAGTAAATCCTTTTGTCTCAATTTTACAAGCAAGGATCATTCTGGAGAATTATATTAAATTGTTGATTACTCATCTGTTGACTCGTTATATATGACGCCACTATAGGTGATATTTAGCTGCTTTGCATGTTCATGTCACGAGTAATAGGACCATATATAATAATATTAATCACAAGTCCAAATAGGGAAATGATACTCTACCAACTTTTCCACTTTAACCTAAGTCTTTCCATATTCATACCTATGATTACGTATTATTATTATTAATGGTGAAGAAATAAAAAGATTTAGTACAAGATTTGATCAACAAACCTGCAATTATAAGCATGGCGTAAGATGGTTAACCGGCCTATACAATGTAATTTCTTAATTTGTTGAAGTTTCATGACAATAGACCGGTTTCTCTAATTGGTAGCACTAGACCACCTGAAGTTTGAGGAGGCCGATAACATAAGTTTACAAGGCTAGTGTAGTTCAGAGGTTGATTTATATCACCAAAAAGTTAGGGTTTTCATTTTCATAACTAAAAAATACAGATATAAATGTTGAGATTCGTATTTCTTGAAACTCCAAAATATACAGCCTGTGGGATATGTTACATGAAACATTGTTTTGACTTGTGACACATCTGGGTGAGATGAAGACAAGAAAGATACGTAAAAAACAAAAAGGAGAAGAACCCAAAAGAATAGAAAACAATTTATGAAATAACAGGAACTATATATATGAAGTCAACCATCTAAATTGGAAGGTACTTATTCAATTTCACGAGAGAGGAAATATGCACGGGGTTCTTTTTTGGGGGTGGGGCTACAATTTTCTAGTAGAAAATACAAATAATTTATCATGGCTGAATATTAAGAAATTAATATTCTGGATAATTCTTAGTAGGCCAACTGAGCAGTGTGGGGTTCTGTGAAAATAATTGAGGTGGCAAATTCTAGTCTCCAATAGGATTTTCATGATTTCTCCTAATCAAGAAAATTAATAAAAAATAAACAGAGTCAATAGGTAGTACGTATATATAGTTTGTCCATACTTTATATTATATGAAGTAGGTGATAATAATTAGCATAACTTTCATCATTCTTGTTAAAGCACGTACGTTACCTACTTGCTATCAAAAGCAAATCAAATCTCCCTTTGTTTTAATTTCTAGTTGGATCGATTAAACTATATATGCTTAGTGTGCTAATGTTGGATAGGATTTTCAGAGAGATATATTGCACTAACATTATAGCAGTATATCAAGGTAGCTTTCTGAATAGGAAAATGAAACTCTAAGAGGAGGTTATGCAGCCAACATGACTCAGACTCCATATTGGCTACACCTCGATACTCGACATCCGCACTGGAATGTGATAAAGTAGTATGACGTTTAGCCGACCAAGAGACCAAGTTATCACAAAAAAACATACAATAATCAGATGTCGAATGTTGACACCCAATTTTGACCCTCCCGTCCAACCATTAACTATAAATTACACTAATTTTGTAAAATAATTTTTAGGATTTTTATAATAAAATACAACAATAAAACATTAAATACAGGCATAAATAAATAATTTGATAATGGCATCGCGTAGAGTTTTAAGCACTTAGAGTCTCGCGCCCGCATTAATTAACTTTAAGCTTTGTCGTAATTCTTAAATAATTAATAAATGCATAAAATAAATAATTTAGCGATAACGTCGTGTCAGGTAGCATAGCCGCATTTATTAGTAATCATTTGTAATTTAAAATCAATTTTAATCTGATATATGCATTTAATAGCACCGCATTTATAAAGCTTTAAACGATTCTTAAATATCGTACTTGCATTCAGCATTTAAGTAATTTAATATAAACTCAATGCAATTTTAATTTAACTTCGCAATAATGCATAACAATAAGATTTTAAATAATAGCGCCGCGGTCTAAAGTATTGAGCATTAATTAAATAGCACGCCAAGATTTATTTATTACAATTAGATTAATGAAGCACCTAATTAGTTTAATCACATGTGTTAATTTAGGTTATCACTAATTAATTAATACACTTGCCTAGAATTAATTAGCTAATTAATTAACTAGCCTAAAAACTAATTAAACTAATTAAAACTCTTAATACTAATACCTATTTAAATAATTTACCCCTAATTAAATACCTAATACTAACACTAATTAATTAATTAATTAACTCCTAACTAATACCCAATTAAAACTAACCTAAAAACTAATACCCCTAAACTAATCCCTAATTCTACACCCCCAGCCCACACCCGCAGGCCCAACACCCGCAACCCACATCCCTTATACTCCAGCCCTTACCCATCGTCGACAATACAAAGACAGATGACCCCAAGACCTAAACCTAGAAAATTTAGGAGAGCGCCGCTTCAGACTCACTCTCCCGTCGCCTCCGTGATTCTCGCTGAGAATCGTGAGTCACCTACTACATCACCCTATCTTGCCCAAGACAAATCCTACCATAATCGTTGCCAATCAAGGAATCGAATCACACTAAATCAGTAGTGATTCCTTACCAAATCGAGAAGCAAATCGGTTCATACCAAAAGTTTACCATAACCAGAATATACCTTAAGAATCCTCCCAAAATGGTAACAAATCATTGTCAATCTTCACCGATAAACACCCAAACCAGAACCAATCGCCTAAACTCAGCTACCCAAACTTAGAACCAAACTCGAGACTATACATTAGTCCTTTTATACCTGCAATAGGCATGGGGCGAAGGTAGAGGATCTGGTCCCTTTTTGAACCCAGAAAGATGCATTTCGGAAAAACAGCAGTCTAGGGGAAACCCAATAAAAAGGAAGCATTCGGAAATTTTAGCGACTTAGAACAAAAATCGGCAAAGAACATCCAAGAATACCCAGAGCTTTTTTATCACAATACACCTTCGAAAAACAGTCAAGTAAGCTTAGGAATCAATTCTCTAAAAGGAAAATCACAAACATCAGTCCCTCAAATCGCATCGCAACTCCGAGTGGATCGGCGACTTGATACGCCGGTCGTTGCGGAGAAGGTAAAATCGACTCGCTCGCCATTTTTGTATCTCTGCGTTTTACGTTAAATGTGTGTTAATTCGGTTCATTCATGTCTTTGTTCATAAATGTACGAATACGACATCGAGTCGCGCTTTAAATTAACCCCGATATATTCTTGTCTCCGAGTTGTTGTTAAAACTTATATCCAATGCAATATGTCGTAGATAATGATCGGCGGATCTTACGAGTTCACAACCATATTCGATTACATTATGCAAGCCCGTGGATTTGTATGCTACTGCTACTAATCTCCAAACATTGGGCTATATCATGGAATCCTGTTAACTAGTTATGTCCTTTTTACATGGTCTAGGTGTTGGTGTTGGTTATTAAGTGCAAAGATAATGCGAGGAGGTCCGGAATATATTTAATCCTCGCTAAGTTGTACTATGAGGTATCATGAAACTTGTTTAATATCATCGACCGCTAGATGGCCAGCCTGGTTGGCATGAATTGACCAGCTTAAGTCACTTAGAGATCATGTTAAGCCTATTGCAAAGAATCAGTCCAATTAGATAGTTTGATTCAGGAAACTGGATAAAGTTGCCTAAGTTAAAATGATACAATCTACACAATATGGACAAAGCCACCTTGTAAGTAGTTGGTTGCCAGTTTATACCAAAGGCCATTCATTCTTCCATCAGGGAATAATCTATCACTGCCTCTAATGTTGAGATATATTGACTGATTGTCTTTCTTGACTGTAGCATGCCTGTGAAATTTGTTTGAGTTTAAAGGGAAAAATCTTGTCTTAATAGCTGAAACTAAGGCCTGCAAATATCCATTTCTGCCTCTGTACTATCTGTTTGGCCCATGAATGTGCTAGCATGAAATTGAAGATCCTATCAGTAGCATATTGCCTAAACTGCACAGTTTGTTATCGAGTTGCTAACCATTGTATTGGATTGTTTTTTTTCTCATGTCTAAGTGGTATAGAAATGGCCTTAAAATTACTTCTCTTCTTTGCTAGCATTTTAAGCATGCGTCAAAAAGCACATCTGGTTCAAAGATTGTACTCAATTCATCTTCGTGTTCTCTTGCTTATGTTCCATTTGGCTTCTGAATCGTCTGATATAATAAGAAGTACGCAGGTACTGCTGACTTTCATGCATGTCGCGATCGTCATCTTCGTATACCTATATTATGAATCTTGCAATTCTCATAAAATTAATTGTTTGTTGTCTTGCAATTTGTTTCTCCTTGTCGATCTTGTCCGTATCCATGTATATCTGCGTTGTCACTTGCTACTTGTTGTCATTGTATGTCTAGCACGCCTCTGGATCCTTTAAAACTTCGGTTTACCTTTGGGCACCTAGTGAATACTCTTTGTAGCGCTGCATTGTAAATTGTATCGTTTACTTTTATACTAAATACCTACCATTAGTTTTGATTTTTTTGGATATATACTAATCCTTATCACTTTCTTTTTACACGGCACGCGTCGGTAAACGAAGAGTCTCTGGCGAGACTCATCACGAGCTACTGAATGGCAACCCGCGTCTATGTACATCCCCGCATTCACATTCCCGCTTCGGAAATTCCTAAACAAAATAGGACAAGATGACGTTGTCATCCGTCTCAACTCCTCTTACTCTTTAAATCTCGTTGCCTCATTTTATGTCTTTACTTGTTTATTACAATTTTATTATCTAACTTTGTAATTAATAGAACATTTAGTCTTGGAATAAATAGATTGGGAGGGTAGTTTAAAATGTAAATCCATTTTATTGTTTGTTTTAGGTTCAACACATAGGTCTAGATTTAAAAATAATTTAACCACTCTTTATTTATATTTCATATCACGTGATTAAGACTATTTTTACTAAACCCATAACAAAAGAAATAATTTTTCTCATACTCGTTATTAACATTATATAATTTATCATTTTCTTAATATCAATAAGAACTTTAGATATCAGGACATATATATATTAGTTAAAAAATCAACTTTGCAAATATAAGTACTGTTTTCAATAAATCAATCTTATACTTTTACAAACCATGTCTACTTTATGTTTATTTTGTCCAAACAGACTTTTGAGTTACATTTCACACTATTCTTTATGCGATATGTATTTTTAAACTTTACATAAGCAAATCTTACAACTCCCTTATGTTTGTCAAAAATACATTTTTTATATATACTTGCAATATCTTTTGACTTAAATATCTCTAAACATGCATTTTGTCTAATACAATAATTACCCTAGGTTTGAACGGACAACCGCAAGTTAGCGGATCCTTTAGGGTGCCTAACCCCTTCCCTTTAGGATAATAAAGAACCCTTACCCAGAATCTCATTAAGTTTAGCAGACCATTAAAATGGAGTTAATGTTTCACTTTAAACTAGTTAAACATTTAGGTGTCCTAATTCACCCAAACTAATTAGGTGGCGACTCTGCGAACCCTTAGCATTCTAGCAACCCTTTAGAACTTTTAGCACCCTTTACTTTAAAATTAATCCTTTAGCATTCTAGCATTACTTTTAGCATTTTAATATCTTAATACTCTTTACCCTTTTTTAGCATTTAGCATTTTATTATTTTATTTTCTAACCTTTTAATTTGAGCAGCAGGAGTTTAGAAAATAAATGCCGCGGCCGGAAAAGGGCGCGACAGAAATGGCGACTCTGCTGGGGAATTTAGGTTCTTAACCACAACAGACCTAGGGTTATTATTTGGCAATTATTTTGCATTTAATTTTTGTGTGTTGTATTTTGTTTTATTTACTTTTGATTGCTACCTGCTTTACTGCTTTCCTTAAACTGGCATTCCGCTCATATTTCTTCCATTCTGGAAAATTCGCACAAACACACACTACATGCGAGGTGCGCTGGGTGCATCAGCAAAATTCTTTCTTCAAAATCCAAATTTAGGAGAGTCGGTAATATACGTGGAGTGCGGTCTGCAGGTGGCGCGTAGCCTTCTCGCTCGAGTTGTCCGCTCGGGAACTCTGCGTCGGAAAAGCCAAATCTTAGCAAACTTAAGATAGAGCTATACCACCTTTATTTTAGGGCATGCGCATTTACCTTAGGTGGGTCGGTCCGCATCGACACCACAATTAGGAAGACACCAAACTTGTCGACGGGTTTTCAACCCAAACGACCAACCGATATTATGTGGCGTGGCAATGTGACAAATCCAAACCCGATCATGACATGCGAAATTGGGAAAGTGCACCGTCGTTTGGTCGCCATTTCCAACAAAGGCATTATAGTTGGGCCGGCTTGGACAAATTTATCATAATCTCGCATATCGGCGTTTAGGCTACTGCGGCATAAAGAGGTCCCAAACATGTTAGAACACGCACTTGATTTGCAATTTGCTTATTTGTATATATTACATGACTTTTGCATATTATACTAACTTGGTTTGCCTCATTTGTTGAAGGTTTATTTTTGCCTAGCCTATTCCCAAAAGGTTGATTCGCGTTGACTAGTAGAAGCCTGATCATCCGATGACTAATCCGAAGCATCGGGGCGAGACAACTTAGGACTCATCCCGTTCATGTAGAGGATGCGAAGCGTCGAGCGAAACACCAATGATCAACACCTCGCCACACTATTGCGGCAAATGGAAATCATGCAAGCGAAATAGAAAGGCTCAGAGATATCACAAACATGCCTATTAGCTTGAATGCACCACTCGGAGCAAGGGACAAATGCAATCGTGTCCTGACCGCCCGAGCCTCCACTTCTCCAAAGTTCCCGCAGAGGCCGCAACATACCACCACGCCAAAATGTCACTCGCCTTGGTCAATTTGCAAGCCGACCTCCAAATGATCCGTTCACTACATACACATCTCAACCTCCACCTACTTATATCTCGACTCAACCCAAATTGCCAAGCCACCCAATCTGAGCGGATGGCACACAAACAATATGAGGATTAGCACGTCCGACCGAAAGCCAACCATTTATTGTGCATCGTCATCTCAAGAGACGGATCAATCTGAGAAATGGAGCGGCGGACAGAGCTAGAGCCGATGAAAATGTGGCAAAAGAAATTCGTAGCTTGAAAGAGGCATTCAAAAGCATTCGGATGAACAAGGGGAGGAAGGTTTAGAATATGAAGACTTATGCATGCACCGACGTTGAATTACCTGGGTACAAGGTGCCCAAATTTGACATGTTTGATGGAAGGGAATCCTCGAGCTCATCTAAGGTCATATTGCGATAAATTGATTGGAGTTGGTAAAAATCAAGCAATCATCACGAAGCTATTCATCGTGAGTCTAACCGGCGGCTGGATTGGTACACGTGCCAAGACCACCGAAAATGGGGCGGTTGAACGCCATGGCACAAGATTTCATGGATAGATTCGGGTTCAACACCGACATCTGCCGACAGATTTTATCTTATGAAACTTGAAAAGAAATCTCTGAAACTTTCGGAGAATACGCCCGAGGTGGCGGTCGAAGCGACAAAGGTTCAACCCGATGGCGAGAGCGAAATGACCACCTTGTTCGTGCGATCGTTAAAGACGCGACATATTATGAAAGAATGATCGGTGTAATTGGCGAAGTTTTGCGAAGTCGTAGAATGGCGACCGTGGAAGAAGGCATTAAGACAGGCGGGATTACAAACTTGGCGACTCTACAGCGTAGCGAGCGATGCGATCAAATTCCATCGAAGGTACCTCGGAGGAGAAGAGATCATCACCTCCATCGTAGTCATTCGGGAGCATAGGCGGAACAACATCGGTATATCAAAGCCAGCGCGCTCTTACAAAACACTCGGAACCACGGTCGTATTATCGACCTTTGCGCCACCCGTATCCTCGTTTACCATACCCAACGGCATATCCAAAATACTCACCACAATCACGAACTCGCACTCGAATGGACCCAAACCCCGCGTAGATGCGAAAGAAAACCAACAAAAACCTATACACCTTTAGCGAGCCCATAGCTCAAGTGTATGAGAAAGTGGCTTGGGAATACTCCATCCAATTCCGGAAATACTCCGGGCCTACTTCCCGAGGCACGATAAGACTAGACATTGTGCATACCACTCGGTCTGAGAAGGACACGACATCGAAATTGTTATACCTCGAGGGGACGAATAGAGGAGTTAATCGAGGAGAGTCATTCGGTGAAAGATGCTCCTCTGCAAATAATAACTTTCTTCCGGTTACGAAGACGCCCGTATGAGCATGATAGTGAAAATGAAGAAAGCGATGCGGAAGGGACTATTACGCCAGCCCGTAAAGGGAAGAAAATTGAAACATCAACCAACCGCCATAGGAAAGGAGGTGCTCCTTGCCGGAGATTGTTTAACCATTGAATAAGTCATTCGTCTAGTTGTGTGCTGCAAGAGGTGATCCTGCTGAAGACCCAGCCGTTGAAGACACAAAGCAAGAAGAAATGGACTCGTGCCCCTGCCTCGGCCCGCCGAGTCCTGAAATAGTTAGTTTAATGCATTTTGCCCTTTATTTGGAACTACGTTTGACCTGATTCCCTTGGTGGATACGTAGGCGGCCGTCTCGGCTTCGGTCCCACATCTAGAAATTTTAATTTTACCCAATTTCACTTGTAATGAACTACGTCGACTGATTCCCTCGTGGGGATACGTGGCGGCCTAAATCGGCAGTCGCACCATTAGGAAACTTTCCGCCGTTCTAAAATAACAAGAATGCACATAACATCTGAGCAACTCCATTGAGACCCTCGGGCCAAACACCCTTTTCAAAGCGGGACAAGGTAGGAAACCAGCGGGGTGATGAGTCCAAACAAGGCAGACGTCCGAGCATCAAGAGTCTAAGGTCAACGCGGATCAACCGCCCCAAAACTCACAAAACTTTCTTTGGCGCAGTCCTTCATATTAGCGGAGGATACAACAAAGTTCTTCATATTAGCGAAGCAAAAATCGGCAAAGCGAAAAAGCGGCAAAGCAGAATCGGATCAAAACTCAAAGTTCGCAACAAAGCGAAGCGCGTCGGCTCGGACACAAAGTCAAATTCGCACACAACAACGACATCTCGGCTCCACAACATCGGCATTCACATATCGGGGCGACATCTCTACCCCTAAAATCGCACTTCTCGTATATATTTATCATTTGGTTTAAGCGGTATACACTAACGTTTTCTCAGCTTAGCTTGCGGGAGCATTTATTCTACGAGGCGGCACGTCCGTGCAACGGCGTTATCGCGGCAACACGTCCGCATAACGGCGTGATCAAGAAGTCCACGAACAACGCCCGGCGGAATACGTCCAGCAATGGCGTTATCGGACAACAAGTCTATGCAGCGGCGCGGCGGCAACTGCGTCCGCATAACGACGCGTGATCGGCAAGTCCACACGACGACGCCAACACGTCGAGCGGCGGCGTTATCGGCCAATGAGTCCACGCAACGCCCGGCGACAGCGTCGAACGACAACGGCGTTATCGGACACAAGTCCAAAGCGACGCCATCATCACGTATTACATAAGGAAGATTTTCTCGTTTCAAAATTGCATTTTTATCATTCATGCTTTATTATTCGTCTTAGCGATTATGCACTAACTCTTCCTCGAGCTTTAGTCTACGAGGCGAGCGGCCAAGTCCAAAACGACGCCAAGTCCGAAACGACGCCAAGTCCAAAGCGGCCAAGTCCGAAAGCGACGCCCGCGTCGAAAGCGACGCTAAGTCAGAAACGACGCCACGCCCAAAACGACGCCGAGTCGAAAGCGACTCGCGTCAGAAAGCGACGCCACGTCCGGCGGCGCTAAGTCGAAAGCGACGCCACGCCCAGCGACGTCGAGTCGAAACGACTCGCGTCCGAAACGACGCCACGTCCAAAACGACGCTAAGTCCGAAAGCGACGCCACGTCAGGCGGCGACAAGTCGAAAGCGACAAGTCCAAAGCGACTCGGTCGGCGACTCGCGTCGAAAGCGACGCCACGTCCAAAAACGGCGACAAGTCCGAAAGCGACGACAAGTCCGAAGCGCGCCATCATGATATCACGCAGGGCGATTTCTATACTCCGAAATTGCATTTCTTACGCATGCTTTATTATTCTGTCTTAGCGATTATGCACTAACTCTTTCTTGAGCTTTAGTACAGGGACAATTGCAGTGAGACAACATACGCGTTCCAATCGCAACACGTGCGTGCGGGGCGAAAATCACGGCGTTCGCAAAATCGCATCAACAGCGGCGTCGCATTTTGCGGGATAACCTTTCTATTCACGATTCATTGTCTTTAAAATTATTTTGCCTTAGCGATTATGCACTAACCGTTTGTTCAAGTCTTAGCATGCAGTGGCGAGCACAACGTGGATTTTCTCTTCTGAGCGGGGCAATGTTGGGGCCAACCTTCCCAACGATTGGCGAAGCGACCTCAGCGTCGTCCACTCGCTCCACATCACCATAGAACCCAAGCACCACAAGCCATAGCGGTACACCCGAGTTCAAGCGATTATTTTCTTTTACTTTCCGCATAACCCAATGTCATCATAACTCGACCGACATCTTTAAGCCGCGTTAGCGCCGTCGTGTTTTGACCATGGTAGCGGTGTCGTCATAACTCGACCGGGACATCTTTGAGTCGCGTTAGCTGCGCCTTGGTGTTCGACCATAGTAACCCGGTGTCGTCATAACTCGACCGGGGCGGTTTTGATTTTGCGTCGGCCTTATCTACCCGGCATTTTACGCAGTGCGAAGATCGAGACAAAATTGGCTATGAGTCAACGTCTTTGTCAGAAAGATTCTTCCATCATCTCCATACAAAGAGGACATCTTGACACCCAATTTTGACCCTCGCCCAACCATTAACTATAAATTACACTAATTTTGTAAAATAATTTTTAGGATTTTTATAATAAAATACAACAATAAAACATTAAATACAGGATAAATAAATAATTTGATAATGGCATCGCGTAGAGTTTTAAGCACTTAGAGTCTCGCGCCCGCATTAATTAACTTTAAGCTTTGTCGTAATTCTTAAATAATTAATAAATGCATAAAATAAATAATTTAGCGATAACGTCGTGTCAGGTAGCATAGCCGCATTTATTAGTAATCATTTGTAATTTAAAATCAATTTTAATCTGATATATGCATTTAATAGCACCGCATTTATAAAGCTTTAAACGATTCTTAAATATCGTACTTGCATTCAACATTTAAGTAATTTAATATAAACTCAATGCAATTTTAATTTAACTTCGCAATAATGCATAACAATAAGATTTTAAATAATAGCGTCGCATTCTAAAGTATTGAGCATTAATTAAATAGCACGCCCGCATTTATTTATTACAATTAGATTAATGAAGCACCTAATTAGTTTAATCACATGTGTTAATTTAGGTTATCACTAATTAATTAATACACTTGCCTAGAATTAATTAGCTAATTAATTAACTAGCCTAAAAACTAATTAAACTAATTAAAACTCTTAATACTAATACCTATTTAAATAATTTACCCCTAATTAAATACCTAATACTAACACTAATTAATTAATTAATTAACTCCTAACTAATACCCAATTAAAACTAACCTAAAACTAATACCTAAACTAATCCCTAATTCTACACCCCACACCCGCAGCCCAACACCCGCAGCATCCCTTATACTCCAGCACCCATCCGTCGATACAAAGACAGACGCAACCCCAAGACCTAAACCTAGAAAATTTAGGAGCCGCTGGACTCAGCTCCTCTCCGTCGCCCGGTAGATTCGCTCGAGAATCCGTGAGTCACCTACTACATCACCCTATCTTGCCCAAGACAAATCCTACCATAATCGTTGCCCGAATCGGGCGAATCACACTAAATCGGTAGTGATTCCTTACCAAATCGAAGCAAATCGGTTCATACCAAAAGTTTACCATAACAGAATATACCTTAAGAATCCTCCCAAATGGTAACAAATCATTGTCAATCTTCACCGATAAACACCCAAACGGTAACGATCGCCTAAAATCGGCTACCCAAACTTAGAACCAAAATCGAGACTATAAATTAGTCCTTTTATACACGATAGGCATGGGGCGAAGGTAGAGGATCCGGTCCTTTTGAACCCGAAGATGCATTTGGAAAAAGCAGATCTAGGAAAACCCAATAAAAAGCGTTGGAAATTTTAGCGACTAGGAACAAAAATCGAAGAACATCCAAGCAGTCGAGCTTTTTCTTCACAATACACCCAAAACGATCAAGTAAGCTTAGGAATCAATTCTAAAAGGAAAATCACAAACATCGATCCTCAAATCGCATCGCAACTCGAGTGGATCGGCGACTTGATACGCCGCCGTCATTTGCGGAGAAGGTAAATCGAATTCGATTCATTTTGTATCTACGTGCTCTTACGTTAAATGTGTGTTAATTGGTTCATTCGTATTCTTTGTGTTCATAAATGTACGAATCACGATCTTGAGTCGCGCTTTAAATTAACCGATATATTAGCATCACGAGTTGTTGTTAAAACTTATATCCAATGCAATATGTCGTAGATAATGATCGGCGGATCTTCCGAGTTCACAACCATATTCGATTACATTATGCAAGCCCGGGATTTGTATGCTACTCATTACTAATCTCCAAACATTGGGCTATATCATGGAATCTGTTAACTAGTTATGTCCTTTTACATGGTCTAGGGTGTTCGGTGTTGGTTATTAAGTGCAAAGATAACGGAGGAGTGCGGAATATATTTAATCCCGCTAAGTTGTCTTGAGGTATCATGAAACTTGTTTAATATGCATCCGACCGCTAGATGGCACTGGTTGGCATGAATTGACCACTTAAGTCACTTAGAGATCATGTTAAGCCTATTGCAAAGAATCACCCAATTAGATAGTTTGATTCAGAAGCTGGATAAAGTTGCCTAAGTTAAAATGATACAATCTACCTGATATGGACAAAGCCACCCACAAAGTAGTTGGTTGCCGCTTTATACCAAAGGCCATTCATTCTTCCATCGTGAATAATCTATCACGCCTCTAATGTTGAGATATATCGATGATTGTCTTCTTATCGTAGCATGCCTGTGAAATTTGTTTGAGTTTAAAGGGAAAAATCTTGTCTTAATAGCTGAAACTAAGGCCTGCAAATATCCATTTCTGCCTCTGTACTATCTGTTTGGCCCATGAATGTGCTAGCATGAAATTGAAGATCCTATCAGTAGCATATTGCCTAAACTGCACAGTTTGTTATCGAGTTGCTAACCATTGTATTGGATTGTTTTTTTCTCATGTCTAAATGGTATAGAAATGGCCTTAAAATTACTTCTCTTCTTTGCTAGCATTTTAACTGTCTGTCAAAAAGCACATGCTGGTTCAGCATTGTACTCCAATTCATCTTCATGTTCTCTTGCTTCATGTTCCATTTGGCTTCTTTGAATCGTCTGATATAATAAGAAGTATGCGATGTCACACCCAAATCGGGCGTGGATCGTGCCTTACCCTGGGCACCCTAGTGATACAACATCAGAGAAAACCAGCGGAAATAAAAACTTTAACAATATAACAATAGTTATGACAAAAACAGGCCAACCAAAACGGTTGCCTTCATGCATATATAAAAACATTTTTTTTTTTTTTTAACTGAACAGTATAATCCTTTTTACAACCCTGCCACACAATCTTCTGCACCTAAGAAGGAATAACAACTATGACGGGGCGGGGCCGCCATACCACGAATGTACAAGAACTTACAACTCGGAAACTACCAAAGATAAGCCTCAGAAGGAACGGAGCTTCCCAAAGCCAACGTGATCCTACTGGCGGGGATCGGCGGCCAACGATTTCTTACTGCGGCGTAACGCAGCCCAAGGAGGTCGATGCAACAGTACTAAGTATGTGAAAGCGTAAATCACGTAAATGAAATCATAATAGTCTATATAAAGCGGGAGACATGTATGATGACGAACTACGATATATAACATATAACGATTCATCAAGAGCGAGGACTCACGCTCCAAATTATCACTCGTGCGTGGAATTTCTTCCTCATCACGGCGGTTTATGATATAACCATACCAAGGATTATACATGAACACCATGTCCCACCTGTGTTATAAAAACCGTACAGGACAAGTATAACTACTAGATCCGACCGTACCAATAATACAATGCAACCAAAACACGGCCGTCACGGGCAAGTGCGAGCCGACTCATCGGATACCAAGGCCGGTCCACGCGGTGACCGGGCAAGTCTGGTGACCACCGGGGACGAGCGTATCACGAAACCGTCACTATCTTCGAGCGGGGCAAGTCACGGTGACTACCGATACGAGCGAATCGACCACGAGGCGGGGCAATGCGAGCCGACCACGGATACCCAGCGAACAAGAAGAAACCTCGTGGAGAGCTAGTCCGTGGAATAACACTATCAGCGAGCATACGTGGAATTCTCCATCACCGGCGTGTCCAGTAAGTTCTCAACAAGTCGAGGCCTCTATCGAGACGCGGTATCTGAAATACCACACTTGCACAAAGGCTATCATTACAAGCATAGGCAAGTTTCACAACAACAAGCATAGGCAAGTTTCACAACAACAAGCATAGGCAAGTTTCATACAACTCAAAGTACTTTCATTTTATGCCAAAGTCGGGTTTTAACTCCAAAGTACTACATACGTTAAGTTCTTTAAAGAGATCCATTACTTTTATAAAAGTCACCCGATACGTAGTATTAGAATGACCAACCCACATTCCTTTTCAAAATCAAGTAACAACATTCTTTCCTAAGTTCGGTTTGCCTAGTTTCATTACTCAAGCTTCTCATTTTCAAATGGTTTCATAGTTCATAAACTTAATCACTGATTCCTTTTTAGAACAAATGAGTAATATATGTCTCACGTGAGAGTAGGTTATTATTTTTTACAACATTCTTATTACAGCAGCCATGATCTAGAAAATTTATATCATTTTGTCTCATCTTAGTTTCTATGCAGATGGAGGTTTCTCTGGTTTTAATACAATTCATCATTATTTAATACATTTTCCTTTATTAACGCCGCGGTGGTGCTGTCGATACGTTACGATTTCCAAATCAGTAAAACATTATCCCTTTGAATAAAATCAAGTACTCATTACTCACGAATGAGGTTTCACACAAACATTACCATTAAAACAAATAAGTTAAGTCTCTTATCTTTAAGATCAAGTCTCTTAACTTAACATCAGTAAACCATTCTTAAGCCGTTATACCTAACTTCCCATAAAGCTAGTATAACTCTTAAGTTTTTCAAAGCACAATACTACACTTCTTTCAAAACGATTCATAAATCTTTTGAAATACTTCAAGTTTTATTATAACGCTGAGCGGTTATAAATCAAATCAATTATCTTTTAAAAACCACAACCCATTTTCTTACCTACATAAAGTGTATAACCAACTTCCCATAAAGCGGTTATAACACTTTATGTTTCAAACCAATCAAATACATTAAACACGTATGCGTCTACCGTGCTACATAGTTACACACATATCATGCTGAAGAGATAGGAAGAGGTTCACATACCTCGCGGCGAGTATCGACTAATAGCAAACGCTCAACGATCGGCTACTCCTTGGCCAAGTAAATCGCGCCACACGTAGTACTTCACCTATAAGGCCACAAGGCGCCTATTATCATCTAGACCACAACGTAGAATATTCTACGAAAATTGGCAAAGATCTCCCGCCACAGCGTAAATCTCCTTCTATCGAGGCCTGGCTACTAAGCCAACTGCGGGGTTTTACACGCCGGGCGTGTACAATTCTACTACACAAGATACTACACAAGTCTCATGTCTGATCCTATGTAATTACTGATTCGATTCATTCTTAATTCGAGCTTAAGTCAAAAGACATTGCCACAGTACTAAGTATAGTTCTATATATAGTATACTTCAACTATATATTCTTACAACATGTAATTTCCAATTACAATAGAAGGACAGTAGTGTTTACCTCGATAAGCCCAAAATTATCCGAGTATAATGTCGCGCCTGAGCAAGGTTTAGCTCCTACTCCGAGTGCTCCATCCGCTCAAACAACCCCAGAAGTTCTATCCAACTTACTCCAAAACTTCAACCAACGGTGAAGGTTTCCTTAGGGTTCGGTTTGAGACTAAAAGGACAAAAGGTAGTATTTTCGGACTCTACGTAAAGAGGTAACTTTGGAATACTACAAGGTATAAGGCTAAGGTATTTTGGGCATTATAACAATACTAGGAGAGTATTTCTATACCACAACAATCGGTATTATCTGAAGTAACTAGGCTAGGGGTACCCACGCCAAGCCTCACTCTAAGGGAGACCTCGGCCAAGCTCCAAAAGGGGAGGGCTTGGACGAATTTCAACTCACTGAGGAGAGATTTCAAGACTTGGAAATGATTTTGGATGAAGAAAGTTCATCAACTAAGGGTATTTATAGCAAACAAAGGCCAACCAATGGCCAAGATCAAGCCATGTGCAAGGCAAGTGTAAGGCGAATCAAGCCAAGTGCACCCACAAAACACTCCACAAAACACTCCACAAAACAAGCCACAAAGCAAGGCACAAAGAGGCCAATCGGCGAGGCGAAGCCTTCTCTTTGCCCAACGATGAGGTGACAAGTGTCACCTCCCGTTGGTCAAAAATGTTCCGTCTTCGGAAAAATCCGAAAAAATACTAATTGACATAGCGTGAATTTTCCCAACGTAAGCTTTGTAAACTTTTCGTCGAAAAACGACTCCTTTCGGCACTTGTGTACAAATTTCGAAACTATGCCTACTTAAGGCTCAAATTGTACACGCACGCCTCACGCATATACTGAAATACTGGGTATAACATTCTTCCTTAGAAACATTCGTCCCGAATGTTCCTTCTGTGTCTCAAACAAACAGCGTCGAGATAGTCTTCACCGCTATACGCACGAAAACAATCATGCCACACCGCCACAAAACACACGCTCACTTCTCCTTTCTCGTAGTACTCGTCACGAACACCGAACTCGTTCTAGTATCCGTACCACACTTCTTTCAACGCTCGTTTCCAACCCTCGAGTCACTACCTCCAAACTTGGTCATCTCACTAACCTCGATTTCTAAGGCCATTCCCGCCTTCACGAACAGATTCGATCGAACGATCCACGAACTCATACGATGGTCATCTAAACTGGGCCTAGCACCTCGTGACCCTACCACTGGCGGGACCACCCGACCGACCCCACCCCAAACCGGGTTACGGGTTGACCCGCAAATGGTCCTCAACCCGACCCCAATCGCACAACTCTTGTTCCGATCCGAACAATCTTACTATTTCACATCGCGAAAGCTACCACTTCCATCTCACACTACCTGTGACTTACCCTTTTCACTAACTGTGTTTCTAAATCACATTTTAGCACAAAGCTATCCAAACATAACATTAAACACATCAACAACATCAATACAAACAAAACTCTGAGGTTAAGGATATACTCAAACTAGCGGTCAAGGACCGCTTAAGCTGGAACTCCCATCGCGACCTCTACCGGCCTTCCGGTGTACAAACATCTGCTCGGCTACGGAGGTGAAGAACCTGCAATCGCTAAGTAGTCCATGCTATCCTACCAGCTACCCTCGCCTGGACAGCTTGCGGATGGCCTGCTGCCGCAAAAATAACAATCTCCCGAGTTAGTACGACATTCTCCCTTGAAGCTTTCCACAACGCCACACCGAGACAAGGGCAACCTCATCCGGCGAGCACTCGCTTCTCCGAAAATCAAACTGGAGCCCCGACCGCTTCCCGAATATCCCGGCGTCCCGAAAGCCGGGAGGACCACTCAGATCGACGGAGGTACATAACTAGTCTGCTGCCGAGGCGGTCCGCTCGAAAGTCACCAAAGGACCTGCTGTTTCGCCCTCTTCTCGCGACTTTGGTCATTCCGTCGATTTATCCGCTCACATCCAGTGTATACGCTGCGTACGCGGCGATGTCCATGCCGGTGAAGAGCTACACCAACAACTCTGCAAGGCAATCATCGAGCCTCAGAACATATCGGTGCACTCGATCCTCCATACTACTAACACGGACGCGTCGCCAATGAGTCGAACTCCACATTGTACTTCCGAACCGCACGCCTGCTCGCCAGAACACCAAAAATGCTTACCGAGCCCTCCTCATCCGGGAGGCAAGAAATGTGCAAGAAAAGCCTCGAGAACTCGTTCCATACCGGAAGTCGCATGCTCTCCTCGACAGCTCCCAAGAATCAAACGATCGATCGCGGTATCACGCGATTGATGTGAACCTGTGGCCACCGACTCGACCTCCGATGCCTTGATCACTTACGATCCGTCAGAATCGCTTCGGATGAACTCGCGATCATCCTCGTGCCTCGACCCATAAAACTCGCGGCTACAACTCGTAAAATCCGAAGCCTCGAACTATCTCGATCTAAAGTGAACCATCGGCATCAAAGCTGCGGCCCAGCCTATCCTCAAGTCTGCCACAACCCCGCCATTAATCGCCTACCTTTGTAACTCATCTCCTCTCGCCTGCATCGCGGATTTGGAGGCTCGCGTCTTGTGGTCGCCGCTTACTCGCAGATCCTCGCCGCTTTGCCCTTCTGGGCCCGGTTGCCTTCGCAGAGGCATAATCGTAAAAACGAAACACGTCGGAGGGTCCAATCTTATCACTCAAATTTCTAAGGCACGATCTCGGAATGAGAAGAATGGAAACCAATCCTAAATGTCCTATAGCCTCACGATTATAGATGTGGTGCACAACACATCGATAATCAAGACTCTACTAGACACGGTCAGAGACACTTTCCGAGGATTAATCGCTCGATACCACTTTGTCACACCTCAACCGCCCGTGGATCGTGCCTTACCCCGCACCCTAGTGATACAACATCGAGAAAACCGGTGAAATAAAAACTTTAACAATATAACAATAGTTATGACAAAAACAAAGCAACCAAAACGGCCGCTTTCATGCATATATAAAAACATTTTTTTTTTTAATCGAGCAGTATAATCCTTTTACAACCCCGCCACAACAAAGGTCTGCACCTCAGAAGGAATAACAACCTATGGCGGACAGGGCCCGCCATACCACGAATGTACAAGAACTTACAACTCGGAAACCTACTAAAGATAAGCCTCGAAGGAACGGAGCTTCCCAAAACTGAAACGTGATCCTGGCGGGGATCGGCGAATGTACTTTCTACTGCAGATGAACGCACTCAAGGAGGTCGACATAACAGTACCAAGTATGTGAAATCAGAATACGTAAATGAAATCATAATAGTCTATATAAAGGGGAGACATGTATGATGACCAAACTACGATATATAACATATAACGATTCATCAAGACAGTGGACTCACGCTCCAAATTATCACTGCGTGGAATTTCTTCCTCACCGCATAGCTTTATGATATAACCATACCAAGGATTATACATGAACACCATGTCCCAATGTGTTATAAAAACCGACAGACAAGTATAACTACTAGATCCGACCGCACCAATAATACAATGCAACCAAAACACGGCTCGGCAAGTGGCACGAGCCGACTCACGGATACTCAAGGCCACGCACCGACCGGGCAAGTACGCAGTGGTCGACCACCAGGACCAAGGTCAGATCACGAAACTTCACACTATCTTCGAATCTGGCAGCGAGTGCGGTGACTACCGATACCAAGGCCGAATCACCACGAGACGGCAAGACGAGCCGACCACCGATACCCAGCCGAACAGAAGAAACCTCATGGAGAGCTAGTCCACGGAATAACACTATCAGCGTGAGCATACCCGTGGAATTCTCCATCACCGCCAAGACGCCCAAGTAAGTTCTCAACAAGTCGACCGCCTCTATCGAGAGACGGAATACGTAAATACCACACTGCACAACAAAGGCTATCATTACAAGCATAGGCAAGTTTCACAACAACAAGCATAGGCAAGTTTCACAACAACAAGCATAGGCAAGTTTCATACAACTCAAAGTACTTTCATTTTATGCCAAAGTCCGGGTTTTTAACTCCAAAGTACTACATACGTTAAGTTCTTTAAAAAGAGATCCATTACTTTTTATAAAAGTCACCCGATACGTAGTATTAGAATGACCAACCCACATTCCTTTTCAAAATCAAGTAACAACATTCTTTTCCTAATTTCCAGTTAGCCAATTAAAAATTACTCAAGCTTCTCATTTTCAAATGGTTTCATAGTTCATAAACTTAATCACTTGATTCCTTTTTAGAACAATTGAGTAATATATGTCTCACGTGAGAGTAGGTTATTCTTGTTTACAACATTCTTATTACAGCAGCCATGATCTAGAAAATGTATATCATTTTGTCTCATCTTAGTTTCTATGCAGATGGAGGTTTCTACTGGTTTTAATACAATTCATCATTATTTAATACATTTTCCTTTATTAACGCTGCAGTGGTCTGTCGATACACATTCTGATTTCCGAAATCAGTAAAACATTATCCCTTTGAATAAAATCAAGTACTCATTACTCACGAATGAGGTTTCACACAAACATTACCATTAAAACAAATAAGTTAAGTCTCTTATCTTTTAAGATCAAGTCTCTTAACTTCTAACATCAGTAAACCATTCTTAAGCCGTTATACCTAACTTCCCATAAAGCTAGTATAACTCTTAAGTTTTTCAAAGCACAATACTACACTTCTTTCAAAACGATTCATAAATCTTTTGAAATACTTCAAGTTTTATTATAACGCCCCAAGCCAGTTATAAATCAAATCAATTATCTTTTAAAAACCACAACCCATTTTCTTACCTACATAAAGCTGTTATAACCAACTTCCCATAAAGCCGTTATAACACTTTATGTTTCAAACCAATCAAATACATTAAACACATGTACGTCTACCGTACTACATAGTTACACACATATCATGCTAGAAGAGATAGGAAGAGGTTCACATACCTCGCGACGAGTATCGACTAATAGCAAAACGCTCAAACGATTACTCCTAAGCCAAGTAAATCGCGCACACGTAGTACTTGACCTATAAGGCCACAAGGCGCCTATTATCATCTAGACCACAACGTAGAATATTCTACGAAAATTCGGCAAGATCTCCCCACAACGTAAATCTCCTTCTCTATCGAGGCTACCAAGCCAACCGGGGGTTTTACACGCCAACCGGACGTGTACAATTCTACTACACGAATACTACACAAGTCATGTCTGAATACACCCATGTAATTACTGATTCGATTCGATTCTTAATTCTTCAGCTTAAGTCAAAAGACATTGCCACGATTACTAAGTATAGTTCTATATATAGTATACTTCAACTATATATTCTTACAACATGTAATTTCCAATTACAATAGAAGGATGAGTGTTTACCTCGATAAGCCCAAAATTATCCGAGTATAATGTCGCGCTGAGCAAGGTTTAGCTCCTACTCCGAGTGCTCCATCCGCTCCAAACAACCCTTAGAAGTTCTATCCAACTTACTCCAAAACTTCAACCAACGGTGAAGGTTTCCTTAGGGTTTCGGTTTGAGACTAAAAGGACAAAGGTAGTATTTAGGACTCTAAGTAAAGAGGTAACTTTGGAATACTACAAGGTAAAAGGCTAAGGTATTTGGGCATTTATACCAATACTAGGAGCGTATTTCTATACCACAACAATCGGTATGATACGAAAGTAAGGAGGCTAGGGGGGGGGGGGTACCCCACGGCCAAGCCTCACTCTCTGGGGAGACCTCTCGCCAAGCTCCACAAAAGGGGAGGGCTTGGACGAATTTCAACTCACAAGGGGAGAGATTTCAAGACTTGGAAATGATTTTTGGATGAAGAAAGTTCATCAACTAAGGGGGTATTTATAGCAAACCCAAAGGCCAACCAATGGCCAAGATCAAGCCATGTGCAAGGCAAGTGTAAGGCCAAGATCAAGCCAAGTGCACCCACAAAACACTCCACAAAACACTCCACAAACAAGCCACAAAGCAAGGCACAAAAGAGGAGCGATCGGCGAGGCCAAGCCTTCTCTTTGTCGATGAGGTGACAAGTGTCACCTCCGTTGGTCCAAAAATGTTCCGTCGCAGGGAAAAATCCGCAAAAATACTAAATGACATAGCCGGAATTTTCCCAACGTAAGCTGTGGAAACGTTTCGTCGAAAAACGACTCCTTTCGGCACTTGTGTACAAATTTCGAAACTATGCCTACTTAAGGCTCAAATTGTACACGTACGCCCTCACGTACATACTCTGGAAATACGGGGTATAACATGCAGGGTACCTGCTGACTTTCATGCATGTCGCGGTCGTACATCTTCGTATACCCTATATTATGAATCTTGCAATTCTCATAAAATTAATTGTTTGTTGTCTTGCAATTTGTTTCTCCTTGTCGGCGTACTGTCCCGTATCCATGTATCTGCGTTGTCACTTGCTACTTGTTGTCATTGTATGTCTAGCACGTCTACCGGATCCTTTAAAACTTCTGGTTTACCTTTGGGCACCTAGTGAATACTACTGCTTGGCCACTGCATTGTAAATTGTATACGTTTACTTTTTATACTAAATACCTACCTGTTAGTTTTGATTTTTTTTGGATATATACTAATCCTTATCACTTTCTTTTTTACATGGCACGCATCGGGGCGAAACGAAGAGTCTCCTGGCGAGACTCATCACGAGCTACTTCGAATGGCAACCCGCGTCTATGTACATCCCCGCATTCACATTCCCGCTTCGGAAATTCCTAAACAAAATAGGACAAGATGACGTTGTCATCCGTCTCAACTCCTCTTACTCTTTAAATCTCGTTGCCTCATTTTATGTCTTTACTTGTTTATTACAATTTTATTATCTAACTTTGTAATTAATAGAACATTTAGTCTTGGAATAAATAGATTGGGAGTGTAGTTTAAAATGTAAATCCATTTTATTGTTTGTTTTAGGTTCAACACATAGGTCTAGATTTAAAAATAATTTAACCACTCTTTATTTATATTTCATATCACGTGATTAAGACTATTTTTACTAAACCCATAACAAAAGAAATAATTTTTCTCATACTTATTAAAATTATATATTTTATCAGTTTCTTAATATCAATAAGAACTTTAGATATCAGGACATATATATATTAGTTAAAAAATCAACTTTGCAAATATAAGTACTGTTTTCAATAAATCAATCTTATACTTTTACAAACCATGTCTACTTTATGTTTATTTTGTCCAAACCCGACTTTTGAGTTACATTTCACACTATTGCTGTACGATATGTATTTTTAAACTTTACATAAGCAAATCTTACAACTCCCTTATGTTTGTCAAAAATACATTTTTATATATACTTGCAATATCTTTTGACTTAAATATCTCTAAACATGCATTTTGTCTAATACAATAATTACCCTAGGTTTGAACGGACAACCGCAAGTTAGCGGATCCTTTAGGGTGCCTAACCCCTTCCCTTTAGGATAATAAAGAACCCTTACCCAGAATCTCATTAAGTTTAGCAGACCATTAAAATGGAGTTAATGTTTCACTTTAAACTAGTTAAACATTTAGGTGTCCTAATTCACCCAAACTAATTAGGTGGCGACTCTGCGAACCCTTAGCATTCTAGCAACCCTTTAGAACTTTTAGCACCCTTTACTTTAAAATTAATCCTTTAGCATTCTAGCATTACTTTTAGCATTTTAATATCTTAATACTCTTTACCCTTTTTTAGCATTTAGCATTTTATTATTTTATTTTCTAACCTTTTAATTTGAGCAGCAGGAGTTTAGAAAATAAATGCCGCGGCCGGAAAAGGGCGCGACATCGAACATCTGCTATCTAGACATCCACCCCAATCCGCATCAGTATAAGACATGAGAATAGATACAGACGATGGATATAAGTGTAAATCATAACCAAGAGTGCCCTGAATGTAACACACAATGCGTTTGAGAGCGTGTATGTTCTTCACTCGGATAATGCATAAATAAACACACCTGATGCACTGCATAAGTAATATTGGGCCTCGTGAACGTAAGATACTGAAGAGCCCCCCACAAGACTGTGATAGTGGGAGAGATCCGCATATGGTGTGCTAGAATTAGCACTCAACTTTGATTTGGTGTCAACTGGAGTAGGAGATGACTTACATGATGACATGTCAGCCCGTTCAATAATCTCAGTTGCATACTCCCTCTGGGATAGAAATAGATCACCTGCATGATGAGTTACAACAATACCTAAAATATAACTCAAAGACCTCAAGTCTTTCATAGCAAATTCGGAGCTGAAAATAGATATGATAGACTTGCATAGTTTATCAGAGGAGACAATAAATATAATATCATCAACATATAACACAATGTATGCCAGAGAAGTACCGCGACTGTAGATGAACAAAGAATGATCAGACATGATGTGAGAAAACCCAAGAGTAGACACATAATATGCAAACTTTTTATACCAGGCCCGAGGGACCTATTTTAGCCCATACAAGAACTTCTTCAGTAATCACACATGATTATGATGATCGGGGTCCCTGAAACTCAAGGGCTGAAGCATGTATATAATTTTCTTGAGATCACCGTGTAAGAACGTATTTTTCATATCCAGTTGATAAATAGGTCATGCTTTTGAGAGAGCCAGACTAAGAACAATGCGAATAATTGCTGGTTTGACCACCGGACTTAATGTCTCTCCACAATCCACGTCAACCTGTTGAGTTTTGCCATCACCTACAAGTCGGGCTTATGCCTCTCAAAACAACTATCAAATTTTTTCTTATGAGTAAAAATTCACATAGAACGAATCACATTGACACCAGACGGACGGAGCACTAACTCCTACGTCATATTTTCATTAAGAGCATTAAAATCATCATTCATGGCCATTTTATAATTCGGGTCACGAAGGACAGACACGAGGTTACGTGGTAAGGGTGATTTAGTGACATTAGAGTTGAGATTAAAATGTTATTTTAGTTTAAAGATACCTCGTTGGCTATGAGTAACAGTCTCTTGACTCAGAATAGAAGTGGGTCGGACCTGGATCAATGTAGTGATGTCAAAAATGACTGGACCGAGAGAGGGGGTGCCTGCTGGACGAAGAGGCCGAGTGATGAAAATTGGGCCAACAGGCAGTGGACCTGCTGGCAGGGACTCACGGGAAGGAGAGAGTGTGACAGCAGGCAGTGGGCCTACTAGTAGAACTGGATAACGGGGGGAGTTTGGGCCAGCAGATAGTGGGCTTGTTGGCTGAATTGGGTGACGGAAATTATTTGGGCCAGTAGGCAGTGGAACTGCCGGTGTCTGCTGGTCCGAATCCCAGGTGTAGGCCGAAACAAATGGTGGACCACATACAGTGAGAGTCCATCATCTAAAAAGTTGTAAGTGTTGGACACATAATTATATAATTTAGCAAACTGAAATTGAGCTTCATAAAAAATGACATGGTGACTAATTATGATTTTATTAGAAGATAAATCATAATATTTGTAACCACGTTGATTATACGGATAACCCAAAACACACAAGCAGTAGAATGTGCGTGAAGTTTTTCAATTGTAGTGGATGGGAAAAGAGGATAGCATTAACACCCAAATACCCTAAGATGAGAATACGAAGAATCTTTATGATAAAGATTTTTAGGGGAGACTGGTATGCTAATCATTTGCTAGGGAGTGTGTTAAGAAGGTAGTAATTATTTGTAATGCATGATGCCAAAATGAAGGTGGTAATGAAGCATGTGCTAGTAATGTCCGAATAATATTATTAATGGTACAAATTTTTCTTTCAGCTTTCTCATTTTGTGAGGACTTGTGAGGAAAAGAAAACCGAAAAGATATGCCATAAACCTTACAATTTTTTTTAAATGATCCATTATCAAATTTCCTCCCATTATCACATTGAATGTTTTTAATTTTTCATTCTAATTTGATACGGATGAATGCTCTAAATGATAGGAATGTGAAATAAACTTGAGACTTTTTAGATAACAGAAAGGTCCACAAAAAAATAGAATAATCATCCAGAAATAACACATAATAACGGTGGCCCAAAGAGCTCAAAACGGGAGATGAACACAAATCACTATGAATATTATCAAATGGCAACAAAGTACTAAAATTGGAGGAAACAAACGGTAATTTAACATGTTTCCCAAGCGAACAAGAAAGACAAATACTAGTACTACACATATTATTACACTCAATAAAATTATTGTTTTTAAGAGAGTAAAGAACATACGCTCCCGGATGACCCAAACGCGCATGCCATAAGGAAGGTGCTAAAGCGACAAACATTGACGGTGTGACTTGTTTAGTGGTGGTGGTGATGGTGATTGGATAAAGCTCGCCCCTACTATCACATCTCATTAGAGGTATCCCCGTTGTGAAATCCTTCACAAAAAATCCAAAAGGGTAAAAGTCAACAGAAATCTAATTATCAGTTGTAATTATAAGAACATACACCAAATTTTTAATTAATTGAGGAGCATGAAAGACATTTTTAAGGCTAAAGGTAGGTTCGGGGAGAGATAAATTTGTGTACTATAACCACGAATTGGAACTGAATTACCATTACCAACAATTATGCCATGATTTTGCTCAAATTAAAATAAAATGAGAGATTACTTGGCGTGGACGTCATATGATAAGTGACACCAGTATCAATGTACCAATTTAAAGGATTTAATCCAAGTGTGTGCATCACTGCTTCGATATCCGTGGAAGTCGGGGCTATTGCTGGGCTCGTAGTAGGGAATGTCTAATGTGGCCGAGGCCCAAGCAGGCCAGGCTGCTGCCAGGTCCCATTCTACCAAGACCCAGTCTGTTGAAGGCCATTGGACTTGGCCCAAGAGTTCGCTCGAAATGGATAGGGTGGAGTGGGCGCGCCCGTTGCCGATCCGCGACCACGCCAGCTGCGGCGGTACTGCGGCCAGCCTATCTTGTCGCCATCCGTCGCGCCCTTCGCGCCTCGCGTCGCTACCGTGATTTCCACTATTGCCGCCACGACCGCCACGACCGTCGCCTCAATTTTTGTTATTATTTTTCAGATTATGGCCATTTTGCCTCCAATATTGTTATGGTTTTGGATAGTATTTTCCGTGAAAGAGTGAGGGTCATCTGTGTCGTGTGACGTGGCTACCATCATAGTAGAATTAGCTCTAGTAGCCGCTATTTTAGTCAACCCTGCTTCTTCTAAGGTGAGCATGGAACGTGCTTGGTAGAACGACGAGAGATGATTGCTTTGATGAAGAAGAGTTCCAACTCCATTACACTCCTTGGAGAGACCTGAAACTATCTAAAGAATGAGGCAATTATTCATGATGGGCACGCCAACATTCGTGAGTTGATCCGATAACTCCTTGAGCCTTTGACAATAGGCTGAGGCATTCGGAAAATCCTCTATATTTATGTGGGAGAATTCCTGCTCAAGGGTCACAATACGAGAATTTTTGTTATCTTAGAATATATCACGCAATCTATTCCAAGCTTCCATTATCGTGACGTTGGGTTCGATAATAGTCTGTAAGAGGTCCGTAGAGATGGTCGAACAAAACCATTGGAGCATCGTTGCAACAAGAGTTGCCCACAACTCTATTTCATCATCGGTTGTAGGCACCTTCTCCTTGCTTTTTCCGGTTTGACGATGTGTTGGAGGACTCTATTAGATGTTGCGTGAATTTTAAATAGTTTTGCCATATCACATATTGGACGTTTTTCCATCTCAAGAATGATAGGAATATTGTTCTTGATAATGGAGACTGTAAGGGCATGATGAAAGGTGTTCTCTATGGTAGACATGATGAAAGAACAAAAAGAGAAATATGATTTTGGGGAAAAAATTGAAGGAGGGAGGAGGCGACGACCACTGGTTGAGTAGGGCGCCGGAAGGAGGATATTTTTGGAGAAGGAATAGTTTTCCCTATACTGTTGATACCATGAAAGAGAATAATCTCTTGAATCTCTTGATTATTTTCAGTAATGTAATAGGTTTACATACATGATATACAATAGTAAACCTAGCCTAAATTATGAAAATTAAATATACATTTTTCTAATACTACATTACTACCATAATTACATATGTACAATATCACTAATAATATCAATGAATATACGTAGTATATTAGAAATATACTACATATATTTATCACTAACATTGAATTCACATGCTTTGGAATAAAATAAAATAAAATAAACGATTAAGGAAATTATGTGATAGGATGGTGTAAAGAAATATATCACATCCGTGCAGGATGAAATCTCTAGACTCTTTATAAGGTTTGGGCAATACTCCTTCCTTTGAGCTAACTTTTGAGATCTGAGTTAGGACTTAAATATAATTTGACATGATATTAGTGCCATGCCAATCCAATGGGGGTTCCAATTGAGGAGGGGGAGGGGTGAAAATACCTTATTTTTGTTTCTTCTATTTTCAACTAAGAAAGAGAGAACTACGACCTCATACTCGTGACTAGCTAGATTTTTTCCCCCTTTACATGAATTCCAAAAGTTCCGTCTAACTGTCTTGTTTTTCTCTAAAAGAAGACACCATTTTGACTCTTCTACCCCAACAACATACTCATTATAATTCATAAGTGAAGTTTGAAGAGAGTAAAGTATACGCAAACCTTACCCCTACATTATGTGGTAGAGAAATTGTTTTCGAATGACTCTTCTGTACTATAAAAAACAAAGGTATAGTGTGAATGTATCTTACCTAATAACATCTTAATCTACAATCTACGAATAAGAAATAGGAACATCTAGCCGAATAGCAGTCAGTAGGCGGTATGATTCATTTGGATCGACATGAGAGTCCAACTACATTGCCAGAATCCATGTTGTATATTTGAAAGAGATTGACCTCCTTGCTTCTCTCCTGGTACACTACTCTTCCCGCCGAGCGATGTGTTGTCTTGGGTTGCCCTTCCCATCAAATTGTAGCTACTTTGGTGGTTGATAGCCAGTTGGCATCGACAGACAATCAATCCGCTTGGAATACAACTTTGAGTAACCTAGGGAGCTTTGTGGTGGACCACCATATTGACCTCTGACTTTCACTGAGAAGAAGAGATTACTTCCAGCTAGCTTTTTTCCATACCCTAACCAATGAATGATAGGCCGGCTTAGGATAATTGAAAACCTGTTTATGGGAGGACTATCATAATGAAAATTATAACTTGTTTCATTGAATATACATTCAACAAAGTTGTATCTAGAAGATCAATTGTGTATGCACGTAATGGTTGCTCTTTTGTTGCAAAACAGTTAATAATAACACTAGTGCCGTCAGTAATAACGTTTAATTTGTTCTTTTTTTTAATTAAGTTAAGAATAAGAAAGCAAGATGAAATCAAAGATTAAGGTCCTGTGATAATTTTGATAATCATGGTAGAGCTGTCACGGGGTTCTCTTGACAATTGCAAGCAGTCTCCCCCACACTCTTAAGTGGACTCCAACCCATCCCCAGCCTAGCTCTATGCTACGTACCTATTTTTCCTGCGTCAATTTAGCTTCTCAAAAATATTTCCGCGTGTGTATGTGTGTGCATGCGCGTTCATATATGAGTGTTTATAATGAACAAAAATCAGTTGATGTCCTAAGGAAATTTCTTCAACTGACCAGCCATCTAACTCTCCTATAATAGAACTAATTTACTGCTCAAATGCAACAATCAACATTATAATCACGAGAATGTAGGTTCCATATATAATATATACGCTCTACGAAAATGTACTACTATTAACTGTTAGTGAAGCCTTCCTGTACATTGTCTGAATTTTTTCAAATTACTGGTTCTACTACTTTTTATGGAGGAATACAGTAGTTACTTACTTCTTAGATAATCTAATGTCATAAGGGGTGACACTAGTAAAAAAGTTTTATTTTCTCACTGAATGTCCGTGGAAAAAACCTAAAAATAGTGTTTTCACACAAAAAAAAAAAAGAAATTACTCGGCGTTTCAATGAATACCCGTTCCACCATGCGGTGAGAATAAAGTGGAAAAATCATATTTTATAGCACAAATTTCTCACTGAATGTCGGTAAGAAAAATCTTTATTTTTAATTGTGTGGTTTGGTTCAAAACTGGAATATTTCAAGATTATAATCCTGAGCCTAATCAGGACTATAACTTCGATAACTTACTCCACCTTCTATATTGAATAAGTTATACTAATAGTTTGATACAAAATGATAGTGATTTTAGCTAATATCTCCAACTAAATATAGAATAAATATAATCCCAAAATTTACACGCCCAAATCAACTCAGAATTGTAAAATCTTTGAAAAGAAAGTAACACTGTAGTGCTAACTTAACAAAAACAACTTTAATGGGGGAATTAAGAAAGCTCCAAACCCACCGCTAGCCAAGCTGTCCTATTATTTGTGATGTCCCTTTCTCATCTTAACTCAACATCTTCTCATGTAGGGTCTGATTGATAGCTATATAGATCTTTCTATTAACTCCTCCCCCCACCCCACCTCCAATCAAAAAAGTAAAAATAAAAAAGATTAATTAATCTCCATTTTTTCTTCTACGTACCCTCTAGAGTAAGAGAGGACTATAATTAATAAGACTCTGACTTAGGGGTTTGTTTGTTACTCAATTTATCTATCTATCTCTCGTCCACAACTTGCATTATCGTACAATAACTCCAGGTAATATAAATGGACGATGAAACTCCCCTACTTTTAGCCTAAAGATATACTTATCAATTTTGGGAGTTGGGTTCCCTTCATGACAAGTTACTGTTACTAAAAGTATTTTTATGGCAATTGTCCCATTTACTACAACCATCATGAGCCAATCCCAACAACAACAACAACAACAAGATGACAACATCAGCAACAACACCATTAAAGGAGATCCTCATCATCATGAGGATGATGATGATGATCATGAACATGACATGGTCATGCCTGGTTTTCGATTCCATCCTACTGAAGAAGAACTTGTAGAGTTTTACCTTCGCCGTAAGGTTGAAGGCAAACGTTTTAATGTTGAACTCATCACTTTTCTTGATCTTTATCGCTATGACCCTTGGGAGCTTCCTGGTATATACTTCTATTCATTTTCTTCCTCTCTCTTTTTCCTCTCCCAGTGTCCAACTTCTTCCTTTATCTATAGTGACTAGCGTATGTAGATTCAGAATTTAAATTTGATCGGTTCAATCTTTAAGGTTCTTAGCCTAAATTCATTAAACATTTGTAAGTTCATAATTCGATATTTTTGTTGAACTTTTAGTATTATATCTAAAATGTTGAATTCAATTGAACTCGTTGTACTAAAGGCTACATCCATTTTTGGGTAAATTTTGGATTAGATTGGGTTTTTTGAGGGTTTTCTTGGAAATTTATTTATAACTTGGTTATTCTTTTTGTTGTTTTTAGCTTTGGCAGCAATAGGGGAGAAGGAGTGGTATTTCTATGTGCCAAGAGACAGGAAGTATAGAAATGGGGATAGGCCTAACAGGGTGACAACTTCAGGCTATTGGAAGGCTACTGGAGCTGATAGAATGATTCGAACCGAAAATTCACGGTCGATTGGCCTGAAAAAGACATTGGTTTTCTACTCCGGCAAGGCTCCTAAAGGCATAAGAAGTAGTTGGATTATGAATGAATATCGTCTTCCACACCATGAGACTGAACGCCTACAAAAGGTATAGTGAATTCTCAATACTTGCTCTAAAATATGACTCTTCACAAATTCTTTCATTCTTTTGATGTTTTTTGGTATTTTTTATTATAGCAAAGATGTCCATGTTCAAGCTTGACTATTTAACTTTATATTTATTCCAAAGTGGGAAGAGAAAGATATCTATATATGTTACTATGTTAGTTACAAATGGTTCATCATTGGAAAACCTAGTTATTCATTCTCCTCCTCTCTAAATTCTCAAGTTTCAAAAAGGTCTAGATCCTTGAAAATAAATAAAAATTTAGAAGATAGAGAAAATTAAGATGAAATTAGAA
This sequence comes from Przewalskia tangutica, assembly GCA_029844215.1. Lineage (NCBI taxonomy): Eukaryota > Viridiplantae > Streptophyta > Magnoliopsida > Solanales > Solanaceae > Przewalskia > Przewalskia tangutica. Next base: position 11,798,300 of record CM056731.1, on the reverse strand, counting down.
GGCAATATATGAGGAAGAAAATTGTGAAGAGAAAATATATGTTCAAATTGATTGAGTTTCTTAAATGTCAATCACAAGAACTTAGTAGCAGTTAACATAAAGGAAAGTTATGAATGGGAATTCATTTCATTGACCTCCTCCTTTCTTTAAATTTACAAGCACATGAGATCAAATCTAGATTGTTGTGTAAACTAAGTTACTGAATGAATAGAGTACATCTTTTCTTTGTTTTTCAGGCAGAAATTTCACTTTGCCGTGTGTATAAAAGAGCCGGAGTTGAAGACCATCCATCTCTCCCACGTTCACTTCTAACAAGGGCATCATCTTCTTCTTCTTCAAGAGGAACAATTTCAATAAAGAAGCAACAACTAGTACACCAAGATTCATCAATCTCTCCGTTATACGTAGGACAATCTTCCCAACAAATTGACGAAAAATTAACTACTGAAACAAGTGCAAGCAGTACTAGCACCGATCACCATCATCATCATCATCACCAGCATGTTGCTACATCACTCGGGCTCAATTCCCTTTCAAATTCTTACACTAACATAGCGTTAGACCCCATGGGAGGCGCGGCCACTTCATCCCTGATCACAACATCCACCTTGATGCCTTTCACTTCATTGATATCATCAACAAATAGTACTGGTGTTATAGTGGATGATCTCCAGAAACTAATCAACTTAGAGCAGGCCGTCGCATTTCATAATAATCAGCACCATTTTCATAATCCCATTAACCATCCTGTTGTTGCAGCCCAACAATTTCCTCCATTATTATTGCAGCAGCCACAATTAGCACCACATCAGCCACAATCTTTACTGCCCCAAGGATCTCTTCAGTCTTTTACAGACAGATTGTGGGAATGGAATTCAATTAATCAAGCAGATGCAAACTGCAAAGATCACTACCAAGGCAATAACCCCTTCAAGTAATTTCATCACTGAACTGCACATATTCATATAGATATTATATATAGTTATATATTATCTACTGATATTTTAATTTTATTAGTTGTATCATAAGTGATCACCAGGATTAGTGGTCAAAATAATGTGGTATCTTTGTTAGGGTTTTGGGTAATTCTTAGTTAGGGTACTAGTACTAATTTTAAGTTATTGTAATCTCTCTAATTACTTTCAGTACTTGATTAAATTAGATGTGATAAGTTAGCTCTACTTTCAAAAGGAAAAAACGTTAATTCATCTTCTTAGGTTTTAATTTTTAACTTTTATATATCCAACATAGTATTTCTTTTTGTTCTTCTCAAGTAAAAGACCTTTCGGTGTGCAATTACAGTTGCTATATTTGAGAGTATGACTTCTATTTTTCATAAGTGAGATGAAAATCCAGCTACTTACATAAAGAACATTTTAGGAATCAAAACTATGTGTCTTGATGTCCCTTCATTATTCAGGTGGTTGACTAAAATGATACATAGGCAAAATACTCCCTCTCTCCCTCCCAATTTATGTGAATATGTCAAAGTGCATCATATAAACTGTGATGGAGGAAGTATTTTCTATTAATGACACAAAATGACTTTTATATCAATTGGTTGTGATCAAATTCCTACACCCCCATGTTACTCAAAAAGAAACTAGGAAAAAAAAGCTCAATGTCTCATGTTACACATTGAATTTTTTTGAATGAAAATGGATGAACTCAGAAAGCAGTATGTCTGGTTCCAATAAATACACTGTTATTCAAGAGAAATAATGATGCAATTATTGATTCACAGACGACTATGAAGAGACAAAGCTAAAATGCAAAGTGTTGGAAAAGGAGTTGGACCCATATATATTTTCACAAGCCAACATCTAAATAGAAGACAAATGTTGTGTCAAGATTTGCCTAAATAGCTCTAGCAGTAACTAATCCATTACAAAAAGATCCATTGTTGAGTTAAAATGTATTGGAATTAAAATTTTCCTGGCTGTATCCATATATAGCTACATTAATTCTTGGGATTATCAATCTCATCGGTTAGCCTGAAAAATTCTTCGGATATAGATTTAGTATTGGCACTTGGTGACTGGTAGCTTATTAACTATGCTGTTTCACCTAATATAATAGCTGGAGGAGACAGAAAAAGTCACTTGTATAGTTTTGGCAATATATGCATATGAATTTGGAGAGGTCTAGGAGTGGCAAATGGAAGGTTTATGCTGAATTTCTGTGGTTTAAAATTGGCTAAATTAACCAATAAATAGTCATTGTTCAACTTGCCCAACAGTTATTTGGGCTTAAATCAACTTGCCCAACAGTTATTTGGGCCTAAATGTATAGGGTTAAGATGAGCTAAAAAGTAAATCATAATCCAATTCGCCCAACTCTTAACAAAGTTTAATTATTTTATTTTATTTTTTCTTATAATTTATTTAATTACTTCTTTTTCTAATTATAACTAATACATATATAACATATTCAAAGGAAAGTTTTTTATTAATATTTTAACAAAATTTCTCATGGGTTAGTTTGGGTTACATACTTTGCCTAAATCAACCTGGCTTTTAGACATGCTGAATTGAACGGGTCAAAATAGACTGAGTTACTAAATGGGCAGGTTATTAACCTGTAGGCAGATCATATTTTCATAAGCTAATTTTACCACCCTAAAGAGGTCCATAGTCCCTAACATGCATGTTGCGACACTTTTTGTGCCCTATCAAAATGCTACCCCATATATATTTATTAAAACAAAAATATCTTGTACTTTTTCTTAAAATTATATGAGAGACTTAAATATGGTTTTCATCGACCTCGAGAAGACATACGACAAAGTCCCTAGAGAGGTTCTATGGAGATGTTTGGAGATTAGAGGTGTACATGTGGCGTATACTAGGGCGATTAAGGATATGTATGATGGAGCCAAGACTAGGGTACAGACAGTAGGAGGAGATTCGGAGCACTTTCCAGTGATGATGGAGTTGCACCAGGGATCAGCTCTTAGCCCATTCCTATTTGTCTTAGTAATGGATGGACTGACGCGACAAATCCAAAGAGAGGTGCCATGGTGTATGTTATTCGCAGACGACATAGTCCTGATTGATGAGAATCGCAGCTGAGTGAATGCTAAGCTGGAGGTTTGGAGACAGACTCTGGAATCTAAAGGATTCAGTCTAAGTAGGACCAAGAAAGAATACTTGGAGTGCAAGTTCAGTAACGGGAGAAACCCTGAGACAAGCGTGGAGGTGAGGTTTGGTACTTAGTCATTCCAAAGAAAGAGAGTTTCAAGTACCTCGGGTCTTGTTGAGTGTATTTTATATACTCTTTTGAGTCCTTTTTAGTTAAGTATTTTTCTCTTTTTCTTTGTGTTTAGTATAGTATTAGGGTTATTTTTCTGTCTTTTGAGTCACAGCGGTCCTAAAGGAGGAAATACATAATTGGGGATGAAATGAGCTTAATTAAGGAATGAAATTGCACAAGCACAACCCAAGAAATGAAGCCTAATAAGTCCCGAGAAGAATAGAAGAAATCAGGTGAGAACGGGACGAAAAGATATAAGGCACCGCGGCGCAAGGACAAGAAGGACCGCGGTGCTGATGAACTGCGGTTGAAAAATGTTGAGCCGGGGCGTAAAAATTCCAGTAGCCGAGGACGAAAAATCACCGTCGAAGGCACCGCGGCGCAATATTTCCAGTGAGCAGCAGTGATTTCGTAGCCAATTAGCACCGCAGTGCCTGGCCGCAGCACCGCGGTGCCGACGCGAATATTTTAGGTTTCTGGGCCGAATTTCAGTAAGGTTAAAAGGGTCCGAAACAAGGTTTTTCTCAAATATAAATACACTAAACCCTGTCTTATTTCATATCATACTTTGGAGGAGGAAAATGAGGCACAAGCTACAATTGGAGACATCTATTGTTCAAGTTCTTTTCTTTCTTTTATTTTAATTTCAGCTTTTGTTGGATGTTGTATTAGTTCTTAACATTACAATGTCTAGGAGCTAATCTCTTTAGTAGGTTTTCCGTTGAATCTTCTTGAAGCTCTTTCATATAGTTAATGCATAATTATTGATTTCTTCTTCAGCATATTAAGATCTATTCAATATTGTTTTGATTGCTTGTTAATTGATTGATCACTAATTGTCATGACTTATATGATTTCGAATCGAGATCCGAGAGGGGAGATTTGAATATGTTGTAGTTGTTTAGACATAGGTTAAAATCGTGGACGAAAGTACCCCGATACTTATGTAGTATTTAAGGTTATTGTTCTTAATCCTCATGTGTGGTAAAATCTATCATAGAAATATATAAGGTTTCTGCACAAGGTTGAGCTTTTATATATCCTAACCGGAATATAGAACCTATTAGTTAACCTACTATCTTAATAAGAAGAAGAATCATTAGCATTGCATTAACACGTAAAAGAGTGGATATTTGAGGAGATTGGAAGCCCTATTTCCTTCATAACTGTTTAAAACCCAAAGTATTGTTAATCTTAGTTTAATTTCTGCACTTAGTTATAATTCTTAGTTTAAATCTCAAACAAAAAAACGGTTACCAAATAGATACCATAGATTAGATATTCGGTACTTGATAAACCAATCTCTGTGGACGATAACTCGGTCTTACATACTTTATTACTTGAACGATACGTACACTTGCGTAAGCATCTAGAAATATCGCACAAAGTTTTTGGCGCCGTTGACGGGGACTGACGTACTGTCAATATCGAATTATCTAGTTTATTTCTAAAAAAAAAAATCTGTTTTTTTATTTTTTTTATTTTAGAACGTTTTGCCGTGATCTGTTTGTTGTTTTTTATCAATTTCAGGAAATTCGTTTAAGCGAAGTAGGAGAGGAGCAGACACTCCTACCCCTTTGAACCCTGAAATTGAAAGATCGTGCAGACAGAACAGGAAAGACAAGAGAATTGCTGATTCTTTATCAATGGAAAATCAACAAAACAACAACGTGGGGAATGATGAGTTACCGACTGTGATGAGACAAGTCCCGCACCCTGCAAAGATGAGCTTAGGGGACTATGTGATGCCAACAATTACAGGGGTGCAGACTTGCATCAGGATTTCAGCTTTGGAAGTTAATATTTTGAAATCAAACCAACAATCTTGCACATGGTTCAAGGCTCGGTTCAGTTTGGGGGATTACCGTCTGAAGATCCCCATATGCATCTAGCAAACTTCCTAGAGTTGTGTACAACTTTTAAGTACAATGGTGTTACTGATGATGTCATTCGGTTGAGACTCTTCCCATTCTCACTAAGGGATAGAGCAAAGAGCTGGTTGACTTCACTACAGGAGAACTCCATTACAAATGGCAAGACTTGGCCCAGAAGTTTCTTGCCAAATTCTTCCCTCCATCCAAAGCAGCCAGGCTCAGAGGTGAGTTGAATAACTTTTATCAGCTGGAGGAAGAATCGCTATATGATGCATGGGAGCGGTTTAAAGATTTACAAAGGAAGTGCCCACATCATGGGATTGTGAAGTGGATACTAGTCCACATATTCTACAATGGGCTGTGTGGTACAACTCGTACCATTGTTGATTCTACAACAGGAGGTACGTTCATGAGAAAGAGTGTCAATGAGACACATTATTTGTTAGAAGTAGGGATGTCAATGGGGCGGGGCGGGGGAAGGGTACCCCATACCCGTACCCGCCACCTAAAATCCACCCCCACCCCACCACCTATCACGGGTAGTAATTCCTCCATCCACCCCGCCCCACATTCCCCGCGCGAGTACCCACTTACCCGACGGGTACCCATCACGGGAAGTAAAAAAAAGTTATATAAGAAAAAAATGAGGTCCATGAAAATGGAAAAATGAACTTTTTTTACTATGGTGTATCGAATATCAAAGTTTGAAACTTTACCAAAATATTAGGAATATTAAAAGGTTAAAATAAAGCGTGAACTTTATTTAGAAGAAGACAAGAATTTTTCTCGTCCTTTCAAATGAACACAATTGTAAAAAAAAAGAAAAGAGAAACTCCAATGTTGTTGCATACACACGGGTAGAGTTGTTGCATTGTACCATATGTTTTCACACAAAAACATTAAAAAAAATTGAAGGGCATCGTACACTTTATTTTAAAAGATAATAATAATAATAATAATAATAATAATAATAATAATAATAATAATAATAATAATAATAATAATAATAATAATAATAATAATAATAGGTTGATGATTTGACAAGAATCAAGGAGTCTTGACAAGAATAAGGGATTTCAAGTCCTTGTCTAGTTAAGAATACCATAAAATCAACATTAAAGAATCCAACACATACATGTACGAGACGGGTAGCGGGGCGGGAGGGTACGGGGCGGGTCTTATATGAAATTCACCCCCGCCCCACTACCCATGACGGGTAGCACTTTTGATACTCATATCCGCCCCACCACCCACCAAACCATCTCTCATACCCGCCCCAACTGGAGCGGGTGCGGGGTGGTACCCGCATTCACCCTCCCCACTGACATCCCTAGCTAGAAGACATGGCCACAAACAATCATCAGAGGGCCGATGAGAGAGCAATGAACAACAGGAAAGTGGGATTCATGAATTTGGTCGCTATCAGCTGCATTGATGCGGTGACCACTTTGACAAAGCAGATACAGCAGAGTACCATGTCAGTTAAAGTAATGTGCTTTTGATAGATGCACAGCTGTGGATCCAAACAATGTGCTTATGGAACAGATTCAGGCAGTTGGGAATTTTCAGAGGCTCTACAACAATGCATTCTCCAACACATATAATCAGGGGTGGAGAAATCACCCAAATTTTTCGTGAAAGAATGACCAAGTGCAGAATCATAATATTTAGTTGGTTGTTAATTAGATATTTTGGATTAGTTAGATATTTTGTTATTAGTGGGTCTATTTCCCTATAAATAGGACTATTACTTTGTAATTGTATTTGAGCAAACATAATAAGAAAAACAGAACGTTGAAGAGCAGCTTTGCTCCCAAACTCTCTCATCTTACTTTCTTTGTTTTCCTCCCTCGGTTTTCTCCTCCATTCATTGAATCGATCCTGCAAATTCTAACATGGTATCATAGCCGAGTTTAGTATATATCGATTCAATGCAGTGAGGAATTCAAAATATCCAAAATCACTGAAAATCAAAGGAACGACATCGCAGTTTTTGCGAAGGAACGAAATCGCAGTTTTTTCCAGAAAAATCAAAATTGCGAAGGAACTGAACATCGAGGAGTTTGATCGAACATATTGAGATGAAAATCAGAAGCCAGAACTGAAGAAAATTGAAATCGCGATGCGAAGAACTGAAAATCAAAATCGTGATTTCGTCTAAAATCAGAATAGAAGATCAATTGAGAGATCAAAGCGGTTGTTTTCCAGATTGGAGTGATTCAACACAGTGATTCTCTCTGAATTGATCGATTTCTGAAACATATTGAGGAGGAATTGCCGAGATCGAATAAAGACGTCGCGTGATCGAAGAACGAACTAAAGGAGTCGAGGAATCAAAATCGATAGAATATTGAGGTAATCTCTGTAGTATATCGATCGATTTTGTTGAGAGTAACACAGAATTGACGTCGAAGTTCGAGTGACACAGAATCGACGTCGAAAGTGACACAGAATAGACGTCGAAGTTCGTCGAAAAAAATTTTGAAAATCATTTTCGTATTGTTGTACTGTTGTTCACCATTTTGTGTTGGCGAGTTGTGTTAGAGTTGTATTTGTGTTGGTGACTTGATGAATTGGAGGAAAATTATCGAGTTCGTCGTTGTTTTGTTATATATCTATCGTGTATCGCTATGCGACTCGTGATGATGATCTTCGGTGTTGTGGAACAACACCACCGTCTTCTGGAATTTCGCTCATCGTGTTATTCTTGGTGTGGTGATGTTACTGGTGGCTATTGCTATTTTAAACTGATGGCCAACTGCTGCTGGTGTTCCTACAGTTGCTGGTGCCAGTTGCCGGTGCCTGGAATGTAAAGTTGGATTGGGCTTATAGGATGATAAGAGTATGAAATGTCTATTGATAGGAGGATCAATGAGTTCTTAGCGACAAATAGACTAAGAACTGAGGATATTTCGTCGAAGACAATATGGATTGAGTTGAAGCTCAATTCAAGGATTCAAAGAGTTATTCACAGTCGATCAAGTGTTAGATTGGCTGTTTTTATATGTTTAGCTCAGGAAAGGAGAATCGGAGGATTTCTAGCAAAAAATGGACTAGAAATTGAGGGAGACTCCGCTGCATATCCGAGCTTATTATGAGAGATTGCATGATGAGAATCGATGGATTCTCTAGTCCAAGCGAGACTAGAGAACGAGAGGTTCTTGCCGCTTATTAAAATAATTGGCGTGATGAGAATTGAGGAATTCTCTAGTCCGAATGAGACTAGAGAACGAGAGGTTCTTGCTGTCATTTTATATAAGGAGAATCGAAAGATTCTCTAGTCCGAGTGAGATTAGAGAACGAGAGGTTTTTCATTATTGTTGTGGGAGTTGAAAAGCTCCTGCTGTGTTGTTGTTTTACCAGTTGTTATTGCTACATATTGCAGCTAATGATAGTTGCTGGAAGGAATTTGTTAATTGCTCACATTGTTGATGTTGATATTGCTGTTGTTGTCACTCCTACTGTCGAACTAGTTGTTGTTGCTGATGTTGCTGCAGCAGTGGAAGGACATGGAGATAATGCAACAACTGTTTTTTTTTGCTGAAGCCACTGCTGCTTCTACCTACTGTTGCGGTTGGTGTGACTTTCAAAGCCACAAGGAATTCCGGATTCTTTTCATGATTCTACACATTAATGATCGAGGACAGGTTGAAGACAGAGATTTAGGATGTGCAGTGACTCCCCTGGAGATGTTGTTGTCACTGCTGATTTGCATGAATTATAGAGAATGTGGATGGCAATTTTTTCTTCATTGGAAGGCAAACAGATGTTGCTGCTGATGGATCCTATGTTGGTTGTTAAATGCCACAGCTGCGACTGAAATGGTTGTTGCCGAGAATACTGATTTTGCTGGCAAGCCTGTTGTGGCTGCCATTCGTGAAGTGTTTCCTTCAGTTGTTGCTGTCAATAATGTGTCTGCGATGTCAGTCGTGTCCAAGCTAGGACTGAAAACTCTGTTTTCCGTGTCTAGCTTGAGGGTGATGTTGAAGTATATAGATATACCACGGAAACCTTGAGTTATTGTATTGACTATGTAGACGGAAAAGACACGGATATTTTATTGACTAGAAAGTAGAAATTAATCTTTTTTAACGATACTATATATATATGCTTTAAAATACTGGAAGGCGACAGACTTTATTGTAACTAAAATGTGGAAACAGCAGGTTTGACATTAGCAGTCTAGGACAAGTCAATAGGAAAATGACTTCTTAATGTTGTTTGATGTTATTATTTATGGCAAAATCATACTTTGGAAGAGAGAAAAACGGTAAGGAAAAACAGAATGAAACTGAAGTGTTAGAAATTAGAATTAAGCATATGTATAGATATTGGAATTTGTTTAAGGTGGAAAAACATCATAAAATAAATAAATTGGTGAACCGAGTAATGTATGATTACTGTTCTTGTTCTCGAAATTGTTTGAAGTGCATATTTTGGAATGTTTGACATGTCCAAAAATTGAAGCTGTCATATAATATGGGAAAGAGCAACTTATCAGGAACATAAAAGGGGATAGGAAAGAGTACTTTTAATCCTCAACATTTAACAGTTCTATTACAGAACTTCTATAGATTAATTTAATAACAGTACATATTTGAACACATACTTGCATGTATAAATTTTCTGAATGCATAGTCAGGAGCATCGAGTTAGGGCCAAATTTTATTCCAAATGTGCAGAAACAGATTTGTAGAAAGCTGTCATATGCAATGTTAACTAATGCCTCAGCTAGCTAGGGGAATGAAAAACAAGTTCAAATTTTGGAAAAATTTGAGAACCATCATCAAGTGCTCAGATTTTTCACTCACCACAATAGTCGTGGTTCAGATGTATTGTTCCCTCAACCCTTTTCCAACATTCAAATCCATATGCTGTCAGCCCTCTCTAGTCGCAACAAGATATAGACAGAGAGTTATATTTAGAGTTCGACTTGACAACTCGAGCTGATAACTAATAACTCGAACTTTAGTTAGATTTTTGTCTAATAAGTCAAATTTAGTTAGATTTTTGTCATCCAGTATGCAAAAAACTTCAGGTATTCATTAATGACAGATTCAGTTGTAGGACCATGTGATCAGACAAAAACAGCTTATTTTAGAAATAGTTTAACTCAATTAGCAAAGTGATGTACAATTAAGAACAAAGTTAGTTCTGTACCGAGACTAACCTTGCATCCACAAAAAAGTGTGCTACTTGAGATCTTGCAGCAGCTTTTCCAGTCATTTTGGCACTACTACACAACGCAGAAATAGAAAAAGTTTCTGCTTCTAATCCAGTAGAATCTAACATCATTAACGGCAAATCACCCAATTTTGCAACCCTTTCTATTTCCCCTGTAACATACTCAACAGCAGGGGTGTCAAATGGGCGGGTTGGCCTGAATTTGAGCGGATCAAAATGGGTTGAGTTAATAAATGAGTGAGTTATTTATCTGCCCAAATGTTACTTGGGCTGAAATGGACTAAAAAGCGGGTCAAAACCCAACCCGCTCAATACTTACTAGGCTTTAATTGCCTTATTTGTTTTTTTTATAATTTTTTGGTACCTAATAAATTATTATTTTTCTTTATTATGGCTATATATAACATAATAAAAAAATCTTTTTGAACATATTTTGACAAGATTTCTCATGAATCAATTTGGACTAGATATCAGCTAAAATTTTAATGGGCTGAGCTAATAAATGGGCGGATCAATAACCCGTCCAAACTTGAATGGGTTGGGCGGGTTATGGTTTCATTGGCTAAGTTTGTCACCTCTACGGAGTCAGCAGGAGTGTTGTATACACAGGAGGAGTGTTGTATACACGGGACAAATGAAATACTCGTAGTTTACGAGACTGATATCAAACAGAATGTTCCATTGCACTAAAAATGACAAGAAGTTTTTTTGAACATTGAAATTGGATCTCCTGCTGCTACAAGTTAAACAATACTGATTTCCCTACATTAGACGTCGTAACATCACACCTGTGACAGCTTCTTAATATAAATCATAGTTAATCAACCAACTTTTTTGTGGGACGTTTATCTTTCAGCCCATCAGCACTACTAGTGGTGGCAGATTTAACGTTAAAATCCCCAATGTCATACAACCATCAACATCTGAAGCCACAAGATCAGAAAAGTCATATCTTGCAAATCGTGGGCTAAAAAAGTCCACTGCTTTCCCTCCTGATGAAACATTAAGGGATCTGGAAGACATGAAAAAATTACCCCATTGGCTATGATGTCATACTGAAACTGTTGTTGCTTCACCATATCAGTCAAACTACTTGATGAGCATCCTAAGCTGCCTTGAAAACATAGTTACAATTTGGGTAGAATATAAGGGATTGAGGGGAAGAACAATCCATGTAAAGAAGAGGATAAATTAGAGATACAAGCTAGCGTGAACTGCTGAAAAGCCTTTTGTTGTTTCCTACTTGTAGGCTCGAAAATCTCTCTTTCGCCTCTCCTCCCTGCCTCAATTCTGATTGATTGGCTTCTTCCTTCATGCAAGCGCTTGTTCTCCCCTTTTTGTGTTGCATTTTGTGATCTTCCTTCTTCCTGAAATGAAATGAAATGAAGTGAAAGAAGGTGCCTAGACAAAAAGACTGGTGGAAAAGCTTTTTTCTGGTCAAGACCTTTTGCCTCGAACCAAATAAGTTGGAGTGGGTTGTACAACTCTATATCCATTCCACCACATTTGTCCAGTTAATAGTGAGTCTTTTAAGCCAAATCCAAGTTGTATTGAGAAAAACAGAACTTTGGAGAGCAGTCTCAAAATACTAGAAGTGCACAATAGTGATCATTTAAGTAATCTGAGTCAGCTAGATTTCATGAATCAACTTCAGAATGCTTTTGAATTGCTTCAATTCAATGTCTTTACAGGCTTTACGGGATCATAAAGCTGAGTCAATGCTATGGTTCTGTGAAGAGGTTGTCCTATAGAGAGTACTAAAGCTATGACTCTTCCAGCTTGATAAAACTCAGAATGCATATGTTTGACATTTCAAAGAAGCCATCACAAAGTGATTCTAAGAATCTAACATGCAAACTTTTATGCCTCCAACTCCAATAACTCATTCATCTGTTCATTAATCTTAATAATACCACAATTTAGCTCTTTCTAGTTAGTAGATAGCTGTAATGGTTGCAACAATTGCACTGCATGAGTTCGATCAACTTAATCGCGAATGTAAGAAATAGCGGATAAGGCATGGATAAATAGGAAAATAAACGCAAATTGGAGCAATTACTTCGGCTAAATCTGTTCAACAAGCAGAGCAAGATCATCATTCAAAAAGCCAACATCTATAATGTTCTTTCTAGCTAACATGTATGCGAATTCAAGCCAATAGAACTAGTTTATAATCAATAGAGGAACAGGGGAGTCTAGAAGAATTTAGTCTAACTTCATTTTTCAAAAAATGTAAGAACTAGTACAAAATTAACAAAACTACTCACCTTATTTCTATGTTACCGAATGTACTTATACTCGGCTCGTTGTCTTGGCCTATGATTTCACCAGAAAAATATTGCTACTCAAGATTGAGTGGCAGTACACTTGTTCTCTCATATATTTTAATAAAACCTACTAGAACCTCTTCTCTTTTTCTCTAACTTGGGCTCCTCTTTTTCACCAATCAGTTGATCTGCAAAATAAAATAATGTAATAAACAAATCAGTCAAACCCTAAAAATTTATCCCAAAATAAGTTGGAACCATTTTTGGATCTATTCAAAGAAATCACCACAATTGGATTAATTTGTATGTTAATAACAACCATCAACTTACAATAACCCTTCATTTTAAATTCTTACTTGGAATTGACAATACTTGACATGAATAAACGAAGTTCTCTCCGTTTAAATAAAAACACACCCAATATAATCCATAAGTGCAATCTGGAGAGGACCTATTGTAAAAGATAGAAAAACTGTTTTTGATAGACCTGTGCTTGTGCTCAGGAAGTTCTCTCCATTTAACCGGAAGAAACAAGGAGAAAAAGACAACAGTGCTTCATATGGAACAATGGTGCAATTGAAGCTTGTCACAACCAAAAGTATTTCTTTTTTTGGGCTAGCCTGCACGCCTTCAACTAATTTTCATGCATTATCTGTTATCTTCCTCTTAGTGAGCAATTCTATTTACTAAGACTTGAACATATAGAAACCTTAGGATCGTCTATCCATTTCACTGGCCACTACTCTTGAATGCACAATCAAAAAATATTAACCCTCTTTATCTTTTACTTGAAAAAAGTGAAAATAACTAAAGCCAAGTAGTTATCCGTGCTAGTACTAGGATACCCCCAACTTTTATTGAAAATCACAATGTCAAAATCAAAAACCCACAAAACGCAACATATAGTAAGCCTTCCTTTTTACACCTCTGTCATCATCAAAGAAAAGAAATAAAGAAACCCTTTTCATTCTCCAAGCCAAAAGCTTCATCCTATAAGTTCCTAACCAATAAAATAATCTCAACTAGGACTATTATAGTTAAAACAAGAAATAAAAAGACATTTTACATCAGATTTTCTGATCTCTCCCACAATTTGTTTTTCTTCAAAAAACCCTCAAATAGATCCAAGTACTAGTACAGTAGTTACTACATATATTTATTTATTACAAGTTACAACAACGTAATTAGTGTATAGACGAGTTGCTGTTTTCGGGAGCTCAAGACACATATTTAGTTACCAAAAATGAAAATAAAAAGCAGCTCCTAAAACCCTCTCCCCACCCCACCAGCCCCACTTTCCTTTTTCTCTTCCCGCTGTTCCCTCTCATTCTTCTTTCTCTCTCTATCCGTTTCTTACAATTTCTCATAAAAATTTAATCTTTTTTAAATTTATTATATGAATCTTCATATTCACTGCACATAGAAAGTTAATTTTAAAATTTGTGCAACATGAAGAGGAAACCCTAGTTCTTGGGCAAAACCCTAATTTCTGTCAACCCATTTCTTAATTTTCTTCAAAGACTCGATTATTTCCTTGTGGGGTTGTTTAAAATTGCGTGAAGACAAGGATAATATGGAAAGTACGGTACCTAGGACTGTAGAAGAAGTATTCAACGATTTCAAAGGTCGTAGAGCTGGTTTAGTCAAAGCACTTACTGCAGGTTTGTAAATTTGTTTACTTTAAAAATAAAAAGATTCATGCACTTTTATGGGGTTTTGAGCATAAGCACTTTCTGGGTGTTGTTGAATTTTGTTGGTTTTGCTAATTATGATGTTCTTGATTTTTGTAAAAATTGTTGCAGATGTTGAGAAGTTTTATCAGCAGTGTGATCCTGGTGAGTTCTACTGCTCAGTTTTTGATTGGGTTGTTGTGGTCCTGATATATTTACACATTTGGTTCTTTTGTGGTACTGAGCTTCAGGTGTATTTCTTAAGTAGGCGTTTGGCCATAAAAACCAAATATTTTTTGCTTTATTAAGAATTTTTGAAGTTGGAGTTGTGTTTCGTTATTGTTTTTGCATAGAACATTTAGTTGTTTGAACAGTGAAAAAGTGAAAACAAGTTTTTAGGTGTTTTCCAATTTCCAAGTACAACTTCAAGTTGTATTTGGAATTTGCATGGCCAAACAACAACAACATACCCCGTGTAATCCCACAAGATGGGGTTTGGTGCATGGCCAAACACTGATTTTCAAATAAGGTGAAAAGAATTTTCGGGGAAAATAGTGAATAATTCTCATGGCCAAATGGGTCCTAAATGTAGTATATTTCCTATAGGCTATAGCTTTTAATTTCTGGGACTCTTTGCTTTATGTTCCTGTTTTTTTAAAAAAATCTGTGGTTTATGTTCTACTGTATTTTGGAATTTCGTTGTCAATGAGGTAGAGTAAGTAAGCTACTTGATTAAGACTGTGTGACTGTTAATATTTCAGAATTTTGTAATTTGCTTCTTGTCCTGTTTTTGTTTCAGTTTTGTAATTTCAGTGTTATTTTTCCGGGGAGTGTCCTAAAGCACATGGTTAGAGCTTTCTGACTGTTTGTATCATTTTCTCATTTGATGTTCTTCTTTGGCTGTTATACAGAAACGGAAAGATCATATCTTTATTAAGTAGTTAATCGTTGCTTCAATTGAAAAAGTAATTCTTCCACACTTACAACAGAAATATCATTATCTCAAACTGCATTTTAGAATATGAGTTGTAAAAATGAGATCATTACTTAGAATTTTATGTCATTTAATGAGTGTGTCAATGTCAGAAGTGTTTTCATTGACGACTGCATAACAATGTCAAGGAAGAAGAGATGTAGACTTCTTTTGTGCAGCAGTGATCATCATTTCTCTATCACAGTGACATACTGTCTCCAACAATCATTAATCTTGTTTATGCATGTTTCATTGTCTATTGTATTAAAGAAACATAAGTTTTTTCCTGATTGTATCAACTGACATACTTATGACGGTAAAAAAGCATATGATTACAGAGTGTTGAAAGCACTTTGATGTTTTCATGACCTTTTTGATGTAGATGCATTTGGTGTATACGCACTTATGGTGTCTGGAGGCACTTAAGTTGAAGTTGGTGTTCAGTGTGGGAGGACTGAGGACAGTATCTTGTCACCTTGTGGTTAATAAATGTTCTTGATAAGTCTTTTTGAAGTATTGTTTTTTGGGTTTTTTTCGAGGGGGGGGGGGGTTCTGTAATTGCTTGTCTGTGAACACAATTTCAGATATTTGGAAATCCTTATTTTGCATTTTGGCAGTATTAGATGTGCTTTTTTTCGCCAGCATTCATGAGTTGTGTTTGAAGTATTTGGTATAATTGCTTTTCTGTATTTAACCATGTGTTTACTTTCAGAAAAGGAGAATTTGTGTCTCTATGGGCTTCCTAATGAAACATGGGAAGTAAACCTCCCTGTGGAAGAGGTGCCTCCAGAACTTCCGGAGCCAGCATTGGGCATAAATTTTGCGCGTGATGGAATGCAAGAGAAAGACTGGTTATCACTTGTTTCTGTTCACAGTGATTCATGGTTGCTTTCTGTTGCATTCTACTTTGGTGCACGGTTTGGGTTTGGCAAGAGTGAAAGGTAAGATAACATTTGTTACCTTTACAGTTCACCTTTATCATTTCGAACTATCTTGCAAACTTGCTCCTATCTTTTGTATTTTATTTGAATATGTTCTGCCTAGATCCTTTTGGTCCGGCCCTTCTCCGAATCCCGTGCATAGCGGGAGCTTAGTGCACCGGGCTGCCCTTTATGTTTGTCCTGTTTGATGGAAGACATTGGGGTGGGGGCTACCATTTGGCAAATGTAAATAAGTGTTGTGCCATGATCTTCCCTACTATTAAATTCTGTGTGGATTTTCCGCCCTCCCTAGTTAGTTCCCCTCATGCTGCTTAAATCTCACCTCCCCAATCATTTAGTGCATCCAGAACTTGTGTGCTCCATTGATCCGATTGTAGGGAGATAAGCTTCTGTGATTGCTGTCTCCTTTTTTGTTTCATAGGTGAGATATCATTGCCCCATGAAATATCACAGAAGATATTTAGTCAACAATCATGTTATAAAAGTCTCTCTTTTTGGAATTGTTCTTTCTAACCCAGATAGTGGGAGCTCCCTTTTCCCCTTCGTTTCTGTTGAAGAAATTGGTATGTGTATTCCTTTTTATTGTCCTCTCCGTACCGGGTAGTGTTTGACCTGTTTGCTGCCTCTCATTGAGGTATGTTGACCCGATCAGTCAATGAACTATGCCTAATCCCAAACAAGTTGGGTTTGGTTCACCACATCTTCTTCGCTCTCTCCAAGATTCCGTATTTAGAATTCTTCATAATTAGACGGTCTTATGTTTGCCGTTGATCTACCACAATCCTTCTCCTTTATCGGCATAGGAAGGCTCACATAGACAGAGTTGTGGTTGATGAATGGTGTTGAGTTTAAAACATTTTTTAAGGATATACTTTATTCACAACAGTACCAAGAAGGTGCAAGACGTATTGAGTAAAACAGTAAAAAAATTAAATTGGAAGCCTTGGCTGTAATTAGGATTACCAAGTTACAACTCTAGAATGAAGAACTGCTATCAGTTAGATTATTTGGGAAACACCATAAGCATGTGTACATTGTCCATAAATGTTAACTAAAAGATTTATATTTCTCAAGTGTCTGGATAGTTTGCCTAGCTAGTCCAATCTCATAAATGTGGCTTCCATTGGTTAAATGGTTACAATAACATAATATCCAGTGAAATCCCACAAGTGGGTTATGGGGAGGTTAGAGTGTCCACAAACCTTATTACATTACCCCTACCTTGTGAGGTGGAGAGGTTGTTTCCGATAGACCTTTGGCTCAGATTGGTTAAATGGTTATCTGAGGTTAATTTAGAGAGGATAAATTTTTTATTTTGGAAATTGTGTATACAGGAAGAGGCTTTTCCAAATGATAAATGATCTCCCAACAGTGTTTGAGGTTGTAACTGGAGCTGCTAAGCAGGCACGCAATGTGGCTCACAACAATAGCAGCAAAAGCAAATCAAGTGGAAAGGTTCTCATATACTGGACCTAACATATATAATTACGGTTTTGTTTTTCCATTTTGTTTAACATATGTTTTCTGCTATCATCGTTGATGTGCAGTCTCGACATCCAGAGTGCCAGCCCAAGGCAGTAAAGGTGTCTCCACCTAAAATGGAGGATGAAAGTGGGGAGGAGGAAGAAGAAGATGAACAAGGGGCAGCTCTCTGTGGAGCTTGTGGTGATAATTATGGCCAAGATGAATTCTGGATTTGCTGTGATATTTGCGAGAGATGGTTCCATGGCAAATGTGTGAAGATTACTCCAGCAAAAGCTGAGCATATCAAGCAGTACAAGTGCCCTAGTTGCAGTAGCAAGAGAGCTAGAGTTTAATTTGTAGCAACTTTAAGAGCAGCATCAATCAAGTGATGATGTTGGACAGTCTAGGGCTTTTAGCTCAGTTATCAATTGTCATTTGTGTCAAAGTTAAATGTTTGCTGATGCGATGTCCATTTCATGAACATTTGCTTTCTGTTATCTTGTTGTTGGATTGTGTTTTAGCTAAAATTTGTGCCTGTGATCATATCGTGTTTGAGGGTCCATTTTCATCTTCTTTTTCTTTAATGGCTTATCTAAATACTACACTGCGGTAGTATGAGAAAATGAGAAACTTTTCCGATCCTTATTTTTCAACGATTTGCTTTAACTGGTTAAAATGTGAAACTGAAACAAATACAGTAACAATTATCACCTGTTAACTCTAATACTAAAATCAGATCAAGCAATAGCCTTCGCTGAACCATTTCTCTATGGCCAACTGTGATGTTCAAGTGTATTTCTATCCACACGACATGAATATTGCTGCTGGAACAAACTAACTCTCTGAACATACTGGAAAGATCCAGCAAATTGCCATAGCCTAACATGCCTTACTATTTCTCCGGGACCTGGTTAATATTGCTGATCTGAGAACAGAACATAATTTATCAGTGTGGTTTGGTATAGTAAGGCATGACTACCAATAGTCTTTACAAGAACAGTGCCCTTCACTGAAGCAGTGGAACCGATTATTATCCCTTACAATGATCTCCCTCTCATCCAACTTTGAAATGATTTTGATTGCTGTGTGGCAATCCATACATATCCTTAGATTCTTCACCACCCTTGTGACCGAATGTGGTTCAGTAACAAGAAGTGCATAAGTAACAGCCAACTTCTCACTATGAGCCCCTACCATCTATTCCATCTCCTCTTCTTCAACATCTTTTAAAACACAGCTCTTATCAGCCATGTATCCAGCTAGCCTCATCTTCTTTTCTGTTTCAGAGAGCACTCAATAAATATCTGATGATCGCTCGTGTGATCTGTCACCCACTATAAACTTGTGCATCTCACCCTCGTGTTCAACCCAACTCCATCCAGTTGTCTTCTTTATTCCTCCAATTGTCATCAACCCTCTCACCCTGTCTACACCTTCCCATCTTCTTGCTGAGGCATATATGTTTGAAAGTAAAATATAGTTACCTGAATTTCTGGTTCTATTTCAAAGAGCTTACTAGCAGCAAACTCTCCAAGGTCTATCCTTTTGTGAACTCGTCTAGCATGTAAAAGGGAACCATATACTCCTGCATGTGGATGCATTGCCATACTTCCAATCAAACATTTTGCTTCGTCTAGTTTACCATTTCTACCTAAAAAATCAACCATGCATGAATAGTGATTGGAGTCTGGATCTTTGATTGAATCAAATATCCTTTGACCTTCTTCTAGCAGTCCTCCATGACTGCATGCTGTTAGTAAGCCAATGTAGTGTGAGTTACACAATGGATGTACGGGAATAGTTACAACTACTACTAGTGCTTTGAAAGGATAAACAACAATGAATTACAATGGTTACAATCTTAGAGCCAACAAGAGTTGTGGCTACAGTAAAGAGTTCTTGATCCTCGTTCTTGAATGGTTCTTGAGTCCTCCGTCTTGGATCTTCTTTCTAATTGCAACAAGTCCCTTGATCTTGATAACCTGAAACCAAGAGACACCAAATCCCTACTTGTTACAACTGTGCTGAGTCGAGTGTTAGCACTCTGTCCTTACGAAATTATTGTCCCGTATATATCATTTTACGTTGATAGGCAATTGTCTCCCAAAATAAAACTGCATCAAACAAATGAACAAATGAAACACAAGTGTTTCTCAAGAAGAAACTTTGAGTGTGTGAAAGATATGCTAGAGAGGAATGACCATGTAATGACACTTATTGAGAGGTGTTATTCAGCCAAATAATGGTTGAATTCAAGTGCCAAGTAATGAAGAATTAATGCTCCAAAACCAGCCCAAAAGTCTGAAACTTTTCGTCATTAAATCGACCTCATTTGTCTCGAGCGCGCAACTCGATCGGTGCCACTGGCGCCAGCGCTGGCGGAGAAGTCGCGACCGCCAGCGGCCATTGCGATTTCCGACTCGTTTCATCTTTTACACATCATACATTTCTTCCTTCATTTACCAACGTGGAACACGTATCATTTGACCAATAATCGTCCATCATTCTATGTCTCAAACGTTTACTCACGTATCAATATCTCTTTCACTAATGAAATTTATAATATTTGACACTACGTGTGCACGTGTGTGGAAACGACGTTTCCGACGCACGAGGCCTCAATTGTTCGAGTCATAAATAATGGGTTAAACTTAATTCCACATTAGTAAATTTCCAACATATAGGTTATTCGATCTGGTTCAATATTTTCTTTATTCATCTCCCACAACAATTCAACAGCTTCGATGGCATTGCCATAAGCTGCAAAACCTGTAATCAATGTGTTATAAGAGATCACATCTCTAGCTTCCATCGATTGGAAAACTTCCTCAGCATCTTTCATATTACCACACTTGGAATACATGAAAATCAGAGCATTTAACCTGAAATGCTCAGTTTGATTTGATGTTCTCGAGGAAATTCACTGCCCAATTGCCAAATGCTAAAGCCCCAAGGTGGCCACAGGCCGAGATCACGCTAACCATGGTGACTTCATCTGGCAGCACATCTTTTGCTATCATATCTTTGAAAAGGACAATAGCTACTTTTGATTGTCCATTTTGAGCATAACCAGCTATAATTGAATTCCAAGAGATGACATTCTTCTGAGGCATCTTATCAAATAGGGGATTGTTGGAAATTTATTAAACGTGAAATAAAGTTAATCATATTAAATTATGACTCGAACAATTGGGGCCCCGCACGTCGGAGACATCGTTTCCACACACGTGCACACGTTGTATCAAGGATCGTAAATTTCCTTAGTGGAAGAGATATTGGTACGTATACGAAACGTTTGAGACATAATATGATAGACGGTTATTGGCCAAATGACAATGGTTTCACGTTGATAAATGAAGGAAGAAGTGTACAATGTGTTAAAAGATGAAACGAGTCATGAACCGCCGCGGAGCCGTGAAGGGCCGCGACGCACCAAGCGCCACTGCGCCTCCCCGAAGGGCCGCGGCGCCTCACTTAAGGGCCGCGACGCTTGGCTTCCAGAAAGTCACGACGGGAGACGAAAAGACATGACTCTTGGGCTGGTTTTGGAGCATTAAACCGCCATTATTTCCCACATGAGTTCAACCATTATTTGGCTGAATTGTAACCCCATATTAAGTGTCATTACATGATCATTCAAAGCCATTACTTGGCTAGATGGAAAGTCATCTTATCTACACTATAAATTGAAGCCATTGGCTCAATTGTAAAAGACACTTCAGATTTTAAGAATTCTTCTTCCTCTCTTGCAATCTTCCACACACTCAAAGATTCTTCTTTTCTAGTAAACATTTGAGCCTCTTTTACTCAATTGTTTGTTCGCTGTTTTATTTTGGGAGACAAGTTGTCAACACACCATTAAAGGATTAATACGGGGCAATATTGTCTTAAGGACAGGGTGCTAACACCCGACATCAAGTTCTTTGTAGAAGAAATATTTGTGTTTTATTTTCAGATTTAGTTTCTCTTGATTTTCAGAGCAAAAAGATCAAGGGGCTTGCTGCAGTTCCAACAAAGATCTCAAGACTCCAATGAGGATTTAAGACTCATCAACACTTATTGTTGTTGTAACAACTGATGTTAGGCTTCAAGTCGTTGTATTGTAATTGTTTATCCTTTCTAAGTGTTATGCCCTGTGTTCAAAATCAGAAAACGGAAACCAACTACTGAAAACGAAAAAACCAGAAACTGGAAAAATAATGCAGAAAGTGAGAAATTATCCGAGACAACAGAATTCACTGTGTGTCCTTAAGGAATTTAATCCTCTCACTATACCCTAGGTTATGGATTACTTCCTCCCAGGATAAAACGGATATACCTGTCGCAGGAGTGGCGGTACGTCAAACGCCTACGACTTCGACGAACTCAAATTTACCAACGAAACACAGTAAGACTCGATAGTTTTATTTCTGGAAAAAGAATGCAGAATTTGCAATGCAGAAAAAAAATTCAGTGATCGAAAAATGAGGCATTGCCTCAGTTTATATTTCCGCGGAAATAAACAAAATAATTTCAGAAAATGAAGATTGAAATTAAATAAATTTGGTCCAAAAAGATTATCAATCAATCAGATCATTTGACCAAATCCAAATCCAAATCTGAGGCCGAGCCGAGCGACGACGACGGCGCGAGGTGAGTCCCTTTTCTCAACCCTTTAAGAGCTATAGAAAGTGTTTTCTAATATAAGCACATAACTTTCCCTTTCTACCACCAATGTGGTACAAAACTCCTTTTCAATCTTCATTTGACTCAAGCAAATAAGACGAAGCAGAAACTTTATTATTATTAGCAACGACCATTGCATTCAGTTTGAAAAGACCCTTTGTGAGGTAACATTTTCCTATGTACATCTCGTTCTTACTTATTACAACCTTGTCATAAACATAAACACACTTAAAACCGTTATTCACTAGAAGTCCGGTAGATACTAGATTTTTCCTAATTTCAGGAACAGACGTTGTTGAGAGTCACCACCTTGCCAGAGGTCATCTTCAGCAGTATCTTTTCATAACCTTCAATCTTGGCCGTTGCAGAATTTCTCATATATATGGTCTCATCGGGCCCGGGAGAGCATATGAAGCAAAGGCTTCTCTAACATCACAAATGTGGCGAGTGGCGCCAGAGTCAATCCACCACTCTTTCGGATTTCCTACTAGGTTGCACTCAGACAACATAGCGCACAAGTCATCAACCTCCTCATTTGTTTCAACCATATTAGTCTGACCCTTCTTCTTTTCCTTTTTCGGAGCACGATAATCTGCAATTTTGTGTCCGATTTTTCCACAATTATGGCAGTTTCCCTTGAATTTCTTCTTGTTGGGATAATTCCTTGGTCCCGATGCCTTTTTCCTTTTTTTCAGATTAGTTGGGGCAGTTTCAACAATATGTGCTCCCCTATGGTTGATCTCTCATTTGCCTTATTCTCTACTGCCTTGTTATCTTCCTCGATTCAAAACCGGACGATGAGATCTTCCAGTGTCATCTCCTTTCGCTTGTGTTTCAAATAATTTTTGAAGTCCTTCCATGAAGAAGACAACTTCTCTATCACTGTCGCAACTTGAAATGCCCCACTAATCACCAAACCTTCAGCGAGGAGATCGTGGATGATAACCTGCAACTCTTGAACTTGAGTAACAACAGACTTGCCATCTATCATTTTGTAGTCCAGAAACTTGGCAGCGATAAACTTCTTTAGTCCAGCATCTTCTGTTTTATATTTCTTTTCCAACGCATCTCATAGTTCTTTTGATGTTTCCACATTACTATAGACGTTGTAAAGATCATCCTCCAGTTCGCTAAGAATATAATTCTTGCACAAAAAAAATCTGAGTGCTTCCACGCCTCAGATACAACAAAACGTTCATTCTCAGGTGTTGATTCCGGCAAAACCGGAACGACCTCCTTAATAAACTTTTGGAGGCTTAAAGTAGTTTAATAGAAGAACATCTTTTGTTGTCATCGTTTGAAATCAATTCCGGTGAATTTTCCGAGCCTGCCGGGTAGGTCTTTGGTCTTGATCTGTTGGAGGACGCATCATTGCTCGTAGAACCAACCGTAGAAATTTGGTGTGGCGATGGCGAGCATTCAAATTTGGAGTCATGTCTCCCATTTCTGTCGCAGGAAACAACAAAAAAATTTAATAAACGGTGAATATTTTATTTCTTCAAACCGAATCAAGGTTACACAAACAGATTTAAAAATACTTGAAATGGAATGCAGTAAATTGTATGTTGTATACTTGATGAAGTTTTTATATCTTCAAATCAAGTACCCAAATGAGTAAAAAGTTATGAAAACTTTAATCTCAACCGGAGTAGAAAATCCGAAGATTTTAGTCTCCAAACAACATACAAGTTCGTTACACCGAAACAACAATCGTTAAAGAAGAACAAATGAACACAAAAATAATTACTAAATTCCTTAAGCTTGTTATGCCCTGTGTTCAAAATCAGAAAACGGAAAACCAACTACTGAAAACGAAAAAACCAGAAACTGGAAAAATAATGCAGAAAGTGAGAAAATATCCGAGATCACAGAATTCACTGTGTGTCCTTAAGGAATTTAATCCCCTCACTGTACCCGAAGTTATGGATTACTTCCTCTCAGGATAAAACGGATATACCTGTCACGGGAGTGGCGGTACGTCAAACGCCTACGACTTCGACGAACTCAAATTTGTCAACGAAACACAGTAAGACTCGATAGTTTTATTTTTGAAAAAAGAATGCAGAATTTGCAATGCAGAAAAAAATTAGTGATCGAAAAATGAGGCATTGCCTAAGTTTATATAGTCTCGAAAGTGCCTGTTCAGAATAGGCAGGTTGGTGACTGTTCAGAAAGGCCTTTGCCTTTTAAAAAAAAAATAAGAACGTTGGGAGTTTTAATTTATTTCGCGAAAATTTAATTAATTACCAATTAATATTTTTTTCAGCGGAAATAATCAGATCATTTGACCGAATCCGAGGCTGAGCCGAGCGACGACGACGGTGCGATGGGAGTCCTTCTTCTCAACCCTTTAAGAGCTAGAGGAGGTGCTTTCTAATATAAGCACATAATTTTTCCTTTCTACCACCAATGTGGTACAAAGCTCCTTTTCAAAGTAACTTTGCTTTGAACTTCATTTTCCTTCCACTGTCTTTTATTTTTTTTCTCTCCATTTCTCATTCACACCAACTTAGCTAGCTTCAATCATTAACTAGCTTTAACACTAAGCACTAATAGTAGTTGTATATTATTCTCGTACATCCATTGTGTAACTTACCCTCTGTTGCAGAAGCCAAATCACCAACTCTTGCATATGCCGAAATCATTGCATTCCATGTAACTAAGTTCTTGTATGTACCTAATTCATCAAAGATCTTCCTAGCCATAGCAAGGTTCCCACACTTAGCATACATGTCAAGTAGCGCAGTCTTTGCAAAACAATTCAAACGAACACCCTTCTCATTTATCATCTTGATAGGTCCCTCGGCAAGGCTAGCATCGCCATGCGAAGAACACGAAGAAATGACAGTAACCCATGTAGTTTCATCCGGGCAAACCCCACAGCTCATCATCTCATTAAGCAACCTTATAACCTCTTCAGCGCACCCATTTTGAGCATACCCCGACAGCATTGCATTCCAAGACACAACACTTGTCTCCGGCATTTGATCAAAATACTTCCAGCATTCTCCAAATCTTTCCTTCTTGAATACCCAGTAACCATTGCAGTCCAAGTAACCACATTCTTCTTAGGCATCAAATCTAACAAACCCTCGCTTCAACTTCATTACCCCAATTCCAATACCCTGAAATCATAGCATTCCAATCTGCAACAGCTCTCTCGGGAATTTCATCAAACAGTTCCCGTGCTAACTCCAAAGGCCCAAACTTTCCATACGTTATTTCAGTGCCGACATTGGTCATTTTATTGTCAACCAACTTAACTGTTGGTGACGTTAAAAGTTACAACTTCCTTTGTTTTGTGATTCAATTTAACTTTTACTCCCTCCTTCCCGAATTATTTGTATTAATTACTAAAAATAATTATTTTAAATTATTTATGATTTTAAAAATTTGAGATATAATTAATTATTTTTTCCCATTTTTACCCTTTGTCATTAATGAAAATGACATATAAATAGAATAAATATTTAATAGAAAGATATTATAACTTAATCACAGACCTCACGGTGTGAGATTTCACCGGTATATTGTTGTAGATTGTAACTTAATCATAAATAAGGATAAAATATGTCAAATATTACTCCTAATTAATATTTTTAAAGGGCGCGAAAACAAAAAAATGAGAAATATTTTGAGACAGAGGGAGTATACCACTACGTGAAGATTTTTTTTTTTATTACTACTATAATTTTTTTTTGGTTGACAAGGGAACCGTAACGCTACTCTTCGGTTGAGAAGCTAAATCCGCTCTACTTAAATTGGAGCTTAGTGCATCGGACTGCCCTTACTATATTATTGTAAGAAAAATTATTTATTTTAAGAACGGAAAAGGGTCATAGGTACTCAATGGCGGATCTATCGAGTTTGAAGTGGTTGTTCGGAAAAAAATTCGCAGCGTTGTATAAGGGAATGAGGATGTTGTGGTTGTTCAAAAGTGAAAAATAACATTACAAAAAAAAATTGAACAACCGTGAACCTAAATAGGTCCGCCACTACTGGTACAGTCGAAAAAATGTTATATGTACCCTTCGTTATATTTATATATATTTATCATTCTCATCTTACTTTGAGTTCATATTTACCTCTGAACGGTTAATTTTCTTGAAATAAATATTTACCTTGATATTTATTTCTCACCAAGTAGGATGGGAAGGGACCAAATTATATTCAAGCCATAAAATATAATGTAAAGAAACGAGGAAATACATTTCAAGAAGAATTCAACTTATGTCAATTTAAAAGTTTGTATGTGCTAAAAGAGGAAACTATATTTTCAACTTGTCTTCCATTCTAATTGATACAAAAAAAGATCTTTAACTCATGAGGATAGCCACAGAAGAAGAGAATACGACCGCAAGGCCACGAGTTCACTGCATAAACCTTCTTTGGTTGAAACACATGGCGCGCTAGCACTGCCGACGTGATTTGGCGCTATCATGCGGCCCTGGTTTCTGCTGTGACTTCGAAAGAAGAGCTGCACATGGCCCTTCACAACAAAAACAAAAGATCTTTTTAAGGAAGAAATAAAAGTTTCTTCAAAGTATAAAAACATTTCTAACATACAAAAACATATTCATTGTATTTACAAGTTTCTTCAACATAAAATATATTTTAAAGGGATTAAAATATATTATTAAAGGCCATTTTGCATCGGGTATTCTCCAAGTAATAACTAATAACCCAAAACTAAACCAAACCCCAAGTAAACCCAAAACCAAATTTCAACCCATTTACAAAACTCTCAGCAGCCCATATTCCCTCTCTTCTCCAAAAAAAACCCTAATCCGTTTGCCGGAAAACCAACAGCATTTTTCCGATGTCAGAAGAGAGACGCGTGGTTACAGTGGGCGGAAAAGGCTCTTCACTATCGTCGTCCTCCGTTTTCGCAATTTCAAACGGACTCAGTCGTTTGAGCATCGACTCTTCAGCACTCTCAAAAGCATCATCCTCCAAAACCAGCAAGACTAATCCCCCTACGCAATCTTCCTCATTATCAATCCTCACTAATTTAACACCCGAGGAAGCTAAAGCATCTCTAATAGTCCTCCTAAACAAACTCTTACTCTCTTCTTCAACTCCTACATCTATCACTCAACTATCTGACATCATCCTCAGTGACGGCGTTACTGTTGACGGCGCTACTATTAACGGAGTTTCGCAAGGTGATATATCCGTAGCAGCAATATCTGGAATCTCTGCTATCTTAGACCATAGAACTTCATCGTTGTCCGTTATAATTGACGCTATTGCTGCTTTATCCTGT